>OZ007497.1:108474795-109724795 GCA_963931805.1 Microdon myrmicae | reverse complement strand
AAGCGAAAAGAGAGCTTTTGCGCTTTGCGTCCATTTCTCGTTACAAATCCACCACCAGTTGGGATGAAATCGGTCTCTTTTAGATTTATCTCTTTCACTAATCACCATACTAAAACGTGGGCGATCTGGGACAATAGAGATATCGCCATAATGTAAAATTCGTTTATCTTTAGGACCACGAAAAGCGTAGTAAATAATAGGCACTTCATGTTTATCTGGGATGTCCTTTTCTGAAGAAATAAGCCCATTTTAAGGAGTACTCTCTAGGTACCTATCATTGAGAGAGAATGATCCCGAGACGAGAGTATTTTCGCTGCACATTCCCCTTTCAGTGTGATCACGATTGATCCTGGGATTATATATCCTGTTTCGTCCTGATTTGTTACACAGGACTTTATTGGGGTAGATATTCTTTTCTTGCCAGTGTTGTATATTCCTATACAACACTTATTATTTATTTAATTCTCATCCCCTCATCTGTAAAAGAGATTTCCCATCATAATTTTCCTTCTCATCCTCTTATCTGTAAAAGATAATTCCCATCTCAATTTCCATTCCCATCTTCTTATCTGATTTTCTTTCGAAGTATCAGGCGTACCGCCACTTATTACTCGATCCTTTCATGGGGTTTTTTTGCGTTATCCATCTGGCTTAAGACACCAAGAGTTTCCGTGCGCTTCAGATGGGTAACAAAGGAACCGTGAAAATTGGGTGTCGGTTTCTAGATTGCATTTCCAAGTCATAAAACATCTGGCATGAAAAAATATGCGTTATGATGTTTATGATTGCAAGAATTGTGTGTCGGCGGGTTGACTCGCTATGCCTTTATAGCGTTTGAAATAATAGTGAAGAAGAACGTGTGATTCAAACTGGCGCTATGACAGTTTGAATCACCAAAAATTGAACCTAAGCGTTACCCATCAGGCTACTGGCGGTGTTTTCAATTTGATTTTTAAACTCGACTTTACTCCACTGATGTGAATTGTTATGTTATCGCTATGGTATACGGCTCTGATGTATTTTCTTATTCGATTTTCGTTCGGTGTTCTTCACTATTTTGCATGTGAATTGTGGGTGTATCTGTTAGAGACGCCACACCTTTGTTTGCACACGTGCACTTTTTGGTTTTGGGATCTTGTAAGGAATTAGAGATGCTAATTGCTTATAGCGTACATGAGAAGATATGAATCATGCTGCTTGATTTTAGGGAATTGCATTGGATGAAATTGTGTGACTGGATTTGAATTGCATGAATGAATTGAATTCAATATTAGAAAATTTGATCGTTTAGTTCGATTGGTTTTGACCATTGAATTCAATGTTGCGTTGGGGATATGCAATGGATTTTTCTAGGTAATTTGTGTGGTTAGTAGAACCGCCACAGGACCAGGACTCAACAACTAACAACCAGCATCCATTCAGGATCCATCGTTCACTACTCTTCCTCGTTGATCGAGAAGCACGGAAGCGAACTGTAGTACAACATTTTGGTGGCAGCGATGGGGTCATTCTCTTAATCCCCTACCAAACAGGACAAAACACCCAACACACATACACTTCCAATAAAGTTTGCTATCGAAAGATGTCCATAATCAACTTTTGAAGCAGCAGCGCATCACGCCATAAACAGCGATATCCTATCGAAAGGTGAGACCAAGAATAAGGACCAATATATGGTGCGAAGCAGGTTTATCACAAGTTTAGAATTGAGTGTTAAATGTGATGTGATTTGTGATCGAATCAATATTTACTTAACACCGCACATTAGATCGCTTACAATAAAGACTTCGATGGGACAATGCTTCAAGTGTCTGAACATTCCCCCCACTAACTTATAAAATCAGAATATAAATTCCTGTCGCAGCAGCAGCAGAAATATGAGCCGCAAAACTTCAATAGTGACCACATTGAAACACCAGTGATGATGCCAAGGAGAGAAGACAATTCCCAAACTACAGCAACAAATTCAACATAATCAAGGAGCGCAACAGTGACGGAATCACCACAAGCGTTCAATGTCTGCTTGTGATATCTTCATGTATTCGTTTAGCCACGGTTGAAAACTCTCACTTTAGGGTGCTTTGGTACAGCGTCATTGAACTCAATAATCTTCTGACTATCACTCTTATTAAATTGAAACACTCGCTACTTTGTGTTTTGTCTCTCCATTTCACTTAAAAAATGTCTTCCCCAATTTATTATTGTAAGTTTCGTTACAATAAGTTTTTGATAATTTATGTTGAAGATCTTTTTATTATAACTTGGTTCAGTTTTTTTTTTTGCACTAAATGTTTTAAGTTTCTTCTTATAATAATTTTTTAATCATTTATGTTGAAGACCTTTTTATTTTTACTTCGTTGATTTTCCTTTTTCCACTAAATGTTTTAAGTTTCTCCTTATAATAGCTTTTTGATAATTTATGTTGAAGCACCGACATTTTTAAAACCTTGGAGAGATCTCTCCCCACTGGCGCCCTATTATACCAATCGCCCATTCACGATCGCACACTCATTCTTTTTTTACCATTTCCCCGCCCACTAAATGCGAATAAACTCTCCCGAATCCATTCAGCACTCAATGGACCCAGAGAGAATGGCAAAATTGCAAAAGGAGAACAGGTTAGAGGTTGATTTGGTTTCGCTTGTAACGGAAAGTAAAACTAAAGGGTAGACTGCGTATCCTCGTTTAGAGGTTCGGGTAATGCTTGAATGCAGAATTACTATGTGCATTGGAAGAAGGTGAAATGGAGAGGGTTGCAAAGTATACTCATGCATACTTTTCACCGGATATTGAAACTATTTATCAGTGAATAGGCTGCACTTTTGCACCTGAGAAGGGGAATATTAGCTTGGGAAACACTTTTACATCGGAATGTGAAAAGAAATTTGAGGACGGGAAAAAACGTTTCGCTATGTGAAAAGAGCGTGGCCTACCAATGTTTTGAAGTTGTTCAACAGCATGTCGTATGATGGTGGTTTCTAAGAAAAGGGTATGCGGGATTTAAGGACGCGAACCAGATCAATTAATCTTGCGGGAGGGGGGGTAATTATGTAACATCATTAATATATTTAATACCCCTTAGGCCATCAATTTTACTATTGATACTTAGAGACACAATGAAGAGAGGCAACTTATGGTTGCGATTTCTAGAATTTACCGTAGAAAACTCTCACCTATAAATTTTAAGTTATCGTTTTCGAAGCTTTTTCGTTTCCCGAGTACTTCCTCGGGAGTAAAGAAAGGATCAACTCTTTTGAGGAGCATGGAATCAGTTTTCTTTGATTTAAGGATGCTCGTGCACTACTCGCTTTTCACTTTACATAGAGCAGATATCATTTGCAACAATGTTTTAAATCATCACTCATTGCACTCATTTTTACATTATTTAAACATTTTGTTTGCAAGTCAACTCACCAAATTTTATGAGATCTCTCCCCTTTTTACTGAATGGCTGCTGTTGATACGGTTGCTGCTGTTCAATTTCTTTTACCTGTTGTGTTTTGTTGACCTTCAAGAGCTTCTGTTGTCCCCATTGCCTTTGTTCTTGCCGTTGTTGTTGTTCGTTTTTCAATTGCCATACGTTCTGGGTCAACTTCCTTTTTAATTTAAGAACTTTTTCCATTTACTTCTCTAGTTCTTGTTTTTTCATCTCAACAATGCGTTTATCGGGAATCTCGGCCTCATTGCTGGCGTAAGTTCTTGTTTCAATGACGGCCAATTTTTTGAATTGGTTTCCCGCTCCTACACTCTAGCGAGGAGTAAGATCTACCACCCCTAATCCAGGGTGTTACGCGTCACCGTGGCCCTTGAATGGTTTGCAGCCAGGGGTATACCGGCTGTAGTATAACGACGCCTCTCTGACACCGGGTCGAATCAAAGCAGTAAGCAGAACTTACCATATCAAAGAGGGGCTCTGATGTGGCGGACTATTTGAAACCCCAAGACTCCTGGGAATAAAAATGAATGACCAATACACACAAAACAATCCCACAAAAAACCCGGTAGGCGTAGGTGCGATGAGCCCACACTACCATAAAGGAACAAATCATCAAGAAAACACCGACTCGGCAAAAACCAAACGTAGAGCAAAACGGAAAAAGTGGATATACGCGTCGGCACGTGGAGTGTCCGAACGTTATATAAACCAGGCGCGATACATATGGTCGTAGAAAACGCGAAACAATATAAAATGGACATCGTACCGCTTCAGGAAGTCCGACTCCCACATCAAGTAATCAAACCAATGGGTTTGCACTGGCGTGTGGTGGTACCGATACACATAACCTCGGGCCGGCTTCATCATAAGCAAAAAGATTACGCCCCATGTAAAAGATGTGATTTATTAATGACCGAAGGTCTGTACTAAAAATACAGGACCCATGTTACAATTATGTATTTATAAACGTACACGCCCCAACAGAATCTATGGACGAAGAAACGAAGGAGACGTTCCACGAGACCCTAGAGGAAGTATTCGATGGGATCTCATCATTCGATGTTAAAATCCTCCTCGGGGACCTCTATGCAAAAATTGGAAAGGAAGACATCCTCCAACCAACTATAGGTAAAGAGAGCCTACACGACGTTTCAAATGATAATGGAATTCGAATTATTACGTTCGCAGCGTCAAAAGATCTGGTAGTGAAGAGCACGATGTTCAAGCACAAGCAAATTCATAAAGCCACATGGATATCACCCGATGGCGTAACGCCTAACCAAATAGACCACTTCCTCTTAGACAAAAGACACTACTCGAATATCCTTGACGTAAGATCATATAGGGGAGCAGATTGCGACTCCGATTATCTTCTAGTGATGGGCAAAATTGGAAGTCGGCTCGCAACAAACCCACATGGGCAATCATGTGAGACAAGTAAAAAGTTCGACATTAATAAACTAAAAGACCAACGCAAAAGGGCTGAATATCAAGAGGCACTAACGAATACATTTAGCATCCTAGAGAATGGGAGTAGTGAGGAATAGGAAACCAACAATCTGGGCACTAAATGGACTTCGATCAGAGACACAATCAAACAAACAGCCCAAGAGGTATTAGGATTTAAGAAAACAACTAAGTCCAAACCTTGGTTTGACGATGAGTGCAGGGCGAAGATCGAAGAACGTAAACGCCTCAGAATGATCCACTTAGAAGCATATGATGAAGTCAACGCAGTAAGATACGCGACAATTCGGAAAGAAACAACTAGACTTTTCAAACGCAAAAAACGCGAATGGGAGAAGACTCGGATTGAAAAAATCATAGAAAATGCCAGAGCAAAGAACAGCAGAGGTATGTATGCCGGCATAAATTCAATTAGAAATGGCTACCGAGGGAGAGCCAAAATAATCCGAGACATAAACGGCTGTCTGGTGACAGAAACAAAAAATATCGTGACAAGATGGAAGCAGTACTTTGAAAACCTACTCAATGTGCGCACCCATCAACCACAAATAAACGCACCAGACGTATGGAATATACAGTCGAGCCTCAGATCCCAGAGCCCTCTTTCGACGAAGTTGTAGACGCGATAAATCGACTGAAAAATTACTAGGCTCCCGGAGTCGACTGCATACCGGCAGAACTTGTGAAGCATGGAGGAGGGGCAACCGCTCGAAAGATCCACCAACTGATTAAAATAATATGGGATAAGGAAGTCACTCCGGAACAATGGAAAACCTCATAAGTCGTCCCAATTTTCAACAAAGTCGACAGATGTGACTGCGAAACCTACAGAGGAATATAATTGCTCCCAACCACATACAAAATACTAACAAATGTCGTACTGACGAGAATCACACAGTACGCAGAAGAAATACAAGAAGAAATGCAAATAAAAAAAAATGAGGATTCCGTAAGAACCGGTCAACGAACGACCTAATGTTCACAATAACGCAACTGCTGGAAAAGAAGTGGGAATACGGAGAGACGGTTCACCAACTGTTCGCGGACTTCAAAAAAGCCTACGACTCAGTCGCAAGGCAAAGACTTTACCAAATTGTGGTTGAGCTGGGGATCCCGAAAAAATATGCCGCCCTCATTCGAATTTGCACGAACGAAAGCAAATAGCGAGTTAGAATAGAAAACCACCTCTCAGAACCATTTGAAATCCGGGACGGACTAAAACAAGGGGATGGCCTCTCACCATCCCTTTTTAACCTTGCCCTCGAGTATGTTATCAGAAAGTTACAAGACGACAACACGGTCGGATCATCCCTGAACGGGGTCACACAAGTGCTCGCGTATGCGGATGACATCGCCGTTCTGGGCGATAATCTCGAAACTATAAGTAAAAACTGTGAAATCATCATGCAAGCAGCACAAGAGGTGGGCCTAGAAATAAACGAAGACAAAACGAAATACATGATTACGGCGATAGCAGGTGGACCTCAGAGAACACACATAAACATCAGGGACAAGATATTTGAAAATGTCAAAGAATTTAAATATCTGAGAACAATACTGACGGCCCGTAGTGAAATTTCGAAGGAAATTAACAAAAGACTACACTCTGGCAACGCTAGTTGGCATACAGTCAGTAAACTGCTGAAATCCGAACTGCTATCACGTAATATAAAGCTCCGTGTGTATAGAACCATAATCATGCCAGTTGTTCTATACGGATGCGAAATATGGGCTCTCACAAAACGGGAAGAAAACAAATTCCGCGTATTCGAGAATAAAGTTTTAAGGGGTATTTTTGGCGGCAAATATGACGAGGAGGCAGGACAATAGAGGAAACTCCACAACCACGAATTGGAAGAGCTATACCGCAAACCTACAATAGTGAGAGTAATCAAGTCGCGAAGGTTAAGATGGGCCGGACACCTGGCGCGAATGGGCAATGATAGGACCGTGCATAGAATTCTTGACGGTAAGCCAACGGGAAAGAAACCGAGAGGACGGCCGCGACGGAGATGGGAGGACAATATTAGGTTTGACCTCGAGGAGATCGGATCGGATGGTCGAACGTGGAAGGAGAACGCACAAGACAGGGAACAATTGTGGAGTCGAGTCGATGAGGTCATGAACTTTCGGGTTCCTACAGGCCAATAAATAGAATAGAATAGAATATATATACACATATATAATTGCAGATTGGAGGAAAATAGATCCATTACTTTTACGTTTATTTTAAGACTTTGTTTAACACAGTTCGAATTGTCCGAATTTTCTTCTACAATTTTTTGCCACCTTAGAGGTATTCCTGTTGGCGAAACATTTGCCTTTTTATCAAATGCCTAGAAAAATCTGGTCCCACTTTGGCCGCGATCGTTTTCACACAGTATTGTCGTATGTTACACAAATCGAATATCCAGTCATCCTCTATTTACGAAATGGAGAATTTTGTTCCCTTTGGCGAACCCGTGACAGATGGAAATCCCATCCGTTATGTTTGTTTTTTTTTTTTTTTTTTTTTGTTTTTTGTTGGCGCAAGGCTAATAACCTTGCCCGGAAAAACATATGATTATGGAAATTTTAACAGGCCTCATACTTGTTTAACCGTTTTAGTGCTAAGCAATTTTTGTGAATATATATGAAAGTTGCTATACATTTTTTGATTATTTTAAAGGAAAAATAATGGTGTCAAATAAAACACTCTAATTCAGACAAATATCAATCAATTACTATAATTCTTTTTTTAGTATAATGAACAAATGTTTTGTGATACTTATATAAAAAATAAACATAAAATATCACGTAGTATTTACTTTTTTTTTCTTTTTGGAAATGAAAATTATAAAAAAATATATCTCAACAAGAACGCTTTGCCGCACAAACAGCATGTAGGCCTTTCCTACAGCTGTCGCAAATAAGTCGAGATCGCTTTACACTCCCTTTTTTGCTACATACTGTGCACTGGCGCAAGCTACGTCCCGGTAATTTTTCCAGAGCAAATTTTTTAGTTGATGAAGATGGTTGTGTCGACTCGCCATTTTTATAGTTCATCCACTCCATTTCGATATCATCGATAATTTTCGATGTAAATTGGAGCCGGGTAATTTTTTTTTCAGTAGTGTTGGAGACATACAAAATATAAGAGTTCAGCACCATTCTTCCAAATATATTGAAAACTACTTTCTTCCAATATTTTAGGGTTCTTCGCTCGTCCAAATACACGTATAACATTTTGTCTGACTCGTCCACACCTCCCATGTATTTGTTATAGTCATCAATCATACTTGGTTTCACATTTTCGTATTCAAATTTCCATTTCTTTTTCTTGATTGTCACATTCTTAGTATCTGCATTGGTTGAAATCAATATGACAGGATTTGGTTTGGACTTCTTGTCTCTAAAAGAACACATCAAAACCTCTTCATGTGCTAGGTATTTGGCTTCTCCTACGGTTGCTTTCTTAGCTTCTAGAGGAATCTCTTTTCGATTGCGTCTTATTGTTCCAGTTGGGTATGTACGAGGGTTGCCTTTTATATTTCGGGATTAAAGAAAAAAAACAAATATTGATCATCGAAAATGACTTTATTGTTTTTCAAAATATTCCCCATGAAGTTCTATACACTTTTGCATGCGTTTGAACCAATTGTCGAAGCACTTTTGCCACTCTGATTGAGGTATCTCCAACACATGCATTCTGAATGCAGCAACCGCTTCTTCAGGTGTCGAAAAACGTTGACCTCTCAGTTTGTTTTTTACGTACGGGAATAAAAAGAAGTCATTCGGTGCCAAGTCAGGACTATACGGCGGATGACCCATCAAATCGATGTTTTGGGTGCTCAAAAATGCAGTTGTCGCAGCCGATGTGTGAGAGCTCGCATTGTCCTGGTGAAGAGTGATCCGTCTTCGGCGGTTGGTTTTCCTGATTTCTTGGAAGACAACTGGCAAACAAATGGTTGTGTACCACTCAGAATTGGCTGTTCTGCGTTGTTCTAGTGGTACGGTTGCGACATGTCCAGTTTTTCCGAAAAAACAGGCGACCATTTGCTTAGAAGTGCTTCGTGCGCGAACAACTTTTGTTGGATTTGGCTCATCTTGAAACACCCAGACAGTCGACTGCTGTTTACTTTCGGGCTCATACGCGTAAATCCACGATTCATCACCTGTCACAATGTCATAGACGTGTTTCGAAGCACCGCGACCGTATTGCTTGAGCATTTCTTTCGACCAATTGACACGAGCCTTTTTTTGGGCGATTGACAAATTGTGTGGGATCCAACGCGAACAAATTTTTTTGACAGTCAAATGTTTATGCAATATTGAATGTATGCTGGTCCCACTAACGCCTAAGGTTGTCTCAATCTCACGATAGGTCACATGACGATCTTCCAATATCAGTTCGCGCACAGCATCAATGGTTTTCGGAACAACAACTGATTTTGGACAACCTTCACGAAATTCATCTTGGAGTGAACTACGACCACGATTGAATTCACCATACCATCGATAAACACTGGTCCTTGATGGAGCTTCATCGCCAAAAATTGAATTAAGTTCATCCATGCACTGTTACTGAGTTAATCCACGCCGAAAGTTGTAAAAAATAATCGCACGAAAATGTTGACGATTTAATTCCATTTTTGGGCCGAGATGAATCTTTTAAGTTTCTGTATACAACACAAATAGCGCTCGTATGTCAAAACGTTCTGAGTGCGTATAACCTCAAAAATGTCCAACTGTACGACAGAGCTGTCAATTGCCGGATTGCAACGCTAGGGTTGCCAAATCCCGAAACATAAGATGCAACCCTCGTATTCTGTTTCAAAAGAGCTTTGGCTAGGCGTAAACTTGTGTAAAAGTTGTCTGTAAACAAATGATAGCCTTTGTTCAGATAATTTCCAAGTGAAAGCAATTTTTGCACTACTGCAAATCCAAGACCATATTTTTCTACTAAATCTCTGTCATCAGTGTTTTTAGCTCCTTTGTAGCAGAAAAACCCCAAACAATATTTAGAACTCGAGTCGCACAGCATCCAAAATTTGATCCCCCATTTATGATGTTTTTTGTTCGGTATGTATTGCTTTATGGCAGAGTGGCAGTGAGTACCAACTAACGACTCATCGATGGATAACTGTTGGTTCGGTATATAATGTCGCTGAAATACGGTGTTTGTGTGTTTGACAAGAATATCAAACCTGCCACATGGGTCATCATTTGGATGGCCTGGTTCAAATAATGGCCCATTGTCAACTAAGTGAAAAAACTTCAAAATCAATTGAAACCTATCCCTTGAAAACATTTTTCTAAACCATGGTATATCTCGGGAAGTATTTATCCAATAACTATTAACTGTTGGCCTTCGAGAATGACTGCAATAAAGGCTTTTATTTCGTGTACTCTAGTCGGCGTCCACTTTTTTGCTCGAGAATTATCTGAAATAGCGTGTGAGGCCAAAAACTGGGAAGCATATCGATTCGTTTCCTTTACGATGATTTCAAGCAGTGATGTGGTAAAAAATAAATTGAAATAGGTTATAGGTGTGGCATAGGGAGAAGGCGCCCGTCTAGGTCCAGGAGTCTCAAAAAAATTATTTGTTGCTTTAGAAAACACTTTTGTCGGGGAAATATTGGCAAAAGTTGGTGTTTCGTCTATTTCTGAAGATGATGATGAAATAGGAGACTCACTTGCAATTCTCAATCTTTTTTTTCGATGCATTATAATACTGCTATTATTACTGCTTGTATCCGTTGTTTCACCGTCCGTACAATCATTAGAGACCGAATCATCGTCCGAAGTAATAGCAAGTGACATGGCTATTTTTGCTAAATAAAATATAAAAACTGTAAAAAGTTGTTTTTAAATGTATAAATATGCACTCTCGTAACAAATTATGCGCGAGATTAGAATACGTAAACTACCACGAAGCACCAAAAAGACACTGATGCGCGCGGCAGTTTTGCGCCGCGGCGCAATTTTCGATTCAAACTATCGCATCACTTTTGCGCCGCTTACCACTCTAACGGTTAATAAGGCCAAGACCGGATCCCGGTTGTAGTGCCGATGATGATGATGATGTTTTTTGTACTAATTGGTCTTCCACCAAACATCGAGTCTTGTTTCCAATCCAGCCTAATGAACTATTTTCAAGTTTTGCGGTCGATCTTTAGCTCTGGAGTGAAGCTACAAGCCGATCTACTTCGATCGCTGCTATCATTTTCTAGACATTTTCGTAGACCGGCGTACCTGGACGAAGTCCATCTTTGCCATAGAAAATACCAAAACAGAATCGACTACACCGAAACTGCACATAATTGGCTATGGCAGTTCCGAAGCCATATACACCATTCACAATTCAACCAGTTCAACCAGTTCAACCATTTTAAACTTTTTATATTCATTATTTAGGACTGGGCAGACTACAGGCATATGTATGCAGTAGTAAACCCCAGAAGAGAACCCATCACATATCCACCAACAGCCGCAAAACATAAAATCAGGTGCTTCCTCCGGCTGCGCCTTGGGCACACATTTATCACCAACCAACATCTCATCAACAGGAGTAATCCCCCTACCTGCCACATCTGTACATCCAACTCTAACCTATCCTCCAAACACATACTATTTAAATGTGCAGGGGTAAAAGACCTCGTTCGCCAACATTACAACGACGACATCCTCAACATCATATCCCAACCATCATCATCTAATATCGATAAGCTCTACAAACTACTGACCTTAGTTAAGCTACAAAATCTAGTGTAAGCAATATTTAATATTTATATTCTAGCCGAAAGCCTTAGTCGCTAGTGCTATTAGTTTTAAGTTACCATGTAATTTACTTGCATTGTAATAAATAATAATAATAATAATAATAATAATATTCATTATTTAATTCATTTCCTGTTCTTATTTCATTTTGCTCCCAATTTTCTATTGGTAGTCTGGAGCGAGATTATTCAAAACAAAGGCCGGCTTCGAGGAGAAAACTCTTTAGCCTGACAAACATAAAACAAAGCTACCTCGTAATCACATATATACCCATACTAGATACCAACGTTGAGATAAGTCTGATCAGTAACAGCAATTGTTAAGGCAATATCCAACCCATGAACTATCAACGGACTCACACCAATGACGCCAAATTTAATTTTCGAATACCCTCCATTTTCATCTTACGATATTGTCTCAGTGGAATATTTTGCCTATACTTCCCGAGAGAAAACTATCTAAAAAAAACAACTGGAATTCATCTGTGAAGAAATATCAATTGAAAGTTTGCATTATAGCGCGTACCAATGAGTGGAGTTGGTTCGTGTACGCGAGGTAGTTCATTTACGTCATAATAATTGTTAAGCCTGACCACACAGACTGCAGTTGCTTAGATTAAAGCGCACAAATTGAGAAGTGCATAAATAATTGTTTATATCTCGGTTGTCAAGTAATAGGTTATTCGGTATCTCGACAAATCGATTAGTCTTATGTAAAGTACAGCTCTCACTCTCATATATAATGTACTCTATTGTTTTATAATAATCGGTTAGTTGCACCTTGTTAATGACATCGTCAGCTGAACTTATCAGTTTATTTACGTTCGATTTGGGGATTTCATCACTCAATTTCACGGAATGATTAGATAGTCATTTTGAGTGCCTTTGAAGTTTTTAATATCGAAAAAGAACCTTCCGATAACTTTAAACATGTCACTTGCATTTCCTAGATTAACTATTTAAAGCAGAATTATATCTTTATAATATACGGCAAGGTTAACCCCATAGAAAAATTCCCCAAAAAATTCACTCAACACATGACAAAGACCCGACCTGCTTAAACAGACAAATGCTTCAGAGAAAATAGAATCATAAAAGGGAAGGACTGGTAGACATATCCAACAGATTCATGGAAGGAGCATACAGAGAAGACGAAAATGGATGCGGACATAAAAATATGTTTACTATTGAAGAAGAAATAAAATAGAACACACGTAGAGCCGGTAATACTCCGTTTATTGAATGGGAATAAATAGTTACCATTTTGGTGAGGTCACGTTTTTATCATTTCTATGGAACCAAAACCAAATCCACGCCTCTGTCTGAGTTCATTCAGTATGCCACTGAGTCCCTGAACTGCATAGGATAATAATAAGTAGTATAACTAAACGAACAGAAAGCCCCGCTCAATGGGAAGTTAATATAAAAATTGGAATATCAAGAAATTATGCTGGTTCTCAGGGGAACTCTAGTGAAGTTATTAATCTCCATCGGTTCGACCTTTGTGTATGATAAATCAAGGAGACCAAGCCTCCTTGTGTGACATAACAATATGTTCCAGAGGCACGTGATTCTTCTGAGGATAGGTCAGGAGTATGAACTGATGGGCAATCAGAAATAATAAATCGACGCAAAGTAGCTTGTCCAAATGATGTCTTAGACTTATTGGCAAAAGAAGGATATCCCCATGATGTACTGTGGAATATTATTATCTTAGATTGATTGTACTGCTTCATTCTATATTACTGGTCAAGAACGTAATTGGGTTGTAAGCAGCAGGCGGTGACTTAAGTCGAAATAAATATAGAGTTTATAAGGTTGACTACGGACACTACTTATATCATGCTCCTGGATATAGTAGAATATCAGAACCTCTCCAACAGTGTAATCTTCCATATAAGTTGTGAGTTGCAGTACTTTACTAACTTTTCTTATAGATTAAGTTATAATATAAAGTGTACAACCTTCTTAACCGAAAACATACGCTCACCGAATCCAGAGAACTGCTACTTCCTGAATAACTAGCCAGTATCAAAGGTGTTTCCATAATAAAAACAAAAAGAATTAGCTACAGGTTAACTACACTCCAGCCTCATATCATATCGGAAAGATACTCGAATTAGTTCTACGTAAGTAGATAAATTTTGAAGATGTGTGGAAGAACGTAAATAAAGACCGTTCGAAATCAAGGAAAGATCACTTTTTTTCTTCTTCATTGGTTACCCTTTTCCAGCGATTTCGTCCTTTAAACGCACCAATAATCCCATGAAATATTAGCTATTGATGGTTTTACCCTTTTTAAGGTAGTCGATATATATTATGCTGTAGTGCTCCAAGAAGCCCTACCATTTTCCTCCCACATACATTTCTACCCACCTACTTTATCATTAATCCATATCCCCAAACTCACATTCAATCCAATGCTAGACAAATTGAATTGTTCAATTACCATACTAATATTCCCAAATCCTTCCTAAAAACTAAACAGCATAATGCATATCTTCATATGGAAACAAACACACATTAAAAGATATCCATTTCGTTCCCATACACTCAATTCTAAAATCCTTATCTCCATCTGGATTGCAGCCAGATGTGTATATTCTAAAAATAGATATTCCATTTCCTTTTCTCCAATTTTTCACATACAAATCTCAATGAAGATTTGTGTAAAAGGGCGATGCATTTTAAATTCGAGGATCAGTCTCTAGGTTGGCGTCCAACGTTTAAGGACGTCAATCATTTAAATTCAATATTGAATAATAATAATATAATAAATAAAAGTAGTTGCAGATTCAAATAGCTGCATTTTTATTGGGCCTGACCGATGCCCAGGACCCGAATTCAACAATCGTTCGCTTCTCTTCCTCGTTGATCGAGAAGCACGGAAGCGAACCGTACTACAAAATGGTGGCAGCAGTGGAATATCCATAGATCCCGCTACCAACAGAAAACTTATAAATAATAAAAGCGTCCCCGGGGCTAAACACCGGGCATAGTTGAAAAATATAAATAAATAGAATGTTTTAAAATAATAAAAGCGTGCCTGGGGCTAAACACCGGCAACAGTGCAAAAATGTAAACAAAATTAAAAAAAAAGGGAGACAGCAGCAAAAATATCAGCCGCAAAACCGAATAGTGTCAACATTGAAGCACCACTTAGAAGGCGACTGTGATGTGCTGAAGCCTATGTTAGATGCCACAATACTAAAATGCTTCCCCTCGCTTGAACCACTCTACACTCTGAATCCTATTCCAAATTTCACCAAAACAAACTGGAAAAAAGTCAATAAGGATATTGCTGCTAGCTTTTCAAAATTTTCTTTACCGGAATCTTCTAACCTGCCCCCTACACAAATTGACCAAGCAGCGGCCCAAATAGAGCAAATACTGGGAAATGCTCTCTTCAGCCATACTCCCACTATCGTTCCTCATAATCACTTAGGAAAACCCCTACCCAACCTACTCACAAAATTATTACGTATAAAAAAACAGCTCCGACGAAAATTGCACACTAGCTACTCACCTTTTATTAAACAACAGATCCAGCTATTGACCTCCCTGATAAATGGACAACTAAAAGTTTTCACTAATCAGACCTACACATCCACCTTAAACAGTATCAAACCAAATCGCGATCTATTTAAAAACATAAACAGACTAACGGGTCGCAAACTCAAGCCTCGAACAGATTATCTTATTCACCCAACTAATAATAACATCGTCCAGTCGGACACTGATATAGCAAACTGTCTCGCTGAACATTTCTGCAAAGTCCATAAGCAAAACGATACCCTCCCAGTAACAAATTTCCACGATACAGTGAACGATTACATTCCACGCTCACTGGAGCCATCCCTCACACCATTTATTACTGAATTCACCGAAAGCAATAAAGCATCACACCCCGTAGGAATCGACACATTCCTAAGCCTTGAAGAACTATCCGAAGTCATTACTTCACGTAACAATAAAAAATCGACTGGCCTAGATGGAATCCCTAACCTCCTATTCAAAAGACTCCACCCAGGCAACTTGCTCCCGATCCTCGTTCTTCTCAACCACATAATAAACGCTTCACATTTCCCTAAAAGTTGGAAAACAGCGGTGATCGTCCCTATTAGCAAATCTGGGCCCTCCAAGCACCCGGATAACTTCCGTCCGATATCGCAGCTAAACTCGCTTAGCAAGATTCTTGAATGTAAAATCTACAAAAATCTTCTCTCATTTGCCAGGGATGACTCCCTCATTCCGAACTCTCATTTGGCTTCCGCTCACAACACTCCACTTGTCATGCTCTCTTAAAACTGACACATGATGTGACGACCCACCTCCAAAACCAATCCCCAACGGTATGTGTCTCCCTAGACATAGCTAAAGCATTCGACTGTGTCTGGATCGCAGGACTGTTATACAAACTTCATTCAATGTATGGATTAAACATCCACTCTACAAAACTTCTCGCTTCTTACCTCTCTGATAGAAAGTTCATGGTGAAAATAAACTCAACTCTCTCGACACCTTATAGCATAACCGCAGGAGTTCCTCAAGGGTCCATCCTCGGCCCACTACTATACCTTCTTTATACATCAGACGCACCGCAGCCACTGTTACCCAATACAACAATGCTCAACTATGCCGACGACACTTTAATTTATTCAAGCAACAAGCTTGTCAAGGAGGCAAGGAACTGTATTAACAGATATCTCCCAATCCTGTCAGCCTACTTTACCAAGTGGAGAATTCAACTAAATCCAACCAAAACTCAGCTCATAGTTTTTAAAGGCAGAAACGCGAGTTGTACAAACAACACTATTCGCTGCCATAATAAAATCAGAATTAAAATAAATAATAATATAATTAAACCCTCCAAAACCTTAAAGTATCTAGGTATAACCTTTACCAACAATCTGTCATTCTCCGCCCACATTAAAAATACGATTCGTAAAGCCACAACCCAACTGAACCTCTGCAGAAAAGTCATGTACAAACCGAATGGTCTCTCTCCCAAAGTCAAATCACTTATCTACAAACAAATAATCAGACCCACTCTCACATATGCATGCCCGATATGGTACCATATCACACCCGCCCAAATGGAGAAGCTACGCATTTTCGAAAGGAAATGCTTCAGACTTATCACTGGCCTCAACCGACATCCTAACTCCCACAAATATTACAACAGTAGTTCGCTCTACTATGCCGCTAATATTGAACGTATAGATCGACGCTTCCTCGAGCTATCCATCAAATTTATCGAAAATCTTCCCAATAATCCCAATCCGATAATAAATGCGCTCACATCGACTCCGTCAGACAACCGAACTGCCTACCCGAACTGTCTCCACACCAGAACCCTCTTCACCTCTGGCAGGTTGGTCAACAACTCCAATGAGATCGTATACCACAATACTGAACTCTCACCTCACCAGTTTAAATATTGTAATATACAACCCTTCTCTAATATCTTGCGTTTCAACGACCAATCGGAAAGTGTTCCCCCAACCCATATCCCCGACTCATAGTACCCACCCTAACCCAATTTCCACCCATCAACCACTATACCTCCCGCCCCACCCTATTCTAACTTATTGTAATAATAATAGATTTAATAATTAGATAAGCTAGGCTAAGCTAAGTTAAGTTAAGTTAAGCAAATTAGTTATAGGTTAAGTAAATAATTATATCCTGGTTTTCTGACCTTTTCCAGGAAGCCCCACCTACTCCTATCTTGTCCACCCATGAAATATATAACTTTATAATAATGTTTGAAAAATGTACTAGCAAGTATGTGTAAACGATTAAAGCTAAGATAATTATAAGTTATCTGTATTACTTATTGTAACAAATCATTTATGGTCAATAAATACAGAAATGTAAAAAAAAAAAAAAAAACTAAAATGCTAAAGAGAGACGACAATTCTGAAACCACAACAACAAACCAAACCGAAAGCAACGCACATTTTTGTTCATCCACCACACCTTACACCAGTTCCAGATTTCCGAGTAAAATCGAGTGGCAAGCATAACAATTCCCTAAAGTGAAAAAAGGAAACTGCAAGGTCAACCCCCTGGGACAGTGATCAAGTGCGCAACAAGGAGTGCAACAGCAGGTTAAACAACAGTAACAGCAGCAATATACTCTTACCACCACGATCACACATCATCAGCAAGGAACTCAGATCCCTGAAGATATCACCACAGCGACGACCACAGAAAGCAGCAACACCAGCCTAAGGTATTGTTTAAAATTTTTTATTACTATCAGTCAAAGGGGAAAATAACTAATAAAGTTATAAATCTTTCAATATATAATGCACATATTTTAAGAGAATTAAATGCAAACACCGAAGTTAAATGATTTCTAGATATTATCGAAAGGGATAAACAGAAAATCAAAAAAAATATAAAACCATTTATGCTGAAAAAAAATTAAAACTAATAAATATATATATACATATATTAACTACAAACTACTACAACACCCCATAAACTAAAAATTTAAATTTCTATATATATATAATATATACACACATATACATATATTTTAAAAATTTGTATCACAATTTCCATGCGTTGACGCTTATCTGTTGCTGGTCTTTTCCCTTTCATCTGCTTAGATCGAAATTCCTTAGGATCTCTTTCCCCTATCCAGGATCTTTCCACTTGCAGGCTCATTTCACTTTGGGCTCGATAAAAGTCTCCTCTCTTTTTACCCTTGACTTCCTTCACATGATCTCTTCTGCTTATCTGTCAATCAGGATCTTTCGACATTAGGATTGTTTTACTTCGGGTCAATAAAGATCTTCTCCTTATCTTTAGTATTTTCGAAGTTTCCTGTATATATATCGACATATTTGGGTTTGAAAGCATTTCTACTCTTTTCCCTTTAGTCTTCTTCTCTTTTCACTTCAGTTGAGTTAGAAAAATTCTCTTCTTACAATTCGCCCTTGTTACACTTGTGTTTCAATCTCTCTGCGATCGTCGAAGTGTGTAGACGCGTCCTACTACTGCTTTTGAAAAACAAAAGAGAAAAGAAAAATTAAAAGAAAACACGTGTGCGCGTGCAGACATAAATGTGTGACCGTCATTAGGAACGGTCTGTGGCCGAACAATAGTGTATCGTGTATAATATTAAGTGGAAAATTTTGTGAAATTTCTGCGCGACATTTTAAAATTTAAGTAAAATTGGTAAACCAAAACATAAAATCAGCGACCGCATCCGGAGTTTGCGTTCGCAGATGCTAGTCAGCGGCCCCAGTACTGCCGAGCTACCTAAAAAACGAAAGAAAAAAACTGCTCACAGTCCTCTGAACGCACCGAAGAAAGTAGCTACAATGGCTACTCAACTAACAACGGAATACCACAAAAAATACGATGACGCGATGGAAACAATAAGGAGACTAACAGCCCAAATGGAACAACTACAAGAAAAAATTCGCTCTCTTCAAGCGCAAAACAAAACCAATGTCGACGTCCCCATGAAGGAAGTTCCTCCCCAACCCATCTCATTAACATTCAACAATAACCCATCATCATCGAATATCTCGCCAGCGCCCCAAGATACCCACAAACCAGAAGACCACTGGCAAACAGTTGGACAGAAATCTACAAATAAGGTGAGACCACCCCCAATTTACATTAAAAATCCTAATAGTACCAAAGAAGTCATCAAGACGCTTGAGAATGCCCTTGGACACAGAAATTTTACCACGGACTCAAAAGGATCTTCGATCTCTATCAAGACGATGACTCTAACGGATCACGACATGGCAATAAGAAAACTCTCAGAGAACAAACACGAGTTCTTCACATTCCAACATGCCCAGATAAAACCAAAAACATTCATCATAAGGCACATTGATCCAGCATGGACTACCGAGGAACTTACACTCGAAATCTTGAGGATATGCCCGTCAATGAAAATCCACAGATTGGACTACTTTCAAACCCCACGCATGAGGGAGAATAATATTAGGAGCTTGCGAATCATACAGATCCCACCGAACGGTGATGTCACCCAACTTAAACAAATAAAATATTTGTTCACACACAAAATCACGATCGAGGAGCCACATAAACAGAGCATTCTCCATTGCAAAAGGTGTCAAGGATCAGGACACCTAGCAGTTGCGTTCCACCTAAGTGCACGATGCGGAAAATGTGCCGAACAGCATATACCAGGAGAGTGCAAAGTGAACCCGCCTGGCACAGAACCATCAATAATTCAGCAAACAAACGCCGATGGATCAACATCCACGAAAAAAATTACCATAACTTGCTGTAACTGCGGAGGCCCACATCCAGCTAGTTTCTCACAATGCCCCGAAAAGCTACGGATTCTGGAGAGACGTTCGTTACACACGGTAACTAATACGGCCAAACCAGCTGCAATGAAACCCTTATCACCACAACCATCCCATCTCAGGGGGTCAGGAACATCATATGCAGAAATTACGAAAAGTTCCCGTAGCTCCCCGAAATCTCAACAACCCAACCCCAACGTTCTCAACCTGGATATCTTGGGATACATCAGGAGCCTGGAGACACTACTACCAACCTTAAAACACAGTTCCGAATTGGAAAAAAAAGGTCAGATCTTAAATTTAATAACTTCCCACATCCTTTCCCTTAACGTATAACTTAACCCTTATCTGCCTCAACTCAGAGTCCATTTATTCCCACACCCGTAGACAACACCTCCGACTGTTTGTTGAAAAGTTCTCCCCAGATATTCTTCTGCTTTCAGAAACTTGGCTAATTAACTAATTACACATTTGTGTCCAACCCACGAACCTCTGGCCCTCATGGAGGTACGGGAATCCTAATACATAAAAAATTCCAATTTGCTGAGATTAGATTTGCTAATATAACTAGTGTCGAATACACGGCTGTTAAACTTTTCGGTCGAAATAATAAAGTACTGGTCTTGTCCTCCATATACATTCACCCTTCTCGTGAACCAAACTTCCCTAGTGCAGACATCTCACAAATAATCCAACAGTCTCTGCCAGCACCTTTCATAATAGGAGGAGACTGGAACGCACGACATACTGCATTTAATGACATCAAATGCAACAAATACGGCTGTCAACTCCTTGATCTCCTCCGACTTCATCCATATGTCTACGCAGACTGCCCGTTGCAACCTACTCGAATTTGCAGCTCAACCAAGTCAACAATCGATTTCTTCCTAAAGTCTACAGATAGCTATTCATCTAATCCTCCCACAGTGTCATTCACATTCCCTTCGGATCATGGCTCTGTCCACACCTCGGTTCAAATCCCCTCGCTTGAACCACTCTACACTCTGAATCCTATTCCAAATTTCACCAAAACAAACTGGAAAAAAGTCAATAAGGATATTGCTGCTAGCTTTTCAAAATTTTCTTTACCGGAATCTTCTAACCTGCCCCCTACACAAATTGACCAAGCAGCGGCCCAAATAGAGCAAATACTGGGAAATGCTCTCTTCAGCCATACTCCCACTATCGTTCCTCATAATCACTTAGGAAAACCCCTACCCAACCTACTCACAAAATTATTACGTATAAAAAAACAACTCCGACGAAAATTGCACACTAGCTACTCACCTTTTATTAAACAACAGATCCAGCTATTGACCTCCCTGATAAATGGACAACTAAAAGTTTTCACTAATCAGACCTACACATCCACCTTAAACAGTATCAAACCAAATCGCGATCTATTTAAAAACATAAACAGACTAACGGGTCGGAAACTCAAGCCTCGAACAGATTATCTTATTCACCCAACTAATAATAACATCGTCCAGTCGGACACTGATATAGCAAACTGTCTCGCTGAACATTTCTGCAAAGTCCATAAGCAAAACGATACGCTCCCAGTAACAAATTTCCACGATACCGTGAACGATTACATTCCACGCTCACTGGAGCCATCCCTCACACCATTTATTACTGAATTCACCGAAAGCAATAAAGCATCACACCCCGTAGGAATCGACACATTCCTAAGCCTTGAAGAACTATCCGAAGTCATTACTTCACGTAACAATAAAAAATCGACTGGCCTAGATGGAATCCCTAACCTCCTATTCAAAAGACTCCACCCAGGCAACTTGCTCCCGATTCTCGTTCTTCTCAACCACATAATAAACGCTTCACATTTCCCTAAAAGTTGGAAAACAGCGGTGATCGTCCCTATTAGCAAATCTGGGCCCTCCAAGTACCCGGATAACTTCCGTCCGATATCGCAGCTAAACTCGCTTAGCAAGATTCTTGAATGTAAAATCTACAAAAATCTTCTCTCATTTGCCAGGGATAACTCCCTCATTCAGAACTCTCAATTTGGCTTCCGCTCACAACACTCCACTTGTCATGCTCTCTTAAAACTGACACATGATGTGACGACCCACCTCCAAAACCAATCCCCAACGGTATGTGTCTCCCTAGACATAGCTAAAGCATTCGACTGTGTCTGGATCGCAGGACTGTTATACAAACTTCATTCAATTTATGGATTAAACATCCACTCCACAAAACTTCTCGCTTCTTACCTCTCTGATAGAAAGTTCATGGTGAAAATAAACTCAACTCTCTCGACACCTTATAGCATAACCGCAGGAGTTCCTCAAGGATCCATCCTCGGCCCACTACTATACCTTCTTTATACATCAGACGCACCGCAGCCACTGTTACCCAATACAACAATGCTCAACTATGCCGACGACACCTTAATTTATTCAAGCAACAAGCTTGTCAAGGAGGCAAGAAACTGTATTAACAGATATCTCCCAATCCTGTCAGCCTACTTTACCAAGTGGAGAATTCAACTAAATCCAACCAAAACTCAGCTCATAGTTTTTAAAGGCAGAAACACGAGTTGTACAAACAACACTATTCGCTGCCATAATAAAATCAGAATTAAAATAAATAACAATATAATTAAACCCTCCAAAACCTTAAAGTATCTAGGTATAACCTTTACCAACAATCTGTCATTCTCCGCCCACATTAAAAATACGATTCGTAAAGCCACAACCCAACTGAACCTCTGCAGAAAAGTCATGTACAAACCGAATGGTCTCTCTTCCAAAGTCAAATCACTTATCTACAAACAAATAATCAGACCCACTCTCACATATGCATGCCCGATATGGTACCATATCACACCCGCCCAAATGGAGAAGCTACGCATTTTCGAAAGGAAATGCTTCAGACTTATCACTGGCCTCAACCGACATCCTAACTCCCACAAATATTACAACAGTAGTTCGCTCTACTATGCCGCTAATATTGAACGTATAGATCGACGCTTCCTCGAGCTGTCCATCAAATTTATCGAAAATCTTCCCAATAATCCCAATCCGATAATAAATGCGCTCACATCGACTCCGTCAGACAACCGAACTGCCTACCCGAACTGTCTCCACACCAGAACCCTCTTCACCTTTGGCAGGTTGGTCAACAACTCCAATGAGATTGTATACCACAATACTGAACTCTCACCTCACCAGTTTAAATATTGTAATATACAACCCTTCTCTAATATCTTGCGTTTCAACGACCAATCGGAAAGTGTTCCCCCAACCCATATCCCCGACTCATAGTACCCACCCTAACCCAAATTCCACCCATCAACCACTATACCTCCCGCCCCACCCTACTCTAACTTATTGTAATAATAATAGATTTAATAATTAGATAAGCTAGGCTAAGCTAAGTTAAGTTAAGTTAAGCAAATTAGTTATAGGTTAAGTAAATAATTATATCCTGGTTTTCTGACCTTTTCCAGGAAGCCCCACCTACTCTTATCTTGTCCACCCATGAAATATATAACTTTATAATAATGTTTGAAAAATGTACTAGCAAGTATGTGTAAACGATTAAAGCTAAGATAATTATAAGTTATCTGTATTACTTATTGTAACAAATCATTTATGGTCAATAAATACAGAAATGTAAAAAAAAAAAAAAACACTTGTGTTTGGGAAGATGAATTTACTCAAGAAATTTTTCCCCCAAAATAATACCCAAATCGAATATTTGAAGCGCGCGAATTTATTACGTAACCAAAAATGAAGGTCACAATCGGGTTAAAGGATATTTTGGATTTCGTACCGGTGTTTAACGGTAACCCGGACGAATTAGATAATTTTGTTTCTTGCGGAGATATTATTTTTTCACAGGCACGGTACGACAGTCAGCATGCTTTTTATCTAAGCGTGGTGAAAACCAGGCTGCAAGGGCCAGCATACGACCACATCCGGTACAAGGTCATTTCAACCTGGAATGATCTTGCTTCCGAATTAAAGGGGGAATTTAAAATTCTCACCTCAAGGTCAGCGGCACAAAACAGTCTGGTGAAAGCCAAGCAAGATAGCAAGGAAGATGTGAAGGAATTTGGAAACAGACTCGCACACCTCCTGCATCTGCTGAACGAGGCCACGTTCGAAAGCACGGTCGAACCTGTGGTACGAACATATCTCCTCGAGGAAAATAGGACACTCGCCTTACACGCATTTGAAGATGGTCTTAGGAATCCTAGTCTAAAACTCCTTGTTAAAGCACGAGGTACCCCAAGTCTTAGAGCAGCAATCAATTACGCTCTCGAGCAGGCCCCACGACTAGGCGATGGAAACCCTCTTAATTTATGTAATAATTCCAAATATAGCCAGCCACAAATTTGCCAATCGTGCAATAAGACTGGACATACATCCTGGACTTGTTATCGAAATACAAATTCTCTAAATATTGGTCCCCAACAAATGAAGACAGAGGTTCAACGCGTTGAATGCACTTATTGTAAAAGATTTGATCATTCTCAAGTAGAATGTAGGATACAGTCTCATTTCAAAAGTCTAAACGACTCTCCATCGAATAAAAACGATTTTAGAGCTCCGCCCACTTCTACCGCAAACGTCTGGAGAAGTGGAGTAATAAACAAAACGAGTAGGGTACAGCAATCACAAATTTGTATAGGAACATTAAACAGCCAAAGATTTAAACAATCGTTCTTAGAAGCTAAGGATATAAACAGGAAGGTAGAAAATGCCTCACCTTACAAGGTGTCGTCTACGGATGAAATTGGCATTAGAGATAATAGGGACATAAATCAGAGGCAGGATGATCTAACTGCTCCTCAAATAGAAGAAGTAGTGACCAAAGATCATATCCAACAGTCAACATTTGAATCCGTTTGTCTACGGACCGGATCTGATGATTCGACAAAGACCCCTGATCATACTATTCTAACACGTCCATCTACTTTTATATTCTTAAATGCTCCGACTTCTAGCAACAACACGTGCAAGCTCATAGAGCACAAACAGAAAATTCCGGCAAAGTGTAAGCCTGAGGAGCAAGAAGTCCCAGCAAACTGTAAGCCCGAGGAACAAGAAATTTCAGCTAAGTGTAAGCCTGCGGAAGAAAGAGTCCCAGCAGAACTTAAGCTTGAAAAACTACAAGAATTTCCAGCATCCGATAAGCCTGAGGAACAAAGATTCCCAGCTAAGATTAAGACTGAAGAACAAGAAGTCACAGCAGAGTATAAGTCTGTAAAGAACAGCTGTATCAAAATATTCCCATTAAATTACTTGTTTGTCAGCATCGTCTCCTTCGTTTCTCTAATTTTCTATACTTTAAAATGGGTTCTACAAATAAAACATAAAAATAAACAAATAATAAAAATCCCTTTTACAAATAAAACAATGGTTGAACTTCCAAAATTTATTATGAATTCTGCATCCTTCAAAATGTTCTTTCTAGATGGTTTTGTTGCCCAAAATTTGAAAAATTGTACACAACCCAATCCGACGAAAGTTTGGAAAGTCTTCCACAAATTTAAAGAAAAACTTAAAGTGAAACAAATGGATTATTCCTTTCAAATATATGCATATGTGTATGAACATATAAATAATAAAATAGCAATTCTGACATTGTAAAAAAAAAACTATATATATTAAATTCACCTTTTAACAAATTATTGAAAAAAAAACAAAATAGATACATATACATAATAATGCAAATAAATAAAATAAAACAACCAACTTTGTTTTGGAAAATCTATGTATCTAAAGGAAAATTGTCTATAATAAACTAAGAAAATTTATAAATAATACAACTGTATTAACAATTCGGGAGATAATAAGTAAAATATAACACAAATAAATCTTTAAATAGTTTATATTATGAAGATAATCTCCCCAAATTCATATTATTAACACACAAATGATGAAACAAATATTAACTCCCTCAATAAAATAATTTTGTAAATATTATACAATATTTTAATTAATTGCCATTAACTTAAAATTTAAATAAATGAACAAAATTATTTAATTAATAAATGATCTTAATTTGTAAATAAAAAACATATATAATTCTAAGTTAAAAAAAAAAAAAATGTTTAACTAAACAAAACAAAATCTATGAAATAAACAATTTTAAATAGAAATATAATAATTTCACATAACTATGTAACATTCTTCAATTAACCAAATTACATCTATCCTAAGAAAAATAAAGAACTAACATATTTTAGTTAACTCAAAACGAACTTAAAAATTTAGAATTAAAACTTTCTTTATAATACAAAAAAAAACAAATATAGTCCTCAAAATGAAACAGAAATATACTCTGTAGATAATGTAAATTCCTATATAATACACAAGTTGTAAGGCTTACCTGAAATTGATCTGTGGCACAAATTGAATTTAATATTTTATTTAAAATAATCTTATTTCATAAAAATAATTCACAATTATTATGAAATATATTGAAAAAACAAAAGAACACTGTAAATAACATTATTAATATATGTAACTTAAAAATGTACTTATATACACAATAAGAAAAATTGTGAATGTAAGCCTATAGTTTAACACATAATCTTAGATTTTCTAAAAACATAACAAAATACTGAAGAGCACTCTACCGTAAGCTACAGAATTAACACAAAATATTGAATAATATGTAAAAACAAGAACAAACATTTAAAAAAGTAGCAACCAATTGTAACTACAATGAAAATTTAAAGTAACCATTATAATTTGAAATCCAAATTATGTAACGAATCTTGATGACATCGCCCTTCACCTTTTATCGCGCCACTCCTAGAAAATTAATCTCTTACAGATTAATTTTTTTTTGAAGGAGGGGAGGATGTAGTGCTCTGAAAAGCCCTACCGTCTCCTTCCCACACACCTACAGCCAAATCCCAGCAGTAATACACTAAAACCTAAAATTCAATCAAAACCCGAAAAAACCCAAACTAGACCCAAAATTCGCAATAAACGAATCAAGTATCCGTTTATCGCTTAACATTTACCTCCACGGCATAATTTAATCTAAAAAACCAAATTAAAATCAAAATTCACAATAAACGAATCATATATTCGTTTATCGTTTTGCATTTGCCCCACGGCATCATCCAAACTCAAAATCCAGAGATCATTATCTCTATTTGGGAAAATTCTTAATAAATTGAACAAACAAAAACCCAAAACCAGATACATATCGACATCTGCACAATAGTTTCATAGGAATTCAGGAAACTGAATCCTTATCTTAAATAAACACTGAGCATCTCACCCAGGATTCCAAAATCGGGATTTTTGTAGGAAATTGTGTATTTTCGAGATACAAATTTCGATTTGTTTCTCTTTATAAGGGTGATGAATTTCAGATTCGAAGATCAGTCTCAATTGGCGTTCTAGATGTAAGGACGCCAGAAAGTAAATTAATAAAATAAATTTAAAATAAAATAAAAAGTATTTTATTGGGCCAGGCCGATTCTTCCTACTCGACGACCGGTAGCTGCTCTTCCCTCGAGGTTCGAGGACGCACGGCGGCACCGCAACGGGTCCCCTCAGGAGCTTTCTTAAAGAGATCCCTCGTCCTTTTCAGGACCAGACAAGCTCCCTGAGAGAAGGACCACTACAATGCTCTCCGCGTCCCAAAATACAGAGGCCATAAGGTTTCCGACAGACTGTTGTGTCTTCGAAAGCTTCGGACGGCTTACACCGGCTGGTCTCCACTTAGTTGACTGCCAATTTGATCCCGGAGTGAAAGGGGGAATCTATGTTTCATCCATTGTCACATACGACCCAAAAAATCCTTTTTATTCCGAGTAAACAGTGCCAATCAGCGCTCTGAATCATCGATGCGCTGTTGTTTTTGTTCCCTTGTAAGGAAACGCATGACTCATTTGGAAAAAACGCTTTTTCATGGTCAAATTTTGATTCAAAATTGAAAAGCATTACCAACGTTACACCCCACCGCCTGATACTTTCACCTTTGGAGCTGTGCCGGTTCCACTAAACGCCACCACCTACTTGCCCAATTACCCCAAGCTTCCAGGCCTGAAGCATCTAAAACCTCATGGCCTCCCGCTAATGCAATTGCATTAGCATCCGCAAAAGCTTCAAGCATCAAGGTTATTTAATGCATAATCTTGTTGGTTACTGTAAAGGAATTCTTACCTTCATGCATCAATTGCATTCAAAATTCCTGAAAAGATTCCCTTGCAATTTACAGGCATCCTGAAGTCAAATTATTCGGCACCTTTTGTATGCCAAGCAATCCTGCTACACACGTGTACACCACATTTCCACCACCAAGGCCATCATCATGCCTTGCAACAACGCATCATGGCGTTTCCCCGGAAACATTATGGTTCACATTTAATGTAACCAGTAATCCCATCAATTTTCCCTGCATACGCATTGCTTAGCGATTTATCTGTCTAAAGACATAACGCAACACCAAAGCAGCTAGTTGACGCAGCTGCATATAATCAGCGCAATAGCCGCTAAAAGCGAATTCTTCAACATGCATCATGCGAAAACAAAAGAATTCGGTTCGTCTGCAGGCATTCTGGCGATACGATAACCAATCCAAATTGTTTGAAGTATCCCAAATGTATTTAGCACCTAATGAGTTACAGCTTATTTACTTAGCTGAACTCACATCTCATTAATGCCCAGTATTCCCTTCAATTATGCGGCTTTGTTTTTCCATGGGTTTCGTGCATGAGTTAAACAATAACGTTAAACGATCACACACTCACACCACTGCATACCAGAGATCGTCTTCCATTGGTCACTGGCAAAAAGGAAAGATTTCAGTTCCTTTGTGGCCACACCCTAAGGAGAAATTGTCTCTCTCTTCATCCGATCTCACCATCGAATTGGGGTTAGATCAAGAGACGGATTACAACCAGCAGGAGTCGTTCTCCATCACCCGACCGAGCGGGTCGGCCCTCCACCACCTCTACCCGTAGGTCTGCGGGTATGCGTAAGGACCAGGAGTCGCGAATTAGTGTAAATCAAGTGTCAAGACTCTTCTCGGAAAAAAGTGTGAAAATTGCGATTAACGGATATTGAGTCAGATTAAGTAAATAGCAAAAATATTCAATCAAAAGTAATTTTTCTTGTGACCCCGGTATAATACAAAAACCAATCATAAGTTAAAACTTGCACTTCCACCAAAAGACGATTTAGTATTAAATTAAATTGTTAAGATTGTACTATTCATATCCAATAAAGGATGTTATTAAAAAAAAAAAAAGTAAAAACAAAGACCTTAAGTCAACAATTAATGTAAGAACAAAGTTTGAATGAAAATAAATAAAAGAACAATAGTTACAAAAAACAATATTCCGTGCGTTTCATTTCTTTTCTGTGCTGCAGTTCCTAAGTGTTTTTTTTCCTTTATTTACTTTCCTGGTGAACGGTTTGTTGTGGAGTTTTGGCTCTTTTCTTGGTGAACAGTTTACGGCGGTATTTATGATGGGGAAGGAAGTGAACCCCGTGCCGTACGCCGGCACACATACTTTACCCCCACAGAGCCATCCTCCACCATCAACCGTGTTACATGGAAAACCTTCCACTTAGAGGATGTAGTCCTCTCCAAGGCCTACCATTGCCTCCATATCCCCAAATCCACATTGAATCCAATGTCAAACAAATTGAACAAAACGTTCAATTGTCGCACATTGAATTCAATTCCTAATCCAACACGTGATAAACGAACCAGATGTTCATTTGGTTCGCATACACGCAGAATTCTCTAAATCCAAATGTGCGGACCAGGTGGCCTACTCACTCACAAAAATTATTGAGAATCATAAAATGCATGTATGCAATTTTATGATCCTTTAAGAATTTGTTTGCACAAAATCCTTCCCACAATCAAAACCATATTCCTAAACCAAGTTAAAAACAAACAAATTCCGCCATAAAACGTACCACATGTTTATTTTATCCCCCACCAACATCGAGGATCATAAATGCCCCGCCGCATGATCCTTTGTGGTTTGTTCCGTGCTTAGGTGCACGTAAAACCTTGTTTCCTATTTGTTTCTCCTTCTAAGATAAAGAAAAGTAAATGAATGGCGGGTGGCCAAAGTGTATTGAACAAAAAAAAAACAAATGTACCCTTCGATGTGCACGTTCGAAGAAGACAGTTTTCTTTTTGATCGGACGATCGAAAAAACGAGGATTAGGGTTCGAGTGCTTGACCAAGACAGGTCAATATTTTGAAAGAGTGAATCCCAAATACGTCCTAGAGCGGAAATTAAATGTAAAGCCTCCCCCGTGTTAAATTATGATTTTAAAATATAAACGAGTCGAAAATTCCGCTATCTAATTAACTCTTGTACCCAGTCTGTTGTGCCCCATATCACTAATTTTCGGGTGTGTTGTGTCCGAAAGCTGTTTGTGTTAATTTACGATCATCATTATCATCATCATCATTATCATCATCATCACCATCATCACCATCATCATCATCATCATCATCATCATCGGCACTACAACCCGCCTCCGGTTTTGGCTTAATTTTTTTTTTTAGCAAGTCTCTCCACCGGTCCCGATTTTGAGCCGAGGTCATCCATTTTGGCACTCCCAAACTCTGGGCGTACTGGTCTACGCCATCCGTCCATCGCAGACAAGTTCTGCGCGCTGTCTCCTTCCGTACATCCTGCCACAAAGGACTTTCCAGGCAGGCTCCTCTTCGCTCATTCGAGCTAGGTGTCCAGCCCACCAGAGTCTACCGAGATTGATTTTTCTTACAACATTAGCTTCAAGGCAGATCTCGTACAACGCATGGTCGTAGCGTCGCCGAAATCGACCTCACTCACATACGGGGCCAACAATTCTCCTTAAGACCTCCCTCTCGAACCCAGCTAAAAGTTCAGAGTGCCCTTTATTAAGTACCCAGGTCTCGGATCCATACATGAGTACTGGTAAGACCATGGTCTTGTACAGTAGTAGCTTGGATGTTCTGGATATATTTCGGGATTTAAAGAGCCTTGATGACCATAGTAGTCTTTGTTGGATTTGATCAGCCGTTCGCGTATTTCTTCTTCCATATTGTTATCGGCTGATACTATTGACCCAAGGTAGTTAAAGGATTGCACTGCTTCAAATTCCGCTACCCTGATAGCGTACGTTTTCATAGCTTTGGACAATACATCCATGCGGTCCCACGATAACTAGTTTTACAGGTTTTTTCTTGTTCGTGGCTTTATACAATGGGGTTCTAAATAGGATGGCTGGGTGATATTATTAATTTATAATAAAACAAACAAAATTAAATTTTTTAATCAATTTCGTACAAAAGTTTTTCGAGGTCGTTACAAATCTCAATTTTATTTATATTAGAATGTAAAACCATAATTTGGTTAATCAAAATTGGATCGGATCCAATTAGACAACGTTTTTCCGAAATGAACGTTCTAACTGAAGAAAATACGTGTTCAGAGGCAACACTACTTGCCATTGCAGCTGACTTTAAACAACAGTGGAAATACAACTCTGTGGTAGTTCGACCACTGCAAAACAACAAAACCTTCGTGAAAAATGACGTTTACATTTTCATATGCCAGTAGTTCCCTGTTAAATTTATCATTAGAATTCGTAGTTTCTACTGGTTGAATAAAGTCTACAAACAATTCTTTAACATCTGATACAAGGCAACCCAACTCTTCAATCAACAGTCGTTCAAAGATTTGAGCGTCAACATAAAGTTATATATAGTGGAGGAGTGCGCAGGTTCCGGGTGCTGGAAGCCTGTATCGTACGCATACCCCTTCAGCAAGGAGGGGGTTTGTATGCGATTGTGGTCTATGCACCTGAGGAGCACCAACATAACCTCCTTATAGCAGAGCTCGAGACACTCTTTCGATGCTTAAAATTCCACTTGGACAAAACCTATTTCATCATAGGTGGAGATATGAAGGCCAAATATAAAAATTGGGGAAATTATATATATAATGCCAGGGAAGTTCGGTTGGCTGGCTGGTTAGATCATTATCATATTGAATATAAGACTGGCTTACTAGCTAAGGAATATCCATCGTTCCCTAGAGGTAGATCGTTCTTAGATATCTGGCTAATTGACTCACGACTGAGACTACTTAACACCAACAGACGAAACAGAAATTGTTTACGGAAAATTGACTACGGCAGTGACCACTGTGCATTCACAGAAGTAATAGAGCTTCCGAACGATCTCGCAGATCTGGAGGAATTCGTGATCCCGCAACCCCTACAATTACGGGGCAATGCGATGGCTAATAACCTTTTAATTACGAGGCAAGAAATCCAGAGTATCTTCGAGTCATTAAGAAGCAAAAAGGCAGTGGGAATAGATGGAATACCTAACATAATACTCCTGAACCTGCCTCCAAGGGCAATAGATATATACACGGTCCTGTTTAACAACGCGTTGAATAATGCATATTTTCCGCGCATTGGAAAGCGGCAATTATATAGCCATTCCCAAAGAAGGGCAACAACTGTAGAAACCCAATGAACATGCGTTCGATAAGTTTACTCCCAAGCATCAGTAAAGTATTTGAAAAAACCATGAAGAAAGCTCTGCTAAAATGGGTAGATGACAACAACATTACTCCGAATAACCAGTTTATCTTTAAGACGAGTAATGAAACCACACATGCTTCAGCTAAACTGGTCTCCGACATACAATGGAATAAATGTAGGAAGCAATGCACAGGTGCCTGTCTGATCGACTTGGAAAAAAACCTTTGATACCGTCTGGATTGAAGGTGTTACGTGGTAACTTCGTCCATCCCCATTATCCCTCTAAGCGAGGAGATTGAATTTTGGGTGGAGTTAATCTACAATATAACAATTGGAAAGTAAGGGAAAAGCATATAGCCCACGATCCACATGTTGGATGCACAAACCTACATTGGTTGGGTTGTGGATCTTGTGGAAGCAGCTGTGGCGGATTCCTTTTCTGAGTGGCTAGAAATTCGGAGAGAGTTGAATGTTGTTCGCGACTGAAAGAGGTCTGTGGGGGGTTTCTCTATTCTACATGAGAAACAACCCACAATTCCAACCAACATTTCCACCTAAATTGGCGCGTCATACTTACCAATTTCCTTTATATGTATTCCCCTGTAAAACATTTCAAACGGACGTATAGCTTAACTCATCATCCTTTGCAGATAATGCATAATTGAGTTTAGCTACATAAATGTCATACGGCAACTCCACTCTTGCTAACCATGAGTTTCCCATCGGAAATCTCATAATGTCGGTTAGCAACAACAAGTCTAAAAGAACGACGCTGTTGCAACAGAGCAAAATAGCTGGGGTAATTTCAGCGTCATAGAGTCTGGTTCTAACGCGAATTATTTCCCAAACATCAGCGGCGTCCTATCGACTTTCCCTCAGATCACCCATTCGCTTGGGATCAACGATCTCTCTTTGCAGGGGAGTAACATCCGCTAGGGTTCTCTCTCATTCGTATTTCTTTCCACGGTTCAATGCGCTTTAACTACACCATAGCCGTACCACTGGGTCAGTAGGTCGTGTCAGTAGCTGCATCTGATACCAACACACACAACCAAAGCTACCCCGAGATCACAGCATATCATGTTTTCTGTTCTCTCATTCTTCATGTCCGTCAATTACCCTATTAACAAAAGTTACTCATACTTTGACGGGCGTGAGGTTGAAAGAGCAGAGGCGTGGTCTCTTTTGGTTGTCCTGTGTATAGAAAGAAATATGAATTTCAACCCCAATTCACCCCAGTCGCTATTTGGATCTGAAGCTGGTTGTGTCTGCGGAGCAGATAGTTCGTGCACAAAAAAAAAAAAAAAACCCAAGGAGTCGTTCGATAGAGTTAGTGTACAGTTAAAGTTCTTTAGTTCCCGAAGCCCGTTTTTAAGGTTCACCGATATTCTGATTAATCCAGTGAGGCTGTGATTCATGTTGGCAAATACAATTAAGACCCAATTTTTAGCCGTGTAATTAAGTTCAATCTATATTGTGCCATTCACCACAATTTATGTGTTTTACCCAATAAATATATAAAAATTAATTTAAAGAAATAAAAACGTGTTTTTTTCATTTCTTCCTTCGGAGTAATAAGTGTCGAAGGTTTGTAAGTGAATCCTGTGCCATACGTTGGCTACATACCTCAATCCCCACAGTGGTGAACCCGAAAAAAAAGCACGCAAACTTCAACAAAATCAAAAACAATAATTACAAAGTTAATTTAAAGCAAAATAAACAGCCAACAAAAACCAATAGACAGTGCCAAAAAGGGACAGTTTTAAACAAAAAATTCAAAATCAATTAAAAAAATTTCAAAAAATTAAAGTGGGAAAATAATTTAAAAAAAGACAATGAAATTTTCGAAATACCAATGTGAAAAAAACCCAACTAAATAAACTTCAGTGCAAATAAACAAAATCAATTATTTAAAAAAAAGACAATAAAGAATATTTCAACTCAAAAAACCAAAAGCAACAAAAATCCAGAATTATTAAAAATCAAAGAAAAAGTGCTTAAACAAAAAACCTTCTGATAAATTTAACAAAAAACTCTTCAACCAAAAATTTAAATGAATCAAACAAAACCAAAAGATAACATTCCACATTGAACTAATTCAAAAAAAAAAAGTGCTAAAATAAGAAAATTTATTTTCTCAATAAAAATGTTAACAAACAGAAAACAATTAAACTAATCACTACCAGTGATTTTAAAACAAATTGGAAATATCCAAAATAAACCGCCAACAAAAAGACAATTTAATAAAATTTCATCAACAAAATTCAAAAAAAAAGAAAGAGTTTTCTCGACGAAAAACTAAAACGGAAAATAAATTAAAAGACGCTGAAAGGGCAAGTAGAGCCCCAACGCAGCTTTACCATTACCGCAACATCATCAGAAGTCCCGGACTGACACCATCTTTTCAGCAAGCACAACGGCGACGCCAACCAAATACCGCCCACCTTTACAACTCAGCGCTGGATCTCAGGTTTTTTCTCTCCGTTTTAATTTATTTTCCAAGTGTTATTTCTTCTTTGGGTGAGCTCCGTCTGAGCTACCAACATAAAATTTATTTCGTATAAATTATTTGATTAAATGTTAGCTTTAAGATCCTAATTTAGAAACCGTGTCATAGTTAATTAAGCTCAAAAGTTCAAGCATTGTTGGTCATTACATGTTCCGTTGTACCAAAACTTAACAATTGTAAGCCCCTTCTGGGTATAATAAGTGTACAACACGGCAATATTCACGTTTTCACCGGAGTTTGAACGACTCCAATTAGCTTTACGCGACTCTCACTAGTCTTTTCTCAACTCCACGCGTCCACTTGCGACCTCTTTCACTTACTTTGCGACTTTCTTGCCTACACACGCAGACACAACGCGACTTCTCTCTACGTCCGTCGATACTACTCGACAATCAACCTTCCCAATCGCGGCTTCTCTTTTCACTTCGGCACCACAATGCCCACCACACGAGCCGGTACTGCTCAGCAGGCGCATGCTCGCGCTGATTCCCCGGCTTTTCAGGACGCTTCCGGCGTCGATTTTCCATCCTTTTCACAAAACGTAAAGCTGCCTCCGTTCGACGAGGAGTACCCAGAGCTTTGGTTCGCCACAGCCGAACGTTTTTTCCGGTTCGCCAATATCTACGATGAAGAACATCGTGCTGTAGAATTGTTGCGGGTGCTGGATGGGACACAGCGAATGCATGTTGCGCAGGCGATCAGGTCACCGGGCCCTGATCCCTACAGCAACATGCGGGAGAGTCTCCTTAACGCTTTGGACCAACCCACCAGCATCAAACTACAGCGATTAGCGAACGCGACAAATTTTTCAGGTATTAGACCATCCCTTTTCCTGACTCATTTACGCTCCATAGCGGGGACCAGGATCTCGGATGATCTAATTAGACCACATTTTCTGAGGAGTTTACCTCAACATGCCCGCTCGGCATTAACGGCCCAACCTAACCAGAGTTTGGGCTACCTAGCAAGGTGGCTGACGCAATTATGGAAACCGTAGACCCACAGTCTGAGTTCCTTCCATATCACGACGCGGCGGATAGTCAACACGTCACACTGCCTACACGGCATCCACGGCACACATCACCTTCTTTTGCAGCACCCAGGACTGCTCCAACAGCGTTATCTTCTCAGCCACCCTCCTCATCCTCCAGAAGGCACGCTCCTTTCTGCACAACCTGTCTCCACCAGCGAACCCACAACCGCGGGCCCAACGAGTCTTCCTCAGATAGCTCCCCTGCGCCCGCCACTAGATCCGACCTTCAAGCGTTGCAGGCCACACTCCGCCGCGAGTTAAATCAAATCCTCGCGAAGGTTCGAAGCGACCATCGACGAGTGTCGGAACAGGCGAAACACACCTTTCTGCCGGGAGTGCTGGCAGTATGGCCACGACATTGTAGAATGTCGTACGCGATGTACCACACTACCACAGAACAAATCTCCGTGCCAGCAGAGGGACTCCCAGAATAGAACGTTTGTAAGTGAATCCTGTGCCATACGTTGGCTACATACATCAACCCCCACAGGTCATGTCTAAGACCACATACTCGTTAGACGGAAAATAAGATAATTTAATAATTAAAGAAGAAATGAAAAAGGAAAACCGTACGGGAAAGTTTAGTCAAAGTTAGAAGAAGAATAAACTTAAAAGTAAAGGAAATGAATAAATATGTGAAATAAATGTGTCGTTAATCGTATCTCAAAGTAACGTTTAGATAGACCGTTAAATGTAAAAATTCTCCTGTTAAATAAAATTCATACTAGTGGACGTCTAAAGTGTTTAATTTATTTTGTTCGAGCGGACTCATCGGGAGAATTGGAGCCTGGAACTGGTGCATCTTGGGATGGGAGCGAACCCAGGAATCGGTAAAACAAAAGATTAAAATCTAACTCTCCCTTCACAGACAAAGAAACCAGCAGGTGATATTCCAATGATACAATGGAACAGTGAAGTGCGAACGTTGACCCGACGCAATAACGGTTCCAGCTCGACTACGTTATCACCAGAGTAACTAAAGAGTTGCCCCACTTGGCCTTGCACGTCTATTAAAATCGGCACGACTGCTGATACAAATGAAAGGTGGATATTACGTTGCTGATGGAGATGTACAATAACAGTCGCAGCCCAACACCCCAGCATTAATTATAACCACAATACACATTTCATATTAACCTTTTAATAATTTTAATAACCGTAACAACTGGCAAAATAGCAACCGATTGTCCAAATGGGTACATAACTTTCATCCTATTACCTACACACAAAATATATATAATACGAGGGTTGCCTTTTATATTTAATTAGATTAGAGAACAAAAACAAATATTGATCATCGAAAATCACTTTATTGTTTTTCAAAATATTCCCCATGAAGATCTATACACTTTTGCATGTGTTTGAACCAATTGTCGAAGCACTTTTGCCACTCTGATTGAGGTATCTCCAACACATGCATTCTGAATGCAGCAACCGCTTCTTCAGGTGTTGAAAAACGTTGACCTCTCAGTTTGTTTTTTACGTACGGGAATAAAAAGAAGTCATTCGGTGCCAAGTCAGGACTATACGACGGATGACCCATCAAATCGATGTTTTGGGTGCTCAAAAATGCAGTTGTCGCAGCCGATGTGTGAGAGCTCGCATTGTCGTGGTGAAGAGTGATCCGTCTTCGGCGGTTGGTTTTCCTGATTTCTTGGAAGACAACTGGCAAACAAATGGTTGTGTACCACTCAGAATTGACTGTTCTGCATTGTTCTAGTGGTACGGTTGCGACATGTCCAGTTTTTTCGAAAAACAGGCGACCATTTGCTTGGAAGTGCTTCGTGCGCGAACAACTTTTGTTGGATTTGGCTGATCTTGAAACACCCAGACAGTCGACTGCTGTTTATTTTCGGGCTCATACGCGTAAATCCACGATTCACCACCTGTCACGATGTCATAGACGTGTTTCGAAGCACCACGACCGTATTTTTTCAGCATTTCTTTCGACCAATTGACACGAGCCTTTTTTTGGATGATTGACAAATTGTGTGCGATCCAACGCGAACAAATTTTTTTGACAATCAAATGTTTATGCAATATTGAATGTATGCTGGTCCCACTAACGCCTAAGGTTGTCTCAATCTCACGATAGGTCACATGACGATCTTCCAATATCAGTTCGCGCACAGCATCAATGGTTTTCGGAACAACAACTGATTTTGGACGACCTTCACAAAATTCATCTTGGAGTGAACTACGACCACGATTGAATTCACCATACCATCGATAAGCACTGGTCCTTGATGGAGCTTCATCGCCAAAAATTGAAGTTACTGTAAACAACACAAATAGCGCTCGTATGTCAAAAGGTTCTGAGTGCGTATAACCTCAAAAATGTCCAATTTTACGACAGAGCTGTCAATTGCCGGATTGCAACACTAGGGTTGCCAAATCCCATAACAACGAAATTTATCTACAAGAATTGGCTTACTATAACACAAACTTCTCTATAACAACTAACAATATTTCATATAACAACTGCTTCGATTAAACAAGTAAAATAATATATATTGTAGCGAGCTTAGGGTTGGCTGGATTAATTATTTTTAATAAATAAGAGCCGTTAAATCGATTTTGAATTAATGTGACACTTTATTAGTCCGTTAATAACAACCGTTACTTTTTACCGTACACTTAACGATTTCTTCACATCGCTTGCGTACTTATCGCGTATTTTACTCTTACTTCTTACTCACTACTTATCGATTGCCTCCCTTTCTTACTTATTACTTTCTACTTATCGCTTGCTCCACTTTCTTACTTCTCGATCTGCGTGCGACGTATTTATACGGTTTCCTCATTCTGATTTGGCGTTTCGTTTCAGTCGGTTCCATAGTCTCGACTTTTCTATTCCAGTTTCCAGTACTTCCTAAAATAATCTAGTACTTTGTTTCGGACTTTCTCGAAGATTCCAGTACTGATTGTCATATGCGTTACACTACCCTCCGCCTAGATTAGTTCGTCCCGAACTAAGTTCACTGATCTCCTGGGTTAACAAAAGTCGCCAGTCGGTCACGATGTACCAGTTTCATCTTGGCCTTCGGTCTTCGCTGAATCCTATAGAGAACGTCGTTAATTCTTGTGAGAATCTTATACGGTTCTTCCCAATGTTGCTGCAACTTTGGAGACCTTCCTTTTTGCCGATGAGGGTTATAAAGCCACACGTTATCGCCTGCATTAAATCCGGATGCGTTGGCTCGAACGTCGTACCTTGTTTTCATCCTGTCACTTGATACCTTGATTTGCTTTCGAACCAAATGATGAATCTCATCGAGGCGATTTCTCCATTCGGCTACGTAGTCTTCAGTCTTATCTATGGCGTCTGGAGGTATTCCGAATCGCAGATCGGCTGGTAATCGTATCTCTCGTCCAAATATAATTCTTGCTGGAGAATGGCTCGTCGTATCGTGATTAGCCGATCTATAGCTCAGGAGAAAGGTTTGTACATATTTGTCCCAATCTCGTTGGTGATCACTAACGACCTTCGATAAGTGCTCTTTCATTGTTCGGTTGAACCTTTCGACCATTCCATCTGACTGCGGATGTAAGGGTGTGGTCCTGGTTTTCCTTACGCCCAGTGCCGCACAGATGCCTTGAAATATCTGTGATTTTAAATTTCGGCCTTGATCGGAATGCAGCTCACAGGGAACTCCATATCTGCTGATCCAATTATTGAGAAGCTGCTCAATGACGGTTGTTGCTTCTTGGGTTGGAATTGGAAGGACTTCCACCCACTTGCTGAAGTAATCCACAATGACGAACATGTATTTGTTGTTGTCGTTGATTTTTGGGAATGGTCCTGAGATATCAATCGCAATTCGCTCGAAAGGGGCACCCACGTTGTACTGCTTCATAGCGCTCCTTGGTTTTGCTGTTGGTCCTTTGGTCGCAGTGCAAGTTGTGCACTTCCTACACCAAGACTCGACGTCATCTTCATGTGAAGCCAGTAGAATCGAGATCGTTATTTTGAAAGCGTCTTATTAACTCCCAAATGTCCACCAGAGGCCCCGTCGTGCATTTCTGTTAGTACATCCTTCACTTTTGATGGTGGGACTAGAATCTGCATTCGATGGGATTTTCCGTCCGCGGCTTCCCATTTACGCTTTAGAATTCCATCTTCCACCAGTAAGGAATACCATTGTGCCCAATATGCCTTAAATGTTCCACTTTTGTCGGAAATATCGTTCCAAGTTGGCCGCTCGTTCTTTCCTTTGTATTCCAGGATTAGCGACATTTCTTCATCCTGAAGTTGAGCTGCACGTATAGCATCATTCGTCTACCCATCTAGTACTTCTACTTGTACATTTCGCAGGTCGTACGCCTCTTCTTTCTCTTCCGCTTTATGACAATGTTTAAAATCTGGCTTACATCGTCTTCTTGATAGAGCATCAGCGTTATTATGCACCTTCCCTTGCTGAATTGAGCTTATCATTGATACAGGTGCACATTCTGCGGTTAACTCTCCTTTTCTTACGGACGCATTTAGTACTCTGACAGGTACAATGTGTTTCTTCACCTCAGGTTGTTCCGTTGATAGTCTTCTCTTATGACGAGCGCATGAACAACAATTCTCACTTGATGTTTCATTCATTCGTCTACGTTTCCTACAGTCAACAGAGATGTGGCCGACTCCGTCGCATGTCCAGCACTTCATAACAGGTCTCGGAGTTCTCCGTTGTACATGCCCGATTCTTTGGCTGGAACATTGCTGGACGGACGTTTCTCGGACCCTATATGTAGTCCTGGTAGCCAGTTTAGCAGATTCATATGCCAATGCGAAACGCCAGTATTCATTAGTCGTCTTCTTTCCCGCTAAACGAACGGCTTGTTGCAAGTCCCGATCTTGGAGTGCGTTTATAAATGCATCCCATGCTACCTCGTTCAGAAATTCCTTAGTCATATTTGAATAAGACAAGTTTGCCAATCGCTCAATGTCTGCTGTTGAAGATTTTCTCCAGGTTTCTGCGTTCTGCTCCGCAGTTGCATGCGGTAGACCTGCTGTATGTGGTTGTCTCCATACCTAGTTTCAAGGCCGTCTCTTACCGCTTGGAAATCTGTTTGCTTCTCTGCTGGCATGGTTTGTAGCAATTCTGCAGCCGCCCCGCGGAGTGACAAGATTAGTGATGTTGACTTTTGCCCCTCCGACCACTTATTATAATTGGCCGCATCGTCAAACTGACGTATACATACGGAGAAGGGTCCCGTTTCATCGAAGGTTGGCGGTTGCATCCTTGTATCTTTGTAGTCATGTTGATTGTTAGGCGATGTCTTATTTCTCTCAACACACTCACGTCTCTTTTCGATTCGCGTTATTTCATCGGTGACCTTCTTAAATTCAGCTTCGTTTTTTAGATCTAGATTTTCTACTTCGTTTCGAATTTTTGACTGAATTTCTTCCTTAAAGTGTTGAAAATTACATTTCATCCACTGCGTTTGGGCATTCAATTTTGCATTCAGATCTGCAGCTTGTGCGTCGAATTGAATTTTGGGCACCCACCTTTGCATTAACATCTGCAGCTTGCGCGTCCAATTTTATCATCATCATCCTGAGCATCTCCGAAATGTCCAACTGTGGCGAACTCTTCTTCGTTACATTGGCACCATCTTGACTCGCTGTTTCTTCTTCATCCGGACAGTCTGGTCCAATCGTAAAAACATATGTGTCGACATCAATACCCTCTTCCTCCATTGCTGATTGCAGACGCTGTCGAAGAATTTGCTTCTGTCCTCTGCTATCCAGATTCCGGTCCTCAAGTTCCTTCTTCAACTCAGGAACGCGAAGATCCTCAAAATGTCGGTCTGACATCGTTACAACACACTTTTACAGACTTATTTGTTTCACCAATAATTAATCCCACTTCTGACACCAATTGTAGCGAGCTTAGGGTTCGCTGGATTAATTATTTTTAATAAATAAGAGCCGTTAAATCGATTTTGAATTAATGTGACACTTTATTAGTCCGTTAATAACAACCGTTACTTTTTACCGTACACTTAACGATTTCTTCACATCGCTTCCGTACTTATCGCGTATTTTACTCTTACTTCTTACTCATTACTTATCGCTTGCTTCACTTTCTTACTTCTCGATCTGCGTGCGACGTATTTATACCGTTTCCTCATTCTGATTTGGCGTTTCGTTTCCGCCCGTTCCATAATCTCGACTTTTTTATTCCAGTTTTCCAGTACTTCCTAAAATAATCTAGTACTTTGTTTCAAACTTTCTAGAAGATTCCAGTACTGATTGTCATATGCGTCACAATATACAACAACTGGTACAACTGTTAAACAAATCTCATATAAAACTGGCGCTGCCGAATTTTTACAAAATTTCCATAAAAAGCTTTTGTTACAACTAGGATTCACACCAGTTTCTACAAAACAATCATTACAATCCTCCTAAACGTTACAATTTGGCACCCTGAGCCTACATAAACGTTACAATTTTATTTATATAGCAACCTGAGTCCTTCCTAAACATTACAAAGGCTTATATTATAATCTGGTCAGACAAGACATATATAAGCCTTTATTATATGTACTTTCCGATATGTTAAAGGACAGGAGGTTCGTGGTCAAAACTGGTAATGTGACTTCTAATAAAACGTAGAATATCAAGAGAGGGGTACTGTTTCATATTATTGTCCCGGTCTCTTTAGGAGATAGCCCTACTGAAGCGCAAGAGCTCTTCTTTGGTGCACGAGTTATGGTTTCTACGAGTCTTTCCAGGAATAAATGAAAACCAGTTTATAATAGTCACTCTTTTCTTTTATTTATTATCTTTTTTAAAATTTATTTTCTTGGTCTTTAAACTTTTTCTAAACTTTATTTAATAAACTTTCACTTAACTTATAGGTCGCAATGATCCTTAATGTTAGTAACATAACTTCAAACTTACTTGTTTATTTCATTTACTGCTGCCAAAAACTTTTATTCTACTACTTTACCACTTTCTCATCGTTCTGTGCACTTTAGCCTAGCTCTATGCGAATGGTGCTTTTTCTTATCTCGAGTTCTTAATGTATCTTATCATTAACTGCACTACTGCTATTCTTACTTGATCACATATATATTGATCGAAACAATTAGGCACTTCTTCCTTACGTCACTGATTCACCACCTATTTCTTCTTTGTCCTTCACTGATCTTTTACTTTGCAGACTCCTCGTTTCTACTCGATTCTTTACTACTCACTACCGCGATTGATCGCCTCTTCATTTAACTTCCACGATCAAAAACTTTGTCTTCGATTCCCCAAAGTAGACTTCACTTCTATCACCAACCACAGACTCAACCCTCTTTGCGACCAACCTCTGACTACTTTCCTATATTGTACGTACTTCATTACGTTACCTCGAGGTCAACACCTCCCGATGACGATAATCCAATAACATTTTGCAGTAACCTAATTTCGGCATTTTCGATTAGAATTCGCAATTGCTTTGTACCGCAATGTCAGCCAATATTTCTTCATTGATTTACAGCTCAGTTCAACATCCGCAATTGCGAATCGACCCAATTAATTCTTTAGTGTTTCGTATGCAATTAATTGCTTTTCCGTGATTTGTTAAACGTTCCGGGATATGCAATTAATTGCTTTTGCATTATTTGGCGATCGTTTTGGAATCTGCAATTAATTGCTTTTGTATTATTTGGCAATCGTTTTGGCATATGCAATTAATTGCCTTATGTGGTTTAATGGTTACGCCGAAGTGCGCAATTAATTGCATTACCGTTCTGGTGGTTATTTGAGTTTAGAATTGGATAGCGTTTTTTGATTTGAGTGCATCAATGACCCCTTGTACCTCATCTTTGTCTATGACGTCACTGACACACTTAACACACGTGTCTTCCCGACCGGCCGTAGCACAGTCGCCCGTCTACGGATGATCTACTTACCTGATAGATCAGCGGAATTCCAGATTCATCCCGTATAACCCCATTCATGTCCAAATCAAGGAACGCCTCTGGTGGAACAAAGCCGTTGCGACGAACGCTATCATAGTACAGAGTGTTTGGATAATAGGCCCCGAAAATTGGCTCATTGGATGAGTTTATTACTCTCGCAATATGTCCTCTGATTAATTTGATCATAAAATTATCCACCTTATTTATGTAGGATTCATTACATAAGTCTCATTTGAATAATACTTGTTAAAGTCTGATTCCAGTGTTCGATATAATCTGAGACAATATCTGAGGCAATTCCTTTCGAACACCCGAATCTTTTCCATCAAATTTAGACCTATGTTAAACCATACTGGACAACCATATATTAGCATTGGCCTGATTAGCGTCATGTAGAATATAACTTTTACCCTGCTGTCAAGTTAGCTACTGTAAAATTAAATTACCTACAAGGAGGCTCCTTCTCATAGCAAACGTTTTCCTTGCTTTGGTCAAAGCAGCCTCTACATGTCTGTTGAAATACAGATATTGATCTAGCCAGATGCCAAGGTATATAACTACACTCTTGCTTTCCAGTTTACCTACATGCGGTCCCACGATAAGTAACTTTCGTTAGTTTTTTCTGTGTCGTTCGTGGCTTTATATAATGGGGTTCTAAACAGGATGGCTTCACATTTCTGGAAGTTGATGTTAAGTTTCCAATTGTCACAATATCGCTGCACTCTGTTAAAGTCTCGCTGTAATAAACTATTTATGATCTCAACTTTCGGAGCTGTTCTGTAAATTATGAGATCGACTGCGTGCGCAATAGCTTCAGCTTTTGAAGCATTTCGAGCAGAGCCTCCGGTTCCGTTTCAGGGTCGACGCCCTTTAATAGAACTGTTACGCTCGTTGTTTGCTTCGGCGTGAACGCGGTAGCTCTTTTTACCATATCTTTCATTTTATCGTGGTCTGCCATAATATAGGTTTGAATGGCATGCCTGTTACCTGCCAGTCTTTTAATTATAACATTGTTACCAACAGCTAGCTTACAAACACTTACCATTTCCTTACACTCACTATCGATGGTGTTGATTTATGGCATCTTTGTTGTTCTTATTTTGTCGTTGATTTGCTGTTGTTGTGCTGCTTGCTGTTCCTGTGCGATGTTGTGTTGGTAGTTGCTGTTGATGTTGAAATTGTTGCCGTTGGCCGACTTCTGGCTTCGGCTTTTGTTGTTGTTGGATGTGTAGTACGGTTCGCTTCCGTGCTTCTCGACCAACGAGGAAGAGAAGCGAACGATGGATCCTGAATGGATGCTTGTTGTATGTTGAGTCCTGGTCCTTCGAATTTGGGTTGGACCTGGAGTCATCAGAGCCTTGTAAGTCCCTCGACGTGGTCGTTATTAATTCTGTTGTATATCGATATTTAAACCGTTAAACTATCAATTCGAAGTGCCCGAAACTGACGCAGTCACCAAGGAACTCTCACAGCCGTAGCAGTAGAAAAAACAGATTGATTCTTTTTAGAAGTTTAATACACTCTATTTTGGAGTCCTTACACCACTGGCTCCACATACTAACTACTTTCTAATCTACTTTTCTTCTTCCTTGAAGTCTCGGACACATCGCCCCTTATCGCAGATCCTTTTTGAGGTTTTTTGTTATCCATTAGCGTGTCTGGATAATGCAAACAAGTGATTATATTGGACTTTAAACGGAGTCAGAGTCCATGGGAAATGGGTAAGAGTATAGATGGGAATTTGGATGTATTTGTGCATGTCATAAAACATCTGGTTACAATGCGTATGCGTTGTGATGTTTAGATTGCCAGAATTATGTGTCGGCGGATCAAATGGACATGGATTTGTTTGGACACGTGTTTGATTGTACATACAATGCATGTGAAAAATGTGCATTGTGATGTTCGGATTTTTGGAATTGAATTCAATGTTCGACAATTGAAAGTTTTGGTTCAATTTGCTTGACATTGAATTTAACGTAGGATTTGGGGATATGAATATATGATATTGGATGGAAATTCGATTTGTATTTATTATGGATGTCTAGGAAAAGGAAATATGGGAGGAAAATGGTAGGGTTTCTTGGAGCACTACAGATGGATTTTTGCTGTTCTGGCGCAACCATATTTTTCTTCCAGCGTCTCTCTTCTAGTCGTGCTCTTGGCAACTCAAGTTTCGCTTCCAGTTCGCTGATCTCCTCTTCTTCATCCTCAGGCTCTAACGATGCAACAGAAGCGAATTGCGTTATTTGCCCCATGCAAGTTAAAGTTCGGAGGAGAGGGGGCTTGCGGGGGTTCTCTATACTACATGGAGAACCATCCCACACTTTCAACCAACTTCGACCGCTAACAGCGCATCACCATAACCCAAATCTGCAATAACACACTCCCCAATATGCAACAGCACCCGTCCCCAAATCTGCAATCGCATACATCCCCCAAACTTACCAAGAATCCATTTCCCAAGCTGTAATAAAACGCATTAATTAACAACGGAATATTAATCACCTCCCTCAAGTACATCAAGCCGCATACATTCTTCCCAAAAACTACTTCGGTTAATTTCCTACTTAAATTATATTTCCCGTTCGCAACCAAGCAGCTCTAATTTCCCCCGAAAATCATTCCGGCTCACTTCCTACTTAAACTATTTTCTCGCTTGTAACCAAGCAACATTTAGTTTCTCCGAAAATCATTTCTGCTCCCATCCTACCCAATACCAATTCTCCTTACTAGTAAGTCACCAGCACGATCCGTTGCATTTCCGCAAAATAACCATCGCAACGACCAAGACCCACATTCCCTTGTCTGTCCGACAACTCATGCCCATACTCGGTCGCGTTCCCAAAACCGATTTCTCAGTACACATAGCAACCGAGGAATCTAGCTCAGCCTGTACGGCAGTAATTCGCTGGAACTAAATTCCCTATGCACATATAGCAACCCTTTTCGAGTTCCTAGTAAGTGACAGTGAGTTTATTCGGCTATGACTCCACTGCCACGACGCGATGAACGATTTCTTGCCTTTTATCAGTCAGTCGAGAGTGTGTGCGGAGCCTTACCCTCGGTAGCGGGCGCATCAACAGAACAGATATCAATCGCCGCGGAGTACGCGCAGTGTGTCAGTTTAGCTTCCCCTCACGCCGATTAAATTATTTGAACATTAATCCCGGTCGACGAGGATATTTTTCCCGAATTAAACTGCTTCGGATCGTTGTACCAGCGCAATGTAACGTTCGCTTAGTGATTAAGTGCCTCTAGAGAAATTTGCGAACAATAGAGGACAGATTCCAATCACCGCGGAGTGCAAGTAGCGAACCAGCGGACCCCTTTGCACCGATCAAATTATTTGGACATCAATTCCGACCAGCAAGGGTTTTCTTCTTTTTTTCTTACCAATTAAATTATTCGAACATTAATTCCGCTCGACAAGGATATTTTCCCGAACTAGACTATTTCGACTCGTTGTACAAGTGTGATGTAACGTTCGCTTAGTGACTAAATACTTTAAGAAAAATTGCAATAAATAAAGCCACATTAATTCAAACGACATACCAGTGTTTAATTCTTCTGCTCTCCTAAATCTGACGGATGAACTCGGTGCTTTCGCTCTCGGTGGAACAAGTAGGTGGGGACATTGATGAACCCGCGTCCTTGCCGACACCCATAATAATCGACCCACAAGCTCACTGTCCTTCTACATTTGCTGTTCTTTTTTCTCCATCGTCAGTTTCGCGCTTTAATTCGCGTCACAATTAGGTTTTTCAGGGCACCTTTTGGCGGTTTTGTTTGTTTTCTCGTTGTCCAACTTTCGGAAGTGTCCCACCGAATACTCTATTCACGACTCAAAATTACTTGACACAAGTCCTCGGAAAGGAAAACACAAGTCGTGGTTAATTTATCGAAAACTAACAATCGCTCGACACATTCTAATAGTCGTTAGTTTGTTACAACTGGTATTTGCGCGACACACTCTAATAATTCTTAATCGAGAATCTCTCTCACTCGCAAATATCTCCCCTATACGAGATCGCACCCTTTATCTGTGTCCTGCGATTTGCTGCTTGGTCGCAGGCCAGATGTGCGGTCGCACCCACACACACAGACGCGGATGTTGCTGCTTGTGTGGCCGGAGATCTTCATTGGATCGGCAGAATTTTCACACCTTCAGCGGAATCGCTTTTGTATATATTCCGGTGTGTGGTTTATTATTCTTGGCGATCTCTGGGATCGTGGTAATTATCATCGGTTACGATAATTGTATTTATTTTGCCCTATGGGAACAGTGTTAGCTAGTTTATTGCTGTGCCTCCGCAATGGCCTTTGTTTAGGCGGAGTGCATTGCGGTAGGGTCAAAGGTTTAGCCAATGGATTGTTTTACGGCAATTTGTTTATCGCCAGGGATTTTTATGTTTGTCGACATCTGGGGCAGCTGTGCCAACCACTTGTGTTTATCCAGCTAATGGATCGATACACAATTTCTATACTGGGTTGTGTCCTTCGATCGCCGTGCAGGCGGTATGAAATATTCGACACTTAGGGCCCACGTATCTGTGGATACGTGGGGTTGTTGATACCAGTATGAATGTCACCTTTGGCTAGGCACTCTGGGGGGCACGTGTCTGTGGGCACGTGAGGTTCAGGTTAGGGTGAGTATGTTCCCTGGTGGAACGACAGGTGTTTCAGCCCACTATGGTTTGTGCGGTTCGTAGAACCGCCACAACCTTGCCTTTTGTTTGTTGTTGCGTGTTTTCCTTCGTCCGTGTTCATGCTGGTACTCTCCGGTTTGTTTTCATTAACAAAAAAACGAAGGCGACCTGCTTCTCTTTACGAACCTCGCCGCCACTCAGTTTCTCCGTGACCTGCACTCGAACTCGCCTAGGGCCGATTAAAAGTCAGTTACCTTACACTCGCGCTAAATTCAAATTTAAATGTCACTTGCTTCGCCAATAATATATTGTTGGTTCTGTTTTTCAAGCTTGCGACCGAGGTGATATATTTTATTTCTTTTAGTTGAAAATTATTTAATTTTTCGCACTTCACTGCACTGTTTTATTATATGTTTTGTTTTGTTTGTTTGATTTTGAGTTTCTTTGGTTTGACTCTTGTCTTTTTTTATTTTGGTCGACCAAATTAAAAAACTTGTGTTTTGAATAAGCAATTACCACCATAAGCGTTTTTCATCAGTTCAGACATTTCGGTAGCATTTGTGCTAATTCTAACAATAAAACAAAGTTTAATATCGACTCTTTTTAATTTGTGACCGATGAATCGATGCGTTGTATTTCAGTTTCCATTGAACGAAAATGTTACTGTTTTTCCTTTTCTTGGCTTCGTTCTCTTTTATTTGACTATTTACATATAATCCGCGACGGAGATGGGAGGACAATGTTAGGTTTTACCTGGAGGAGATCGAATCAGATAGTCAAGCGTGAAAGGAGAGTGCACAGGACAGGGGACGATGGCGGAATCGAGTCGGTGAGGTCATGAACTTCCGGGTTCCTAAAGGCCAATAAATAATAATAAATAATAATTAATTTTGTTTTGACTGTTTTTATCGCTAGCATTTACTTATAAATAGTCTTTATGTTTTAAACACTCGTGACTCACAAAAGCAACTTTTTAATTTCACTCAATGCTTTTTCTTACCTTGGTACAAGTGATCTTCTGTAGGTATTATCACAGTTGATACCCAGCTTACTGCATGTAATCCACATCTCCAGATATTGTCTGCGATACCCATCAATCAAAGGTGCACAAATAAACATAGAGAATCATTCTTTCGCCCAGCCACACGAATGTGGAAAGCTGTGTCTGTTTGTCGTACATCGATCCTCTTTTCCTTATCCTCTGCCTCTTTCTCTGGTCGCACTGTGCTCTGACATTTAAAGATACTTCAAGAATTTTTTTTTAGGCATTAGTTTGTGGCGGTTCCGCCAAACCCTACGATTCACTTACCTAAAAATACCCCCATAACTCCCATCCAATCACATAATTTCGCTAATGCAATCGCATTAGCAGCTTAAATGCTTTACGCTTTAATAAAAGAATTCTCACCTTTTCTTGCACCTCTTCGCATACAATTCCTGTAACAGTTCTTTCTTACCTTATCATAAATTCCCTGTAATAAAATTCATCGGTTCGCATATCATACGACCCCATATCAGGGAATCTTACCCTTGAGTTGGCTAATCTCAGCCTCAATATGTGTACATAAAAACTATCTATGCACACATCGGCTGTCGACCCTTTTAGCCAGCGATAAATAGTCCAACACCAGCTGCATGTAATTAGCACCATCCACGTTGAGACTATTTCACTAACTCGTACCATGAGTAAACAAAAGACCGCTGTCCTTCATCAGGCATTCTGGCGATACGCAAACAATTCCATCATTATAGCATCCCAAATGCACCTACCATCTAATGAGTTGGAACTTGTTTACTCAATTGAACTCTCAGGTCATAAATTCCTTGTATCCTACATAGGTCTGGATTCGTTTCCCAGTAACCTCTCACCTAAACAAAGAACTCCACGATCCCTTTTCCCCTCTTTGTTTCATGTTCATTCCCATGGCCTTGTGTATGAAAAATCCAATGTGATCTTCACTCACACATACACATACATTGCCAAGTCTTTCTTCCTGGTTTTCACCACGAGAGAAACATTTTCTCTCTCGGGAAAACTCACACCAAACGTTTGAATATCGTTGAGTCTTATTCCATCCGCTGACCACCACGGTCATGCCGCTCCCGCTCTCCGGTGTGCACGGAGACGCGAAAATACCCGGAGTCGTGTGGGTAATAGTTTTTAAAGTAATTAAAATCAAGTCCATCGTATGTGTTTTAAAATCCAATAAGTAAAAACCAATGTAATACTAATATAAGTTCGAAGCAAAGAAATAAAAACGGTGATCACCAATTAAACCTGTGCGTTATTTTCTGTGTTGTCCGCTCCGTATTTTGGTGTTCGGTTTGTTGGCTCGCGAGTGATGTGTCGGAACTTTAGTGACAATGATTGATGGGGAAGAAGTGAACCGTGTGCCTGTCTCCGGTATAATATTTGTCCTCCCCACAAGTTTAAAAAAAGACTGGATATATTTTGTATATTTAATGGACCCGTGGTGGCTAACACTAGAAAAATCAAAGATGACTATTTCATTTCGAGACAGCCCCCTGCTCTCCGAAAAACGAATACTTCAAAACAAGCATGGTATCTGTATTAAACTTTATAATAAAAATTTGAGAATTCACTCGTTTTTGGATCTTCCAAACTGACAGTTATGGTATGAAAAATCTTATTAGTAATTGTTCACACAATTAACTTGTCAGCATGGTAATTCTGAATATTAAATGATAATGGCAACAACTTTAAATTGTTTCTGCCTTACATTCGTGCTCCGCAAACGTGTTGAATGCTTTTATATGTATATTTTTATTGCTGCTTAATTGTGTATTGCGTTTTTTGTTTGGTGTATGTTATAGGTTGTAGTTGTTGACTGCAAAAATGCATCATGTTCATAAACATCTGCAGCCACCGCCCAGCCCGTCACCGACCAAATTCCCATCAAAGGACCAATGTTCTCACCAAGGTTACCACCCTGCAGAGTTTCGATTCCCACTTGATTATCACCCGAGTCAGAAGTATAGTCTCATATAAAGGCAGCCGATATCTAATCACAATGGATCACCATCAGGAGTTTACGTTAAACTATGATATATTATAGCTCTAGCGTCACAGATTAAATATTGTACTTCACAGATGATACATTATGGAAAAATCTGCTATTTCCGGCTCGATTGCCAAGGGCATGAGAATCGCCGCTGCTATTAAATTCGAATTGTTTTGTAAAACCAAGAATTGTGAGAAGTTCAGATAACTAAATTCTTTTGCGAAATCAACTCGTGTTTTCTTTTAGATAGGTTGTAATCGACTTAATTGGTGTATTCTTGAGCTACGTGCTTACAATACTGACCCGCTAATTGGTTATAAGATTTAAAATATTTTTTAATAATTCCAAATCAATTTCGTCCCTTTTAAAATAGTCCTCCTCCGATACAACACGCTTTCCAACCTTCGAAACCATCCGTAAAAACAATTTCCGGAATAACCTTCAAAAAACCGTTGCATTTATCTTCTTCTTGAAAAGATTTCATCAGAGGGCTGTTTGAGTTTAGGGATTAGCCAGAAGTCACATAGTGCTAAATCAGATGATTATGGTGGTTGGGAAACTATACTGACCGAATTTTTAGCGAAAAAGAGGCTTTCGAGAAGCCAATTTCAATTTCTGAAAACGATCGAGATGTGACTCTTTTCGGACACAGATCATCATTTAGTTTACTGATCCAACTGAAATGTCAATACTAGCAGCAATGGGTCTTATTGTCATTAGACAATCTTTGAACATAAGATCTTCGATTTCCTTAATGTGTTGTGCATCAGTTGATGTTTGGAGCCTTTTTGGCCTGATTATTGACGGTCTTCTGCAAAAGTTCCAATATTTATACGGCAGAACCTTCATAACCGCACACAATTTATAACAATTATTTTTTTCGATTAATTTTGAGATCACTTTTCGTGCTTACAAAACATACACGTAAATAATACACCAATGAAGATAGTCACACCAGCTTTGACGTGGCTCTCTGTCACAGTGCACAAGTAAGAAAAATTGAAAATGAAAAAAGATATAGTAGCTCAAATTAAATTAATAAATCCATATTTGTTCATAGTAATGTGTTTATTCACTCATATATTTTTACCAATGTATTCACTCAAATATGTTTACCAATGAATATTCATCGATACTTCTTTTGCCAACTATTTTCCTTATCTCCTGCTCACATTGTATATTGACATTTAAGGATTAAGGATTAAGGAGTAAAGGTTGAAAGGCTTATGACGATAGTCATGCTATGTTTAGTTAAATGTACTCATGTGGGACCAGTAAGTTAAAATTTAAGATATAAATTAGAGTTTAAGCATTATTTGTTTAGACACTTAGTCAGGAATATTTAAAGAAATAAAATCGAAAATGCTTTTAAAATGTGAACAGGTGTATTACCGGCACGTGTGGGAAGTTCCAAAAAAGAAAAAAGAAAAAAAAAGTCGAAAAAAATGATGCATTCTGGCGAATGCTGTTTAACATTATGACTAACTCTTTATTATGTCATTTAAATTAATATTCTATATATCTTCATTTCATCATCAAATTTTCTGTCATACCTACATAGTAACTAAATTCCTGTTTTAACTAACTTTCTGTTGTATCTTCGTTTCGTCTTCATTACAACTGACATTTTGTTATAATACATCATTTCAAAAAATTCCATTTGTGATAGCTTACATGGTAGTTAAACTCAATAATGTTAGAAGTTAGAAATGCTCACATCTTTGCCAGAATGAACTTAGCACACTAAATCACGAAGCAAATTAAAGGTAATTAACTATCATTAAGGAGACTTGCAATTTCCAACACAATTTGTTAGTGATTTCCCCGAGACAGCAATTGTGACAGAGGTTCATTAACACTTCTAAAAAGCTCCACCTAGCCAATTGAGCTTAACGACATTGTATCCCCCTATTGACGTAAATCATTAAAAAACAATTTTCGAAAAAATTGCTTCATTAACAACAGCCGGTAGTCCCATGAACTAAATATATTTCACATCATCATCAAATTATAACCGGTTTATGAGGCACACAATTTGTTGGTAAAGTCCGCTTATTATCAAACTTCACGGTAGGTTAATCTTTAATTTAACACTTTACCTTACTCTAAACACGTGTTATAAAGAGTCTCATTCGGGGCTCCCTCGATTTTAGAGTATAATAACAACTTGCCGAACTATAGCAGGCTCCCCTGATTATACAAACCGATGTGTTTGCGTCAAAACAAATGACTGTTTTCCAAAGAGAAGTCTGAGTCTGACATAAAAAACGCGATGATCAAATTTAAATGGTATAAATGATAGATTTTATCAATGATAAAAAAGGCTAATATTGTGAAAACGATTTGCCCAATTTATATGCATCCGGCCTTTGTTGTATATCCCATATGAAAAATGGATATTTTCTGAAATAAACTAGATTAAAAGGCAACTTATTATTTATTATTAAATTCTGGCGCAAGAGTAATGACCTGCCCGGAAAAAAACAAATCATTATGGAAAATTTAACAAGCCTCAGGACTTACTAAATAAGGCCAAGACCGGTTCCCGGTTGTAGTGCCGATGATGATGATGAAAGGCAACTTATAATAAAATTAAAAATAAGTTATTAACAAATTATGCGTGACACTCCAGGTCATATTGTTTCTTCATCGTGTCAGATTAAATTATTGTTCTTAATTTCATGGTATAGGTATAAACAGGGGGGATGGGAGTGAACACACAGGGCAAAGTCACTGATTGCTTTCAACCCGACGAAGGCGAGGAAGATCCTTGTCCCTGTTTAATCCAAGTTGACATGCCAGTCTCCACGTGACACCCCTGGATAGCTACCTTGCCGCCCGCCAAGTAGTGAACCAATGTATGCAGTGATATCCTGAGAAAGGTTGGCGCAAGACTAATAACCCTGCCCGGAAAAACAAATTGTTATGGCAAATTTAACAAGCCTTGTATATGGACCGGATACACGACGACAACCACGGAAACGAAAATGGCTAAACGATATAAGAATGTTCTCATGGAACGTCCGCTCACTATACAGAGCTTAAGCTGCACAGCAGCTGGCCGATGCCCTAACCGAATATAAGGCTGACATAACAGCATTACAAGAAATAAGATGGACAGGAGTGGTGTTATTCAAAGAAACCAGTATGACATTTATTATAGCTGTCATGCAAAACACCATGTCCTCGGGGCAGGCTTTTTTGTCAGCTAAAAACTGAAACCTGCCATTATCAGCTTTAATGCAATAGATGAAAGGCTATGCACTCTTCGCGTACGAGGCAAGTTTAAGAACATAAGCCTTATAAACGTTCTCGGACCTACACAAGGGTCCTCTGACGACGAAAAAGAAGAATTCTACGAGAACGTCGAACGGGCTCTCAATGCCTGCCCAAGATACTCGTTCTTGTTGATTTGAATGCGAAAATAAGTCGGGAACCGGTTTTCGGGCGCAACGCAGGTTCCCATAGTTTGCATGAGAACACTAATGACAATGGACTACAAGTCATCGAACTGACAGCATCAAAGAACTTGGTCGTTGCGAGTACCAGGTTTCCGCGTAAAGATATCCAAAAGGATGGTGATCGAGCCACTCGTAACCAAATTGACTGCGTGTTATGCATCGCCGCCACTTCTCTAGCCTGATGACGGTACGAACGTACCGACGTACCAACGTCGACTCAGATCACTATCTTGTTGGTACAGTTTTCCGAGCGCGGATTGCCTTACGGAGATGTATTGCATCCGCGGATCAGATTCGAATCAACACGGATACCTTACGCAATGAGAATACCAGTAACACCTTTGGTCATGCGTTAAGACTCGCCCTCTAAAAGCTCGATGGAGGGAGAGTAAGCCCTGGGGTCAGAATGCCGGGCATAGAGGAGAAATGTACAAGCCTTAGGAATACTGTCATTAGTACTGCCAACTCCATCTTAGGCAGTAGTCGTAGAGATCGGATCGACTGGTTTGATGATGAGTGTAAACGAGCGACTGAACGTAAGAATGCTGCATACCGGGCAATGCAGCAGTCTCATAGGACGCGGGTACGCGAGGAGAAATACAAAGAGCTCAGAAGATCTGAAAAAAAGGCTTCACAGACAAGAAAAGTGCCTGGGAAAAAACCTTGTCTGTGAAATAGAGAAAAGTAAAGCGCGAGGTCCGCACCAGGCGCGGAAGTTCTGCCAAATAATCCGTATGACGCGGTACGCACCGCGCTGCACTTACTGCAATGATAAAGAGGGTAATCTGATCACCGATCCTGAAGGCATCATGTAGCGATGAGAATTGCACTTCAATGAACTGCTAAATGGTCAGCTCACAGAAGAATTGGAGGCACCACCAATGCAAAATCAAGAGCAAATGCTGCCGTCACCAAGCATTGAGGAAACACTAAAAGCAATAAGACAGCTCAACTCAAAAAAGCCCCCGGTGCTGATGGCATACTAGCTGAGCTAATCAAACAAGGAGGGACAGCTTTACATCACGCAATTCATAAGATCGTGGTACACGTATGGGAGCAATTGGAGATGGCGGAATATTGGCGTCGTGGAATCTTTGGCCCCATATATAAGAAAGGAGATATCACAGTGTGCAGCAACTATAGGGGTATAACATTGCTGAGTACCGCATATAAGATACTCTCCTCTATCCTACAACATCGGAAAGTCCCATACACTTAAGTCATCATTGGTCAATATCAGTGTGGCTCCATTCCAGGCAAATTAGCGATTGGTCAGATATTCACCCTTAGGCAGGCGATGGAAAAATGTCTGGAATTTAAGATCCCATTATAGCATCTACTCATAGAGCTTAAGGCCGCCTACGACATCATAGCCAGGATAGAAATATATAATCCCATTAGAGAGTTCGACATTCCAAACAAATTGATACGACTTTATAGCTTTACCATGACCAACGTAACTAGTCAAGTAAAAATAACGGGATTGCTGTCCAAACCAATAAACATTTTTAATGGACTCCGACAAGGGGATGATCTGGCCTGCCCCCTCTTCAACCTGGCATTGGAGAAAGCGATCCGTGACTCTGGCGTTACAACCATAGGGACTATTTTCACCAAGTTCAGCCAGATACTTGCATACGCCGTTGACATCAACATCGTTGGTAGAACCGAATCGGCTATACAGGATTCCTTCACCCAGATCGAACAGGCGACGCAAAAACTGGGACTGCACATTAATGTGGGAATAACTAGGTACATGGTGACAACTTCTGCGAAGAGAAGACCTAATGTTGTTCAAACTATCAGGGTAGCGGATTTGAATTAGTGCAATCCTTTAACTACCTTCGGTCAATAGTATCAGCCGATAACAATATGGAAGAAGAAATACGCGAACGGCTGATCAAATCCAACAAAGCCTACTATGGTCATCAAGGGTCTTTAAATCCCGAAATTTATCCAGAACAACCAAGCTACTACTGTACAAGACCATAGTCTTACCAGTGCTCATGTATGGATCCGAGACCTGGGTACTCAATAAAAGGTACTCTGAACTCTTAGCCACGTTCGCGAGGAAGGTCTTAAAGAAAATTGTTGGCCCCGTATATGAGGGAGGATGATTCCGGAGACACTACAACCATGAGTTGAATGCGATCTATCTCGTAGGTAATATTGTAAGAAAAACCTAGCTCGGTAGACTCCAGTGGGCGGGTCATCTAGCTCGAATGAGCGAAGGGGAGCCTTACCGGGAAAGTCCTTTGTGGCAGGATGTATGGAAGGCGACTCTGGCCTTGTCTCCGATAGAGGGATGGCGTAGACCAGAACTCCCAGAGCCTGCGAATGCCAAACTGGATGACATCGGCTCGAAATCGGGACCAGTGGAGAGACTTGTTAAATAAAGCCAAGACTGGATCTCAGTTGTAGTGCCAATTATGATGATAGGTATACACAAATACTGTATCCGATATAAATTCATATTAAATATGGATATTAAAGTTTAGTTTTATTCAAATAATCAACATATCTGCTAAACAAATCTTTTTACGCAGGGCAGCGGAACAAGAAATTCCTTAAAATTGGATACATATCTTAGATCACCAGTACTCTAAAAAAAAATTAAAATGAGGAACAACATACGATAGCAAAATGGAGTGACAGTGCTAAAAAACGGCATGTAGAGAGCACTTTTTACTTTACATCTCGGAGTCCAGTTTTGAGCTCCAGTAGTCTCTCTATTGCCAAGATTCCGCGCCAATATGTTAGAAGCCTCATATTAACGGAATAAAAGGCTTTTTGACTGCCGTACATCATAAATCCCACCACAAAAGACTTTTGCTGACTTTTCCTCTATACATTTTTTTTTTGTTTTTATAAAAACACAAAAGATACTATTTATGGATCGCAAGATACAGATCAACCAAAGTAGTGGCCAACGGATAGGCAAGATAGGTCGATCAGAAAAAGTATGAACGTGAAAAATGAATATCATCACTACCGCATCACCTTTGCCCTCGACGCAAATTTTTGACATCAAAGTATTAACATAAAATTTTTGACACCAAATTTCTGAGGTCAATTACTCAAATTTTTGAAATCGAATTTACTGACGCCAAAAGCTTCCCTCCTCAACAATAATTTGCGGAAACATCGGATCAAAGAAATACAGTAAGATGAACATACAGGAGCTTCACATTGCCCCAAGAACTGATATCGACTCAATAATAGGGACAAAGCCGCTCTCAGTCTTGCATCAGTAAATGCTCTTCGAGGTATTTCATAACAGTGAAATAAATGCAGCTGCTTTCAATGTTTCGCACACATCTGCTTAAACTACAAAATGAACCACGGTTCGAACGGCAATAAAGTCGATATTATTACAGCCATTTTCAGTAAAGTTAAAAAAATTTCGCACACGCTCTTACTTTTTAAATTATCCTCCATTGACTTCGAATACGTTTTAACAAAGTGAATGGACCTAACGATATCACCCCAATGTTAATTTAAAATCACTTTCTTTCCACCTTCACTTTACTACTTATACACTTAATCTTAAACTCCGTCTCCTGAATAACTTCTCAGAACTCCTCTTAGGTAGCCACCGGTTTCATACCTGTTGCATCGTTAACCTTTAAGGTTCTTAAGTGATTTTTATTGAACTGAAAGATCTGCCCTCGTTAAATTACAAGCAATAAACAACACTTCAATTGTCGAAATTATCGACCTAATTGTTAACTGATACCACCACATATTTAAAACCGCAAAAAGTGCTGCCAAATCATTGGAGTTCCTTGGAGGATACAAGAAGGATTTTGCTCTATTCAGTTTAGCTTCAATTTACAAAGCGTATATTCATCAAATCCTGGAACTCGATTCCCACTTTTTATCAGGTGCTCAAGAGGATAAAAAATCAAGGTGCGAAACTCATGGAATGCCAGGCACCAATCTTTCAATATTTTGGAGAGAACAGAAACACAATATATAAAGCCTGCCTCTTTTCAATTGCTTGATGAACCCGAATGAAATGACCTTCAAAAGGGCACCTGGCGACAACTGGAATTAACATTCCACCTTAATACCCAATCACAGGCACGAGGTCGAGCGTTCACCCAGTGTCCTTCGAGACCCTACCTTTTAAGCTCACATTCCATCTGACCGGGCATAGTGTAACAGAAACTATTTTTTTTTTCAGCTTCATTGTTGCCATTCCGCCATGTATATTTAGATATCCAACCACATCGAAGCATACGACCTCGCTCTCAACGTAATTGACCACACAATTGAGCTGTGTTATAGCTACGATGAGAACATCGTTTTTGACGATTTTAACTCACCACTGTTAAAATAGTCATTATCCAACAATCATTCTTTCTACATTTCCTATCCGCCTTCTACAAGGAATGTCTATTCAGTAATTGGCTTGCTGACTCTAGCGTCAGTCAAGTTAACAATGCTTTAAATTTCATGGGGAGGCAATTAGACCTCATCTTCACAACCGACTCCATCAATTCTTAGTTTCATTCAGTCCCCTAGTCCTCTTAACCATAGATAATGAATGAATGAATGAATGAATGAATGAACGAATGAATGGATGAATGAAAGAAGGAACGAATGAATGAATGAATGAATGAATGAATGAGTGAATGAATGAATGAATGAATGAGTGAATAAATGAATGAATGAATGAATGAATGAATGAGAGAATGAATGAAGTGAGGGCAGGTCCCTCATTTTTTTCCCTTAGTACAAGTGGTATTAACAAATAAAGAGACTTACGAACTAACTTAAAAACGATGACACTAGTAGGGATTAACTTTAAAATAACTTAAAAATTGGGGAATGGGGAACCAAACAAAGATGGATAGACAATATTATAAGTAGTTGAACAGGGAAGGACGAGGATAGGCCGGGTGCTAGGGTGTGAGTATGAGTGACTACCCCCTCCTCTTTTTTTGTGCGGTTTTCTCGACTGCTCTCCATCTTTTAGAAAACCCAACATTTAAAACAACCTCCTATATCACCCCCATACACAAAACAGGGCCCAAGTGCACTGTCACGAACTATCTCCATATTGCCATCCAAGTTTTTTGAAAGCTTTCTGTACGAAACGTGAAGCTTTCACTGCAAATGGGATGAAAAAAAACCCTCTGATGCTACCCCCTTATACCAACCGTCGCAAAAAAATGAACCTGAAAGCCCTGGAAGAACGCAGAATCATGCCCGACGGTCATTTACCGACTCCTCAATGGCTCCATCGAGTGTGCCAATCTTGTCAAGTCAATTTTTTTTTACATACGTAATCCTCGCTCGTTCTACATTTTTTTAAATTCTAACTGCTGAAAAGTGACTGGTACTAAAATGCGTCATCGTTTAAGAGCTGTTTATGGTGACAATGCGGTTTATAGGTCTACTGCAAATCGATGGGCAATAAAATTTCGTGGTTGTGAGCCTGTAAAAGCCATAATTTTTGATAGAATACGCATCCGACGTCCGATCACCGACGGTAATCATCGTAAAATTGTAGCACTCTGAAAAGCCCTACCATTTCCTTTCCTCACACATACATCCAAATCGCTACACCCAGGCAATCATCTAAATTCTAAATTCGCGATAAACGAATTAAATGTTCAATTATCGCCCTTGCACCCAACTCCCCTAGCCCTAAACTCAAATCATCGATCATACAAATTCACAAATACATTCTCCCGATAAAACAAAATTCCTGATAAACGAATCAAATTTTCGTTTATCATCTATACACTCAATTCTCCATAATTATCCAAACAAAACAAACGCATGGTGAATTGAACCAGATGTTCAATTATAAGTACTGCGCTTCATATGCACTGCAGTTCTCAGAATTCGCCTAAACGAATTCTTATCTCATAATGCAAACACTTGGCTCCAGGCAAAGTATATTTTCGAGATTTTGCTTTCTTTCCATCTCTTCTAGATACAAAAATCTCGATTTGATCTTATATATAAAGGGATTTATCGTGATCTCGGGGGAAGTATCTAAAGACCAAGGTCCTTCTTCGAGATACAAAAATCTCGATTTGATCTTAGATATAAGGGGATTTATCGTGATCTCGTATCTAAAGAGCAAGGTCCCCCGCGGTGGTGTCCCCAGAAGAGAGAACCCTTTCAAACAGTGAATATAATAAAAGTGGGTTTTTGTTATTAAAGTAGTTTCTGTTATTTGGAACTGTGCGTTCGCAGTTAAACGTGGGCTGCTCCAACACAGGCAAAAACTTCTAACCTGGAACCGGTGAGTACAGTCTGGTATGCCCACAAAACAAATCCGCCGGGTTGCACGGCACAGGGACGCTATTCCTGGAACGACGTCCCACGAACGATCGGTCGCTACTCTTCCCTCAGGTCTGGGGAAGCACAGCGGCGACCGCAACGAGCCTTCTTAGGAGTACTCTTAAGAGATCCGTCATCCTTTTAAGGACAAGAAGACGCGCTCCCTGAGAGCAGGGCTATTAGTATAACAAAATCATCAGCCGTTTAATTCAACATGACCGGCAAATTACTCAAAACCATATCGCAATTGGAATACCCAAAGAATAACTATGCAACATAACAACGCTTGTCGCACACCTCGCGCACAACTGGGAGCCTCTGCGAAATCTGAATTTTAAAGCGTTTCCACACCTTCCTTATTCCCCTGATCGCACGGCATGGGATTTTTTCCCTCTTCTCAAGAAAAACCTCACGGGTAATCATTTCGCCTCGGCTGAAGGGGTGAGGGCCACTGTCAAATCCTGAATTCGCAAAATGAATTTTTCAGTGACGGAATAAGAAAACTTGTTACACGTTGGGAGAAATGTACTAGCGTCAACGGTTAGGTTATTGAAAAATAAATATATGATTTTGAAGCTTAGGAATACTTTAATATAGGGCTTCTTGCCCGATCTTGTAATTTTGTTTTTGATCGCGCTCCACAGCACTTGTGCATAACTTTTCAGTCTACCCTCGTATATAGTCTAGCACTTGATAAATGAGTTCCATCTGTTGAAATATTTTTCTAATATAACTGTCATATGAGGAATGCGCATCAGTTCTTTTAAAAATTAACTCCACGGAGAATCATACTGCGTTCTCTCATCGTTGTAATCTCCAAAAACTCAAGACGAATATGTAGGGATATATAGCTTTTTGTTTTGACATTTGAGAGTAACTTAAAAGCCCTGTTAGCGACGCGTCAATCTATGCATCGCACAATGCGCAAGACGTCGCATCGAGAAAAAGGAAAACCAGCGATTACCAGCAGGCGTTGGACAATCATAAAAAAGAAAAGAGCATCGGACGGATACTCAGGCAGACGCTGCAACAAAGCAACATTGTGTCGACTTCTTAGGGAAGCGCTAGTTGCTCGATCCATGGGAAAATGCGACACAATAGAAGACCCGGCACAATAGAACCACGTGCGGCAGCTGTTCATTTGACAATCGCACATGACATCTGTGGGGTACGGTGTAGAGTGTGCCGGCGTACGGCACGGGGTTCACTCCGGTGCCCATCTCTCTGCCACCGTACTGTTCACAACGAAGAGAATAAAGGGGGGGCAAGCATCCAAATAAAACACACTGTACAGTCATTCACAAATTGTTCGGCTTTATTGTCACTTTTGGATAAATAAGGATTTTTCATAAGTTGCTTAGTTTCTATTCACGAACTACGCCCGAATGTTTTTTTTTTTTCTATTTCTCTCTGGCGCGGTGCCCGCGGCAATTGAAAGGGAAACGTTCGAACGGACTTTATTTGGCACGCGGGGGCGGTAGTTGGATGACGACTGACTAATGAAAGGAAAGAATCCATTCATTGCGTCGTGGCGGTGCGTCATAGCAAAATTAGACTCGTTGCCATTTATGAGAAATTTCGAGTAGACTTGCTATGCTTGCATAGGAATTCAGTTTCAGCGAATCCTCGCCGTATAAGCTAAGTTGGATTCGTTGGTTGGATGTACCGGGAGATTGGCTTTGGGAACGCGAGCAAGTATGGGCATGCATTTTCGGGGAAAATTGGAATTGCTTGGGTGCAAGCAAGGAATATCATTTAGGTAAAATATTAACCGAAGTAATTTCGTGGAAATTAAGATAGCTTGGTCGCGATGAGGAAATATGAATTAAGTGGAGAATTGAGCGAAGCAATTTTGGGAAAAATTATATGTGGGGTGATGTAATTGAGGGAGATGATTTAGAATATATTCTATTGGATTGTATTCTGTTGGGAGTTTTGGGAAATGCCCTTCATTGCGGATTGGGAGATGAATTCTTGCAAGTTCGGGGTGGGTGCGCTTGCAGATTGGGATTTGTGACTGTTCCCTTGAACGCCACCTATCATCTTCCCATTACCCCATTTAAAACTCCCACCTAGGGCATAGAGAAACCTGAAAAGCATGACTTACCTGCGCATAACGACCAACCACCGCGGAAGTGCTTAACCGCGCTGAGGTAAAACACCATCAGCAACACAAGCGTTTCTATAGGAAGGGCAAATTGGTCGCACATCTTGCAACCAACATTACATTAGTTCCTATCAACGAAATGTCTCCTAAAGAAGTCTGCTACAATCCCACAGGAGATATTTCTTACTTTTGGTTCTTTTATGCATGCCCACATCGGTTGGACACCCGAACGACAAATACATCGTGGCATACGGCGGTCAACCCAGGCGTTCGGGTTCTTTAAATGGAAACTAGCACCTGGCCGCAAAAAGGGATCGAGAACTCGTCAGTGTAAATACACACACGAGGGTTCGACCTCTGTTGACGCCAACAACAACATGCACACGATCAGCAATCATGCTACTCGTAGGCACTGATCGAGTAACAGCATTCAACCCTTTTCAGGATGACGGCGACACACCCGATGAGTAGCAAAAGGGATCATCGTGTGTGTGTTAAGTTGCAACCCTTTACTTTCAGAAGGAATTTATGACCAAATATGGTCATCGAAGCGATGGTGGAATATGTGGTAATCTATCGCTTCGGTAAACAGATTTAATCTTCAATTAGAATCCGTGGAGGCAAGTCGGGCCCTCCACGTAAAACGTCGACTTAGGAGTCCGAATACATCTGGCATTGGAGTCGGTCGCGTCTTGTAAAGTTGGGCACAAACCTTTAAGTTTTAATCAGCGATATAATTGTGAATAATCTAGTTATTTAATTCTATCATCAATTACATTAACTACAGTGCACCTCTACCATATAAGTGTGAACAATTTAGTGACTTAATTTTATGCAGAGGCACTGAACAGTGGAGTCCCATTACTTAGTATCAAGCGAAGAAGTATTGTGTTAGTTTAGTCAGAATTGTATTTTATGTTTTAAATAAAGAAACGTGTTTTAATCACTCTCAACTGAATCTGGACTAACCCCAATTGGGAAGTGTGTTGCTCGCTGTGGAAACTCCTTGACATTTTCCCTTTTTTTCTACTACTTCGCTCATCGATCCGCCTTTGTTAATCAGGTGCCGCTTCACTGCATTACGATAGTCGCGCGTATAGTAATGCAGAAAAGACCCTCGACAAGTCACGCAAATAAAATCAGTGTTAACAAAGCCCAAAACCGAAGCTCGTGCCCCACATTGATGACAACCCAATGGGGTAACTTAATGGATGGGGAGTAGAACCAGTGCAGCGCATGCACACTAGACGTCCCCTCATAGATTTGTTTTGGCATGTTTACAGGTTAGGGTAGGGTGACGCGCTAGTTAATGTATGAATCACCCAACCACGATGCATCCTCATGTTCACCTTGAAATAAGAAATTCATCTAACAACAACTAGCGTCTGCATTTTTACAATCTTCCAGGAATGTGTTTCCTATTCATTCCTTAAAATATTTAACATTAAAATTGTGTCTGGACATCATTTACCTAGATCCAAAAAAAACCCAAAATAAAATGCTAAGAAGCAAAACATATGTATCTTTTACGTTGGGTCATTAAAAACACATTAGGAGATTCCTAGGCTAAGATGGTATTTAAGTATAAATAGCATAGAAAAACTGCAGAGAGTGTTCATAGCGACCTGTAATTTGATGAATAAACTAAAGAGGCATAACCTCCAAAAAAATTTATATTTTTTCTTCATATAAAATATAACAACAATAACTGGCGATCCTGCCACTCACTTTAAAAGTTTAATTTGAGTTGGAACCTAATAAATTCTGGGAAGAATTTTAAAAATATATCGACCAGAAAATCATAGGATTTTCTCACCAGTTCCGGACCCGATCAAGCTGCGCAGATCATCGAGAGGAACAACGCCTAGAGAAGGAGGCGGTAAGCAATAATCTATTTTTTCAGAAAATCAGAAATAAAATAACAGGTGTGTGAAATAAAGTAAAGTAATTAATATACTAAAGACGTAAATATGTGCGTCGTCCGGATATTTGTTTGGCTTAAAGCAATTTCGTGTGAAAATCTTTGCTTATAAATGGTTTTGTGCTTCGCTGAGTAACTTACGGAGAGTTTCCTTAATAACTTTTGGCACATGAATTTATTTTGCAAAAATAAACTAAATTCAATTAAACAATAAAATAAACAAATAAATTAAATTCAGTGAACAAATAAACTAAATTCAATTAAACAATAAACTAAACAAATAAATTAAATTCAGTGAACAAATAAACTAAATTCAATTAACAAATAAACTAAACAAATAAATTAAATTCAGTGATCAAATAAACTAAATTCAATTAACAAATAAATTAAACAAATAAATTAAAATCAGTGAACAAATAAGCAAACTAAATTCAACGAACAGATAAAAACCACTGAATGAAAATAAAAAAACGAAAAACCAAATTAACGGAAGGACCATTCGACAAACCAACTGAGGACGAATCAAGTGACTAAGAGGAAAAATCACAAAACACATCAAAAATGGCCACAGACAACGCCACAATCAGGGCAGACATAACACATTTGGCCCAACAAATACAAGCAATTGTGTCAGCGGTGAACCAGCTACAATTAAAGGAAAACGAGGAACCTGAAATAGGCCCCGTGAGACTAATCGAACACGAGGATATATCATTTAAATTCAACAGGCCCGAAGACATAGAGTTGGAGGCATTCAAAAACCTTCCAAAATACAGCGGGAACCCAGAGGAATATGCATCTTGGAAAGACAACGTCTGCAGCAGAATGAAAGCCTGTGAAGCCTATAGAGGACATGCCAGATATGCTACAGCACTATCTATAATAAAATATAAAATTATAGGAGAAGCAGCTAGGCTATTAACAAATTATCGGACGAAATTTTGTCTCGAAGCTATACTGGACCGATTGGATGCAGCATATAGTGACAACAGGCCCCTCTATGTATTGAAAGAAGATATGTCATGCATTCGGCAAGGAAGAAACACGCTGGCTAAATATTACCAGGAAGTCAACAAAGCCTTAAATCTAATTATATCAAAAATTCAGTTCGAAGCACGTCATCAAGAAGGGAAAAAGGCATTATGCGAAGAAGCTGAAAAAAAAGCAGCAAGAGTATTCCTAAATGGACTAAACAACATACTGGCAAAACAAACCCTATACGCCCATAGATGTGAATCATTAGCAGAAGCTTAGGGCATAGCCCTAGCCGTACAACACGATACGAGACACACGGATATCGCACCAAACTTCCGTATGATTAAAAGAAACCACTCACAATACAGCCCGCCGAGATACTACCAACCGCAAAGAAATCAAACTCCCAGGAACTTCGACGACAGAGAACAGCGAGTACCAAATATAGAAGTGGAACGATCCCAACAGCACTATAGAGGAAGAGATTCACGGCAATATTTTAGACCCGGATGGAGACAGCAACAGCTTTATAACAACAGCAGAAATCAACCGCAACCAGAACCCATGGACGTGGATAGGTCTACCATCAGAACAGCAAGGCAAAACAATCCGTTCAGAAGACCCGAGCAATTCCAACAACAGGCCCACCAAACGGAGCTGGAACAACAGCTGATCAACAACCTAACGCCTGCCTCAGAAGCAGACTCTATAGCAAATAATGTAAGTAAAAATGATATTGTGGGGGTAAAAGTATGCTGCCTACGTATGGCACAGAATTCACAGTACACCCCCGACAATTAGAAAGTAGTTCTGCGGTTAACTCTTAAATATAAAACCCAATATATTTGCTTTCAATTTGAAATAATCACACACGCTTAACTGAATTTGTTTGTTAGATGTCACATTTATTTTTTTTCTTTATTTAATATCCTTTTATAAATTCGCGTTACAGTGTTTATTCGCTCCGATTGAAAATACGTTTTTTTTGCGGAAATTTATTTTAATTGATAATCAATTATCATGATCTTCGACGCGACGCGACCTTTTGCTCTCGGTGGTGAATATCGACTCAGGAGACGTGTGCTCCGTTTGGGTGATGGTTAGCGACTCGTGTGAATTGGGGTTGAAATTCATATTTCTTTCTATACACAGGACAACCAAAAGAGACCACGCCTCTGCTCTCTCAACCTCACGCCCGTCAAAGTATGAGTAACTTTTGTTAATAGGGTAATTGACGGACATGAAGAATGAGAGAACAGAAAACATGACATGCTGTGATCTCGGGGTAGCTTTGGTTGTGTGTGTTGGTATCAGATGCAGCTACTGACACGACCTACTGACCCAGTGGTACGGCTATGGTGTAGTTAAAGCGCATTGAACCGTGGAAAGAAATGCGAATGAGAGAGAACCCTAGCGGATGTTACTCCCCTGCAAAGAGAGATCGTTGATCCCAAGCGAATGGGTGATCTGAGGGAAAGTCGATAGGACGCCGCTGATGTTTGGGAAATAATTCGCGTGAGAACCAGACTCTATGACGCTGAAATTACCCCAGCTATTTTGCTATGTTGCAACAGCGTCGTTCTTTTAGACTTGTTGTTGCTAACCGACATTATGAGATTTCCGATGGAAAACTCATGGTTAGCAAGAATAGAGTTGCCGTATGACATTTATGTAATTAAACTCAATTATGCATTATCTGCAAAGGATGATGAGTTTAGCTATACGTCCGTTTGAAATATTTTACAGGGGAATACATATAAAGGAAATTGGTAAGTATGACGCGCTGAAAGCGGTCGAAATTAGGTGGAAATGTTGGTTGGAATTGTGGGTTGTTTCTCATGTAGAATAGAGAAACCCCCCACAGTACTCCCCCGCCAGTGACGTAGTCACGAAATAATGGTAGGGCGGAAGGAGTAGAATGGTTGGAGGAGCGCTAGGTGAAGTATCGGAAGGAGAGTCGTGTGTTTCGAGTATGGCTGGTTTGGATTAACCCAGTAGTTGCGGTGGTAAGGCTTGGCTCTGTCGTGTAGACGTGTTCCTGGGTCGTGGCTGGGCTTGGGTCTGTAATGGAAGTGGACCTGGTTGGTACCGCGTGTGTTGCCGACGGGGACAAAGGGATTGCGGTGCGGTCCACTGGCCTGTTGTTGTTTGCATAGACCAACAGGTATGACATCCAAGTAGGTCGTGACCCATCGGTAGCTCGCTCGCATCCGAAGTGACGAAGTTACGTGTGCGGGATGGAGGAGCTTCACGTCCAGTGTTAATTTTTCTCCGCAGCGACGGGGTGCCGTGTGCGGGATGGAGAAGAACAGAGTCTAGGGTCGGCATTTTTCGTCCATACGTCGGTATGGGGAGTTGTTTGCCGCCCTTGGTAGAAGTGCAGTTTTGTGGAGGCTGGCGTTGACGTACAGTCTTAGCCTTGCGCGTTTGTGTTGGAGTTGTAGACTTGTATGTCGTTAACCTTGTTGGTGACCCTTTGCTATCGAATCCGTGCCATCCCCTTTTTACCCTGTCTTTGCATATGTTCTGTGTGTGACCTGTACGGCCACACAACTCGCAGCAACTGCGAATGCTATAGACTCGGGGGTTTGATGTTGCTGGGGTGTTGGAGGCAGATGGTTGGTGTGGTCCCGGGTGTGTTCTATTCTGGGAGTCCCTCTGCTGGCACGGAGATTTGTTCTGTGGTAGTGTGGTGCACCGCGCACGACATTGCACAATGTCGTGGCCATACCGCCAGCACTCCCGACAGAAAGGTGTGTTTCGCCTTTTCCGGCACTCGTCGTATAGGTGGCCTAATTTATGGCAAAAACTGCACGTGATGCGTTCAGTCACCTGATACAATCGACGAGCGCCGTAGTCCCTCGTGGTTTGATCCACAGGTGTGGTATTTTGAGGAGGCGAATGTCGACCTACCCGTTGGGTATGTGCGTTTCGATGGTCGCTTCGAACCTTCGCGAGGATTTGATTTAACTCCCGGCGGAGTGTGGCCTGCAACGCTTGAAGGTCGGATCTAGTGGCGGGCGCAGGGGAGCTATCTGACGAAGACTCGTTGGGCCCGCGGTTGTGGGTTCGCTGGTGGAGACAGGTTGTGCAGAAAGGAGCGTGCCTTCTGGAGGATGAGGAGGGTGGCTGAGAAGATAACGCTGTTGGAGCAGTCCTGGGTGCTGCAAAAGAAGGTGATGTGTGCCGTGGATGCCGTGCAGGCAGTGTGGGGTGTTGGCTACCCGCCGCGTCTTGATATGAATGGAGCTCAGACTGTGGGTCTACGGTTTCCATAATAGCGTCAGCCACCTTAGATAAATAGTCCAAACTTTGATTAGGTTGGGCCATTAATGCCGAGCGGGCATGTTGAGGTAAATTCCTCAGAAAATGTGGCCTAATTAGATCATCCGAGATCCTGGTCCCCGCTATCGAGCGTAAATGGGTCAGGAAAAGGGATGGTCTAATACCTGAAAAATTTGTCGCGTTCGCTAATCGCTGTAGTTTGATGCTGGTGGGTTGGTCCAAAGCGTTAAGGAGACTCTCCCGCATGTTGCTGTAGGGATCAGGGCCCGGTGACCTGATCGCCTGCGCAACATGCATTCGCTGTGTCCCATCCAGCACCCGCAGCAATTCCACAGCACGATGTTCTTCATCGTGGATGTTAGCGAACCGGAAAAAACGGTCGGCTATGGCGAACCAAAGCTCTGGATCCTCCTCGTCGAACGGAGGGAGCTTTACGCTTTGTGTGTGGGATGGCAATTCGTCGCTGGAAGCGTCATGGAAAGCGGGGGATTGAGGTCGCACTTGCGCCTGTTGGGATGTACCGGCTCGGGTTGTGGGCATTGTGGTGCCGAAGTGTAAAGAGAAGCCGGGAATTTGGAGGTCGAGAGGAGACGAGTTGTGTCTGTGGAGGAAGCGAAAAGGTCGCAAAGGAGTACGTGAAGTAGAGAGGAGTCACTAAAGAGTCGCGTTCAGTCGAATAATGTCGTGTTGTACACTGATTATACCCAGAAGGGGCTTACAATTGTTTAATTTAAACTAAAAATTTAAAAAAAAAACAACCGAAATAGCGATACGTTTTGAGGAGTAATAATATAAGCAAAAGTTGACGCAGCACGTCGTACAAAATTATAAATGGGTTATTCTCACAATTACTGAACTGAGGAGTCGCTTTTAGTTTAGACTTAAACACTTTTGACGCGATTGGCGAATCGTCTGTGCAACAAGTGTAACATTTATCTTTTCTTACTTAGCAAATTCAAAAACACTTGAATTTCTGTCTTATAACTCTCACTTAATATTAACCTATCTAGGAAAACACCTAGAAATTTGTTGCTTTTTTTTAAAATATGGTAATGATGATAATTTTAATTACATATGATCATTTGTTTTCTTTTGCATTTAGTATGAATATCTTCTTAAATTATTCTCTTTTAAAATATAATCCACTAAGTTATTATTACGATCAGGAATTTCCAGTGCAATGAGGTGCATACAGATTTTCAAAGTTCAATTGTTTATTTACAACTTATTTCCAGGTTTTAGTTTACAAGATTCTTAATTTTATCAAAAATTTTTAAAATAACTTTCAAAATGTTAAGTCTGCTGGCTCAGAAGGAGCTCACCGTAAAAGAAATTACCACTTTAAAACAAAATAAAAACCTGGTTTTCCGGAACTGTTGTGGCGATGACGATGCGGCAGATCCTGGTCCGGTGATGATGTAGTCTAAGGTGGGCGGTATCGTTTGGCGTCGCCGTGGTGCTAAAGATGGGGTGGGGCTCTACTTGCCCTTTCAGCGTCTTTTGAGTTATTTAAATTTATTTTCCGTTTTAGTTTTTTGAAATTATTGCACTTTAATTTTTGAGTTTATATTGTCTATTGATTTTCTTGATATATTTTTTGTAATTTCGCAGCGTCTTTTGATGGCGTTTTATTTAGATATTTCCTCTTTCATTGAAAATCACTGTATTGATTAGTTTTTGAAATTTAGCTTTGTTTTTTGAAAATTTTTTATTTTTATATTTTTGTTGCAAAATTTCACTGAGTTTTTGTTGGAAATTTTATTTAACTGTTTATTGATTGGAATTAAAACTTCATTTTAACCACCGTTTTTGATTTTTATTAAGTAGAATGTTTTTGATTGATTTTTATTTTGATTTTCTTTAGATTTTTCGTTTGAGCACTTTGGCTTTGAAATTGATTTTGCTTCTTTTTTTTTTTTTTTTTGAATTAATTTTGTTGAAAGTTTTTCGTAAAATTTACTTTTTTGTTGAAGGTTGCGTGGTTCTTTGTCCGGTCACCACTGTGGGGGTAAAAGTATGCTGCCTACGTATGGCACAGAATTCACAGTACACCCCCGACAATTAGAAAGTAGTTCTGCGGTTAACTCTTAAATATAAAACCCAATATATTTGCTTTCAATTTGAAATAATCACACACGCTTAACTGAATTTGTTTGTTAGATGTCACATTTATTTTTTTTCTTTATTTAATATCCTTTTATAAATTCGCGTTACAGTGTTTATTCGCTCCGATTGAAAATACGTTTTTTTTGCGGAAATTTATTTTAATTGATAATCAATTATCATGATCTTCGACGCGACGCGACCTTTTGCTCTCGGTGGTGAATATCGACTCAGGAGACGTGTGCTCCGTTTGGGTGATGGTTAGCGACTCGTGTGAATTGGGGTTGAAATTCATATTTCTTTCTATACACAGGACAACCAAAAGAGACCACGCCTCTGCTCTCTCAACCTCACGCCCGTCAAAGTATGAGTAACTTTTGTTAATAGGGTAATTGACGGACATGAAGAATGAGAGAACAGAAAACATGACATGCTGTGATCTCGGGGTAGCTTTGGTTGTGTGTGTTGGTATCAGATGCAGCTACTGACACGACCTACTGACCCAGTGGTACGGCTATGGTGTAGTTAAAGCGCATTGAACCGTGGAAAGAAATGCGAATGAGAGAGAACCCTAGCGGATGTTACTCCCCTGCAAAGAGAGATCGTTGATCCCAAGCGAATGGGTGATCTGAGGGAAAGTCGATAGGACGCCGCTGATGTTTGGGAAATAATTCGCGTGAGAACCAGACTCTATGACGCTGAAATTACCCCAGCTATTTTGCTATGATGCAACAGCGTCGTTCTTTTAGACTTGTTGTTGCTAACCGACATTATGAGATTTCCGATGGAAAACTCATGGTTAGCAAGAATAGAGTTGCCGTATGACATTTATGTAGCTAAACTCAATTATGCATTATCTGCAAAGGATGATGAGTTTAGCTATACGTCCGTTTGAAATATTTTACAGGGGAATACATAGAAAGGAAATTGGTAAGTATGACGCGCTGAAAGCGGTCGAAATTAGGTGGAAATGTTGTTGGAATTGTGGGTTGTTTCTCATGTAGAATAGAGAAACCCCCACAATATCATTAAAGAATCTTTTGTTATATTAAAAAATGGCTTGCCTAGTTTAAGTTTAAAAAACCCTGATACTCAAAAAGAGTATTCAATTTTAATAGATTCGGGTGCAACTCAAAATTATTGCAAAAATACTATTGATTTAAGCTTTTCAATTCCAATAAAACAAACATATACAAAAACTCTCCATTGAAGAAGTATTATAGAGGCAAAAAGAAACATTCATATTTTAGAGAAAAGATTAGAATTTTTTGAGCTCAAAGATTTGAAGGAATTAGAGGGAATAAAAAAATTCGAAGCAGAAATTGATTTTTACGCAATGATACTAAAGACTGAATATGACAATAGGAATAACGAAAACCAGAAACTAAACTATACTATTGAGGATCAAGAACACAAAAAGGAGATAGACGCATTAATGAACAGAAATAAAAGGATCGATAAAAGTTTACCCTATACGACAAGCATTATCGCGACAATTAAAACAAAAGACGACGAACCAATCTGGTCTAAGCAATACCCGTATAAGATTGCCGACCAAGACTTCTTTAACAAAGAAATCAAAAGTTTACTACACCGTGAAATAATTAGACCTTCGAGAAACCCGTATTGCTCACCTATTTGGATAGTTCCAAAGAAGGGACCAAATCCAGACGGCACACAAAAGAAAAGAATGGTGAATGACTATAGGAAATTAAATCTTCATACTGTGACGCATATGACAATCAGTACTAGAATATTCTAGAGAGTCCGAAACAGAGTACTAGAATATTCTATAAAGTAATGGAAAACTGGAGACAGTGAACAGTAGAACATTCAAGACTATGGAACGGACGGAAACGAAACGCCGAATCAGAATAAGGAAACGGTATAAATACGTCGCACACAGATCATGGAGTAAGTAACGAGTGAGAAGTAAGTAAGCAGTAAAATATGCGATAAGTACGGAAGCGATAACTGAAGAAATCGTTAAGTGTACGGTAAAAAGTAACGGTTCTTATTAACGGACTAATAAAGTGTTACATTAATTCAAAATCGATTTAACGGCTCCTATTTATTCAAAATAATTAATCCAGCGAACTCTAAGCTTGCTACAATACTATAAACGACAGGTACCCAATGCCAAACATTGCGCATACAATCCAAAACTTGGGGAAGCAAAAGTCTTTTCCACATTGGACTTAGAGTCGGGATTTCACCAAATACTAATAGCCGATAAAGACAAAGAGAAAGCGGCATTTGCTGTAAGTGGAGCATTATACGAATATAATGGGTTAGCGTTTGGATTAAAAAACGCCCCAGCGATATTTCAACGCTGTGTGGACGACAATTTGAGACCCTTTGTAACAAAATTCTGTTATGTATATATCGACGACATAATTGTCATCTCGAAAACTCGGGATGAACATATGCACCATCTCCGACAAATATTCGATGCTCTACTTAAATCTAACTTAACGATTTCAGACGAGAAATCACATTTCTTTAAAAACTATGTGAAATTTTTAGGCTATATAATAAGCCACAAATCCATAAAAACAGGCCCAGAAAAGATTGAGACCATCAGAAAATACCCAGAGCCAACAAACCTAAAGGAGCTACGTGCCTTACTTCGCCTAACTGGATTCTACCGTAAGTTCGTAAAAAACTTCGCCATAGTAGCAAAGCCCCTAACGAACCTACTCAAAACCGATCAAATGGTCCCACAGAAAGAAAGTACAAATTATAAAATAAAATTAAATCAAGAAGAAAGAACATCATTTGAAGGCCTGAAAGCACATTTAGAAGAATGCATGGAGCTATCGCAACCAGACTATTCCAAACCATTCGAACTAACCACTGACGCATCAAACACAGCGATTGGCGCAGTATTATCTCAAGAAAAACGACCGATTACATTCGTCTCTAGAGCATTATCAAAGACAGAACAAAACTACGCAACAAATGAAAAACAATTGCTAGCCATAATCTTTGCTCTAGACAAACTAAGAATATACATACAGGGAGTATCAGACTTAACGATTTAGACCACCAGTCTCTGACCTATGCAGTGTCCGAAAAGAATACAAATACTAAGATAAAAAGGTGGAAAAATAGGATAGAGGAATATGGAGCAAAAATAGTATACAAGCCTGGTAAAGAAAATATAGTCGCAGACGCATTAAGTAGACAACAGATAAATAACTCATCAACATCCTCGGTACATTCAGTGGATAGTTCACCAGTCTACAAAATAAAAAGCGTTGCAAAGCCAGTAAATCAATTTAAAAGTCAGATATTCATAGAATTTGCAGAAGAAGACAAAGTAGAACACAAAACAACATTTCATCATCATCATCATCATCATCGGCACTACAACCGGGGACCGGTCTTGGCCTTATTTAGCAAGTCCTGAGGCTTATTAAATTTTCCATGATGATTTATTTTTTCTGGGCAAGGTAATTAGTCTTGCGCCAGAGGCTCCCCGACGGGGAATCGAACCCCGGTCTCGCGGGTGACAGGCGGGTATACTAACCACTATACTATCGAGGAGCCCAAAACAACATTTACGGATTACAAAAGATTCCACTTAAAAATCAGTAATTTATCAGGAATCATTGGGGTGTTAAAAACGGTTATAAACTCGAACCACACCAACGCTATCCATTGCGATGAAGTGACACTTCACGAGATCCGAAACATAGTCGATGAAAACCTAAACTGCGATAAAATCGTTCACGCACCAAATTCTGTAATAGATGTAATAAATGAGGACGAACAACTTAAAATTGTTCAAGAAACACACAAAAGAGCTCATCGAAACTATCGAAACAACATTTTAGAAATATCTGGAAAATACTTCTGGCCCACATTCAAACAAATGCGCAAAGCCGAAACAAAAATCTGCGAAGTTTGTTCAACCTGTAAATATGAAAGACATCCGATTAAACAAGTAATTAAACCCACACCTATCCCAACAAAAGTAGGAAAAAGTCTACAGATGGACACATTCTATTTAGAGAAGAAAATATATATAACAACAATAGACACATACAGCAAATATCTGTATATCCGTAATATACCAAACGAAATTGGAACAACAGTAGCCATCGACGAGATAATCTCTCAAATATTTCCCTTCGCCGACTCAATCATGACTGATAACGCACCAATCCTCAAAGGAATAAAAACCGAATTTTTACTCAAACAAAGAGGATTAACACATATACTTGCCATTTTGGCCCATTCAACATCCAATTCAAATATCGAGAGAGTTCATTCAACGTTATTAGAAATCAGTAGAAGTCTGGCAGTTGACAAATCCACCTCAGCGTCAGAAGAAATATTCAACGCGGTTAAGCAATACAACTTAACAATTCATTCAACTACGGGAATCAAACCAAGCGATATATTTTTCGGTGTAGTAACAGTAGACATACAAGATAAACTAAAGAACGCACAAGAGAAACAAAATAAAAAGAGAAAAGATAAAATATATTCACCCGGTGATATTATTTTTGTAAAAAAGAACAGACGAGGGAAAAACGAAACTCGTTACACAAAACATATTGTAGTGGAAGATCAAGGAACCACGATAATTGGAAATGGAGGTAAAAGAATTCACAAGGATCTTATTCATGCTGGGAATAATTGAAACAATCACCGGAAATATGGAAACTATACCTTTAAAGGACAACAAATTTACCTCAACAAACATCCCAGACGTATGTGTATATGAAAACTCAAGTATATTAATTCACCCATTTAATCTAACATAAATTATGAGCCCTTACAGAGAAATCACATCCCAGAACTTAAAGAAATAATAAAAGATGAAGCTTAAAATAATCCATTAATAAATAACCTAGCCTACGCAGACATATTTGTTTATAGGAAGAAAGATACAATCTTCGTCAAATACCCAACGATAATCTAGCCCTAGATACATTCCATGGATTAGTTCAAATCATGCCAAAAACCGTGGTATGTAATAAGACAATTTTTGGAACTAATGAATGTACAAAAAAAAAAAAAAAATATATATATATATATATATATAAATGAAATTATAAGATTGGCAGACGATACAATAGAAAGAATTAATGAAATTGTAATCCATAGCAATAAGATAGAAATAAAAATTAATAATATACTATACTCAAACTCAAGACTAAATGAGGATATTTATAATACCGACTGAGATTACTTAACACCAATAGACGAAACACAAACTGTTTACGGACAATTGAATACGATAGTGACCACTGTGCATTCATGGCAGAAATAGAGCTTCCGACCGAGCTCGCAGATCTGGAGGAATTCGTGATCCCGCAACCCTATAACTACGGGGCAATGCGATGGCCGCGGTTCAACCAGATCATTAACAAGAGAACCTCGTTCGAATGATTTTAATCTGCCAGTAAACAGAAACCTGACTAATGTCGAAATCGACAAATACATTCAACAAATGGACGAAACCGTAAAACGAACAATGGACAAAACAATTCCCAAAACAACAGTTACAGATCACACTAACATGTACAGAAACGCAACAATAAACGCACTCCACAGGCAAAAGAGCAGACTGCTATCGAAATTAAAACAATTACACAGACAGTTTACAGACAGACAAGACCAGGAGATAATATCACTGAAATCCCGATTAAAAAACCTCCAACAATTACTTAAAGCTAATTATAGATTAGCAACAAATTTGTATTGGAACAACAGAATTCGAGCTATAAAAACTAATAACCCGAATATGTTCCCACAAATAAATAAAATATTCAGGAGAAATAATCAAAACGAGATTCAGTGTCTCCAAATTCCACGTACGGATGTAAACAAGCAGCTGCTAACCAACATTGGCATAGATCCAGAGAACGCGATCCTCAATAGTGAGCTCTTCGTGATCGAAGATCCTTTGGAAAAGGTGAACGCTTTGGGAGCTGCCTTTCAGGAAATGTACAAGGTGAATGAAAGCATTCACCGAAATCACGACTTGGAGGACAGAGTTCTACTCAATCACCTGCACCTCCGAAATGAAATGTCACATTGGCAATCGGAGAATCCGGGTTTTAACGAATTCAGTGAAGATAATCTGTCAATTGACATAAATGCCAATGGTGTAGTGGCTAATAGCCTTCTAATAACAAGGGAGGGAATCCAGAGTATCTTCGACTCATTAAGGAGCAAAAAGTCAGTGGGATGAGATGGAATACCTAACATCGTACTCAAGAACCTGCCCCCAATGGCAATAGATATATACACGGTCCTGTTTAACAACGCGTTGAATAATGCATATTATCCCGCGCGTTGGAAAACGGCAATCATTCAACCCATCGCAAAAAAGGGCAAAGACTGCACAAACCCAATGAACATGCATTCGATACGTTTACTCCCAAGCATCAGTAAAGTATTTGAAAAAACCATTAACAAAGCTCTGGTAAAATGGGTAGACCACAACAGCATTATTCCAAATAACCAGTTTGGCTTTAAGGCGGGTCATGAAACCACACATGCCGCAGCTAAATTGGTCTCCGACATACAATGGAATAAATGTAGGAACCAATGCACAGGGGCCTGTCTGATCGACTTGGAGAAAGCCTTTGATACCGTCTGGATCGAAGGGTTGTATTACAAACTGGTCAGACATGGCATACATAAGCCTTTACTATATGTACTTTACGATATGTTAAAGGACAGGAGGTTCGTGGTCAAAAATGGTAATGTGACCTCTAATAAAACGTATAATATCAAGAATGGCTTGCAACAGGGTGCGGTACTCTCTCCGATTCTTTTTAACATTTACATTAGCGACTTATTAGATGCACTTCCGCAGGCTATTGCGTACGCAGACGATCTCAAAATTTACAGAACAGCTCCGCAAGTTGCGATCATAAATAGGTTAATACAGCAAGACTTCAACAGAGTGCACCGCTATTGCAATGACTGGAAACTTAAGATCAACTTCCAGAAATGTGAAGCCATCCTATTTAGAACTCCATTATATAAAGCCACGAACGACACAAGAAAAAACTGGCGAAAGCTAGTTATCGTCGGACCGCATGAAGATAAACTGGAAACCAAGAGTTTAGTTAAATACCTTGGCATCTGGCTAGACCAATATCTGTATTTGAACAGACATGTAGAGGCTGCTTTGCTCAAAGCGAGGAAAACGTTTGCTATGACAAGGAGGCTATTTCACAGTAGCCAACTTGACAGCAAGGTAAAAGTCATATGCTACATGACGCTAATCAGGCCAATGCTCATATATGGTTGCCCAGTATGGTTCAACATAGGTCTAAATTTCATGGAAAAGATTCGGGTGTTCGAAAGAAAGTGTCTCAGAAGTTGTCTCAGATTATATCGGACACCGGAATCGGACTATAAAAAGTATTACTCAAATGAGACTTTATATAATGAAGCGTACATAAATAGGGTGGATAATTTTATGATTAAATTAATCAGAGGACATATTGCGAGAGCAATAAGCTCGTCCAATGACCTAATTTTCGGGGCCTATTATCCAAACACCTTGTACTATGAGAGCATGCGTCGCAACGGCTTTGTTCCACCAGAGTCGTTCCTTGACTTGGATATGAAAGGGCTTATACAGGATAGATCCGGAATTCCGCTGATCTATCATGTAAGTAGATCATCTGTAGACGGGCGATTGTGCTACGACCGGGAAGTAACGCGCACCGAAGAAGAGCTCCTGCGCTTCAGTAGGGCTATCTCCCACAGAGACCAGGACGATAGTATTAGACAGCGTCAACAGTTCTGGTGGTTGAATGGCATATAAAGACCTGGATACCAAAGTCGGTATAGAATCACACTATCATCAGCCAGCTTACATAGACTTAGCTTTTCTAGAATTAGGGAAGTATTAGATTTAAGTTAAGTTAAGTTAAGCGCTTTTAAATAAAATTAAAAATTCAAAAAAAAAAATTAGGTAAGTTAAGTAAGTTAGATTTTAAGAAAAAAAAACAATAAAATTGACACAAAGTCTTTGTCTTTCAAATAATTATAAGTACTCCCACAAAGTTCTGTCGCCGAAAGGCAAATTATACAAATGTTAAGTAATGTTTAGCTTAGAGCGTCTGCGAAGGACCAGTAAGTTATTATATAAGATAATTAAGCTAGAATTTAAGCATTTTTTGTCTAGCCTTTAATTTAGAAATTAAGAATATAAAAAGAAAAATAAAAAATGTTTTAAAAATGAAAAAATGAAAAAACATTTATAATACCTTTAGAAGATAATCCAGTATTAAGCATTATAATTTGTATACTCCTTTTTAAAACTATAATATTTCTTCGTAAATTTTTTTAACATACTATATAAGAGGTACAATGAATACAAAACTAAATAAGATAAATTAAAATCACAAAAATTTTTGAAAACAGATTACTAGAGCTACAACACATAAACAAACAATGGGGACATTGTATTTTAACGGAGGGGGGAGTTAACGTATGAATCACCCAACCACGATGCATCCTCATGTTCACCTTGAAATAAGAAATTCATCTAACAACAACTAGCGTCTTCATTTTTACAATCTTCCAGGAATGTGTTTCCTATTCATTCCTTAAAATATTTAACATTAAAATTGTGTCTAGACATCATTTCATCATCATCATCGGCACTACAAGCGGGAACCGGTCTTGGCCTTATTTAGCAAGTCCTGAGGCTTGTTAAATTTTCCATAATGATTTATTTTTTCTGGGCAAGGTCTTAGTCTTGCGCTAGACATCATTTACCTAGATCCAAAAAAAAACCCAAAATAAAATGCTAAGAAGCAAAACATATGTATCTATTACGTTGGGTCATTAAAAACATATTAGGAGATTCCTAGGCTAAGATAGAATTTAAGTATAAATAGCATAGAAAAACTGCAGAGAGTGTTCATAGTGACCTGTAATTTGATGAATAAACTAAAGAGGCATAACCTCCAAAAAAATTTATATTTTTTCTTTATATAAAATATAACAACAATAACTCGCTGTTAGCGGTCGAGGTTGGTTAGAATTGTGGGTTGGTTCTCCGTGTGATATAGAGAACCCCCACACATCGACGACCATGCGTAAAAATAGTATATATGGAAAACAGAATTGTAAACCGTTGAGTTCTCTTCAAGAGGCCAAGAGATGTTAGGACTCTCTGTTACAAAATAAATATATTTCAAGCGAAAAATATCTGGTCGTTTTTACAGGGAAGTTGTTTTCGGTCCGGTCATTTTTTTTTTCTCACTTTACAAGTACCGTGAAGTACGTTCCCATCAGTGGTAAGGGGTGCTCGAACCTTATTCTGCTTTGCATAGGTTTTACAAAGGGTATGTTTGGCACCATCGGTAGTAACAGCCCTCGAATTAACGTCTATGATGATCCTTGACGCATATGAGCCATCATGACTCAGCCTGTGGGTTATGTACGTTGGTATGTTAACACGGACACTGTTTCACATACACACCACGAAATTGTTCCACAAAATACGAAAGGAATTGTTCACCCGTGATAAGTTAAGAATAATAAATCACGCTGGTATTTCATATATTTCAACTCAATACAAAACGATAACTTCGACGGTGTCTTTAAATCTTACTTATACCTTCTTGTTATTTTATTACAGGTTCCTTTTTTTTTTTTTGTCCACACTAATTTAAGTTTAAATAAACCGTAAGGCCAACTAGAGTTAATTTAAAAGGTCAACAGACTAACCTTTCACACATAACACTTATCTAATTGATTTGTTGCACCGACTTCCTGGAGGTGTATTCCGACTCTTGGTATTAACTGGTTAAAAATGCGACTTTTACGAACTACGTTCACGTTACGTGCCTCCGGCTCGGTAGCTAAAATCTGACTCCTCGAGCTGGGCGACGTTGACCCAGCCTCGGTGATTGCGATGAGTTTCCACGCATGTCATCGCAGGGGAAAACAATCTTTCCTTCGCCCCAACGACCTATAAGAAATCGGTTCGCATCGCTATTGCACGTTCCTCTAGACATCTTCCAGATAGGGTGAATGTCTTTTCCTCAGCAAGAAAGACAAACGAAACATGCGTTGGGCGAAGGAAAGGAAAAACAAACATGCAGCTGATCAAATATGATGATCGGTGTACGGGCTGGGTGTATTGCCATCGCACGATAGGGGATAGATTTTTGGGGTGGCGTTAAGTCAACAGAACTTTGCCCACGATGGCTAAGGACCAAAATGGATGTAAGCCTGTTTGTTTTAGAGGAAGATAACAAGGGACACGATCATGGGTATGATTGTATCCAATTCCATGGTCGGTTGGTGGCCAACCCTGGGAAATTTATTGTGGGTCTGAAAACCGAATATACATAGAAATATTGTACGTTTACTCATTGGCCGCTGCGTACAGCATCAATTCGCTTGTGCGCAGATTGCCAACGTTCCATCGTCGATGTGTCGGGTGTGTGTTTATATTAAAACAACACTTGAAATCCCTGTTGGTAGCCAGCAATGGGCTGTACTGAAAATTGTAGTTTGAACGATCGACCGATGGTTCAGCAGCTAAGGCGAGGATGAACATGTCATGCATGTGCATGAGAAAATACTTCTTAGCATTGCGCATTGACATGTTCGGGGATTCATGATGGTTACCTGATAAGGTAACCGAATTAGGTTTCAGGGACATGATGCGTTGGATGCAAGCATGCTCCGAGGTGAAAGTTTGATGCCACGCCAAGATGAGTAATCTTGCCGTGGGCTTATGTTTTCAGGTGTAAGGTGATGCAGGGTAGCTTACGCTGCTCATTTGCAGGTAAATAGAATGACTTGCGTGGTAAGTGTGAGACGGTTAATTTGAAGGGAATGGGTGGTTCTTTGGAAATGCCTTAAAGAACCCCCAAAAGCCTAAACTTGGAAATTCTTATCAAAATTCTCCAACGACCAGCCGGATGTCACACTTTGTTTATCAGCACAATTCCATGGCTAACCAACAGCCGACATTCCTAATTAGAGATAACATATTTCAGAACCAAGGAATCATTTTACTATAACTATAGCGAACACTCCACCATGCGGCATTCTTATCGAGTCTACTCTTGGCGGCTGACTGGAAACACCTTCCATAGCCGCAGTAACACTTGGACCCTAAGAATTAATGTACTAACGAGTTAGAATAAATAAGGATTTTTTTATTCTCAAACTGAAATATGTACACCAATTCTCGCGAGGGAAAAGGAAGATAAAATTGATGCCCAGGCACATCGTGTCGGAGGCAATATGGTAGAAGCGCGTTAGAACATAGAGGGAAGGCGTTCTTTCTTCTTCTTTTCTTACACTTTTTGGTGTCGGTGGGCCCTTTTCCTGTGAATTTTGTGCACACGACAGTAGAAAAATAATTTTCCATTTGGAAAACCGTTTATGAAGTGACTCAATTCCCTTAATTCAGTATTATCTTTTTTTGCAATATCATTAGAAGACGTATAATCCGATAATAATATCGGCACAGTGTTGTGTTATAATGCCATATTCATTACTGTGAATAACATTCCGCAATAAATTACCTTAACATCGTTATTCGCCCAGTGTTAAGTTACAAGATTCAGAACCTACGAACTCTAATTAGATCCTATCTTCAATGTGTAGCTAATTATACAGTTGCCCATGCTTTTATAATTAAATGCTGTCTCAATTAATTCGACTATACGGTTTAGACGACATTCCCACAAGTTTTCCGCCAACTACCTCCTCCGATATTTATTGGATAAGAGTTTCAACTTCGTTAAGCAGACTGCTTATGTCACAAAGTATTAAACTCAATGACACTGCTAAAGGCAATCTCCAGAACTAGAAGGCCAATCAACAGATAACTGAACTTGTGTTACTAGATTGCGAGATAGCGTCAACTGATTGATTAACAGCAATATATATACATCTGGTGGCATCGATTCTGGTAGATACTCTAAACTAAATATCAAATAGAAAACGCAGGTGATCAAAACTAGTTCAGTGTGTGAACAAGTTCATCGATTAATAGACGATTTTTGCAGAAAACACAGACCATGCATCATATCCTCAGAGCAAGGCGAAATAGAATCCGTCATGGTCCCTTTTATGGGGAACCCTGTTCGACATGACTTCGCAGTGCTTGTGTAAAGCACAGATGAATTGGCGCCAAGGCAATTTTGTAATTAAGTAAGTTCCAGGAAATTCAATCGCCTCACTAACGAGTTGAGACATTTCACCATTAAGCTGTAAATGTGGTGTAGTACTTTACAACAAAACTTCAGAGGAAGTACATTGATGCAGTGACTTTGTTGTCAGAGATCGTGAAAATTGCAGAATGTAATTTATGTAGTTTCACTGTGAAGGTTGTGCATCCACGTGACAGTGCCTACTGCAGTCGTTGTCTTTCAGATAAACGGATTACCTTAATACTTTTATGAAATATAACCCAATTTATTGTCTGTTATGATATTTGCAATCAAACGAGACTGTCACCTTCACCTCTGAATAGTTTTCGTATATTTGTTTGTTGTGATAGAATTTTCTGGTGAACGTGTCATGTCTTCTCTAAACTTTCTCCCACATGCACATGATTGAATTTTTGTTACGATGTATTTTCCAATTGGGATTTCTCAGCTATGCCTGGGATTTATGTAATGCGTATATAGTAGTTTGAAATTAATCATGCATCGACATTTCACACCTGAAAGATCGCTTCATTTCTGTAAGTAAATATAAGTGGTCCCACGGGATTGTATATCAATCCAAAATAAAAATATGATTACTTTTCTGAATTTTTGAATGCTTATTTAAGTGACAAATTGAATCCATCTTAATGAAAACGACATCTATAGTTGTTTGGCCGTCACTTCATCTGGTCCATTTTCCCATAACTATTTTTTTTTTTTTTAAGTTATTATTACACTTCTCTCGGGAGGGGCGAATCTATAGCGCCGGCACGGGATACCGAGATGCCACCAAATAACCCCACATAACTCAGCTAACGAAGGATATGGATCGTCCTATCGTCCTATCCCGCGTCTTTCTAGTGTGTGCACCTGTGTGTGAAAGTGTGAAGTGTGCAAACAGAGTGGCCGTCACTAAGAACAGCTGTATAGTCATTGAACTCGTAGCCAAAGTGTTGTGCAAGGTGCGCGTAAAACAGATAATTAATATTAATTAAACCCAAAAAGAGGGTGTAACTTTAAATGAAACGACAATGTGCCAAGTGCCCGTCTAAAACTCACGTTGAAAACACATCGTTCGCCGCTCGTCCACAACAAATTTACAATATTGTCGCGTACACGTGTGTGCTGACGTGTCTACCGCCGTGTATATACCGAACGGCCAATAAAAAACTGTGTGTTAATGTGTATGCGTGTGAAAGCAGATGTTCTCTGCATGTTGCTTCACAAATAAAACAATTGAACTAACGGTGGAAACAAATAATGGAAAAAAGAAAAGCAATGTTAAAAGTAATTTCAAAGAGGAGGCCTAAAGCCCAGCCAAACCTCCTTGCCAAGCGGCATAAAGCCAACCCAACCAACAAAGGAAAAACTCGCAGAGAAGAAATGACCACTCCTGATAAGCCACATCATTCCGTAGAAGGGAATAAATTTAAAGAACTGGCAATAATAAGAAGGAGAAAGTGCCTCCCAGCTAGTTTTATGGAAGCTAAGGACCTAATTAAATTGGGTAAGTTAACATGCAGACATTTTAAAACGAAAAATTTAAATAATAATAAAATAAGTTTTTTATGTGATAGTTTAGATGACTATCATAAAATTAAATCTGCTCTAAGGGAAGCAAGTAGTGAGTACTTCACGTACACACCTAAATCGGAGAAAACTATCTCCATGTTACTTAAAGGAGTTGATCCTTCCTTTTCCTCCGAAGAACTCCTCTCGGAACTACAAACCGTCGAAAATGACTGTTTAAAATTCATTGATGTGAAGCCATTCTCCACTTCTCTCTCCCGAAGTCGCAACCGCAAGTTGCCGTTCTTCATTGTCTCCCTAAGTCCCAACAGCAAAGTCGATGCACTTAGGAATATTAAAGTTATTTTCCACCAAACAATAATTTGGGAAAAAAAAAAGGAAAGCTGGCCGTGTGTTGCAGTGCTTGCGGTGCCAACAATTCGGCCACGTTGCATCTAACTGTTGTATGGAATTTAGATGAGTAAAGTGCCAAAACAATCATACCATAGGAGAATGCCCCTTAGGTAAAGAACAGGTTCAGGATAGGAGCAAACTATCTTGCGTCCTGTGCAAAAATACAGGTCACCCGGCCAACTTTAGAGGTTGTCCGAAATTCCAACAACTAAAAGCCAAGTTGGAATTTAAAAAAAACAACTTGAAGAAGAGAAACGAATGAAGGTTCGTTCTTATAATAACTTCGTTGCACCTAGTGTATCATTCGCTCAAATTGCCGGTAGTCCATTAAACTCAAACTTTGCGGCACAGGGAAGTAATGACACAAAATCTTCCGCACCTAGCATATCATCTTCTCAAATGGCTAGTAATCCAATTAATACAACAGCGCCGAAACTTTCACGTCACGTCATAAAAGCGCCCGCTCCAGGGGCAAATTCAGATATAAGAGCAATCCTGTTAGCCATACAAGGACAGATTGCTGAATTTGAAAAAAAAAAAACTGACTGAACAAGCGGCCCGAATAGATATTATTTATTCGTCCTTGTTCTCAGACAACCCAACACCACAATGAACTATCCAACTAATTTAACACTAAAAATTATTGCTGTGAATGTGAATTCACTAATCCACGTGGAAAGGAGGGATAATCTCGGTAACCTTATAACGTTTGAAATAATAGTGAAGAAGATCGTGTGATTCGAACTGACGCTATGACAGCTCGAATCACGAAAAAAAATTTACCTAAGCGTTACACATCAGGCTACTGACCATGTTTAGAATTTGATTTCCAAACTCGACTATATTGCACTGATGTGAATTATTTTTATTTATCGCTTGGTATATGGTTCTGATGTATTTTTCTTATTCGATTTTTTCGTTCGTGTTCTTCACTATTTTTGCTTGTGAATTGTGTGTATCTGGTAGAGTTGCCACAACCTGCTTGAAGCCGAATGCCCCGATGTACTTCTAGCTAGCGAAACCAAGCTAAACGAGAGGCATAAATTGGGCTACAAAAACTATAAAGTCATTAGACGAGATCGTCCACACGGCACACAAGGAGGTGGAGTTGCTGTCTTAATTAATAAAGGCCTTCACCACAAGGTCGTTTACAGCACAGCTGTAACGATGGACAACATTGTCATCAAAACAATGCGCCGTTTCATTCCAAAAGCGGCCCACATGGAGGAGCATTTTAATAGATACAGAAACTCAACTATTGATGCCCTGTGTAGACAAAAACGCGCCCTGCTCTCCCAGCTCAAACTACTCTACAGATAGTTCAGTGATCCCTATTGCCAGGAAATAAACACAATTAAGTCATTGATTAAAAACGTTCAAAAGCTGATCCGTGACAACTACAGATCAGTAATTAATGAAGAATGGAAACGTAAAATTCTCTCCATTAAAACCAGAGGTGGGAATATGTTTCCCCAAATAAATAAAGTATTTAGAAGAAAAGATCATAATGACATTCCCTGCCTTCGAGTCCCGAGGACTCCCGAGAATTGTCAAATACTGCTGAACGCAGGACTCACCCCGGAACACATCAACTCCAACGAAGAACTAATATTAGTCGAGGATCCGCAAAAGAAAGCGAACTCAATAGGCGCCTGTTTTGAGGCAGTCCACAGAATGAATGAATCCATTCATACTAACCTCGATATCAAAAACAGAGCTATCTAAAACCATATATCGCTGCACAATGAACACCAAAGTTGGCATTCCGAAAACAAAAGTTTCACCATCTTCAGTGAAAACAATAGAGCGGATGCGCCGCTTAGAAATTTGCACACAAATATATTTGTGAATAAGAATAAACTCATGGACATCTTTAGATCCATTCTAAGCGCCGCTTAGAAATTTGCGCACAAATATATTTGTGAATAAGAATAAACTCATGGATATCCCTAGATCCATTAAAAACAAGAAGTCCTCTGGAACATATGGTATTCCGAATACAGTTCTTAAACATCTGCCTCCGGAAGCGGTGAAAATGTACACTACCTTGTTCAATAACGCTCTAAATAATGCATACTTTCCAAGACGTTGGAAAATGGCAGTAGTCCATCCCATCCCAAAAAGGGCAAGGACAGGAGCAATCCCGCTAACCTTCGCTCGATTAGTCTGCTTCCAAACATTAGCAAAAAACATTCAGAAATATTCGAGAAAATCATAAATAAGGCATTGATAAACTGGTATGATGAAAACGACATCATTCCGAACAACCAGTTTGGCTTTAGAGCGGGGCACGACACGGTCCATGCAGCTACAAAACTTGTTTCCGATATACAGTGGAACAAGGCAAAACGACAATGCACAGGCATATGTTTGGTTGACTTTGAAAAGGCCTTCGATACCGTATGGTTAGAAGGACTTGTATATAAGCTATCAAATCTAGGTTTGCCTGAATATCTGTTATACATCATTTACGACATGATAATGGATAAGCAATTTGTGGTAAAATGTGGGGACAAAATCTCCAATAAAACTTTCCATATTAAAAATGGCTTACAGCAGAGAGCCGTAAATTCTCCCATTCACTTCAATATTTATACTAGTGATCTAGTTGGGTCTCTTAATCATGCTATTGCATATACCGACGATATTGTAGTGTACAGATCAGAAAAAAAAAATCGACTGCTTAAAGACGACTTCAATAAAATCAAACGCTTTTGTGACGATTGGAAATTGAAAATTAACTTCCACAAAACAGAAACCATCCTTTTCAGAACACCTCTTTCTACAGCTTCAAGAGATACAAGGCATAATTGGAAAAACTTTTCCATTGTAGGAAGCAACAATCTTCCGTTGCAAATGAAAACTGTTGTCAGGTACCTTGGTATTTGGATGGATCAATGCCTATACTTTGATAAGCACATAGCAGCTGCCCTTCGCCGCAACTAAAAGTGCATATGCAATGACAAGAAATCTGCTCCGAAATAGTCTCCTAGAGCATAAAGTTAAAATAATTTCGTACTCAGCATTTATCCGTCCAGTATTAGTGTATGGTTGCCCGGTATGGTTTAACGTTTCCCCATCCTACATGGAAAAGTTTCGCATGTTCGAGAGGCAGTGCTTGCGTTCCTGCCTCGGATTACATAGAACACCTGAGTCTCAATACAGGAAATTCTATCCTAATAAGACACTGTATGACAAATCAGGACTGAATAGGATAGACAATTTCATTATCAAAATTATTCGTGGTCACACTGCAAGGACAATGTGCAGCGAAAATAATCTTATCTCGGGAGCATACTACCCCAATGACATGTATCTGGAGAATACACTCCAAAATGGGCTTATCCCACCTGAAGCGTTCCCTCTCTTGGATAGAACAGGTCCTATCCAAAACAAGCACGGAGTCCCTATTATTTACCACGCTTTTCGTGGTGCCAGGGACAAATGGATTCCTTATAACAGTGATATATCAAATGCTGCAGTTCACTTGCGCTTTAGCATGGCAAGAGGCGGTCGAGATAAATCTATAAATGACCGACCCCATCCCAATTGGCAATGAAGAAAGGATTTAATATCCCCAAATATAGTAAGATCTTCAGACGCTACGCTTTCCCTTCCCATTCCTCATTTCCCTTTTCATATTTATTTATTCTTCCTTTTCGTTTTAAAATTTCTTTATGTTAACATTTTTGTTAATATGTTTGTTATTAATTTTTTTTGTAAACTTTTTTACCTTATATTATTAAAAAAAAGAAAAACAAATACAGAGAGAGAACTTCTTCTTCTAAAATATTCGGGTAATAGAAAATATATAAAAATATAAAAATATGAAAATATTATTGTACGCCGAAAGGCATTACACAAACTTGTATCGTGTAATTTAGACTGCTCATGTAGAGCCAGTAAATTATTTTAAGAATAAGAAAAGATTGTAAAATAGGATTTAGCATTTTAGTCCTAAGTCAACATTTGTTAAATTATTGTACAATAAATGCGTTATTCAACAACAACAAAGCCACCAAATAACAGTTGCAGTTCTTTTTGAACAATTGCAGGTTGTAACGTTCCGGAACACTTGCGTGGGAAGGGAGTTCCACAGCTTCCCCGCTCTGTAACGGAACGAAATCTGAAGCAGGGAGGTTCGCAGCGTCGGGAGATGGACCGCCAATTGGTACGATCTGTTGGATTGTCTCGTAGAGCGCATATAAACCGAATTACGCGGAACAATGCCACAAACGTCCGAAGAGAAGAACAGTAGCCGTGATAATATCTGTAAAGCAGACAGAGATCGGCTACGCGCCTTCGATGTGATAGCGACTGCAGTCTCGACGTTAGCGCCGAATCCCCCGATTAGGCGGATCGGTCGTGTTTGTATGCTCTCAAGTAGGTCGAGGGTGTGTTTAGGAGCCGTGCTCCCTACATGAGAGCAATATTCGAGCGCGGGTCTAATTTGCAATTTATACAGGAGAAGAAGTTGAGCCGGGTTAAAATATTTCGTGGCTCTAAAGAGGTAACTCAGTTTTCTAAAGGCGGACCTGGCGATACTCGACACGTGTTTATGCCATGATACATTCCTATAGACTGTGACGCCGATGAACTTCAAGCTTTCCCCTGGTTCGAAGGCATGGCCATTCATTATAAGCTGTAGAACTAATGATACACTTTTCTTTGTGAATGTTGTATACTGTGTCTTCGTTGCATTAAAGTCGACGAGATAGGCATTTCCCCACTGCAGGACCTTAGCCAGATCCCGATTCAGGAGCCAACCTGGCTACAACTTAGCTGGTGCGACGTTGATGCACCCATTCGTCGATCACTTGAAAAAGAGGAAACAAGCGTACCATTATCCAGAAAACTGAATACTTTGTTATCCGTTGTCTCCAACAAATCATTTATGTGAAGCAAAAACAAGGTTGGGGCCAAAATAGAACCTTGAGGCACGCCCGAATAACAGGATGCAGATCCGACCACTCACCGTCCACAACAAGCCGGGTCGATCGACTTTAGAGGATGCTCTTTATCCAGTCGCAAAGCTGCTGCGAAAGTCCAACAATGCCCCGTGCCAGACGCGGTCGAAAGCCTTGGAGATATCCAATGCGACCGCTCTTGACTCACCATGTTGCTCAATCGCAGATGTCCATATATCGGTTATAAGGGTCAAAAGGTCTCCCGTGGACCGCCTGCCACGGAATCCGTATTGACGATCATTCAAAAGTCCATTGCACTCCAAATACTTTATTAACTCAGTATAGATGACTTTTTCCATCACTTTAGATAATATAGACAGTTATGCTATCCGTCGGTAATTTTTGGAAGACATTTTTTCCCGTCTTTGGGATTAGCTGAACTCGAGTGATTCCAGCAGGTAGGAAAGGTCAGCTGTGCATAAGATAAGCGAAAGAGTCTACCAAGAACCGGCGATAGTTCTGGAGCACAGATCCTAAGGACTATTGCTGGCATTCTCTCCGGTCCGTTCGCCTTCCTACAGTCCAGTCCACGGACGAAACCTAACATCCCGCATCGAAGACTGTACGGACGCGATCACAGGTGGCTCCAGAAAACCGGCATCGAGATTTGAATTCGCGGAAAATAAATTCGCGAACACATTAGCTTTATCCTGTTCTTGCTTCGGCAGAACATATACTAAAATTCGAACGATACAGAGAAGATTAGCATGGCCCCTGCGCAAGGATGACACGCAAAATCGTGAAGCGTTCCACATTTTTAAAACTTAAGCTGCCAATACCGCTTATCAAAATTATCCAGAGCTTTCTTCGTTCGAGCAGATATGTTGTGAGTTTAGGAACCGACATATCCTCTACTCACCAAATCCACCATGGTGTACCCCAAGGCTCGGTCCTTGGTCCCATATTATTTACATTGTTTGTCGCAGATTTACCATGTCTAGGTGAAAACATTCAGGTAGCTATGTTTGCCGATGATACGGCCATTTTCTCTTCGGGTGCCTTATTCACTAATGTCTACAACTCTTTGCAAGCAGCTCTTGACAAGCTAGCAGTATATTACAGGAAATGGAAAATAAAAATAAATGGTAATAAAACACAAGCTGTCTGGTTTTCGAGATGTAGGAAACACTGCTACCTACCAAATGGCACTAAACTCAGTATGTGTGCAGTTGATATTGATTGGTCCGAAGACTGTAGATATCTAGGTATTATTCTAGATAAAAATCTTATCTTTCAAAAACACGTCACTACCACAATTGACAAAATAAACAAAGTCGTAAGAGTTGTGTATCCATTAGTGTTTAGAAATTCAAAGCTTAGCATCGAAAATAAAATTATAATATATAAAACCATTTTTCAAGCGATACTCCTGTACGGCGCCCCTGTATGGTGTAATTGTGCTCGCACACACAAAATAAAATTGCAAAGGTGTCAAAATAAAATATTGAAAATGTTGCTGAATTTGCCATGGCATTATTCGACACATGAACTACATGAAAACGCCAACGTTAAACCGGTAGAGTTCCTTATTGACAAAATCAATTGAAACTTCTTCGTCAATTGTTCTTTTTCGGACAATGTTCTCGTTTCTCGTCTTGCGTTATCCTAAATCACTACATATGTACTCTGTCTATGAAAATTATATCGAGGTCATTACTATATAAAATAACCGGAAGCTCGTGCAATATTAGTCTTAAGATTCAAATAAGGGTTTTTTATTGTAGTTTTCCCTTAATTTATTCTTTGTTATTCATTAAAATTGTGCTATTGTCGTTATATAGATTTAAGATTATAGTTGTAAAGGAATTGCTATCCTAAATCTCTTAAGTACTAGTTGTAAAATATACCATAACTGTAATTATATACCAAATAAAAATTGAATAAATTAGCTTTATCCTTTGAATTTGTGGCTAACGTCCCGCTGCCCGTCACCGACAGAGGGAAAGAGGAGGAAGCGAAGTTACTGTTGACAGCCCTTGCTATTGCCCAGAAGGAGCGCGAATCTGTCGGGCACTGAAGGAGTGTCACTCTGTCGTTGTAGGCCTTCTTCGCGGTATCAATCGTCTGGTTGCACGCGTTTCTGATTGTAAGAAAATTCGTTCTATTCTATCAAACCAAGGTTTATCAGCTGAACTTCGTTTGATGGAATGCGTAATGTAGATTTCCATCCCGAGAAGAATAATCTCTGTGACCAACTCCGCGCCTGCGTCTCCGACCATGGAAAAGATGCAAAGAAATCTCGCAAAACGTTCCCGTTAGCAGCCAAATAACTCCATACATGGCGAAGCTGTTTAGGTCGGTTATTCGTTTGAAATGTAAGTGGTTGCACCACAGATACCAAGCAGTGATCTGAATTTCCCAGTGGTGCAGAAACCTCCACCGTATAAATACCCGATTCGGATGCCAAAAACAGATCCAGTGTGGTCGCATATTCACCTCGGACATCCAGCACTCGCGTAGGTTATTCCACGAGTTGAGTCAAGTTGTGGCTAACAGCGAACATCTCCGTCAGCCTCCTAGCTTCTTCGGTTCTGTTAGAATGCACCAACCAGCCGGAATTGTGTACATTAAAGACGCCAAGGACGACAATCTCAGGAGGTGGGTGGTTGATCTGTATCCAGTCGACGGTACACGAAAAATGTTCAAAATATATCGCCGGTCGATCGTCATTCGGGGAGCGGTAAAGACAACAAAGAAATTTAACAGAATTCCTCAGCACGACCCTTAACTACATGATGTCCATGTTATTGAGTTCCAACGCCTCCATCCTCTGTCAAGCCAGAGTGGACCGCGTGAAGAAGTAAACTCCACCCTTAAAATGAAATCTCGAATGCAAGTCGTAACCTGCTGATATATCGAATCAGTTGACGAATCGATCTGGGATGGGTGGGGTTGGGAAGGTGTAGGGGCGAGCTAGTTTGAGGGAGGGTGAGGAGAGGATTGCAGGGTAGAGGGGTTATTGAAGGGAGGGGGCGGATTTAAGGCGGGTTTATGTTGAGACGTCGTTTAAGGCGGGAGTGGAGATGTTGAAATCGAAGAAGGTGGGGGAAGTCAGTAGAACGTCGACAGGGTTTCGAGGACGAACCCGGTTACGCGTAAGCGAATTTCTTAAAGTTCGTTTATTTATTAAAATAAGAGATCCGAATAGGGAACTAGTTTACCTATCCGGAATTAATTATCTCGCAAGGTACCATCATGACTTATTTCCAACAAAAAAATGTATTTGACAACAAAAAGCCGAAAGCTACTTGCACTACTAATAATACCTGAAAACAACACTTTCTTACTTTAATTCTTTATTTCAACGCATGTGGTTGTTAGTTCTCTATAAACTTATAATTAACTTTCACACAAGGAACCTGTTGCACTTTGCAACTATAGGTGATGAAAAAATGTTCATTATAACGCTTTTGTGTAGAACACTTCGTCGTGCTGGTGTCACAACCTTAGAACTCGTCCACTTAGATCTACTAAGTTTTGTTGTGATACTGGGAATACTGTGGGCACATCAAGAGAACAGGACAAAAGTACTGATCTTGATCTGTGATAACTGAAATATAACATGTCAAAATAACGATCTGAACGAGAGAAGATCTATCATTGATTACGGTGACAAACCAAAAACGGATTACGACACCTAAAATATAAAAAAAGGAGAATCGGAATAACGAAAAAACAGCCGAATAGCATTAGTGAGACGGTGTAACGAATAAACGTGATACTCTACGCTTAATACCAGTAAAATATATAACTAAAAGAACTGAACTCAACACAACACGAAGCTGCGAACTCACAAAGAGAACCACGTGAAAAGAACCTGCACGAAATATATGAAACGTTGCCACAACAACGAAAACTTCATCAACCGGTTAGATATATAACATAGAAGAAAGGAAAAAGTCTAACAACGGACACCATGAGTAACATCAAGATTATCAGTATATTGGATTTGTCGTCCTTATCATAAAATAAAAGCAACTGAATTGTTCAACAATTGTTGCGGATTGGCAATTAAATGTGCTGGAATGTACTGGAGAAATCTAGTACATTCGCATGTATACCAGTTGCGCAGCAGCTGGCACCAACTGGCCATCATTGTCACCACGATGATGTCATGGCGTCGCTTTTTGAATTGGCAGTTATGCCATTTCGTCAGTCTACAATCAACATTCACAGAGGAAACACCATAGGTCATTAATTTTCCTTCAACACGTATTAATAAAGCTGGCTTCAAGTTAACTTCTGCCTTTTGTGATTCTGTCACCATACGACAGAGTTTTTTATCGGTACATTACACGTACTACGTAGAGCTATCAACAAACATTCCTGGTCCTTCGAGCCGGATCCAGTGCTTCATTGGATTAGCATCATCGCCGCCCAGTTCGCGGCACATAGACACTGCAACCTGACTCGACACAAATCAAGGACGACTGAAATTACTAGGGATAACGACTGTGAAACATCCCTTCTTAATGAGGACATCAACATTGATCTAAACAACGCATTAGAACCGGTTGACGGTACCGACGAACCCGGTTTATTAACAGTGAAAAGGGGAACAGTCGATGCAGCTATGGCCAAGAAGAATTCCCAAAATATTGCAGTTGACTTCTCAGCGAAGTGTTCCACTCCCACAAGCCAAGTAAGTCAAATAAAACGACGCTTAAACGCCAGTGCTATCCATGAGTTAGGTTTAAATTTAATATTTGATTCCGACGAATGCCAAAAGGCAAAAGACAATTTCGAATTTTCCGATGTAGTAGACGACAACCGAGAGAGACCAGGTGCAGTGGTTGCTGGATTTAACGATAACAATGACATAGAAGCCTTGGTAGACAACCCGTCCGATGAGTTGCTTAACAGTGCCGAAATTACTCCGATCTTGTTAGAGGGAATTGCATGTGATCTTATTTTACAAGCTAACGACTCAACTTCATGTCTTCTCGATAATAAGGAAAATGCTCCCCCAGACCAAGAGGCGAAGTTGCTGGGCAGAGACAAAACGCTATATCCTTCATTCCATGCCAGCTATAGATCACCCCTTAAATATTTGTTTTCTGAATCACCTTTGTTAGGTGAATCGCTCAATGAGAATGAGGAGCCACTTGAACAAAGGAGTGCAGGGCAAGCGGCCGATCATGATCTTATATTAGAATCGCTGCCACCAGAAGAGGGCGGACGAGATCATTGCCACCTCCAAGGAATTGAAAGAACGAATCGCCGACCCGATCACCCTACAGTAAAGGGAGAAACCGATCTACCGAAGCCAAGCTCAGTACAGCAGCGAATGATGGCAAATACATCGAAAAGGCAACACAACGGTTCCCCGACGACATTTCTCTGTCGGCGGAACAACAAAGATCTCGACCAACGACATTCCTCGCTCGGAAGAGATCATACGTTTTCTCACTACACTATGCGCAACGGACCCGACAATGGTAACGGCAGTGGTGGCGGCGGCGACGGCGAAAACTTGGACAACGGTTCCCCGATGACATTCCTCAATCGGCGGAATACCAAAGATCTCGACCGACGACATTCCTCGGTCAGCAGAGATCATACATCTGTTCATCACCAACCTGAGTCGAGTACAAATGTAAGGACATGCATAAAAGAAGATGACAGTTCCAAGGATTCCTTAAGTCGTGGATCGTAGGACAGCGGCCGCCAGATGATCATTGCAAATCAAACGCTAGGTGATTTGTTGGAGAAAAATTCAATGAAAACCGCTGTTGATGCAAAACGAAAGCAGGATGACGAACTTTCTACAACGATAGTTCAAACCAACGTGTCTTTGACAGCTGCTCCAATACAACAACCGACCACGATTGAGGATCTCATCGCCGCTCAGTTCGCGGCACAGGCCACCATCTCTGGCACTTTCCTCAACATACAGGAAAAGGGACCAAGTCCGACAGCAATCGAGGTAACCAAACATGCACTCCGCGCCGAATGGGAAGCCTTCTCCAAACGGCACCACGACATCCTCGTCACGGCGACACCGGACCATCTACAATACGCATACTTCGCGGAGGATTGTTTCGGCGAAACCGAAGAAACATACCTGGAGGAACAGACGAAGCTCCTCGAGGCTCAGTACGCGCTCAAGTCAGCCTCCCCAACCATGGTCAACAGCACCAACCGCCTTCACCCTAGCGAGCTGCCCCCAGTGCAGCTGCCAATGGCCGACATCAAGCCATCAGAAACGGAACTGCACCCCAGAACAGTGGATAAGAGTGAGCAGGCCGCCGACCAGAGTGCCGCCTGCCCAAAGCCCAACCTACCCAAGGTGCCGATGATCGACCCAGTGCCGAAGCCCCCACAGAAGACGATGCCGCGCACGCATTGTGGGGCACACCATGACATAGCCGTTCCTCGTGGGTTGCGAACTTACAGTTCCGACCCAGTGGAACTGGCAACCATCACACGGACTCCAGAGCAAGCAGTGGGCACGGCGTACATAGGATCCGTGTCAGATCCAACGCCAATGCCTTCCACGAATTCGACTGTTCCAGCAACAGTAGCCGGCCCGATGACTAACCAGCCCAGTGTCCCGATGCACAAAACACTGCCAACACCCGTAAAGCAACAGGGCGCTTGCACATTCTGCAGAGCCGCACACGCGATCTACGCTTGCGAGGGCTTTCGATCACTCACACCTGGCCGTCGGAAGTCCTTCGCACACAAAAGAAACCTGTGCACCAACTGCTTGGGTCGCCACCGCCTGAGCGACTGCCACTCCAACAAGACGTGCCGTCGATGCCAGCGGAGACATCACACCCTGCTGCATGTCCGGTCTACCGCCATCGACGGGACAACATCACCGCCGCAATGAACCAAAGGATCCGCCCCCCGGATCGACCGTCAGGAAGGGGTCTGCGCACATATAATCAGCACCCCTTCACAGCATTCCGCGTTGCTGCCAACAGCCAGAGTCATCGTGACGTCGGAGATCGAACAAAGGATTGAAGTCCGTACTCTGCTGGACCCCTGCTCCAGTGGCACCTTCATTTCAACATCACTCGCCCGAAGGTTGCACCTCCGACGCCAAGCATCGCCCGTCCCCACCTACGGTGTTGGGGGCACTCGTGGCCTTGCCACCAGGACTCAGGCCGCCATCAGCATCACTCCTCGCCTCCACGGCTCGAGCCAATGGACACTAAGGCCCTTCATCCTGTCAGGGCTCTCAGTGTATACACCACCACCACAATCAACGACAAGGGATATTTCGTTCGTGGCGGATCTGGAACTTGCAGTTCCGAACATCGCCTCCGCCGAGAAGGTGGACATCATCCTTGGGGCAGACATATACCCCAACATCATCCTCGAAGGCATAAGGAAGGACCAACGCTCCGGCCTCGTCGCGCAGGCCACTGAACTGGGGTGGGTGCTAACAGGATCAGCACCCACCACATCATCCAGCGCAAAGGTGACAAGGCCTGTCACCAGCCATCATATGGCCATTCCTCGTGGGTTACGAATTTACAACTCCGACCCAGAGGAACTGGTCGTCCTTCCGACTGACAGCCGCGGCATCCATCAGAGAACCCAAAGGACGTCTCGCCGGCATCGGCCCCAGTGGCCACATACGAAGCCCATTCAACTACCAGCCACCGACCACTTGCGCGATCCAACTACAAGACATACCCCCCGCCCGCTGAACCACCGCAGGGGCAAGGGGCAATCGAGGAACCAGGAGCTTACCCACTTGAACACTTCAAGGCATCCCACCACACCCAGGACATCACGTGGTCAAGCTCCTGCCCAGGTCCAAAGCTACCCAGGCCAACCGCTACCACCTGTAGCCACCACAACAGGACCTGGAGCGCGCAATGCCCCGCTTGGCGGGCGGCGCTACCCAGCAACCAACGGTCTCTCGAACTCCAGCAAGAAAGCACGCCCCTCTGTGCATCCACAGAGGCTGCATTCCCACGACCCCGGGAGGCAGTTGGCCCGTGACTGCCACTACGAAAGGACACGCGGACAGTGCCAGGGTAGACACCGCACCCGACTCCACGTTACAGCACACACCCCCAACGGTCGCAACCTGCCGGCCACTCACTCCAGACGGGCGTCAACGTGTGCAGTACATGGCACCACCACCGGTCTCGACATAGCTAGACCCATCACCAGTCATCACGTGGTCATTGATCGTGGGTTGCGACCTTACAACTCCAACCCGGATCAACGGGCCGGTCCCGCGACCACAAGAGGCAACGGACATCAGCGATGGGAAAGAGGTTCCTGTCGCCTACGCTCATACGGGCCATCCCAGACCCTCAAGCCTCCAGCGCTCCTCAGGGCGGGCGGCCCCCTCTCAACCGATCATCAACGTGGAAGTGGACAGCCGACCAAGACCAACCGCCACCAGCAGACCGCACACTCCCGGCCCTTGGCCACCGTCCCCTGGAACGAAATGATTCGCCAATGATTGGCGAAGGCGGGCGGAATGTTGCGGATTGGCAATTAAATGTGCTGGAATGTACTGGAGAAATCTAGTACATTCGCATGTATACCAGTTGCGCAGCAGCTGGCACCAACTGGCCATCATTGTCACCACGATGATGTCATGGCGTCCCTTTTTGAATTGGCAGTTATGCCATTTCGTCAGTCTACAATCAACATTCACAGAGGAAACACCATAGGTCATTAATTTTCCTTCAACACGTATTAATAAAGCTGGCTTCAAGTTAACTTCTGCCTTTTGTGATTCTGTCACCATACGACAGAGTTTTTTATCGGTACATTACACGTACTACGTAGAGCTATCAACAAACAACAATACTTTATCTCAGTTCTTAACTCCCAATGTCGAGCGTTTAATTTAAACAACAAAACAGTCCACTTTCCCTACACATCCCAAGCAAAACAGAACCCTTGAAGGTAAATAAAACCAATAAATATATCGGTCTCGAGGTTACACAAGCCAATACAGAAACGCAGCTATCGATGCTCTGTATATGAAAGTCCTCTATCAGCAGCTCACCGATCGACAAAACCCGGAAATAAGGAAATCCTTGATCCACAACCTTCAACAGCTGAGTCGGGGAAACCACAGAACATCCATAAACTCAAAATGGGAAAATAAAATTCCAGCCAACCCTAACTGCTTGATTATGCTCCTCAGATGAATAAGGTATTCCGAAAGTGCAATCATTATGACATTCCCTGTTTAAAGATTGCACAAACTGCAGCGAATTTTCAAATACCGCTAAACGCAGGTATTACCCCCGATAATATCATTTCTGAGGGTGAATCCCTATTGATAGAAGATCCACAAGAAAAAACGAATGCTATGGGTGCTTATTTCGAGACCGTGCAGAGAATGAACGAATCCTCTCGACCCGATCATGATCTAGGACACAGAGCACTGCAAAACAATATTTGACTTCGCAACACAACTAATGGTTGGCGCTCCGAAAATAGAAGTTTTACAATCTTTAGTGACAGTAATAACGCACACTACCCGATTGCAAATCGAGGCAACCGTTTTTTTGTAGCGAAGAACTAATTTTACGTCACTTAAAAATAAGAAATCTTCTGAAATTGCTGGAATTCCAAACACAGTACTCAAACATTTACCATCGGAAGCCATAAATATTTATACGACACTGTTCAATAACGCGCTCAGCAATGTATATTATCCAACGCGTTGGAAAACAGCAGTAGACCACCCCATTCCAAAACGGGAGAAAGATAGTAGCAACCCAGCTAATCTTCGACCTATTAATTTACTCCCGAACATCAGCAAGGTGTTTGAAAAACTAATAAATAAATTGATCCGAGGATAACAAAATAATCCCGGATGACCAATTTTGTTTTCGGACTCAGAATGACACTATCCATGTCACGTCAAAACTGGTTTCCGATGTACAATGGAACAAAGCAAAACCGCAGTGCACAGGGGCAAGTTTGGTTGATTTTGAATAGGGTTTCCACGTCATTTGGTTAGAAGCTCTTATTTATAAACTAACCAGCCTGGACATGCCTGCAAACATACTATACATTGTATAATATATGACATGGTTATGGGAAAGCAGTTTGTCGTAAAATGTGGCGACACATTATCCAGCAAGACTTTCTTCATAAGAAACGACTACAACAGGGCGCAGTCAATTCTCCAATCCTGTTTAAGATTTACACTTGTGATCTACTGGATGCCCTTACCCATGCTATTGTAATGTATCTAATGATAGTGTGGACAGGGTTAGTTCCACTGTTCTCTATTTACTTGGATGGGGGGATGGTGGGAAAGAAATCATACAAGTCCGGTAGATCTTGCGTGCGGTAGTAAACGCAGATCACGTCTTCGGCGTCTGATAACCTGGTCTTTGATCTGTGTGTATGCGTATTTGTGCTGTCTTGTACTGTGCGTCCGTGTTTGTAGTGAGTCAACAGTATACTCTATGAGATAGGTCCAGGAATTCTCCATTATAGAGGGGAATGTTGTCGGGAAGGGTGCTTCCTTCAGTTTTGTACTGAAAAGGAACGAAAAAATAGGGTGGGGAATGGCCGAGTTTAGCGAGACAAGGACAGATGTGTCCTTCATCTTGCCTCTGGCTTCTCCTTAAGGGCTGCGATTGTCTGAGGCATGTTGGCATAAACCCGCGACTTCAACTACCCCCAAAGAAAGAAGTCTGGGATGGTTAAATCGGGCGATCTTGCTGGCCATGCCAAATCGCCAAAACGGGAGATTAGTCGACCAGGAAACGCTTCCTTCACAATATCTATTGTGGCCCATGCGGTGCGTGTGGTTGCACCGTCTTGTTGAAACCACATGTTCACCAAGCCTCGCTTATCCAATTCCAGCAGTAAGAAGTCATTTATCATGACCCTGTAGCGTTCGCCTGTAACAGTGACCGTATTCCCAATGGCGTCCTCAAAAAAATACGGGCCAATCACTCCTCCTGCGTGAACGCCGCAGCACACAGTGGCTTTGAGTGGATGTAACGGCTCTTCGTGCATCACAGGCGGATTTTCAGTGCCCCAAAAATAAAGATTTTGCTTATAGACGTAACCGTTTAAGTGGAAATGGGTCTTGCCGCTCATGATGATTTTCGACACAAAATCGTCTTCTTCGTTGTTGACGCAATTATTCCACACTCTAGCGGCCTATAGCTCTCTGTTTGCATACTGCAGTTGTCTAGTTCATTTTTGATCCCACGAGTCTTGGGGTTTCAAATAGTCCGCCACATCAGATTATTCTATATGGATGCAAAACATAGGCTCTCACAAAACGGGAAGAAAACAAATTCCACGTATTCGAGAATAAAGTTCTAAGGGGTATCTTTAGCGGCAAATATGACGAGGAGGCAGGACAATAGAGGAAACTTCACAACCACGAATTGGAAGAGCTATACCGCAAACGAGTAATCAAGTCGCGAAGATTAAGATGGGCCGGACATGTAGCGTGAATGGGCAACGATAGAACCGTGCAAGGAATTCTTGACGATAAGCCAACGGGAAAAAGACCGGCAGAACGGCTGCGACGAAGATGGGAGGACAATGTTAGGTTGGACCTCGAGGAGATCGGATCGGATGGGCGAACGTGGAAGAAGAGCGCCCAGGACAGGGAACAATGGTGGAGTCGAGTCGGTGAGGTCATGAACTTTCGGGTTCCTACAGGCCAACAAATAGAATAGAATATATAGCTGTCTAGTTCACAAATGTCAAATATGATTAACGTACGATGCCATTTGCAAAAATGATTACATCTTCCGATAGGGTGATTAATTTTGCGCCACCTTGTATTAAAAATATAACAATCTAAACACACCAAGACGTTAAACAGTTATATATATACTACAAAAAAACGTTACCACCGCCAACAAAACCCAACACAATTCTGTTACAAGATGGTTGCTACAACTGGCACGGCACAATACTGTTACAATTAGCTCGTGCTTTGCATACTGTTACAGTGTGACCATTCGAAAAAAGTTCCGCAATCGGTCTCCATCGTAGTGCTGTTTGCATTCCAAAACTTTTCTTTTTTGTATTTATTTTAATTTTCTGATTTTTTGACAATTTTTGGAAATGTTAATTTTTTGTTAAATTTTATTTATTTTATGTGACCTAACCACACGCCAACCACAGCATCTTTTGCTGTGGTTGGCGAAGGTTCGTTAGAGCCTTTGGGCTCTTCCATCTAATGGTTGTGTACCTCCGATCTTTATGTGCTCGAGGATTTAAAGCCGATCTTTCGATCACTAGTACGCATACAAATAGTGAGCGCCAAATTGTTATACAATTTTTTTTTAACAATATAACAATTAATATTGTTAATTTTGATGTCACCAAACTTACCCCTGATTGGTCCTTAAAGGTGTCGTTGCCAGTGACTGCCTCTGCAGGAGGATGTATCCTGGATCGTTTGGCGAAATAACGACAACACAAAATTAAAACTCGTTTTATTTAAATGCAACTATTTTATTCTTAACGTTATGGTTGTTCGTATATAAACTGTCTTTTTGTATTTATTTTAATCCAAATCGTTTGTTGTATTAATTTTTTGTTCTTTTATAAATAAAACTGGTATTAATTCTAAACACAATTATGTTCCAAAACTTTTCTTTTTTGTATTCATTTTAATTATCTGGGGAACGAACCGCACGTTTCCACGACAAAATTCCAAGCGCTTGCTCAAATCAAAATGTAAAATTTTTTAACTTGCGCGGAGCGACCGACCACACTCACTCAAGGCACTACGAACAAGAGACCTCATCCTCGTGTCGCTATCTGCAGATCCTCTTTTCCCTTCTTCCTGTTTCGTTTCCTTTTCACCGGAAACAAACACAGGAAGAGTGATTGGGGAAACTATTTGTGTGTTCAGTCTATAATATTTGGGACCTTTAAGTCGTACCAAATATTATCTACTGGGATAGGGATCTAGGGGTGTTATTTTATTTTAATTTTTATCTATTGCATGTTGGGAAGATTCTAGGTGATAATTAAACGATTTTAATTATGTAACAAGTTTGCTGCTGAGTGCTCGAACCTTTAGCAGCGAAGACACTGGATTATATCTCTGCCTTTTTTCAATTTGTCCCATGTGACAATTTGATGGTTCAGGATACTGATTTTCCTAAGTCCACCAATTTTGCTACCGGGGCTCAGATGTACCAGGTAGAATGGTAATTTACGATTCTCCCGTCTAGCCCTAGCTGTATTGAAAGGTTTTACCGCGATAAACTCAAGATCATTATAGTGTTTGTAGTAGAACTTCTTGTTCTGTTTCTGGGACGACGCCTTTAGTAAAACCGTTATATTCTTCAGTTCCTTCGGGGTGTGGGTGTAAAATTCTGCGGTGGCCGTTTTTAGCACATTTTTCATTTTTTCAAAGTCCTCAACCGAATTTGTGTGTATGGCAAACCTGTCAGTCTTTTAATTGAAAAATCCTCCCCAATAGAAAGCTTACATAGACTTACCAGTTCGTTACAATCCATATCTGTAATGTTGATGGGTGGCATCTTGGCTTTCCTTTTTGCTGTCTGTTGCTCTTGTTGTAGATGTTGTTGCGTCATCTGTTCCGGTGGACATTCTGTTTGCTGGTTAGTATTTTGTTGTGCACATTGTTGCTGTGTTTTTTCTGCTGTCATTGTTTCAGCATTAGCTGCTCCTTTTCAGCCAATTCCTTCTTTCTGCGACGCTTCTTAGCTAATTGTGCCCTTGTTTGGGATAGCCTTTCTTCAAGGTCGCTGATTTCCTCCTCTTCGTCCTCAGTCTCAGTAGTCGCTAAACATGCAAACCTGTTATTTGTTATAATACATTGCCGTCATTATATGGAACCAGGGGCAATGTGTTGTCCTCTTCCATTTTTTGCCCTTTTTCGAGCAAGTCTGTTATTGCTTCGTTTGGCTTGTTGAGTTTTGTTGTCGCTCGTGTCAGTGGCGAGCTCGCAGGGCATTTTATTAACGCGGACTTTGGTTTTCACTTTTTAATTACTTATTTGTTCTCGGCTATTTTGCATTTTTGATTTACGTCCATATTATGGGCCACGTGTTCTCACTCTTTATTTTTTTTTTGTCTTTTTATTGCGCGAGTGACAGATAGATAATCGCGTTCAAGAATTTATTTATTATACTGTGCACATACACAAACAGGAACACTTCGAATTTCGCGTATCGGCACTAATAGTTTTTTTAATTATTTTGGGTGCAGAGAAGTCCCAAGCGAACCCGTACTCATTTAAGATGTGCAACGCAGTTTAATTTAACAATAATAATTTAACAATAATAATTTAATAATAATAATTTAACACTAACAATTTAACAATAATAATTTAACTATAATTAGATAACAATTTTACATACACTTCACTTTTAAGGCCGTTTCGTTGAAGGGTTCATCAACTCTCGTTTGTCGATTGTCGCACGTCTACACCGGACGGTGACCAATTTGGTACTGTCCATACATTTACTAATAACCTTGCACGTTAAAATAAATTATTATGGTCTTGAGACTTGCTAAATAAGGCCAAGATCGGATCCCGGTTGTAGTGTTGATGATGAGGATGATACGTTTACACAGAATGAATACATGCACAAACATACATAAGCCCCTCGGTTAAGAAATATAAAGAGGAATTTCGAGACGGGGTGACGATGAGAAAGCAGCAGCTACTAGGAATCACATCGGAGATATGAAGATTTATAACTATATATCTTATTATTGTATTTTGTTACAGTCGTCTTCAAAATTTAAACACAATCATCGGGACTTTTTCTTCTACCATCATCATCATCATCGGCACTACAACCGGGAGCCGGTCATGGCCTTATTTAGCAAGTCCTAAGGCTTGTGAAATGTTCCATAATGATTTGTTTTTTCCGGGCAAGGTCATTACTCTTGCGCCAGAGGCTCCCCGACGGGGAGTCGAACCCCGGTCTCCCGCGGGACAGGCGGGTATACTAACCAATATACTATCGAGGAACCTTTCTCCTACCATAAGACAAAATAAAACAAAAGCACAAAACAACCTTACATTTAAAAAGAATTATGGGACGCTCTGTTTTTATTCTCTTAACCGTTTTTCTAAAAACACAAGCTTTATATTTTGGCGGATTTGTATGTTGTCCAAGTGTTCCGTCGAACACTGTTTACCGCAGAGAAAAGAATTCACCGACGGAGCGAACGCAGCACAAAATTGAAACACAATTTTTTTTTCTATTAATTTCGCTTTATTCCTTTTGTTAATATAAAACAAGGATTTACTCCACTTACGCCCGTGGCGATTTATTAAGAGTTATTTCAACGTCAAAACACACATGGACTTTAAAATTTGGTTGTCGCGAAATGATCGAGAATGCAGTCTTGACGTTCATAGTTCTTTATCATTCTATCTGTATCTTTCAATATTCCGGTTACTCGTTATACTATACTCGCGGGCCGTTCAAGAATTAAATTAATGGCGCAACGCGGATCGACCTCCTCGGTAGGGTTCTCAGACTCCTGCTCGAAGTAGACTAATTCTCTCTATCTTTAAAATCCAATTCGAACTTCTCATCCCCGTATCTGCAAAAGAAAATCTCCCATCCAATCTGCAAGGAACATTTCCCATCGTAATGATCATTCTCCTTTCCGTCTTCTGATCGGAATCTTGTGCCTTTGTTTGGAAGATCGAGCATACCGCCACTTATTTTCCGATCTTTTCGTGGAATTTGTTTGTGCTACCCATATGGCTTAAGACAACCCGGTTCTTGTGCCATGCAGATGGGTAAAAAATAAACCGTTCTTGTTTGCATTTCCAACTCATAAACATCTAGTGTGCAATCTACGTTAAGATGTTGATGATTGCATGACTGTGGGCGGCGGCGAATCGCTATCCTTTGTTTGTACAAGTGTGCCTTTTAGGCTTTGGGTCATGCTAGGAATTTATGTGCTAATTGTTATTAGCTACCAGAGGAGATATTCGTTGTTCGGTTTGTTTACCGAAAATTGCATTTCATGGGCGCAATGCATTGATGCCTTGAATGGGTGCCTTGAATGGGTGCGTTGAATTGGCGCGTCGAATTGGATGCGTTGGATTGGATGCCTTGCATGGATGCGTTGAATTCAATATTAGAGACTTTTGAATGTTTAGTTCGATTGATCTGTGGGGGTTCTCTACATCACACGGAGAACCAACCCACAACCCTAACCTGCAAACATGCAAAAATCAAATCCTCAACGGAACATTAGCAAGTATACCATCCGCACACATTTCTCCGAAGTTCATATGCTTTAACAAAGCGTATATTCAAATCCTCAACGGAACATTAGCAAGTATACCAAGCCGCACACATTTCTCCGAAGTCCATATGCTTTAACAAAGCGTATATTCAAATCCTCAACGGAACATTAGCAAGTATACCAAACCGCGCACATTTCCCCCGAAATTATCTCGGTTAACATTTCTATCTAAACGATACCCCTTTCTTGCACCCAAGCAATTTCAATTTCCTGGTATACACAACCAACGAATCCAACTTAGCTTATACGGCAAGGATTCGCTGGAACTAAACTCATATGCGTAGGCATAGCAACTCTTCCACTAGATTCTTAGGAAGTGACAATGAGTTTACGATGCCACTACCACAACGCAATGGATTTTCAACTCCATGAGTCAGTCGCAATTTATCCACCGTGGCCCTCACAACGAGGTCGAGTCACAATCACCGCCGAGCGCATCTCGCCACATCACCCCAAGTCGAGTAGGAAGTCCGCGCCACTGTATTAAGCAAAAGAAAGAAAATAAAAAGAACGTACACGCGAGCGGGAGTTATAAAGTAAACTATCGCGACCACGGAGAACTTAATGAACAATATAACACGTCGCCGCAGCCTCGTAACTCAGCGGGTAAAGAAAAGTCGGGAATTACCGGAAGTCGATAACTTCCTACGCGGAGGCTAGTGTACTAAGCTACTCATTGTACCCCATATACCTAAGTGCTACTGATTTGTAAATCGCGGTAACGGCGCGATATTTCATGCTGTGTAAAATATCGAAGGAATAAAGAACATTAACGTTAACATTAACTAAATCATTCAGGGTCTTTTATTCGTCCTTTCATTCGGCGCTCGGTTTCCTTTTGGGAAGACAATTTTGTGCAGAAACCGTTGGTGGGTGAGAGTGAACCCCGCACCATACGTTGGCGCCCAGACCACCACCCCCACAGATCACTGCTATTGAATTCAATGTTGGTGTCTGAAATGTTACCTTTGTTTGAGGTGGCAGTAAGGACTTTTGGGACACGTGTCTGTGGGCACGTGTAATGGATAAAGGTGAGTATGTTCCTTGGTGGAAAGGACATCTCAACCTATATTGGGTTGTGTGGTTCGTAGAACCGCCACAATATACTAGATAACATTAGAAATTGTATACAACATCTTATTTAGGTCGCCGAGATGGAGAAACTCATTTTTCAGAATACTTTTTTTTTTCCAAATTTCTGAAATAATTCTAAGAAAAAACTTTAAACACATTTTTCTCGAAACAACGTTTTTCGTCTTCCTTTAGGTGATTACGAAAAAATGATTCAATCGATCGGGCTAAAATCTACACATACTATTCTACACATGTGTACTTTAGTCTCGTAACAAAATTATAAATCAGCCATTTTTTTTTTTTTTTTTTTGATGCGACCTAACATAAAATATGGTGAAAAAATGCCAAACTCCGCCTTTTTTTTTTTTGCATAAAATACTTGATTTCATTACCGGATATAGCGAGTAAATTATATTTTAATAAGCCTTTTGATTTTTTTTATTTCAGACGTTCCAGAGCTAAGAAATCATATCAAGCAGTTGTAAACCTTCCCTATCTCCGCCATATCAACTTTGAAAAATTAAAGAAAAAGATATTTTTTTATACCACAATATGTACACATTAATATACAAAATTAGCAGATGGTAAAATAAATTTTTCTATAAAAAAAAAAATCTTAAAAATATGCCCAGAAGAACCAGGCTGCCCCTTAACCTCCACGACCTTAACCTTCTGACCGGCCACACTACTAATCTAATCGAATGCAACAGCTTTTTTGACATTATGACCTTGTGCTTTTAATTTGATTCTCTAGCAACTAAAATTACCTTCACCAGTATCTGATGGCCTAAATTGAATAACGTTAAGAAAGAATTGCGATTCTCTAGAAGTTATGAATTGTGCTGAAACAAATTGACTGTATTGCTTTCTTCGGCTCGTTGCTCATATAAACGGTCTAATGATAAATTTGGGAGAGAATTCGTATAATTTTATTAAATACTTTTAATTCAATCAAATTCGGTTTGAACATTCCAAAATGTACGCCTTTAGTTCAATTTCATTTTTAAGAGAAAAGTGAATCAAAAAACGAATATAAAAAGAGCACTGAACATCCCCGGACAATTGCTACGGTCATGAAACCTTATACTCAGCAACTGAATCTGCCCCACTCCCAAATCCCCTAAAATAAAGTCGATGTCGAAGTACGAGGCGTTTTTCTTTCCTCTTGCTCTTCAACCTCAAAAGCTATGAAAGTCGACCGGTGGGCAATGAGAAATCTGACAAAATCACCTCACAAATTTCGATTGTTTATCAATGAATGAAACTAAGCTACAAAACCCCCGGCGAGGGAGCTTTTGTGACGCCATCACGTTCTGTAATATGTATAAAACAATCGCGGCTTTGAACTCAGTCATTCATTCGCAAAGAGAAGTCCAACAACGTTGGTTGTTTGGAAAAAAGAACAAAAAGAATAGAACAGTACCATTCACGATTAGAACGCGACACGGAAGTTGATTAAAAGCTTTTTACAGTGTAGAAGTCCAGTGGTTTACCGCTTTAATTATTGTAAAACAATTCTCATTGACCAGTTGCGCGTTTCGTACTAACGTTATAAGCATGGGCATCCCGATAATAGACAGTGACAATATAAAACCAAACCACCCAAAGATCAGTGATAAGAATGACCAGTCCAAGAGCAAACCAACGGACTCAAACGGTGCAGTGAAAGAACTCATCGGCAACGGCAAAGAATATCGTGTGGATTGTAACAAAATTAACCTGCGCATCATAGGAAATGGCAACAAAATACGTATCACTCAGAATACAGGCCGATTAGATATCGTTGGCAACAGCACACGTGTCAAAATTGTCAACAATCAAGGGCCTATCAAATACACTGGCAACGAGGGACGTATCTATTTGGGAAACGATTCATCGGAGCAAGGCGTAGAATACATCGGTTGCAATGGAGTACTGAAGGTAGTCAGCGCGGAATATCTGCAGAGGAATCATACGACAGAACGACAAGAAAAATGTAAATCCGTTTCATGCAGTGATACGGAGAATAATCAAAATACAAAAATACCAAAAGGATATTGCGTCAAAAACAATATTTCCCTACCAAACCTGATGCAAATTGGATGCAGAGGTTCCACAAACATCACGAATAGTATCAACTTCTCCAGCAGTACGGGTAACATTGTGATCAAGAACGCGATCAATGTTGCCTTCTAAGTCACGAGACTGCTCTTTAACATCTTGCCGTAACTAAAACAGTATCTGCATCTTCAGCAACTTATGAATACATTCCTCATAAATGAATCAAAAGAAGCTTCGGTGTCGGAGGCATTGTTCCATTGTTACCACAAAAGTATTGTCCCCTTATGAACTCTAAGACGAATCTAACTTATTTTAGATGTTAATTAGTTTTAATTTCAATTAAAAACAAGTTCTACATTCTATGAATGCAAACAGCAATTGATCGGTGCGAATATATAAAAGCAAATCCATTTCAATGTATTTTTTATTATTTTTTTCTGAAGTGTAACATCAGTGAACATTCAGATACTTTCCTCATTTGGTCTTAAAGCGACTGCGAGAGACGCCTTTGAATGGAAATCTATGTGTGCGATTATCGCAACGCGCCGTTGGGTTGATAAATCACTTATGTAAGTTTGTCTAATTATTAATCGTGACATGCTAACACGTCATTCGCGATCTCTACCGGTCAACGACAACGCAATTAATTACTGCTCTGTGGTTGAGAACACAAGTTAATAATGGTTATTGACACCACTAATATCTGTAGATATCAGGAATTAAACAGTAAACGCTGGTTTAAAAATGATCAAATAACTGCGTAGATTTACGGATACTAAAGTAATAAACAAATCTATAATAGTTATTGAAATACATATTGCGTAAGTGGCAGTTTAGTGCAGTATGTATGTATATGCAATACATACGAGGTACTTTACGAAACTAATGAGACACTGTGCATAAACCCGGCAGTGCTGCCGCAACCTACTCCGCACGGTTTGTAAGTTGAATTGTGTCCTTGAGTCAGAAGTAGTTTGAACTTGCTGCAGTTAGTTCACGAGTATTGAGAGTATTTGAAGTGAAATACTGATTGTGAAGTGCCTTACAACCATGGACGGGAAAAGCATGACCAACATTGCGCCATCATTCAATTTATCATCATTCAAGACATAGTCTTTCGGTGGTTCCTCACCCGCGTATTCGCCGGGTCTCACTTCGTCTGACTTATTTTTCTTTCGCCGGCTCGAAAACCATTTGAAAAGATGTAACTTTAAAACTTTGAATAATGTTCTGCAGAAGCCAACTGTTCTTCGAAGCAGTCGGACATAGGAGAACGTCCGCTTACCTTCATGGCAAATCTAAAGCAGTCTGCTACGAAGGCAAAACGAAAACGAGTGTTAAGATATCCATTCAACAGGAAGGTCCCCCCACCGATTTCCCTAGCCTACCCTAATTTGTACATAAAATTCCATGAAAACTTCAATACCCCCCCCCCCCCCCCCCCCCCCCCCACCAACCCAAAAAGTAACAAGAGACCTCTCGGCTTTTCGACAATACATTTGCACGAAAGTGGCATCTGGCCCCTTACGCAGGGAACCCACAAATAAGAAGTTTTTTCGGCACTAAACGGCTGCCCAACCCACTATCAACAGGGTCTCCCAATACTCTTCCCCTAACCATTTACTACCAGAATGTCAGAGGACTACGGTCCAAAACGCATTCGATCTTACCAAATACTCACTCCTTTCCCTTCGATATATACGCACTGACCGAAAGTAACCTGACCCCCAGTATCAACAACCTGGAATTGTTCTCCCCCTCCTTCACAGTTTTTCGGGAAGACGAGGTCCATTATTCCGGTCCTGACACCCCCTGCTGAGGCGTGCTGCTTGCCATCCAAAACGGACTTACATCCTCTCTTATCACCATCTCTTCTTCTCCCAACCTCGACTATGTCGCAATAAAAATTGAACACCGCTCAAAGTCCGTGTTCATCATATGCTTTTACAGACCTCCATCGCAAGCTATCGAGTCATACGAACTCGCTATTGCGGCAATCCACCGCAGAACTAAGGCTAGTTCTTCCCAAGACGACAATGTAGTCCTTGGCGATTTCTCCCCAATCTCCAATGGACGCTGTCTGACGACCACTCCCAATACATCTCAAACCCCACTACTACCAAGGAATGTCTCTTTATAGACAGCCTCACCGACTCTGGCCTTTGCCAAGTAAGCAATGTCCTAAACAATCTGGGCAGACAACTTGACCTTGTGTTCACGACAGACCCCCTTAATTCCTCAGTTGTCTCTAGTCCCCACACCCTCTCAACTATCGACAACCATCACCCCACGCTTCTCGTATCCTTATACCTCGACTACTCAGCCCACAGCACTCCGCCCCCTATCAATTTTCTTTCAACTTCCGAAAAGCCAATTTCCGCCTCATAAATGAGTACCTCAGCAATATCACACTCTGCGTAAATGAAATAAGTCTAGAGGACGCTACAGCTTCGCTCTACACAGAAATCCACAACGCCATATACCTATATGTCCCATACTCCCGACAGATTATCATTCTCATCGCCCCCATGGTATAACCACAAACTACGTACCCTTCGTAACAAGAGGAATAAGTTGTGGAACACTTTCCTAAACACGCGTTCTCCCCTTGACTACTCCAACTATCTGGGTTACTTTTACCAATTCACCGAGCTTTACAGCTCTCTCTACCACAATCACCTTGCCAAGGCCCAATTCAACCTGATCAACGACCCCAATTCTTTCTTCCACTTCAACAACTACAAACGGAAATCTGATGCCTATCCCACATCCCTTTTTTACGGCTCAACTACTACAACAGACTCCCAAACCATAGCCAACCTTTTCGCGTGCTTCTTCAAACTATCTAACCCCTCCTACTTTACTGGCATGTCTGAATTCGCCCTCGGCCCTCTCATCCCTCTACACATACAACAACACCAAGTCACAAAGAAGCTTGAAGAACTGAAAGACGATTTCAGTCCCGGCCCAGACGGACTCCCTGCTATCCTCTTAAAAAAATATTCCTCTACTCTCTCTCTCCCGCTCGCGTCAATTTTCAATCTATCCTTTGCTCAAGGTCTATTCCATAACTTTTGGAAATCCTCTTACATAACCTCCATACATAAAAAGGGGAAAAAACTATATATCCAACTATCGTCCCATTGCTAAGCTTTCGCAGATTCCTAAACTGTTCGAAGGCCTACTATATGAGGCGTTCAGTTTTCGCTGCGCACCCATCATCTCTCCAAACGCGCGCGATTTAGATCCACCCTCCCCGATACTTTTTTCCCAACCTCAGGTGTCCCCCAGGGCAGTCATCTCGGCCCACTCCTATTTATCCTAACCATAAACGACATAGGCCCCTGCATTAATCACTCCCTCATCTCGCTTTACGCGGATGATTCCAAAATTTTTAAGACAATCCGCTCTCCCCTGAACTCCTCACTTCTTCAAGCGGATCTTGACAGCTTCTTGACTTGGTGCCAAAATAATTGTCTAGAAAAGAATATCGCCAAATGTCACACAATCACCTTCTCTCGGAACCGTTCCCCCACTCACTCACGCTCCTATCTCTTACTGAACCAACCGATAACACCGGTTGAATTGATTCGCGATCTGGGCGTCCTATGCGACAAGGAGCTCAAATTTACCGCACATTTTGATTACATAATCCTCGAGGCTAACGCCGTCCTTGGGTTTGTCAAACGCTGGTCGAAGGAATACCTTAACCCATACGTCACCCGATCACTCTACACAACTTTTGTCCGGCCACTACTCGAATACGCTAGTCAGGTCTGGTCCCCGTATCAAGTGACTCACATTCGCAGGATTGTGGGAGTTCAACGTCGTTTCTTGCGCTTCGCCCTCCGCGGACTAAACTGGGGAAATCGGCTGATTCTACCACCCTACACAAGCCGGCTCCGTTTAATCAATCTAAACACACTTGAAGAGCGCAGAATCCATGCCGACATCATCTTTGTCCATCGCCATCTGTCTGGCTCAATCAATTGCGCAAGGTTGCTCTCCACTTTAACATTGCATACAAACCCCCGCAACGTACGTAACCCTCGACTGTTTTACGTGCCTGCTCATCACACTTCTACGGCGCTAACGAACCCATCTCGCGTATGCTACGACAGGCCAACTCTTTCCCCACCTCCTTCGATTTCAACATCTCCACTCCCACTCTTAAACGACGTCTCAGAATAAACCCGCCCTAACCCCGCCCCCTCTCCCCCCAATAATCCCCTCTGCCCTGCAATCCCACCTCCCCTCTCCTACCCTCAAAATAGGTCCCCCAGCCCCACCCACAATTTCAACCTCTTCTCCCAGCTCACCAACCCCGCCCCCTACCAGTACGTAGACATGCCCTGCACTATCACTGTCTCACAAATGCCGAATTTACCACCCCCACATACACTCGCTCCTTCCTACCCCCCCCCCCCCCCCCCCAACCCCCCAACCCTCGCACAGTCACCTTCACCTTCCTGGTTTTTTTCTTTTTTTCTGCTTCTTACTCTAGTTTTAAGATAGTCTGTAAGACTTTTTATATTGATTTAATTTAAGTTAATGGAAGCTTGTATTAAGCTAAATAAATGAGGGTTCTGTCCTCACACTAAACACTAAACACTAAACATAGCAGTGATGCTAGGCTCGTAGTCACTTAGACACCATAGTATCCTCAACCGAAAGAACAACCGTGAAGTAGTAATGTGGGGAGGAAGTATGTACCTGCATGGGTACTCCGCTCCCTTCCTCCGCCAAGATCTGATTACTGTCGTCCATTTCGCCGCCGTAAACTGAACTGTTCGTCGAGAAAACGGAAGCACACATAAACACTCAGGAAAGAAATAAAATGTAACGCGGTTTGGTTGTCTGTATAAAAGTTCTATTATTTAATTTAACTGTTGCAACTGGTTCACAATTATTTAACTTGAAAACTGCCTTATACTGGGCGGGCACAAGAAAAATAATTTTTTTATTTTCGACGCGCTCGACTCTAACTCTTCGTTTCACGCCGTACCGGCGCCGGTACGGTGGATGGCGGAGCGACCGTCTCCGTCAGTGGATGAAATTTGACTCAACGATAATTATCTCGTGCCGAGATCACTCGCTAATCTTGATGATGGTGGTATGTGTGCATGGTCCTTTCACGGATGAAAAACGAACCTAGAACAAGGAAAGGGAAGAGAGAGCATTCATGGGATAGGAGTCTGGTAAAGCAAACAAAACCGAAACTCGTCGGATCCTAATTGCATCTTTGTTTGAGATGTGCGTCGCGGCTAAATAAATAGACGCGGCGCAACGAAGAAACGGTGTTAATAGGTTTTGGCTAGATTACCAGGAAATGGTGTTTATGGCATCACTGATAAGGGTAAGTATTGAATTCCTATTTGCATTTGCTTATGCTGTAGGATTTAATTGGTGCCAAGAGATGCGTGTATTTGTTTTAGTCCCTTGGGTGTAGGTCGCCAGCCAATGTGTTTGTCTGATGATTTATGATACACATGATGCAGCTGGGATAAAACAACTCAAGGGTAAGGTTTCCTGATTATGCGGTTGTATTATATATGAACTTATGAATTTTCTTTCAGGTAATTTAAGATAAGATAAAGAACTCTTATAGGGGGTTTTACATGCAAAGTTATGCTTGCAGGTAAGAATTCTTTTGCAGAAGCTTGAAAATAAATATATTCGGTAAGCTTAATGCGTACAGCATTTACAGGTGCTAATGCTGTTGCATTAGCGGAAACTGATGTAGATTGGGTCGTAATAATGGGGGTTCTGCCTGATAAGGTAAAGAAAGGATTCTTACGGGAAATTATATGCGAAGAGCATGCATCAAAGGTAAGTTTTTTTTTGACAGGGACTTTAAGATCATTGACTTGATCTATATGATGCGTGAAGCATTTCCAGGTACTAATGCGACTGTATTAGTGAAGTTAGGAAATTGGATGGCAGTTATGGAGGTTTTAGGTAAGTGAACCGTGGGGTTTGGCGGCACCGCCACAGTAATCCCTGGAGTCTGCATTCCCGATGTTACCGCCGTGTGAAGCAAGTGGCGACTAAACCCTTAAATCTCCACTTTCGGTCAGCGAGAATGCTGACTTCGATAATACTACGAACGCTGAATTGATTCCGGTGATTGGCATCACGTTGGGAGTTACGAAATTTCAGTCTTCAATCGTGTTACGAAAAAAGTCAGTTCAGTTCCAACAATTCTATTAAACAAGTCTCGTTGTGGGACAACGAAGGTAGATCGTATCAAACACTGCTGCACAGGGTCCGAAAAATTAACTGAAGGGTGGACAAATGTTTTGAAGCTTGCTGCTGCCTTAAGGGGCCATTCCGGTTTGTTCGGTTCAAAAAATCAATTTTTTTGGTTTTGCTTAATCGATAGTTTTATACTTCAAAAATAATATGTGAAAATTGGGAAACGAAATCTTAGGCGGTTCCACAGTTATAGGTCATTAAAGGGTTAGGTCTCCCGCGGATACAAATTCGTATCATAGGTGGCAACTACCGTGTATTTAGAAAGATGCAGACTATCCATTTATGGGCATTAATTTTCTTCGCTGTTGGCTTGAGCCAACTGCCACTTCTTTGAATATATCGCAATCTTGTCCGACTGAACAACATGTTCATAAGCGGTAATGGATAGTCACTCCTGTGTATGTTGTTTTTACATTCGGGCGTACTGCGGGTGACCTGCGATTGCCTGAGTTTTAGTTAGTTTCATATATATGAAACTAACTTCCCCTTTGCACGGTGCTGGTGGTTTTTTCTTGTTTGGTGACTATGGAAGATGTTCCTACCGGTGATGTCGCGGGGTAGGTATTTTTGATGTTTCTTTGTTTTTTTTTCATGAGGAGGAAAAAGTATTTAGTGTAAACGTGGTCTCAGAGCGTGCAGTGTTCGCGTTTAGGCGTCCGATTCATACGTTTTTTAAGGGTAAATTTTTCTAACATAATGTTTAAAAACGTTAAAGGTTCGCGTAAGTCAGGGGTGCGTCCCGGGAGTCGACATAAAAAACGAAAAGGATTTATGGGAACTGTAAATGAACTGGAAACGGAGTATGCGACTACATCGGCACAAAAATTGGCTACATCGCCCGACTTCGCTCCAACGGTCACAGTGACGGCAGCATACGTGATGTTACATTTTTTTCAGTTTTTTCCGAACTTTCAAACATTATATATTGTAAAAACTGTGACGGTTCGAAAAACTTTTCAAAAAAATCTGAGAAAGGCCTAGGATTCAAACTGATCGTCGAATGCAACTGTGGTGAGAGGGTCATCGAGTCCTGTCCACGAATCGCCAACAAAGCTTACGAAATTAATCGTAGAATAGTATTCGTAAGGCGCATCTTGGGTGTCCGGTTAAGTGGATTACATTTTTTCACTTCACTGATGGATATTGTCGAATTTACGAAACACATCTACTACGCTGCTCTCGATAATGCACACACCGCTTGTATCGGCGTTTTTTCTTCCGTGATAAAAAAGGCTAGCTAAGAAAAAAAAGAAAAAACTGATGAAAGTGAAGATAAAAAAATTACTGTTTCTGGAGATGGGTAGTTGGAGCAAAACGGGTCATACTGCTAATTATGGCGTTATGATATTGATCGGCAACAAAACAAACAAAGTTCTCGATCTTACTGTGAAATCGCGTTATTGCCAAGGCTGCAACCTTATGAAAACAAAGAAAGGCACCCCTGAATATGATACTTGGTGGTATGAGCACGAACCAGTTTGCAAATTGGATAACAATGGAAGTTCGGGTAAAATGGAGCCTGACTGAATGTTAGAGATGTTCGAGCGCGCTTTTGATCTGCACGGCCGCATTTACGAAAGGTACGTTGGAGACGGGGATGTAAAAATAATGAATGCGTTGGAGAAATGATTTCCAAATGTTGTAAAGGGCGACTGTATCAATCACGTGAGTAAGCGAATCGGTTCGCTTTTACGCTGTGTCATAAAAAAGGAAAAAAAAACAGACCAATTAGGAGGATCTGGTCCTGGCAAACTTACGGGAAACATGATAACAGAACTGACGACTTATTACGAACTTGCGATTAGACGCAATGCTCACTCTGCTGAAGCAATGGCGGAAGAAATGTGGGCAACATACTACCACAAAATATCAACCGATAAAAATCCGCAACATCAAAACTGTCCAGAGGGCCCGGAGTCAAGGTGCAAAAGGAAACGCGCGGAAGCTGCGAATGAGCTGTCAAAGTTCCACCACGACAAACCTCCCTTGGATCCTAAAGTACGAACAGCTATTTACCCCGTTTACGTAAAACTGACAGATCCCGATTTGTTAAAAAAATGCGAAGGAGGTTTCACGCAAAATAACAACGAACTTTTCAATGCTACTATCTGGCAAATGGCGCCAAAACACACATACAACATCATCATCATCATCATCGGCACTACAACCGGGAACCGGTCTTGGCCTTATTTAGCAAGTCCTGAGGCTTGTTAAATTTTCCATAATGATTTATTTTTTCTGGGCAAGGTCATTAGTCTTGCGCCAGGGGCTCCCCGACGGGGAATCGAACCCCGGTCTCCCGGGTGACATGCGGGCGTACTAACCACTATACTATCGAGGAGCCCAAAACACACATACAGTGGTGAGAAAATCATTGAAGTTGCAACTCTTACCGCAGCTTGTATGTTTAATGAGAGGTTTTTACCCGTATTGCTAATAATGTAAGTCATGGGCATCAAAATTGGGTACGCCGCGAGAGCGTTTGCGAACGAGAGGGACAGAGATCGACTGCAAGACGCTGACCCCAGCCTAGTATACAACTCGCACGAGGCACGAACAGCGAGGAAAAGGCGAAAATGCAACTGGAGGACCAACTCGAAGTCGTGGAAGGAATTGTTTATGATCCAGAAATAGACGTCTAGCTGTTAGTATAAAAAATCCCGATGATTTCTCCAAACTTTGAATGCGTTTTTCTCGAAACGACTTTTTTGAGTACGGTGTAAGCGATAATATGAAAACGGGGCATGCGATTCTTATGAAAGTTCGCACACATATTTTTAACAAGCACACGCAAATTGTGAGTGAATTACTTTTTTATTTATTTATTTATTTTTTTAGTCATAACTAAAAAAGAGAGTAAAAAAGGGCCGAGAAATCAATTTTTTTTCAATAGAACGCCATTTTGTTGGTTTTTATCAATTTTAAAATGTTTCACTCACATTGGGCTAAATGTATTTAAGTTCAATAAACTTTTTGCATTTTTCGTATTTTTTCACCGGGGACGAAAATAACCCTTACACGAGCAGAACGGATGGCTAACTTTGAACAACTGGAGTTCCGGTTCCGGAGTGACTCGACAAAATTTACAAATGTAGTCGAAAGATGAATAAAATGTTAAAAAAAGAAAATTGTTGTTATATCTTTAATACTTTCTCTTTAAAAAAATCATGAAAGTAACCTATTTTTTGACCCGACAAACCGGAATGTCCCCTAAACTATGGAGAACTTCACGCCTTATGATTAACCAATAGATACTCTTACGTAGGCACAAACCAAAAAGTTATTCACATCTACATTTATTTACTCGAAAGAAGAAAACTTCGTATTAGCTGCGCCGTATGCATTAGCCTCTCCTTACTGAAAACATCAGACACAATAGATTCAAAACCCATGTTGACACCCACCCGCAAGCTCTGTTGCCATTGGGATCTCTTTCCGCAGAGAACGACGCTCCTTTTAGCTTCGATTTCATCGCACTAATTTGTAGTAATTACGGAGGGGTAATTGGCAACTAAAACCAACTAAGAAATATGCCGACCGTAATCCCGATGAGATAATTAGAGTCAACATGACATACTTCAGTCACTTAACCGAACCTCAGAATCCGGTTGAAACTTAGGATTTGAGATAAGTATGAGACGACGTAGATCTGATGGTCAGTCTGGGGAAAAACAAACACAGTGTGGGCGATTCCGGGCGTGATACGCGGAGAGTGTGTGGATTATTTGCTGAATGTTCGCAAGTGGTTCCGGATTGCATGAAGGCGAAAAGGCTTGACGAGGGTCGCAGCCATTTGACAGCTTCATGCACCTTAGCCATGGAGATGGACATGGTCACGCTGAAGCATGACTGTTGATGTTTACTTGTGATGCCACCGATTGTTAGTTTAGTTTAGTGAGGGCAGAACCCTCATTTATTTAGCTCAATACAAGCTTGAATTAACTTAAATTAAATTAATATAAAAACCTTCTAGAGTAAGAAGGAGAAAAAAAAATAAAAAATACCAGGAAGGTGAAGATGACTGGTCGATAGGGGAGGTAGGAGGCTAGGGAAGAGCGAGTGTATGTGCGGGTGGTAAATTCGGCATTTGTGAGACAGTGACAGTGAAGGGCATGTCCACGTACTGGTACGGGGGCGGGTTGGTGAGCTGGTGGGGGAGGTTGTAATTGTGGGTGGGGCTGGGAAGGTGTAGGGGAGACCTATTTTGAGGGTAGGAGAGGAGAGGTAGGATTGCATGGTAGAGGGGATTATTGGGGGGGGGGGGGGGGGGTTTCTTCTGAGACGTCGTTTGAGAGCAGGAGTGGAGAGGTTGAAATCGAAGCAGGCGGGGAAAGAGTTGGCCTGTCGTAGCATACGCGAAATGGGTTCGTTAGCGCCGTAAGAAGTGTGATGAGCAGGCACGTAAAACAGTCGAGGGTTCCGCACATTACGGGGGTTTGTATGAAATGCTAAAGTGGAAAAGTGGAAAGCAAGCTTGTGCAATTGATTAAGCCTGACAGAAGGCGATGGACAAAGATGATGTCGGCATGGATTCTGCGCTCCTCAAGCGTGTTGAGATTGATTAGAAGGAGCGAGCCTATGTATGACGGTAGAGTGAACGGGTTTTCCCAGCTTAATCCACGGAGGGCAAAGCGCAAGAAACGACGTTGAACGCCTTCGACCCTACGAATGTAAGACAATTGATACGGGGACCAGACCTGACTACCATATTCGAGTAGAGGCCGGACAAAAGTTGTGCAGAGTGATCGGGTGACGTATGGGTTAAGGAATTTCTTCCATCGGCGTTTTACAAAGCCAATTTCGGCGTTGGCCTTAAGGATTATGTCATCGATATGTGCGGTGAATCTAAGCTCTTTGTCGCATAGGACACCCAGAACGCAAATCGATTCAACCGATGTTATCGGTTGGTCCAGCAAGAGATAGGAACGTGGCTGGGTGGGGGAGCGCTTCCGAGAGAAGGTGATTGTGTGACATTTGGCGATATTCAATTCTAGGCGATTATTTTGGCACCAAATCGAAAAGCTGTCAAGATCCGATTGGAGAAGTGAGGACTCTAGGGGAGAGCGGATTGTCTTAAAAATGTTGGTGTCATCCGCGTAAAGCGAGATGAGGGAGTGATTGATGCAAGAGCCTATGTCGTTTATGGTTAGGATAAGTAGGAGGAGGCCGAGATGACTGCCCTGGAGGCAACCTGAGGTTGGAAGAAAAGGATCGGAGAGGGTTGATCTAAATTGCACGCGGCAGGTTCGAGAATTAAGATAGGATGAGATCCACTTAATCAACAGGGGTTCAAAACCGAGGGAAGATAATTTAAAAAGAATGAGGTTATGGAAGATTTTGTCGAAGGCCTTGCTAAAGTCGGTAGTGACTACATCGACCTCATCGCCGTTTTCTAGGGCAAGGAGTGTGGAATGTGAATTCGACAAGGTTGATTGTAGTGGACCTGCCGGAGGGGAAGCCGTGCTGGTTCGGAGAGATGGTGGGTGTGCAGCGAAAACATAACGCATCATATAGAAGGCCTTCGAACAGTTTAGGAATGTGCGAAAGCTTAGCAAGGGACGATAATTGCATATATCGTTTTTTGGCCCCTTTTTATGTATGGGGGTTATGTAAAAGTATTTCCAAATGTCGGGGAATAGACCTTGTGCAAGGGATAGTTTGAAGATTAAAGCGAGCGGGAGGGAGAGAGAGAGAGAAGAGGAGCATTTTTTTTAAGAAGATAGCAGGGAGTCCGCCTGGCCCGGGACTGAAATTGTCTTTCAATAGTTCAAGTTTTTCAATAACTTGGTGTTGTTAAATGTGTAGAGGGAGGAGAGGGCCGAGGGAGAATTCACACATGCCAGTAAAGTAGGAGGGGTTCGGCTCGAACGAGTCGCCCGTGAAGGATACTTTAAAGAAGGACGCGAAAAGATTGGCTATGGTGTGGGGGTCCGTTGTAGTAGTTGAGCCGTAGAAAAGAGAGGTGGGATAGGCATCAGATTTCCGTTTGTAGTTGATGAAGTGGTAGAAAGATTTGGGGTCTTGATCAGGTTGAATTGAGCTCTGGCAAGGTAATTGTGGTAGAGGGAGCTATAAAGCTCGGTGAATTGGTAAAAGTAACCGAGATACTTGGAGTAACCGAGATAGGGGAGAAAGCGTATTTAAGAAAGTGTTCCACAACTTACTCCTCTTGTTACGAAGTGTGCGGAGTCTGCGGTTATCAACTTTATTCCCTCTAATTATTTATATTCGTATTACAAGAAATTACAATATACTGATTCTTCTTCTCAACTTGAGATGTCTCAACGGACTTGTGGTGACCGTGTAGATCTTTTAACGATAACCGAAGCGCTGAAAGTCATTCCAGAAGAAGCATTCCATATAAAGACTAGAACTATTTTGAAGGGGGCAATCTTGATACTACATAAGCTGAAAATCCAAGGATTTTTAATCACAGGAAGTGTTTTTTGGGCAAGGCTATAATTATTCCTCAACAACGTTGCTAACTAACCGCCGACGAGTCAGCACGTGCGCTTCTGCCTCGTGATCCGTACCATCGGATCAATTGTGTAATCCGTTTAGGGTATCTTAAGTAAACACAAGATACCCTAATTGAACTATCGGTTCGCGCCTCGTGTTCTGAGGGATCCGAAGTAAACAAACTTATCACCACAAACGCGTCCGAGTGTAGTGTAGTGATATATATGGGATTCGCGCCGTAGTGGGAAAATTGTGTGGAAATGTACAGTGCGGGAAAACTCACACCCTTTCCTTTCCTTGTGTTTTTCTTTTTTTTTTCGCACCACCGTTGTGCCCCTCGGGCATCGATACTCTCGATGGATTTATAATCCTTGTAGGGTTTTTGGTGTTTTGAGTGGCGTAATATTCGTCGCGAAAAGGATGTGACATGGATTTCGGCACGCATCTACTGCTAGGTGCCCCACTACAAGGATCTAGTGGTAGGTGCCTCACAAGGGCATAACAAATGTAGTGGTTGCTTTCGCTTATCTATCGCCGGGTCCAACTTGCATCTTTTTCTGAGGCGGTATGGGTTTTCTGTGTCGTCATTTCAATAGAACAGGAAATTCACGTCGATCTTTGCAACATTCGTGGCCTAAGATGCAATTTTTCCTCTGTGTCTGCCCACGCCTGTAACCAGAAACCAGTAATCCTTGCACTTAGTGAGACAGGTAATAACTGATGCAGATATTTCTGATTTTACCATACCCGGTTAAAACATAGTGCCTTTATTCATCCCCGTGATCTAGCTACATGTAGCGATCCTAAATCGCTACTCCTATCTAAATCCCCAATAACATCAAAATTCCTATCCATAACCCCATAAAAAAAAACCCAAATTTCATATCGAATCAATGAGCGATAAATTAAACAAAAGTTAATTATCGCACATTGATTCAAATTCCACATAACACATCCAAATCCCATATTGAGTCACATGTACAACGAATTTAACCAAAAGTTAATTCATCATACATTGACTCAGTTCCTAAAAATCCTAACATCATGAAATGCTTAATTCAAAACCCATTTCATGATTCCCTTCCCAGAATCTATCCAACAAAAACCTTTAAAAAATTCTCGGAACAAAATTCCAAACGAAGCACGCCAAGCCTTGCGTACGCTTCTTGGAATTTTGACACTAAAATAGTTGACAAAAGTCAACTCCAAAAACTATAAAAGAGGAGTGTTTTTCAATTTCGCCATCATTACAGTCGATGAAAAGTTCGACTTAACCCATCTAAAGCAGTAGCTATAATTCTGAGTAGTAAACACTCCCAACCTACTTCTCGATATTCACAGAATATTCGAATAAAAATGGGAGATACTACGATTAGACCACAGGTCAGGATGAAATATCTTGGGGTCATTTATACCCCAAAAATGAATTTCATCAAACATGTGACCCACATTGTCCAAAGGGGTCTCGGTCGGTCTAAGCAACTGCACAACATCTTGAAGTGGAGCAACAAAGTTGACACCAAAGTTAAGCTTCTCTGCTATAAGCAGCTAAGCCGATCTGGAATATCGTACGCCTTTCCAATATGGTCCTGCATATCTTCGGCCCAAATGGAAAGACTTCGAGTTTTCGAAAGAAAGCTCCTCAAGAGATGCATCAACCACTTTAGAAGACCTGACGGCCGGCACTACCGGAACTCTCACCTATATGAAGGTGCCTCGACTGTCCCTATCGACGAGTACTTCCTAGAACTAGCATATAAGTACCTCGAAAGCACTCAGAACAGCGAGAACCCCCTTGTACGGCAATCCTGCGTTCTTGACCCTTCTCTCTCTCAATCTCTTCGGATCAGACCACCACAATTTCTTCTTCAGTACAAAACTGAAGGAAGCACCCTTCCCAACAACATTCTCCTCTATAATAGAGGATTCCTGGACCCATCCCATAGGGTCTACTGCTGTCACACTACAAACACGCACGCACAGTACAAGACAGCACAAGCACACACACACACACACACACCGACCAAAGCGCAGATTATCAGACGCCAAGGACGTGATCTGCGTTTACTACCGCACTCAAGACCTACCGGTCTTGTACGATTTCTTTCCCACCATCCCTCTATCCAAGTAGTTAGAGAACATCCGAACTAACCCTGTCCACACTATCCTTAGATACCTCCCCCCCTTTTTCTTTTTCAGATATCTCGAGACCGAGCCCAACATCCTCGCGGATGTGGGTGATTCTGGTTATCGCAAGATGACCAGAAGCCAGAGACAAGATGAAGGACACATCTGTCCTTGTCTCGCCAAAGTCGGCCGTCTCGCCACCCATTTTTTAATTTCGCCATCAGTAGATCACCAGAGGCCGAACCTCTGGCCAACCAAATAATAATACGATGAGTTAAACTACAAAGCCCGAACCGCTGGCCAAATGTCCGGTCAACAATATCCCAAGTTTAAATACAAAATAAAATCAATCTATTTTTACATTCTCCAAACGTCTCTCGGCCTTTTATTTTTATACACGCAAAACCTCCGCGCTCTTCTCTCGGGTCTACCGTCAAAGCACGGCACGGAGTGTAATATACATACATACGAAGTGATATTGCTTATCAGCTTCTGCCACAAGGACCCATATTGCTCAAATCCAGAATTTAATTTCTCGTGGCTAAAACTTCACATTCGTAGGCACATCATACAATACTGTTTTCTTTACAGAAGGCCAAACTTGGATAAAAACGCATCCTTTAACAAATTTAATGCACTATCTGGTTCTATCGAATAGATCTTGACACTATATCCCCACACTGAAATCGTTATTGTGGGTGATTTCAATGTGCATAAGTTTCAGTGGCTTCGCTACTCCGGACACACGTCACCTGAAGGTCAATATATCCAGCTCTTTGCTGATTCAAATAATTTAACTCAACTCGTCAATGAGCCAACACGGGTACCAGATATAGGTGGTCATTCCACCAACACACGACCTATTTCTCACCTCCCGCCCGAACAAATACACAATTGAAGTTTCTACGTCCTTGGGCACTTTAGACCACTGTGTTGTGTCAGCTAAATTTACTCTAACCAACAGCAACGCTAATGGCTGGTTCTATGAGAAAGTCTGAACGACTGGGAAGGTCTGAACGACTTTTTTGGGAAGTTAAATTGATCGTTATTTTTCCTCAATAACGATGTTGACTCTATAGTGGACACATTCACAGACACCATACTGGTTGACATGCGAACCTTTATTCCACACAGAGTAAAGAGTATCAAACCTAAGAGAAATATGTGGTTCGATTCTGGATGCAGAGAAGCTATAAAGTCTATAGAGTTAAACTTCCGGTTCTAAAAACCAAACAATGCAGAGGAAAACCGGAAAAGATTTAAGAGAGATAGAAATGGCGGCAATGCGTATGCTCAACGCATCAAGTGCTTGCATGACCAGAGAGTGAGACAGAAAATACTACACTATTTCACAGGTAGTAGAAACTTCTGGGCAGTTGTGAATAACATCCAAAACTCGGTCTCCTCATCCATTCCTTCGCTAATAGTCGATGACAGACCAGTCACCTGTGCAAGAAAGAACGCAAATCTACTTGCTGCACATTTTGCAGCCAACTCAACTTGTGCATTAGCAGCACGCCATGATCCAGATTCGCTTCTGAACGCGGACTGTTGCCGGGCACTCAAAGAGCTAAACGCAAACAAATCCGCTGGTCCGGATGGTATTCCCCCAATTCTCTTGAAGAGATGTTCTTCTTCACTCGCTAAACAACTGCGGCAACTCTTCCATTTGTTTTATTCTACTGGCTGTTTCCCAAATAGATGAAAGTCAGTGAATATTCAGCCAATTCCCAAAAAGGGCGACAAATCAACTCTCTCCTCTCTCTCCCATAGCACTAACTTCTATTCTAGAATTAGGTAGAGGAAACACTGATTAACCATCTACTTTTAAAATATGTGGAATCAAATGACTCCCTCAATGTCCGCCAATATGGCTTTCGTATCAACAGGTCCACAGGAGATACGATGGAACACTTTACCGAAAAGTGGAGCCATTCTATTCACTATTTTGGAGAAAGTAAGGTTGTTGCACTGGATTTTCGAAGACGACAGAGTTTGGCATCCAGCATTTTTGTCAAAATTACATTCATATGGAGTAGACAATTCCCTGATCCAATGAATAAGAGACTATCTTGCTGGCCGTTCAATCTGCCTCCCATCCAATTAATGCAGGTGTTCCCCAAGGTTACGTACTCTCACCCACTCTCTTCCTCAACTTTATAAATGATCTCTTGTCCATTACCTACAACCCAATTCCGTCGTTTGCTGATGATAGCACATTGCGTTTCTCATACTCATACGAACATTCCTGACCAAACTCTTCGAACCTTAATACTCATGCTTAATACACTGAATTCCGACCTCAACATGATCAATGGGGATTGTCTAATCGAGTAGAGTTCAATACCTTAAAAACTCAGTGCTGTCTCATGTCGTCAAAAGTGAACCCCAAAGTAAATACACTATTGATGAACGGTACTTACATGTACACGAAGCCGAGCAACTATCAATCCCCGGCACTCGAATTAATTCGACTCTTAATTGGAGCGACCAAATTTTTGAAGCTAAGAAAAGTACGGCCAAATATATGGGGTTCCTTAAGAGATGCAGAAAATACTTCACTCCATCCAACCTGGCCTCTATTTACAAGGCGTATATTCGTTCAGTTCATTATTTCAATCCCATATTTGATCAGGCGCATCCAAAACTGCACTACACGTACAACAGGGTATGGAGAAACCAGCGGTGAAACTTATTGGGGACCCAGCTGTGAGTCGAGCAATTCTGTCGTTAGAACATAGGCGCAACGTATCGTGCCTATCTCTTTTCTATAGGTATTATCACGATCGTTGCTCAACTGAACTTGCCCAATGTATTCCGCCTCCACAGACATTTTCCCGCGATACCCGTCAATTTGAGAATGCGCATCAAATCACGTTGAAAGTCAACTTCAGGCGAACAAATAAATATAGAGAGTCTTTAGCCGTATCCACATTCGTGTGATTCTACCTGATCATGTGTTTTCTCGTCACGGTAATGTCCAGGCATTTAAGACCAATGTACATCGATACCTCCTTTCCTTATTCACTTCCTCTCCTTCCGCTCGTACTGTGCTCTGACATTTAAGGGTACTCCGAAATCCCCTTTTGTGCGCGCGTTTGTGTAAAAAACAAAAAACATAGTTACCGCCATACACTTGGTATAGAGATTTTTCAATATTTCTGTAGTATTACACGGCGTGAAATATCCCAGGATTTGTCAATAAGTGGCGCCACTATAAAATGAACATGACTCATTTCGAGAGAATAACAGTTTAGCGGTGTTTACTCCTACCAAACTTTTTTCCTGTATAACTCCCAAATTAGACCCGCGCTCGAATATTGTTCTCATGATTGGACCTCTGCTCCTAAACATAGCCCGACCTACTTAAGAACATATAGGGATAAGCGATCCGCCTGATCGGGGACACGGCGCTGACGTCGAGACTACCGTCGCTATCACATCAAAGGCGAATCGCACCAATTTCTGGTTCAAGTCCTGACGGCGCGAACATCCCTGTTCATCAGAACTCGTTCCGTTAAAGAGCGGGAAAGCTGTGGAATTGCGTCCCAGCACAAGTGTTACAGCGTTACAATCTGCTACTGTCCAAGAAGAACTGCACTGGCATCTCGGGGGGCCGTGTCGGTCGGCACTATACGTTCGCCTTCACTGAAAGAAGGACATATTAAAAAAAAAAAAAAAAAAAAAATGAATAAATAAAAAAAAATATATTATTAAATAAAAAAAAAAAAAAAAAAAAATATATATATATATATATATATATATATATATATATATATATATATATATATATGAGGGTGACCTGAAAAGTTTCCGACCTAACAAAGATACATATATTTTCTTAAATTATTTATTATTTTTCTACATATTTCTGCTTGTAACTCCACACACTTCTCCCAGCGATGGTCCCACCTCTTTAACCCGTCCAAATAGCACTCGGCGTTTTTCCCTGCAAAATAACTGTTCGCGAAGGTGATCGTCTCCTCATTTGACGAAAATCTCTGCCCTCTGATCGCAATTTTCAGATTAGGGAACAAAAAGAAGTCACTTGGTCTTGTCTGCTGGGTCTGGTGAGTAAGACAGATGGTCAAGCAGTTCAAACAGTAATTCGTGGATTTTCGCCACGGCAACCGCTGAGGTGTGAGACGGCGTGTTGTCTTGGTGAAACAGGAATTTCTTTTTCTGCAAATGTTGCCGTTTTTTCGCAATTTCTGCCTTCAGTTGGTCAAGTAATGATGCGTAGTATCCTTCAGCAATGGTTTGTCCTTTTTGAAGATAACCTGTTAAGATAACTCCATGGGTATCCCAAAAAACAGTCGCCATCACTTTCCCAGTCGAAAAAACAGTTTTAGCTTTTTTTGAGCCGATTCCCCCGTTTAAAGTCCACTGTTTTGACTGTATTTATGTTCCGGGCGTATAATAGTGTATGCAAGTTTCATCGGTGCCAAAACTCGGATTTATTGCGCCTAAACTGCGCCAACAGAGCGTTGGAAATGTTCATTCGAACACGTTTTTGGTCTAACGTGAGCAAACGCGGCACCCAACGTGTGGGTGGCTTTCTCATGCCTAAATCTTGATTTAATATCTGATAAATACGGTCCTTGGACATTTTTATAGCCGTTGCAATCTCTCTCACTTTAATTCGGCGGTCGTCTAGCACAATTTAGTGAACTTTAGCCATGTTATCGTCAGTTGTTGCAGTTTTTAGACGTCCCGAACGTTCGTCGTCCCACAAGCTCCCACGGCCACGTTTAAATTCAGCTGCCCAAAATTTCACAGTGGTAAATGTTGGTGCAGAGTCCCCATACACAGAGTTCAACTCATCTTTGATTTTCGCAGGCGTATTGCCTTTCGAAAACAAAAATTTAATGACAGCTCGATACTCAATTTTGTCAATTTTCACAAAAACACTCACATCGACTCACTCAAACAAATGTCCAATAAAAATTACGAGTCCAAAAGGACTGAAATTTTGTGAGTTACTGTCAAAAGATGCACAGCTACATTCATTACCTTTTATTGATGAGTGCTGCTATCTTCACGCTGAGGTCGGAAACTTTTCCGCCCGCGTATGTATATATATATATAAGAGGACAATTGAAAACTCCCCGGCCTGGCACATAGATGGGGCCACTAGAATTAAATCCGTATGATTTTTAGTTAGCCCTAACCTTCAAAAGACGCGTGTATAAATTTGACCGAAGTCGGATCATTAGTTTGTGAATTATAGTATTTTGAGTGAAGCAACTTCTGTTATTGTGAAAAAATGGATAAAAAGGAATTTCGCGTGTTGATAAAATATTGCTTTTTGAAGGGAAAAAATACAGTTGAAGCAAAAACTTGGCTTGATGACGAGTTTCCAGACTAAGTTTAGACGTGGTGAAATGAGCACCGAAGACGGTGAACGCAGTGGACGCCCAAAAGAGGTTGTTACCGACGAAAACATTAGAAAAATCCACAAAATGATTTTGAATGACTGTAAATTGAAATTTAATGAAAAAGCAGGCACTCTAAAGATATCAACTGAACGTGTACATCATATCATTCACGAATGTTTGGGTATGAGAAAGCTCTGTGCAAAGTGGGTGCCGCGCGAGCTTACTTTTGACCAAAAACAACGACGAGTTGATGATTCGGAGCAGTGTTTGGAGATGATCAAGCGTAATAAACCCGAGTTTTTGCGTCGATATGTGACAATGGATGAAACATGGCTCCTACATTTCACTCCGAAGTCCAATCGACAGTCATCCGAGTGGACTGCACACGATGAACCCGCCCCAAAGCGTGGAAAAACGCAACAGTCGGCTGGCAAGGTTATGGCGTCTGTATTTTGGGATGCGCGCGGAATAATTTTCATTGACTATCTTGAAAAAGGAAGGACCATCAACAGCCACTATTACACAGCGTTATTGGGCCGTTTGAAGGACGAAATCGCCGAAAAACGACCGCATTTGAAGAAAAAGAAAGTGCTGCTTCACCAAGACAATGCACCGTGTCACAAGTCAGTGAAAACGATGGCAAAAATCCATGAATTGGGCTTCGAATCGCTTTCGCATCCACCGTATTCTCCAGATCTGGCCCCCAGCGACTATTTCCTGTTCTCAGATCTCAAAAGAATGCTCGCTGGGAGGAAATTTTCGTATAATGAAGAGGTGATCGCCGAAACTGAGGCCTATTTTGAAGCAAAGGACAAATCGTACTACAAAAAAGGTATCGAAAAGTTTGAGGGTCGCTATAATCAGTGTATCACCCTCGAAGGGAATTATGTTGAATAAAAAAAACGAATTTTGCCAAAAAAATGTGTTTTACTATGAAAGGCCGGGGACTTTTCAATTGCCATGTTAGCTATATACACTTATTCTTCAATACAACGGCGCATAGGAACAACTTACATGACAACTAATAAAAATGTTTCCCTGATCAAGAGTCATCGCATTCTTTACGATCTTTTTCATATTTCAATCTAGATATCACTTATTACAAACAGTATGTGATAGCTTTAACTTTAACTATGGCTTTAACAATAAATATCTTTAATAGACTCCGACAAGGGGACGGTCTGGCCTGCCTTCTCTTCAACCTGGCGTTGGAGAAACCAATCCACGACTCTAGAATTACTATTAGAGGGACTATTGTCACCAAGTCCCGACAGATACTTGCATACGCAGATGACATCGACATCATCGGTAGATCCGATTCGGCTGTACAAGACTCCTTCACCCAGATCGAGCAGGCGGCACAAAAACTGGGACTGCACATTAATGAGGGAAAAACCAAGTACATGGTGGCAACTTCTGCGAACAGAAGACCTAACGTTGGTCAAACTATCAGGGTAGTGGAGCACGAATTTGAAGTAGTGCAATCCTCTAACTACCTTGGGTCAATAGTATCAGCCGATAATAATATGGAAAAAGAAATACGCGAACGGCTGGTCAAATCCAATAAAGCTAATATGTTCTATCTATGTCCAATAAAGCTAATATGTTCTATCAAATCCAATAAAGCTAATATGTGGTCTATCAAGGCCCTTTAAACCCCGAAATTTATCCAGAACAACCAAGCTACTACTGTACAAGACCATAGTCTTACCAGTACTCATGTATGGATCTGAGACCTGAGTGCTCAATAAAAGGCACTCTGGACTCTTAGCCGCGTTCGGGAGGAAGGTCTTAAGGAGAATTGTTGGCCCCGTTTATGAGGGGTGCCGATCCCGGAGACGCTACAACCATGAGGTGTATGCGATGTACCTTGGAGCTAATGCTGTAAGAAAAATCGAGCTCAGTAGACTCCGGTGGGTGAGACACCTAGCTTGAATGAGCGAAGAGGAGCCTGCGCGGAAACTCCTGTGTGGCAGTATGTATGTCTGCGCGGCAGACCTTGTCTGCGATGGAGGGATGGCGTAGACCAGGACGCCCAGAGCTTGGGAATGCCAAACTGGATGACATCGGCTCGAAATCGGCACCGGAGGAGAGACCTGCTCAATATGGCCAAGACCGGATTGCGGTTGTAGTGCCGACGATGATGGTGCTGATAATCCAGCTTAGAAGAGGTACATGAGTGATAAATCAAGATTGTTTTGGATTGCTATGAGCTTGTGGGGGTTACGATATAGGTGCGCCAACGTATGGCACCAGTTCACTATCGCCCCACTAGAGAGTTGTTCGGCAGCGCACTGTCTACAGGCGCAAAGAAAAAATGAAACACCGAATTAGCCGTAAGGATCTTTTATTATACTGTCGAGACGAATATCGTTAGTGTGAAATTTGTACACTATAAATTAAACATATCCATTTCACTGGCAAGCACTTAACTGGTACGATTGTGCCGAATACTGGTTTTTGAACAAAATTAGGATTTTCCATAAGTTGTTAGTTTCTATTCACGAACTGCACCCGAATGTTTTCCCTTCTATTTCTCTCTGGAAATCTGCTCGCATCCTCGGTGGCGACAGAACGACGCTGGGTGCGTGTGGGCGCGGCGGTGGTTGCGAAGCGACTAATTGTGTGTGCCCCGGGTGGCGGTTGAAGTTCGACTTAGGTTGGGACTCGCGCGGCAGGCTCACGCGGTGCGGCTCGACCTTACTTTCCACACGGGGGTCATGCGTGCCCTCGTGTGGTCGCGGCGGTTATCAGGGGGACACTCTACGTGCGCGTGTTGGGAGTTGAATGACGATTGTTTAATGAAGGAAAGAATCTATTCATCGTGTCGTGGCGGTTGCGTCACAGCTAAAATCGACTCCCCGCCATTAACTAGGATTTCGAGTAGAATTCCTATGCCTTCATAGGAATTCAGCTCCAGCGAATCCTCGCCGTATAAGCTGAGTTGGATTCGTTGGTTGTGTGTACCGGGAAATTGCCTTTGGGAACGCGAGCAAGTATGGGCATGCATTTTAGGGGGAAGTTGAAATATCGTTTAGATAAGATATTAACCGAAGTAATTTCGGGAAAACTTATGCGGCGGTTAATGTTCCGTTATGGATTTGAATATGGGTTTCATTACAGCGTATGAATTTCGGGGAAATTAAGATTGCTTGGTCGCAAGGAAAGAATATAACTTAAGTAGAGAGTTGACCGAAGCAATTTTGGGAAAATGTATGTGGGATGATGTAATTGAGGGAGATGATTGGTATTCCATTGTGGGTTGTAATATGCATTTTATTACAGCTTAAGAATTTCCGGGGAAACTGAAATTGCTTGGTCCCAAGGAGGAAATATGAATTCAGTAAGGAATTGACCGAAGCAATTTTGGGAAAATGAATGCGGGGATGATTGAGAATATATTCTGTTGAATTGCATTCTGTTGCGGGTTAGAATCATTTGAGGCTATTGATGTGGAGGGTTAAGTTAGCTTTGCTTAGTGCAAATTAAAAGAATTTTACGAACATTGAAGACAGCTGCAATAGGTGTTGTATAGGACATAGATACCTTATTTACTTTCGATGCGATGTGTTATCCGATTTCTTGTGGGTAAATAGCTGATGTCAATTAGCATTAATTACATGTCCTGTCAGTAAAATTAACCTCGAACTGATGAGAACATTTAAACATTTCATTAAAGGAGTTCTGCATTTATTTGAATTATATTTTTTTTACTTCTCCTAGGCGCTGAGTTGGGGCTTTTTTTTTTTTTTTGCCGATCGGATCCATCAGCCAAGGCCCGAAAGATGGTCAAGGATTTCTCCCAAAGATTTCACGGAGTATATAGCGTAATGGGGTGGTATTTTGGCGGTTTCGCCAAACCCCACGGCCCACTTACCTGAAAAACCCTCCATATCCGCAACCCAACTCCCATTGTCTCCCGTTAATGCAATTGCATCGGCACCATTTCCAAGGACATTAATGCTTACTAGCATTACATAAAATTCCTAAAAAGAATTGCATCTACAAGGCCATTTATACATTTCCAATGCATCTCTGCATTAGCGACCCAAAACCGAATTTCCAATTAGTGTAGATATTCACACTATAATTCGATCCAGCTGTCACCATATATGCCATGCATAATTGACACAGATGGTATACACAACCGTCATTGTGTATCCATCTAAATTACTTTCCGAAGACGTGCAACTATTGATTCAGTCGCAAGCACTTCTCGCGGAAATATTTCTTTCTTTGTCAAACAATCACCGACGCCACGTTTGCTGTCGGATCGGATTCAATAGCATAAGCATATGCATAACAAAAGAATCCGATTCTCCCAGTTGGCAGAGAGACGATTACGATCTCTATTGTATGAATTATCACAATCCCTTTTAGCATCTAATGAGTGGCTGCTATTTAGACAGCTAACCCTCATTACCGAAAGATGCCGTAGGTCGTTTCACCATTGTTCTTTTTTTTCTCTTTTCAGGTTCGTTTATCCTTTGCTAAACGAAATGATAAACGCGGTGATGGGTACAAATGCACACTTACACCACCGCGTCCCAGAGATCGCTTTCCATTGGTAACTGGTCAAAGGAAATTTCATTTCCTTTCCACCGCACCACCAAAAACTCACCCCAAACGATTGAATATCGTTGAGTCTTATCCCACCCACTGAACGGGGCGGTCGAGCCGTTCATCATCCCTTGTAGGGTGTGCTCGGAGTGCACACCCTGGAGTTGTAATCTTCCTTACCACCGTACCGTGCGAGTGCCAAAGAGTTTCCTTGAGTGTTTCATCGTGTTAAAATGAATAAGGAAACAATTTAATACGAGGGTTGCCTCTTATGTGTCGGGATTTGGCAACCCTAGTGTTGCAATCCGGCAATTGACAGCTCTGTCGTAAAGTTGGACATTTTTGAGGTTATACGCACTCAGAACGTTTTGGCATACGAGCGCTATTTGTGTTGTTTACAGTAACTTAAAAGATTCATCTCGGCCCAAAAATGGAATTAAATCGTCAACATTTTCGTGCGATTATTTTTTACAACTTTCGGTGTGGATTAACTCAGCAACAGTGCATGGATGAACTTAATTCAATTTTTGGCGATGAAGCTCCATCAAGGACCAGTGTTTATCGATGGTATGGTGAATTCAATCGTGGTCGTAGTTCACTCCAAGATGAATTTCGTGAAGGTCGTCCAAAATCAGTTGTTGTTCCGAAAACCATTGATGCTGTGCGCGAACTGATATTGGAAGATCGTCATGTGACCTATCGTGAGATTGAGACAACCTTAGGCGTTAATGGGACCAGCATACATTCAATATTGCATACACATTTGACTGTCAAAAAAATTTGTTCGCGTTGGATCCCACACAATTTGTCAATCGCCCAAAAAAAGGCTCGTGTCAATTGGTCGAAAGAAATGCTCAAAAAATACCGTCGCGGTGCTTCGAAACACGTCTATGACATCGTGACAGGTGATGAACCGTGGATTTACGCGTATGAGCCCGAAAGTAAACAGCAGTCAACTGTCTGGGTGTTTCAAGATGAGCCAAATCCAACAAAAGTTGTTCGCGCACGAAGCACTTCCAAGCAAATGGTCGCCTGTTTTTTTGGAAAAACTGGACATGTAGCAACCGTACCACTAGAACAACGCAGAACAGTCAATTCTGAGTGGTACACAACCATTTGTTTGCCAGTTGTCTTCCAAGAAATCAGGAAAACCAACCGCCGAAGACGGATCACTCTTCACCACGACAATGCGAGCTCTCACACATCGGCTGCGACAACTGCATTTTTGAGCACCCAAAACATCGATTTGATGGGTCATCCGCCGTATAGTCCTGACTTGGCACCGAATGACTTCTTTTTATTCCCGTACGTAAAAAACAAACTGAGAGGTCAACGTTTTTCGACACCTGAAGAAGCGGTTGCTGCATTCAGAATGCATGTGTTGGAGATACCTCAATCAGAGTGGCAAAAGTGCTTCGATAATTGGTTCAAACGCATGCAAAAGTGTATAGATCTTCATGCGGAATATTTTGAAAAACAATAAAGTGATTTCCGATGATCAATATTTGTTTTTGTTCTCTAATCCCGAAATATAAAAGGCAACCCTCGTAGTAATAATAAGTTATAAGTAAAGTAATGAAAATGCGGTGATCACCAATTAAATTGTGCGTTTTAATGTGTTTTCCTTCCTCCCGGACTTAAGGCGTTTGGCTTTCTTTTGCCTCCCATCCCTGTTTAGTGCTCGTCGGTGGAACAATTAATTATGATGGAGGAGGAAGTAGAACTCGCACCCATGCCGGTGCCAGGACTTCCACCCCACTGTATTTAATTGGGTGGTTGGGCATTGGGACCCAATCGACCACTCAGTATTTGTGCAAAACTCCACAATAGCAAGACTCGTCAGTTGAACCTAAGTCTGCATAATCAAACGTAAGACACAACTTCTTTACCAACTCGGTCATTGTGGCGTGACTCTTTATTTAATAAATACAAGGGTAGGCCCATAAGCCCTTAAAAACTCCTACGATGGCGCTCGCATCATCGCTAATGGTCTGTTTTTAGTAAGCATCGTTCCTCACTAGGTATCCGTCAATTTTCAATTTGTTTCATGTTTCAATTTTGCATGATAAATTGGGTATGAAAAAAATATCTGCGAGATGGGTACCGCATTTACTCTCAGCTGATAACTTTTCGAGCGGTGCTTGGCAGTTTTTGGGCAGATTAGTAACTGTAGATGAAACATGGATACACCACTACACTTCCGAGACGAAAGAACAGTCAAAACAGTGGATTGTTAACGGCGAGCGGGCTCCAAAGAAGGCAAAGACGGTGAAATCCGATGGAAAGATTATGGCTTCTGTGTTTTGGGATGCACGTGGTATTATCTTCATTGACTATTTGGAAGAGGGACAGACGATAACTGAACAGTATTATGCGTCATTATTAGGTCACCTAAATGAGAAACTAAAAAAAAAAACCTCCTCATTTTCTAAAGACGTATTGATCCGGCCACATACGGTATAGAAGAAATGAAAGATTTTTTAAACTATTATCATCTCCAAACCACTAAGAAGGTTTAAAAAAGCGAACTTGAGCAAAAATAAATTCTTTTTTTTTTTTTGTATAGTAAGCAGGAATCGGCTAATTCATAACAAAATCAAATGCGATGCCAGTTCATGTGGAGCCTCATTGTCCTAAGATTTATATGGTTTCATAAATGTTTGCAGATTTATATGAATAAATGGCGATTGTTATCCAACCATCCTGACGTGGACTTACTCTCGTTGAGACTTTTGTAAGTAAGCTCACAGTTATTGTACCTAATACATAATACCGAAAGTAGTTATACTGAGAGCAGTTATGTTGTTGTGAGGCAGTTGAGTAACAAACCTAGTATTGTATTGTTATCTACAACGTAGATGTAGATACAATTGAGAGAACAAAAACACAAATTTGTTCTTATATCCTGGCTGCCGTTTTTTTTTATTTATTTTTTATTTATAATTTAAACTTAAGAGAAGAAATGTGGGTAGAAAGACCGAACTAGTGCAAAACAAAAAAACTAAATGGTTTACTATGAGTTTACTATTTTAAAAATATAATAAATATAATCTTCTATCTTAACTAAAGTTATCAATTTGATTTCGTTCAATGACCTAAACCGCATTTAAAAAATAAGCTTATGGAAATTGTTCACTAATTATTTATATACCAAATACTACTTGTTAACTCGATGCGAGGTGAATCCATATACTTATGAAAAAAAAAAAAGCAGTTAATGATTGTGCGCTAAGACTGTGACTGAGTTGAGAACACCAGAGGCGTTAGCGCACTGCTATCCTACGTTTTTCAGAGAACAGTGGGAACCCCTGCTGACAGATGTCATACGCAAAATAACGAAGAAAGCGATAGGGACGATGTTTAATATAATATTTGTGGGGCCAGTACTTGGGTTTTTCCAAATTCTCGAACCACCTATACATATGTGGTGTTTCTCACAACCGCTTACGATGAGATCATTTGATAATTAGATACATTAATAATAAATATAACTATAAACGGTTCTGAAGAAGCTGGCATTTGATTGTAGTCACTCACTCAATATGTGTCAACTTGTTAATATTTAATATATGTTTAACGAATCCACAACTTCAAATTAAGGTGTTCAAAACATGTGATTTTGAATTAATTAGTTAACTGTCTGTTGTTGTTTCTTCTACTAACTACCACTTAGTGTATTTCAGACAGATTTCATCTATTTCATAATAATGCATTCGGGTTGAGCGGTATGATTTCTTAATTAATAGTATTTTGTTGCGTTGTTGTTGATGGAGTGAAGAAAATACAAGCGAATTGGTTCTCTTTTTAGATTTTCTATAGGTATAGGTATATGTACAGGTATTTGAATCGATGGAATAACTTCCGAGGTGCAGAATGACTTAAGTATTCAGTTGAGATCAGTATCGATGATGATGTTATAAATACGGTAGTCCATCCTATGTGGATAAGAAATCTACTTGGCTTTTGATTTTTGTTTGGAAGAGGACAACTATATTTTCATTTTAATCTGTAAGCTTTTATCGTGTTTTGCTGATTAATTTAATATATTCAACAACTAGAGGCGAAATGACTCTTGGGCCGTTCGTTGATATTATATCTATATAACTATTTTGTATTCAGTTAAAGCGACTTTTCTGCCGCGGTACTAGTTTAGGGTGCAGATCAACCGGGTAATCACACCACTTGGATCGTACAATTAAAAATTGTATTAAGTTATATTTTCAATTTCAGTATTTTATGAACTTTATCAGTTACCATAGAGATTCAACTTACAATTCTCTTTATATAATTTGTCAGGACATTTTGCCTCAGCATTAAGTTTGACACCAGTGTCTTATGTTTTTAGATGATGAAATAAGTGGCCTATGTCTGTAACATCACAACAGTTTGTTGCTTCATCCAAACTAATTTGGTTTCAACGTGGAAGTGGAATTTTCTCGCGAGAATTTCTTTTTTATACGAATATGTGGATCACACAGCAGATAGCCAATTACATGTCTGGGTAACAACAAAAGAACCCTGCAACAATATGAGGTAACTATGTTTGGATACATGACAAAATTGGAGTACGTTTCCGTTGAACCTTGCTACAAAATTAAGGCATCCGGCACTGACATGGAGAATTTCATCATCATCATCATCATCGGCACTACAACCGGGGACCGGTCTTGGCCTTATTTAGCAAGTCCTAAGGCTTGTTAAATTTTCCATAATGATTTATTTTTTCTGGGCAAGGTCATTAGTCTTGCGCCAGAGGCTCCCCGACGGGGAATCGAACCCCGGTCTCCCGGGTGACAGGCGGGTATACTAACCACTATACTATCGAGGAGCCCAGACATGGAGAATTTACTATATAAATATTTGGACGAACTGCTGTTGTTATTTTCTGTTGGGCCAAATCGCATCTGTAAAAAGCTAGAAATCACCAAATTTGACACTCAGGAATTTAGGTGGTTCAGGAATTTATTCATTTGATATCAACAAACATCCACAAGGTCAATAAATCTTTAGAAAATGAGGATGTTTTATTTTTATTTTCTCATTTAGCTGACCTAATAATGACGCATAATACTGTCCAGTTATCGTTTGTCTCTTTTCCAAATAGTCAATGAAGATAATACCATGTGCATCCCAAAACACAGAAGCCATAATCTTTCAATGTTATACCCCTATAGTTGCTGCATACTGTGATATCTCCCTTCTTATGTATGGGGCAAATTATTCAACGACGCCAATCTTCCGGCATCTGCTCTCGCTCCCATACATGCACCACGATCTCATGATTTGCACTGATGTAGCGCTGTCCCTCCTTGTTTGATCAGCTCAGCTGGTATGCCATCAGCTCCGGTGGCTTTATTTGATTTGAGCTATCTTATGGCTTTTAATGTTTTCTCAATGATTGGTGGCGGGAACATTTGGTCTTGATCTTGCATTGGTGGAACCTCCAATTCTTCTGTGAGCTGACCATGTAGCAATTCATTGAAGTGCACTTCCTATCGCTCCAGAATGCCTTCGGGATCGGTGATCAGATTACCCTCTTTATCCTTGCAGTAAGTGCAGCGTGGTGTGTACGGCGTCATAATTATTTGGTAGAACTTCCGCGCCTGGTGCGGATCTCGCTCTCTACTTTCCTCTATTTCATAGGCAAGGTTTTTTTCCCAGGTACCTTTTGTTCTCTGTAAAGCATTTTTTCAGATCTTCTGAGTTCTTTGTATTTCTCCTCGCGTACACGCGTCCTATGAGACTGCTGCACTGCCCGGTAAGCAATATTCTTACGGTCAGTCGCTAGTTTGCACTCATCATCAAACCAGTCGCTCCGATCTCTACGACTACTGCCTAAGATGGAGTTGGCAGTACTAATGATAATATTCTTAAGGCGCGTCCTTTTCTCTTCTACGCCCGGCATTCTGACTCCAGGACTTCCATCGGGCTTTTCGAGTGCGAGTCTTAGCGCATGACCGAATGTGTTACTGGTATTCTCACTGCGTAAGGCGTGTTGATTCGAACTAAATCCGCGGATGCAATACGTCTCCGTAAGGCAATCCGCGCTCGGAAAACTGTACCAACGAGATAGTGATCCGAGTCGACGTTGGCACCTCGGTACGTTCGTACCGTCATCATGCTCGAGGAGTGACGGCGACTATCAACACGTGGTCAATTTGGTTCCGAGTGGCTCCATCAGGTGATACCCAGGTGGCTTTGTGGATATCTTTACGCGGAAACCTGGTACTTGCAACGAACAAGTTTTCCGATGGTGTCAGTTCGATGACTCGTAGTCCACTGTCATTAGTGTTCTCACAACTACTATGGGAACCTACGTAGTGTCTAAAAACCGGCGCCCGACCTATTTTTGCATTCAAATCACCAAGAACGATTTTCACACCGTATCGTGGGCAGGCATTGTGGGCCTGTTCGACGTTCTCGTATAATTCTTCTTTTTCGTCGTCAGGGGACTCCTCTGTAGGTCCGTGAACGTTTATGAGGCTTATCTTCTTAAACTTGCCTCGCATAGGAAGATTGCATAGCCTTTCGTTTACCGCATTAAAGCCGTTGGTGGTAGGCTTCAGTTTTTGGCTGACTAGAAAGCCTACCCCGAGCGTGACAGCTGTAATAAATGTCATACTCGTTTCTTTGAATAACACCACTCCCGGTCGACCTTATTTCTTGTAATGCTGTTATGTCAGTTTTATATTCGGACAGGACATCGGCTAGCTGATGTGCAGCTCGAGCTCTGTATAGTGAGCGGACGTTCCATGAAAAAATTCTTTAATCGTTTACCCATTTTCGTTTGCGCGGTCGTCGTCGTGTATCCGGTCCATATCCGAGGCTTGTTAAATTTGCCATAATAATTCGTTTTGACGGGCAAGGTTATTAGCCGTGTGCCAACCTTTCTCTGGATGTGGCTGCATACATTCGTTCACTACTTGGCGGGCGCCAAAGTAGCTATCCAGGGGTGTCACGTGGAGACTGCATGTCAACTTGGATTCACCGGGTTGAAAGCAATCAGTAACTTTTCCCGAAATGTTCGCTCCCATCCCCCCACTTAATGGTTAACTGTTAAAACACACAACGATGGAGTTGCTTCTCAATTCATTATGGTGTCTAAAAATTCACCGAACAATATTGGAGGCATCATGTTATTTGTCATTCTGTTGTTTTTTAGACAATTTCTCATAAAAACTGCTCCAATATCCTTAATAACTTGGTTTTGTATAGCTTATCAAGCATCTTCAACCCTCATCAAGTGGTTTCATGTGTTCTGAACTAAAGTGAGATGCAGTGGTTCAACCATCGATCCAGGTCCTCGTTGACAAGTACGTTGAAACAATCTCCTGGAGTTCCTTTTGATACAACAAAATCGATTTGTAAACTTTGGATGTTACGCGGATGGGACCACGGATTGCGTCATTGTAGCGGACACTTAGGGGAGGCACGACGAAACATCTACACAGCCATTTCGAGAAACGCTTCGTCGACCCAAACCCGGCGGCACAACCGTGAGTACACACCCATTTTTAATATATTAATTTTTGTGCAACATATTCATGTGCAACACCATCGGCTCAGTTCTAAGCAAAGAGTCAATAAGAATACATAAAGTTTGATAAATGATAAATCAGACAACGTTTTTCTTTTTCAGAAATACATTTCATCTTTTTTGATGAATCCATTTTGACTTCCTTGGAACAACCCCAACTTCTTCTCAATGTTGCACTTTTGTGGACTCTCCACCCGAAGTTGTGACTTCAGGAGGGAGGCATCTGATCTTGAACCAGCAACCACCATTTCATCACTAAGGGTAAGTCGGGATGTGAATTGTTCGTTTTTTATTCAGTAGTGTCCCCACGAATTGTGAATTTAATTCTCCTTGGGAGTGATTGTAGCGTCTCTAACAGATACACACACAATACACAAGCAAATAGTGAAGAACACCGAACGAAAATCGAATAAGAAAATGCATCAGAGCCGTATACCATAGCGATAACATAACAATTCACATCAATGGAATATAGTTGAGTTTAAAAATGGAATTCTAAACACGGCCAGTAGCCTGATATGTTACGCATTGGTTCAATTTTTGGTGATTCTAACTGTCATAGCATCAGTTCGAATCACACGTTCGTCACTATCATTCCAAGCGCCATAATTGGTGACTCACCGACGTGATCTGTACACACAGCGCACACTTTCCCGTAGTAAACAGAACTTCACACACGATCATGACTTCCGCATAGAGCAACGGGCACACTCGCCTGCTCCGACGTTCTCTCGTTCGCTCCGTCGTTCGCACACGAAACTGATCCTAACGAAGTTACTGAGGAGGGAGTACTGTAGCGCCTCTAACAGATACACACACAATACACAAGCAAATAGTGAAGAACACCGAACGAAAATCGAATAAGAAAATACATCAGAGCCGTATACCATAGCGATAACATATTAATTCACATCAGTGGAATATAGTTAAGTTTAAAAATCGAATTCTAAACACGACCAGTAGCCTGATGTGTTACATATTGGTTCAATTTTTGGTGATTCTAACTGTCATAGTGTCAGTTCGAATCACACGTTCTTCACTACCATTCCAAACGCTATATGATCACCACAGGGAACGTGAGCTTATTCTTTTACCATTTACCAGTCATTGTAAAACTATTTTAATGGTGACCTTTGGGTGGTTGTCAAGAAGCTCTGATTCGAAGTGTAATTGCCACGATCAGCAAATGACGTCTGTTGCCAGATTGCGTAGCAATTCAAAGTTTATAGTTGTATAGATCTCCAGGGATAGAAAAGTTTAATGCTGTGTTCATATCGGGTTGTGCGGATTTTTGTGCATTCGTCGAAGTGTTATTTTCTGATGATTATTTCGAATTGTACATTTTTAGACTCGGTTGCTCTGTATATCATCGGCGACACTATTCTTGGCCTAGCACCACATATTCACCCTCGCAAGCAAGGTGGTTCCCCCTGGCCTACTGCATCCAAATCTTACCAACGATTTACGGCAGGTGCTTTTAGGCAGTTTGTTCACTTTGATTTTTTTCGAAACCCTGTCGGGGAGTACGTCGGCGCAAATTCTGCAAACTACGGAAAATGTCACACTATAATCTCAAGACTCCCGATATCAAATATTTCCAACCCACGACAACGGTTAAGGTACCTTTTTAGACCTACGACAATGATCTCGCTGTCGTTCGATTGACTAAGAGCCACTGATCAATCGTTCTTATACTCCTCCGACAAAGGTAGTATGTTTTTGCTGACCACCAACCGACACCCCAAATTGACGATTCCTTAGTTCTACCCGAGGGCTACTGAGAAACGCTTGGCACTCAAACTCATTCATTCAATACAATTGAAATAAGTCCAGCTCCCTCATACTTGATAATACCTCCGATGATATTCAAAGTAGCCTTGTAGTGCTACACGAAGCCGTACCGTTTCCCTCCCACACACACATTCCATATTATTATTATCCCCATACACATCCACCTACTATATAATTAATCGATATACCCAAACTAACATTCAATCCAATGTTATACAAATTGAATTGTTCAATTCCCAGAAAGACTTAAAAACTAAACACCACAATGCATATCTTCATATGCAAACAAACCCGTATTAAAAGATATTCATTTCGTTCCCATACACACAATTCTAAAATCCTTATCTTCATCTGCATTCTAGCCAGATGGGCATATTCTAACAATAGATATCCCATTCCTTTTCTCTAGTTGCTCACATACAAATCTCAATGAAGATTTGTATAAAAGGGCGATGGATTTTGGATTCGAAGATCTACACATACACACCGACCAAAGCGCAGATTATCAGACGCCAAAGACGTGATCTGCGTTTACTACCGCACTCAAGACCTACCGGTCTTGTACGATTTCTTTCCCACCATCCCCACATCCAAGTAGTTAGAAAACAATTGAACTAACCCTGTCCACACTATCCTTAGATACGTCCTTCCCCTTTCTTTTCAGATATCTTGAGACCGAGTCCAACATCTTCACGGATGTGGGTGATTCTGGTTATCGCAAGATGACCAGAAGCCAGAGATAATATGGAGGACACATTTGTCCTTGTCTTCCTAAAGACGGCCTCTCGCCACCCCATTTTTTTGATTCGAAGATCAGTCTCAATTGGCGTCTGTTGAGTGTACCGAAATATATCGGTACCCCACAATATTTAATTTGATTTTTGTCTTACTAATCTCACCTCCGGGGCCGAATCAAAGATCTTCTTTATTTGGTATTTTCTTTATTAGCGTTCTTTTCAGACGCACCGCAGCCACTGTTACCCAATACAACAATGCTCAACTATGCCGACGACACTTTAATTTATTCAAGCAACAAGCTTGTCAAGGAGGCAAGAAACTGTATTAACAGATATCTCCCAATCCTGTCAGCCTACTTTACCAAGTGGAGAATTCAACTAAATCCAACCAAAACTCAGCTCATAGTTTTTAAAGGCAGAAACGCGAGTTGTACAAACAACACTATTCGCTGCCATAATAAAATCAGAATTAAAATAAATAACAATATAATTAAACCCTCCAAAACCTTAAAGTATCTAGGTATAACCTTTACCAACAATCTGTCATTCTCCGCCCACATTAAAAATACGATTCGTAAAGCCACAACCCAACTGAACCTCTGCAGAAAAGTCATGTACAAACCGAATGGTCTCTCTCCCAAAGTCAAATCACTTATCTACAAACAAATAATCAGACCCACTCTCACATATGCATGCCCGATATGGTACCATATCACACCCGCCCAAATGGAGAAGCTACGCATTTTCGAAAGGAAATGCTTCAGACTTATCACTGGCCTCAACCGACATCCTAACTCCCACAAATATTACAACATTAGTTCGCTCTACTATGCCGCTAATATTGAACGTATAGATCGACGCTTCCTCGAGCTGTCCATCAAATTTATCGAAAATCTTCCCAATAATCCCAATCCGATAATAAATGCGCTCACATCGACTCCGTCAGACAACCGAACTGCCTACCCGAACTGTCTCCACACCAGAACCCTCTTCACCTCTGGCAGGTTGGTCAACAACTCCAATGAGATCGTATACCACAATACTGAACTCTCACCTCACCAGTTTAAATATTGTAATATACAACCCTTCTCTAATATCTTGCGTTTCAACGACCAATCGGAAAGTGTTCCCCCAACCCATATCCCCGACTCATAGTACCCACCCTAACCCAAATTCCACCCATCAACCACTATACCTCCCGCCCCACCCTATTCTAACTTATTGTAATAATAATAGATTTAATAATTAGATAAGCTAGGCTAAGCTAAGTTAAGTTAAGTTAAGCAAATTAGTTATAGGTTAAGTAAATAATTATATCCTGGTTTTCTGACCTTTTCCAGGAAGCCCCACCTACTCCTATCTTGTCCACCCATGAAATATATAACTTTATAATAATGTTTGAAAAATGTACTAGCAAGTATGTGTAAACGATTAAAGCTAAGATAATTATAAGTTATCTGTATTACTTATTGTAACAAATCATTTATGGTCAATAAATACAGAAATGTAAAAAAAAAAAAAAAGCGTTCTTTATAGTCTGCTACCACCGACTGCTGCTTTCGGACTACGGCTACTGACTGTCGGTTATTGACTGCGCTTCGGCAGCTCGTTATTGACTGCCCCGAAACCAAGATGGGCCGCCCTTTTTATATTATTTCCGATCGAGGTTTGCACACAAGTATGCATTTAGTATTGGAGTACAAACCCGATCTTTGTACTAATAAAAAGGTTAGTGATTAGGTCAATGTGCGGCAGGTTAGGTTTAAACTTAGTCTGTTGCACATGCGATGCCCTCGGAGGGGAATGTATGCAGGATGGTGGACCTTAGGGACAGGTAAGTGTTTTGGGTATAGGAATGGGATAGGTTAGGGGGGTTTTAGGTAAGTGGTTATTCGGGATAGGTGGTAGGTAAAGGAGTTGTGATTACGAATCACAACACGTCTTAGGTGTAAGGACGCCAATAAATGTATCTAAATAAAACAAAATTAAATTAAATACAGTAGTAAATAGTCTACTTTAATTTAAAAAGTATTTTTTATTGGGCCTGGCCGATTCCTCCTAGTCAACAATTGGTCGTCACTCTTCCCTCAAGTCTAAGGAAGCACGGAGGCGACTGCAACGAGCTTTCTCAGGAGCGGTATATTAAAGAGATCCCTCGTCCTTTTAAGGACAAAGAGATACGCTCCCTGAGTGAAAGGCTACAGCAGCATTTCGGCTTATATGCTGCTATACTGTCCCACATGACTACATGCTCAGTACATTTGGTCCTAGCATAAGTCAAATAAATAATCTACATGATATTACTTGTGTAAAAACAAGGGAAATCATGCGTAAATACGAGTATCGCGTAAATATCGTATTTACTAATCCAGAAGGGTGATGGCACATAATCCCTCTTGAGATAAAGAATGCCATTCGGATATCCTTGCGGACTATTTCCGGGGGACAACAACCAAATAGCTGTTTTATATTAATGATTTGCTAGTGTTAACGAGCAACAGAATATTTAGTTTTGCGGACGCTAGTACACTGATTTTCAAATGGTCGGCCAATTAAGGTATCAACGTCACACTAGCTGACTTGTAGACAGTTCGACTCCCTGAAACGAGATTTGAACAAGATCCTACTATGAGAAAAGGCCAATCTTGTAGATTTCAACGCACAACGTTTACAGCAATAATAAATCGTCGGTTCCAGGGCTTATGATGAGCGCGCAAAGACCATTAATCTAAGGAAAGCATAATTCTGGTCGGCGTCACAGTTAGTGGGAATGGGTCTTGGAATGAATACCTATCGAATTTCGCTTCTAGGAAGCTGAATTACCTTTTGAAGTCAAAAATATATTTTACTCTGAGCCAACTACTTCTCTTCTGTAGGTGCGAACTTAGACCCGCGCTCAAGCATTGTTTTCATTATTGGAGTTTTGCTCCTGAGTATACCGTGGCGTTTCTAACAGATACACCCAATCAAATAGTAAATAACACAAAGAGAAATTCGAATAAGCAAAGCAACAGAGCCCTAAACCATAGCGATATAGTAACAATTTCACATCAGTTGAGTGTACTTAAGAATAATGATAGAATTCGAAAACGCGGCAGTGGTTTGATGTGTTGAGCATTGGTTCTATTTGTTGGTGATTCTTACCGTCGTATCGTCGGTTCAAATCACACGTCCTTCATTATCGTTGCAAACGCCATAATACTCTCGATCTACTCGATAGCATTCAGAGACTTGTCAATCTGCCTAATCAAAAACGCAGCTCAACATCAAAGCTACATTTGCGATCACTTCGAAGATGCGTAGCAAACCATTGCCTCTTTCTTCCACCCTCACTGCGTATTAACATTCAATGATATCCAAGAATTCTTTTTGTGCGCGTAAGTTACGAAATCGAATGTCTCACGTGGCTGAAACACCCCAAAAACGTAAAGCAAAAACAAAATGCACAGACTCAATTTAATCAATTACTTCATTGTACTTAATGTTTAATGGAGGCACAAATTACACTTTTCCTTATCTTTCCCAAACTCAGCATAATTAAAAAAAAAGAACTTGAAAAATATAGTCACCTGTACTTTTTGAGACCAACCACCTGACTAATCTTTTCCTCTGTTTTTATCCCTTGTTCTTAACTCAGAGTCAACAGTATTCAGTCACGGCGTTGCGAAATTTCCATTAATACCACTTTGCACTTCACGGTCATTGTTGAAGTTCAAGGTGCCCATTCATTCTAATTATGGATGGGGAGATATCAATTTGCATTTACGCTCAAATTATTGTGACGAACTGCAAAAAGTTCAATAATTCTCTTTGACATTAAAGTGATATACTTTACACTTCCGTCCCGATAATTTCGACTTTGATAAATGTGAACTTGTATTGATGATGACACGACTACCAATGCAGTTATTTTTATTTAATGTTATTTATATAATGTAAATTATAAATTATTATATACTAGGGGGCTTTGCCCCCTGCTCGCTACGCTTGTGACGTTTTTCGCCACAGAAATTTATATATTTATCAAATAGGTTACCTGCCGTTTTTCCTGTGCGGGGCATCCAGTATTTCTATCGTTATTCCCGCCTAGAAGCATTACGGTCTCTCCACGAAACTAAAACAACTCGTCTGGGGAATTCGCTTCCAACATGAATCCTCTCGATGGTCCGGTGTAAAACCAAGTTGGTAAATTGATCTACAGATCTTAAAAAACCTTCGATAATGTTCGGGTTCACCGGACAAATTGTTAAACACACGTCGTTCAGGAAAGTTTCAATAATAATCTCAATTTATTGTCTCTCCCTGTTCAATCAACTTTTGCTTTTACAATTTTGCTTTTTAACTTTTACGATTTTATTCCTTTACTTGTTACAATTTTTATTTTTACTTTGTCACAATTTCAACCTTTTTACTTTCTTTGTTCATCGAACACCGGCGCTCTTCTTCTTCTTTTCTCAACTGTGAAACAAAAAAAACGATCATCACTCTTTTTCTTCTTTCCTTTTACGGAACAAACTTTCTGTTATTTTTTCCCGCTATGTACACTCTAAGAACCTTTCTCTCTCTCCATCTCCATCCACTCGGAAAAGGGATCCACAATCGAACAAAAGTACGTTCGTACATTCAACATGTGGATCGTGTGTTTTTTCACCACCTTACCATCTATTATTATTTTATATTTAAAACGAAACAAACGATGGGGATGGCGGAAGCCGCACGTAACACGCTCGCCAACTCCCGTATCAGTTTTAATGTAATTATCAACAATTTTAAATTTATTTTCAATTTCAATGTAACGATCAATGTTTTAAGCCTCTCCCACAATACGCATAGCGTACGGAGCTTTGAGATCACAATTTTGGACGTTAAAAGAAGCAAAAGCAAACATATTATTATAAACACGAATGTTTTCTCTAAAATGTTTATTTATTTCGTCATTACCATACAGTAAATCAATTATTGCTTTGGAAAATTGATCGTGTTGAAAAGATAATTGTACTTTGTCCTGATGACAGCAAATATTTTTTAAACGTGATTTTGGGGGAAGGTATTGTTACGGACTTACCTCGCGTCCAGCCCCCCCCCCCCCCCCCCCCCCCCCCCCCACCCATAACACCCATTAATCAACTTTCGCAACCAGAGACAATATATAAAACATCCGATGTAGACGTGCAATTCAGCTCTCTAAGTAAATCTTTATCAACCGCAGTGAATTTATTATGAAATTCGTGAAATATTAACCGCAATCAACTCATTAGACTATTTATTCATTTATCGTGCATTTATTTCGGTTTTGTGCACATTTAATACATTTTTCATCAAACATACAATTACATTACTAATTAAATTGCTGTTTATCACATAACCAATGTGTTTTAATATCACGAAAACATCGGCTTTCACTCAGTGAACATGTGGGGGTTTCTCTATTCTATATGAGAAACAACCCACAATTCCAACCACAATTCCTACCTAATTTCGACCGCCTTACAGCACGTCAAATCAACCCCATTTCCCCCTACTTACCTGTTCACCTGCAAAGCATGTTTCCACCACGGACACATAGCTAAACTCATTGTACCACGCAGACAATGCATAAATGAGTTTAGCTTACCTTTTTGCCATACGGCAACTCGTGTCCATGTCGATTAGCGACAACCAATTCCAGCCGGACGAAGTTGTCACATCATTGCAGATCCGCTGGGGAAATTTATCAAAACATTCGATTGAATCACGTGATAATACTTCCCTAGCGTTACTTAGGCTTTTCTCCAGACACTTCATTCGCTGGGGATCAATGCTCCCTTTTTGCAGGTGAATATCATCAGCTTAATTCTCCTCTCTTTCTCAGTTCTGTCTTCGTATGGATCAATGTAAACTGAACTCACCATACTACCGAATCAGGTCAATGCGGTCCGATCAGAACTACATTGATTCATGCACATACAACCAAATCCACCCCAAGATGATCGTACAGCGTGTTTCTGTTCTCTCATTGTCCCGCTCTCTTCGATCATCAGTTTACCGACGTAACCTACCACACATCGAAGAACGTGGCAGTGAGAGAGCAGAAGTATGTTCTTTTTTGGTGGTATCCAATTTCTTCCCTTTTCAGATAGTCGATTAACGTGATTACCGGGGAGAGGTTGTGTCGCTAACCGCCGCCGCGTGTGCATGCTTATGCACACGCTTGTCCGCAGAGATTCACAGAAGAAGTGTAAAGTTTAGAGACCTAAATAGTAATTTTACCGATGAAAAATGGCGATGTATATGGTGCTAGTGTAATCGAATTATTACTAACTGTTTTAATTAGTTGCAATTTTTGTGAAGTCCTTGAAATTAAACAAACGTATTTACATTTGCAAAACGCTACTTTGAAGTCGTACTCCGAAGTACTCCTGTGGGAAAGACGGCAAACAAATTTAAAAACACAATATGAGAGTGTTCGACAAAATCAAATAAAGAGGAAATTGTTATCAAACAAACAAACATCAGAGTGTTATTTAATGTTTCAGTTATCCTGGGTGGACTATTCTCGCAACCGCGCAACATCGTTGGGAGATATAAGGAATACGTGCCATACGCTGGCACCCACCATCTTATACCCCCATAAATACTCAGTTACAAAACGTGTGTTTTAAAAACGACAACCTATTGATATAATTAATCTGATTCATAAACGAGAACGAAGCCACGAAATAGAAAAACAGTGACGTGACGTGATTAAAAACAAAGTGCAACAACAACAAACAAACAAAACGAATGTTAAAAGTGACAAAAAACGTGCTCACAAAATCACTTCAGTGAGGTGCAAAAACCAAGTAAGACAATTAAAATATATCACCTCAGTCGTAAAAGTGAGAATTAAAACACAATATATTGCTAGTTAAGCAAAGAGTTTTCAAAACATCATTTGGCGCGAGTGCAACAGCGAGCGGTACTCTCTCCGATTCTTTTTAACATTTACATTAGCGACTTATTAGATGCACTTCCGCAGGCTATTGCGTACGCATACGATCTCATAATTAACAGAACAGCTCCGAAAGTTGAGATAATAAATAGTTTAATACAGCGAAACTTCAACAACGTGCAGCGCTATTGCGATGACTGGAAACTTAGGATCAACTTCCAGAAATGTGAAGCCATCCTATTTAGAACTCCATTATATAAAGCCACGAACGACACAAGGAAAAACTGGCAAAAGCTAGTTATCGTGGGACCGCATGGAGATAAACTGGAAACCAAGAGTTTAGTTAAATACCTTGGCATCTGGCTAGACCAATATCTGTATTTCAACAGACATGTAGAGACGGCTTTGGTCAAGGCTAGAAAAATGTTTGCTATGACAAGGAGGCTATTTCACAGTAGCCAACTTGACAGCAGGGTAAAAGTCATATGCTACATGACGCTAATCAGGCCAATGCTCATATATGGTTGTCCAGTATGGTTTAACATAGGTCCAAATTTGATGGAAAAGATTCCGGTGTTCGAAAGGAAGTGTCTCAGAAGTTGTCTCAGATTATATCGGACACCGGAATCGGACTATAAAAAGTATTATTCAAATGAGACTTTATATAATGAAGCGTACATAAATAGGGTGGATAATTTTATGATTAAATTAATCAGAGGACATATTGCGAGAGCAATAAGCTCGTCTAATGACCTAATTTTCGGGGCCTATTATCCAAACACTCTGTACTATGAGAGCGTGCGTCGCAACGGCTTTGTTCCACCAGAGGCGTTCCTTGACTTGGACGTGAAAGGGCATATACAGGATAGATCCGGAATTCCGCTGATCCATCATGTAAGTAGATCATCTGTAGACGGGTGATTGTGCTACGACCGGGAAGTAACGCGCACCGAAGAAGAGCTCCTGCGCTTCAGTAGGGATATCTCCCATAGAGACCAGGACGATAGTATTAGACAGCGTCAACAGTTCTGGTGGTTGAATGGCATACAAAGACCTGGATACCAAAGTCGGTATAGAATCACACTATCATCAGCTAGTTTACATAGACTTAGCTTTTCTAAATTAGGGTAGTATAAAATTTAAGTTAAGTTAAGTTAAGAGCTTTTACATAAAATTAAAAAAAAAAAAAAAAAGAATAAGTTAAGTAAGTTAAATTTTAAGAAAAAAAAAAATTGACAAAGTTTTTCAAATTTTTCTTTGTCTTTCAAATAATTATAAGTACTGCCAAAAAGTTCTGTCACCGAAAGGCAAATTATACAAATGTTAAGTAATGTTTAGCTTAGAGCGTCTGTGAAGGACCAGTAAGTTATTATATAAGATAATTAAGCTAGAATTTAAGCATTTTTTGTCTAGCCTTTAATTTAGAGATTAAGAATATAAAAAGAAAATAAAAAATGTTTTAAAAATGAAAATGAAAATCACCTTTCGCAAGTTTCCCCTCTCTACCTGTAAAAGGAAAATAAATCGCCAAGTAGCTGATTTGCATAAACTAATTTCTGCAAATTCTACTTGGTAGAAAAACAGTAATAAAACGGCGTTGGCGCCGGATAAAAAAATAAACGTCAAATAAAAAAATCTGACACACGAAAAACTTTTTTATATAATAGAGAGATATAATAAAAATTATATATAAATAGTTATAAATTACACCTAGCTTATTAAATACTAAGATTGTTAATCCCGGCAAGTGGCATTAATATTATACAATAGGAAATTGTCAACTAATTAACTCTGTTATCTCTCGATAATTAGTGTTGGGAAAACGAAATAAAATGTTGTCTGTATTTATGACGGACACCGCCACATAAAGGTGTAAAGCTATTGCAAAAATTCCCAATTCTTTCTTCTTACTTTTTCATTTCGACTATCTCTTATGACGGTTCTAAAGGACCTTTGAGAGATGAGCGGTTAATTAGGAGATGCGTGCAGTGAAGTCGAACCAAAATATTGCCCTATTGTTCATACATTTTTTTGGGCCCATTAACCCTCTCCAGGTAGCATCCTTTGATATCGTAAACATGTTAGTGAACATTTTTCTGATTGATTATGTCCTTTTCAGAATGAGCCAAGAATTACTTCGTATTCTATCTTATAGTACCCAGAAGAATCCTAAAGATATCACTGTACCAACATTTTAGGAAAAATCTTACAACAAAGTTCTAATGGGCACCCTAGATATTTCTACATTGAAGCACATCGGAAGAGAAGAGATACAGTTTCCATTGCAACAGTTGAAATAATTAAAATATGTCCGGATAATTTTAGTAAATTTCGTGAGATCTGCGGTCAACCTAAACGTGAGTTGTCATCAGATACCCCAAAAGAATTAAATTTGTTCAGTATTAAGTTTCACTCGAATAAGCAGCCCTTTTTAATGTACGCTAATGTACAGAAAGATATAAACGTCTGGTCCTTGCCGAACTACCTCTAAGATGGATAAGTACTGGCCTAAGAATTCCTATAACTCCCTTAAAATATTTATAACGTGCATACTTTAGACCAACCACAACATTATGTTTCGGATTATTTTCGACTTTGAAATAGTTTCTTGTCATGTACCGAAGGATGCGTTTACCACTTCAAACAAGAAATCGTTTCACAAACTTTTAGGTATACTTTGCATGCCGTAACCCTACCTCAAACTGGAAAATTGTTCCTTAAAACTGTTAAAAATGTGATTGGGAATCCCTTTAAAAACCCTGCCTCCGTTGAACACATTACGTATCCTTTTCAGAAGTTCAGTATTTAACAAACCTCTGCAGAATTGTTTTTGAAATTTCAAAAATATATTGTTGTCTTTCGAATCTTGCTGGTGTTTAATTATTGCCCATTTATTAGACGGCGTTAGGTTAACACAAGTAAATATCGACGACATAGTTTTCCTCGCCCTTTTCGAATGAAAAGACAACTTGCCTTTCTAATGAAAACAAACAAAAGATAACATGTTAACTAAATGTCGGAAACTTTTTAATTAAACACTAATTACATGAGAAAGTTATGTTGATTTAACTTTTGCACCCGATCGGAGCATAGGTTGGCACACAAGTTGATGAGATGCCTTTGGGGACGTAAATACTTTAGAAACTTAATATATGGTATATCTAAATTTTACAAGACACGTACACGGCGGGCCAATATCACTTTCTCTTAATTTAATCCACCTTTAACAATATAAAAGTTAGAAAATATGTATTGCACTTCCAATTATAAAAAAATAATTCGTGAAATAGTAGCTTTAAATTTTTTGGTTTGGTTTTTTTTTAGTTAAGTTTTTATATAGATAGATATTTTTCTAGTGTTCGAATATATATTGGCAAGAACAGGTAAATATGAAAACTATAAGGCCCGCATTCTTTTAATTCACTCTACTCCCATTAAAGTCAACATGGGTTGCCGAAAGTATAGGGTTCTTTTTAGAATCCACACAATTTGCCTTTCAAATCCAGATAGAATACAGAATGATTTAAATATCCTTCTTTTTAAAAAATTAAAAAAAAAACAGCGTTGTAGTAAAAAAAAAATGTGCAAGGAAGGACGACTTCAACGAAACAAAGTCTAGTATGTCCTTCATCGGGTCTTTGGCTTCTGGCTGTCTTGTGACAATCACAATTACCCACATCTCTGAGAAAACCAAACACAGTCTCGAGTTATAAAAAAAAAGGCAAGGCTATTTAATGATAGTCTCTTCTAGGTTAGTGCATGCGATCTCTAACGACATGGATGGGAGAATAGTATGAAGGAAATCATACAAAAGCGTTTGGTCTTAGGTGTGATAGTAAATGCATACTACGTTTTTGCACTTTGGTCGGTGAGTGTACGTGTTAGCAGGAGACTCCATGGGACTGGACCAAGATTATAGTAGGGAATGTTGTTAACAAAAGTACTTTCTTCAGTTTTGTACCGAAGAAGACATTATGGTGGTCGTATTTAAAGAGTTCGAATGAGCGAAGGGTCAGAAACCCAAGTCTTCCCGTACAAGCAGTTTTCCCTGAGACTTAGAGTAATGGCAATCATCATTCCTTTTAGAGTAGTTGATGCATCTTCTGTATGCCCTTTACTCTCACTGTCTCACAAATGCCGTATTTACCACCCACACATACACTCGCTCTTCCCTAGCCTCCTACCTCCCCTATCGCCCAGTCATCTTCACCTTCCTGTTTTTTTTTCTCCTTTTTTGTGTTTAATAATAATGTCTTAATTACTACTCTAGAGTTTAAGATAGTGTGTAAGGTTTTATATTAATTTAATTTAAGCTTGCATTAAGCCAAATAAATGCGGGTTCTGCCCTCACTAAACTAAACTAAACTAAACTAAACTAAGGAATTTCCTTTCAAATATTTAGAATCTTTTAAATTGGGTGGAAGATATGCTAGACCACGTGGAAAAACGACAGCTCAAAGGGCAATTTCGGAAGCCCGTAGGGCGGCCGAAGTAGTAAACGTTTTAGGCCCCACTCAGCTACTGCACGTAGCGAACATAATTAGGACACCCGGCTCTACCCGCTACTCGGACATTAAGTCCTCCCTCCTTAGAGCCCTCAAGGTCCCTCAAGCATCACGGTAACAGCAACTAGCGAGGGAAACCAACATCGCTGGCCTTAGACCTACCCACTACTTAACACATCTACATTCAGTAGCGGGCCCAGAAATGCACGATGATCAAATTAGGCCGCATTTCTTAAGGTCTCTATCTAGCTCTACGCAGGCAATACTAACGGACCAGAGCCTGGGCCACCTGGCATAAATTGCCGCCACCAACCAGGTATTACACCCGGTACGGGCCGAGTCCCCAGCCTACCACGTAGACGCCGTCAATACCCACCTCCTGCCCCCACAGTCACACCTGCCCCTCGCAGGAGTGGGAGCCTCCAGCAATTCCCAGGTTCAACAGAGGACTCAAGACCCCTAGCCTACCTTCTAACACACGTCACCTCGTCCGACTTATTGGCGTTCCAAGCCTCACACCGCCGCGATTTGAATCAAATTCGCGCGGAAATCCGAAGCGTCCAGCGGGGCGCGCAGAATCGACGCGCGAATCGGCAACCCCCCACAGGATACCTCGCACCGGCCTACCAACCACCGAGCCCCACCTCGGCCCAACACAAGCGGCAACCCTAACAGGCAAAACACGCCTAACAACGCCGTCACACGCACGTGGTGCATCAATCACCAACGCGTCGGAGCGCGCACCATAAATCGCAGAGCGCCCTGCTGTTGGACCCAACCAACCACCCAATAGGAGCCGCCTTCCAAAAAAAAGTTGCCTGCCGTCACCCAAGCGCAACCAGCCGGCACCCACTCAATAAGATGCCTACCGTCACCCAAGGGCAACCAGCCGACAACCCCCTAAATAGTTGCCTACCGCCACCCAAGCGCAACCGGCAGGCACCCCCCTCAATAAGTCGCCTAACGGTCAAGGACCCAAGATCGAATATCGATTTCAGTCATCATGTTGTATTTTATTCAGATACAGCATTTGTTATTATTTATTTAAATGTTATATTATTTTATCTAAATGTTATATTAGTTCATCTGGCCTTCCGGTCGTTCCCCTGGGGTTGGGGCCTTCTACAACTGAGGGATATTCACCGGGGATTTCTCCTTTGGGACGGCTTCCGGCTACTCTAGCCCGTGGGTGACGATGGCTGTTGGTCGGCCAGTGTCCACTATTGGTTCACCTTTGGGGCGGTTTCCGGCTACTCTAGCTCGTTGGGAAAACTCTGCTGGGAGTTGATCGGCGAGTGTCCACTACTGGTCCAGGTTAAGTTCCAAAATCAAATTTAAACAACCCTTTTTCTATTTTCTTCCACCGCGGAAGTGGCAATTTATTTTATTTATATTTCTTCAACTTCCAACTTGAAGTTTCTTCTTTTAATTAAGCCAAATCTTAAATTATGCAACACTCGTTGGATGTCTGCTTCTAATTGAATTCATTTCAAACGGAGCTCATTTTTAAATTCTCATACTTTCCCGCGGTCATAGCTGTCCTCCAGACAGCCACCCGACGCTAGTCTCAGTCGAGGGCCATGCCAACGATGATGGGAACTACTACGTTGCACTTTTTGCAAAATTCTCTACCCCAAGGCTATGGGAAAATTTCGATTCACGGTGACGCGAATCTGATTTGCTCATAGCGAAATAGCATGCATGTGCCTGGGTGGAATCAACTTGACGGTGATGGGGTGTTGGATGATCATCAAGGTGATGAGAATGTTTGTTTGCTTGTAGGGCATAATGGAACGTGGGAAATGCAAAATTGCAATTCTTACTATGAGAACTGGAATTGCTTTGCGTTTCAAGGTGGTGGGGATTGGATTTGCCTATGGCAAATGGTGTACAACATTAGATGTTTTGCAATTTCAGACATGTTTCAAGTTGCATTGTGCAATTTGCATGCTGTGCAGTGGTGTATTGGGAGGGGAACGCGATGGAACGACGTTCCCTTACCTTTTTTCAGAATCGGAACGCGTTGCAGTACATTTTTAGTAGAAATTTTTTTAATTGCAAATGAAAATTATATTTTAAATTGGTGAATTTGAAAAACATTTCAAAAAATATGTTAACTAACAGAGTATTTATCTTGCTTTTTGTGTTAATTCATATATTGATTTAATTTATTTAAGTGTTAATTTATTTAATGTTATAATTTTTTTGTTTGCCTTGTGTGTAAGCCCAATTCGGTTTCGGTGGTGTAGACTTTCACAAGTTTCGAAGTCGAACGCCGTCGAGGTCAAATTGCGGTGTCAACGTTGACAGGAGGAGAAACAGTTTGTTTTTGAAAGAATTAGAGAGAGGTCAGCGGAAAAGTGAGATATTTTGAGGAAATTTAAATATTTTAAAAGATAAAAATATATTTTAGTGCTAATTAAATAATTTAAGTTAAAAAAATATATCAGATATTAAAAATTTAAAATGAGCGAAAAACGTAAACAACCCACTTTGGGCAGTTTCTTTCGAAAAAAACTTGAAACGCAACAAGAAGAAAATGTACAAGTGCTCGAAACTAAGGAAAATCAAATGAATATTCCATCAACATCAACAGAAAATTTTCAAAAAGAAGCAGATTCCCCAGTAATAAACTGGCCGAGTATTTGGACTGCAGATATGTGCTTTGAAAAGAAAAAAAATGTACTTGGCTAAAATGCGATTCCGGAAAATTAGGATGTCTGAGTTGTTCGGCTATTCCAAATTTAGGACCTTTAAAGGCGCAGGGGGTAAGCATCTCCAAAGAATGGAGTGACACTCAGGTATCAGCTCATGGAAAGGATAAAGCTGCACAACTAACTTCTTTGCGAAAAAAAATTCACAAACATTGTAACAGTATTTCACATACAACAGCTGAGAGAATCTTAAAAGAGGCAGACGAGCAAAAGCTTGAAATTATTGTAGATAAGTTGAATGATTCTGAAATTTGTAGCACCAGTAAGGTTTTTAGAATTGCTTATTATATTGCTAAACATGATCGTCCATATTCTGATTATTTTGATTTATTAAAACTTCAGGAAATGAATGTGTAGTATTCCAGAATACTACCCCTATTAGCTTTAACACTGAATCTCCTTACATATCTAACATCTCATTTAATCCATACCATAAATAAACATACACAATATTATATCAAGCCAGTTACAGTTACAGTACATTTCATAACATACCCCTTTTTAATAACTTGCCCCTTTTTATTTCAAAACAGAGCACTTTGAATTTCGTTCAAATTTTATTCAATTTAAAAGTCACAGAAACTGAAGGAATACTTTGAGAAAATTTGTTTTGTTCATATTATAATTTACAGTAAATTAGAAGACAATGTTCCATAAGTAGAGAGAAATCCTAATTGTAAAATCAGTTGAGATTGGAAGTTAGTAGAGTTTAGTTTTGGCAGATGGAAGAAGAAGTTTAGTTTGAGTTGTAAGTTTGGAGATTGCGGTTGACTAGTTCAGTTTTAGTTTGAGATTAGAGTTTGAGAAGTAAATTTCGTTTTGTTTTAAATACTATTATTATTTGTAAAAAGATACATAGATAAAATAATAAATAAAGAAGAAAGGTCCCCGCTCTTCCCCCAACCGAGAAAGCACGGCGCCAGACCATAACACTGGTGGCAGCGGTGGGATGCCCAGATAACGGGATCCCGATGATGATGATCACGATGATGAGGACTCCCAGATAATGATGATGACGAGATGAAGACGAGATTCTCGAAGACTGCCGGGATCCATCCAAAGGATTAAAAAAATAATAAAATAAACCATGTAGAAAAAAAAAACTTAAACAAAAGTAAAACAAAAAAAAAATAATAATAAACAAAAAAAAAAGAAGTCTGCCTGGCGGTAACACAAAAGAAATTCAAGCAGAAGAAAAAAAAAGTTAAAGAGGAACTAAAACAAAAAGACTTCAAGCAACAGTTAGAAGTAGTTAGCAACTTTTGATAAAAGATTTTTCTCTCTTCCTTTTTTTTGTCGGAATATATTTCTTGGAAGTTTTCCTTTTCAACAAAACTATTTTTTCGATAGAAATTTCTTTGAAAATTCTCTTTTCAGTTTTTTTTTCGACGACATTTCCGTTTCTTTTCTTTCTCGTCGAAAATTTTCTTTCTTTTCAGTTTTGGGTCCAAACCATATCGTTTCCATATATATATATATTGAATAGTAACATGAAGGCCTTTTTTTTCTCATAACCATATTTTAGGAATTGATAACAAATTTTCGCCATACCATTTTTCACTATTACGAGTCCTTACTATACGAGACAGGCGGCTAGGCAGGGCGAAGAACAAATCCACTCACAACAGATACACAATAAACTCCCTGAAATGGCTCTTTCTGTCGGAATTTCTGATGTTTTCAGAATCGCTCCCACCTTTGACGGCAAACCCTGCGGCTTAGATAAATTTATTTCCGGGGGAGACGTTTTATTTAGATCCATAAAGAAGGCAGACCAGGATATATATGAAACATTTTTAGAGCTAGTAAAAAATAGACTAGAGGGTGCTGCATACGATCTTATTAGGTATAGCAAAATCGCTAAGTGGGAGGATTTAAAGGAAAAACTTGAATCGGAATATAAAGAGGAGCAATCTCGGTCGACGGCACACAATGAGTTGATTTCTGTGAAACAACAATACAGAGAAATCGTCCGGGAATATGGCGATAGAGTTGCGAATGCTCTGCGGACTCTAAACTCTGCCACGTGTGAAATAACAGCAGACGCGGTGGTTAGGGAATTTTTGATGGAAGAAAACTCAAAATTGGCCGTGCAAATATTTGAGGATGGACTAAAGAACGAACAATTAAAAATACTAGCTAAAGTCCATGGGGGAAATAGTTTAAAACAGTCGATTGCCCATGTAGTAGCGCATGCTGCTCGAATGCACAACTCTCCCAGGCCATATCAATATAATGAAAATCCTAGATTTAATCGTATAGTCTGCCAAACCTGTGGTAAGCCAGGGCATACACAGGACACATGTTATCGAAACATGCAGTCCACTTTTCCGAATAGACAACCCATAAAAAGAGAATGCAACATTATATGCAATTTCTGTGGAAGGAATAATCACACAGATTACGAGTGTAGATACAGGTTATCTAGGAATGGATCGTCTTTAACAAATTACCAACAAGGTACTACGCGAAACCCATTCCGAAATAATCCTGCAAACGCTGAAAATCGTGCTGATGAAAATTCTAGGACCACAATTAGACATAACGATAAGCAAAATGTTCACTTTTCTCGGGTGGAAGAGTCGGAAAACGAGGCCTGACGCCAACCAAAATTTATGGAAAACAGACCAAATTTTTCTATTTACAGCATTAGAGCTTTGGAAATTTTAATGAAGCTTCTAGCCAAATTTACCGTGAGCCCGCATATTCCCATAAAGCTATACATATAACCAAAGATAAACCAAACCCTAGTATAATGACTCCAATTCGGACTACAATTCTGGAAAATAATTCAGCAACAAAGACTGAAAACTCAGCAGTAGTAAAGACTGAAACTTCGGAATTTTCAGAAAAAATACAAACAAAAATCCCTCATATTTCGGCTATCCCTATTGACAACCCCGACACTTCAGCAACAAAGACTGAAAATTCAGCAGTGTTAAAGACTGAAGATCCAAAAGTTGCAATTAAAAACGAAACCCAAGTCAGTTCAACAGCTAACTCTGATGAACAAATCTTTTCAGCAGCAAAGACTGAAGGATTGAATGTTTCTACAGCAGATATAACTGAAGAAATAGTTCAAACAGCAAATAGGACTGGGAACCAAGATGTTCTAACAGCTAATAAGTCTGAAGAACTATACGAATCAGTAAATGAGACTGAGAAACTAAATGATCCATCAGCAGTGAGTAAGACTGAAAACGTAAACGTTCCGACAGCAGTTAAAGCTATGAAAAATGACGACATTAAGCCGAAAACACTAAATATTTTGAACAACGAAATCAAACACAAACCCTTACTCAAACACGAAATAATAAAAAATGAAAATAATAATTTAACTAAAATAGGTATTGAAAAGAAAAACTATATAAATACATTACATTTTTTTTTTAACAACAATAAAAATTTATTCGAACGCAAAATACAAAAAAATAAAAAGTTACACCGTCATTTAAATTATTTAAGATAATTTTTCAAGAAGATTTTTGGTAATAATCATTTTTATTCAATCATCATAGTAATAGGCCGAAAAAGGTTTTGGAAAATATTCCATAAATTTAAGGAAAAGATACACACATAACAAATGGACTTTGTTTTATTATTCAATATATATGAAATAATCTAACAATTGTAGGTAACGATGGAAATGAAAAAAAAAAAAAAAAAAAAAGTTAAGAGGGGGAAGAAAGAAAGAAAATTTTAGAAATTTTTGAGTTAATATACATATTAGAAACTTTTGAGTTAATATATATATTCGAAATTGAAATATAAATTCGAACAAAAAAGAGAATTTCGAAACATAATATTAATATTATATAATTAATATAATAAGTAATAATAATTTTTGGATAAGAAAAGAAAAGGTTCCAAGGAGAAATTTTTAAATTTAGTTAATATATAATGTAAATAGACATAGCGTTAAGAATTTTTCGAAATTTAAATATTGTAACCTTATATTTAAATTTAGTTAATATATAATGTAAATAGACAATAGTGTTAAGAACGTTTTGAAATTTAAATATTGTAACCTTTGATTAATTCTGAAAAACATTGTAATTGAACGAAAATCCAAGCCTTTAATTAATCTTAATCTAACCTATAGTTACCAGAAAATTATTCTCTTCAAGGATAATTTTCTTTCTCGAAGAAGGGTGGGATGTAGTATTCAAAAATACTACCCCTATTAGCTTTAACACTGAATCTCCTTACATATCTAACATCTCATTTAATACATACCATAAATAAGCATACACAATATTATATCAAGCCAGTTACAGTTACAGTACATTTCATAACATGCCCCTTTTTAATAACTTGCCCCTTTTTATTTCAAAACAGAGCACTTTGATTTTCGTTCAAATTTTATTCAATTTAAAAGTCACAGAAACTAAAGGAATACTTTGAGAAAATTTGTTTTGTTCATATTATAATTTACAGTAAATTAGAACACAATGTTCCATAGGTAGAGAGAGATTCTAATTGTAAAATCAGTTGAGATTGGAAGTTAGTAGAGTTTAGTTTTGGCAGTTGGAAGAAGAAGTTTAGTTTGAGTTGTGAGTTTGGAGATTGAGGTTGAGTAATTCAGTTTTAGTTTGAGATTAGGGTTTGAGAAGTAAATTTCGTTTTGATTTAAATACTATTATTATTTGTAAAAAGATACATAGATAAAATAATAAATAAAGAAGAAAGGTCCCCGCTCTTCCCTCAACCGAGGAAGCACGGCGCCGGACCATAACAAATGGATCTAATATAGCTCGCGGATACGATCTAGATTTAGTGCTACAGAAATAATTGATCATATAGGAATTCAAATGAAATCCAAAATTTGTCAACAAATAGTAAAAGTTGAAGGAAACTTATCTATTATCATAGATGAATCTAACACTTTAAGTAAAAAGTCAGGTCTTATTATATATTTAAAATGCGAGATCGATAAAATGAAAGATCCTCATTTCTTGTTTCTTGATTTAATTGAACTGCAGGATCAAACAGCTAACACCATAACAGAGGTTCTCTTAAAATGTTTGGAGAAAAATGGTTTTGGTGATAATTATTTAAAACACCATTTAATTTCATTTACAAGCGATGGGGCCAGTGTCTGGAGTAGGAACAAGACTAACACGGAAATATCCGAATCTAAGTACATGGCATTGTCTAAACCATAGCCTCGAATTGTCGGTAGGAGATGCTATTTCTGAGGTTAATGGGGTTAATCATTTTCAAATATTTATGGACAAGTTATACTCCTTATATAGTCCATCTCCGAAAAACCAAAGAGAAATTGAAACATGTGCAGCTGCGCTCGGTGTGGAAATTAAACGTATTGGACGTATATTTAACGTCAGATGGGTGGCCAGCTTCTTTAGGACTGTATCAGCAGTTTGGCAGAATTGGTTATCTTTATCCCATCATTTCGAAAATGCGAGTGAAGACAACAACCGCACTAGGACGGAACAATCCATGTTCAATGGATTATATAAAAGAATATCATCGAAACAATTTATTCAAGATTTGGCCTTAATGTATGATGTTCTATTCGAGCTATCTATTCTATCAGAAGCATTACAAAAAAGAAAAACTTCAATAGTATATGCAGACAAATTGATTCGCCGCACAATCATTTATTTAGAACATTTAAAAAATCCTGAGAAAGGAAAGAAGTCGTTGGAAGCAGCTTCTGCTTGTGAAATAATGCAATTATCTTCAATTACTTTAACAGATAATAAAATGGCAAAATTGATTCACAGAAATCAATTCCTAATTAGTATTATTAATAATATGAGGAATAGGCTAAACACCACATCAGCAAGTTGTTTAGATTCAGACGGAATTTTGACTTCCGACAGTTCCGACATTGTTAAAGAATTGCGAATTTTTGAACCAACCGAATGGCCATCTGAATTTAATTTGGAATTTGGAGAAAAGGAAGTAGAATCTCTCTGCCAATGCTTTAATTTAACCTTGGGGAAAACATTAAATGCCTTTGGAGATTACTTGGCTTGTGGTGGTCGTAACATTTCAGACGATTTGGAAACTTTAAAAAAATATTCTAAAATTATAGCCTGCAGTTCTTCAGAATGCGAGCGTGGTTTTAGCAGCATGAATTTAATTGTAACGGAAAGAAGATCACGCATTTTAATTGATCATGTTGCAAATTTATTGTTTATTAAACTTCATGGACCATCCTTGGAATTTTGGAATCCAATTTTCTACGTAAAAACCTGGTTGCGTTCTCATCGGTCCACTACTGACCAGCAAACTGAAAGAGCAGGGGCAAATGATAAGAATGTGTGTGATCCTATTTGGGAGTTTTTGTAGTACACCATACGTGTACTACACAATAATAATATCTTTCTGATTTTCATCTTTTTTTGAATCTCTTTTTTTGTGTTCGTTAATGTTAAAGAATAAGAAAAAATAAAAACTTACATGGAAAAAAATAGTTTGCTGAAAATAGGACTTTTTTTTGCTCCCACTATGCGTTCCCTTACTTCTTATTTTACCAATACATCACTGATGCTGTGCTATATGTTTTGAACATATGCGTAAATGATACATGTTACATGTATGTAGGTATTATTGATTATTGGATTTAAGATAATTGCAGTTTTGAATATTGGAAATTTGCGTACAGCATACATGCGTATACATGTTATGTGTACGCGAATATTAGGGTCTGGGAGTTATATCGGATGTTATCTGAGGGTATTGGAATTCTGCGTGTAACAATCGGCTCCTCTCCGACTCGGTCGACTGCGTCAACGTCCTTCATTCCATTCTTCTGAATATAAACCCACATAACACATGAAATCCCCCGCCCCCAGCGCACCTCTTAAAGCTTCAATGAACCCCTGTGGCGGATGCTGAGAAATGTCAATTCTAACCCCACCTTGTTTGATTTCGACTTTACCCATACTCTCAAAGAGTTCACCCCCCATCTTAAGCGACGCTTCCTACACTTTCCCCACTAACGTGCCTCTGCCACCAACCCCTCCCCAGCCCTTTTAGTTAAATTTGTTACCTTAGGTTAAGCTCAGCTCAGTTAAGGTTTTATATAAGTTAGTTTGTAAGTATATACTTTTTATAAGCTTCCATTAAGCCAACAAATGGGGCGGTGGCCCAACTAAACTTAAACTTAAGCTCTTTATTTTTGGTCTTTCTTTTGATCGTCAGATGTCAGTAGAAGTCAATGGTTTTCTCAAAGTATCTTCCCTGACAAGGTATTTCATGCCTTTCTCGACGTTTGCGTCTAATTTAATTAAGAAGCATGAAAATATGACCCCGTTCCTTTGGTAGAGTAACTTCGGGTAATGTGATATAGGTATTTGTTTTCTAACAATTATTCGTAATTTTTATTACATAGCTTTTGCCGCACTATTCATTATAGCTCTTTGATACATTACGAATTATATTTCGTTTTCAGAACCCTGCAGCGTAAGCCAATCTGCAGCTATTTACAACAAAATAAAAAAATCTCTGTAACTCCCCTTATTAAAATTGGCGGATAATGTGATATACCATATCACTTTTCCCGAATAGTTTCCAACCAAATAAAAATACTTGTAAGCCGATACATTATGAATTCATTTATTAATTTAACAAAAGTAGGAACATTAGCCACTACATAGTACATAAGAAAAACAAGAGAAAACTTAAATTAGAATTAAAATTAAATTAACAACTCCAATATTTAGCAGAAAAATAGTACTTTCTCTACGTTCTATTTAAAGCGGTTTACATGACTCACATACAAAAACTGCTTGCCGCGTTGGAAGACATTCATTGTGAGCCCAAACTAAATCGCACTGCAAGCATGGTACCCATATCTTTGCCTTATTATCCATTTGGGAAGATGTGTTACAAAAGACACAGACACTGTCCTTGTTAGGTGGAGTTTCGGCCCAAGGATCTTCGTCTGAGCTCGGTAAATGCAAACTTTCATCTGAATCGCTCGAAGAACTTTCTTTTATTTTCTTTGCCCGTTTGCTTTTTACTACCATAGGTCTTTTCGGCTTATTCTTGCGTTTTTCAATGTTCTTAATGCTCTCTTCCAAAGATGTTTTGTACGGTGATGTTATTAGTACAGTTGCAACTGATCTTTTACCTCTGGAGCTGATAACCCGTTTAAGTTTGGGCGGTGGTGAGATATTCCAAGGAGTTACGATCTTTTCCAAAGCTGCCCTGCTAGTACTAGCAACCGGTTCTTCAGCTGCACTACTTGTGCGGGCAACTGGTTCTTCTACTTCTCGTCCTGAAAGAGCTGCTGTTTGGACTTTAAGGTAGGCCTTAAAGTTCAATAACATCAACTGTGTTATTTTTCGGCCCTGGTCTCGCATAAATCGCCTAATTTCATCGGTATAATACGTCTTCAGAGGTCCCATAAATGTTCTATCGAGCGGTTATATTTTGTGAGTACAGTGCGGTGGCAAAGATATAATAATAACACCATTTTTGCGAGCCTTTTCCAGAACCTCAATATTTCGGGTATGACTGTAATGACCGTCTAAAATGAGTAGCGAAGGGTTCTCCTTTGAAGGGTTTGTGAACCGCAAGAAATGGTCAAACCACTTCGTAAATATCGGGATTTGTATCCAACCCGAAATGTGGCAGGCAGAATCCGAGCCAGGAGGAGCATGTTTCATTAAAACCGGAGAATGGTTCTTTCTGGGAAAAATAAAGTACGGCGGAACAAATGAACCGCCTGCGCTCATGCAGCTGACAACCGTTATAAGAGAGCCTCTCTCTGCAGACGTCATACAACCTATTTGCCTTTTTCCTTTCGCTGCTAAAATTTTGGGTTGCCTACTTTGTGCAATGGACACTCCTGTCTCATCTACGTTCCAAATACTAGTTGGGGAAAATTTATGTTTTTCGTACTCTTGCTCGAGTAAGCTATAAAATGTGCTCACATTTTCAGCATTAAAGCCTTTTGCCCTATCGATTGAGGTTCCGGTTGGAGTCCTGATACTAATCTCTGATTTCTGCCTTTTAAGAAATGCATACAACCAATCTTTTCCTGCGCATTCTTTCATTACTGAAAATGGGCAAGCTATGTTGTTTCTTTTTGCCACTTGGAATGCTAGTGATCGAATGTCACCGCGAGTTAGACCCCAAAAGCGTGATTCCATTTCTCGGATGTATCTTACCAGCTCCAATTCCATTTCCAGGCTAAAAACAGGCTTACGTCCCAAAGGCGTGGCTAAAACATCGCTAATAGATTTATCACTGCGAGCGGATCTTTGTAGTGTTGCAAACGGAACTCAAAATGTCTTCGACGCCAAAAGTATACCCATTTCTCCTCCTCGGACTGCTAGAATAGCCTTTCTCATTCCTTCCGCATCCCATTTACGAATCTCCCCTTTTTTTGGCATGATCTGAAATAAATTATAATAATATTTAGTGATTGATAATTTGGTGGGTAATGTGATATGGTATATCACTTTACCCAATTTCAACTATATCACATTAGCCGCATTTGGCTTTTAAAACAATCAAGAGATTTTTTTAAAAATGCACTTCACTGAATTAAAAACTCACACAATATACTGTCAGCTCTATTCACACACAAACAAAATGTATTACTTCAGTTTTTAATTTTGCTCCAATTTTTGCTGAAATATAATATAAAGCTCACACAAAAAAACTGTCGACTGTACACCTTAAACAATTTCAATGCACTGACATACAACGCAATGAGCGCGAGCGCGCCTAAAACTGCAGCACGTGTTCTTTTCCATTGCCGTCATGTTGACAAGAAAATTCTTGTCGAGAATTGATTATTTCGGAAAATATGATAGTATATCACATTTCCCAACCATATCACAATACCCGAAGTTACTCTATACTTTTTGTTTAATTTTCTTTTTTTTCATATGTATAGTGATTTTTTCTTGTCGTCGCTGATACTTGAACGACATTTTCGTCTTTCGCCGCATTTTCCGATTGCGCTATCTGTGTCTCCTCCGTCTGCTTTTCGTTTTCTACTGTTTTTTTACTTCCATAGTTTTTTTTAATAATAAATAATTCTGCTTCACTTCGTTGACATGCAATTATCAATTGCGTCAAGAAGTTATCCTTCTTCTATTTTTTTTTTTCAAATCTATTTCAATATGTGCTCCGGTTTCCTTATTCTCCCCTGAAATGGTTTTTCTATTACCTTGCCTTCAGAAGTGCTGTTCTCATCAATAACTGGTGAATTTTTCTAATCCTTATACAGTTCATCGTTAGCATTATCAGCGATGTCTTCTTTAATGTCCTCCTTTCCATCAACCACCTTCTAATTCAGCTTCAGAATCTGCTACATCGAAATGTTTGGTAGCTTCCACTTCCCTATGACTGCGTTCGTTCGTTTTTCAGCTATAGCATCATTTACTAAACCTTCCTCGACAATGCTTGAGATGAATGTGGTACTGCGACAGCGATTATGTCCAAAATTTGGTGTGATGCAATAAGGAAGTGTCGTGTGAAAATAATTATTTTTGGTGACGACTACAGCGCCAGTTCCCTCGACAATTGGGACAAGTACCTATTAGTACGCTAGGAAGATCTCAGAAATATACTAAAGTCTCAAAACCAAAAGTCTCTTTGAATTGATAACATTCCAAAAGTTTTGTTCAATCGCCTAAAACTTCTATTCAATGCGAATATCTCGTCTTCTACATATAATGTCTCTTTATATTTATAGATAGCATTCAAAATGCGCAAAGTATCCAGATATATGTAACCAGCTACAATGCAACTCTAACTATGTATATCGTCTCTGCATCTTATCGAGTTCTTGAATTAGAACAGCATGCAAAAGTTTTTGGATATCCGAACCAGATTTTGTAATTAATTATATGACAACAACTTCCTTTGAGTTCTATATCAACAGATCCTGAGTATTTGTTAACTTTTTAACTTTTCGTTCGATTGCAGTCACGTCTTTAGTACACCACTAACTTGAGAAAATGGTCCTTTATATTGCTGGTCTCAAAACCCCAGCTAATTTCGTAAGGTCGCCGAGCTCATCCCGTACCATGAATCAAGTAATTTGAAACGTTCTTATTGCAAGTGAATAAACTTTTAAACTCGAATTTGAACAACTTCCTAATCAGCCACGGCTACGAAAACCAGTTAAACACAAGTTGTGTCCTAAAATTCATTAAAGTGCATCGCAAAAGTTATTCAAACTGTTGAACGCCTGACTAAGGGATAAAGTGGAACTCGAAGGATGGTAAATAGAGAGAAACAACATCGTAATCTTGTAACATGAAATCGCGTGGAATTCTAAAGTGCAAACTATTTCATGCGGAATAAAACGTAACATGAACTTACGCGCCAGTTCTGCAAAGTTTTCTACTCGAGCTAAACGAGTTGAAGTGAATGTATTTCAGGACGAAAATTACTTCCTAAAAGGCACACTCGACTGTTGCCGAAACAGTTTGACAATTTGAAGTTTATTTTAGTATTATACTACTCGTAATATAAAAAATAACATCTTGTAGTTACCTACAAATGATGGTTTCGGATCAAGTAGTTGATAGAAGTAGCCGACTATGTGTGTCAGAAAAATACCGCGATTTAAGATTACTTATGTGCTTTGAATTGTTTATTACTTCGTTTACAACTGGAATACGTATATAATTATTTCAATATTAATATACGTTATACATTATACATCCTGACATTAATTTTAAATTTAAAGATTTCCGGAAAAAAAAATACTCTTAATGAACGTTAAACATGCGCTTTTAGCCATCGCACCGTCTGTCACAAATTTTCTAGCCTCTGTTTTTGGTACACCAATCACACTACTAACATCCTTTAGAGTCAGTTGATAAATCTATCGACTATCGGCTGGCAGCAGTTTTTATTAATCCGCAAAAAAAAACATTGGTATGGTTTATTGTGTTCGAGATACCGAAATTACAAAAGAAACCACAAGGTGCAAGTCTTGTATCGATTGATGATTGATTGATTCTCGCGCATGGTGCCAAACAGCTCTTAAATAATGCAAACAAGTTGACGAAAACTTCATAATTCGCAGTTCGGACAGTTGCCAATCACAATAAGGCGATAATCACATATGATAACTTAATAGTTACCAAAGGAATTTTGACGCAGAAAACATTCAAAGAGTTTACTGCCTAAAGATTAAACCGAAATGAGGCAGCTTGATAAAAAGACACCTTCATATTGGCAGTTGTGTTTTCTGTACTCTGGTGTCTGTATTAAATTATGGTACCTTATGGAAACTGTGGGGTCTTACAATAAAAGTGGCGAACATACAATGTTGTACATTATGAGAATGTTAAGTAGGCATTCAACTTTTCAGATACTTCATATGACTCACCGACTATGAATCCAAGGAGTCTTACAAACAAGGACTGAAACAAAATTATTGAACTCGCTGGAGTATGTTAGCAAAACTATACTATTATATATATATATATATATATATATATATATATATATATATATATATATATATATATATATATATATATATATATATGTATATATATATATATTATTTATATATATTATGTCAAAATTCGGTTATACACTTGTTGTTTAGAGATTTGAAAGACCTTTGCGACTTCGAGCTGGGTTTCGGTGGTAGGGATTTCCGGTATTTCCATCCAGTATGCAAATCACCGGATTCCCCGAGAAAAAATAGTCCCGTATTTTTTTTTTCAAATTTTATTACTTACTAAAATAGACTTACAAACTAGTTTCACAAAAGAAAGTTCAAAAATCGTTAAATGAGTTTTCCTTTGGTATCAACTTTCTCTTCAATTGTTAATTATACTTTTCTTTTTATTTAACATTATCTAAAACTTACTTTAAAACCTTTGATTTACATTATTTTATATTAAAACCTTCTTTAAAAATTATCCATTCTTTACGTTAAAAATTTTACATTAAAATTATGTTTTCTTTACATATAAAATTCTAAATTAAAATTATCTTTTCTTCACTTCAAGTTCCGCGACTGGTCTCTTCGGCCCTGCTTTTCCAACTGCTCGTCCTCCAAATCCTCATTTTCATCGTCAACTCGGTGACGCCAATCTTCTGATCGGATCAGGTGTCATGATCCCTTGTTGGATCGGGTGGCTTTAATACACGGCTATGATCCCTTGTCGGATCGAGTTGCTTTAATTTACAGGTACGATCCCTTATCAAATCGGGTGTCTTTAGTTTGTATGTTATGATCCCTTGTTCGATTGGGTGGCTTCAATTTACGGCTATGATGCCTTTTCGGATCGGGTGTCTTTAATTTAATCTTCCCTGGAAAAACAAATTATTATGGACAATTTAACAAGTCTCGGGTAAGGACCGGATACCGGTGGAGAGACTTGTTAATAAGGCCAAGGCCGGATCCCGGTTGTAGTGCCGATGATGATGATGATGATGTCTCTGCTTTCAGCCCGGCGAAGGCCAGGACGATCCTTGTCCCTGTTCAATCCAAGTTGACATGCAGTCTCACCGTGACACCCCTGGATAGCTACATTGGCACCCGCCAAGTAGTGAACCAATGCATGCAGGGACATCCTGAGAAAGGTTGGCGCAAGGCTAATAACCTTGCCCTGAAAAACAAATTATTATGGACAATTTAATAAGTCTCGGATAAGGACCGGATACCAATGGAGAGACTTGTTAAATTGTCCATAATAATTTGTTTTTCCAGGCAAGATTAAATTAAAGACACCCGGTTCCCCTTCCTGAAAAACCCCCATAATCATCACCCAAGACGCATAAGACTTCGCCAATGCATTCGCATTCGGCACCTAAAAATGCTTCACGCATTATATAGATCAAATCTATGATCATTAAGTCCCTGTAAAGAAAACTTACCTTCATGCATTCTTTTCGCATACCACTGCTCCTTAAGATTTCTTTATTAGCTTACCAGAAATTTCCAATCAATTTCGGCATCTACGTCGCCAGTCAAAATTCCTTAGATGAATTCCGGTAAACAAAATAATTCGATTAACATACATTGTAACCTTCATGACAGGTATCATAAATACTGTGCCGTCTATTTTCCCAACGTCGCCAAGTAAATTTCTTTACGTAACATCGGCCGGCGACCTTTTTTCTCCCAGCAATAAAACCCTCTGACTCGCACAATGTGCAAACCAAAGCAAATACGCATCCCGCGTCTCTTGGCATCAATTAAATCCTACTGCATAAATAATGCAAATAGGAATTCAATACGTACCCTTACTAGCGATGCCATAAACACCTGTGGGGGTAAAGAAAAGTATGGGTGCCAACGTATGGCACAGATTCACTTTTAACCCACAACGATGTTGCTCCGGTAAATATCCACAAAAATCCTGGTAAATCCAATTAGAGAAAACACTCAGAGGTCGTTCCGCTGTGTAGTGGTCCTCCTCTCAGGTAGCGCGTCTTCTTATCCTGAAAAGGACGTAAGATCTCTTAAAGACCGCTCCCGAGGGGACCCGTTGCGGTTGCCACCGTGCTTCCTCAAACCTCGAGGGAAGAGCAGCTACCGGTCGTCGAGTAGGAAGAATCGGCCAGGCCCAATAAAATGCTTTTTATTTTATTTTAAATTTATTTTATTAATTTATTTTCTGGCGTCCTTACATCTAGAACGCCAATTGAGACTGATCTTCGAATCTGAAATTTATCACCCTTATAAGTGAAACCAAATCGAAATTTGTATCTCGAAAATACACAATTTCCTACAAAAATCCCGATTTTGGAATCCTGAGTCAGATGCTCAGTGTTTATTTAAGATAAGGATTCAGTTTCCTGAATTCCTATGAAACTATTGTGCAGATGTGGATATGTAAATGAATTCGGGTTTTTGTTTGTTCACTTTGATGGATTTTCCCAAATTGAGATAACGTATCTCTGGTTTTTGAATTTAGATGATGCCGTCGGGCGAATATAGAACAATAAACGAATATTAGATTCGTTTATTGGGAATTTGATTTTAATTTAAGATTTTGGATTTAATTATGCCGTGGAAGCAGCTAATAAGCGATAAACGAATGTTTGATTCGTTTATTGCGAATTTTGGTTTATGTTTGGGTTTTTTTCGGGTTTTGATCGGATTTTGAGTTTTGTAGTAAAATAGCTGGGATTTGGATGTGGAAATGGAGGGAAAAAGGTGGTAGGGCTTTTCAGAGCACTACATCCTCCCCTCCTTGAAAAAAAATTAATCTGTAAGAGATTAATTTTGTAGGAGTGACGCGATAAAAGATGAAGGGCGATGTCATCATGATTCGTTACATAATTTGGATTTCCAATTATAATGGTTACTTTAAGTTTTCATTGTAGTTACAATTGCTTGCTACTTTTTTAAATGTTTGTTCTTGTTTTTAAGTATTATTCAAAATTTTGTGTTAATTCTATAGCTTACGGTAGAGTGTTCTTCAATGTTTTGTTATGTTTTTATAAAGTCTAAGATTATGTGTTAAACTAAAGGCTTAAATTCACAATTTTTCTTATCGTGTATATAAGTACATTTTTTACGTTTTGATATTGAATTAATTAAAGATTATATATATATTAATAATGTTATTTACAGAGTTCTTATGTTTGTTCAATATATTTAATGATAACTGTGAATTATTTTTATAAAATAAGGTTATATGAAATAAAATATTAAATTCAATTTGTGCTACAGATAAATTTTAGGTGAGCCTTAAAAGTGTATTGTATTACAACTTGTGTATTATATAGGAATTTACATTATCTCCAGAGTATATTTCTGTTTCATTTTGAGGACCATATTTATGTTTTTTTTTTTTTCATGTATTATAAAGACAGATTTTATTCTAAATTTTAAAGTTTGTTTTGAGTTAAGTAAAAAATGTTAGTTCCTTATTTTTCTTAGGATAGATGTAATTTGGTTAATTGAAGAATGTTACATAGTTATTTGAAATTATTATATTTCTATTTAAAATTGTTTATTTCATAGATTTTGTTTTGTTTAGTTAAACATTTTTTGTTTTTTAACTTAGAATTATATATGTTTTTTATTTACAAATTAAGATCATTTATTAATTAAATAATTTTGTTCATTTATTTAAATTTTAAGTTAATGGCAATTAATTAAAATATTGTATAATATTTACAAAATTATTTTATTGAGGGAGTTAATATTTGTTTCATCATTTGTGGGTTAATAATATGAAGTTGCAGAGATTTATTTCTGTTATATTTTGCTTATTAGCTCCTGAATTGTGAATACAGTTGTATTATTTACAAATTTTCTTTGTTTATTATAGATAATTTTCTTTTAGATACATAAATTTTCCAAAACAAAGTTGGTTTTTTTTATTTTATTTATTTGTGTTAATATGTATATGTTACTATTTTGTTTTTGTACAATAATTTGTTAAGAGGGCAATTAAAAATTATTAATTGTATATTTTCTATTTAATTTACATGTAGTTTTATTTTATTTTTTATTTTTTCATTTTTTACATCTGAGAATTTGTGTTTTATTTTTATATTCATACATGTATACATATATTTGAAAGGAATAATCCATTTGTTTCACTTTAAGTTTCTCTTTAAATTTGTGAAAAATTTTCCATGTTTTCTTAGGGTTGGGTTGTGTGACATAGTTCAAAATTTGGGCAATAAAACCATCTAGAAAGAGCGTTTTAAAGGATGGAGGAGTCGTAATCAATTTTGAAAGATCAACGTTTGTTTTATTTATAAACGGGGTTTTGATTATTTGTTTATTTTTAAGTTTCATTTGCAGAATCCATTTTGAAGTTTGAAAAACGAGGGAAACGATGCGGACAAACAAGTAATTTAAAAGAAATATTTTGATACAGCTGTTCTTTACAGGCTTATATTCTGCTGTGACCTCTTGTTCCACAGTCTTACTCTTAGCTGGGAATCTTTGTTCCTCTGGCTTATTGGATGCTGGGAGTTCTTGTGGCTTTTCAGGCTTAAGTTCTGCTGGGACTCTTTGTTCCGCAGGCGTACACTTAGCTGAAATTTCTTGTTTCTCGGGCTTACAATCTGCTGAGAGTTCTTGCTCCTCAGGCTTACATTTTGCCGGAATTTTCTGTTTGTGCTCTATGAGCTTGGACGTGTTGTTGCTAGAAGTCGGAGCATTTAAGAATATAAAAGTAAATGGAGGTGTTAGGATAGTATGGTCAGGAGTCTTTGTCGAATCATCAGATCCGGCCCGTAGACAAACGGATTCAAATGTTGACTGTTGGATGTGATCTTTGGCCAATACCTCCTCTATTTGGGGGGCCTCTAGATCGTCCTGCCTCTGATTTTTGTCCCTATTATCTCTAATGCCAATTTCATCCGTAGACGACACCTTGTAAGGTGAGGCATTTTCTACCTTCCTGTTTATACCATTAGCTTCTAATAACGATTGTTTAGATCTTTGGCTGTTTAATGTTCCTATATAAATTTGTGATTGCTGTACCCTACTCGTTTTGTTAATTACTCCACTTCTCCAAACGTTTGCGGTAGAAGTGGGCTGAGTTCTCAAATCATTTTTATTTGATGGAGAGTCGTTTTGACTTCTGAAATGGGACAGTCTCCTACATTCTGCTTGGGAATGATTAAATTTGTTGCAATATGTGCATTGGAGGTGTTCAAACTCCGCCTTAATTTGGGGGATAGGATTAGAAACATTTTCTTTTCGACGACATGTTGCAGAAGTATGACCAGACCTATTGCACGATTGGCAAATTGCTTGTTGGCTATATTTGGAATTATAAGATAAATTAAGAAGGTTTCTATCGCCTAGTCGTGGGGCCTGCTCGAGAGCGTAATTTATTGCTGCTCTAAGACTTGGGGTACCTCGTGCTTTCACTAAGAGTTTTAAATGGGAATCCCTAAGACCATCTTCAAAAGTATGCAAGGCGAGCTTTTTATTTTCTTCGAGGAGATATGTTCGCACCACAGGATCAACAGTGCTTTCAAACGTGGCTTTGTCCAGCAGATGCAGGAGGTGTGCGAGTCTGTTTCCAAACTCCTTCACATCTTCCTTGCTATCTTGCTTGGCAGTCACCAGACTGTTTTGCGCCACTGACCTACAGGTGAGAATTTTAAATTCTTCCTTCAATTCCGAAGCAAGATCATTCCAGGTTGAAATGACCTTATGTCGGATGTGGTCGTATGCTGGCCCTTGTAGTCTGGTTTTTATCACGCTTAGATAAAATACATTTTGACTGTAGTCCTGAACCTGTGAGAAAATAATATCCCCGCAAGAAATAAAATCATCTAATTCGTCCGGGTTACCGTTAAACACCGGCACGAAATCCAAAATATCTTTCAACCCGATTGTGATATTCATTGTTATTAGTTTCGCGTTTTTATAATTGGGTATTAATTTTCGCGCGCTTCAAATATTCGATTCGCGTATTATTTTGGGGGAAAAATTCCTTGAGTAAATTCATCTCCCCAAATAAAAGTACACCAAAGGGCGAAGAGTAAGAAGAGAATTTTTCGAACTCAACTGAAGCGATCCTAAAGAGAAAAAAGAAAAAATGACTTCAAACCCAAACACATCGATATATCTACAGAAAATTTCGATAATACTAAAGGTAAGAGAAGATTTTTACCGACACTGCGAAAAACAATCCTAATATGGAAGGATCCTGATAGATGAATAAGCAGAAGAGATCCTGTGAAGGAAGCCAAGGGTAAAAAGAGAGGAGACTTTTATCGAGCCCAAAGTGAAACGAGCCTGCAAGTGGAAAAGATCCTAATATATGGATATGGGAAAGAGTTTCTAAGGAATTTCGAATCTAAAAAGATAAAACGAAAAAGACTAGCGACAGATAAGGGTGAGCTCGTGAAAATTGTGCAGTCTCTGCCCGAGAATATGAAAAATTATCCCCGAGTAATTATTAAAAAGCATGTTATAATAATTCTTAAAATATATGTATATATGTATATGTATATATTGTATATATATATAGAAAATTAAATTTTTATTTTATGGGGTGTTTGTATCCCCTTAAAGTATATTCTAGAATTTTCCTCTTTGATGAATTTAAAAATAAATTTTGAAGGAATTTAATTATTTGAGGTTTCTAGGTGTCCTTCATGTACAAAACTAAACAGTTTTTATGCGGGGCTATATTTATACCCATAGTGTAAAAGGAAATTTTTTTTTATGAAACCTCTAATCATTTGTCCCCTTTAATATATATATATATATATATTGAAATTTATCAACTTTACTTTATTTTCCAAAGTTAGTTAGAAAGAGAAAAACGGAATTTTCATCTCACTTTAGCCTTTAGGAAAACGAGTTAAATCAACCAAAAAACATTTTTATAATTTTATGTTGCAGGACTCTCTTTGTCTCTCTTAAATTAAGCACACTATATACGTACACAAAAAAAAGTAATATGCATGAGTACCTGTGGTTGTTGTAGCTGCAGTTGACGTTGTAATCACCTCGTTGTTCCTATTGCTGGTGTCGTGCTGGTATAGTAGATTGCTGATGTTACTGTTGTATTGGTGTTTTTGTTACTGCCGTTGTGCTGCGGAGCTGAAGTACTAACGGCTACCGACACTAATTGTCAGTAACCGACGATATTCCATGCGCATCCTTTTTACTTTGACTTTTTTGCACTGTTCCCGGTGTTTAGCCCCGGGGACGCTTTTGTTATTTGTTGAATTTCTATTATTCTTTTTTTCTCACTATTCCTCCAGCCGCCTCAGATTTTCGTGGTTCTCGAGGTGCACTTCCGGCATGATGTTGGTCAATTCTTCGCTCTCGTTGTCCTCACTGTTCACGAAGTAGTTCTCCGTTTCTTCAATCAGGAATAGGCGAGCGAGTATTTCGAAAAATGCTGCCGCTATTTTTTGTAGAACTCGTCCGGTTCATATGGATATTCTTCTTCTTTGCTGGAATAGAGGGTACCGGGCAAATTGTAGTCCACCATTCTGTTGGTAGGGGATGTTAGTATCCCACCGCTGCCACCATTTTGTAGTGGTCCTCCTCTCAGGTAGCGCGTCTTCTTATCCTGAAAAGGACGTAAGATCTCTTAAAGACCGCTCCCGAGGGGACCCGTTGCGGTTGCCACCGTGCTTCCTCAAACCTCGAGGGAAGAGCAGCTACCGGTCGTCGAGTAGGAAGAATCGGCCAGGCCCAATAAAATGCTTTTTATTTTATTTTAAATTTATTTTATTAATTTATTTTCTGGCGTCCTTACATCTAGAACGCCAATTGAGACTGATCTTCGAATCTGAAATTCATCACCCTTATAAGTGAAACCAAATCGAAATTTGTATCTCGAAAATACACAATTTCCTACAAAAATCCCGATTTTGGAATCCTGAGTGAGATGCTCAGTGTTTATTTAAGATAAGGATTCAGTTTCCTGAATTCCTATGAAACTATTGTGCAGATGTGGATATGTAAATGAATTCGGGTTTTTGTTTGTTCACTTTGATGGATTTTACCAAATTGAGATAACGTATCTCTGGTTTTTGAATTTAGATGATGCCGTCGGGCGAATATAGAACAATAAACGAATATTAGATTCGTTTATTGGGAATTTGATTTTAATTTAAGATTTTGGATTTAATTATGCCGTGGAAGCAGCTAATAAGCGATAAACGAATGTTTGATTCGTTTATTGCGAATTTTGGTTTATGTTTGGGTTTTTTCGGGTTTTGATCGGATTTTGAGTTTTGTAGTAAAATAGCTGGGATTTGGATGTGGAAATGGAGGGAAAAGGGTGATAGGGCTTTTCAGAGCACTACAGCTGTACTATTATTATTTATTGTTCTCTTTTGATATACAATTTACACATTTCAGTTTATTCTCCACTTATCATTTAAAGATTCCATGCGCACAACTAACGTGATCAAATTTAACTATTTTCGGGAGGACAATTAAATCGACTATTCGTGGCAAACATCAAACTTTACGCGAAAGTGGTAGGATAGCGACTGCCTGTAATGGTGATTGAGATCTGATTCAAGCGCGAGCGGCGGCGTGACTAACCGTGGCAATGATTCAATAGTGACTGGTGTGAATTAGGGTTGAAATTCATATTTCTTTCTACACACAGGACAACCAAAAGAGACCACGCCTCTGCTCTCTCAACCTCACGCCCGTCAAAGTATGAGTAACTTTTGTTAATAGGGTAATTGACGGACACGAAGAATGGGAGAACAGAAAATATGATATGCTGTGATCTCGGGGTAGCTTTGGTTGTGTGTTTTGGTATCAGATGCAGCTACTGACACGACCTACTGACCCAGTGTTACGGCTATGGTGTAGTTAAAGCGCATTGAACCGTGGAAAGAAATACGAATGAGAGGGAACCCTGGTGGATATTACTCCCCTGCAAAGAGAGATCATTGATCCCAAGCGATAGGGTCGATAGGACGACGCTGATGGTTGGGAAATAATTCGCGTGAGAACCAGACTCTAAGACGCTGAAATTACCCCAGCTATTTTGCTATGTTGCAACAGCGTCGTTCTTTTAGACTTGTTGTTGCTAACCGACATTATGAGATTTCCGATGGGAAACTCATGGTTAGCAAGAATGGAGTTGCCGTATGACATTTATGTAGCTAAACTCAATTATGCATTATCTGCAAAGGATGATGAGTTTAGCTATACGTCCGTTTGAAATGTTTTACAAGGGAATACATATAAAGGAAATTGGTAAGTATGACGCACTGAAAGCGGTCGAAATTAGGTGGAAATGTTGGTTGGAATTGTGGGTTGTTTCTTATGTAGAATAGAGGAACCCCCCACACACCATTTCCCAGTAACCTAGCTAAAACGTTGTCTCTTTGTTTAGCCACGACGCACATACATCCGACAATTTCGGTTTTGTTTGCCTTACCGAAATCGTATCCCATGAATGCTCTTTATTCCCTTTCCTTGTTCTAGGTTCGTTTTTCATCCATGAAAGGACCATGCACACATACCACCATGATTAGGATTAGCGAGTGATCTCTGCACAAGATAATTATCGCTGAGTCTAATTCCATCCGTTGACCTCGCTGGTCACAGCACTCCCGCTCCTCGTCGGCGCAGAGTATGCGTACCTTCCTTAGTCAAAGTGTAATTCCGAATTAAGTCCAAACGTGCATCGTTAAGTGTTGTCGTTCTCATTAACATGTTAAAGTTTCAATCCGAACATACTGTCTTTCAAGTTTAAATTATACAATAGACTAATCTACATTAAAATAATGAAAGTGTAAACTAAGTGCCCGTGCATCATTAATTTTGTACAGTGCAGTAAAGTCGCGTAATTACGTGTTCGGTCAATTGACAATTATTAATAAGTTCAAAATACCGCTGAACATGAACAATAAACTTAATTCAATTTAGTGAAACCTTCGGTATTTTATTTCCTTTTCCTGTTGTGGAGTTTCGCTCGTTTTACATTCCTGTGCTGTGTCCGCTCCGTGTCGTAGACCCACCGTCATTCCTACTTGTCTGGTGAAAGTTTTGTAGAGGTATTCGATGGGTGAAGTATATGATGGAGGAGGAAGTAGAACGGAGTACCCATGCAGGTACATTACTTCCCCACCACAGACTTGCTAAATAAGGCCAAGACCGGATCCCGGTTGTAGTGCCCATATATATATATATATATCTCCAACGTTATGGCTCTTAGGTTAATATGGTTTTCTTTGTCAAAAATTGGATTCCTGTACAATTTTTTATAGTTTTGAACTTAACTCAATTTTTAAAACTTCTAAACTAAACTCTTGAGTTAATTAATAGAGATTGCAATGGAACTACGCTCACCACACGTTTTGTTCCTGCATAAGCTACATATTCTCCGTAGCCAACTATTCTTACTTCGTTTATACGTACAATTCACACTTAGTTGATACAAAGTGCATTATATACTGATGGAAATTCTTTGTCAGCTTTACTTTTGATGGTTCTGTGGGGATTAGGAGTATTGTGCCAAACACGGACACTCGGTTTACTCCTATCCCCACCCGATTGTCACTAAAGTTCCGCCGGGCAAAGGAACGAAACGCCGCCACGTTTGTCCACAACCGGGAGTAAGGAAAAACACTAACACGATCATACAAGTAAAAATAAAACACTCGATCGTTGGTTAATTAATTAATGTTTTTTTATTGTGGGGACATCAGCGACGACGATGGCGACCAGTGCAAAGAGTGGATCGGTGCACAGCAATTTAGAGTTCATAGTTTTAAAATAAAGTTACTTTTCTCACTTATAAATTCTTTTTCACTATCTCAAACGAACTGCAGCACAAACTCGCCAAACAATTGGAATCCGACAAATTCGAAATACCTCTCACGACTCCGGGTATTATCGCGTGTCCGCAGAGCAACGGACAGCGGGAGCGGCATGTGACCAACGTGGTGAACGGATGGAAAACGTCTCAACGATATTCAATCGTTGTCGAAAGAAATTCAGCCAGTGAGACTGTCTCTTTTAAATTAAGGATGCATTTCCTGTTCCAAGAGAGACGTAATGTCTCTCTTTGGGGTAACCAACAGAAGATCGCCACAGAACACATGTTTGTGTGTACGCTGGTTCTTTTATGGATTAAAGCCATGGGAAAGACTCTAAACAAAGAAAAGGATAATGTGCATTCGTGGGATGCGAGTCCGGTAAAGCAAACAAAACCGAAACGTCGGATGGTAATTGGGTCTTTGTTTGAGATGTGCGTCGCGGCTAAATAAATAGACGCAACGCATCGAAGAAATGGTGTTAATGGATTTTGGCTAGATTACCGGTAAATGGTGTTTATGGCATCACTGGTAAGGGTAAGTATTGAATTCCTATTTGGATTTGCTTATGCCGTAGGATTCAATTGGTGCCAGGAGATGCGTGTATTTGTTTTGGTCCCTTGGCTGGCGACCTAGCCAATGTGTTTGTCTGGTAATTTATGATACACATGATGAAGCTGGGATCAGCCAACTCAAGGGTAAGGTTTCCTGATTATGCGGTTGTATTATATATGAACCGATGAATTTTCTTTCAGGGAATTTATGATAAGCTTGGAGAGATCTCTTATTTTATTTTTAATTTAAATGCGAAGCTATGCATGCAGGTAAGAATTCTCTTTTCCAAGGGCTTTTTGGATTATACCTTAGATAATCCTAGATGCGTAAAGCATTTAAGGTGCTAATGCGATTGCATTAGCGAAATTATGTGATTGGATAGCGTTATGGGTGTTTTTTTAGGAAGGCGAACCGTGGGGTTTGGTGGAACCGCCACAGTTCTCTTATTTGGGGCTAACACTAACAAAATGATATCCAAGCGGAGTTCAAATAGTACGAGAGTGAATCAAATATAAACGGTAATTTTACTTTTTTGCTTAACAAGAAGTTCCGAGTTAGATAATCTTGTGCATGGCTGCTGTGTGGTTTATGAAGGGTAGGGGGTCCGGGTTGGCTAGTGGTCGTACCCGACTTTGTAGTCAGTACAGCCATGAGGGAGCAAGAGGTACATACGTCTGTTGCGCAACGGATTGTTATAAAAATGTTAACAAATGAAAGTCTTAAACTCTCAGAAATTTTTTCTTGATTGAAGGCACAGTTTGGTGATTATACACTGTGTCAGAATCGTGTGTATACGTTATACGTGTGCCAGGGAATTTATATGTGGGCAAGAACGTATCGAAAAGGAAAGTCATGATCGACTCCAAAGGACAAGTCGTACAGATGACAACACCCATGCCGTTCGAGAGCTTATTGAAAGTCATCGCCGCTTAACTATTGGAGAAATCTCATCGGCAGTTGGCAAAAGCCGGATATCTAAACAAAAGACGAGGTATGCCCATTCGAGATGTCATAGATGTCATCCTTCTTCATGACAACGCCAGACCTTTCACCGTGTCCTTGACAAGGGATACATTGGAATAAATGGGCTGGGAAACCCTCAACCGCCCTCCTTATAGCCCAGAGTTGTCTCCCCGTGACTATTTTTCGTTAGCACCCTTGAAGGAATCACTTGGAGAAAAAAAAAATGGAAAGTAACGTAGAAGTCGCTGATCACGTGCGCAATTAGCTAACAACTCGCCCTAAATCTTTCTATGAAAAAGGTATATTAAAATTTCCAAATAGGTAAGAAAAGTGTATAGATCACGCAGGGGTATTGGATTTTGAATATTTAATTATAGTTATAATGCTACTGATAGTATAGTTAGTGTGTAACATTATTCGATAAATGTATAAAAAGAAGTAACCGTTTATATTTGATTTACCCTCGTATTTTGTAGTCCGGAAACAAATAGGATCTCTGGGGGGGAATGTACAAAGTATTTTCTAGACCAGAAAAAAATGTTTAAACGCGGGTGGGGCAAATAGGTTTTTGTTGCCCGGACAAAATTATTTTATATAATAGAAAGATACAGCAGACTCAAGTTTCTTTTCTCGTAGAATTTATATGTATTAAATGGTGAGTTCAAACATAATTCACTGTTTCCCAAAGGCAATAATAAAATACATTTAAATTGAGGAAGTTGCTCAAAGTGAAGATTCATTAGAATAAATATATAAAACAAACATTATAAAGTTTGATTTGGTGTTTCGTATATAATTGCACATATTTACTTGTTTATGTACAGATTTTTTTTCTTCAACTAATAGATGGGATAGAATATCAGGCCTACAAGCTAATCCCATTGTTAAGGCATCTTGAAATGTTCTTTAATTTAATACCTCTCTCAGAAAGTGCTATCCTATAATGCTGAAACAGCGTCTTCAAATGCACAATTATTTTGTGTTTGTTGTAAGCAATAGCTGAGTTAGTAAGAAAGTTATGCCATGCGTTTCATTGTGCAAACGTAGGTTCATATGACGGCTCTTACTATTGTAAGTATAAATTACTTTCCAATGGAGAAGTAAAGGTTTTCCGCCTACGGAATGTGTGGAAGATTTTGCAAAGGCCCAGGGACAGTTGTAGGGTGCAACATTGCGTCCCGTCCAGTGATTAAACCACCCCCCGAATCATTAAAATGATTCGCATTGATAGGTTAGCCTGAAAAGGCACCATTATTTGATCTCCCACATGAGATTTCCTATCTCATACTTTTCACCTGCTTCCCCAGCAAATGGCCGTGTCTAGCGAGGTCAAAGGACGCTACTGGGCTTGGAATGATATCGGCGTGGGAAAAAGACCAAAGGAATTCGTAATAACCCTAGTCGTTTCTGTATGTAGCAACAGCGTCTCTTCTCTATGTAATTTTCCACGCTTTGCTGTTACTAACCAGGCATGAGATTTTTTATTTCCGATAGAAAATCTCATGTGGCATATCAATTAATGTTGCCTTTTCAGGCCAACATATAAATGCGAATCATTTTAATGATTCGGGGGGCGGTTTAATTCTGTAACACCAGTTGCTTTCTTGCACTCAATTTTGCGGAAATGTGTTGAATCGCAAGTTAGCAGATCTTTAAATATAAAATTGAAGGAAGTAAAAAAAAAATTTGAAACACTAATTATTAATTTCATTGCGAAGTGAAATGTGATTTTGATGTGGTGTGCTTTCCAGGCCATGATTGGAGCAAGCGCATTTATTCACTCTATGAAAAGCATCGAAACGGGGACTGATAGCATTTGGTTTCTCTTATGAATCATCTATCAATAAAAGTTGATTGTCGGAAACACTGTCTTCAAGGGAAAAACTTGGGTTCAATAGTACTTGACAGTTTCCTGCAGTTCGCTATATTTTCAGACAAGGGATGTTACGATTGTCCTTGGAAATAGCTTTTTTATTTATAGAAACGTATCCAAACAATTAATAAGTGTTTAATAGCATGAATTTTACTTCTCCATTCTGTTTAGGGGTGATTTGTAATTTAAATAAATCTACCTTTGAGCAGTCCAAATTAAGGACGTGAATGTCTTTATTTCCGGATTTTGCCAATCGGTGAACTGCCGATGAAGCGTTTTCCGTCAAAATGAGATAGAATTTTGTACCTATACAGAGGTGTTGTGTTACACAGAATATTTTTCCAACAGAATATAAATAAATTAATATATATTATTGGCGTGGGTATTCACAGTTTCGATGATGAAGTTGGGTGGCGGCGGTCACGCTTGGTTATTCTCGAATTTATTGGTGGTTCTCTGTTTCTGCAATTTTGATGGATTATGAAATCTATTTCCTTTTCTATGTGAACTGGATTCGTGATTAATCAGTTTGGAATCGATATAATGTGCCACTACTGTTTCCTTAGCAAATCAAGAATAAAATCGAATCAAAATAAAACAATGTAACGCATAGTCAATTTCACAAGTTGTGGGACCTTCCCAAAAAGTACAAGTTCTCTTTTGTTTTATTTCATTTACTTTATTTTGTGTTTATTTCATTTACTTTATTTTACATTCAATTTTAGTTTTTATGTCATTTAAGTTATTTTACATTCAATTTCGTTTTTATGTCATTTAATTTATTTTACATTCAGTTTTGTTTTCACTTCATTTCATCTAGTTTACACTCAATTTTGCTTTTACAACATCGGCTCACTTCTACCCACCTCGAATTGTTTTTACTAGACAACCACAGTTCCTCTGCCTATTTGCGCCCTTTTATACCGATCACCCATTTCCAATCGCACACTAATCCTCATTTTCCCATTTCCCCGCCCACTAAATAAGAATAAACTCTTGGATATTCACTCAGCAGTCAATTAACCCAGGGAGAATGGGAAAATTGTAAAGGAGAGCACTTGCAACGAAAAGAAAAACCAAAGAGTATACTGCGTGTCTTCGTTTAAAGGCTTGAGTAATATGAGGAACGCAGATTACGAAGTACATTCCGAGAAGGGCAAAAGGAGAGGGTTGAAAAGTATACTCATGCACACTTTTCACCGAATGTGGAAGCTATTCCAAAGTGAATAGCCTGTACTTTTTGTATTTGAAAGGGGAACATTGGCTTGCGGAAACCTTTACATCGGAATGTGCAAAGGAAGTTGAGGATGGACTAAATTGTTTCGGTATGTAGACACAGTGTCGTCTACCAATATTTTACTGTTGTTAAACAGTAAAATGAATGACGGTGGATTAAATTTAGGGAACTAGTATGTGGGATTTAGAAAATCATCGTCTTTTTTAGACGCGGATCAGCTCAATAAATGGGGGGTTTTAATTATGTAACAGTTGGTAGTTGAGCGCAGTCCTTAGACCGATTTATTTTTAAAATTGGGAGGATTTTTTAATACTATATTTTATTATGTATATGCTTTACGAAAACTGAAGGAATAAAGCTGACTACTATCATTGAGGAGAGTTTGTTCATTTGGGAAGTGAATTATAGCGGTGGGATCGCAACAATCTTTTTCATACAAGACCGTTTCGATTGTTAAATTCTTCATCTAAAATTTGAATTCGACCTCACAACAGAAAAAGGTATGTGACGGTTCCGCCAAACCCCACGTCCCGCTTACCTGAAAAACCCCCATAAATGCTACCCAACTTCCTTAAGTTCGCTAATGCAATCACATTAGCACCTTAAATGCTTCACGCATTAAATAGAGCAATTTATAATCTAAAAGTCCCTGTAAAGAATCCTTACCTTTCATGCATCTCTTCGCATACAAATTCCCTATAAGAATTCTTCCCTAACTAATCATGAATCCCTAAATCATCCGGCACTCTGGTATGCCAAGCAATTCTGCTGCCCACGTGCCCACCGCATGTCCCTGGCAATTCCACGGCCTCGGCAGCGTTTTGCCCAGGGGACAAAAGCAAACACTAGCGTCTAGTGTCATAAACCGAATTCCTTCGCATGTAAACATGCATAAAAATTCGATCCCATTTCGTTAAGCAAGATACGGTACTCGACCACCCATCGTATACCTAAATTGCTTTAGCATCACCAGCATAATATCATCACTGCTATTTACTCAGCTGCAATAGATTCACCCATGATTTGTTTTCCAACGAACAAACTATCACAACTTCGTGCTTAACCACCAAACGAATTATCCGGCATATGCAAATGCAAGCAAATTCGTTTCAGCCACCCACCCAAGATACGACATACAATTTTCATTGTATAAAGTATCGCAACCATTAGCACCTTTGCCAATGTCTTTTCATATGTTTACACAAGGGCATCACTCATCTAAGACATTTATGATGCCCTCGTCTTATCTTTTCTCTTACCACATTTCTTAGATGCATCGTCGTCCATTTATTTAGACGCGATGCACTTCATAGACAACGATCTTCTCGATCCCTTTGTCCTTGCCGCCTGCCAGCTTTGTTTTGCCATTGCCTTCGCGCATGAGTAAACAACACAGATCTACGCGATCACACACATACCACCATGATCTTCATTACGAGATCTGGTTTTCTATTCCACCAAGAGAGACTTTACGTTTCTCTGGTGGTAAGTAAAAACATATCCTTACCACACCACAAACTCACCCCATTAGCGAGTCGGCTCTACATGAGCCGTTTATCGCAGAGTCTTATTACAGCCACCGTCCACGACGGTCGCGTCATCATCCGCCGTACCGTGTGCACCGGTACGGTGCAAAGCAACAAAGGTTGTATCCTTTAGCAGAGTCGATCGGGTTTATTTCCTTTTGGATTGGTATCGATAAATAAGTGTAAGCTCCCTTCGTTTCGTTTAATATAAATATATCAATTGGCCTAAGATTTACATTAACGAATAAAATTCCCTTCGTCTTGCAATTAATAATTGAGTAAATTAAAGTGAAGTAAAGGAACATTTAGTTACAGAAGTCCCACAGTGTGTTTTATTCCTCCGACTTACAGCGTTTATTTCTTTTGTCTGTAAACATTTTGCTGCGGTGTTCGGTGCGTGACAATTTCCAGTTTGTTTTTCGGTGGAACTTTGTTTTAGTGAACAAGTGGGTTGGTGGTAGAACTCTCGCTCATGCTGGTGTCGCGACCTCCTACCCCACAAGTACAAAAGGGAGCCCTCACTTGCGTAAGACGATGTCATGGCGGCGTAAATTAGCACATTATGCTCAACGATGTTTTCTTACCACCAGTTGAACAAAGCATTCTCTTGTGTATATCATTATAGTTGTCTCTGTTATTATGTGATCGGTTAAGAACATCTTGAAAAAATACAGTTTCTTTCAAATTGGAGGATACCCGGTGGCATGCAGGTCTTTTTCTGCAGTTATATTTATCGAAATCACCATTAAAAATGATAGCACTAATTAATATATCTTAAACCTAGAAAGCTTTATTATTGTGTTTAAGAAATTTTTATATTTAATCTTCTAACCAAATCAGACACTGTTACGTCCAAAACCACCCACCCATAAATACATACCTCTTTGGAGCCAGTCTCCACCAGTTAATTGCGGTAGACGCAAAAGCATCCACTAAAAGGCTGAAGCCTTCCACAAGCTCTAGCATTGCCCCATACACTAAATGGGCACATACCAAATCCGATATTAAACAATTTGAACTAAACGTTCAATTTGCCCATAGCAAATTCAATATCAAACAAATTGACCTAAACGTTCAATTTGCCCATATTGAATTCAATATCAAACAATTTGACCTAAACGTTCAATTTGCCCATATTGAATTAAACATAAATCCAAGACGTGTTATACGAACCAGATGTTCAACACGTAAATTCCCTTGGATCCGAATCTGCGGGCCAGATGGTCAACTCTCATGTAAAGTTGGTAAGAATCATAAAATGAGCGGCGGCAAACGTATGAGTCTGTAAAGGTTGGTTCACCCAAACCAATTCCCACAGATGACCTCGCTTTCGTTTTCAACTAAACCAAGGTAACCAAGTAATTAGCACAATAAAAACGAACTACACGCTCGTTTTATTATAGCACCCACAAAAAGGATCATAAATTTACATGTGCAAGATTCTTGGCTGATTGTCCCTTTGTGCTTCCCTGTTGAACCGACGCCGAAAGGATAATGAAAGGAAGCGACGACTGGGAAAAAGGGCCATGCAGAACAAAGGAGATACCCTTCGATCTGCAGGACGAAAGATGAAAGTTTTCGTTCGGGGAGGAAAACAAAAACTAAAGTGAGTTGCGTTACGTAAGTAACCTTCGTGTCATTTTTGTTTCGACCAACTCGGCTGCATCAAAATTTAAGTATAAACAATAATTAAATAAAAATTTAAATGAATTAAGTAAATATACAAAAATACGATTATATTATAATATTATATAATACTATCTAAATTGAAGACTAATTAAATGCGGCTCGGTTGGAATCGAGTTAGAATACTGTGGATAGTTTTTACCATGGCATCAGCAAGGATGCGAGATCGATAAAAACACCACGGATAGTTCACGGGAAATTATCACCTGTAGAAATGTTTAGATGGAAGGAAACACAGGATACCGATGCAAAATTGGGCCGAAGAACACTGAACTCCTCGAGCTGGGCGACGTTGACTCAGCCTCTGGTGATTGCGATGAGTTTCAGCGCATGTCATCTCAGGGGAAAACAATCTTTCCAGATACCGTGAATATCTTTTCCTCAGACAATTGAAACATGTGTTGGGCGAACGAAAGGAAAAACAAACATGCAGCTGGTCTAATATGATGTTCGTTGTACGACTGGGTGTATTCCCATCGTACGATAGGGGATCGATTTGGGTTGGCGATAAGTCAACAGAACTTTGCTGCGACGGCAAAGGCTACTAGATTTTGGTGCATGTTTATTTTAGGCATTGGATAATGCACAGGAATACTGACATGCAGGCAAAAATAATTTCTTCTGTTTACGTAGAGTACACAGAAACATTTCGTTTAGAATAGCCAGCGTGAGAATAGTGGCTGGTCGTTGTTTAGACAACGAATCATTAAACATGATCATGGGTATGATTGTCTAACATCAATCATATTCGTGCCCAAATCTCATGATCGGTAGATAACCGATAAAGGAAATTGGTCGCAAGTGTTGCGAACCTTGGGATTGGAGAAATATTCAATACAGTTGTGTCAACAATTACGCTGGCCAGCGAGTATTTATCGTTTATAATTGCTGACAAGCCGAGCCGATTGTCTGACACGGTTCAGGCAATATGAATGAAATAACTTGTTTGATGTGCATGCCTGCTGGGGTTTTGCTTTCAGGTGAAAGTTATTTGAAAGAGAGCTTACACTGCTCGAATGCAGGTAAGTATAGTGGTTTATAGAGTAAGGGAAAAGTAGGTTGTTTTAAAGAAATGGATGGTTCTTTAGGAAGGTTTTAAAGAACCGCCACAATACATGTAGTGTGTAAACCCGGTTTCTTTTCGACGGTGGTGACTTTCGCTAGTCTCGAAGTCAACCGTCGTCGAAATTGAATTGATGCTGGGGAGAGATAGAGGATTGAGAGAGAGAGTGGAAGTCAGTCTTGGTTAAGCAGCAGTGAATGTTGGTTGAGCAGCAGACAATCTGAGTTGGGTCGTACACGAGAGATTGTAAAGACTTGTAACAGAAAAAGTAGACATGAAGTGGTAAAGAGCGGTGGTCGTAAAAAGAAGTCGTGCATAGCTAAATGTAAAGATTTGTGTTTTTCGTTCGTGCCCAGAACAGTATTTAAAAAGTGCATTATAACGTGAAATCGAGAGATCACGCGATACGGGCGTGTTTAAATGTGCCCTTTCACACACCTATGTGAAATTGACTTTGTATCAAGAATCATTAAACGAACGTTTGTGTGTTAGGCGAAATAAATGCTGTACATAGTTATTGGAGTGATGTCTTTTGTCTTGCGAGTTTGAATGTTTCGAGGAACGATGACGGAGTTCCCGGTTGAAGAAGCTGTAACCACAGGTAACCAGTAAATCTTTCTAATTTCCCGTTTCGCAAGGTGTGAATTACCGGCCGCTAACTGCGGTTGTGCATGACGGTACAATTGCATACAACACTGTGACATATACCTGTAACACATTTCTACGGCACACCTTTCTAAACTGTACAACACTGAACGAGCATATTTCCGTTAGCACATTTAAGCTACACTGGCGTATAAATATCCAAGAACACAAGGTGTTACACTACTTGATGGAATATTGCCCTACACTGGCATTCTGTAATGTCATACCTTAACGCAACATTGATGGTACTCCTAAACACGGAAACACCTATCATGTCACAGTTGGTTTTCAATACTTGACCGAGGCGGTCATTTGAGATAGTGGTTAGTGAAAAAATTCTTCGTGGTGGCGTCTCGCATAGTGGTCCGCAGTAGAAATTATCTCCGTTCACATAAAAAATAAAGTAACACAATATAATATATGAGAGTTCGGTGGTTTACATTTTAATACCAAAATGAAATCAATTTCAAGCAGTAACTCACAAGAAAAATTCGTGTCGTTGAATAAGTGGAAAAATCAGTTTTAATTGTGGATAAAATAATTGAAGAGCATAAAATTAATCTAATTGTAAAATAAAATAAATAGAGTTTACATTAATAAGTGAAAAGTCAAGATTTATATTAGTAACACAATATAATATATGAGAGTCCGGTGGTTTAGATTGTAATACCAGAATGACATCAATTTCAAACAGTAACTCACAATAAGAAAAATGCGTGTCGTTGAATAAGTGGAAAAATTAGGATAAAATGATTTTTGTTAACTATCTTCGTGAACAAGAAATTCTTATTCGAAGAGAAAGATTAAAATGTTTAAGCAATAAGGATTGACAGTAAAAGCACAAAAATAAAAGAACTTAAATCTAAAGAACATAATCTCGGTGTTTCATTTCCAAGGACGAAGGACAAATCGACCAGTAAGGATCAGCAAAACCCAGGTAACAACATTATCTCAATTTCACAAATCACGATATTATAACAAATTGCCGTCGCCCCCCACGACGGAATATACAATAAATAATAACTCAACACCACATTGGAGCTCCTTTATGATACATTGTGAATACGAAGCCAGAATGTAACTTTTAGTTTTTTATACGAGAATACGGACACTAAACAATATATATGGTAGGTGTGCAAGTAAAAACAGTTTTTTTTTCTTAGTTAAATTCAACTTTATTGGAATAGTTACTTATATAAGGAATTATATTACTTGGTAAGAAACTCCTAACTGTTCTATATGCTCTTCTTGAGTTTGACATTGATTTTCATCCAGTAAAATTTGAAGTTCTTCGTTGTCAAACTTTTTTACTGCACCTGCACGTGGTGCGTTTTCAAGACTAAAATTTCCTTTACGAAATCTTGCAAACAATTTTCTTACTGTTGAATGACTCGCAGGATGTTCACCCAAACTTGAATTAATTAATCACATAGCTTAAGCATCTTTTTTTTTCATTTTAAAACAGAATAGAATCCAATGGCGTAAATGTTGTCTATCGACACCCATGTCTTATACAACTGATGCACACGTAATGACAACTTGTAGATTATTAAAACTTAGTCATAAAGACAGCAATGAATAAACTAAATATATCCAAAATGGTGAACGATGCGTTCAACTATGTTTTTAATGCAACCAACTACAGAGCCGAGTTTTTACTTACACACATAGTTTAAAATTTTATTCATCATAATCCAAACACCTTTTACACCATGTTCCTTTTTCCTTCGCTTCTCTTAAATTTTTACCGGTCAAGTTGAAAGTTCCAACCTCCTATTGATCAACTAATTATGGTTTTCTTACTTCAGCTACCATCTACAGCTTTTGTTTTTATTTACATTTCGCTTCTTTGATTGTATGATGTCAATGACATACGTCAGCCGGAATATTTGAATGCTCGATGAGTGGAGATCAACATTAAGCATCTAATCCGGTTATACTGCTAGATCCAATCAAAACATTATAATACCGAAACTCTCTTAATGAGGTGTTCTTATTCGAGGATCTAGATATGCAATTTGAATACCAATTATTTATATACAATGAATTCAGTCCCAAACATTTCTTAACCCTTTCAAAGTTAATTTAGAAATACTATTATGTCCAAAAAATTATGCGGCTTTCTTTGTTCTATGTATGTCATGAATACCGGTTTTCGTGAATGACGACTCATTTTATTATAGACATATCGGGTTTTCCAATACGAACTTGACAACTTTGAATTTAATTTGTGAACGCGCCCTTTCACTAATCATCGAACTGTCACTGTCAATTTATTCAGTAAACTCAACATTTTCATCATGGTTAACTACACGAACGAACAACGCCTGCAAATTATAAAAATTTACTACCGAAAAAAAATTGTCAAGTCCCTATTGGGAAACCCTATACCGTTCGGTGATTGGTGATGTGTATATATATTTTCGGTTATTTAATTTAAAAAAATGGTTGTCATTGAAACTTAGTTTCTCCGTATGTTACAATTTCACCTCAAAACAATAAAAAATGTAAAATCTTTTGAATTAACAAAATAAATAAAAAATGGTAAATTAAAACAAGAATATTTTATGTCAGAGTGTTGAAATTAACAATTATTAATTATAGATATTAATAATTAATAATTATATATAAATAAATAAATATATATATATATATATATATATATATATATATATATATATATATATATATATATATATATGTTGTATTCCAGAATACTACCCTTTATTAAATTTAACACTGATTCTCCTTACACATCCTTAAAAACTTCCCTTAACATATATTACATTCTCACTTAATACATACCATTCATAAACATTCACAATATTGCCAGTTACAGCACATTTACTTTGATTTTCGTCCAAATTTTATTCATGTTAAAAGTCACAGAGACCTTGTTAAAAGTTGTTTTGTTCATGTTATAATTTCCAGTAACTATGAACACAATGTTCTATAAGTATAGAGAAATTTATATTGTAAAATCAGAAAGAATCAGAAGAGAGAAAAAGTCAGTTGAATTTGAAAAGTAATCAAGATTGACTTTTGAGTTCAGTTCAGATTGACTTTTGAGTTAGTTGACTTTCAGTTGTGTTTGAGTTTATAAAAGCGAGTTATAAGTTTTGAGATAGCAGTAAAGTAAATTTAAGTAAAGTTTTTTTGTGTTATCAGTTTAGAAAGAGTTTAAAATAATAACTAACTAATATCAAAGAGAAAGAATAGTTTTTTCTGTGACTATTGCGGTGCTTTTAATTCTCGATTGTTTGTCAAAACTAACTTTCGTGTTTCAAGATCTTCAACAAATAAAATAATAATAAAATAAAAGGAAAAATAAAAGGTCCACGCTCTTCCCTCATCCGAGGAAGCACGGCGCCGGACGTCAACATATGTATTGTTATGCCTGGATAGGCTGCACACCCTATAATATAATCTGCACCAACTAAGTCCGCTGGCCAGATACGGTTCGTGGGAGGAGCCTCTGGCTTTTCCGTTGGACAAGGGGGGCGGATGCTGGAGTCAAGGAAGTGTTACCTCGTGGAGTCAATTTTTTTTCCAACAGACGATTATTTTCTTTCACCTTAAACCTAACTTTATTAAATATTGGTACTAGTTAGTACAATTTACAATATTTAACAGATTTAAACTGTATTTACACTCCTACAATTTAATTTTATTTTCTTATTCTACAGTCTAACTTTATTTTACAATTTATTAACTTTATTTTTTCAATCTCACCTAAATTTACAATTTAACTTTATCCTACAATCTAATTTTGTTTTCTTATTCTACAACCTAACTTTATCTTAAAATTTATTAACTTTATTTTTTCAATTTAACTTTAATTTTCAATCTCACTTTAATTTACAAATTTACAATTTAACTTTATCCTAGAATTTAATTTTGTTTTCTTGTTCTACAGTCTAACTTTATTTTACAATTTATTAACTTTATTTTTCAATCTCACTTTAATTTACAAATTTACAATTTAACTTTATCCTACAATTTACTTTTGTTTTCTTATTCTACCATCTAACTTTATCTTACAATTTATTAACTTCATTTTACACTTTATTACTTTTTATACTTAATATGTTTCAACCTAATACAACTCATCTTTATACAAATTATTATTTAATCTATACAACTTCACTTATACACCTGTAGTCATTTATACAATCTCTAATTTAACGCCTTTACAATTTTAGCTTTTTACAAATTTAACTTTTAATTTGGCTTTAACTTTTAATTTTCTTTTAATTCGATTCGTCTATAGCTTTGTGCACTTTAACCGTTAATTTGCCTGTTTGTAACTTTGTACAACTTTAACTTTTAATTACTTTTAATTCTTGACGGAAGGACGAGACCACGTTTCTGAAAAAGACCCTTGACGGACGAACTCTCATTCACTTCTGACTCTGCCTGCCTCGTCGGCTGCCCGTGATCGCATTGCTTTTTGTCGATCATGCAAAAACGTTTGTTAGGGGCTCCCATGGGGTTCATATTTCTGTATAAGCTACTTTGTATCTTATGGATCATATTATGGGACTTGGAGTGTTTTGCGGATTATGCAAAATTCTTTCTTTTGAATGGATATCATATTATGGGAGTTGGATTATTTTGTGGATTAGGCAAAATTGTTTCTTTTAGTGGTTCCTATGGGGTTTGTATATCAGGGCAGGTTATTTGCATATTTAAGCAAGTATTTCTTATTGATGGATACAGGGTTAGGATTTCTGATAGGTTTTTCTCCTATGGATTCGCAGCATCCATAACAATATATATATATATATATATATATATATATATATATATATATATATATATATATATATATATATATATATATATATATATATATATATATATATATAAGGGTGGTTGGTTAAATTTTAAGGGCCGATGTTGATTTTGAATAAAACACAAATTATTTAGAAAATTATTGTCATTTCTTTTTATTATGATAATATTGGTATGATTCAATTATGTATGGAACATAATGTATGGAATATCGGCCAAATGGCCGCCGCGAACTCGGCGGCACACCTCCATCCGATGGTCCGAATTTTCGATGACGCTGAGGTATAATTGAGGTTCTATGCCGTTAATGTGCCGAATTATTTCATCCTTTAGCTCTTGAATTGTTGCTGGCTTATCGATGTACACCTTTTCTTTCAAATAACCCCAAAGAAAGAAGTCCAACGGTGTCAAATCACATGATCTTGGCGGCCAATTGACATCGCCACCACGTGAGATAACATGGCCATTAAATTTGTCGCGCAAAAGAGCCATTGTTTCGTTAGCTGTGTGGCAAGCGGCACTGTCCTGTTGAAACCACATATCGTCCGCATCCATATCTTCCAATTCGGGCCATAAAAAGTTCGTTATCATCTCACGATAGCGAACACCATTCACAGTAACTGCCTGACCGTCCTCGGAAATGAAAATACGGCCCGATGATGCCGCCAGCCCATAAACCCCACCAAACAGTCACTCTTTGTGGGTGATTTGGTTTTTCGACAATCACTCTTGGATTATCATTCGCCCAAATGCGGCAATTCTGCTTATTGACGAATCCACTGAGGTAAAAATGTGCCTCATCACTGAAGATGATTTTCTTCGAAAATTGATCATCCGCTGTTGCCATTTCTTGCCACAATTCTGACCATTGACGACGCTTGAAATGGTCAAGAGGCTTTAGTTCTTGAGTCAATTGCACCTTGTAAGCGTGTAAATGCAAGTCTTTATGCATAATGTTCATCAACGACGACGACGAGTTGAGGTGGACGGCTCTTGAGCCACACTATCGCGAACAGCAGCAATATTTTCTGCAGTACGAGCTGTACGAGCATGCACTGGTGTTTTCACATCTCCTACAGACCCGGTTTGCTCAAATTTTTGCACGATTTTTCCGATTGTACGCACATTTGGACGATTAAATTGACCGAAAAAATCACGAAGTGCACGATATGCATTTTGACTTGAACGCCCATTTTCATAATAAGCCTCAATAATCCGGGTTCCTACAGGCCAATAGATAGTAATAGTGTAGGTAAATCATATTGCATTTTTTTTTAATTTTTGTTATAATTCCCATTTTTTAAGACAGATAGTAAATATTTTGATGAAACAAGCAACTTTTTTAATTTAATCATAATAGGATTTGCAATATTACGAGTATTTAAATAGTTACGAAGCAAAGTGTTTTCTTTCTCACTTAAATCAGCTTTAAAATTATTTTCCTTTTTCTAGGGAAATTATTTTTTTTATTCAAAATATAGGCCATCGTCTTCTACATATTTCGCCCATCTTTCAGGTAATTTATGAATAGCATTCCAAAAAAACGGTTTGAGTGCAATAGATGTAAGGTACAAATCAAAGGAGGTATGGTAAGAGTTTGCCCATCTCAGCATTCACGAAACATTAGAGCCGTAAGAAAAGTATGATGGGTGGGCAAATAGGTGAGACGAGGGTTTCGCGGGTGTTATGGGAGTTAGTGTGGAGTGCGATTGGGGAGAGCGCCCGAGAGGAGGCGGTGGATGACAAGGATATCAAGTGTGTTGAGGAGGGTCATCACCCGATAACTCCTGTAATTGCCTGTCTTCACATGTTTGTGGTCTAACACAGCGCTCACTGTCTTTCACATTGAAATCACCACTTTTAAATTGTCGAAACCATGTCTCACGTCTTCTAATTGATGGGACATGTTTGCCATATGTTTCTACAGCAAACGATGACTTTCAACAACCTTTTTCTTTTGATTAAATAAGAAAAGCAATGCGTGACGTAAATGATCTTTTTTCAGGCACAAAACTCGACATGCTCACTGAACGATAAAACAAAGACACTAGTTTGGAGAGACTCAACTTATGTGTGTTTGTAGTTAAATCTCAGACGAACAAAATGACGTATGTGTCAAATTAATACGCTGCGTACTTTTCGCTGAAAAAACGTATGGATACACCTGGTTGTTGATATATTTCCCCTTTTGAAGTTTGACGATTTGGAGTTCTAGGTAACAACAGTATCGAGTAAAAATATTATAAATATAAGGATAGGAGAAAAGTAATTAATTAATTTTTTCATTAGATTGCTGAAGTGGCATACGTCATCATCATCATCATCGGCACTACAACCGGGATCCGGTCTTTGCCTTATTTAGCAAGTCTCTCCAACGGTATCCGGTCGTTATCCGAGACTTGTTAAATTGTTTCTAATAATTCGTTTTTCTAGGAAAGGGTAGTAGCCTTGCGCCAATCTTGCTCAGGATGTCGCTGCATGCATTGGTTCACTACTTGGCCGGTAGTACCTATCCAAGTGTGTCACGTGGAGGCGACATGTCAACTTGGATTGAACAGGGACAAGGATCGTCCTGGCTTTTGCCGGGTTGAAAGCACAGACTTTACCCTGTTCGCTCCCAACCCCCTGAAGTGGGATGTCCTAATTGAACAGTAACCAATTTTACTCAGTCATAAATTTCAAACAACTGGTACCACCCTCTCTATATTTTGCTCAATGACAGATAATTTAAATATTTAAGCCTGCACACAATAAAATTATACCAAAATATTCACGCCTCAGTCATGTGGAAAAAAAAATTATCCGCAATAGATTTTAAACGTGACAATTTGAATGTGCTACTTTTGGCTGGAAGGCTACAAGTGTCTATAGATAGAAATCTACAAAGAAACTCGAATAAGCAAAAGCATCAGCCACATACCACACACATAAACATCGGGGGCAATATATTTGAAAATGTCAAAGAATTTAAATATCTGGGAGCAATACTGACGGCCAGTAACGAAATATCGAAGGAAATTAACAAAAGACTATACTCCGGCAACCGTAGCTGGCATGCAGTCAGTAAACTGTTGAAATCCAAACTGCTATCACGTAATATAAAGCTCCATGTCTATAGAACCATAATCATGCCGATTGTTCTATAAGGATGGGAAACATGGGCTCTCACAAAACGGGAAGAAAACAAATTCCGCGTATTGGAGAATAAAGTTTTAAAGCGTATCTTTGGCGGCAAATATGACGAGGGGGCAGGACAATGGAGGAAACTCCACAACCACGAATTGGAAGAGCTATACCGCAAACCTACGATAGTGAAAGTAATCAAGTCGCGGATATTAAGATGGGTCGGACATGTGGCGCGAATGGGCAACGATAGAACCGTGCATTGAATTCTTTCCGGTAAACTAACGGGAAAGAGGCCGAGAGGACGACCGCGACGGAGATGAGAGAACAATGTTAGGTTTGAGCTCGAGGAGATCGGATCGGATGGTCGAACGTGGAAGGAGAGCGCACAGGACAGGGAACAATGGCGGAGTTGAGTCGGTGAGGTCATGAAGTTCCGGGTTCCTACAGGCCAATAAATAATAATAATTATAAAAATCAACCACATACCAAGAAATAACATAGCAATCCCAGAATAGTTGAGTGTACTTGAGAATAACGATCATATTCGTACACGCGGCAGTGGCCTGGTGTGTTGAACATTGTTTCAATCTTTTAGTGATTCTAACCGTCATAGTATTAGTTCGAATCATACGTTCTTCATTATCGTCGCAAACGCTTTATATGCACGTTGAGCAGTGAGGCCCGTCATCGAAAATGCCGACGCATTATCAAACATAGCATCATCCAGGAGCTAAAAATCCATCACAAACAGTTTCAAACCATCTACATAAGTCAGAATGCAAAAACAGGGGTTAAGAAATAGGTCACATACAATAATAGTAGAATGATCGATCATAACACGATGAAGCGGCTCAAACTGTGGCCAAAGGATGACTCTCGATCTGTACGGTTTTGCTGCATATTTGATGGGACTGGAAAAATAGCATCTACCATGAGCTATTTACTTCCTAGTGGTTAAACCTTAAACTGGGACCGGTAGTATCAACAATTGGACTATTTTAAACTATTTTAAAGTGCCGGACCAGAAACAGTCGGAATTGACCAATAGGGGAGGTGTTGTATTCCATCAGAAAAACATAATATAATGCCTGAACTCTGGGAACTTGGTTTGAAAGTTTAGATCCCTCCACTTTATAGTTCGGACCTAGCACAAACTGATTTCCACCTTTTTATCATTGCAAAACTTCTTTAGAGATAAGAAATTGGTACCAAAAGAAACTTATGGAATTCATTTAGACAGATTTTTCGCCAATAGAAACAATTTTTCGCCAATAGAAACAATTTGTACAACAAGGCGGTGCATATTTGACAAAAATCCTACAATTATAAGAATGTTAAAGTCGATTTTTTTCTTCAAAGTACGATGTATTTTCTACCCGATACCACTATGACTTGTCGTCAATTTTAAAATACGTTACTAATCATCTTACGCCTGGTGGGCTTGCGGATGGAGAATATTTTCAAATACTTCCGCAACAAATAATATGAAGTCTTACCCAAATACACCCTTCGCCATATTGGAATCAGTTAAGGTGTGTCAATCATATCAAATTGATCAATAAAACCATAGAGTCGTGATGATTCGTTCAAGTCCTTCGCGTATCTTTTATTGTAAAGTGTATTGAGGAATCCCAAAGCAAAGTATTCGCTGACCCGAGCTCTCTGCCTGTTCAGCCGAAGGATACAGATGGTTCAATGTACCGCAGTATTTTTAACAATCCACCTAGGTTTTCAAATGTTTGCGAACCGTTCTGTGGCGGTTCTTTAATACATTCCCAAAGAACCGCCCATCCTCTTTAATTAACCACCTTCCAAACCCATAGTACTTACCTGCAAAAAGGGGCAGCGTAAGCTCCCCTGCAGCATCACACCTGAAAGTTAAACCTCATAAAGGCATGCATCACATCGAATTATTATATGAACCGTACCATATCTCCATCGGCTCGGCTTGTCAGCAATTGTAATAGATGAATACTGGCTGGCCAGCGTAATTGCTGACACAGTCGTAGCCAATGGGTTTTGCTACGGTTCATAGCCATTTATTCCCCCAGTCCAGAGGTTCGCAACACTTGCGACCAATTTCCTTTATCGGTTATCTACCGATCATGGGATTTGGGCACTAATATGATTCACCATAAACAACATTCCCCAGCCATGCCTACGATGACCCGCGTGAGATCTAAAGTAAACATACAGTATCTCACTGTGCGTTTTGCTTACCCGCATATTAATCTAACATATAGCCATCCAGCCTGACCCTTTGCCGCCGTCGACGAGGTTTCTGCTGACTTATGTCAACAAAATAATTTGCCTCCTTGTGCACCAAAGCCATATGGCTAGATTGGATAGTGCCTACATCGGTGTTTCCAAGGAATCGTTGGCAAATACCATGACGACCCCTTTTGTATCATAGGCACATCATATACATCATGTGTGCTACCATTTGATCTGTGAAATAGCGTTTTTGTTTACTTTAAAAAAAAATCTATTTGGATCTCTGGCATACATCACCAACGATGTATGGGTACATCGCCCCCGACGATCGCACTTCTGTTTGATCAGGTGTCCACCGATCATCGTCTTCATCGCAGGGCATTGTCCTTGTCCTATACGGACACATATAGAATCCTACGTTATCTATGCAATTCGCGGCCATCGAACTGATGGATATGAGTTGCATCGTCGAGTCAGATTGCACCCGTTGTCGCGAGCACTTGTGCTTCGGGTCAGATTTAAATCGCGCACCAGACCACACGTGTCGAGGACGTTACAGGAGAGTCAGATTTCTTTTCCCGAAGTGCGCACACGCACCAGGCGTTGGGAGTAAAAATACAAACGCCGAGGCGTCCTGGAGTTCTTAACGTAGATCCAAGTACGTGGATGCTTGTGAACAATTTTCGGGAGAAGACAGTGGAAGTTTAGGGAACCTTGCGCCCTTGCCGGCGCCCCGGCTAAACTTATCCACAGTTCCTTACCACTAGTTGAGGGAAACGATTCGCAGTGCCTGAAAATAAAGTAATAAAATGATCTTTGAGTTGCAGTGGGGGAAGGCACTCATCCCTAACAGAAAAGAGTATTCGTGGTGACTCTTACGGCTTCCTTATCGAGTGATTTTTATTTTCTCGTTACGGCCTATATATATAACACACATTTTCCTTATTCTCATCTTATTGTTCTAACATAAATCTAAGACCAAAGACACGCTTCTCGGTTGTGGCTTTATTACGGTACAGACCTGATGGATCGCACCGCCATAAATCTAATTCCCGTCTAAGCATCATGTCTGATGCTGAATAGGATAGTGGCAGTCCATTGTTGTGTGACTCGTGGTGGTCGATCCGAGCGGTACTTATCTAACCGCCGACGAGTGCGCTTCTGCCTCGTGATCCGTACCATCGGATCAATTGTGCAACCCGTTTCGGGTATCTTAAATAAACATAAGATACCCAATTGCACTATCGGTTCCCACGTCAAGCCTTCTTTGGGATCCGAAGTAAACAAACGGATCTCCACACACGCGTTCGACTGTAGTGCAGTGATATCTATGAGGTTTACTCCGTAGTGCGGCAAACCCCCATACCCTTTCCTTTCCTTGTGTCTTTTATCCTTTTTTTTCACACCTCTGTTGAGTCTTTCAGGCGATACTCTCGATTGGTTTGTAATCTTTGGAGAGTTTTTGGTGTTTGATTGGCGTAATATTCGTCTTGGAAGGGTTGTGACCTGGATTTGGGTATGTACGTAATGGGGCACTTACTACAAGGGCATAACACCTGTAATGGTTGCTTTGGCTTATATATCGCTGGTCCTGACTTGCACCCCTTTCTGGGACAGTGTTGGTTTTCTGTATTTGGCCCTTTCAATGGAACAGGAATTTCGCCTGGATCTGTGTAACATTCGCGGCCTAAGAGAAGCAATTTTTCCTCTGCGTCTGCCCACATTTGTAACCACAAACCAGCGATCCTTGCACTTAACTGGAATGACCACGTATTTGAAGCAGCGAAAAGTGCGGCCAAATATATGAGGTTCCTTAAGAGATGCAAAAGATACTTCACTCCATCCAACCTGGCCACTATTTACAAGGCGTATATTCGTCCAAAAATGGAGTTCAACTCTCATATTTGGTCAGGCGCATACAAATCTGCACTACACGTGCTCGATAGGATGCAAAACCGCGATATCCGTCAATACGTGAATGCGCATCAATTCACGTTGAAAGTGGACTTCAGGCGCACAAATCAAAATAGAGTGTCATTCCTTAGCCGAACCACACGAATGTGGAATGTTCTGCCTGATCATGTGTTTCCTGGTCGTTGTGATGTCCAGACAATCAACACCAATATACATCGACACCTCCTTTCCTTATCCACTTCCTCTCCATCCGCTCGCACTGTGCTCTGACATTTAAAGGTACTTCAAAATCCCCTTTTGTGTGCGCGTTAGTGTAAAAAAAAAAAAACTTAGCGAAACCCAGGTAAAAACTAATACAGATATCTCCAATTTCAGTCTACCTGGTTATAACTTCGTGCGTCTGTTATTTCGATATGGTGGTCTACCCACTTACATACGAAGTGATATTCCTTATCAGCTTGTGTCACGATATGGCATCTGCTCCAATCCAGAATTTAATTTCTCGTGACGAAAAAGAAGTCCAAACTTGGATAGAAAGGCATCGTTTAATGAATTCGATGCTCTATCTAATTCTATCGCTAAGATCTTGACCCTATTGTAGTATGGTTCTGTGGGGGCTGAAGTAGATGTGCCAGCACGGGCACTGGTTCACTGAATCCGCAACACTCGTTTCGCCGAAATTCTTGTCGCCGAAAGGGGAGAAAAACAATAAGACTCACAGGTTTGGTTGTAATTTAATTTCTTTATTTTTTTTTTTTCAGCTTTCAACATATTGGTGAGTGGTTTTAATGTACATAAATGGGTTACAATACACTGGCACTTTTAGTTTTCTTAAATGTTCTCTTTGTTTTTCACTCAACTGCTTTCGCTTGCAGTTTATATTTTATTTAGTATTTACTTTAAAATTCTTTTCTTGACTTTCTGAACTTTTTACAAAACACTTTATTTTTCTATTTTTAAAGGATAACACATCCATCGCACACCGGCTTTATCCACCTGCGCTCAATTACCGGCTCAACATCAAAACTCGACAAACAAAGAACACGTTTTCGCTTCGATTTAAACTTCTCGACTCGTGTTGTGTGTACGCACTCCACGGGGGATGAAACTCGACTTCTTGACTCTATCCACACGATCATCCAATCTTGATCGCACACTCTTCCGCATTCTTCCATTTCCCCGCCCATCGAGGTGAATAAACTGTTGCGAATTTACTCAATAGTCAATGGACTTAGAGAGAATGGGAGAACTGAAAAGGAGAGCGTGATGATCTCAGGCATGATTTGCTTTCGCATGCAACGAAAGCAAAACCAATGCTGACGCATGACCCAGTTTGGTATTGGATTGATCTCAGAGTGCAATACACTCCGAGAAGGGGAAATGGGGAGAGTACAAAAAGTATATATTTATTATATATATATTTATAAGTAAAAGACTAAAGGAATTCGCGGTAACCCAAGCCGCTTCGCTATGTAGCAACAGCGTCGCTAACCAGCCATGAGATTTATGATTTCCGATAGGAAATCTCATATAGTATATCAAATTATGTCTCAAAGAGTGGGACAGAAAACACTGCACTCTCCAACAGATAGTAGAAATTTTTGGGTATTCGTGGAAAACATCCAAAACTTGGTATACTAATCCATTCCTTCACTTATAGTCGGTGTTACATCTTCTCTTATAATCATCAGCCCGTTCTATATATTTTATTAATTACCTTTAAAAACCTCAGAGAATAAATGATGCCCGCATATTCAGACGGAGTGATGGTGTCGTTACACACGTAGAAGATACTGAGAGTCGAGTGACCTCAGCCAAGGGCGCTGTGCTTATCTCAACAGCAGCACACAGCTCGAGTCAAATTCGGCAATTATATAGGAAACTCTTCAACGCAAATAAATGTTTGAAAATGGATTACGTTGCAATTGTGATTTCAAAAGAATGTTTATACGCACAAACGAATGTACAGATATGAAATAAAACCCAAGCGAATCTACATGCTGCATATTTGGCAGATAACTGAATGCTGCCTGATACCACATAAGTTTCGCCTCAAATTCAGCATAAGCACACGGGACTACAAGAGATCTGATAGCGTCTCTTACAGAAAAGTGGAGCGATTCCATCCACTTCTTCGGCGAAAGCAAGGTTGGCGCAATTCCCCGATTTGATGTACAAGAGACTATCTGCCTTGCCGTTCAATCCAAGTGGTTCTCGATGGTGTCAAATCAGCCTCTCATCAAATTAATGCAGGTGTTTCCCAGGGTGCTGTACTCTCGTCCAGTCTCTCCCTCATCTTTATAAATTATTTCCTATCCATTACCCACAACCCAATTCACTCGCTTGCTTATGATAACACATTGAGTTTATCATACTCATACGAACACTCCTAACCAAACTCTTCGAACCCCATTCCCAATAAGCATGTTATGCTTAATACATAAATGAAGCCAAAGAACTATCAATCCTCGGTACTCGAATTAATTCGACTCTTAATTGGAACAAACAAATATTTGAAGCAGCGAGATGTGCGGCCAAGTGTAACGGGTTCCTTAAGAGATGCAAAAAATAGTTCCCTCCATCTAACCTGGCCACTATTTACAAGGCATACATTCGTCCCAAAATAGAGTTAGACTACCATATTTGGCCAGGCGCATACAAAACTGCACTACGCGTGCATAAACGATAGGATGCTAAAACGAGCAGTGAAACTTATTGGGGACCCAGCCGTAAGTCGTTCAGTTCCGTCGTTAGATCATAGGCCCAACGTATCATGTCTGTTACTTTTCTGTAGGTATTATCACGGTCGTTGCTCAAATGAACTTTTTGAATGTCTACCGCATCTTCAGACATTTTCCGTGATACTCCTCACTTTAAGAATGAGCATCAGTTCACGTTGAAAGTCAACTTCAGGCGCACAAGTAAGCATAGAGAGCCATTCTTTAGCCGAACCACACGAATGTGGAATGCTTTACCTGATCATGTGTTTCCTCGTCATTGTAATGTCCACACATTTGATGGCAATACCCATCGATACCTTCTTTTCTTATCCACTTCCTCACCATCCACTCGCGTTACGCTCTGACATTTAAGGGTACTCCAAAGTCCCCTTGTCGATGGCGTCGGTGTTTATGATGTGAGTCCTTGGTAGATTCACGTGGTATTGTTAGGCGGGCAGCATTCATTACGAGTTATGACAATATAAATCGTTTATTGATTAACTCATGCTCGTCCATTTAAACAACGGGATTACCATTCGTAGGATTTGCGAGCCTGTTGCATTATGTATTGTATTTTTTAATTCAATTGTGTAAATAATTTATAGACTATTAAACTATAAATTCTCCAATCGAGAAACATAAAACAAAGAAATTTGATATTAAAAAATGTTGATAGCCTATTAAGTTAAAGTTTAACTATGGGCACGCGATCTGACGTACCACTCGGTATTTATAATTTTCATATTCACTTCCGCTGTTAATCAGTTTAAAACATTTAAAAAATAAATAAGTATTAATTAAATATATATTTAGTTATTAAGTTTAGTACTACTATATAATAAAATATGTCAAAAATACAGACTTTTATAAGTACTTACTACATAGACTAAAAAGTCCCGGGATTTTTGATGAAAGCGTCTTTTTTTTTTAAAAATTATATTTATTCCTCAACATCCTTGCCTTCGAGGGCGATAGCCGTGGAATAGGGATTGCCCAACATTTCGATGTCCTTTCTGTAGTAAGAAACGTCCAAATCTTAGAAATACGACTCTGTTTCCGTGATGAATTCCTCATTCGATCTGAATCTCTTGCTCTGATGCCACTGCTTGAGGTTTGGGAACAGAAACTAGTCGCCTGGGGCCAAATCTGAAAAATACTGTGGGTGAACAACCAATTCAAATCGTAATTGGTCCAATTTAGCCATCGCTTTCAAGGACATTTGTAGTGTTTTGCTTTATTTCGAAGTTCAGTCTGTCCAATAACGCTACATATTTCTCTCCCGTGACTGTTCAGTTCATGACATTCGCATCCCGATAAACAGAGGCCAAAACCTTCCCGGTCGAGCGTTGGTCTTTTGGTCGGCTTACGTAATTTCCAGTCACTCTGCAAACTGCCTATTGGATTCATCCATCATCATAATACGTCAAAAAAAAGTCCGCTCTAATTCGCTGCAACAACCAAACAGGCCATTGAATCATCAACGCGCTGCTATTTTTGATCGACATCAGCAATCGCGTCACTTATCGCGCCGATAGCCTTTTCATCTTTAAAAGATCGTGCGAAATGTATCCCGCCCGTTCTTTTGAGATGCCCACGGCCTCAACTATCTCGCACAACTTCACTTCGCGATAACTTAAAACATTTCGATGCACTTGCTTTACGATTTCCGCATTCGTTGCTTCTTTTTCTTCCCGAGCGAGGTGAGTCTTCGGTGTTTATGCGACCCATTTTAAATTCACTAAACCACGGATAAACTTTTGTTCTCGAAGAAGCAGAGATCAAGGGTGAGACCGAACGGTGACGATAAGCCTCTTTAAGGGGACATTCCAGTTTCTCGGGTGAAAAAATAGGTTATTTTCATGTTTTTTGCTAAAAACAAGTATTAAAGATATAACAACAATTTTTTTTTTAACATTTTATTCATCTTTCGACTACATTTATAAATTTTGTCGAGCCACTCTGGAACCGGAAACCCCGCCCCCCAGGTGTTCAAAGTTAGCCATCCGTTCTGCTCGTGTAAGGGTTATTTTCGTCCCCGGTGAAAAAATACGAAAAATGCAAAAAGTTTATTAAACTTAAATACATTTAGCCCAATGTGAGTGAAAAAAATTTTTAAATTGATAAAAAACAACAAAATGGCGGACTATTGAAAAAATTTTCAGTTCTTTTTTACTCTATTTTTTAGTTATAACTAAAAAAATAAATAAATAAATAAAAAAGTAATTCATTCACGTGTGCGTGTACTTGTTGAAAATATGTGTGCGAACTTTCATAAGAATCGTATGCACCGTTTTCATATTATCGCTTACACCGCACTCAAAAAAGTCGTTTCGATAAAAACGCATTCAAAGTTTGGAGATAAATTAGACAATAGATAAAAGCGATTTTTTTCGTGAAATCGTCGGGATTTTTTTTTACTAACAGCTAGACATCTATTGCTGGACCATAAACAATTCCTTCGACGACTTCGAATTAATCCTCCAGTTGCATTTTCGCCTTTTTCCCCGCTGTTCGTGCCTCGTGCGAGTTGTATACTAGGCTGGGGTCAGCGTCTTGCAGCCGATCTCTGTCCCTCTCGTTCACAAACGCTCTCGCGGCGTACCCAATTTTGATGCCCATGACTTGCATTATTAGCAATACGGGTAAAAACCCCTCATTAAACATACAAGCTGCGGTAAGAGCCGCAACTTCAATGATTTTCTTACGCGCCATTTGCCAGATAGTAGCATTGAAACTTTCGTTGTTATTTTGCGTAAAACCTCCCTCGCATTTTTTAACAACTCGGGATCTGTCAGTTTTACGTAAACTGGGTAAATAGCTGTTCGTACTTTAGGATCTAAGGGAGGTTTGTCGTGGTGGAACTTTGACAGCTCATTCGCAGCTTCCGCGGGTTTCCATTTGCACCATGACTCCGGGCCCTCTGGATAGTTTTGATGTTGCGGATTTTTATCGGTTGATATTTTGTGGTAGTATGTTGCCCAAATTTCCTTCGCCATTTCTTCAGCAGAGTGAGCATTGTGTCTAATCGCAAGTTCGTAATAAGTCGTCAGTTCTGCTATCATGTTTCCCGTAAGTTTGCCAGGACCAACTCCTCCTTATTGGTCTGTTTTTTTTTTGCTTTTTTTATGACACCGCGTAATTGCGAACCGATTCGCTTTCCCACGTGATTGATACACTCGACATTTACAACATTTGGAAATGATTTCAGCAACGCATTCATTATTTTTACATCCCCGTCTCCAACGTATCTTTCGTAAATGCGGCCGTGCAGATCAAATGCGCACTCGAACATCTCTAACATTCCGTCAGGCTCCATTTTACCCTAACTTCCATTGTGATCCAATGTGCAAACTGGTTCGTGCTCATCCCACCAAGTATCATATTCAGGGGTGCCTTTCTTTGTTTTCATAAGGTTGCAGCCTTGGCAATAACGCGATTTCACAGTAAGATCGAGAACTTTGTTTGTTTGGTTGCCGATCAATGTCATAACGCCATAATTAGCAGTATGACCCCTTTTGCTCCAACTACCATCTCCAGAAGCAGTAAATTGTTTATCTTCACTTTCATCAGTTTTTTCTTTTTTTTCTTAGCTAGCTTTTTTTGTCACGGAAGAAAAAACGCCGATACAAGAGCTGTGTGCATTATCGAGGGCAGCGTAGTAGATGTGCTTCGTAAATTCGACAATATCCATCAGTGAACTGAAACAATGTAATCCATTTAACCCGACACCCAAGATGCGCATTACGAATACTATTCTACGATTAATTTCGTAAGCTTTGTTGGCGATTCGTGCACAGGACTCGATGATCCTCTCACCACAGTTGCATTCGACGATCAGTCTGAATCCTAGGCCTTTTTAAAAAAATTTTGAAAAGTTTATCGAATCGTCACCGTTTTTACACTTTATAATGTTTAAAAGTTCGGAAAAAACTGAAAAAAATGTAACATCACGTATGCTGCCGTCACTGTGACCGTTGGAGCGAAGTCGGGCGATGTAGTCAATTTTTGTGCTGATGTAGTCGCATAGTCCGTTTCCAGTTAATTTACAGTTCCCATAAATCCTTTTCGTTTTTTATATCGACTCCCTGGACGCACCCCTGACTTACGCGAACCTTTAACGTTTTTAAACATTATGTTAGAAAAATTTACCTTTGAAAAACGTATGAAACGGACGCCTAAACGCGAGCACTGCACGCTCTGAGACCACGTTTACACTAAATACTTTTTCCTCCTCATATAAAAGAAGCAAAGAAACATCAAAAATACCTACCCCGCGACGTCACCGGTAGGAACATCTTCCATAGTCACCAAACAAGAAAAAACCACCAGCACCGTGCAACGGGCAAGTTAGTTTCATATATATGAAACTAACTAAAACTTAGGCAATCGCAGGTCACCCGCAGTACGCCAGAATGTAAAAACAACATACACAGGAGTGACCATCCATTGCCGCTTATGGACATGTTGTTCAGTCACACAAGATTGCGACATATTCAAAGAAGTGGCAGTTGGCCCAAGCCAACAGCGAAGCAAATTAATGCCCATAAATGGATAGTCTGCATCTTTCTAAATACACGGTAGTTGCCACCTATGATACGAATTTGTATCCGCGGGAGACCCGACCCTTTATTGACCTATAACTTTGGAACCGCCTAAGATTTCGTTTCCAAATTTTCACATATTATTTTTGAAGGATAAAACTATCGATTAAGCAAAAAAAATTAATTTTTTTGAACCGAACAAACCGGAATGGCCCCTTAAATGGGTCGCGTTCATTTTCTAGTGGAGAAACCTATTGAAAAATTCCGGGACTTTTCAGCCCATGTAGTATTCTGCTGATAATTTTGATTTTGAAAGCCTGTGAGACCGCGCGTCCATGAAAGTGTGATAAAAAATGAGATTGTGAGGTAAGTTATTTATCCGCATCCCAGCGTGCCAACCTGAATACAGGGATTGAAGATGAGGAAACTTCCTTTTATAAAAAATACGACAACACCGCTATACATTGTTTCGTAGACTAAAAATACATATATTGAATGTATACTTAAAAAATCTTGTTCCCTTAAAGCAGTCGATTGAAAAGGTTCCTATACAACACAATGAATCGATGTGCCTACCTGTATCAAGTGATATTCCTTATCGGAAAAGCACGATGGTCATTCATAGAATTCCAACAAGTTTCTATTTTTGAACACCTAACCAGTACTCGGTCACCGTCTTTTAAAATTCCATATGCCACAAAATTCCATTGGAATTCATACTCATTTCCTGCCCATTGTAATCACCGTCTCGGCATGAGCCCTTCGTTTCTCTTTGAAAAATTATGTTACTAAGGGTTTTCGTAAATTCCTACACCAATTAAATTCACAAATCTCCCCCATTACCGGTCCAAAGTCCGCATGAGTGTCATTTCCATTTGACTGCGTCATCACTAGTGAATGTCCGGCACCTTCTCACTCAGACTTTATGTCGAAGTATTAAATGCAAACTCGCTGGTGACGCGGTCCCCCAAACAATGGATGGGGACTTAATAGCATGTGAATGTCACGTTTGGAGAGGATGATCTAACCGGTCCAGTGCTGAGTCTTGTAGTGACGAATATGGATTGCAAAAAAAGTATAACCGGTTTCTCTAGTGTCCATACACAGGTTAAATTGTTTTGTGAACTTTCCATAAGAATCGTCAATTCTCCAATTAATCTCCAAAAGCCAGCTGTAAATTTATATTCCCAGCGGGTTTGGGTTTCCCCGTGGCGCCTGAATAGAGAAATCTTGGTCCATGTTACTCAAGCCTCAACACGTGTAGAGCACTTCAGTCAGACAATGCAGTGTTAGCAGGTTAAGTTCATTAGTAGAAAGATTTGATTTGTTGCGCAGAACAGAAACGTGTTTTACAAGACGTGGTATCTCCGCACATTTATTCCCATATCTATATTTTGTTAGTAATCGGATGATCATTCATCAACTTTCTGCATAACTTTTTATTGAGTGAATATTATGCAATTACCAAGGTTCCGAATCTTTTAAAATAATTTGAAACATTTTCCACTTGATAATTAAAAGATATTAACAAATCAGTCACATAATTATTCGGTTCAACGGTGGCAATTGTATCTTGTTTTACCCTAGAATTGAAGGTCCAATGAATAATACCCGTTGATGGTGTTCCGGCGGGTATCTGTTTCTCAACTAACGCAGTGAGGGCTATTCGTATTCAGCAGTTCAACTGTAGGGAACGCACAGGTCATTGAAACAATTGCCGAGCAGTAATTCAAAATAATAATAAAATGTAAGATACCTGCCGTTTAACATTACGTGTCGTTGCATAGGACATATTAAATATTAAGTCGTATGTGAATGAATGTAAACAGTACGCATGTGCTCTTATCTCCCATTTAACTCATTCTTTTCCTTCCTTCTATATAATGTAGTTGCGCTGTGGCGGTTCCGCCAAACGCCACTGTCTACTTACCCGAAGAACCCCCATAACTACAACTTCCATTGTCCCCATAATGCAATCGCATTAGCACCTGTAAATGCTTCACACATCAAGTTTATCTAATGTATTTATCTAAAAGCTCTTGGAAGAGAATTCTTACCTTCATGCATCAATTCGCATTTTAAATTCCCTACAAGAATTCTATATATCTTATCGGATCATAAATCCAAATCCCAATCTTACCATAAGCATTTTCCCTAGAGGAATTCCTGTAAAGAAACAATTTGGTTCACTTATAATGTAACCACATTTCTAGGGATAATAAACATTGCGTCGCATATTACCAGCCTCACCATGTGTACGATAAATTCCGTTACATACACATTTGCTGGTGACCTTTGTCCAAGGGACAAAAGCAAATACTCGCATCTTGCGTCTAAAGACATAAACCAAATCCTTTAGCATAAGCAAATGCAAATAGGAATTGTGTACTTACCCTTGGCAGTGATGCCATAAACACCAATTCTCAGACAATATGCTAAAACCAATTAGCACCATGTCCACGATGCATTGCGGTCTATCATTAGATCTGCAATGCACATCATAGACAATGACCTACACGATCTCTTTGTCTTCCAATATTTCTGGATCCGCTTCTCATGACCTCGCGGCATGAGCAAACAGAAATCCAATTAGCACCCAAGGAGATCCGGCTTAGTTACACATCTCATTGATGCCCATTATCCCTTTAGATTTTTACGATTCGTTCTCATGGCCTTGTCCCATGAAAGAACCAATGTTCACACATACATGCGTACCACTACGATTTTCGATATGAGATCCGGTTACCTACCCCCAAAGAAAGACTTCACGTTTCTCTTGGAATAGAAAACTCACCCTTAACTAAGAGAACCAGTACCGCTGGTCGAATTTCCTTTGCCAGCGAACTCACATCGCAGAGTCGTTTTCCATTACCCGACCGAGCCGGTCGGTCCCACTCCCACTCCCCGGTGCGCACGGTGACGCGAACCTTATAAAGTCGAGTCGAGTAAACGCGTTACCGATTAAAAAGTAATTTTTCTTGTGTCGCCACGATAATGCCTTTCAAGTAGAGTACATTGTCTTACATTCTTTTGTGCATCCGTCTCATCGTCAGTGTAATTAGCATCCGTTTTCTGTAATCTAAATAAATACCGAAAAATTTGTTGTGAATAAAAAGTAACCATTTAATTAATAAACAAACTTGACTGTTTTCATTTAACTGTCTTGTAGCGGAGTTTTACTCCTTGTGTTGGTGAACAGTTTTGCTGAAGGATCGATGGTACCTCACTGTTACCCATTCTTACGATTCGCGGATGAACTCAGTTTCTTTTGGTGTCCGGTGAACTATTTATGATGGGAATCCAGTGCAGTACGCCTGCACACCATACTTCTTCCCCACAGCCCTACTGCAAGAAGACCATAAAAAGAGGTTACTTAGCTCTGCAACCAATGATCCTCACAAATGTCGATTGAGCAGCGCACATGCAAATAAAAACAGACACCCATCGTGTGAATATTAAATTCATACAAAATGTATTCATACAATATATATAAGATACGGTGACTTCCACATTATGAAAGAAACAATCAGGCACAGAAATATAACCCGAGTCTTAACAATAAGGTTAAACTACGCACTCACATCAGAATGAATTAAAACAAGGGTGAATAGTTCATACATTTCAGCAGAATAGCAAAGCAACAGAATGAACTGTCAAATATTTGCGTAAATATGTTTAATATATAAATGCTTTTTTTTTTTTCTTATTTTCTCAAAAACAGTTCTTTTTTTCCTGACAAACTAACTTATTCCGGCTAATGTACTAGAAAAGAACACCTAACTTCGAATAATGTCAAACTGGTCGGATTGAAAAGGACCAGTTTCTACGAGGTCTTCCAACGAACAAAATGAATAATTCTGACATTTGGCATCATAAAGGCAATTTGGTTGCATCACCTAGCAACCAACATTACCCGAACTATATCAATGAGATATACCCCTACGCGCCAGCCGCACACATGCAGGAAATGTTTTATCTTTCCCTTTTGCATACATGCCTACATCGATCGGTCATTCGACCGACAAATACATGAAGGCATTTGACTGATCGCCCAAGCAAGTCGAGTTCTCAAAATGGAAAAATTACCATCGACATGCACAACATGAGAGTGCGATGTAACCTCATCTGTGTGTGTGCACATCCTTGCGGTGACCATCTCTTATATGGTCATCGGAGCAATGAATGAAAGTTTCAGTGTTCTGTCGTTTCAATGTATATCTTTATTCAATTCAATTCAATTTTTTATTTGGTAGATAATTACATTTATGGTATATTTTACAACTAGTACTTAAGAGATTTAGGATAGCAATTCCTTTACAACTATAATCTTAAATCTATATAACGACAATAGCACAATTTTAATGAATAACAAATAATAAATTAAGGGAAAACTACAATAAAAAACCCTTATTTGAATCTTAAGACTAATATTGCACGAGCTTCCGGTTATTTTATGTAGTAATGACCTCGATATAATTTTCATAGACAGAGTACATATGTAGTGATTTAGGATAACGCAAGACGGGAAACGAGAACATTGTCCGAAAAAGAACAATTGACGAAGAAGTTTCGATTGATTTTGTCAATAAGGAACTGTACCGGTTTAACGTTGGCGTTTTCATGTAGTTCATGTGTCGAATAATGCCATGGCAAATTCAGCAACATTTTCAATATTTTATTTTGACACCTTTGCAATTTTATTTTGTGTGTGCGAGCACAATTACACCATACAGGCGCCCCGTACAGGAGTATAGCTTGAAAAATGGTTTTAAATATTATAATTTTATTTTCGATGCTAAGCTTTGATTTTCTACACACTAATGGATACATAACTCTTACGACTTTGTTTATTTTGTCAATTGTGGTAGTGATGTGTTTTTGAAAGATGAGTTTTTTATCTAGAATAATACCTAGATATCTACAGTCTTCGGACCAATCAATATCAACTGCACACATACTGAGTTTAGTGCCATTTGGTAGGTAACAGTGTTTCCTACATCTCGAAAACCAGACAGCTTGTGTTTTATTACCATTTATTTTTATTTTCCATTTCCTGTAATATACTGCTAGCTTGTCAAGAGCTGCTTGCAAAGAGTTGTGGACATTAGTGAATAAGGCACCCGAAGAGAAAATGGCCGTATCATCGGCAAACATAGCTACCTGAATGTTTTCACCCAGACATGGTAAATCTGCGACAAACAATGTAAATAATATGGGACCAAGGACCGAGCCTTGGGGTACACCATGGTGGATTTGGTGAGTAGAGGATATGTCGGTTCCTAAACTCACAACATATTTTCTCGAACGAAGAAAGCTCTGGATAATTTTGATAAGCGGTATTGGCAGCTTAAGTTTTAGTAGCTTATAAATCAAGGCATCGTTCCATACCGTATCAAAAGCTTTTTCGATGTCTAGAAGAACCAGTCCCGTTGACTCCTTGTCGATGAATTTACCAGCTATGTGGTTTTTAATGCGCAAGACTTGCTGGATTGTGCTGTGACCACTACGGAAACCGAACTGAAAGTTTGGTAAGATGTTATTGTCTTCCACAAAACGATCAATCCTTTCCTTAATGATTTTTTCTAAGAGCTTACTTAGACAGCTAAGTAGACTAATAGGTCTGTAGCTTTCGGGGCTGTTCTTCGGTTTGCCGGGTTTCGGGGTAGGTATTACTTTTGCTGTTTTCCAACAGTCCGGAAAATAACAATTCTTAAGACAAGCGTTGAAAATGAATGTTAAATAGTTACTTGCAGCAGGTGGAAGTGCTTTGATTAATTTGTTGTTAATATTATCGAGACCCGCGGCCTTTTTTGATTTCGATTTTTTTATCAATTCTTTAACTTTGCTGATATTAGTTGCGTAAGTACTTTCAGCTGGTGTTTGAGAAAGTACATGGATAGTGTTAGCAACTTCAGCTTCAGTATACGCGTCGCTTAGATGCATAGATATGGAGTGGTTCTTACTAAACGTGTTAGCAAGTAGGTTCGATTTCTCCACTGAAGAAATAAACAACTTGTCGTGATCTTTTAACGGAGGAATACTTGACCCTCTCTTTTTCATAATTTTTGATATTTTCCAGAACGGTTTGCTTGCTTTGTCAAGAGAGGAAAGGTGTTTATTCCAACACTTGTTCCTATATGTTGAGATTTCGTTTTTAATGATATTATTTAAGACTTTAACATTAACTAGAAAACAATCGATTCTATAACGCAGCCATTTTCTTCTTTCAGAGTTTCGTAGCCTAATCAGATGTAAGATATTTTCAGGAAGCGGTGCCTTATTAACTGGAGCAGTAGAACATTTAGGTATTGCAAGATCGGCCGCTCTATGATAACAGAAACAAAATTGTTACATAGGATATCAATGTGCTCGCTGCAGGTTATAGAATTTAGGCTGGTATCACCAAGTTCGTGTTTATATATGATTTATAACAATTCCAGTTGGCGGCGGAATAGTTGTGGTATAAACTGGTACGATTTACAGCTACTGTATGATTCACTGTGAGGCTGATCGGAAGGTGGTCTGAACTTAACGCATTTAGAGTTAATGGTACTGTGCAGTAATTTGGAATATTAGTGATATATAGATCAAGAGTTGAGGGGTTCTTGTTAGCACTCGCTGGGATATAGGTGGGAAGAAGTGGATAAAGTATGGAAAAACTTGGGCTGGATTCAGCAACATCTAGTAAAATGTTACCCCAGCTGTTTGCCCTAAGACAATTCCACGACTGATGTCTGCAGTTTAGATCACCACCAATAATTACCTTGTTTCGAGTGTTGACTCTATACAATTTTTGCAGATCCCGCTTAAAGTAAGTAGATTTCTCAATGTTTCTATTTCCACCAGGGAAATAGACCGAAAAAAGACTCACCTTGGAGTTATCACTTAATGTTACATCTATACTAATTTCCTCAATTAACTTAAGGTGCAATGAAGGACGCAAGGAATGTTCTATACATTTTTTCACAACAATGGCGACACCTCCACCACTAGCATGTACCCTGTCTAGGCGATAACATATGTAATTTTGATGTGAGAAAGAAATGTCTTGTTTGAGCCAGGTTTCTGAAACAAGTGCAATGTCAATATTAAAATTTGTCAAGAAACTAAAAAATGCATGCTTTTTGTTTTTGATGCTTCTCGCATTCCAAGTTATGATGTTAAGAGAGTTTCTTAACATGTTTTTTCCGAGTATATGTACTTAATAGCTAATGAAGTAATGACGTTAAATTGGTCAGCTTTGGTTTGACAAGCACTAAGCTTGGTTACAACTTCATTAAGAAGAGAGTTTATCTCGCTAAATGAGAACAGGTTATCATTAGTTAATGTTTCTGACGGATTTTTCTTCGTGTGTGTCGTATCACTGTTGGAAGGTTGCTGGGTTTGATGGAGGCCAGAAGCCCAGGTGGATGAAGGAAGTGAAGGTTGACGCACAGATCGGGGTAGTGGAGAAAAATGATCAATGGATAATCGGTCGGGCACTGGCTGCTGTTTGTCACTCGGAGGCTGTAGGAACGTTGTATTTCCAGTACCACGTCCGCGTGGGGATAATTTGCGGCGAATGTCTATGTACTGCTTTCGGCTTATGCATTCTGGATCGGTGGATTTATGTGGCCCACTACAATTTGCACACTTGATGACCTCATTCGTTTTGCAGTCGGATGTTTTATGGTTTCCCGAACATATTGCACAGAAGCTATTTATATGACAATGCATCGAGCCGTGACCATAAAGCTGGCAATTGTGACATTGTGTGACCTTACCTGGATTATGTTTTTTAAAGTCCCAGCGATCGATGGTTTTGAACAAGGTGGAGTAGTTCCGTTTTAGTTCGTTTAATTTAACTGTACCGCGTTGAATGTAGACGATGTACAAGTAGTGTTTGTACAGGGCTTTTGTTGACGGATTTAATGTGATGGTTTTAACATCTAGGCACTTAATCCCGAGTGCAATTAGCTCATTTTTCACTATATCGTTGCTAATTAAGTCTAGCCCGGATAACACTACCTTTAATGGACGATTTTCCTTACGTGAGTGGGTGAAAAACTCACATTTTAACCGTAAGAGTTCGGTTCTGATTTTATTATATATGTCCATTGTTGGGGCACATATTTTTTGCCCAAGCGAAATGTTTTTGATTAAGTATTTGTCTATCTTAATGTTGCTCAAAATATCACGAACTTGAGCACTAGTTGTTTTTAATACCACAATTGGCGGAACGGTTTCTTTAGGAAGTTCTGCGCACTGTTCGTCATTGGTCGGATCCATTTCAGGAGAGTCTTCCATCAGACTTTGAAGTGGTTGAAAAAAGTTAGTGTTGTTCACTTTTGAAAGTTTATCGGGAGGAGTTTGGCCTCCAATAACGGGGTCGTAACGCAACCGTTTGCGCTTAATTTTGTTTAACACACGTGGCCCAGGGGCCATAACTTAACGGTTTTAACACTTGTTCAAATTTTTGTATGCGGAAAACGAGGCAAAGAAAACAAGATAATGATAATTAAATTGTGAAAATTATTGTGAAAATAACGGTTGATTAAGATAAATAGCACGAGCAAAACTGTGAGACAAGTCTGTTTGAAAGTCAGCCAGGTACTGATGTATATCTTTAATGGCGTTCTGGATTCCGTGGAGGCAAGTCGGGCCTCCACGTTAAATAAACGAAAAACAGGAGTCAAGAGTCGTGCGGTCGTGCTATCAAGTGGAAATAGATAAATTTACGAAAATTGTACAGCAGAATAACAATTAGTCGCTTAAATGTTCGATGCTCTGTTTTAAACTAAAGGGCAAGAAGTGTCACCATATTTTATTCTTAGTTTACGTGAATTGTACAGCAGAATAACAATAAGTCGTTTGGTGTTAAATTGTATATATTGTAACGCATATGACAGTCAGTACTGGAATATTCGGGAAAGTCCAAAACAAGTACTGGAATATTCTATAAAGTACTGGAAAACTGGAGACTAGAACATTCAAGATTATGGAACGAACAGAAACGAAATGCCGGAATGAGAATGTGACAAACGATAAAAAAGACGTCGACACAGCTGATGGTGACAGATAAGAAGAGAAAAAGCGAAGCAAGCGATAGAAAAGAAAATCGTTGAGTGTTATATTAATTAAATTAAAAATCGATTTAACGGCTCTTATTTATTCAAAATAATCAATCCAGCGAACCCTAAGCTCGCTACAATATGTTTTTCTTAAGTTGATACAGTTAATGACAATAAAGAGAATTTATTTAATTTGGACCGTGCATTTCACATCCTTTTTGTTGTTCGCCGCTAGTGGCGTAGTTGTGCAGTTAATCGATTGTGAACTGGTATACCAGGACAGTTTCGTGAATCAGTACCTTAGAAGGTACATGACGAAAGACGGTGAAGAAGTAAATCTACCAAATTTACCACAATGTCCCGAGCCAATTAATATTAAAGGCGGAGTGTTTCACCACAATAATGCGAGACCACACACAAGTTTTGTCGATCGACAAACTTCATTTGGATTTATTACCACATCCACTGTGTAGTCCAGACATTGCGTCACCGTACTTCCATTTATTTCGCTCCTCGCAAAACTTCTTGAATGGTGAAATCTCATCAAACATCGCCTTATTAAGTACTTCTCAGAAAAAGACTAGACATTTTGTGAAACCAAAATTATTAAGTTATAGCAGAAGATGTTCGAACAAAAAGGCCAATATATATTTCGTAAAAAAGGTACCGGGAAAATCATTTCAAAGCCCCCTTAAAGGCATTGTCAATATTGTTTTCGTCGTTAAATTGTCACCACTGTCCTCTATCGGGACATGATTTCTCCCGCCCATTTCGGGAGTCTATCAATTGATGTTCATTAAGACCCCACCTACCCCACTCGGCCTTTAGCCGCCTTTTACGACAAGCTGTTCTAAGTATATTCGAACGCCCTACTCACAAGGTTAGTATATTATTGTAGCAACGTTTGCTCAATACAGATATCCATTTTTAGAATATACAAAGTTTTATATAGTTTACATTCTGTCAAAAAAATTCCGGGTATTGATTATTTATTTAGCTCCTCAATAGTATACTGGTTAGTATACCCGCCTGTCACGCGGGAGACCGGGGTTCGATTCCCCGTCAGGGAGCCTCTGGCGCAAGACTAATGACCTTGCCCGGAAAAAACAAATCATTATGGAAAATTAAATAAGCCTCAGGATTTGCTAAATAAGGCCAAGACCGGTTCCAGGCTGTAGTGCCGATGATGATGATGATTGATTATTTAAAAACCCCTAATGAATTGCCAACATTCTTTTTATAGCTAAGTGTACACGATCTATCATTTAGTTTGTTTACAGCGCTCGATTTTGTCAGTTTATCTCAAGTGTGTTTTGTGATTTTTTCCTCAATTTTCTTTAAAAACTCGATCACGTAAAGGTTGTTGAAGACATTCTAGAACGAGTCAGTTTCGACCCCGCATTCATAAAACTCATTATAAATGGTAACGAGGCCTGAGTTTTTGAGTTTGACAGGCAAACCAGTCAACAAGCTCCAGGATGACGCCTTCCAATTGAGCCGAAACCGAAAACACCGCGTAAAAGTCGATCAAAAGTCAATGTAATGACTGTTTCCTTTGTGTATCGCGGTATTGTGCACTAGGAATTCTTGTCAGATGGTCAGACGGTAAGTAAAGCATACTATCTCGGCCTTATGTGGTGCTTGGGAGAGCAAATTCGTCGGAAAATGCCACGTTTTTAGAAAGAAAACTCATCGATAACGCGTCATCTCTCAAGGCTATCAAAATTTCTAACCAATTATTCAACATATATCATAAAACAACCACCGTATTCACGATATAGCTCCGGCTGACATTTCTCTTTCCAAAACTCAAATTAGCACTTCGAGGCACCAGTTTTCAGTCGATAGAAGACATACATATTGATCAAAGTTCGTTACGTATATTATTTGAAAATCAAATAGTAAAAGAATGCAAAACAGCACAATAACTAGAGAACTTTATACCAAATTTCCAATTTGGATTTAGAAGCGTACATGGCTATGGCTTTTAATAGATTTCAAATTTACGTCAACGTGCATCTCTTTAATAAAGAACCAACCATCGCAATGACCTTGGAGATTAAAAAGTCCCTTAATACCATGTTGCGGATTGGCAATTAAATGTGCTGGAATGTACTGGAGAAATCTAGTACATTCGCAGTGTATACCAGTTGCGCAGCAGCTGGCCGATTGTCACCAACGATGACGCCATGGCGTCCCTTTTTGAATTGGCAGTTATGCCCAATGAGTCAGTCTGCATTCAACCGCAAACGCGTACACACCGCCGAGAAGTCCAGCGTTCGAGATCACACCGTTGATTTTGCCTTTCCTCATCACTGTTTCCATTGACTCTTCCTTTTGTAATTTACATTAGCAGCCTTTTGCTTTCGATACATGTGTTGTGTGTGCAGCCAAATAAAGAACTGATACCGGACTGTTTCCGGTGACTTTTCCTCTCGTAATTTACATCAGCGAGGTTTGCTTTCGATACGTGTTGTGTTGTGCAGCTAACCCAACAACCGACATAGAACAAAATAGTTTTTTATTTTTTATTTAGTAGATAATTACATTTATGGTATATTTTACAACTAGTACTTAAGAGATTTAGGATAGCAATTCCTTTACAACTATAATCTTAAATCTATATAACGACAATAGCACAATTTTAATGAATAACAAATAATAAATTAAGGGAAAACTACAATAAAAAACCCTTATTTGAATCTTAAGACTAATATTGCACGAGCTTCCGGTTATTTTATGTAGTAATGACCTCGATATAATTTTCATAGACAGAGTACATATGTAGTGATTTAGGATAACGCAAGACGGGAAACGAGAACATTGTCCGAAAAAGAACAATTGACGAAGAAGTTTCGATTGATTTTGTCAATAAGGAACTGTACCGGTTTAACGTTGGCGTTTTCATGTAGTTCATGTGTCGAATAATGCCATGGCAAATTCAGCAACATTTTCAATATTTTATTTTGACACCTTTGCAATTTTATTTTGTGTGTGCGAGCACAATTACACCATACAGGCGCCCCGTACAGGAGTATAGCTTGAAAAATGGTTTTAAATATTATAATTTTATTTTCGATGCTAAGCTTTGATTTTCTACACACTAATGGATACATAACTCTTACGACTTTGTTTATTTTGTCAATTGTGGTAGTGATGTGTTTTTGAAAGATGAGTTTTTTATCTAGAATAATACCTAGATATCTACAGTCTTCGGACCAATCAATATCAACTGCACACATACTGAGTTTAGTGCCATTTGGTAGGTAACAGTGTTTCCTACATCTCGAAAACCAGACAGCTTGTGTTTTATTACCATTTATTTTTATTTTCCATTTCCTGTAATATACTGCTAGCTTGTCAAGAGCTGCTTGCAAAGAGTTGTAGACATTAGTGAATAAGGCACCCGAAGAGAAAATGGCCGTATCATCGGCAAACATAGCTACCTGAATGTTTTCACCTAGACATGGTAAATCTGCGACAAACAATGTAAATAATATGGGACCAAGGACCGAGCCCTGGGGTACACCATGGTGGATTTGGTGAGTAGAGGATATGTCGGTTCCTAAACTCACAACATATTTTCTCGAACGAAGAAAGCTCTGGATAATTTTGATAAGCGGTATTGGCAGCTTAAGTTTTAGTAGCTTATAAATCAAGGCATCGTGCCATACCGTATCAAAAGCTTTTTCGATGTCTAGAAGAACTAGTCCCGTTGACTCCTTGTCGATGAATTTACCAGCTATGTGGTTTTTAATGCGCAAGACTTGGTGGATTGTGCTGTGACCACTACGGAAACCGAACTGAAAGTTTGGTAAGATGTTATTGTCTTCCACAAAACGATCAATCCTTTCCTTAATGATTTTTTCTAAGAGCTTACTTAGACAGCTAAGTAGACTAATAGGTCTGTAGCTTTCGGGGCTGTTCTTCGGTTTGCCGGGTTTCGGGGTAGGTATTACTTTTGCTGTTTTCCAACAGTCCGGAAAATAACAATTCTTAAGACAAGCGTTGAAAATGAATGTTAAATAGTTACTTGCAGCAGGTGGAAGTGCTTTGATTAATTTGTTGTTAATATTATCGAGACCCGCGGCCTTTTTTGATTTCGATTTTTTTATCAATTCTTTAACTTTGCTGATATTAGTTGCGTAAGTACTTTCAGCTGGTGTTTGAGAAAGTACATAGATAGTGTTAGCAACTTCAGCTTCAGTATACGCGTCGCTTAGATGCATAGATATGGAGTGGTTCTTACTAAACGTGTTAGCAAGTAGGTTCGATTTCTCCACTGAAGAAATAAACAACTTGTCGTGAACTTTAAACGGAGGAATACTGCACCCTCTCTTTTTCATAATTTTTGATATTTTCCAGAACGGTTTGCTTGCTTTGTCAAGAGAGGAAAGGTGTTTATTCCAACACTTGTTCCTATATGTTGAGATTTCGTTTTTAATGATATTATTTAAGACTTTAACATTAACTAGAAAACAATCGATTCTATAACGCTGCCATTTTCTTCTTTCAGAGTTTCGTAGCCTAATCAGATGTAAGATATTTTCAGGAAGCGGTGCCTTATCAACTGGAGCAGTGGAACATTTAGGTATCGCAAGATCGGCCGCTCTATTGATAATAGAAACAAAATTGTTGCATAGGATATCAATGTGCTCGCTGCAGGTTATAGAATTTAGGCTGGTATCACCTAGAACCAAGTTCGTGTTTATATATGATTTATAACAATTCCAGTTGGCGGCGGAATAGTTGTGGTATAAACTGGTACGATTTACAACTACTGTATGATTCACTGTGAGGCTGATCGGAAGGTGGTCTGAACTTAACGCATTTAGAGTTAATGGTACTGTGCAGTAATTTGGAATATTAGTGATATATAGATCAAGAGTTGAGGGGTTCTTGTTAGCACTCGCTGGGATATAGGTGGGAAGAAGTGGATAAAGTATGGAAAAACTTGGGCTGGATTCAGCAACATCTAGTAAAATGTTACCCCAGCTGTTTGCTCTAAGACAATTCCACGACTGATGTCTGCAGTTTAGATCACCACCAATAATTACCTTGTTTCGAGTGTTGACTCTATACAATTTTTGCAAATCCCGCTTAAAGTAAGTAGATTTCTCTAGGTTTCTATTTCCTCCAGGGAAATAGACCGAAAAAAGACTCACCTTGGAGTTATCACTTAATGTTACATCTATACTAATTTCCTCAATTAACTTAAGGTGCAATGAAGGACGCAAGGAATGTTCTATACATTTTTTCACAACAATGGCGACACCTCCACCACTAGCATGTACCCTGTCTAGGCGATAACATATGTAATTTTGATGTGAGAAAGAAATGTCTTGTTTGAGCCAGGTTTCTGAAACAAGTGCAATGTCAATATTAAAATTTGTCAAGAAACTAAAAAATGCATGCTTTTTGTTTTTGATGCTTCTCGCATTCCAAGTTATGATGTTAAGAGAATTTCTTAACATGTTTTTTCCGAGTATATGTACTTAATAGCTAATGAAGTAATGACGTTAAAATGGTCAGCTTTGGTTTGACAAGCACTAAGCTTGGTTACAACTTCATTAAGAAGAGAGTTTATCTCGCTAAATGAGAACAGGTTATCATTAGTTAATGTTTCTGACGGATTTTTCTTCGTGTGTGTCGTATCACTATTGGAAGGTTGCTGGGTTTGATGGAGGCCAGAAGCCCAGGTGGATGAAGGAAGTGAAGGTTGACGCACAGTTCGGGGTAGTGGAGGAAAATTATCAATGGATAATCGGTCGGGCACTGTCTGCTGTTTGTCACTTGGAGGCTGTAGGAAGGTTGTATTTCCTGTGCCACGTCTGCGTGGGGATAATTTGCGGCGAATGTCTATGTACTGCTTTCGGCTTATGCATTCTGGATCGGTGGATTTATGTGGCCCACTACAATTTGCACACTTGATGACCTCATTTGTTTTGCAGTCGGATGTTTTATGGTTTCCCGAACATATTGCACAGAAGCTATTTATATGACAATGCATCGAGCCGTGACCATAAAGCTGGCAATTGTGACATTGTGTGACCTTACCTGGATTATGTTTTTTAAAGTCCCAGCGAACGATGGTTTTGAACAAGGTGGAGTAGTTCCGTTTTAGTTCGTTTAATTTAACTGTACCGCGTTGAATGTAGACGATGTACAAGTAGTGTTTGTACAGGGCTTTTGTTGACGGATTTAATGTGATGGTTTTAACATCTAGGCACTTAATCCCGAGTGCAATTAACTCATTTTTCACTATATCGTTGCTTATTAAGTCTAGCCCGGATAACACTACCTTTAACGGACGATTTTCCTTACGTGAGTGGGTGAAAAACTCACATTTTAACCGTACGAGTTCGGTTCTGATTTTATTATATATGTCCATTGTTGGGGCACATATTTTTTGCCCAAGCGAAATGTTTTTGATTAAGTATTTGTCTATCTTAATGTTGCTCAAAATATCACGCACTTGAGCACTAGTTGTTTTTAATACCACAATTGGCGGAACGGTTTCTTTAGGAAGTTTTGCGCACTGTTCGTCATTGGTCGGATCCATTTCAGGAGAGTCTTCCATCAGACTTTGAAGTGGTTGAAAAAAGTTAGTGTTTGAACACATTTTAGATTTTTCGAGAACTTTATTGTTCACTTTTGAAAGTTTATCGGGAGGAGTTTGGCCTCCAATAACGGGGTCGTAACGCAACCGTTTGCGCTTGATTTTATTTAATACACGTGGCCCAGGGGCCATAACTTAACGGTTATAACACTTGTTCAAATTTTTGTATGCGGAAAACGAGGCAAAGAAAACAAGATAATGATAATTAAATTGTGAAAATTATTGTGAAAATAACGGTTGATTAAGATAACTAGCACGAGCAAAACTGTGAGACAAGTTGTCTGTTTGAAAGTCAGCCAGGTACTGAGAACAAAATAGGATCTCGGCTGACGACATTCCTCGTCAGGGTCGAGACACTTCAACCACATTTTCTGGTCCTTCGAAACGGATCCAGTGCCGATTTAGATCTTCACCACGTGCGCCCAACTGAAACACAATACAAAGACGAGAAGAACGCCTTAAATGTTCTGAAGAACAAAAACAAACAGCCGGATCCAGTGCCTATTTGGATCTACACCATCGCCGCCCAGTTCGCGGCACAACATACCTGTGACAGTACACACAGATGCATCTATCCATACAAAACTGAAAGGAAAGGTTACGTCACCTGAAAATAGAACGAACAATAAAAATTGTACATCATCGCCGCCAAAAGAACGCCAAAAGCACAACACACTACAGATAGTGCACCATCAGTTGTAGACACTGCAACTAGATCGACAACTGCCAGTCACCTCGACACAAATCAGGGAACTGAAGCTGCAACACTCATGAAATCATAATACCTGTAGGATCTGAAGGTATTACTAAACTCCAATCGTCTGTGAAACAAATACAAGATGTCTGACTGGGACACAGTTACGGTTTTACGTAAACGGGCTCCGAAACCACCTGCCCTCAAAACAAAAAGTGCTATTAATCAGGCACGTCGTCAGGGCATTCAAGCGGATACTCAACAGAAATTTGGTGCCGGTACTAATAAGCAGCACATCAACACTAAAAACACGGCTAAATTGGACAGGGAAACTGATGAACCTAAACATGAGAAAATACCTTTAGAAGTCGGCAAGATCATTCAACAGGGACGTCAGGGGAAAGAATTGAGTCAAAAGGACTTGGCAACAAAAATATGTGAAAGGAAACCACAGGCAAAGGTAGAAGCCGATCTACCAAAGCTACGCTCAGTGCAGCAGCGAATGCTGGCGATATGCGGACAAAATGCTGGTGAATCCCTGAAGGGAACGGAGAGTGCTCAAAGGAAACGGGGAAAGAAACAGGACCCTAAACCTAACCACAGTGAGAGTGGCAAGCAGGAAGAAAGTGATACATTGAGTGAAACCGGTGACGGAGAAAGTGATTCGACGCCGAAACCTGGTAACGATGCTCCTCGGACTGGTGCACCGGCCATCTCCCCACCAGCAAGTCTTTCGCCGCCAATGATGTTCCGGCCACCTCTACGGCGCCCGGAAACTCCACCAACACCTGAATGCGCATGCCGCCCGGCCCCACACCCGGATCGTCATCACGGATTATGCAGCCGAAAAATCCCCCCCGTAGGGACACCGAAGCCCCGACGACATTCCTCGGTTGGCGGAACACCAAATATCTCGACCGACGGTATTCCTCGGTCGGAAGAGATAAAAAATCATCGGAAACCTCTGTTGCTGCGAACCAACCTATCGATGAGCAAATGCCGTTTGAAGAACTCATCGCCGCTCAGTTCGCGGCACAGGATCGCATCTCTGGCACCTTCCTCAACCTGCAGGACAAGGGACAACCACGTCCGAAAGCAATCGAAACCACAAAACGAGACCTCCACATCGAATGGGAAGCCATCCGCAGGCGGCATAACCAAGTCATTTACATGGCGCTCCCTGAGTACCAACAGCTTCAGTACTTCGCGGAGGATTTCATCGGCGAGAGCGAAGAAATATACCTCGAGGAACAGACGAAGCTCCTCGAGGCACAGCACGCTCTCGATTCAGCCTCCCCAACCATGGTCAACAGCACCAATCGCCTCCACCCTAGCGAGCTGCCCCCAGTGCAGCTGCCAACGGTCAACATTAAGCCAGCGGAAAAGGAACCGCACCCCAGAACAGTGAGTCAGCAGGCCGCCGACCAAAGTGCCGTCTGCCCAAAGCCCAACCTACCCAAGGTCCCGATGATCGACCCAGTGCCGAAGCCCCCACAGAAGAAGAGGCCGCACACGCATTGTGGGGCATACCATGACATAGCCGTTCCTCGTGGGTTGCGAACTTACAACTCCGACCCAGAGGAACTGGCTACCATCACACGGACTCCAGAGCAAGCAGTGGGCACGGCGTGCATAGGATCCGTGTCAGATCCAACGCCAATGCCTTCCACGAATTCGACTGTTCCTGCAGCAGTAGCCGGCCCGATGACTAACCAGCCCAGTGTCTCAATGCACAAAACACTGCCAACACCCGTAAAGCAACAGGGCGCTTGCACTTTCTGCAGGGCCTCACACACCATTTACGCTTGCGAGGGCTTCCGATCACTCACACCTGGCCGTCGGAAGTCCTTCGCACACAAAAGAAACCTGTGCACCAACTGCTTGGGTCGCCACCGCCTGCGCGACTGCCACTCCAGCAAGACGTGCCGTCGATGCCAGCGGAGACATCACACCCTGCTGCATGTCCGGTCTACCGCCATCGACGGGACAACTTCACCGCCGCAACGAGCCAAAGGATCCGCCCCCCGGATCGACCGTCATGGAGGAGCCTGCGCACACAACATCAGCGCCCCTTCACAACATTCCGCGTTGCTGCCAACAGCCAGAGTCATCGTGGCATCGGAGACCGAACAGAGGATTGAAGTCCGTGTTCTGCTGGACCCCTGCTCCAGCGGCACCTTCATTTCAACATCACTAGCCCGAAGGTTGCACCTCCGACGTCAAGCATCACCCGTCCCCGCCCACGGTGTCGGGGGCACTCGTGGCCTTGCCACAAGGGCTCAAACCGCCATCAACATCACTCCTCGCCTCCACGGCTCGAGCCAATGGACACTAAGGCCCTTCATCCTGTCAGGGCTCTCAGAGTATACACCACCACCACAATCAACGACAAGGGATCTCTCGTTCGTGGCGGATCTGAACCTGGCCGATCCAAACATCGCCTCCGCCGAGAAGGTGGAATCATCCTTGGGGCAGACGTGTACCCCAACATCATCCTCGAAGGCCTAAGGAAGGACCAACGTTCCGGCCTTGTCGCGCAGGCCACTGAACTGGGAGGCAGCATACACCATATCATCAAGCCTAAAGGTGACAAGGCCCGTCACCAGCCATCATATGGCCATTCCTCGTGGGTTGCGAATTTACAACTCCGACCCAGAGGAACTGGCCGACCCTACGACTGATGATCGCAGCTCCCATCAGAAGACCAAAAGGAGGTCTCGCCGGCGGCGACCCCAGGGGCCACCTACGAGGCCCATGCAACTACCAGCCACCGATCACTTGCGCGAACCAACTACAAGACATACCCCCCGCCCGCTGAACCATTGCAGGGGCAAGAGGCAATCGAGGAACCAGGAGCTTACCCACTCGAACACTTCAAGGCATCTCACCACACCCAGGACGCCACGTGGTCAAGCTCCTGCCCGGGTCCAAAACTACCCAGGCCAACCGCTGCCACGTGCAGCCACCAAAACAGGACCAGGAGCGCGCACTGCCCCACTTGGCGGGCGGCGCTCCCCAGCAACCAGCGGTCTCCCGAACCCCAACAAGGAGGCACGCCCCTCAGGGCATCAACAGAGGCTGCACCCCAACAACTCCGGGCGGCACTTGGCCCGTGACTGCCATTCCGCCAAGCCACGCGGGCAGTGCCAGGGGCGACATCGCACCACACTTCACGCGACAGCCTCACACGCCAGCGGCCGCATCCCGCCGGTTACTAAATTCGGACGGGCGCCAACGGGCGCATCACCTTGCACCACCACTGGCCTCGACATAGCGAGACACATCACCAGTCATCAGATGGTCATTGATCGTGGGTTGCGACCTTACAACTCTAACCCAGATCAACTGGCCGGCCCCGCGACCACAAAAGGCAACGGACATCAGCGATGGGAAAGAAGTTCCTGTCGCCATCGATCATACGGGCCATCCCAGACCCTCAAGCCTCCAGTGCTCCTCGGGGCGGGCGGCCCCCTCTCAACCGATCATCCACGTGAAAGTGGACAGCCGACCAAGACCAACCGCCACCAGCAGACCGCACACTCCCGGCCCCTAGCCACCGTACCCTGGAACAAAATGATTCGCCAATGATTGGCGAAGGCGGGCGGAATGTTGCGGATTGGCAATTAAATGTGCTGGAATGTACTGGAGAAATCTAGTACATTCGCTGTGTATACCAGTTACGCAGCAGCTGGCACCAGCTGGCCGATTGTCACCATCGATGACGTCATGGCGTCCCTTTTTGAATTGGCAGTTACGCCCAACGAGTCAGTCTGCAATCAACCTTCATCGAATGAACACCATCGGTTCTCGGCCAATCAACAATATAATCAATTAATAAAGCTACTCTCAACTACAGTTTTGCCTTTCTTGTGGTTCCGTCTCCTACGACAGAGTTTTATCGGTTTACACACGTACTACTTAGAGTTATCATCAACAATGCCATTGTGACGGAGAAGAGTTCGCCACAGTTGGACATTTCGGAGATGTTCAGGATGATGATGATGATGAAATCGGTTGCGCAAGCTACAGACATTAACACAAAATTGGACGCGCAAGCTGCAGATGTTAATGCAAAGTTGGATGCCCAAAATTCAATCTGAATGCAAAATTGGATGCTCAAACGCAGTGGATGAAATGTAATTTTCAACACTTTAAGGAAGAAATTCAGTCAAAAATTCGAAACGAAGTAGAACATCTGGATCTAAAAGTCACCGATGAAATAATGCGAATCGAAAAGAGACTTGAGTGTGTTGAGAGAAATAAGACATCGCCTAGCAATCAACATGTCTACAAAGATACAAGGATGCAACCGCCAACATTCGATGGAACGGGACCCTTCTCCGTATTTTTACGTCAGTTTGACGCCGCGGCCAATTATAATAAGTGGTCGGATTAGCAAAAGTCAATATCACTAATCTTGTCACTCCGTGGGGCGGCTGCAGAATTGCTACAAACCATACCAGCAGAGAAGCAAACAGATTTCCAAGCGGTAAGAGACGGCCTTGAATCTAGGTATGGAGACAACCATATGCAGCAGGTCTACCGCATGCAACTGAGGAGCAGAACGCAGAAACCTGGAGAAAATCATCAACAGTTGGAGGCAGAATTTGAGCGATTGGCAAACTTGTCTTATTCAAATATGACTAAGGAATGTCTGAACGAGGTAGCAATGGATGCATTTATAAACGCACTCCAGGATCGGGACTTGCAACAGACCGTTCGGTTAGCGGGAAAGAAGACGACTAATGAAATACTGGCGTTCGCAATGGCATATGAATCTGCTAAACTGGCTACCAGGAGTACATATAGAGTTCGAGAAACGTCCGTCCACGAATGTTCCTGCCAAAGAATCGGGCATGTACAACGGAGAACTCCGAAACCTGATATGAAGTGTAGGACATGCGGCGAAGTCAGCCACGTCGCTGTTGACTGTAGGAAACGTCGACGAACGAACGAAACATCAAGTGAGAATTGTTGTTCATGCGCTAATCATAAGAGGAGACTATCAACGGACCAACCTGAAGCCAATGGCTCGGGAAACTTGTAAGGGCAGACTTTACGGGGCGAAAGTCGCCTGGTGGAATGTGCAGCCCCAGCATCGTAACTGTATCACAACTCCAACGAGATAACCAAAGTTTGGTTATAACTACGATTGTTAATGCAAGGACAACAACAGTGACAATCGATACTGGAGCAACGAGATCCATAATTCGGCCGGATGTCGTCGGCAAAATAGCCCTTAATAAAAATAGAAGATACGCTTTGAGGACTGCCACAGGAGAATGTTCTACAGTCTACGGAGAAGTGGAGAGCATAATAGTGCTGGGCAATATTTCCATCTCCCACCAATTTTTGGTTGCCGATATTACGGACGAATGCATTCTTGGAATGGATTTCCTGAAGGAGCACCAAGTTGTACTAGATATCGAGCAAAGAACACTGCGAATTGGTAACTTGGAGGTTGCTATTGTTACGGACCGACATTGAGTCCACGACTTCAAACGTACGATTTCCAAATTTCCCACCGTCAAGGGAAGGTGCATAATAACGCTGATGCTCTATCAAGAAGACCACGTAAGCCAGATTGTAAACAAGTCTCTTCCAGAGCGGAAGAGAAAGAAGAGGCGTACGACCTGCTAAATGTACAAGTAGAAGTACTAGATGGGTGCACGAGTGATGCTATACGCGCAGCTCAACTTCAGGATGAAGATATATCGCTAATCCTGGAACACAAAGAAAAGAACGAGCGGCCAACTTGAAACACTATTTCCGACAAGAGTGGAACATTTAAGGCATATTGGGCACAACGGTATTCCTTGCTGGTGGAAGATGGATTTCTAAAGCGTAAATGGGAAGCCGCGGACGGAAAATCCCATCGTATGCAGATTGTAGTCCCACCATCAAAAGTGAAAGATGTACTAACAGAAATGCACGACGGGGCCTCCGGTGGACACCTGGGAGTTAATCACACACTTTCAAAATTACGATCTCGATTCTACTGGCTTCACATGAGAGATGACCTCGAGTCTTAGTGTAAGAAGTGCACAACTTGCACTGCGACCAAAGGGCCAACAGCAAAACCAAGGAGCGCTCTGAAACAGTACAACGTGGGTGCCCCTTTCGAGCGAATTACGATTGATATCTCAGGACCATTTCCAAAAACAAACGACAACAACAAATACATGTTGGTCATCATGAATTACTTCAGCAAGTCGGTGGAAGTCCGTCCAATTCCAAACCAAGAAGCAACAACCGTCATTAAGCAGCTTCTCAATAATTGGATCAGCAGATATGGAGTTCCCTGTGAGCTGCATTCCGATCAAGGCCGAAATTTCGAATCACAGATATTTCAAGGCATCTGTGCGGCACTGGGCGTAAGGAAAACCAGGACCACACCCTTACATCCGCAGACGGATGATCGAAAGGTTCAACCGAACAATGAAAGAGCATTTATCGAAGGTCGTCAGTGATCACCAACGAGATTGGGACAAATATGTACAAACCTTTCTTATGAGTTATAGATCGGCTAATCACGAGACGACAGGCCATTCTCCAGCAAGAATTATATTTGGAGGAGAGAAACGATTACCAGCCGATCTGCGATTCGGAATACCTCCAGACGCCATAGACAAGACCAAAGACTACGTAGCCGAATGGAGAAATCGCCTCGATGAGATTCATCATTTGGTTCGAAAGCAAATCAAGGCATCCAGTGACAGGATGAAAACAAGTTACGACGTTCGAGCCAACGCATCCGTATTTAATGCAAGCGATAACGTGTGGCTTTATAACCCTCATCGGCAAAAAGGAAGGTCTCCAAAGTTGCAGCAACATTGGGAAGGACCGTATAAGATTCTCACAAGAATTAACGACGTTGTTTATAGGATTCAGCGAAGACCGAACGCCAAGATGAAAGTGGTACATCGTGACTGACTGGCGACGTTTTGTTAACCCAGAAAACCAGTGAACTTAGTTCGGAGCGAACTAATCTAGGCGGAGGGTAGTGTGACGAATATGTCAATCAGTACTATAATATTCTAGAAAGTCTGAAACAAAGTACTAGAATATTCTAGAAAGTACTGGAAAACTGAAGACTACGAGCAGAACAAAATTCGAGGCTATGGAACGGACGGAAACGAAACGCTGAATCAGAATGAGGAAAAACGGAACAAATACGTCGCACGCAGATCAAGAAGTAAGAAGTAAGAATTAAGCAGTCAAAGACGCGATAAGTACGGAAGCGATATGTCAAGAAATCGTGAAGTGTACGGTAAAAGTAACGGTTGTTATTAACGGACTAATAAAGTGTTACATTCATTCAAAATCGATTTAACGGCTCTTATTTATTAAAAATAATTAATCCAGCGAACCCCAAACTCGCTACAGTACCATTATTCTGAAACTATACATTAGCATTCCTTTGTATAGTAATGATTAGTTTTATTTCGATTTGTTACTAGTTTCTCAGTTTACTTTATCGTATTATTTCTACTTTTGTGTAACTAAAGTTTGGATAATCGTAAAATATATTGTTACGGATCTTTAATTTCACGTCTAGCGGCTTCCTAGGTCCGATCTCTGGATTGCGAAATAATTCAAATCAAATTTCAAAAGTTCGTTCTCCTTGGTTTAATGGATTTACTTTATTTTCACTTATTATTTTACACGTGTTAATTACACTTATTCCTCCACATCGACCCTCGTGTTGCGCTGTCAGTTCTCTTCTTCTTGACCCTTGACTGACGCTTATTATTCCGCTGTCAGTTTGCCTGCTTCTCTATGTCGTCTATCTCCACTAGATGGTGTGTTTAATGTTCGTAAATTCGTCACACTGCCCTCCACTTAAGTCTGATCGTCCCGAACAGACACCAAATTCTTTGATCCATACGAAGCTAGTCTCTCCAAATGGACGACTTTTATTTTACCTCGTCTCTACGTGTAGGATTGTATGCGATACATAACATCGTTCAGTCGCTTTAAGACTTTGTATGGCCCTTCCCACGATGTCTGCAGTTTTGGAGACATGCCCTTTTTCCGTTGCGGGTTGTACAGCAACACCAAGTCGCCTTCTTGAAATCCATCAGAATTCATAACTCGGTCATATCGATCCTTCATTTTATTCCTCATCAGCTGTGTTCGCTGCCTCACATGTTGGTGTATGTCGTCCATTTCGGACTGAAGCATTTCCCAGTAGCTGCCTCCAGTTTCAGTAAGTTCGTTGTTTCTTCCAAATTTTAGATCTGATGGGAGTCTCAATTCTGTGCCAAAGATAATCCTCGCACGTGACTGGCCGGTAGTGTCATGGATTGCTGATCGGTAAGCTAACAAAAACATTTGAATGTGCTTGTCCCAATCGCGCTGACGTTTGTCTATTACTTTTCGCAGATGTTCCTCTAATGTGCGGTTAAACCTTTCTACCATGCCATCCGATTGTGGGTGTAAAGTGGTTGTTCGAGTCCTGTTAATATCCAACAGTGAGCACATTTCTCGAAATATAGCGGACTCAAAGTTCCTCCCTTGATCTGAATGCAACTCGATTGGTATACCAAATCGCGACCCAATTCGGCACAAAAACGTCGGCCACAGTTTTAGCCTCCTGGTTTGGTATAGCGTATACTTCTGGCCACTTACTGAAATAGTCCATAATCAGGTATCCATGACAGCAGGAGTTTTCGTGCCGTCTTTGAGAACCTTGTTTTCACATTTCTGAGGAGGATTGTCACAATTAACCACAGCCTCCATAGCTTGGCATTGTCCTACTAATTCTCCTTTGTTAAGAGTGATCGGTGACCTGAACTCATTCATCACTCGAACTGGGATCCGCTTATTCTTTTCCGTTTGCACCAAGGTCCGTCCAACCAATATATTCGCAGTGCTTTCTGATGGATCTACTACCCACAACTTGTCTTCTCCACAGTCTCCCTCCACACATGTCCACAGAACTGCCTCGGACTTTGGTGGAATCTGCTGACGGTGACTTATGCTTACATTCATGATCTGGGGCCGTTCATACCCAGTGCTTAGGGGTATATCCATGTTCTGGCACGTCAGCATTCTTTTCTTCAGATCTAGATTGAGACCATGGGCTAGCATAAAGTCCACGCCGATTATTACCTCGTCCGTTATTCCAGCCACTAAGAAGGTGTGAATTACTTCTAGCGTTCCAATCTGAACCTTACACTCCAATTTTCCAGAAACCACAGCTTCCTCTCCTGTAGCTGTTCGTAGCATGCAACCACTCAGCGGCTCAACGTTATCTCCTGCCAGGTCTGATCTGAAGATGGAATGTGTTGCGCCCGTGTCCAGAGTTAAGATCAGCGGTCGTCCATTTACGGCCCCGTTCACGGTTACATTATTGTTTTTACGATGTATTTGTGAAACGGTGACAGTGGGGCCATCCGTTGCAGGGACCAGCTCACGCCCCTTTGAGCTAGTCCGTTTTAGTTTAACGATTGCCTTTCTCCAGAAGCGCCATTTCCACTTTCAGCGCTGCTTTTAGGTGTGTCTCCGTTTTTTCAGTGAGTGGTTCGCGCTGTGGTCTCGAACTGCAGTTTAAAAATGTTAAACGGTACATTTCCGTCAAACGTTGGCGCTTTCAATTTCGTTGTACTAACAGACGTAACTGGTCCACTGAACTGCATCTCTCGGATATGGCCATCCAACCTCAATATCTCGGAATCTAATTTTGTGTAATTTTGTGTAATTCATCCTCCATTTCATCTTGCCTCGCCTGCAGTCCGGCGGAATTCCCTTCGATGCGCGATAGTTTTCCATGCAGCTGTGAAGTGTGTTGTGCCAGCTGGTTCTCCATACGCGAGGACTGTTGTGCCAGCTGCTCCTCCATGCGTGAGGACTGTTGCGCCTTTGCTGCTAAAAGCACGTTCATGTCGAATGCTGGAGCTGGCTGCGGCTCTACCAACTGCTCTTCGACTTTAGATGAAGCTCCTGAAGCATCATGACAAAACCCGTGTCTATCAACGGCGATGCGCTCACTCTCCATTGCTTTACGCAATCGTGCTCGTAGATCTGCCTTATTCCCTTTCACCAGCAGTCCTCGAGACTTCAATTCTTCCCTTAAGTGGGGTATTCTCAGGTCAGCAAACTTCACGATGATTTATGATTATTTGGCAATCCCACTTCTGACACCAGTTGTTATGGATCTTTAATTTCACGTCTAGCGGCTTCCTAGGTCCGATCTCTGGATTGCGAAATAATTCAAATCAAATTCCAAAACGTTCGTTCTCCTTGGTTTAATGGATTTACTTTATTTTCACTTATTATTTTACACGTGTTAATTACACTTATTCCTCCACATCGACCCTGGTGTTGCGCTGTCAGTTCTCTTCTTCTTGACTCTTGACTGACACTTATTATTCCGCTGTCAGTTTGCCTGCTTCTCTATGTCATCTATCTCGCACTAGATGGCGTGCTTAATGTTCGTAAATTCGTCACAATATATAAAGTTATGTTCAACAGACAGTAGTGTAACAATATCTTTACCAAATATTTTTTTGCAAACCCAACACGCTACAGAAATAGATGTAAAAGAAAAGATATTGCAGCATCTGTTAATTGATTATTAAAACGACAAAATAATAAAATGTTTAGCCTATAATAAAAAATAAAAAATAAAACAATGTATCGGGCTTTCCAATAGGGACTTGACAACTTTTTTTTTTTAAATAAAACGCAAACCATTTAAGATATTTAAAAAACTTTATTATCGCTTGAAGTACAATCAAAACATTTATGAATGGCAATGACTTTGTAGCGTTCTACGAACGCACAATTCCGCGCAGGTAAGGTTCCTACCTTCAAAGAGCTTACTTACCTGAGAACGTTGCGCGCGCCCACAGACGCGTGTCCCAAAGTCCCACCATAGGGCCTGCAACTCGCAGCCAACATTGAGACTGACACCAAAAAGCAAGGAACTGAACGTCCCCAAAGCTTTTAAGGTCAAGCTCAACAATTATAATTCATCATGCCTGAAACAAAGGTATAAACATCCATGAGTTCTATTCCTAAAAAAACAATTCCCAAAATGCCATACATGCTGCCTGCGCCCAGGAACATCTCATCGAACCGGCAATTCCGAAATTCGATACAAAAGAATTGCTATCATCAAAGAATGAGCCGATCAACGGATGCACGTGCGGGTAATATAATGCAAGGACCACCCAAATCTGTTGAACAACAGAAGGCAGCCACGACCTATCGCAATCAAAAATATCTCAACGAGATATGCGATGATTTATGAGGAGTTAAGCCAACAAAGGCAATGCTTCGGTCCCACGGCCACGCTAGAATTTCACACCATTATAAAGATCTAATAGATTTCGATTCCGGGTACCAAGTTCAAATAAGACCCACGGACTGTACGTCAAAACAATCGCCGAATATTTCTGGTCTGGGCGCCAGATGTTCTGTGCAAACAGAAGGCCGTGGAAATGAAATTCTATCACCAATGATAATGATGTATGCAAGGAATGACTTTCTCCTTTCAGGAAAATAGGAAATTACCCCTGGGATGAAATAGCATGCTGCTAACAGAGATTTCCGGAATTCTGTTAGCAGATCGAATAGAAAATTTTTTCCGTACAGATACGGATACCAGTTTGGAATCTGGATATCTGTGTGTGCAGACAGGCAGTCTAATTCTGATCGTCACCGGGACGAGAAGGACATATCGAATATCCGTACAGAGAGGAGACCAGAGAACCCCGCCGAGGTGGTTAATCCGCGCCAAGAATCCTTGATACTTCTTGTGTCATTAAAACTAAAAATGTGTCGTATTAAGTGTGAGTCGATTTGTTTTCGCCTACAATATGTTTATTTAGATAGGATAAGAACGTTCTTTTCGGTAACTTACTCGGCACTTATTTCGTAAGAAAAGCAGCGAAACTTATAATTCCAAATAACAATAGACAACTACGATTAAAATAAAAATTAAAAACAATTTTGTTGGTGTTTCATTTATAACCGCGTTCGCTCTGTGTATGTATGTTTTCTCTGCAGCAAGCAGTGTTCTGCGGAACACTTGAACAACGTATAAATCTGCCAAAACTTCGTTCATATAGCCACTGCGGGCACGTTTGCAGGAGTCGATTCGTTTGACCAATTTTTGGATGACTCGGCCACACATTTCGGTCGAAACTATTTCGCGCTCAATGTTGGCCTGTTGGCATAGACCAATGACTTGACGTAGCCCCAAAGAAAAGAGTCTAGAGGCGTTAAATCGCACGAACGAGGCGGCCAACCGACTGGCCCATTTCTTGAGATAACACGCTCATCAAACTTACTCTTCAATAAATCGATTGTATCGTGTGCTGTGTGGCTTGTGGCACCGTCCTGGTGAAACCACATGTCGCCCAAGTCCATATCTTCCAATTCGGCCAAAAATAATCGGTAATCGTGGCGTGATAACGATGTCCATTCACAGTAACGTGACGATCGTTATCGTCGACGAAAAAATATGGCCCAATGACGCCGCCGGCATGTAAACCGCACCAAAGAGTTATTTTTTGTGGATGAAGTGGTGATTCATGAAGCACATGTGGATTTTCACCCGACCAATAACGCATGTTTTGCTTATTGACGAACCCATTGAGCCAAAAATGAGCTTCGTCACTGAAGATGATTTTGCGATAAAATTCATCATCTTGGCTCATCTTTTCCAGAGCCCAATCGGAGAACGTACGTCGCTTCAAATGGCCCATCGGCTTCAATTCTTGAGTCAGCTTGATCTTGTATGGGTGTAAACCAAGATCCTTACGCAAAATTCGCCATAAAGTGGTCTGGACGGTGCCCAATTCTTGAGAACGCCGTGGAATTGACTGATTTGAATCATTTACTACGGACGCCTGGACGGCAGCGATATTTTCGACACTTCGACCAACCCGTTGTTTCACTGGCACGGAAACATCCCACAACGAATATGTAGACTCAAATTTTTGCACTAAACTTGTTATTGCCTGTCTACTAGGGCGAGAATTACGACCGAAAATTGGAGTTAACGCTCTTAAAGTTGCGGTCACCGACTCCAAATTTCGGTAGTAAATTTTTATAATTTGCAGACGTTGCTCGTTCGTGTACTTAACCGCGATGAAATGTTGAGTTTACTGAATAAATTGACAGTGACAGTACGATGATTAGTGAAAGGGTGCGTTCAGAAATTAAATTCAAAGTTGTCAAGCCCCTATTGGAAAACCCGTTATTATATTGTGACGCATATGACAATCAGTACTGGAATCTTCGAGAAAGTCCGAAACAAAGTACTAGATTATTTTAGGAAGTTCTGGAAAACTGGAATAGAACATTCAAGACTATGGAACGGACGGAAACGATACACCAAATCAGAATGAGGAAAAACGGTATAAATACGTCGCACGCAGAGCGGAAGGATAAGTCTCAAGTTAGAAGTAAGAAGGAAAATACGCGATAAGTACGGAAGCGGTAATAAAGAAATCGTTGTGTGCGGTAAAAGTGACGGTTGTGATTAACGGACTAATAAAGTGTTATATTAATTCAAAAATCAATTTAACGGCTCTTATTTATTCAAAAATAATTAATCCAGCGAACCCTAAGCTCGCTACAATTGGTGTCAGAAGTGGGATTAATTATTGTTTAAGTGAATAAGTGTGTGAAAGTGTGTTGTGACGATGTCAGATCGACATTTAGAGGATCTTCGCGTTCCTGAGTTGAAGAAGGAACTTGAGGACCGGAATCTGGATAGCAGAGGACAGAAGCAAATTCTTCGACAACGTCTGCAAGCAGCAATGGAGGAAGAGGGTATTGATGTCGACACACATGTTTTTACGATTGGTCCAGACTGTCCGGATGGAGAAGAAACAGCGAGTCAAGATGGTTGCAATGTAACGGAGAAGAGTTCGCCACTGTTAGACATTTCGGAGATGTTCCGGATGATGATGACAAAATTCGACGCACAAGCTGCAGATGTTAATTCAAAATTCGACGTCCAAAATTCAAAATTCGACGCACAAGCTGCAGATCTGAATGCAAAATTGGATGCTCAAACACAGTGGATGAAATGTAATTTTCAACACTTGAAGGAAGAAATCCAGTCAGAAATTCGAAACGAAGTAGAAAATCTGGATTTAAAAGTCACCGAAGAAATAATGCGAATCGAAAAGAGACTTGAGTGTGTTGAGAGGAATAAGACATCGCCTAGCAATCAACATGTCTACAAAGATACAAGGATGCAACCGCCAACCTTCGATGGAACGGGACCCTTCTCCGTATTTATACGTCAGTTTGACGCCGCGGCCAATTATAATAAGTGGTCGGATTAGCAAAAATCAACATCACTAATCTTGTCACTCCGCGGGGCGGCTGCAGAATTGCTACAAACCATACCAGCAGAGAAGCAAACAGATTTCCAAGCGATAAGAGACGGCCTTGAAGCTAGGTATGGAGACAACCACATGCAGCAGGTCTACCGCATGCAACTGAGGAGCAGAACGCAGAAACCTGGAGAAAATCTGCAACAGTTGCAGGCAGACATTGAGCGATTGGCAAACTTGGCTTATACAAATATGACTAAAGCATTTCTGAACGAGGTAGCAATGGATGCATTTATAAACGCACTCCAAGATCGGGACTTGCAACAGGCCGTTCGTTTGGCGGGAAAGAAGACGATTAATGAAATACTGGCGTTCGCATTGGCACATGAATCTGCTAAACTGGCTACCAGGAGTACATATAGAGTCCGAGAAATGTCCGTCCAGGAACGTTCCTGCCAGAGAATCGGGCATGTACAACGGAGAACCCCGAGACCTGTTATGAAGTGCTGGACATGCGGCGGAGTCGGCCACATCTCTGTTGACTGTAGAAAACGTCGACGAATGAATGAAACATCGAGTGAGAATTGTTGTTCATGCGCTTATCATAAGAGGAGACTATCAACGGACCAACTTGAGGTGAAGAAGCACATTGTACCTGTCAGAGTACTAAATGCGCCCGAAGAGCCGGTCGCAATAAGAAAAGGAGAGTTAACCGCTGAATGTGCACCCGTATCAATGATAAGCTCAATTCAGCAAGGGAAGGTGCATAATAACGCTGATGTTCTATCAAGAAGACGATGTAAGCCAGATTTTAAACATTGTCATAAAGCGGAAGAGAAAGGAGAGGCGTACGACCTGCGAAATGTACAAGTAGAAGTACTAGATGGGTGGACGAATGAGGCTATAAGCGCAGCTCAACTTCAGGATGAAGATATGCCGCTAATTCTGGAATACAAAGAAAAGAACGAGCGGCCAACTTGGAACAATATTTCCGACAAGAGTGGAACATTTAAGGCATATTGGGCACAATGGAATTCCTTGCTGGTGGAAGATGGAATTCTAAAGCGTAAATGGGAAGCCGCGGATGGAAAATCCTATCGAATGCAGATTGTAGTCCCACCATCAAAAGTGAAAGATGTTTTAACAGAAAATTAACGGAGGCCCCGGTGGACATTTGGGAGTTAATAAGACACTCAAAATTACGATCTCGTTTTTACTGGCTTCACATGAGAGATGACGTCGAGTCTTGGTGTAGGAAGTGCACAACTTGCACTGCGACCAAAGGACCAACGGCAAAACCAAGGAGCGCTATGAAGCAGTACAACGTGGGTGCCCCTTTCGAGCGGATTGCGATTGATATTTCAGGACCATTCCCAAAAACAAACGACAACAACAAATACATGTTAGTTATCATGGATTACTTCAGCAAGTGGGTAGAAGTCCTTCCAATTCCAAACCAAGAAGCAACAACTGTCATTGAGCAGCTAATCAATAATTGGATCAGCAGATATGGAGTTCCCTGTGAGCTTCATTCCGATCAAGGCCGAAATTTCGAATCACAGATATTTCAAGGCATCTGTGCGGCACTAGGCGTAAGGAAAACCAGGACCACACCCTTACATCCGCAGTCAGACGGAATGGTCGAAAGGTTCAACCGAACAATGAAAGAGCATTTATCGAAGGCCGTTAGTGATCACCAAAGAGATTGGGACAAATATGTACAAACCTTTCTCATGAGCTATAGATCGGCTAATCACGACACGACGGGCCATTCTCCAGCAAAAATTATATTTGGACGGGAGATGCGATTACCAGCCGATCTGCGATTCGGAATACCTCCAGACGCCATAGACAAGACCGAAGACTACGTAGCCGAATGGAGAAATCGCCTCGATGAGATTCATCATTTGGTTCGAAAGCAAATCAGGGTATCCAGTGACAGGATGAAAACAAGGTACGACGTTCGAGCCAACGCATCCGGATTTAATGCAGGCGATAACGTATGGCTTTATAACACTCGTCGGCAAAAAGGAAGGTCTCCGAAGTTGCAGCAACATTGGGAAGGGCCGTATAAGATTCTCACAAGAATTAACGACGTTGTCTATTGGATTCAGCGAAGACCGAACGCCAAGATGAAAGTGGTACATCGTGACCGACTGGCTACTTTTGTTAACCCAGGAGATCAGTGAACTTAGTTCGGGACGAACTAATCTAGGCGGAGGGTAGTGTGACACATATGACAATCAGTACTGGAATCTTCGAGAAAGTCCGAAACAAAGTACTAGATTATTTTAGGAAGTTCTGGAAAACTGGAATAGAACATTCAAGACTATGGAACGCACGGAAACGATACACCAAATCAGAATGAGGAAAAACGGTATAAATACGTCGCACGCAGAGCGGAAGGATAAAAAAAAAAAAAAATTGTGGCGAGAAGGCCGAATTTGGCGAGACAGGACATATGTGTCCTTCATCTTGTCTCTGACTTCTGGTCATCTTGCGATAACCAGAATCACCCACATCCGTCAGGATATTGGGCTCGGTCTGGCGGCATCTGAAAAGAGAAGAAAAGGGGGGGTATCCAAGGATAGTGTGGACAGTGTTAGTCCAAGTGTTCTCTAACTACTTTTATAGAGGGATGGTGGGAAAGAAATCTTACAAGACCGGTGGGTCTTGGGTGCGGTGAAGAGCGGAAGGATAAGTCTCAAGTTAGAAGTAAGAAGGAAAATACGCGATAAGTACGGAAGCGATAATAAAGAAATCGTTGTGTACGGTAAAAGTGACGGTTGTGATTAACGGACTAATAAAGTGTTATATTAATTCAAAAATCAATTTAACGGCTCTTATTTATTCAAAAATAATTAATCCAGTGAACCCTAAGCTCGCTACAATATAATTAGTAGCTCGAAGAATATACTTAACCAAAACGGAAGGGATTGGTAGCTTTTCCGCTGATGTTGTTGGTTGTTGCCATCGATAGCTTTGTCAATTAATTCCGTTTTTCGGAGTAGCTAGTTACATCGTATTTGAATGTGGTTCTCCATTTATTCATTTTTGAGTAATTGGGGGAACAGTTGTAATTTTCTTTGATGCATTCGAACTAAATTTATTCCAATCAAACTGTGTTCCGATAATTTGTAGGAGAGTGATAATACCATTCAGAGGGATTTTAAATCCTTATAATTACAAAATAAGCAACTCCAATAGATAATCTATTTACAGGTTTATTTATTATTACTGTAATGCAGTTAGTTTTAGGATATAATACATTCAAAGCACGACTATCGACTATTAGTTGTAATTTAAGGCGGTAAACCGTTGGAAAGTAGCAATTTGAATTCATGGAAATGGAACACCACAATTTCATGCGCTCAGTCGACATATAGAATACGACGCCATTTTCCGTTTACAACTTGCAAATGTCAAAAGAGTTTTCTGCGGTCTTTTGAATTTACTCCGGCATTTCACGAATACCCGCGATATTAACTCAATACACTGCTTAAATAAAGCCATTACAAAGAAAGATTGATTTAGAATAAATTGTTCCTTTTCTTGATTAATATTCGTAATTATTATTCGCCCTTACTCAACAATAAACGCGTAAATAGGATTAAGGAAAAACATTTAGAAGCGAAACGACCATGTTTGGCGGCAGTAGTTTCGGAGCAACAGCGCCGTCAGTAAACACAAACCACATGAAGGACTTTGAAGTGGTGTCGCCTCCAGAGGATTCCGTATCGGCGCTGGAATTCAGTCCAGCGACATTGCAACAAAACTTTCTCATAGCAGGCAGCTGGGATGGCAGCGTAAGTATCCAAACCGAGGTAGTCTTACAAAGCATTCGACGTAATTAACATTTCTATATATGCAGGTTCGGTGTTGGGAAGTCGAACACACAGGGAAAACTGTACCAAAATCAATGAAGACCCTTGGAGGTCCAGCTTTAGATGTGTGCTGGTCAGATGACGGAACCAAAGTATTTATGGCTTCTTGCGACAAACAGGTAAAATGTTGGGATCTAGGGTCCGATCAAGTTATTCAAGTAGCAGCACATGATGCCCCAGTAAAAACATGCCATTGGGTAAAGGGAACGAGCTATTCATGTCTCATGACTGGATCATGGGACAAAACTTTAAAAGTGAGTCATCTTGGTTAAAGTTTTATGCAAGTCATGACATAATTTCCTTATAGTTCTGGGACACCCGCTCTCCAAGTCCTATGATGGTTGTTAACCTACCTGAACGTTGTTATTGTGCAGATGTCGATTACCCGATGGCTGTCGTTGGCGTAGCAGGGCGTACCTTGATTACATACTCGTTGGACTCGAAACCAACTGAATTCAAACGACAAGAGAGTCCTTTGAAATTCCAGCATCGTACAATTGCCATTTTCAAGGACAAGAAAAAGACACCTTGCGGTAAACAATGGAATCGCTTCAAAACAAATGTCCATTCTTATCGGTTTCCTTACAGGCTACGCGGTTGGCAGTATTGAAGGTCGTGTTGCCATTCAATATGTGAATCCCGTCAACCCAAAGGACAACTTTACTTTTAAATGCCATCGGACAAATGGAACTGCTGGTTATCAGGACATTTATGTTGTGAATGATATCGCATTCCATCCAGTCCATGGCACCCTAGCAACAGTTGGCTCCGATGGGTCTTTCAGTTTCTGGGACAAAGATGCGCGCACCAAACTGAAGTCATCTGAAACTTTAGACCAACCGATCACCAAATGCAGTTTCAACGCTAATGGACAAATCTTCGCATATGCTATCGGCTACGACTGGTCCAAGGGTCATGAATTCTACAATACAGCAAAGAAACCATCTATATTCCTTCGACCGTGTTACGAGGAACTCAAACCACGAACCGGTTCATAACTCTTCATTTTATTTGTATCTATCTTCCAAGTAAATGATGGTTCGCCATAAACATTCGTACTAGAAATATTTCCTCCTTTTTTAATGTTCCTCCTCATGTCCGTGCTCGTGACTCTTAGAAAGGTATATTTCACATGTAGCCGTAATCGTAGCAGCTATGAGGCCGGGTAAGAAACCACGGGTGAAAAGGGCTCTCGCTCGAGATGCATGCGTCCCTTGCCCAGGTAAGTATCGCCAGGCTTCATTCCTGAAACACCAATTTGTTGTAGTCATCTTACATATAGTGATGGTCATTTACCTGATCCATGGATCACTTAGGCCCAGCCTACCCAATGCTTTCTGATACTCTAGTTGCTCAGGTGCTTCGACTTTGAAACTACTTGCACTTGGAACCTTGTATGGTTCAGCACCATGGCCGTGTCCGCCCATCGCCACTGATCCTAAAAAAAAAAAGAACCTTAGGAAAAACAGTTTGTGACAGATAACCCCTTGAAGTTATATAAGTTCTTTTATGAAGAATCATTAGACGCAGTTACTTGTCCTATCCAACATTGAGGGATCTAATCATGACTTAGTTGCACTCACCAAAGAAAACCACAAACCCGAATCAATTAATTTCGGAAAAGAAAATCAACCAGTGAATAGTAAATTATCTTGTCTGCTGCGGCACTGACAGTTGTTAACAGATTTGACAAAACAAACACTGCTAGCGCGAGCACTGCTAATGTGGAACGTGAGTGGAATGTATTTACTTTATTCAACAACTAGTACAAATTGTTTCTTAAACAGCTTCCATGATTACGTAGGATGTTTTATTGGGCAATATTTATTTATTTATATAAACTTAGATTTATTTATACAGTTTTAATTGTAACATAATATCTTAGAGTGAATTTCTAGTTCGTGTTTTCCATGCAAGTCACAAACTAACCACCGAGGAAGCAGCATTTCCTCGAATTGCGCCAATATCTCTGTATGCTCTCAAGTAGGCCGGGGGTATGTTTAGGAGCCGACCTCCAAACATGAGGGCAATATTCGAGCGCGGGTCAAATTTGCGATTTACACAGGAGAAAAAGTTGAGCCGGGGTAAAATATTTCTTGACTCTAAAAAGATAACTCAGTTTTCCTGAGGCTGATCTGGCGACGCTCGATACGTATTGTTACGTTTTTACTTCGCACACGACCCTTAAACTATATCCAGTTTAAAACTGTCCGTTCTTTTACGCGGGTTCGACCACTGGATCGCAAGAGTGCTTCAATGTTCAAGGACGACCTCTTTTGCTCCGTTAAATTCCTCAATGCCTCGTCTCCTGTAGCTCTCCTTTTTCTTAGTTCTTGCACGTGTTCTCTCGTGGTTCCGTCTTCTGACGTTTTCGCCAGTTTTGTGTATTCTCCAGTATTGCTCTAGATGTCTCCAGAATCGGTGTGTTGATGTCGTATTAGTTGGCTTAAGGCTCGGTGCGACGCCATGATGTCACGCTAACGGTTGACAAGTGTGTCGGTTTTGAATTTGTGACACTACCCCCCACTTAAGTCTGATCGTCCCGATCAAACTCCAAATTCCATGATCACAATGGGGATAGTCTCTCTATATGCACAACTTTTGTCTTCCCTTGCCTCTTCCGTATGCGATACACCACATCGTTTAGTCGCTTTAAGACTTTATATGGGCCTTCCCACGATGTCTGCAGTTTTGGGGACAGACCCTTCCTCCGTTGGGGGTTGTATAATAGTACTAAATCGCCTTCTTGGAATCCCTCGGAAATCATGGCTCGATCATACCGATCCTTCATCTTGTTGCTCATCAACCGCGTCCGTTGCCTCACCAGACGGTGTATTTCGTCCATCTCGGATTGGAGCACCTCCCAGTAGCTGCCTCCGGCTTTAATAGTGGCGGCGTTGCTACCGAATTTCAGGTCCGATGGGAGCCTCAAGTCTGTACCAAAGATGATGTGTGCAGGTGGGTGTCCGGTAGTGTCGTGTACTGCTGATCTGTCTGCCATTAAGAACATTTGGACGTGCTTGTCCCAATCACGCTGACATTTGTCAACAACTTTTCGCAAATGTTCCTCGAGCGTACGGTTTAACCTCTCAACTATTCCATCCGACTGTGGGTGCAGAGCTGTCGTCCGTGTCTTTTTGACGCCCAGCAGTGAGCACATTTCTTGGAAGATAGCAGACTCGAAATTCCTCCCTTGATCCGAATGTAACTCGATTGGTACTCCAAATCGCGTCACCCAATTCTGCACGAAAGCTTCGGCTACAGTTTTAGCCTCCTGGTTTGGTATCGTATACACTTCGGACCACTTACTGAAATAGTCCATCACCACGAGTACATATTTGTTGCCGGAGTCACTAGTAGGGAAAGGGCCAGCTACATCCACTGCGACGCGCTCAAATGGCGCTCCGGCATTATACTGCTGTAACTTCCCTCTGCTTTTGACTTTTGGGCCCTTAGCTGCCATACATTGTGTGCAGTTTTTAATCCAGTTACCAACTGAATTCCGGCCATTCACCCAGTAAAACCGTTGTTTTATTTTCTCCAGGGTTTTTGCAACGCCGAGGTGTTCTCGGTTTGGACCATTATGGAATTCTTCCAACACGGCTGCTATCCTTGATTTTGGTAGGACAATTAAATCGGAGGTGTATCTACCATCATTGCTTTCCCATTGGCGATGTAATACTCCGTCTATTAATTTCAGGCTGTCCCATTGCGCCCAATACGCCCTGCCCACTGGTCTTTCCGATGACATTCCTTCCTTTGCTGGTCTTTCATTCAATTCTTTTGCTTTCAGGATCTTGACCAAATCGGCATCGTCCAGTTGGCTTTTTCTCATAGCACTGGAGTCCCATTCTGCATCAGGTCCGAGACTCAATAAGCGGATGTCGACTATCCCTTTACATCGTTCAGCCCTCGAGCAATGTTTACACTCCACTGCACATGGGCGTCGAGAGAGTGCATCGGCGTTTCCATGCTGTCCTCGCTTTCCTCCATTCTCTCTTCCCTTGCGTGGTGCATCACAATCCCGTGAAAAGTGCCCAGCTTTTCCGCAATTATAACATTTCCCGTCAGAGCCCGTGCGTCCGGTTGACATCATTTGAGTCTTGGTCTTTATGAGATCCCTGACACTTTTCTCCAGGGATTCGTTCGGTTCCACTTCCACGCGATGGACTCTATGCACTGGTTTGCTTAACAGACTTGCTGTTTCCTGTGTCAATGCAAACGAGACTGTTTCTGCGAATGTCCTTTTCGGCGTAGAGTACGTTGCTCGTTTCGTATCTGCATCCTTCAACGAACGCCTGGGTTTTGAGTATTTCGATTACCTCCGCGGATGCATCTGCGTTTGCCAGGTGCGTGAGCCGTTCTATCTCCATCGCGTATTCTTGTAACGGCTCGTTTGCTTTTTGGTGGCGGTTCATCAACTCTATCTGGAACATCTGCTTCCTATGATCGCTGCCGTAACGCCGTTCGATTGCAGCCATTATTGCGCCATAATTGCTACGATCGCTTGCAGGAACAGTTTGTAGCACATCGGCGGCGGGGCTTTTCAACGATACCACCAACGCTGCCACTTTGTCCGTCCTTGTCCAATGATTAGTTTGTGCTGTCGTCTCGAACTGTAGTTTAAAAACACTAAACGGCACAGTTCCATCAAAGGTTGGGGCCTTAAGTTTCATCGCATTGACAGTCGTAACTGGTACGCTTGACTGTCTTTCACGCACATGAATATCCAACTCCCTAAGTTTCGATTCCAAGTGGTGTAGTTCGCCTTCCATTTGTTCCTGCCTCGCCCGCAACTTAGCGGCATTTCTTTCGATGTGCGCTAGTTGGTCCTTAACTTGTGAACTGTGTTCTGCCAACTCGTTCTTCATGCACGAGGACTGCTCCGTCAGCTGCCTCTCTATGCGTTCCGTCAACTGATTCTCCATGCGTGAGGACTGTTCCGCCATTTGATTTTCCATACGTGAAGACTGCTTCGCCAATTGTTGTGCCATTGCTTGTAAAAGCACGTTCATGTCGAATGCTAGAGTTGGTTGGGGTTGCATCAACTGCTCCTTGACCTCGGATGATCTGGCGACGCTCGATACGTATTGTTACGTTTTTACTTCGCACACGACCGTTAAACTATATCCAGTTTAAAACTATACGTTCTTTTACGCGGGTTCGACCACTGGATCGCAAGAGTGCTTCAATGTTCAAGGACGACCACTTTTGCTCCGTTAAATTCCTCAATGCCTCGTCTCCTGTAGCTCTCCTTTTTCTTAGTTCTTGCATGTGTTCTCTCGTGGTTCCGTCTGCTTCTGACGTTTTCGCCAGTTTTGTGTATTCTTCAGTATTCCTCTAGATGGCGCCAGAATCGGTGTGTTGATGCCGTATTAGTTGGCTTAAGGCTCGGTGCGACGCCATGAGGTCACGCTAACGGTTGACAAGTGTGTCGGTTTTGAATTTGTGACAGTATCTATGCTACGATACATTCCCACAGAACGTGACGCCGGGCAGTTTCAAGCTTTCTCCAGATTCTAGGGTCTGGCCATTCATCATCAGCTGTGGAACAGATGATCCGCTCTTCTTTGTGAATGTTGTATACTCTGTCTTCGTTGCATTGAAGTCGACGACATTGGCCTTTCCCCACTACAGGACCTTATCCAGATTCCAATTCAGAGAGTCAATTTCTCTACATCTCAGCTGGTGCGACGTTGGTGCACCAATCAGCCGATCACTTGAAAAAGAGGAAACAAGCGTACTATCATCCGCAAAACTGAATACTTTGTTATCCCTTGTCTCCAATAAATCATTTATGTGAAGCAAATACAAGGTTGGAGCCAAAATAGAACCTTGGAAAACCCCCGAATTAACTGGATTGGGTCCGAATACTCGCCATCCACAACAACCCGGATCGATCGATTTTCGAGGAAGCGCTTCGTCCAGTCGCAAAGCTGCTGGGAAAGTCTATATGAACGAAGTTTGCTCAGGAATCCACCGTGCCAGACGCGGTCAAAAGCCTTGGAGATATCCAATGCGACCGCCCTTGACTCACCATGTCGCTCAATCGCAGATCTCCATATATCGGTTATAAGTGTCAAAAGGTCTCCCGTGGACCGCCCGCCACGGAATCCATACTAACGATCATTCAGAAGTCCGTTGCACTCCAAATACTTAATTAACTCAGTATTGATGACCTTTTTCATCACCTTAAATAACATAGACAGTAATGATATCGGTCGGTAATTTTGTGGGAGACACTTTTTTATCTTCTTTGCGATTGGCTGAACTCGAGCGAATTTCCAGCAGGTGGGAAAGGTTCTCCGATAAGCGGAAGAGCCTGCCAACAACCGATGATAGTTCTGGAGCACAGTTCTTAAGGGCTATTGCTGGTATTCTGTCCGGTCCGGTTGCTTTCCTACAGTCCAGTTCACGTAGAATGCGTTGAATAGTACGCGGCCCAAACTTCGCATCCCGCATCGAAGACCGTACCGGGCTGATCACAGGTGGTTCCAAAAGACCGGGATCGAGGTTCGAATTCGCGGAAAATAAATTTGGCTCTCTCTTTTGAATTTGTGACTAACAGCCCGCTGTCCGTCCCCAACGGGGGAAAAGAAGAGAAAGCCAAGTTACTGCTGACAGGCCTTGCCATTGACCAGAAGGGGTGCGAACCAGACGGGTACTGAAGGAGTTTATTGGTCACTCTGTCGTTGTGAGCTTTCGTCGCGGTATCAATCGCCTGGTTGGACGTGTTTGTGATTCTAACAAAATTCGTTCTGGTAATATCGGTGGGATTGGACCGCAACTGCTTGAAAACTCTATTTTTTGTCGCTGTAATCTGCTCGCATTTTTTATCAAACCAAGGCTTGTCAGATGAACTCCGTTTGCTGGAATGTGGTATATAGATCTTCATCCCGAGAAGAATAACCTCTGTGACGGACTCCGTGCAAACGTCAACATCGGAGTCTTCGAAGCACACCTCCGACCATGGAAAAGATGCGAAGAAATCTCGCAAATTGTCTCAGTTAGCAGCCCCATCCTTCCACACATGGCGAAGCTGTCTAGGCCGGTTATTCGCTTGAAATACAAGTGGTTGCGCGACAGATACTAAACAGCTATCTGAGTTTTCCAGTGACGTAGCAACCTCCACGGTATAAGTGCTTAGTTCGGATGTCAAAAACAGATCCAGGGTTTTAGCATAATCACCTCGGGCATCCGGCACTCAGGTGGGTTCCTCCACGAGTTGAGTCAAGTTGTGGCTAACAGAAAACATCTCCGCCAGCCTCCCAGCCTCGTCGGTTCTTTTAGAATGTATCAACCAGCCGGAATTGTGCACATTAAAATCGCCAAGGACAACAATTTCAGATGCTGGGTGCTTGATCTGTATCCAGTCGACGGTATGTGAAAGATGTTCGAAAAGTGTCACTGATCGAAGGTCATTGGGGTGCGGTAAATACAACAAAGAAATTTAACAAAATTCCTCAGCACGGCCCTCAACCATATGATGTCCATGTTATAGGGTTCCAACCCCTCCATCTTCTGGCAGACTAGATCGGACCGCGCGAAGACGCAGACTCCGTCCTTAAAACGGAATCTCGAATGTAAGTCATATCGTGAGCAACGAAGATATGCCGAATCAGTTGACGAATCGACCTGAGTCTCAGTTAGGGCAAGGACATCAGGTTTCGCTGTTTGCAAATATTGGTGGACGGCGTTTACATTCGTATTGGTGAAACCGATCCCCCTGATGGTACAAAACGCCGTTACTAGGCGATCGTGGACAGAGTCCCGAGAGCGAGCCCGATTATGCGATGACGAACCTCTCGAAGTTACATTATTTATCATGATATCTGCATGATGCTCCCCCTGACATAGTCAGGGTTTAGCTACGGCCACTATTGCCAAATCATCTGCGTACCCAATGATTTTAACCCCTTCTGGTATATTGACCCTGAGCATACCATCATAGATAATATTTCATACCAGCGAACCTAATACAGACCCTTGGGGTACACCCGCTGTTATTTTATATTCCTGTGGTTCCGATGTTCCCCCCGACATAGTCCCCCGGAGATCTGAATGGGAAACTAGTTCACCTCCGGATTGCATGAGAACACTAATGACAATGGACTACGAGTCATCGAACTTGCAGCATCGAAAAACTTGGTCGTTGCAAGTACCAGGTTTCCGCGTAAAGATATCCACAAAGCCACCTGGGTATCACCCGATGGAGCCACTCGCAACCAAATTGACCACGGGTTGATAGATCGCCGCAACTCCTCGAGCCTGATGACGGTACGAACGTGCTGAGGTGCCAACGTCGACTCGGATCACTATCTTGTTGGTACAGTTTTCCGAGCGCGGATTGTCTTACGGAGAGCAATACGGCTGCCTTACGCAATGAGAACACCAGTAACCCGTTTGGTCATGCGTTAAAACTCGCCATCGAGTAGCGATGGAAATTGTTTCTGAATCGAAATTTTAATAAGAGCCAAAAGCGGTCATTCAAAGAAACGAAATTGTTATTCAAAGAAACGAGTATCACATTTATTACAGCTGTCATGCAAAACACCATGTGCTCGGAGTAGGCTTTCTAGTCAGCCAATAACTGAAGCCTGCCATTATCGGCTTTAATGCAATAAACGAAAGGCTATTCACTATTCGCGTCCGAGGCAAGTTTAAGAACATAAGCCCCATAAACGTCCACGGACCTACAGAGGAGTCCCCTGACGCCGAAAAGGAAGAATACTACGAGAACGTCGAACGGGCCCTCAATCCATGCCCAAGATACGATGGAAATCGTTTTTGGTGATTTGAATCCGAAAATAGGTCGGGAGCCGGTTTTCAGGCACTACGCAGGTTCCCATAATTTACATGAGAACACTAATGACAATGGACTACGAGTCATCAAACTGATAGCATCAAAAAACTTGGTCGTTGCGAGTACCACGTTTCCGCGTAAAGATATCCGCAAAGCCACCTGGTATCACCTGATGGAGCCACTCGCCACCAAATTGACTACGTGTTGATAGATCGCCGCCACCTCGCGAGCCCAATGACGGTACGAACGTACCGAGCTGCCAACGTCGACTCGGATCACTTGTTGGTACAGTTTTCCGAGCTCGGATTGCCTTACGGAGACGTATTGCATCCGCGGATCAGGTTCGAATCAACACGGCTGCCTTACACAATGAGAATACCAGTAACACCTTTGGTCATGCGTTAAGACTCGCCCTCGAAAAGCTCGACGGAGAGAGAGTAAGTCCTGGGGCCAGAATGCCGCGCATAAGGAAATGGAAACGCCTTAAGAATATTTTCATTAGCACTGCCAACTCCATCTTAGGCAGTAGTCGTAGAGATCGGAACGACTGGTTTGATGATGAGCGCAAACTAGCGACTGAACGGAAGAATGCAGCATACCGGGCAATGCAGCAGTCTCATAGGACGCGGGTGCGCGAGGAGAAATACAAAGAGCTCAGAAGATCTGAAAAAAGACTTCACAAACAAAAGAAAAGTGCCAGGGAAAAAACCTTGTGTGTGAAATAGAGAAAAGTAGAGAGCGAAGTCCGCACCAGGCGCGGAAGTTCTACCAAATAATCCGTAGTATGACGCGGTACACACTACGCTGCACTTACTGCTTGGATAAAGAGGGAAATCTGATCACCGATCCTGAAAGCATTCTGGAGCGATAGGAAGTGTACTTCAATGAATTGATAGATGGTCGGCTCACAGAAGAATTGGAGGCTCCACCAATGCAAGATCAAGACCAAATGCTGCCGTCACCAAGCATTGAGGAAACATTAAAAGCCATAAGACAGCTCAAATCAAATAAAGCCCCGGAGCTGGTGGCAGCGTTATATAACGCAATTCATAAGACCGTGGTGTACATATGGGAGCAAGAGGAGATCCCCGAAGATTGGCGTCGTGGAATAATTTGCCCCATACATAAGAAGGGAGATATCACGCTGTGCAGCAACTATAGGGGTATAACATTACTGAGTACCGCCTATAAGATACTCTCCACTAGTCATTGGTCAATATCAGTGTGGCTTCATCCCAGGCAAATCAGCGATTGATCAGCTATTCACCCTTAGGCAGGCGATGGAAAAATGTCAGGAATTTAAGATTCTATTATATTGTAGCGAGCTTAGGGTTCGCTGGATTAATTATTTTTAATAAATAAGAGCCGTTAAATCGATTTTGAATCAATATAACACTTTATTTGTCCGTTAATAACAACCGTTACTTTTACCGTACACTTGACGATTTCTTGACTTATCGCGTCTTTGACTCTGCTTACTTCTTACTTCTTACTTCTTACTACTTCCGTACTTATCGCTTTCTTCACTTTCTACTTCTTACTCATCTCCGTGATCTGTGTGCGACGTATTTATACCGTTCCCTCATTCTGATTCGGCGTTTCGTTTCCGTCCGTTCCATAGCCTTGAATGTTCTACTGTTCCTAGTCTCCAGTTTTCCAGTACTTTATAGAATATTCTAGTACTGATTGTCATATGCGTCACAATATCATCTATTTATAGACTTTAAGGCCGCCTACGACAGCATAGTCAGGGTAGAAATATATAATGCCATGAGAGAGGTCGGCATTCCAAACAAATTGATACGACTCTGTAGGTTGACCATGGCCATCATGGGCGTCACGTTCCATCTCGTCCCCACAAATTGAAGAGTTCATCGGGTCCGCCATTAACCGATCACCAAGGATTAAGTTCACTCGCAAGTTGTCACAAAAGGGGAAAGGAGAATAAAACACTAAATGTTGTTTGTATAAAATGATTTTTATTGTTAGTACACAGACGTTTACACAGGAAGACGCCTTAGTTTAATTTATTGACAACGAAAATTACTTTTTGATTAATTAAATGAACATGAATTAAAAGTCACTTGGAACCTTACAAATATGCCAATTTAAGCATTCTCGTTGCAGTATTCAAACGTTCACAATACACAAACTATCTAAACACTTCGCATTATAATTGCAACTATTACAATTAACTGGGAAGGAAAAGCGACTCCTTGATGGTACGCGTGCCCGATGTGCCACGGGGAGCGAGAGAAAAACCTACCGCCGCGATCGCTGGTTGTAATAAGACTCACCGAGGGTTGGAATCTGGCTCTTGATTCACCCTCGATTCGGTGGTGGTGAATATCCTCTCGGCTTAGGATACGTGTACTTACCACAAGAGAAACGTAAAGTCTCTCCTTGTGAAATAGAAAACCAGATTTCGTAATGAAGACCATGGTGGTATGGGTGTATGAGTGATCGTGAAGATCATATTGTTCAACTCATGCGCGAAAGCCATGGAAAAACAAAGCTGAAAAACTGTAAGGACAAAGGGATCGTATAGGCCATTGTTTACAATGTGCATTGTAGCTATAATGGGCGACACTGCATCGGGGAAATGGTGCTAATGAGTTTTTCTATTTATCCAATGGGAAATGTGTATCGCGTCTCTTACCGACGGTGGCTTGTCGTCAGATTAGGGATCGTGGTCGGGTATATTGCAGCTGGATAAATAGTCGCGTTGTAATTAGGCTGGTGATGCTAAAGGAATCTAGGTATACGATGGGTGATCGTGTACCGCATTTTGCTGGACAAAGGGGATTGAATTTGTATACATGATTACATGCGAAGGAATTCGGTTTATGGCTCTAGACGCAAGATGTGAGTATTTGCTTTTGTCCGGTGGACTAAGAGCTGCCGAGGCCGTGGAAATGCCAGGGACATGTGGTGTGCACATGTACAGCGGAATTGCATGGTGGTACAAGGGTGCCGAGTAGTTTTGGATTCATCAAGCCCGCATGATATGAAGAATTCTTGTAGGTATTCTGGGAAATGCATTTGCATGAAAGAAAGAATTCTTGTATGGAATTTAATGTAATGCTTGAATGCATTAAATGTCCTTGGAAAAAGGAAATGTTTTGATGCGGGGAATGTGCTTATGCTACTGCATTAGCAAAGAACAATGGGGTTATAGGAGTTGCAGGACTGGAAGTTTTTAGGTAATTTGGGAAGGTGAGTAGTGGCGTCTATGGGAACCGCCACAAAGGTCTTAAGGAGAATTGTTGGCCCCGTATGTGAGAGAGGGCGATTCCTTGAAGCTAATGTTGTCAGAAAAATCAAGCTCAGTAGACTCCGGTGGGCGGGACACCTAGCTCACATGAGCGAAGAGGAGCCTGCCCGGAATGGCCTTTGTGGTAGGATTTATGGAAGGAGACAGCGCGGCAGACCTTGTCTGCGATGGAGGGATGTCGTAGACCAAGGAGTGCCAAACTGGAAGACATCGGCTCGAGATCGGGATCGATTGAAAGTTTGTTAAATAAGTCCAAGACCGGAGCCCGGTTGTAGTGCCGATTATGATGTGAGGGTTCTAGGTATGTGTGCCAGCGTATGACACCGTTTCACTTGGACCCCCATCAAGTCATTCCGCCGACGGCGCGTCCACAAGAAGTGGACAAAATGGGCAGGTGATGGGGCGAGAAACAAAACGCGCTCAGTAATTTGTAACACAGTAAAATGGCTTTTATTATGGTGGTCCTATACGGGGTCACTTTTGCTTGCTTAATACACTAAAACATCTTTGTTTGCACGGGGTGCAATAACCAGTAGGTGGTCAAGGGAATCTTTAATGCCGTTAATATCCCGGATTACAGTCGTTTTATTGTATTTTTCTTTCGTCTTCCTCGCTATTGACGGTGGCAAGTATCTGAATCATCACATGAGTTATCCATTTACAATATTAATTCTCTACGCACATATTCTTGTACATATATACAAATGTCCTAGATACACCCAATAACTATCCAAAATATTGTTTGTGTGAAACTTGTACACTGTAAATGAAATATTTCCATTCCACTCGCAAGCACTTAACTGATACGACTGTACCGAATACAGGTCTTTGAATAAAATTAGGATTTTCCATAAGTTGTTTAGTTTCTATTCACGAACTTCGTCCGAATGTTTTCTCTGCTATTTCTCTCTAATTCCGTTTAAATGCAATCACCCTTTGCAACACTGGACCGTGGGTATTACGCTAACTAAATGGGGGGGCACCTCGCGTGGCGCTGCCGACCGCGGTGGCGGCGGGTCGACGCTGGGTGCGTGTGCCCGCGACGGTGGTTACGAAGCGACTAATGATGATGAAGGCGAGAATCTATCGGGGTGTCGTCGCAGTTGAGTCATGGCGAAGTAAGCTCACTGCCACTTACTAGGAACACGAAGAAGGGTTGCTATATCGGCATAGGGAGTTTGTTTCCGGGAATTCATACCGTGCTGGCTGGGCTAGATTCCTCGGTTGCTATGTGTACCGAGAAATCGCTTTTGGGAACACGACTGTGTGAATGTCGCTTGGTTGCGAGCGAGAAATATAGTTTAAGGAGGAAATGAAACGAAGTGGTTTTTGGGGAAAGTGCATGCGGTTTGATTGTAGGGAATTGAAGTGGTTTTACATCTTTTTGGTAGAATAGGAACCGAAATAGTTTTCGGGGGAAATTGGGATTGCTTGGTTGCAAGCGGGGATATAATTTAAATAGGAAGTTAACCGAGGTGGTTTTTAGGAAAAATGTGTGCGGCTCGGTATAGTTGGTGGTGATGATTAATATTCCGTTGATGGTGTGAATATGGGTTTTATTACAGCATATTAAGATTGCTTGGTCGCAAGGACGGAATATAACTTAAATAGAGAATTGACGGAAGCGGTTTTGGGAAAAATTATATGTGGAGTGATGTAATTGAGGGAGATGATTAATATTCCGTTGTAAATTGGAATATGCATTTATTACAGATCGGAAAGTGGATTGTTGGTAAGTATGGGTATGTATGTAATTGCGGATTTGGGGACGGATGCGGTTGCATATTGGGATGTGTTTTTCATGTTTTGAAATGGGTTACAGGTTCGGTTAGGGTGACGCGCTGTTAGCGGTCAAGATTGGTTGGCATTGTGGGTTGGTTCTCCATGTGGTATAGAGAACCCCCACAATGATGATGTGATTGTTCTAATGTTGGTGCATTTTGCAAAAGTCATTCGATACTCCTTGTGTATTTGCCTCAAAACAGGTTTTTTCCGATTTTTTTCTCTTGATAGTGTCCATTGCTATGTTGGCTGATACTCCGCTTTTGGTCCTTACTTTAGTCACTGGTAGAGTAGAATTTGAAGCAAGTCGTAGAATCAACCGCTTTTCTCGTGATGTTGTTGCTTCAGATGTGTGTCCTTTTTGAGTTTTCCCATATTTTTGTGGATCCGCAAGATAACTGTTTACAACAGTCTTACTTCTGTTAAGCCTCCTTGCTATATCTCGGCCTGAGAGTCCTAAATCCTAAAAAGCATATATTTGTCCTCTTTCTGTCGTTGTCAAGGTCTTTCTGCAACCTGTGGGGAAGGAAGTATTGTGCCAGGCACGGGCATTCGGTTTACTTCCTTCCACCAGCACCACAAAGACAAAGTTCCAACGTGCACCAAAGAAAAGCACCAACAGGAGAAATAAAACTGTTCGCCAAGACAATGCGGAAAAATTAAACACAGGATTCCTTCTGTTTAGTTTTATTTATTTTACGGAAGCACTGCGTGAAAGTTACAAGGTGAAGTCAATAAAAACACAATCTTCGAAGACTGCAGCAAATGTAATATTCGACACGGCGGTTGCAAACACTGCACTGTAGATACCCGACTTCCGCGCGTCTAAAACTTTATGACATTAAAACTCGACGTAGGGTATTCTCGCGTGTCTGCAGCGCTACAGACAGCGGGGGCGGCAATGGCGGCGGATGGAAATGGACTCAACGATATTTAATAGTTTTGGGATGAGTTTTTCCAAGAAAGAAAGTGTTTCTCCCGTGGTGAAAACAAGGAAGAAAGACTTGGCAATGTATGTGTATGTGTGAGTGAAGATCGCATTGGTTTTTTTCATACACAAGGCCATGGGAATGAACCTGAAACAAGGAAAGGGAAAATGTGCATTGCAGTTGAATAAATAAGCCGCTAGTCATCCGGGAAATGGTGCTAAAAGCAAATTGTATGTTTACGGCATCTCTGGCTGCACTAGAAACCGAGTTCGTGTTTGCATTCGGAAATGCTAGAAAATTTGGTTTCATTGATAATGCCTAAGATGCGGTGATTGTTTGTCGATTGTACAAACGAATCGCGGGTCGGCTTATTGCAGCTGTAAAAACAAGCCGTCCGATATATGATTTTAACACAGAAAAAGGGTGCCGACTGGCTTGGGATTCATGATGCCATATGCAAAAAAAAAATATATTTCCAGCAACCTTATCTAACGCGTTGTGTGCATTAATGTCCTTGCAAAAGGAAAGGTTTCAGGTATGTTGGGTGGAGATTGCGGTGCAGGTGTGGGAAAGTTGAAATTTGCCTGAGGTTGTTGAAAGAAATTCTTACAGAGAATTGTATGCCAAGGAATGCATGAAGGTAAGTTTTCTTTTCGAGGGACTTTTTAGATTAAGGATTTGATCTCATTAATACGCGAAGCATTTAAGGTGCTAATGTGATTACATTAGCGAACTTAAGGAAGTTGGGTAGCAGTTATGGGGGTGTTTTCAGGTAAATGGACCGTGGGGTTTGGCGGAACCGCCACCTACCCATTTGTGTTTCAAATTAAATTAAAACAATTCTTTTCAACATTTTTTTTAAATATTCTAAATAAAAGTTTTAAAAAAATCGCTCATGTGCACTACTGCAACGAAATATTCGCAAGGTCATCCTAGTGACGCACTTTTTTATACCCTTTTTAATTAGTTTATTATTTGATCTTGGGAAATTCCAGCTTATTTTGGCAAGACATCACGGCCGTACATCACATGTCATGCTAGGGAAGTTATTACCCACTATGGCACAATCGAGGTGAAGTTTTTGTCCACAACAATGAACGGAAACAATTACAAATGTTTGCTGGAACAGTCATTTCCAAAAATTAAAAACATTTTCGGACCCCCGTCTTAGATTTTCCAACAAGACAAAGCCCCCATCCACACTTCCAGGGTTGTTAACGGTGGGCATACTCCTTATTAATGTAGAAAAACGTTATAAACAAATGTTTTAAAACCATAAAATGTAAACATATCATTAATTTTCCCCTTCTTTTATAAAATTTTGCATGTGGCCTCATCTAGTGACGCACTTTTTGACGTGACAACGTCTTATAAATCGGTATACCTTGGGAGGCATTCGGAAAGAAGTTTGTAGCGTTACGATAACGATAACCGATAACGCACGAGCCGCAGTGAGCGAGAGCGCGACTCTCTTAATTGCTCTTAAGTCAAATGCAGAGAGACAACAGGAATACAGACAGCGTCTTGCACTGCCGAGAACAACTGTGCAGGTTGAAAGTGTAAAGACAAAAAATACACAGAGACAACGCGAATACAGGCAGCGCCTTGCAGCATTAAATAAATCGGATATAGCTAAGAGAAAATTGACTGTTCATATTGGTTTCGCAGCGGCAAGTTCAAACACCAAAATTAATGCCTACACTTGGGAGGCATTCGGAAAAAAGTTTGTAGCGTTACGATAACGATGAGCGAGAGCGCGACTAGCGAGAGAGAGGTTGACGTAGCAAAACGAATAAAATAAAAGAAGAGAGAGTATTGTGAACTGTCGAAGAAGCAAGGATATATCATATCAATGGACGAAATGCCAATTACTGAGCCACCAACATTAATTGCTCCTAAGTCAAGTGCAGAGAGACTATAAACGAGAGATGGTTCTCTTGTACGTCCAGTTTCGCAACGAAGTGACAGAAATTATCGATCAGAATAAATTTCTGCAATTATTTGAGGAAAACGAAAACTTGATCATGGAACGCCGCAGTTTATTCGAGGCGAACCTGAACATTGAAAACGTCATGAAAGAATTGGAAGCAATGATGATTTTGCAGAACGAAGATGAGAGCACAAATGTGCAAGAAGCAGAATCAAGAACGGCATTTGTCGAACGCGTGCTCGGAGAGAATGGTGCTGAAAATGTTGACGATATTCACGAAATAGTTTCGCATCCGGGGCTATCTATTGTAAAGAAGCGCAGCAACGTGATGACGAAACAGCAGTATTGCGAGCTTATACGAACCACCAATCCGGAGCAACGAGAGATTGTTCTGGAGGTTATACATCGAATACACGGTTGTGGAGACGGTGTATCTGAACCCATACAAATTTTCTTTACAGGCTCCGCAGGTTGTGGAAAGACGTATACTTTGAAATGTCTAATGGAAACGTACAACCGCTTCACTCAGCAGCATAATTCAATGAACAACGCATACATTGCCTGTGCGAGTACAGGTAAAGCCGCTGTGCCTCTTAGCGGCACTACTGTTCATTCAGCGTTCCGTTTAACCACTTCGCGCATGACGAAACTCTTGTCGACAGAGAATTTACAGGCTTACAGAAATACGTTTGTAGGCGTCAGAGTGGTGTTTGTAGACGAAATCAGTATGTTGAGTTCTGATATTCTTCAGAAAATAAATTATCGACTGCAACAGATCGCCGATATATACGACAAACCATTTGGAGGCTTCCACGTGATTTTATGCGGCGATTTCAGACAGCTGCCCCCGGTACGAGCAAGTCCGTGTTACATACTACCGATCAATCAACTCGGAGGACCAATTCTGTGGCACAGCATTAGTTACTTTCCGCTGGTTCGTGTCGTACGGCAGAGCGACGCAAGATTCTCTACCATATTGACGAAAATTGACGACGGGCTGAAACTGAGTGACGTGAGTGAGTGCAGGCACAAAACTGAATTTTGGTGCAAGGAAAACGCACAGAATGTCGTTCGGCTGTACTACAGTAATAACGAAGTTGATTCGTTCAACAGAAGCGCCATAATTAACGCGAACAATTGTCTAGCGCAAGACATCATCATCGGATACTCGAGTAAACAAGAGAACACGCAGTGTCGGGGTAAACTTCATAAAATGTCTGTGGCAGAAACCGACGGATTGCCGTACTTGCTTCCATTGGCAAAGGGGTATCCGTACATGATTACTTGCAATATAGAAGTTGCTGATGGACTTGTAAATGGTGCTATTGGTATCTTGCAACATATCGAGCGTCAGTTATCAAATAAAGGCGATAATTCTGAAAATGTGGAAGCATCGCACAACAAAGATCGACTGGCACTTGAAGAAGAAATAATTGCCTTGTGGTTTGAGTTTCCCGAAGCGACTACAGGTACCAGTGCTAAAATCAAATGTCGACCTTACGTACAAAGCAAAGGAAATACAATTTCTAGAAAATGGGTGCCGATATATAAAAAAGTAGTGAACATTACGCTAACAAAAACCGTAAAGTGCAAACGAAAACAGTTTCCCAGTGTGCCCGCTTGTGCGATTACGATTCACAAATCGCAGGGTGGGACGTTTGAAAAGATCGTATATAAATACTCTGCCAAGCAACCGCAGCAGTTAGTGTACGTAGCGATGAGTCGGGTAACGAATCTAGACGGCTTGTATGTCGTTACGGAGAACGATGAGCCATTTGTCTTCAAGCATGTGCGTGAAGGGAATGACTCACAGAATACACGCGATATCCCCAACGAGTATCTGCGACTCAACGGACACATACTTTCAACTATTTCCAAGGAGGCAGTGGAATTCTGTAACGAAGCTGACAACGCTAAATAAACAATAGTGACAAACCTCAATGTGCAAAGTTTGTCGGCCCATTCAGAGGATACTCAAAGGGATACTGTCATACCAAGATCAGATTACCCCGTATTAACCGAAACGTGGATGCGCGATGATTGTGATTCAGTGCCAATCAATGATTATGAGTGCGTTACGAAGCAGAACTATCGTTCGGATTCTGAAACAAACGCAGCTGGTGGAGTAGCGATTTATAGAAGATTATCATCGCCGTCCATGGCAAAGGAAATTCTTCGAGTTGAATTGTCCGATTCAGCTCGTCATATTAAAAACACGGGTGATGTGTGCTTGGCTGAAATTTCATGCTTCACTGTCGATAGGATGTACAAAGTATTACTCGGGGCAGTGTACATTCATCCTGGATCAACTATCCCGAACATTGGTTTGTTGTTGCACCAAGCATTACTCCCATATGTACACAATCAGAGTGTACCGACGATCTATGAAGTTGATGCAGACATACCAATTCTTCTTTGTGGCGACTTCAATATAAATGTCACAACTGATAGCGCATTTATTAACTTCATGAAGAGTACGTTCAATCTCGAATGCGCGTCGAATGTCAACAAGCCTACAACATTGGGAGGAACAACCCTCGACCTAAGCTTCTCAAGACACGATACAGTTGAGATGTTACCATTGATATCCTACTTCTCGTATCGTCGTCCTATCGTCAACAGAGTAAAAGCAATCGAAAGAAATAATGCAACATAAAATAAAATATCGAACATAATTATAAAAATATATCACAAAATGTAAAATATTAAGAAATAAAAAAAAATATATTGTGACGCATATGACAATCAGTACTAGAATATTCTAGAGAGTCCGAAACAGAGTACTAGAATATTCTATAAAGTAATGGAAAACTGGAGACCGTGAACAGTAGAACATTCAAGACTATGGAACGGACGGAAACGAAACGCCGAATCAGAATAAGGAAACGGTATAAATACGTCGCACACAGACCATGGAGATGAGTAAGAAGTAGAACGCGATAATTACGGAAGCGATAAGTAAAGAAAACGTTAAGTGTACGGTAAAAAGTAACGACTGTTATTAACGGCCTAATAAAATGTCACATTAATTCAGAATCGATTTAACGGCTCTTATTTATTTACAAATAATTAATCCAGCGAACCCTAAGCTCGCTACAATTGGTGTCAGAAGTGGGATTAATTATTGGTGAAGTAAATAAGTCTGTGAAGTGTGTTGTGACGATGTCAGATCGACATTTGTAGGATCTTCGCGTTCCTGAGTTGAAGAAGGAACTTGAGGACCGGAATCTAGATAGCAGAGGACAGAAGCAAATTCTTGACAGCGTCTGCAAGCAGCAATGGAGGAAGAGGGTATTGATGTTAACACACATGTATTTGCGATTGGGCCAGACTGTCCGGATGGAGAAGAAACAGCGAGTCAAGATGGTGCCAATGTAACGGAGAAGAGTTCGCCACAGTTGGACATTTCGGAGATGTTCAGGATGATGATGATCAAATTACATGCGCGAGCTGCAAAATTAGATGCGTGGCATGCAGACGTTAATGCAAAAATTGGACGCGCAAGCTGCAAAATTGGATGCTTGGGCTGCAGACGTTAATGCAAAAATTGGACGCAGGAGCTGCAAAATTGGATACGCGGGCTACAGACGTTAATGCAAAGATGGACGCACGAGCTGCAGAGTTTAAGGCAAAATTGGATGCCCAAAGCCAGTGTATGAAAGAATTCTGGGACTCGGAAGCGGAGGAATCTGAGGATGAGGAGAAATTGGAGCCACATGAAAGGAAGAAACTCAGGAAGAGCAAAGCTATGCCCGACAGCAGTGAGGAAGAGGAGGAAGATGACGATGCTGTGTTATGTGAAGAACTGAAGGATCTCATCGATGATAACCCGATTGAAGAGGACAGCAGTGATGGTGAAGACACTGATGCTTTAGGCCGTTCCCCGAAACGGATTTACAATGATGATTACGAGTTGGACGACCGACTGGAAGACGACGACTGTGACCTTATTGAAGAGAATCTTGGTTTGAAAGTCGAACGCAGAAAGCGTCCCAAGCGTCTGCGTCGTACACAGGACGAAGAAAGCGATGGAGAGGAACAGCACGTCGATGAAGGTTCAGGACGTGAGGCTATAGCCGAACAGCTATTCGACGACGAAGACAATGTTGAACGCCGCTCTGAACGTAGTCACAGGGAAACTGAGCCGGCAAAACATTTCAATGATGATGAGGAATCGGAGTCTGGTGCTGAGGATTTTATTGTAGACAACGAAGGAAGCCCAATTGCAGAGAAGAAGAAAAGACGACTTCCAGTCACTCACGCGTCATTGCAAGACAGTTTCGGTGTAGATTTCGACTATCAGGATTTCACTAATTGTGACGAGAACGGATATGAACCCGAATACGAACCTATTGAATTGGAAAGGGGTCACTTTACGGATTTGGACAATGAAATCCGTAAAACGGATATTCCTGAGCGAATGCAATTACGCGAAGTTCCGGTTACGCCTGTTCCAGGGGGACCCAACGAGCTACAAGATGAAGCTGAATGGATTTACAAACAGGCGTTTTGTAAATCAACTGTTTCCGAACAAGAGAGATCAACGGATGTTGGAGGTCGAGACCGCTATTGTAAGCCACCACATACGGGGGAAAGATCAAGCAAGCCCTAGATTGTAGGCGTAATCTACAGCTAGAAGTGCTGTTCATTGCGTTCTATAGAGAAGTCCACGTGAAACCAGAATTAACGTGCGACGATCTATGGAAAGTCTATTACTACGACGCACGTTGGTGTTTACTGTCAGCTCCAAAGAACAAACCGCTCCAGTTATTTGAAAAGATGCGGAACTACCAGTTGGATACGGTTATGAAATCGACAGATGCTCCAATACCAGATCATATGCGTGTAATTAAAGATGAAGATCTAGACCGCTTACGTGATGTGCAAACTCCAGAAGAGCTTAAGGGTGTACACATGCATTTTCTCTTATACTATTCGCATGAGATCCCTAAAATGCAAGAGGAATTTCGTCGTCAGGAAAAGGAAGAATGTCGGCAGGCTAGAACTGACGCAAAAAGGAGAGCAGTAGAAAATTTGGAAGAAGGTCAAGAACTTCCACCGCCGAACGCCAAGATGAATGTGGTGCATCGCGACAGACTTGCGGCTTTTGTTGGCCCGGGAGACCAGTGAACTTAGTTCGGGACGAACTAATCTAGGCGGAGGGTAGTGTGACGCATATGACAATCAGTACTAGAATATTCTAGAGAGTCCGAAACAGAGTACTAGAATATTCTATAAAGTAATGGAAAACTGGAGACCGTGAACAGTAGAACATTCAAAACTATGGAACGGACGGAAACGAAACGCCGAATCAGAATAAGGAAACGGTATAAATACGTCGCACACAGACCATGGAGATGAGTAAGAAGTAGAACGCGATAATTACGGAAGCGATAAGTAAAGAAAACGTTAAGTGTACGGTAAAAAGTAACGATTGTTATTAACGGCCTAATAAAATGTCACATTAATTCAGAATCGATTTAACGGCTCTTATTTATTTACAAATAATTAATCCAGCGAACCCTAAGCTGGCTACAATATATTACTTATATATGTAATTATCATTTAAGGAATAAAAGGAATAAAAACACTTTAATTTTGATTTAATAACTTGTATATTCAATGTTACATATTTAGGATACGTTGTCACGAATATAATGTCCGAGCGCCTTGCGCCCACACAACCATTTTTTTACACCCTTTTAAGTAGTTAATTATTTGATTATTTGGGAAATTCCGACAGTCGTTTCTTAATTACCCTTTAATTTTATGAATTCCTTTTCTGAAAATACGTACCTATTCACAGGTAATGTATGTTTCCGGGTACAAAATTCCCAACAGGTATAAAGAGCGAAAATCAATTGCAAAGTTTGTGGCCTCATCCTAGTGATTGGGAGTGTATAGTTCAAAGAAATAAAGCATGAACTTTATGGAACACCCTGTACTTCTCCTTATAAACTACACTTCATTTTGCTGAAAACAAACAAACAAATAAAGAAACTATTCAGGCAGTAAATGATGTACGTTTTTACAGAGGCGCGCCATTACAGGATTCCTAACAAATAATGAACTCCTTACCTCATGCTGGCATTTCATAGCCTATGCCTTGCATCCAGGTCCTTGAGATTCCTGTCTGCCTGTTAGAGCAAATGTGTTACATAATCACCTAGAGATTTGCACTCGAATCATGCTCTCTTTTGCACATTAAATTGCTCTCATCGTCGGGGGTCATAAACGCACTCACTCAGTCAGTCATTGCCAATTGCAATCCAATTGTGAAGTGCTCAACTGTGTATTTGAGACTTGCGCCTTGCAAACCACATTGATTGAAGCGGCACTTCGAGCATGAATAGCGCTATCTGTCCTTATCAGACAAGACACACAGTCGCTGTGCTAATCGATTGTACTCGCGCAGCATCGGTCCCAACAGAAAGAGATGGAGCCAACGTAGATTCGCTCAATTGGAAAGTGGGAATTTTCTTCAGTGCTGTATGAAATTTTCTGTGTAGCCAGTGTGGTGTATTGTGGCGGAGGTCGTCGTTCGTAGTCGTCTGACCCCGCAAATACATCAAAGACAACTTTGACGGAGTTAAATTACAGTTGTAATTTGAGAAAGTTTAATGGGCTTCAAAATTCACAGCAAAAATCCCCACAGAGGACCCTGTCACCAATCGCCGTGCTCGAGCGTGTGTGCGTGCGTGAGAGAGCACTTGCGATAAAATCGGCCATTGACGTGAAGTGTGAAAATTTTCTGTTTTTCAAAATTATATCAGTGAATAATGAAAACAATTTCGAAATCAGTAGGAAACTATTACGAAGTATGTCCTATTGTCTCCTCCGAGGCGTGCATTATTTTTAACGGATCTCTCAATTGTGTTCACCACTAATCCTCCATTAGACGTGAATGATTTTTATGAAAAATAAGGAAAATCGTGATTTTCTAGGTAAAGCAAAAGTTGTGCAAAGGCAACAAATAAAAGAAAACCAAGTTTCGTATGCGGATAAGTTTTGTACAGAGGTGAACAGGGGGATTATATGATTTTCAATGCCAGAGGTGAGTTGAGATACTTTTTGTAATTGTATGAAATTGGTTTTATTACTTTAATTGTGATTTGGTGGGATGGGTGTAAAAGTTGATCGTTTTATTGGCATTTTCTGTACATTGACCATTCCCCTTCCTCCGCCTACTAGTCAACTAAGAACTAGGAAGAAATTTGTTCATGAATTCGCCTGTTTCCTTTCATACAGACTGCATATAGTTCTCTTTGTCCTGCTCATAGTGCGGCACTTCGAAAGCGAAAAGGAGGAGTATACTCCTCGGGTATCAGCTGTTGGGTAACTTGTCTCAGATCGATATGTTGCCGCAACATTTGGTTGTTTGTCAAATAGAAGAAGGAAGAGTTCGTTGCTCATCGAGGTAGTGTTGGTATTTCCCATTGTTTTCAGCGATGGCTTCTTGTAGAGATACAGATGTGTTTTCCTGTTCGTTTACATCGTCAGAGCTCAATATAACAACATTGTGACGATGGTTATGGATTTTCCGGGCTGCTGATTTTGCAAGCGATACATCATCAGCAGGCTTTTGCGCAGGAATCCTTAGAGCTTGCACGACGCATACAAATCATTTGTCGGGTGAATAACGAGGTTTTTTCATGAGCCACCCTTGCCAAGGGGGATGTCGTTATGTGGGCCAAATCAATGGCAGGAAACTGCGATCCATTTAAATGAGAAACGACCTTCCTATGGATGTTTGGGTTGAGTCAGCGTCATGTCCTGGTGGAATTGCGCGAAATGTTGACCTTTATTCCATGCCTAAATTACGTCTTTTCATTTTGCCCACTCTTGGTAATCTGCCCTATTTTGAGATAAAGTGCCTATAGAACGGTAGCGTAAGTGCTGCGATATCTTTACTGCGCGTGGATGGACTACATTTGAAGTTACGTTATACTTTAGCATAAGAACTGCTTCAGATGGTGTCTAGATATCACGAGTGCGCCTACCTCCGAACTCCATGGCAATGTTCTCCTTGCAGTTACTGTAGTGTCAGTTGTTAAATAGTTAGAAACCGAAGATATATACCCTTGAGACCACTTTGTGTTAGAAGCTCCAGTAGGATTGCCTAAAACAGTGCGGATGTGCCATTGTAAATAAGCCAATTAGTTGTGAGTCGGTGGCGTTTCTAACAGATACACACACAATATGTAATCAAATAGTGAAGAACACCGAAAGGAAATTCGAATAAGCAAAGCATCAGAGCCGTATACCATAGCGATAGCATAACAATTCCACATCAGTTGAGTGTACTTGAGTTTAGAAATCGAATTCGTACACGCGGCAGTGGCTTGATGCGTTGAGGATTGGTTCAATTTTCACTGATTCTAACCGCCATAGCGTCGGTTCGAATCACACACTCTTCACTATCGTCGCAAACGCTATAAGTCGACTTTGCACCTTAACGTGACATATGTGACAAACTCAAGAAACGTATTTAGGTCATTGTTCAAATAAGGATTTCCCCAATATAGAAATATGAGGGTGGTCTGAAAGACACGACATATTTTCTTAAAATTTATTTTTATTTTTCTACATAGTCTCGTTGTAACTCTACACTCTGCCAACCTGTTCGTTCACAGACATCTCCTTCGAACCCAATCAGTCGGATTTCAATGACTTGCCCGAATTCTCCCAAGGCCCCTTCACCCCTCAACTTATTCAGCGTCACGTAGTTGAGTAAACTTACTCAAAGACGAGTTCAGCCCTGGACCTGATGGGCTCCCGTCTGTATTTTTAAAGAACTGTTCCTCTTCTCTTTCTCTCCCGATATCAAAGATTTTCAACCTATCCCTTTCTCAAGGGAATTTCCCTAGTATCTGGAACTCCTCCTATGTCACCCCCATACATAAAAAGGGACCTAAAAATGATATCAGCAACTACCGACCCATCGCCAAACTGTCTCATATCTCTAAACTGTTCGAAGGGCTTCTTTACAATGCGTTATCTTTCAGTTGCAAATCAATCATCTCACCCAACCAGCACGGTTTCCTTTCGGGTAGGTCGACCACAACGAATCTGATCTGAGTTCTCATTCCATACTCTCCGTGCCTTAGAGGATGGCAACGAAGTCGATGTTATCACCACCGATTTCAGCAAGGCATTTGACAAAATCTCCCATAATCTCATCCTTTTCAAGCTGTCCTCCCTAGGCTTCGAACCCCTATTGATCAAATGGTTATCTTCTTATCTGAAAGACCGATCCTACCATGTCAAATTCAGATCGTCCCTTTCCGACCCTTTTTTTCCCACGTCAGGGGTTCCGCAAGGTAGTCATCTTGGCTCCCTCCTTTTCATACTTACCATCAATGATGTCGACTCCATTATTAAACACTCATCCATCTCCCTCTTTGCGGACGACGCCAAACTCTACAAAACAATCGTCTCTCCTCTCGACTCCTCACTTCTCCAACAGAACCAAGACAGCTTCTCAACTTGGTGCCTTAATAACTGCCTGGAACTCAACGTAGTCAAATGTCACTCCATTACCTTCTCCCACAACCCCCCCCCCCCCTCGCCTACCTCCACGCTCCTACTTCCTGCTTAACCAGCAGATTTTATACGTGTCCTCAATATGTGACCTCGGAATCTTATTCGACAGGGAGCTCAGCTTCATCCCACATATCGATGATATTATTCTTAAGGCCAACTCCGCCCTTGGGCTTGTGAAAGGAATTCTCTAATCCCTGCGTTTCCCGTTCCCTCTACATAGCCGTCGTCCGCCCCCTTCTTGAATACACCAGTCAGGTATGGTCTCCACACTGCTCGTCCCATATCCGTAGGATCGAGAGCGTGCAACGTCGTTTTCTGTGTTTTGCCCTCCGTAGACTGAACTGGGAGAACCCTCGGATTCTTCCCCCATACACAAGCCGGCTCCATTTGATCAACCTCAATACACTTGAGGAGCGCAGAACTCTTGCCGATATCCTCTTCATCCACCGTCTCCTCTCCGGCACAATCAACTGCCCTAGCTTGCTCTCCACCATCGCACTCCACACCAACCCCCGTAACTTACGAAACCCTCATCTCTTCTATTTGCCCTCCCACCACACTTCTTACGGCTGTAATGAACCCATTTCACGAATGCTAAGGCGGGCAAACTTACCCTACCTCCTTCGATTTCTACCTCATCCCTACTGCACTCAAACGTCGTCTCCTCTTGTTCCCCTCCTGACCTTGCCCCACCCCCAGCCTACACTCTTACAACCCGTACACATTCCAATCACCCCGCCCCTTTATTCTACTACCCGGTCCTCGCCACCCCACCACGTACACCGCCACTTTCCCACCATATTACCTTCATATTTATTCCAAATTAATTTTTTTTTAATCCCTAAATCTTAATTATCTAAATTAAGTTATTTTAATCCCTAGTTCTTAAGTTAGTTCGTAAGTTTTTACATTTAAATCTTTTCACCGCTTGTACTAAGTGAAATAAACGAGGGTTTTGCCCTCACTAAATTAAATTACACACTTCTCCCATCGCTCTAACACGTACAAATGGTACTCGGCGTTTTTCTCTGCAAAATAACTGTTCACGAAGGTGATTGCCTCCTCATTTGACGAAAATCTTTGTCCTTCGAGCGCAATTTTTAGATTAGGGAACAAAAAGAAGTCGCTTGGCGTTAGATCTGGTGAATAAGGCGAATGATCAAGCAGTTCAAACCGTAATTCGTGGATTTTCGCCATGGCAACCGCTGAGGTGTGAGACGGCGTTTTTCGTCTAGCGTGAGCAAATGCGGCACCCAACGCGCGGACTGCTTTCTCATACCCAAATCTTGATTTAATATGTGACAACACGTTCTTTAGACATTTTCATAGCCTCTGCTATCTCTCTCACTTTATTTCGGCGGTCGTCTAGCACTATTTGGTGAACTTTAGCGATGTTATCGTTAGTTGTTGCAGTTTTTGGACGTCCCGAACGTTCAACGTCTCCCAAGCTCTCACGGCCACGTTTAAATTCAGCTGCCCAAAATTTCACTGTGGTAAATGATGGTGCAGAGTCCCCGTACACAGAGTCCAACTTATCTTTGTTTTGCGTAGGCGTATTGCCTTTCAAAAACAAAAATGTAATGACAGCTCGATACTCAATTTTGTCCATTTTCACAAAAACACTTACATCGACTCAATCAAACGACTGTCAAATAAAAACTATGCATCCCAATTGGCTGAAGTTTTGGTGAGTAACTGTCAAGATGCACAACTACATTCACTAGCTTTTATTGACAAGTGCTGCTATCTTCACGTTGAGGTCGGGAACTTTTCAGGCCGCCCATGTATATTGCGGATAAGGGTCGTCACTATTACATCAACTCTAAGAAAGCAGCACACCAGGTCCTTCGTACAGAATTCCTTGTATTCTTTTCTTTTTGGATTTCACCTACGCAGCGAGCAAAGGTTTACGCTGTCGCACACAAAAACTCCCTTCACACTATTTAAAAAACCTTTATAATGGGGGCAGGGCAATGGAGAAAACTCCACAACCACGAATTGGAAGAGCTATACCGCAAACCTACAATAGTGAGAGTAATCAAGTCGCGAAGATTAGGATGGGCCGGACATGTAGCGCGAATGGGCAACGATATGACCGTGCGTAGAATTCTTGATGGAAGGCCAACGGGAAAGAGACCGGTAGGACGGCCGCGACGAAGATGGGAGGACAATGTCAGGTTTGAGCTTGGGGAGGTCGAGCGTGGAAGGAGAGTGCACAGGACAGGGAGCGATGGCGGAGTCGAGTCGGTGAGGTCATGAACTTCCGGCTTCCTACAGGCCAATAAATAATAATAATAATTTAACATATAATGGTATCCATAAAATAAACAAATACTAAAAATTATTGGAAATAAGATGGCAGTAATATTTTTCGTATTGTTCACCACGAACAGACACTTCAGTTGCGTACGTTAGTTTAGTGAGGGCAGAACCCTCATATATTCAGCTTAGTACAAGCGATTAAACTTAACAACTATCTTAAAATTATATATAAGAATATAAACTATGGTTAAAAAGAAAAAAAAGAGGGGGGGGGGGTATGTTTGGCGTATTGGTTACTGGGTTTATCCATCAATTATTACTCATTCATTCACTTCGCTTAGTACAGGATCTAAGGGTGTAGACGGGGAGTGGGCGCGGTCGAGGGGGGGGGGGGGGGGGTGAAGTTTGAGAGCAGTAGAGGTAAAGTTGAAATCGAAGGAGGTAGGGTAGGAGTTTGCCCGCCGCAACATTCGCGAAATGGGTTCATTAGAGCCGTAAGAAGTGTGGTGGGTGGGCTGATAGAAGAGATGAGGGTTTCGCAGGTTACGGGGTTTAATGTGAAGTGGAATGATGGAGAGCAAGCTTGGGCAGTTGATTGTGCCTGAGAGGAGACGGTGGACGAAAAGGATATCGGCATGAGTTCTGCGCTCTTCAAGTGTGTTGAAGTTTATCAGATGGAGCCGGCTTGTGTATGAGGATAGAATCCGGAGATTCGCCCTGTTCAGTCCGCGGAGGGCAAAACGCAGAAAACGACGTTGCACGCTTTCGATTCTGCGTACATGGGACGAGTTGTGTGGAGACCAGACCTGACTGGTGTATTCAAGAAGGGGGCGGACGAAGGCTATGTAGAGGGAACGGGACACGTAAGAATTAGAGAATTCTTTAGACCAGCGTTTCACAAATCCAAGAACAGTGTTGGCCTTAAGAATAATATCATCAATATGCGGGATGAAGCTAAGCTCCCTGTCAAATATGATCCCGAGTCGCGTATCGAACCCATGACGTGGGAAGAGATGATTCACATCCCACGTAATCAATAAATAAGTGTTGACGGCCAATTGGTAATCTCGTGGTAAATAGTCGTCCAAAATATTGGGTAAACAAAGAAAGCACAACGATGCGTGTATCTTAAAACATGTTTGGATTACATTTGTAGATAATGGCTCTGATGGTTTTTTTTTTATTTCTACACAAACTGGCGCACAAAAGGGGATTTTGGATTACCCTTAAGTCTCAGAGCACAATGCGAGCGGACGGAGAGGAAGTGGATAAGGAAAGGAGGTATCGATGTACATTGGTCTTAAATGCCTGACCATTACAACGACAAGAAAACACATGATCAGGTATAGTATTCCACATTTGTGTGGTTCGGCTAAAGAATGACTCGCTATGTTTGTTTGTGCTCGTGAAGTTGACTTTCAACGTAAACTGAGGTGCATTCTCAGATTGACGGGTATCGCGGGAACATGTCTGAGTAGGCGGAACACATTCAGCAAGTTCTGTTAAGCAACGACAGTGATAATAAAAGATCGTTTCTGTTGTGTCTAAAAAAAAAAGCAGAGGAAACCAAACCTTAAGCATAACCCACCACCGGTGGGAGAAGTGCTCTAGAGTACTTGAAAAGGGGAACGATTTGAAATGCCCTTGCTCCTAATAGTACAGACCACTCTTCTATGTTACAAGTTTATTTATGAAGAATTCCGAATTCTGAAACATAATAGGGAGTGATTCTATTGAGGAAGTTCAAGGTGATTTTTTTGTACACTTTTCTCGGGAAAGGCGGAACCAGAGCGCCGAGTGGGCGCCCCGAGATGCCACCAAATAACTGTTACAGTTCCTTTTCAACAGCTGCAGGCCGTAACGCGGCGGGAACACTCGCGTGGGAAGGGAGTTCCACAGCTTCCCCACTCTGTTACGGAACGAGTTCTGATGCAGGGATGTTCGCGCCATCGGCAGATGAACCGGAAATTGGTGCGATCTGTCGGATTGTCTTGTGGAGCGCCTATAAACCGAATTTCCCGGAACAATGCCACGAATCTCCGAAGAACAGTACCCGTGGTAATATCTGTAAAACAGACAGAGGTCGGCTACGCGCCTTCGATGTGATAGCGACTGTAGTCCCGACGTCAGCGCCGTGTCCCCGATCAGGCGGACGGCTCGTCTTTGTATGCTCTCAAGTAGGTTGAGGGAGCAGAGTTCCAAACATGGGAGCAATATTCGAGCGCGGGTCTAACTTGAGATTTATACAGAATGTTAAATAACGTGATTGATCTCAGGCAGACGGAGGTTGATTTTCCAGCCGATTAGAGATGGAGAAGAAGGAAATAGTAGTGAGACTGTCTGAAACAGAAAGCAGAATCTTATGAGGTGCCAGAGGCGGGAGAACGCCCGTGGGAATAGGTAACGGAGGCAACGTTACTACAGGAAACGGTAGCTTGGCCCAACGTCGCGGCTTCCAACATGTTCTCGGGGTGTACTGTGTTGTGATTATGATCTGCTGGCGAACAACAGATCGCGGTACTATTGACGTAGGTCTTCTCACTGAGTTAGATCCCTAAAAGGGCCGGTGGGGATCCTGGTTTCGCAACCTGACAGGGAACTCAGGAGGAACGACTTTGCGTAGGTCATATCACCGATTTTCCAACCTGACAGAATCAGTCGTGAGACTGATTTCGAAACCTCTCAGGGTCAATCGGGATGAATATCACATAGCAAAACAACCTAATCGAGTTCGAGAATACGAGGGGGTGAGGCCGGCGACGAGGCGGTAAAAGCTGTAGTGTAACAATATACCCACGAAATGACCATGAAGTATAATATGAAGTAAATCAATTTGACCATGTCACAATTAGCAAGTTTCAGGTAACCAGCGTTCGTTGCCGACAACAATTCAAGGTCGATTCTTTTCATTGAGTAAAAGAAACGAATTGCTCCAGTTACGATTTGTAAGAATCAAATGACAATCGTTTGCGAGCTTGCTGCTGGTAAATGATTCTGAAATTAATTGGGTCAAATCGTGTCATTGTTTTTACACTATGCACCAAGCTGATGATAGAGAATAGAATAGCATAATAAGCATTTTTGTATTTTGAGTGAATTACGAATTAAGTGTAGTGGCTTACGAAGCATAATTTGTATGAGTAGATTAAGAAATTTATGAATATTTGAGTGATTGATTGGGAGTATTGTGGCAACTCTAACAGATACACACAATTCACAGGCAAACATAGTGAAGAACACCGAACGAAAAATCGAATAAGAAAAATACATCATAACCGTATACCAAGCGATAAATAAAAATAATTCACATCAGTGGAATATAGTCGAGTTTGGAAATCAAATTCTAAACACGGTCAGTAGCCTGATGTGTAACGCTTAGGTAAATTTTTTTTCGTGATTCGAGCTGTCATAGCGTCAGTTCGAATCACACGATCTTCTTCACTATTATTTCAAACGCTATAGTATAAATACCCCAACAATTTCAATAATAAATCAATCAAATACCTAAAACGTTTTTGATTTAACCACTGCGGTGCTCTACGCCATAAACTTTAAGCGGGCTGCGCTACATACAGCAACAATAGGGAAGTAGGTTTTAGACGGATCCTTCCTGCAATCGAATTAGTACATGTCAACGCTACCATAACATTACATGGCTATCCTGCTTCACTACAAAGCAATAAGAGTATGAGGTCGAGGAAGGCTTGGAAAACTCAGACAGGATACGGAACAGATATAGCCGAAGAACAAGAGCCCTTAAGACGTATGCCTCAGTCACTTATACTCGAATAAGGTGACTTATCTGAAGGAACACCTGTATCGATTCGACAATGCTGATGTGGAGCACGAGCGCTTCTCCTGTTCCCAAAGGTCCGGTGTTGAACTCAAGTTCCGTTAATCGAGTTGGCCTGGGAGGGATGCTCCCTGTTGAGACTTCCGATGTCGGGGAATGTAAGATGACGCCACTTCAGGTTAATCTGTATGTCCAATTACAAGTGAAATGCTGACAATTTAAACGTCAAAACTCTTTAAAATACCTCTACGAATATGATGTTATATGTTCTGGCTATCATTTCAAAAAACCAAAGGGGTGCATCGTCAGGAGTCATAATATGATTCCGGGGAATTGGATTTATTTCTGACTGATCAAATTCAACAAAACCTGCTATGGTCTAACAAGGCTCTTTAAATTCCGAAATTTATCCAGAACATCCAAGCTGCTACTATACAAGACCGTGGTCTTAACAGTACTCATGTATGGATCCGAGACCTGGGTGCTCAATAAAAGGCACTCTGAACTCTTAGTCGCGTTCGAGAGGATAATCTTAAGGAGTATGTGAGGGGGATATGTTGAATAATGTCTGGTGTCCTCGCTGACTTCGGACGGCCTTCATTCCATTATTCTTATTGTTGATCCAGTGTCTTAAGCATTCTCATTCATTTATTTTTTGTTGGTCTTGACTAATGAGCAAGGTGTATTCGTCTCGAAATCGTCACAGAATAATTGTTTACGTCATACACGCACTCCTGGGAACAGCCCAAAAAATGAGTAGAAATTCCACCCGTCTGCATATTTTTTCAAAATATACGAAGCAAACCACGAGATCAGTTTGGGCACACTCTGTATCATTTCAATCAAGGGTTGTACAAGCTTTGAAAGTATTGTTTAGTAAATATATCTTTAAAGCAAATAAGCAAAAAGTGATTTAGAAGTTTTCGAACGTGTAGGCACTCATCAAACCGTACTTCTTGGTAAGAATTACGATTTTTATTAGTCTAGCATTGCTTTCTTGCAACATACTGCCTAGAGCAGTAGTTCTGATAAAACAACTGCTGCATAAGTCAGATCAAACAATTGACTATTTTAATAATCAAAGAAAACAATTGACGGGCAACAATTTAATACTCCAACAAGAACAATTTATGAGCAACAATCTATTCTCTTCATTATTTGTACCAAACAACATGTCTACTGTCACTTTTTCCTGACCTAGCTACCATTATGAGCGAGTTTTTGACGAAAAACTAAACTAATATAATTGAACAAGCACCGTATTCACTAGATATGACTGCCTGTCAATTTTTCCTGTTTCTCAAACTTAAATTGCCACTTCGAGGAACACGTTTCGAGTCAATTGAAGCCATAAAAGAAAAATCGAAGGAGCTAAAATCCATCCCGCCCGCGCCCTATAAAATGTGTATGAATGATTGGATTCATCGTTGCCATAACTGTATTGCCCCGGAAAGGGCATACTTTGAAGGTGGTAAGTAGATTTTGATGATTATTTCAAATTTGTTGTTTTATTGAGAAATTCCGGATAGACATTTGACAGAATGTCAATCACAGCAATAGATACATTTCAAGGTTTTCAACATATAGAGCGGTAGGCATTTTAGAAGAAGAGGATTATTTTTTTATGCTATTTACTACTAGGCCAAGACCGGTTCCCGGTTGTAGTGCCGATGATGATGATTTACTACGCGCCACTCATCCCGTAAATTAGAATGGCATGATAGTAATTATCAGGACAAACAGGAATCTCATTTTTGAGTTCAGCATATAGCTTTTTATATCTACCTTTTAATAGCTGGTTATCAGGATACTTATTGCATCTATTCCTGAGTTTGTTTTTAGCTATAACTTTGTTTAACAGTGCTTTCGATATTCAAGATTTAAGTCTTTTTGATAAGTCTTTAAATGGCTGGAATGAAGAATAGAAGGAGACATGCTTCGCAAGAGTCGCCATGGAAATTGTTTCTGAATCGAAATGTTAATAAGAGCCAAAAGCGGTCATTCAAAGAAACGAAATTGTTATTCAAGGAAACGAGTATCACATTTATTACAGCTATCATGCAAAACACCACCTGCTCGGGGTAGGCTTTCTAGTCAGCCAAAAACGGAAGCATGCCATTATCGGCTTTAATGCAATAAACGAAAGGCTATGCACTCTTCGCGTGCGAGGCAAATTTAAGAACATAAGCCTCATAAAAGTTCACCGACCTACAGAGGAGTCCCCTGAAGACGAAAATGAAGAATACTACGAGAACGTCGAACGGGCCCTCAATGCCTGCCCAAGATACGATGTGAAAATCGTTCTTGGTGATATTTTGGAAATGCCAAAATAGGTCGGGAGCCGGTTTTCGGGCACTGCGCAGGTTCCCATAGTTTGCACGAGAACACTAATGACAATGGACTACGAGTCAGTGAACTGGCAGCATCAAAAAACTTGGTCGTTGAGAGTACCAGGTTTCCGCGTAAAGATATCCACAAAGCCACCTGGGTATCACCTGATGGAGCCACTCCCAATCAAATTGCCGCCATTGCTCGAGCCTGATGACGGTACGATCGTACCGAGACGCAAACGTCGACCCGGACCACTATCTTGTTGGTACAGTTTTCCGAGCGCGGATCGCCTTACGGAGACGTATTGCATCCACGGATCAGGTTCGAATCAACACGGCTGCCTTATGCAATGAGAATACCAGTAACACCTTTGGTTATGCGCTAGGACTCGCCCTCGGAGAGCTCGACGGAGGGAGAGTCAGTCCTGGGGGCAGAATGCCGGGCGTAGAAGAGAAATGGACTCGCCTTAAGAATACTGTCATTAGTACTGCCAGGTCCATCTTAGGCAGTGGTCGTAGAGATCAGAGCGACTGGTTTGATGATGAGTGCAAACTAGCGACTGAACGTAAGAATGCTGCATACCGGGCAATGCAGCAGTCTCATAGGGCGCGGGTGCGCGAGGAGAAATACAAAGAGCTCAGAAGATCTGAAAAAGACCACAGACAAAAGAAAAGTGCCTGGGAATAAAACCTTGTCTGTGAAATAGAGAAAAGTAGAGAGCGAGGTCCGCAACAGGCGCGGAAGTTCTACCAAAAAATCCGCAGTATGACGCGGTACACACCACGCTGCACGTACTGGAAGGATAAAGAGGGTAATCTGATCACCGATCCTGAAGGCTGTGCAGGTTATATTTTTAAGTTAAATGATTTTGCTTACCTCCTTTAGAGTGGTCCTTCGCAGCTTCCTCTGCTGGGGACTTTCTGGTTGGGTCGCTCTGTTGGCGTGAGATTCTGGTTGGCAAGTGGCGCCCAACGTGAGGCCTTCCGAATAGGTCGCTCTGTTAGTGTGTGGCAACAGAGATTTGTTAAAAATTCCAAGAAGCACAAAGAAGATTTTGTGTGCTTCAATTGGAATAGGATTCCGGGAAGTTGATAGGAATTTATTTGAATAAATTCCTGTAAGGTGAAATCATGAAATGCATAGAGTTAAGCATTTCATGATGTTAGGATTATTAGGAATTGAATCAATGCACGACAAATGGACTTTGGTTTAAATTTATCGTGCATATGATTCAATTGGATTGGGGTGTAAGTCAATTTGAAATTGAATCAATGTGCGACAAATTAACTTTTGGTTTAACTTATCGCTCATATGATTCACTATGGGAATTAGGTTGGGATTATAAGTAATATTGGGGATTTGGATGGGAGTAGTGATTTAGGATCACTACAAGGCACTCTGAAGCGATGGGAAGTGCACTTCAATGAATTGCTAAATGGTCAGCTCACAGAAGAATTAGAGGGTCCACCAATGCAAGATCAAGACCAAATGCTGCCGTCCCCAAGCATTGAGGAAACATTAAAAGCCACAAGACAGCTCAAATCAAATAAAGCCGCCGGACTTGATGGCATACCAGCTGACCTGATCAAACAAGGAGGGACAGCGTTATATAACGCCATTCATGAGATCATGGTGCACATATGGGAGCAAGAGGGGTTACCGGAAGATTGGCGTCATGGTATAATTTGCTTCATACATATGAAGGGAGATATCACAATGTGCAGCAACTATAGGGGTATAACATTGATGAGTACCGCCTATAAGATACTCTCCACTATCCTACAAGAACGGATAGCCCCATACACTAAAGCTATCATTGGTCAATATCAGTGTGGCTCCATCCCAGGCAAGTCAGCGATTGATGTCGTGGAATAATTTGCCCCATACATAAGAAGGGAGATATCACATTGTGCAGCAACTATAGGGGTATAACATTGCTGAGTTCCACCATCCTGTCCTACAAGATCGGATAGCCCCACACGCTAGTCATCATTGGTCAATATCAGTGTGGGTTCATCCCAAGCAAATCAGCGATTGATCAGATATTCACCCTTAGGCAGGCGATGGAAAAATGTCAAGAATTTAAGATTCCATTATGTCATCTATTCATAGACTTTTTAAGGCCGCCTACGACAGCATAGCTAGGGTAGAACTATAGAATGCCATGAGAGAGTACGGAATTCCAAACAAATTGATACGACTTTGTAGGTTGACCATGACCAACGTAACTAGTCAAATAAAAATAGCGGGATTGTTGTCCAAAACAATAAACATCTTTAATGGACTTCGAAAAGGGGACGGTCTGGCCCGCCTCCTCTTCAACCTGGCGTTGGAGAAAGCAATCCGCGACTCTGGCGTTACAACTATAGGGACTATTATCACCAAGTCCAGCCAGATATTCGCCTACGCAGATGACATCGACATCATCGGTAGAACCGAATCGGCTTTACAGGATTCCTTCACCCAGATCGAGCAGGCGGCACAAAAACTGGGACTGCACATTAATGAGGGGAAAACTAAGTACATGGTGGGAACTTCTACGAAGAGAAGACCTAACGTTGGTCAAACTATCAGGGTAGTGGAGCACGAATTTGAAGTAGTGCAATCTTGTAACTACCTTGGGTCAATAGTATCAGCCGATAATAATATGGAAAAAGCAATACGCGAACGGCTGATCAAATCCAATAAAGCCTACTATGGTCTATCAAGGCTCTTTAAATCTCGAAATTTATCCAAAACATCCAAGCTACTACTGTACAAGAGTATGGTCTTACCAGTACTCATGTATGGATCCCAGATCTGGGTGCTCAATAAAAGGCACTCTGAACTCTTAGCCGCGTTCGAGAGGAAGGTATTAAGGAGAATTGTTGGAATTGTATGTGAGGGAGGACGATTCTGGAGACGCTACAACCATGAGTTGTACGCGATCTACCTTGAAGCAAATGTTGTAAGAAAAATCAAACTCGGTAGACTCCGGTGGGTGGGACACCTAGCTTGAATGAGCGAAGAGGATCCTGCGCGTAACGTCCTTTGTGCCAGGATGTATGGAAGGAGACAGCGCCGCAGACCTTGTCTGCGATGGAGGGATGGCGTAGACCAGGACGCCCAGATCCTGGAAGTGCCAAAATGGATGACATCGGCTCGAAATCCTAACAGTGACCCGAGTTGCGCCGCACTATGTTGCAAAAGGCTGTTTGATACGCGAGGATTGCCGAACGTAAGGTATCCAAAACGCACGTAACGCCCTGACAACGGATTCCCGAAATACACTACGTCAAACACCGGCTGAGTGGATCGAACGGAAACATTTGAAACTAAACAAAATGCTTGCAGGCGGCGGTGTTGCCCTGGTGGCGTTTGGATATCGACTGACTAATAATGGAAAGAATCTATTCATCGCGTCGTGGCGGTGGAGTCATAGCTGAAATAAACTCACTGCCACTTACTAGGAACTTGAACAAGGTTGCTATGCCTATGTAGGGAATTTAGTTCCGGAGAATCATCGCCGTATAAGCTGAGTTGAGTTCGTTGGTTGTGTGTACCGGGAAATTGGTGTCGGCGGCATAGCCAAGTATGGTCAAGGGTCTCGTTTCGGCGACCGTTTCGTGGAAAATTAGCTGCCGATTGGTTGCCAGCGAGAAGTATAGTTTAAGGAGGAAATGAACCGAAGTGGTTTTTGGGGAAAATGCATGCAGTTTGGTTGTAGAAAATTGATGTGGTTTTACATCTTTTAGGTAGAATAGGAACCGAAATGGGGATATAATTTAAATAGGAAGTTAACCGAGGTGGTTTTTAGGGAAAATGTATGCGGCTCGGTATAGTTGACGTTGATGATTAATATTCCGTTGTAGGTTTGAATATGCGTTTTATTACAGCATATGAATTTCCGGGGAAAATAAGATTGCTTGGGCGCAAGGAAGGAATATAACTTAAGTAAAGAATTGACCGAAGCGGTTTTAGGAAAAATTATATGTGGGGTGATGTAATTGAGGGAAATGATTTAGACTGTATTCTATTGAATTGTATTCTGCTGTAAGTTTTTGGGAAATGCCTTTCATTGCAGATTGGGAGATGGATTCTTGCAAGTTTGGGATGGATGCGCTAGCAGATTTTGAATGGTTGCGAATGCGTGTATTGCAGGTTTTGAATGGGGAGTTGGATTAAGGTGACACGCTGTTAGCCGTTCAAGGTTGTTTGGAATTGTGGGTTGGTTCTCCATGTGGTGTAGAGAACTCCCACAAGATTTATTAAAAAAGGTCAAGACCGGATCCCGGTTGCAGTGCCGATAATGATGATGATGATGATGAAAAGCGGTCATTTCGATGAAATCATCTTTAAGTAAACATGCTATAAACTGATATGTAAAACTAAAAAAAAATACAGGGACATCTTATACGTTTTTTTTTATTTTAAATATGTATAAAGTATATAGAAGAACGATTCAGATGATTGACCGACTTTTGTCGACTAAAATCACTTCATACCAGCAAAATATCCATTTTTCACTATAGAACCGATTGTTTAGATATTTCAGCGGGGTGAAATGGAGTTCAACTGTTACTCCGCTCGTTTCAACGCACTTGGTCATTATACGGTTTACGGCATATGAAATCATTTGTTATGAACCATGATTATTGTGACCTCAGGTTATATTATACTACTGCTGGTAGATAGTGATGTCACATGTTACTTCAACGTCCGTCGTATCGGTTCGAATATCATGCACTCTGTACATGTTCTACATTTATGAAGTTGGTAATTCTAAACTTGGCTTGCGCTGAAGAGTGTACTGCATTTCATTAATATTCGCGTAAAGCTTATAGGGGTTGTATCTCACAATGTTCTTTTTCTGAGTGACTACTTCCAGTCCATCTCTTTTTTTTTTTGTGAGCAGTACACTGGAAGGGGTGTCACTTAACTACTGAGAAAAGTGTGAGCCGCTTCCATGAAAAAAATTTGAAATATTTATAGTGTATTTAGTATGTTACTATTTTTGGAGTTATTAACCCCTGTCAACCTTGAAAATAAAAATGCACCGCATTTTTTTTTCTAGGGGGTATAGTTCCTCATAGATCCCACTACTATGTAATAATCCTACTTTTGCCAAACCGGAATGGTTACGAAATGTTCAGGTTATCATATACTACCCCACTGTTAACTGACCACCAACATGTCCTATGATACAAAGTCGGAAAACGTTTCGAGCGTTTTAGTATGTGTGACTGAAAATGTTGCCTCCAACTCTTACCGTCAGTTGCTTCAACATACACGCCGTTGCATAAAGCTAAGTCAACCACGCCGTCTTCGTATGCTAAACGTTGTGCACAATTCAAAACACAAAACTCTATTCACTTTCTTTGAAGAGAACTGAAAATAGAAACACAAAATAAAACATCTCGACACTGGTTTTGTGTTACCTCTTAATCATATTAATGAAAAATGAAACGACCACGACGAAATTAATAAATTTGTTGAATAAGCGACACTTCTCTGCAAAGCATTAAGTGGGGGTATAAGGCGAAGCATTTCGCCTCGTCAGTGACCCCAAAGCACAAAGTCTCGCTTACGTCAGTCTGGAAGGTTTTTCAGAAGGTAGAAACAATGCCAGGCGAAGTGCACACCTTTAAGTCGCTAATATTTTTCACGTGCCAATTTAAACAGAGGATACTTTTGCATTGGATGTGAAAAGTCATAATAACTGGGAAACCGTTTCGTACCGCTGCGATCAATGCAGACTTTGCATGCAAAAAAAATTACACGGGTCTCAGAGCCAACAATAACACACGTGCGATTAAACAAAAGGGAAGAACTGAGGATTTGCTGTGACAACACTCAGCATGCCTATTTATATTCGTTGAGGTTGTTTCTATATACGTAATTCTCTTTAAGCGTATGGCTGAAACTACTTGGATCCGCCTTAGGTTGTAGGCTTCAATCTATGGCTTGAAGTCTTGCTTTTGTTTGCAAACATATACAAAACAATTCCGTTGACGTTTTAGGATTGACTTTCTGATTTAAAACTATTCGTGGATGGGTTGTGTATTTTTTTATTGTTTTCAATTGTTGAGTGTATATGAGCTGAAACTTAAACTATATAAATAGATATGTGGAGATGCATAAATACGAGGGTTGCCTTTTATATTTCGGGATTAGAGAACAAAAACAAATATTGATCATCGAAAATCACTTTATTGTTTTTCAAAATATTCCCCATGAAGACACTTTTGCATGCGTTTGAACCAATTGTCGAAGCACTTTTGCCACTCTGATTGAGGTATCTCCAACACATGCATTCTGAATGCAGCAACCGCTTCTTCAGGTGTCGAAAAACGTTGACCTCTCAGTTTGTTTTTTACGTACGGGAATAAAAAGAAGTCATTCGGTGCCAAGTCAGGACTATACGGCGGATGACCCATCAAATCGATGTTTTGGGTGCTCAAAAATGCAGTTGTCGCAGCCGATGTGTGAGAGCTCGCATTGTCGTGGTGAAGAGTGATCCGTCTTCGGCGGTTGGTTTTCCTGATTTCTTGGAAGACAACTGGCAAACTAATGGTTGTGTACCACTCAGAATTGACTGTTCTGCGTTGTTCTAGTGGTACGGTTGCGACATGTCCAGTTTTTCCGAAAAAACAGGCGACCATTTGCTTGGAAGTGCTTCGTGCGCGAACAACTTTTGTTGGATTTGGTTCATCTTGAAACACCCAGACAGTCGACTGCTGTTTACTTTCGGGCTCATACGCGTAAATCCACGATTCATTACCTGTCACGATGTCATAGACGTGTTTCGAAGCACCGCGACCGTATTTTTTGAGCATTTTTTTCGACCAATTGACACGAGCCTTTTTTTGGGCGATTGACAAATTGTGTGGGATCCAACGCGAACAAATTTTTTTGACAGTCAAATGTTTATGCAATATTGAATGTATGCTGGTCCCACTAACGCCTAAGGTTGTCTCAATCTCACGATAGGTCACATGACGATCTTCCAATATCAGTTCGCGCACAGCATCAATGGTTTTCGGAACAACAACTGATTTTGGACGACCATCACGAAATTCATCTTGGAGTGAACTACGACCACGATTGAATTCACCATACCATCGATAAACACTGGTCCTTGATGGAGTTTCATCGCCAAAAATTGAATTAACTTCATCCATGCACTGTTGTTGAGTTAATCCACGCCGAAAGTTGTAAAAAATAATCGCACGAAAATGTTGACGATTTAATTCCATTTTTGGGCCGAGATGAATCTTTTAAGTTACTGTAAACAACACAAATAGCGCTCGTATGTCAAAACGTTCTGAGTGCGTATAACCTCAAAAATGTCCAACTTTACGACAGAGCTGTCAATTGCCGGATTGCAATGCTAAGGTTGCCAAATCCCGAAACATAAGAGGCATCCCTCGTATTTTTCAAAAGAATTGTTGTACTGACAGATCGTTGGATTAGACTAATTTCATTAGTATCCCTTTAGGGATTGCTCAAGGTGTTCCTGTAAGGATTTCTGAACGGAATTATTATTTCTAAAAAAATTACTAACAAAATTTGTACGTTAAAAGCGCGTTTTTTTATTGTGAGTATAGTACCTAATGGGCATCACAACGAAATGTATTTCTATCAACTCCGACTTTTTATTTTTAACACTAACGTGCGCACAAAAGGGGATTTTGGATTTCCCTTAAATACCAGAGCACATTGCGAGCGCAAGGAGAAGAAGTCAATGGGGAAAGGAGGTATCGATGCACATTGGTCCTAAATACCAGGACATTACAACGACGAGGAAACACATGATCAGGTAGAGTATTCCACATTCGCGTGGTTCCGCTAAAGAATGACTCTCTATGTCTATTTGTGCGCCTGAAGTTGACTTTCAACGTGATTTGATGCGCATTCTCAGATTGACGGGTATCGCGGGAAAATGTCTGGAGGGGCGGAACACATTCAGCAATTTCAGTTGAACAACGACCCCGATAATACCAATAGGAAAGAGACAGGCATGATACGTTGCGCATATGTTCGGCGATATTGATCGACTTACGGCTGGGTTCCCAATAAGTTTTACTGCACGTTTTTGCATCCCATCGAGTATGTTTAGCGCAGTTTGGGTGGGGTGAATCAAATATGGGAGTTGAGTAGTGGTCAAGTTGGATGGAGTGAAGTATCTTTTGCATCTCTTAAGGAACCCAGCAGCTTCATGTATTAATCGCTCCAATTAAGACTCGAATTAAATAGTTCCTTGACTACGTCGATGCAAGTGCCGCACATCGACAGTGTATTTACTTTGGGGTTCGCTTTTGCCTACAGGAGACATCACTGAGTTTTTAACGCATTGAACTCTACGCGGTTAGAAAATCCTCATTGATATGTCTTGTTGAGGTCGGAATTCAATGTATTAAGCATAACCTGCTGATTGGTATTGATATTCGAAGAGTTGGGTCGGGAATGTTCAATTAAGTATGAGAAACTCAACGTGCTATCTTCAGCCAACGAGTGAATTGGGTTGTGCATAATTGAAAAGAGATCATTTATAAAGATGAGGAAGAGAGTGGGTGAGAGTAGAAAACCTTGGGGAACACCTGCATTAATTTGATGGAAAGCAGATTTGACACCATCAAGAACCACTCGGATTGAACGGCCAGAAAGATAGTCTCTTATCCATTGCGTCAGGGAATTGTCCACTCCATATGAATGGAACTTTGATAAAAGGGTTGGATGCCAAACTCTGTCTAAGGCATTTGAAATATCCACTGTAACAACCTTGCTTTCACCGAGGTAATGGATGGAATGGCTCCACTTTCCGGTAAGGTACACCATCAAATCTCCTCTGGACCGGTTGTTACGAAAACCATATTGACGGTCTTTGAAGACGTCATTTGATTCCAGATATTTCGGATGTTGACGGTTAATCAGTGATCCCATTATCTTCGAGAGAATAGAAGTTGGTGCTATGGGTCGGTAAGAAAAAAAGAACGATTTGTCACCCTTTTTGGGAATTGGCTGAATGTTCGCTGACTTCCATCTATTTGGGAAGCGCCCAGTAGAATACGACAAACGGAATCGTTTCCGCAGTGGTTTAGCGAGTGAAGAAGAACATCTCTTCAAGAGGATTAGGGGAATGCCATTCCGACCAGCAGATTTGTGTGCGTTTAGCTCTTTGACTGCGCGGGCAACAGTACGCGTTCGGAAGCGAATCTGGCTCATGGTGTGCTGCTTATGCTCAAGTTGAGGCGGAACTGATGTGGTATCCGGCAGGGTTGTTGTATGATCTCTGCCGACCGAGAAATGTCGTCGGGCAAGCGTTGTGTTCTGAAACACTGAGAAAAGTTGATAAATGAACTGAAAAGAATACCTCTAAACTGAGCAGCAATCCGAACAATAAACGTCCTCCAGAAACCCTCAATAAAACGTGTTGTGTTTCTTGGTTTAGCAATTAACTTTATTGACTGGATTATGTCGATTCTACCTGGATTAGTGATTTATGCAAACGTGTCTGTTGAAGTTTTACGAAGAAAGATGAAAAGTTTGTTATTTTCCTTGACAACCAAAGAATTTATTGTCTGTCAGCTGATTGCTGTCATTTGTTATTCTTTGGTTGCTAAGGGCTGCATTCAGTTGCGAATTCGCTGGTTATATCCAGTGCGAATCCGCAACAGTTGTGTTGGCTATAAAATGTGCAGCAAGTAGATTCGCTTTCTCTATTGCACTGGTGACTGGTCTGTCACCGACTATAAGCGATGGATGGATGAAGAGACTAAGTTTTGACTGCTTTTCACGAATGCTCAGAAGTTTCTACTACCTGTGGGAGAGTGTAGTATTTTTTGTCTCACTCTCTCTCTCTGGTCATGCAAGAACTTGTGCGCGTTGAATATACGCATTGCAGTCGTTTTTAGCTTTCTTAAATCTTTTCCGGTTTTCCTAAGTATTGTTTGATTTATACAACCGGAAGCTCAACTCTTTAGCCTTAATGGCTCCCCTGCAGCTGGAATCGAACCACATATTTCTCTTAGTTGTGATACTCTTTTCTCTGTGTGGAAAGGTTCGCATGCCAAGCAGAATCGTATCTATCAATGTGTCCGCTATAGAGTCAACATCGTTATTGAGGAGAAATAACGACCAATTTAACTTCCCAGAAAAGTCGTTCAGACCCATATTGTGGCAGAAGCTGATAAGGAATATCATTTTATACCACGATGTGGAAAGAACAGTGGCACTACGTTATATCCAGGTAGATTACAATCGGAAATATCAGTATTACGAGGGTTACCTCTTATGTTTCGGGATTTGGCAACCCTAGTGTTGCAATCCGGCAATTGACAGCTCTGTCGTAAAGTTGGACATTTTTGAGGTTATACGCACTCAGAACGTTTTGACATACGAGCGCTATTTGTGTTGTTTACAGTAACTTAAAAGATTCATCTCGGCCCAAAAATGGAATTAAATCGTCAACATTTTCGTGCGATTATTTTTTACAACTTTCGGCATGGATTAACTCAACAACAGTGCATGGATGAAGTTAATTCAATTTTTGGCGATGAAGCTCCATCAAGGACCAGTGTTTATCGATGGTATGGTGAATTCAATCGTGGTCGTAGTTCACTCCAAGATGAATTTCGTGAAGGTCGTCCAAAATCAGTTGTTGTTCCGAAAACCATTGATGCTATGCGCGAACTGATATTGGAAGATCGTCATGTGACCTATCGTGAGATTGAGACAACCTTAGGCGTTAGTGGGACCAGCATACATTCAATATTGCATAAACATTTGACTGTCAAAAAAATTTGTTCGCGTTGGATCCCACACAATTTGTCAATCGCCCAAAAAAAGGCTCGTGTCAATTGGTCGAAAGAAATGCTCAAAAAATACGGTCGCGGTGCTTCGAAACACGTCTATGACATCGTGACAGGTGATGAATCGTGGATTTACGCGTATGAGCCCGAAAGTAAACAGCAGTCGACTGTCTGGGTGTTTCAAGATGAGCCAAATCCAACAAAAGTTGTTCGCGCACGAAGCACTTCCAAGCAAATGGTCGCCTGTTTTTTCGGAAAAACTGGACATGTCGCAACCGTACTACTAGAACAACGCAGAACAGTCAATTCTGAGTGGTACACAACCATTTGTTTGCCAGTTGTCTTCCAAGAAATCAGGAAAACCAACCGCCGAAGACGGATCACTCTTCACCACGACAATGCGAGCTCTCACACATCGGCTGCGACAACTGCATTTTTGAGCACTCAAAACATCGATTCGATGGGTCATCCGCCGTATAGTCCTGACTTGGCACCGAATGACTTCTTTTTATTCCCGTACGTAAAAAACAAACCGAGAGGTCAACGTTTTTCGACACCTGAAGAAGCGGTTTCTGCATTCAGAATGGATGTGTTGGAGATACCTCAATCAGAGTGGCAAAAGTGCTTCGACAATTGGTTCAAACGCATGCAAAAGTGTATAGATCTTCATGGGGAATATTTTGAAAAACAACAAAGTGATTTTCGATGATCAATATTTGTTTTTGTTCTCTAATCCCGAAATATAAAAGGCAACCCTCGTAGTAATTATCTGGGTTTCGCTAAGTGCAAGGATAGTTGGTTTCTGGTTAGAAACGTGGGTATATACAGAAGAGAAATTGCATCTCAAGCCGCGAATGTTACACAAATCAACGCGAAATTCCCGTTCCATTGAAATGACATGACACAGAAAACCAATACCGCCTCAGGAAAGGATGCAAGTCGGGACGAACGTTTTATAAGCGAAAGTAACCACTACAGGTGTTATGTCCTTGTAGAAAGCGCCCCAAATAAGTCCGTGCCGAAATCCAGGTCATATCCCTTCCATGACGAACATTATGCCACTCAGTCACCAACAACACTCCAAAGATTATAAATCAATCAAGAGCATCGATGCCTGACGGACGCAAACAGAGGTGCGAAAAAAAGGAAAACAGACACAAGGGATGGAATGAGTAGTGGGTTTTTCCGCACTGCACACCACTGGCGTGTATATTCTCGCACTTTTCACAGAACTAAGACGCGTGTGTGGAGATCCGTTTATTTGCATAGGATCATACAGAAAACTTTGCACTGCACTCGGACGCGTGTGTGAAGATCCGTTTGTTTGTTTAGGATCCCACAGTAAGACTTCTCGCGCGAACCGACACCCAGTGGGACGACCCACAGCAATAAATAAAAAAATCAACAGTTTTAGCGGTACTTTTTAGTGATTGGAAAGGCATCATAAATATATATATTTTATAAATCCAAAGAAATCATTTGGAATTGTGATTTGGTACAAACGTTACAGAGCGGTAAACTTTGACTAAGTAAAGTTTTTTCGCAATCTTGAATTACAAGTGTTTTTTGATATAAATTAAATTTATTGTCAGTTTTAGTTATACGTATAAATAAAAACTACATCATGATAAATATCAAGGTATGGAAAATCATATTTTAATATATAGAAAAATGTGTTTGTTTCGTATTTTTATGTATTGTGACGTTTGAAGTGCAAGTCTAATTGGGAAATTTAAAATATTGTAATTTTTGTGTTTAGCTAAGATTTTTTAAAAAACATCAAAAAGCATCTTTGAGATTTTTGATGTTTTGTGATGTTCTATGTGTCTATTGATCATATCCATAAGCGAAATTTTGCGCAAATTTGTGCTTCTGCCATTTTTTGACGTTTTTGTAGGCTTAACTCCATCAATCAAAAACGGTGACCTTTTCCAAAGATGAATTGAGAGTGTGAAGCCAGTGAAGATAATTGCTGTTGCTGAAAAATTAAGTGATTTACTGGGTCTAGAAGGGTCAGATGAAAATATTGAACCTGAAATTCAAAGACTTTCCAAGTATTTTTGTTTGACATTAAAGAGAAAATGGGAAAATTGCCAAAGAAAGCGAAATAAATGTATGCAAGTTAATGAAAGCTGGCTAAACCTTAATTTGACATTGCCAGCAAATATTTTAACTCATCGGAGAAATAAAAATAGTTTAAATGCACCAGGCACGAGAGCAGAGGTAGACCGTCAAAAAGATTTGAGGAATGCAGTGAACGCACGAAAAAACGTCGGGTTCATGAATTAGCTACGCAGCACAGTTCAGAGGAACTAAGCTATGCTGCTAACATTTCGAATCGGTTTTCAAAGTCTCCTCAACAATCGAATAAGATGTTAACTCTACAACAAACGCTAGCATTGTATTTAGATTTGGATTTGTCTAAGAGAAAATACGCTCTTCTACGATCTGTTGTAAATGGCCTTCACAAAGACTGTTTTCCCAGTTACTATAAATTGAAAAAATATAAATCTGATCTATTACCCGAAATTGCTGTTGTGTCGGAAACAATTGCTGAAGTTAACCTCCAATCGCTTTTAAATAAAACTACAAAAAGCATTGTCGATATAGTTAAAGAAAATCTTCCATCTTTGGACACAAGTAATTCATTCAATCTTGTATGCAAGTGGGGCTTTGATGGCAGCTCCCGTCACAGCAACTATAAACAAACATTTTTAAACAGTGAGCATACGGATAGTTTCTTGTTCGTTACTGCTTTCGTGCCACTTAAATTAGTGGATAACATAAATGGCAAAGAAGTTTGGATAAACTCCCGGCCAGGGTCAACCTATTTCTGTAGACCTATGAAATTAGTATTCCAGAAAGAGGATAGTACTCTTATTCTGTCCGAACAAAGCCACGTGGAAGAATTAATTGCACATCTTCAACACTCCGAAGTCAGTATTGACGGCAGAAACATTAACATCAGTTTTACTATGCTTATGACAATGCTTGATGGCAGTGCAATAAATACCTTAAGTGGAACTAATGCTGCTCAAAATTTTTATCTGCGGAGCCAAACCTTCCCAAATGAATCTACCTTCTGTAGAAAATCGGACGTCAAACACAGATAATTATAAATTTGGCCTTTCATCTTTACATTGTTGGATCAGACGTTTAGAATGCTTGCTGCACTTCTCCTACAGATTGCCTTTTAAAACTTGGCAAATACGTGGTCAAGAAAATAAAACTGCATTTGCAGAAAGAAAAAAAAGAGATTCAAGAAAATTTTAGGCTCAAAATGGAATAACTTGTCGATATCCCTAAACCAGGATACGGAACCAGCAATGACGGAAACACGACTCGACGCTTTTTCGCAAATCCTGAATTGAGTTCAGACATTACAGGAATTGACAAGGAACTCAAAAGCAATTTCGGAATAATATTAAGAACGATTGCAACTGGTCGTGAAATCAATGTCGAAAGATTCGCGAAGCTATTGGAAGATACTAAAACTATGTATCTTTCCAAATACAGCTGGTACTACATGCCTAGCAGCGTTAACAAGCTTCTTGTTCATGCAAAGGACATAATTTCATTTTTCGATTTGCCTATAGGTACCCTTTCAGAAGAAGCTTTAGAAGCTAGGCATAAGGCAATTTGAAAGGCAAGACTAGATCACAGTCGAAAGTGCTCTAGAATAGATTCAATAACTGATTTAATGAATCACTTATTAATTACTTCGGATCCTCTCATTTCAAATATAAGATTCAAAAGCTCATATATGCCTAAAATAGATCCACATATTGAACATTATCTACTTCGAAATGGTGCAGAAAGCTTTACGCTACCAATAGACTTGGCCGATATAGGTGGAACATCATCATCGGAGAGCGATAGCCATTAATAATTAACATACATATGCATATAATTAATTTATTATACCTATACATAATTCTTTTATATTAATGTTTTGAAGTTTATTAAACTATAAAATTGTTAACATACTTTAATTTTTAAATAAAGTTTGAAAAAACATGCGCAAGCTTAGAAAATAAGTTTTGAGTTTAAAAATAAAGTTCGCTGCTCAACTCTTTTTTTTTTTTTTTAAGAAGCTGGACAGGCCATTTTTGCAGGTTGATACCTTTTTTTAGGTCGTTGCATAGATATCAAATGTAAAAAGAGATTAAATGCAAAATATTCATATTTTAGTTACTAAAACCAGAGATATTAATTTTGCCGTTTTTCCCATAGACTCGACCCACTGTGCGACAGTGCAATTGGGTACCTTATGTGTATTTAAGATTCCCAAAACAGATTGCACAATTGATCCGATGGTACGGATGACGAGGCAGAAGCGCATGTGCTGTATCGTTGGCGGTTTTAAATCAATCCAAATCACGTTCGAAAATACTTCTCAAAACGCTATAATTAGTGATCTTGACATGATCTGTACACACAGTTAAGCACTTGCATGTAGTAAACTCACGACTCTACAACATTCCTCGCACAGCCCGATCGTTTCACTGTGCCTGCGCCGTCCCCCAGCGGCCCCATCCCTCCGCACAAAGTGATCGTAACATAATTACCTGGGGCGGGAGTAGTACGGTGTTTCCAAAAGACACCCACATAAATAAATAGATAGCCCTACTGGGTCGACAAGAAGCGGTAATTATGAGTCACTGTTTTGGGGAAACGATCGGATTTCTGCTGAATTCCCTCTATTTGGGAACGGGCTAATCGAAAAGGGCAGGTGGAAGAGCTTTTGCAGTTGTTTAGCAAGTGAAGAGGAACATGTCATTGAAAATAGAGACGGGATGTCATTCGAACAAGCGGATTTATAATGATCAGTTTTTTGGGTGCTCGGCCGGCAGTATGATAAAAGCAAATTTGGAATGCTGCTTGATCTCGATTGGAAGTGCAACTGGTTCCCGTGTTAACTCATTGATAAGTTGAGTTAAATTATTTGAATCAGCAAAGGGCTGGAGATACTAACCTTCAGGTGTTGTGTGTTCGGAGTGGCGAAGCAACTGAAAGTTATGCACATTGAAATCACCCGAAATAACTATTTTAGTGTGCGGATATACGGTCAAGACCCTATCGATAGAATCAGACAGAGCATCAAATTCGTTAAAGGATCCTTTTTTATCCAAGTTTGGGCTTCTGTGAAGAAAGCAGTAATGTATTATATGCTTACGAACGTGAAGTAAAAAAAAATGGGTTGGCGAGAGAGCCGACTTTAGCGAGACAAGGACAGATGTGTCCTTCATCTTGTCTCTGGCTTCTGGTCATATTGCGATAACTAGAATTACCCACATCCGTGAGGATGTTGCGCTCGTTCTCGCCATATCTGAAAAGGAAAGAAAAAAGGAGGGTAACAAGGATAGTGTGGACAGTGTTAGTCCAGGTGTTCTCTAACTACTTGTATAGAGGGATGGTGGGAAAGAAATCATACAAGACCGGTAGGTCTTGGGTGCGGTAGTAAACGCAGGTCACGTCTTTGGCGTCTGATGATCTGCGCTTTGGTCGGTGTGTGTATGTTTGTGCCATCTTGTACTGTGCGTCCGTGTGTGTGTGGTTTGTTAACAGTAGCCCCACGGGATGGATCCAGGAATCCTCTATTATAGAGAGGAATGTTGTTGGGAAGGGTGCTTTTTTCAGTTTTGTACTGAAGAAAAAATTGTGGAGGTCTGATCCGAAGAGATCGAGAGAGAGAAGGGTCAAGAACGCATACTCTCGCACAAGTAGGTTCTCACTGTTCTGAATGCTTTCGAGGTACTTGTATGCTAATTGTAGCAAGTACTCGTCGATAGGGGTAATGGAGGCGCCTTCGTATAGGTGAGATTTGGGGTAATGACGACCGTCAGGCCTACCAGAGTGATTGGTGCATCTTCTGAGGAGTTTCCTTTCGAAAACTCGAAGTCTTTCCATTTGAGCCGAAGATATGCAGGACCATATGGGGAAGGCGTACAATATTCCAGATCGGATTAGCTGCTTATAGCAGAGAAGCTTAACTTTGGTGTCAACTTTGTTGCTCCACTTCAGGATATTGTACAGTTGCTTAGACCGACAGAGGCTCCTCTGGAGAATGTGGGTCACATGTTTGATGAAATTTATTTTTGGGGTATAAATTACCCCAAGATATTTCATCCTGCCCTGTGGTCTAATCGTAGTATCTCCCATTTTTATTCGAATATTCTGTGAATATCGAGAAGTAGGTTGGAAGTGTTTACTACTCAGAATTATAGCTACTGCTTTGGATGGGTTATACGAACGTGCAGTTTTAGCCAAGAGAAATTAAATTCTGGGTTGGAACAGAGCCCATATTGTGTCAGAAGCTGATAAGGAATATCATTTCGTATATATGTGGCTATACCACGATGTGGAAAGAACAGTGGCACTAAGTTATAACCGGTTGTAGTAAAATCAGAAATATCTGTATCAGTTATTACCTCGGTTTCGCGAAGTGCATTGTATGCTGGTTTCTGGTTAGAGAAGTGGGCAGACATAGGGGAAAAATTGCATCTTAGGCCGCAAATGTTACAAAGATCGACGTGAAATTCCCGTTCCATTAAAAGGGCCTGACACAGAAAAACAGTACCGCCTCAGAAAAGAATGCAAGTCGGAACCAGCGATAGATGAGCGAAAACAACCTCTACAGGTGTCATGGCCTTGTAGTAGGCGCCCATTGTATCCGTGCCGAAATCCAGGTCGCATCTCGTCCTGACGGATATTACGCCACTCAAACACCAACAACTCTCGAAAGATCATAAATCAATCGAGAGTATTGATGCCTGAGGGACGCAACAGAGGTGTGAAAAAGAGGAAAACAGACATAAGGAAAGGAAGGGGTATGAGTATTTTCCGCAATGTACACTTTCACACAATTTTCACACTACGGCCTGAATCCCATGGATATCACTGCACTACACTCGAACGCCTGTGCGCAGACCCGTTTGTTTACGAGAGTTTATGAGATGCACATGTTTTCATATAATACACGTTGATTCACGGTTATTAGCTGATAACCTTACATCCTCTTTACAATTTTGAAAACGAAGTTTAAGACATTTTAGCACACTCCGCGTCAACTAGTTGAGACACCACCCTGATTTCGACGATTCTCGGTAATTTTCTTCCGTGTGTACTGCAAATGTTACTGATAGGTAATCATTACGAATTTCTAAGAAGATACTAATAACCATAAATCCTGTTAGCCTCAATTTTCTTGGAATTTGTAATTTCTCCCTATTTATCCGCGACAAGTGATTGACACATAAATACTTTGGAATTTCAGTTGCGGATTCCATTCGCAGTGTAAGTTATTGGTCAATTTTGGTGATTTGATTTAAAAGAAACTATTTAAACACTTCTTAGAAATAAAAATGGGGCCTGGAAAAAGGTCAAATCAAACGGAGATCCAAAACAATCAAAACATGCGCCAAGATGGATTTTTTGTCAACAAAATTGCAAAAATGTTGAGCCGCAGTCGTACAGTTATTATTATTATTATTATTTATTGGCCTGTAGGAACCTGGATGTTCATGACGTCACCGAAACGACTCCGCCATCTCCGTCGCGGCCGTCCTATCGGCCTCTTTCCCATTGGTCTACCGTCAAGAATTCTACGCACGGTCCTGTCGTTGCCCATTTGCGCTACATGTCGGCCCATCTTAATCTTCGCGACTTGATTACTCCCACTATTGTAGGTTTGCGGTATAGGTCTTCCAATTCGTGGTTGTGGAGTTTCGTCCATTGTCCTGCCTCTTCGTCATATATACCTTAAAACTTTATTCTCGAATACGTGAAATTTGTTTTCTTCCCGTTTTGTGAGAGCCTATGTTTCGCATCCGTATAGAGCAATGGGCTTGATTATGGTTCTATAGACAGTCGTACAGTTGGTTCAAACTATTTAAAGCATCCAGGAAACTACGGGAAAAATATGTATCTGGACGAAAATATAGCTTGGCACCACCAGATCGGCGGTGCATACTAAGAGAAGCGTCGAATTCTACAGCAACAACAAGGGAAGTCGCGGTATCAGCGGGGATTTCAAATGTGGACAAAATACTAAGGACTTGCCAGGGTGTGTTAACTGAAGCGTAACATCTTCAAGGAAAGCGTTCGGAAAGAAAACCCGCTCTACTACAACATCATCGAGATGGCCATTCGACTTTTGCCAGAAATCATTTTTTTTTACACTAGCTTCGTTTTTAAACTAACCATTTAGGATGTAAGAAGCGTTAAAAAACTCTTATCTTCACTGATGAGAAACGCTTTTGCCTTAATGGACCTGGCGGATTTCGCCATTATTTTTCTGATTTGAGGAATGACGAGCTGTTTTTAAGACAATGACAACAAGGTGCCCAGTGTAGTCATGGTGTGAGCAGGAATCATCATCATCATCGGAACTACAACCGGGATCCGGTGTCCGCTTTATTTAGCAAGTCTCTCCACCGGTATCCGGTCCTTTTCCGAGACTTGTTAAATTGTCCATAATAATTTTTGTTCCGGGTAAGGTTATTAGCCTTGCACCAACCTTTCTCAGGATGTCGCTGCATGCATTGGTTCACTACTTGGCGGGTGCCAAAGTAGCTATCCAGGGGTATCACATGGAGAATGCATGTCAACTTGGAACGAGCAGGGGCAAGGATCGTCCTGGCCTTCGCTGGGTTGAAAGCTGAGACTTTACCCGGTATGTTCGCTTCCACCCCCCCCCCCCCCCCCCCCTCCCCCTCGGGTGAACATCTGTTCCAGAAAGTTAAATTTTCTTTTCTTCTAAAGTAAAGTGGTACGCGTGCTTGACGTTTGACAATCTTAGGGTTCGCTATATGTACCGTCTTTTTTTTTAGGAATTGTTTACCATGCTGTCGGCAGATCAAATTCGAACCCTCCTCCTTTATGAATGTATAATGCGAAATAATGCGTCACTGGCAATGAAAAACATTAATGACGCATTTGAGGATGTAGCGGTAAACGAATGCACTATACACTATACGGCGTTGTTTTGGAAAGTACCGTTCGGGAGATTGCACCCTCGAAAATGAACCACGCGGAAAGCCGGAAACGTTAGTTGATGACAATATTTTCGAAGAGCAACGGTGTATGCGGACCCAACGAAATCGGTGCAGGAGATTGCACAAAGCATGGGAGTATCACCAATGACAATAAGTCGACACCTTTCTCTCATAGGAAAGGTAAAGAAACTCTATAAGTGGGTATGTGGGGTGGAAGTATTGTGCCTAACAGGGACACTCCGTTCACCTTCCTCCTCCATCATAATGTTCCACCAAATAAAACTTTCGTTATTAAAATTGTGAAGGATAATTCTCTTAATAAAAACCGCTTTGTTCTCAGCCATTATTAAATATGTTAGTGTTTTTATACTTCACTTAAAGTTATTATTTATATTATATTGATTTTCATAAATTTTATACGGAAGGAAATTAAATTTTATTTAAAGGAAGTGTTTCTCCTTTTTGACACGACTGCGCTTCTCCGCCGCGCGACGGAGAGCGGGAGCGGCACGACCGTGCTGGTCTGCGGATGTAATAAGACTCTGCGATAAACGGCTCGTGCAGACCCGACTCGCTCATGGGGTGAGTTTGTGGTGTGGTGGTGGATATCCTCTCCACTAAGGATATGTATTTACTTACCACCAGAGAAACGTAAAGTCTCTCTTGGTGGAATAGAAAAGCAGATCTCGTAATGGAGCTCATGGTGGTATGTGTATGATTGTTCAGATCGGTGTTGTTTACTCATGCGCGAAGGCAATGGAAAAACAAAGCAGGCAGGCGGCAAGGACAAAGGACGATCATGGTTTATGGTGTGCATCGCGGCTAAATAAATAGACGACATTGCATCGAAGAGATGTACTAAAAGCGAATATGGGACGAGGGCATCATAAAAGTCTTAGATGAGTGATGCCCTTGTGTAAATAGACATTGGGAAAGGTGCTAATGTATTGGTGGACGACACGAATCCCTTGCTTGCATTTGTATATGCAGGAAAATTCGTTTTTGGGAAACGGATTCTATATTTGCATTGTTTATGCTTTGAATTCAATCCGGCGGCTAAGCGCGAAGTCGATGATTGTTTGGAGATTCAAACAAAGGAGCATTTATGGGTAAAGTGCTTGCAGCTGTATCGATAGTTGCAAGTCATTGCAAGGCAGATTTGATGGTTATACAATGACGGTTTGTATATACCATCTGTGTCAATTGTACATGGCATCTATGGCAACGCCAGCATCGAACTCTTGTGTGCATATCTACACTAATTGGAAATTCGGTTCTGGGTCTCCAATGCAGAGATGCGTTGATACATGTATGAATGCCCTTGTTGGAAAAATTCTTTGCAGGCATTTCCAGGTAATGCATTGAAAGCATTAATTATCCCTGGGAAGGAAATGTTTTTGCTGTGGGGAGATTGCGGTGCAGATGTGGGAAGGTTGGAATTTGCCTGGCAACCGAAGGTACCGAATAGGTTTTGGTTTTATGCACCTGTATAATGGAAAGAATTCTTGTAGGGAATTTGTATGCGACGAGAGGCATGAAAAGGTAGGAATTCTTAAACAGGGACTTTTAGATTATAAATTTGATAATCTAGATGCGTAAAGCACGTAAGGTGCTAATGCGCTTGCATTAGCGAAAACTTATGCCGATTGGGATGTAGTTAGGGGGGTTTTTCAGGTAAGTGGGCCGTGGGGTTTGGCGGAACCGCCACAGGTTACCAATAATTGAACGAGTTCCAAAACCTACGGCGCCTGGAAATCTGCGCATCGTTTAGATTAAGAAACCAAACTGAACCGTTTTTGCACCGGATAGTCACCTGTGATGAAAAGTGGATTCTGTATGATAACCGTAAAAGACATGGGCAGTCGTTGGATGCAGGTGAAAAACCAACACACACGCCTAAGCCCGATCTTCACCCAAAAAAAAGTTAAGGTGACAATTTGGTGGACATCGAAAGGACCATTTCTTCAACCAAGAGCAACAATAAACGCTATCAAATATTGTGAGGAAGCCGACATATTCCATGCCAAATTGGCGGAATAGCAACCTGCAATGGTAGATAGGCACGGTCCGATCCTTTTGCATGACAATGCTAGACCCCACACCCCACAAGGAACGGTGCAAAAACTGTTGCAGTTGGGGTTTGAAATTCTTCCGGCAGAAGGGCTTCCGGAACCGAGCAGAGGTCATAAAAGCCTTTGAAGATTCCATTGCCTCAAAAGTCAGCCCTTCTATGAAAAAGGAATATTTAACCTTCTGTCGCGTTGGAAGAATGCCCTAGATGCTAACGGATCCTATTTTGATTGAATAAAAATGTACAGAAAAATAATATTGGCTTTTACAACCCAATATCAAGGCGACGACAATTCAATAGCGTAAGAGACCTTAAAGATGTCATTAAAATTTTATGGGACAAGATCCCACGAAAATTGATTAAAAACATTTTAAATCTCTTTCATCAAGAATGTTTGAGGTTGTGAGTAAAGAGGGGGAAGTACTCATTACGCAAAAAAAAAAAAAAATTAGCCATTGTAGTAAATCTCCAAATTTTGTTTTTACTTCAAAAACCGCAATTCTGTCTCAACCAATTGTCGCAGATAATTAGGGACAAATTGAATTCCAAGAAAATTGAAGCAAACATGAGATGTGGTTATTAGAATCATCTTAGAGATTGGTAATGATTACCTAACAGCAATATTTGCAGTACACACGTGTGGGGATTAGGAGTATTGTGCCAAACACGGACACTCGGTTCACTACTATCCCCATCCGATTGTCACTAAGGTTCCAAAAACTGTTCCGCCAAACACTGAAAGGAAACTGTTCAACAAACGCGGAAGGATAACGATAATATCCCGGAAACTGCAGCACAGGAGAGTAGAACAAGGGAAACTCCACAACACAACGTCCACGAATTGTTCGAAAGAGGAAAGTTGTCCACCGTAGACGTTCGGAAATAAAACGCACTGTTTAATGGATGATCACCGCCTTTTTATTACCTTACTTAGAACTTATATTTAATATTGAATTGATTTTCATAAATTCTAAACACGGAGTGAAACACTTCCTTTTCAACACGACTGCGCTTCTCTGCCGCGCGACGGAGAGCGGGAGTGGCACGACCGTGCTGGTCTGCGGATGTAATAAGGCTCAGCGATAAAACCTTCGTTGGGGGTGAGTTTGTGGTGTGGTGGTAGATATCCTTTCTACTAAGGATATGTATTTACTTGCCGCCAGAGAAACGTAAAGTCTCTCTTGGCGGAATAGGAACTAGATCTCGTAATGGAGATCAGGGTGGTATGTGTATGATCGTTCAGATCTGTGTTGTTTACATAACGCTTGCAGGTCAAAAGCAAAACGAAACCTATATAAGGGATACAGACAAAGAAAGAAGCGACCTAATGCATCGAGAGTCGGCTGAGTAAATAGCAGCCACTCACTAGATGCTAAAAGAGATTGAAATAATGGAGATCGTATATCGTATCTCTGCCGACTGGGAGAATCGGATTCTTTTGTTTGCATATGTTTATGAATCCAATCCGACGGCTAAGCGCGACGTCGGTGATTGTTTGAAGATTCAAACAAAGAAATATTTCCGAGAGAAGTACTTGTAGCTGAATCAATAGTTGCAAGTCATCGGAAAGTAATTTAGATGGATACACAATGACGGTTGTGTATACCATCTGTGTCTATTATGCATGGCATCTATGGCGACGCCAGGATCGAAATATAGTGTGAATATCTACACTAATTTGAAATTCGGCTTTTGGTCGCTAATGGTGAGATGCATTGACACATGTATGAATGCCCTTGTAGGACCAATTCTTTGCAGGTATTTCCAGGTAATGCATTGAAAGCATTCATTATCCTTGTGAAGGAAATGTTTTTGCTGCGGGGAGATTGCGGTTCAGGTGTGGGAAAGTTGGAATTTGCCTGGCAACCGAAGGTACCGAATAGGTTTTGGGATACCTGAAAAGGTAGAAAAGAAAGCTTACAATCTGGAATTGTATGCGAAGAGATGCATGAGAGGTAAGTTTTCTTTTACAGGGACCTTTAGATTATAAATTTGATAACCTAGATGCGTAAAGCACTTAAGGTGCTAATGCGCTTGCATAAGCGAAAGCTTATGCCGATTGGGATGTAATATAGTTATGGGGGTTTTTCAGGTAAGTGGTCCGTGGGGTTTGGCGGAACCGCCACACACGCAAGAAAATTATCGAGAAACGCCGAAATCAAGCGGTGTCTCAACCAGTCAGGGGGTGTATGTGCGCTTAGAAATTTCGTTTCCAATTTAACCAATCGCCTTAACTCGAAAACACACCTAAGATTAAGTCAACTAAACCTTCTTCGTATGTTAAACGTTATAGTGAATTCAAAATACAAATCCTTATACAAGGTGGCGCAAAATTAATCACCCTATCGGAAGATGTTATGATTTTTGCAAATGGCATCGTAAGTTAATCATATTTGACATTTGTGAACTAGACAGCTGCAGTATACAAACAGAGAAGCAATGGACCAATGGAGGTCCAAATAAAGATATCGATTACTCAAAATCTTTTTTTTTTTATTTAGTAATAAAGTAATACAAAAACAAATTGGATTATTATTTTTGCGCCACCCTATAGATCTAGCTTAGTGGCGCAAGGTGAATAACCTTGCCCGGAAAAATAAATTATGGACAATTTAACAAGTCTCTGATAAGGACCGAATATCGGTGGAGAGACTTGCTAAATGAGGTCCAGACCGTATCCCGGTTGTAGTGCCGATGATGATGATGATAGATCTAGCTTCAGTGGATAAGACGGTTGCGCCATTGTATGCAATTTTAAAGGAATATAGTAAAATGCAAGGTGGAATCAATTAATGTTAGACATTGTAGTATCTACGTAATGTCATTCATTTCGTTTTTAAAATAACACTGGCGATGTAGTTTTATCCATACACATTGTTAGGATAACAATTTCAACTTTAAAAACTGTATGATATATTTATCGTAAAAACTTTTTCTTTGTTCTTCATATCTGTCCAAATCCAAAACACTGCGAAGCCACTATCAAAGAGAATGAAATGAACGTTTTCACATACATTGACGCATTTCATAACGAAATGACCGATAATTTTAAAACAATTTTCGACTTTGTTCGTTTTGGTTTTAAAATTAACTTTCCTGAAATAATGTTTCATCCGTTTTTCTGGTGCATTTCCTAAACTCTGATTTTATTTTATTAATAATTACCTTATAATGAAAAAGGAATTCCATTTGTAGGAACCCCCATGAGTAATATGTGTTTCGTTCTTTTAACTGCCAGCCACGGGTGTTTCACACTCATGCATCAGAATTCAAAAAATTGTTGGCACCAGGCCAGCAGCACAAAGGCGCCTCCAAATTGTGACTTGGAATTTAAATAAAAAGAAACGCATATGAACAAACAATATTTTATTGTTCACGGTCTTTGTTTCAAAGCGATTGTGAAGATGAATAAATATTATATGTACGATTATATCTAGGAGCAGCTTTCGCTGTCATAATTGTGTTTATATTCTACTAGTTTTTATTATCTATTCAAAGGAGACGCCGCAAAACAGAAATAGTAGAAGAATGAGTGCCAACGGTTTTTTATCTGTCAGTTTTAACAGATTCATAAGACATTTGACATTGAAAATCGTGGGAGGCGTGATCATCATCTTAGGGTTTATAAACAGATAGTCTGTGGCATACGACGTATTAACATATACTAACTGATGTGTGTCGTAATTTGCTGTTATAATACTTACCAAACAACGAAAGGAACGTGTCTTAAGATAATTGGGTAGCGAATAAATTCACACGCAAAAGTGTTTTTATTCAATCCACGAACGTGCCTGTTAAACGACAACGGCGATCTATAAAACCCCCATTACGGCGTACTAGATAGAGATCAGGAAGTTTATTTTGTCAGCAAAGTGAATTTCAAAATAACTATTTTTAGCTTCATGCAATGGTCGGGAGAAAACCCTAGCCATCCTTCGGAGCTTGGCTGATGGACAACCTGGGAAAAGGTTGGTTTAGGCTGTAAACCAGTCCTAAGGCGAGATATCACCCTGTCAGCCTGTACATTCCGCGATTCATCGGGAGAAATGTTCGACTATGTTCCGGACGTTTAGCTAAAGGCTCGAACTCAAATGAAGATAAGTCATGATGCTACCATCTGAGATAAAGAATTCCGCAGGTAAAGTAGTTTCCCATTTACGTCTCCGGGAGGGACTACGTCCGGGGGAACGTCATACTAATCTTTTGATAAAGAATCGAATTGTAATCACGGATCCGCCCGCGAAATACTGTCAACATTCAACTAGTAACGGCATTTTATAACATCAGGTGCATCGGTCTCACCAATATGAATGTAAATGCGGTCTCACCGATATTTGCATACGGCGAAACCTGATAGCATCTACCTAACCGAGACCCGGGTTGACTCATCAACTGAGTTGACATATTTTCATTGCCCAGGATACTTAAATTCGAGATTTCGTTTTAACGGTGGAGTTTACGTCTTCACCCGATTCGATTTAGCTTAGCAAAAGGAAGAGGCACTAGAGCTCAATAACTTGGACATCATTTGGATGAGATTTCTTCTCTTTTAGTGTTGTAGCGGTTCCGCCAAACCCCACGGTCCACTTACCTGAAAAAAACCCCATAACTACTACCCAACTTCCTCAAGCTCGCTAATGCAACAGTATTAGTACCTGTAAATGCTTCACGCATTATATAGATCACCATCTATAATCTTAAAATCCCTATAAAGAAAACTTACCTTTTCATACATCCCTTCGCATACAATTTTTCGTAAGATTTCTTTCTTTGCTTATCTGGTATTCTAAACCAATTCGATACTAGACAAATTCCTGTAAACAAAATAATTCGGATTGCATTCAATGTAACCGTCATGACAGGGACCATAAATATTGCGCCGTTTATTTTCCCAGCCGCGTCATGTACCTTTTCATACACATTGGCTGGCGACCTTTTTTTCTCATCAATAAACAACCCAAGCAGATGCATATAATTAGCGCAATAGACGCTGAAACCAAATTCTCCAGCATCTCCTAATACAAACATGAACCCGGTTTCTACTGCAGCCAGAGATGCCGTAAACATCCAATTTGCTTTTAGAACCTTTTTTTTCCCAACGTCGATAATAGCGACGAGGCATCGCGTAAACAATGACCCGCATTACCAACGGCGCATTTGGTCATTTCTCCCTTTTGTCTTATCCGACTGTCTGCTTCGTTTAACCATTGCCCTTGAGCATGTGTAAACCACACAGATCCGAACGATCGCACACATACCACCAAGAGAGACTTTACGTTTCTCTGGTGGTAGGTAAAAACGATATCCTTATTGGAGAGGATATCTACCACGGCACAATAGACTCACCCCAAAAATGCGAATCATCGCTGCACGAGATGATTATCGCTGAGTCGATTTCCATCCGCCGGCCGCCGTGGTCGTTGCTGACTTCCGCTCTCCGCCCGCGGCGGAGAGACGCAGATACCCGGAGTAATTGGTGTAGTAGTTTTAATTTGAGCCAAACGATGAACTTGTATTTAATTTATCATTTCCAGTCCGGTGTTTGATCGAAAGTGTAACAAAAATAAAAATTAATTAAGAACTTTCCTTTTGTGTTAATACCAATAAAAATTAATGACAGCTATTCATATCCTGTGCGTTCTTATTTCTGTCGACTACTACCTGTGTGTATTTTTTTTGCTTCATCCCTTGGTGACGATTTCTCGTGTACAATTAGAATGGAGGAGGAAGTGAATCAAGTACCTATGTTGGTACATACTTCCTCCCCACAGTGTCTCTACTCCTCCCCGTATGACGATCGACCAGGGGCATCTTGCGACCATTTTTCATGTACCGTCGGCTGGATACAGTCCTCTGAGATTGTAGTTCTTGGAGACTTTGACGTACACAACTCCAGCTGGTTGGTACATTCTAACAAAACCAAAGAGGCTGGGAGGCTGAAACGTTCGCTGTTAGCCGTAATTTGAGTCAACTCGTGGTGGAACCTACGCGAATGTCGGCTGAGCGAAGTAATTTTGCGAACACCCTGGATTTGTTTCTAACATCCGATGTGGGCGTTTATACCGTGGAAACGACTCCGCCGTTAGGAAGCTCTGATCACTGCTTGATATCGACTGCGTAATCACTTTAATTTGAAACGAATAACTAACCTAAGCGGCCTTAACAAGTATGGAGGTGCTGGGCTGCTAATTGAGACGATTTGCAGGATTTTTACTTATCCTTCTGTAGTCAGAGGTGTGTTTTTGAGACTCCGAGGGTAACGCCCGTGGAGGATCAGTCCCGAAGATTATTCCTCTCGGGATGACATTCTGCATTCCATCAAATGAAATTTGCCTGATAGGCATTGGTTTGATAAAAACTGCGAGCAGATTACAGCAGCGAAAATAGAACTTTTAAACAATGGCGCACCAATCCCACGGGGGTCAATATAATGAATTTTGTTAGAATCAGATACGCCTACAACTACAGCAATTTCAATTGCAAAGAGGGTTCAAAAAGATGAAGTGACCAACACACTGCTTAGTACACAAATTCGCGTCCCTCCTGGTCAGTTGCAAAGGTTATCATCAACAACTTTTTTGATTCCCCTTCTTTTCCTCCGTTAGTAACGGAGAGTGCGGCATTAGTCACGAATTCGAAGGATGTGTTCGCGAATTTATTTTCTGCAAATTCAACTTTCAATGCTGGTCTTTTGGAGCCACCTGTGATCGCACCGGGCAATTTTAAATGTCGGACGTGAAGTTCCACCCACGAGCTTTTCAACGCATTCTGTGCGGACTGGACTGTAGGAAAGCAACCGGTCCAAATAAAATACCAGCCACAGTCCTTAAAAACGGTGCTCCTAAATTGTCGCCGGTTCTTGGCAAACTCTTTCCCTTATCTCATGCACAGAGTACCTTTCCTCATCATTATAATCGGCACTACAGCCAGGATCCGGTCTTGGCTTTATTTAACAAAGCTCTCCACCGGTCCCGATTTCGAGCCGATGTCATCCAGTTTGGCACTCCCAGGTTCGGGCGTCCTGGTCTACGCCATCCCTCCATCGCAGACAAGGTCTGCCGCACTGTCTCCTTCCATACATCCTGCCACAAACGACTTTCCGGGCAGGCTCCTCTTCGCTCATTCGAGCTAGGTGTCCTGTGGCATTTCTAACAGATACACACAATTCACAAGCAAAATAGTGAAGGACACCGAACGAAAATTGAATAAGAAAATCCATCAGAACCATATACCTAGCGATAATATAACAATTCACATCATGTAGTCGAGTTTAAAAATCAAATTCAAAATACGGTCAGTAGCCTGATGGGTAACGCTTAGGTTCAATTTTTTTCGTGATTCAAACTGTCATAGCGTCAGTTCGAATCACACGATCTTCTTCACTATTAGAGCTTGATTTTTCTTACAACATTAGTTTCAAGGTAGATTGCGTACAACTCATGGTTGTAGCGGCTCCCGAATCGTCCTCCCTCACATACGGGGTCAACAATTCTCCTTAAGACCTTCCTCTCGAACGCGACTAAGAGTTCAGAGTGGCTTTTATTGAGCACCCAGGTCTCGGGTCCATACATGAGTACTAGTAAGACCATGGTCTTGTACAGTAATAGCTTGGATGTTCTGGATAAATTTCGAATTTAAAGAGCCTTGTTAGACCATAGTACTCTTTGTTGGATTTGATTAGCCGTTCGCGTATTTCTTCTTCCATATTGTTATCGGCTGATACTATTGACCCAAGATAGTTAAAGGATTGCACTACTTCAAATTCGAGCTCCACTACCCTGATAATTTGACCAACGATATGTCTTCTGTTTGCAGAAGTTGCCACCATATACTTAGTTTTTCCCTCATTAATGTGCAGTCCCAGTTTTTGTTTTGATTTGGGTGAAGGATTCCTGTACAGCCGATTCGGTTCTACCGATGATGTCGATGTCATCTGCGTAGGCAAGCATCTGACTGGACTTGGTGACAATAGTCCCTCTAGTTGTAACGCCAGAGTCACGGATTGCTTTCTCCAACGCCAGGTTGAAGAGGAGGCAGGCCAGACCGTCCCCTTGTCGGAATCCATTAAAGATGTTTATTGGTTTGGGCAGCAATCCCGCTATTTGTACTTGACTATTTACGTTGATCGTGGTCAACCTACAAAGTCGTATCAACTTGTTTGGAATGCCGAACTCTCTCATGGCATTCTATAGTTCTACCCTGGCTATGCTGTCGTAGGCGGCCTTAAAGTCTATAAATAGATGATATAATGGAATCTTAAATTCCACACATTTTTCCATCGTCTGCCTAAGGGTGAATAGCTGATCAATCGCTGATTTGCCTGGGATGAAGCCACACTGATATTGACCAATGATGACTAGCGTATGGTGCTATCCGATCTTGTAGGACAGGATGGTGGTACTCATCAATGTTATACCCCTATAGTTGCTGCACAATGTGATATCTCCCTTCTTATGTATGGGGCAAATTATACCACGACGCCAATCTTCCGGCATCTCCTCTTGCTCCCATGCATGTACCACGATCTCATGAATTGCGTGATGTAACGCTGTCCCTCCTTGTTTGATCAGGTCAGCTGGTATGCCATCAGCTCTGGGGCTTTATTTGATTTCAGCTGTCTTATGGCTTTTACTGTTTCCTCAATGCTTGGTGACGGCAACATTTGGTCTTGATCTTGCATTGGTGGAGCCTCCAATTCTTCTGTGATCTGACCATTTAGCAATTCATTGAAGTGCACTTCCCATCGCTCCAGAATGCCTTCAGGATCGGTGATCAGATTACCCTCTTTATTCTTGCAGTAAGTACAGCGTGGTGTGTACCGCGTCATACTGCGGATTATTTGATAGAACTATCGGGCACTTTTCTTTTGTCTGTGAAGCATTTTTTTTCCAGATCATTTGAGCTCTTTGTATTTCTCCTCGCGCACCCGCGCCCGGTATGCAGCATTCTTACGTTCAGTCGCTAGTTTGAACTCATCATCAAACCAGTCGCTCCGATCTCTACGACTACTGCCTAAGATGGAGTTGGCAGTACTAAACACAGCATTCTTAAGGCGTGCCCATTTCTCTTCTACGCCCGGCATTCTGGCCCTAGGACTTACTCTCCCTCCAGCGTGCTCTTCGAGGGCGAGTTTTAACGCATAACTAAAGGTGTTATGGTATTCTCATTGCGTAAGGCAGCCGTGTTGATTCGACCCTGATCCACGGATGCAATACGTCTCCGTAAGGCAATCCGCGCTCGGAGAACTGTGCCAACAAGATAGTGATCCGAGTCGACGTTGGAACCTCTATACGTTTGTACCGCCATCAGGCTCGAGGAGTGGCGGCGACCTATCAACACGTGGTCAATTTGGTTGCGAGTGGGTCCATCAGGTGATACCAGGTGGCTTTTTGGATATCTTTACGCGGAAACCTGGTACTTGCAACGACCAAGTTTTTCGATGCTGCCAGTTCGATGACTCGTAGTCCATTGTCATTAGTGTTCTCATGCAAACTATGGGAACCTACGTAGTGCCTGAAAACCGGCTCCCGACCTATTTTTGCATTCAAATTACCAAGGACGATTTTCACATCCGTCTCTGCTCCTAAATCTACCCTTGACCTACTTGACAGTATACAGAGACGAGCGATCCGTCGGATAGAAGAATCAGCGCTGGCATTGAAATTGCAGTAGCTGTCACATCGAAAGGGCGTAGCGTACATTTGTCTGTATCACAGACAACGGGGACTGTTCATCCGAGATTCGTGGTATTATTCTGCGAAATTCGGTTTATTTGCGTTCCACAGACTGTGATATTTGCATTGAATCAGCTTGGACGAAATCTATCTGGGCGCGTAGGATTATGAACCGTACAGGAAGATAAAAATCGTCCATGCAAACGTTGTATGGTGTCTTTTGTAGGCGCAATTTTCACTTTTTTTCTCTATGCAAGTTGAGTTTTCAAAATTTAGAAGTCATTTTGAATGTACAGCTGATCATTTTCAGGGCTTTTAAATAGGTTGTACTGGTATATAGCAAAAAACTGCTAAGAGTGAAGTGTCAAACAAGTGCACTATGAAAGCTGTTAGACGAGAAATCTTAAAATTATTGTGAAGTCCGGAATGCTCGCACATTTGGACCACCCTGTACATCAGTTTAAAGAAAAAAGTCACATATTTTAACGTTTGTTCCAAGACTTTGTTTAACATGATTCGGATTACCACAGTGGATAATTTGTTCTATAATTTTTTGCCATTTGTAACTTCTTAATGCCTCCTTAAGGAGCCTTGTTCTCTATAGACGAAAAGCTCTACGAAACGGTGTTCTCGGAGTTTTAGGGCCATTTCTTCTGAGAGAAGTATATTAAAAAAATTGCTTGTGTTTATCTATTTTCAATGTGAATTAATGCGCATATTACGATTGTCGAGTGTTGTGGAGAAATCTTTGGAGTGGTGAAATCACCAAGTCCAGTTGAACAATGACCGTTATATACACACGGCCGTTAGTCTGATGCTTCAAATGGTTCGCTTCTCATCTGTTTTTCCATGTGTCCAATTCACCTTCTTCACTATCGTTGCTAAACGCTACAATCCTCACGTGCGATCTGTACATACAACACACAATATCTCATAGGTAAACAGGACTTTGCTACCACGATCCCGACTTCTGCAGAGAGCACCGGCTCACACGCCTGCTTCGGCGTTCTCTCGCTCTTCGCTTCGTCGTTTGCACATGAAATTGGCCGTAGCAAAGTTACTGGGAAGGGAGTAGTGTAGCGTTTCAAATATGTAAGCAAATAGTGAAGAACAATGAAAGAAATTCGAACCAGCAAAGCATCAGAGCCGTATACCATAGCCACAGCATATCAATTCCACATCTTTTGAGTGTACTCGAGAATATTGCCTACAGAAAAAAGATAGGAAAGATAAATAGCTTTTATGTTTAAATCGAATGAAGAACCACGACGAACTAGAATGAATATAGATGTCCCGCAATCGCGGATCTGCTTCTTGAAAGAATGGCAAAAAGTGTCCGTGTAGTTACCGGCTTCGTCGATTTTTTTAAATTATTATTATAGAAACGCGCCCATAAAAGGGGATGTGGAGTACCCTTAAATTTCAGAGCACAGTGCGAGCGGAAGGAGAGGAAGTAGACAAGGAAAGGAGGTATCGATCTACATTGGTCTTAAATGCCTGGACATTACAACGACCAGGAAACACATGATCAGGTAGAGTATTCCACATTCGTGTGGTTCGGCTAAAGAATGACTCTCTATATTTATTTGTGCGCCTGAAGTTTACTTTCAACGTGAATTAATGCGCATTCTCAGATTGACAGGTATCGCGGGAATATGTCTGAGGAGCCGGAACACATTGACCAAGTTCACTTGAGCATCGACCGTGATAATACCTAGAGAAATGAGATAGGCATGATACGTTGCGCATATATTCTAACGACGGAATTGCTCGACTCACAGCTGTGTCCCCAATAAGTTTCACTGCTCGTTTTTGCATCCTATCGAGCACGTGTAGTGCAGTTTTGTATGCGCCTGACCGAATATGGGAGTTGAACTCCATTTTGGGACGACTATGCGCCTTATAAATAGTGGCCAGGTTGGATGGAGTGAAGTATTTTTTACATTTTTAAAGGGATCCCATATATTTGGCCGCACTTTTCGCAGCTTCAAAAATGTGGTCGCTCCAATTAAGATTCGAATTAATTCCAGTGCCGGGGATTGATAGTTCCTTGGCTTCGTCGATGCAAGTGCTGTTCTCTTACTGAACCAACCGATAACATAATATAAATAAATTTATAATCCCATATTATAAATTTATCGCACATATTGATTGCATAATCGTCAAGGCCAACACTGCCCTTGGGTTTGTCAAACACTGGTCGAAGGAATTCCTTAACCCCTATGTCACCCGGTCACTCTACACAACTTTTGTCCGGCCACTACTCGAATACGCTAGTCAGGTCTGGTCCCCGTATCAAGTGACTCACATTCGCAGGATTGAGGGTGTTCAACGTCGTTTCTTGCGCTTTGCCCTCCGCGGACTAAACTGGGAATCCGCTGATTCTACCACCATACACAAGCTTGCTCCCTCTAATCAATCTAAACACACTTGAAGAGCGCAGAATCCATGCCGACATCATCTTTATCCATCGCCTTCTGTCTGGCTCAAGGAATTGCCCAAGCTTGCTCTCCACTTTAACATTGCATACAAACCCCCGTAACGTGCGTAACCCTCGATTGTTTTACGTGCCCGCTCATCACACTTCTTCCGGCGCTAACGAACCCATCTCGCGTATGCTACGACATGCCAACTCTTTCTCCACCTCCTACGATTTCAACATATCCACTCCCGCTCTTAAACGTCGTCTCAGAATAAACCTGTCCTAAATCCGCCCCCTCCCTCATTTTATATCGCATAGTACAAGTGGTATAAACATATAAACATAAATAGACTTATGAACTAACTTAAAAACTAAGGCATGGGACTTGGGGGTGGGCGATTAACTTTAAAGTAAATTAAAAACTGGGGAATGGGAAACTAAACTAAACCAAAATGTATAGAACAATGGTATAAGTGGTAGGCTAGGGTGTGATTATGAGTGCGGGAGAGTGTAGGCGGTGAGCGTGGTGTGGGGAATTTTGTCGGAGGCCTTGCTGAAATCGTAATCCAATCCTACCAAAGACACAGCAAAACCTTCCTGACAACCAATCCTCGCTCGGCTACCGTCGGGGCCGTCTCACCGCAATTTCCCCACGACCGTTTATGTTTGATGCTGTTGTAAGTGACTCACTTTTCATCACCAGCCATCACCCGCTTCAGAAGTGGATCGACAATTCGGTTTATCCCTCATCGAATACCATATCAGCGCGATCACAGATGACTCCAAAAGACCGATATCGAGATTTGGATTCGCGGAAAATAACTTTGCAAACATATTAGCTCTATCTTTCGAATTTGTGCCTAAAGTCCCGCTGTCCGTCAATAACGGAGGAAAAGAGGAGGAAGCGAAGTTACTGCTGACAGCCCTTGCCATTGACCAGAAGGGACGTCAACCAGATGGGCACTAAAGGAGTTTATTGGTCACTCCGTCGCTGTACGCCTTCTTCGCTATATCAAACAAATGCACGCGTCTGTGATTCTAACAAAATTCGTTCTGTTAACCTCGGTGGGATTGGAGCACCATTGTATAAAAGCTCAATTTTTGGCTGCTGTAATCTGCTCTCAATTTTTACAAACCAAGGTTTACAGGTGCCCATCGCTTGATGGAATGTGGAATGTAGATCTCCACCCCGAGAAGAATAATCTCTGTGACCGAGTCCGCCCAAGTGTTAACATCGGAGTATCCAAAGCACACCTCAGACCACCGCAAGGATGCGAAGAAATCTCGCAAATCGTCCCATTTACCATCGTGATTTATCTCCGTGTCAGTCCGGAACATCAAACACACATCCGAAACACCGTCGAAGATTTCTCTCGACGATATCGAGGAATGTACAGTGTGACGGGGTGGTATCTCACCTTGGGACCGACTACCACCTAAACCTACCTTTTTTCGAACAGGTCTTTGGCGAATGGTTATGTTGTTGATTTGGTTGGTGGATTGACACTTGATGGTTTTATATTTCTCATTGGTCAGGTATTGATGACTGCGGTGTTCCGCCGAACAACGTCCACAGTAAAAGGAATTAAAACACCGGAACACGGAGACGATCACACAAATAAAACACTGCGAAAGTTTTGTGTAGAAAATCTGATTTTTATTGGTCCTCTGCTTTTGTTTTAATTTTTGTTTTATTTGCCTACATGTAGATATTACAGGTTTACTATTTCAATTTGATAATGTTTTTGCGCAAACGACTTTCTTAATCGCCACGATATTACGGAATCACTATTCCAATTGTTAATGTTTGAGCACACAACGATTTTCTCAATCGACACTAGTCTGTTTCTTTTCTAACGACGCGCAACTCACAACTCACGTTACTTGGATTTATTCTGTTTCCCGAATTTCCTAATACCTCCATGATGGGGTTCCTCAGTGTCTCTATTCCAGATGGATGTTATAAGTCGTCTCTCCACTTCGGCGGTATTCGCTGGAGTCTATCCTAAAAATATCCCGTTCTAATTACCTATCCTCGCATCTGCAGAAGAAAATGTCTCATCCTGTCTGCCAACAGATTTTCCCTATCGTATCTGTTAACAGACTAAAATTTCCCTTGGCATCTCAAAAGGAGAATTTCCCATCGGATCTGGAAAAGCATAAATCTTACTCATGATCTTTATCATCATCATTCGTTGCTGGTGGCCGAACTCTTTTTTTCTTTTGTTTAAGGATCGGATGCCGCCGCTTATTCTCTGATCTTTCTGTGGTTTATTTGAACTGCACATCTGGCATGCAGACAAGGATCGCATGCATTTCGGGTGTGTACACGGGCTATGAGATGTAAGGCTTTGTTTGCCTTTCCAATCATAAACATCTATCAGGGATAGTGTTACGAGTTTACGATTGTTCGCCTGCTAATCAGCGGCGCAACGAATCGTTTGTTTGCGCAAGTGTGCCTTAGCATTAGGTCATGCAAGGGATTTAGGTGCTAATTGCATTTAGCTACCCGAGTATGCATCCCTTGTTCGGTTTACTTACCGACAATGGTATTTCGTGGGAAAACATCGCGTTGATGCTTAGGCTGGGTGATCGATTTACATACGACGCTTACCTGCATTAGCGCATTGCTTAGATGCGATGCGTTTCTGCCTTTTTGGATTGGTTTTGCATACGATGTGTGGATGCGTTGAACTCGATATTGGAAGTTTTTGAACGTTAAGTTGGGGCCCCACATACCACTCGGCTTTTTGTCGCCTCTTACGACAAGACGGCCTAGCTGTGAGTATATGCAAACGCCCTACTCACAGGACTGAATTAAATGATCTTATATGAGATAATACATCTTGTGTCTGTGAGATAATACATCTCATCTATTATCATCGTCTTTATTTTCATTATAGAGCTCAAAAGATGGGGTTATTCTGGTTGATTCCACATTGACTTCATTCGCTCTCGTCGGTGGTTACTGTTTGTAATACAAATCTTCCTTACTTCCATCACATTTGAAATGGATATTTGATATTGTATTGGCTTACATATTACTCATGCTCATCCTTGTGTATCTATTATTTATTATCTATTATCTATTGTTCTTTCTTGACTCGGTTACATCATTTACTAGCTGCTAATGGGTTGTACTCTATAGCATTTTTGTTACCATATATTATTATTTAGGTTCAATTACTTATAGTTGCATCTTTTGTTGTTATTTGCCGTGATACATTAGTGGTTCCAGAAATAGACAACAAAAGCATCCATCAAATATGTTCTTTCTTCATTATGTGGCATTATCCTTCAATTCGGTTGTCTACATCAGTAATCTATTTGGCTCCACTGGCAACACAACTCTAACGATTTTTCCGTCTCCATGGCATCTTTGCGAAGGTTTTCTAGTGCTGGGGTCAGTTTTCTTGTACACTTTGGGGAAGTCCTCCTTTTGGCGTCGACTATGCTGATTAGTGATGATACTTTAAATAACTGGTACAGTTATAATGTTAAATTTACTTTAATTTTTCTTTATTCTAACATTATAAATTTTCGCAGTCCTCTCTTTAATACCGGATCCAACTTGTATATCTTATCGCTGGCCATTGTTCAATATTGTTCTGTTCAATTCACATTGAATTTAAAAATTATTTCCATTGCTATAGTTCAGTCCGGACTGACTCAACTAAAAATGTGGCTTTCGAAGTAAACTTCAATGTCGAAAAATAGTTTAGTTTTCTATCGTCAAAGTTTGACCTGAAAATTTTACTTGAAATGTTTTACAGTGTAAATTATGACCCCCACACATCTGTTCATAATGCTGAATTACTTTGACAGTTGTGAGGTGTTTTTGGAAACAAATTTCTAAAGTGAGTAAATTGGTTAATGTGCTTAATTATTGGTTTCCAATACAATTGCCATTGACGATTGCTTTGGGATCATATTTATCGTGGCAATATTATACCGATAAGTTTGTTAGGCAGTTATTGTTATCCTTATGCGTTTGGCAGGCGTACAGTATTTCGTCGTAGCTTTCCAAGTATCCATTACATCCGCACTAGGCCTGGAACAACGTTAACATGTTCGTAAAACAATTGCAATCTGTTAACGGTCACGGACGATATTAAAAACCCTTCCTCTCTATTTAGGAAGCGGCTTTCATATTATTTGTACAACACTCTAATATGCAGTCAGCCGAACTTTAGTACATCTGAGTGACATTAACTAATTACTGTTTTTCATGTACCTACTTTATTTCTTTATTTTTATTTTGTTCTTATTTTTGCGAAGTTCTTTCAATGGAACAGTTGCTTTATTTATTAATGATTTTGTTTAAGTTTGATGATAAAAATATAAATTTAGACACACAAGCACGATGCAGCACAAACGACGAAACACACTCATTATATGCCAGTGGACCTGTGGCGGTTCCGCCAAACCCCACTGTTACTTACCCGAAGAACCCCCATAACTGCTACCCAACTTTCATAATTCCCTACTAATGCAATCGCATTAGCACCTGTAATTGCTTCACGCATCAAGCTTATCAAATTTATTTGTTTAAAAGCTTTTGGAAAAGAATTCTTACCTGCATTCATTCATTCGAATCTAAAAACTCCCCATAAGAATTCTATCCATATTTATCACAGATCCCGATCATACATACGCATTACCTAGGAATTCCTGTAAACAATTTCTCTCATAAGGGCATTCATGCAGGCATCAATGCATCTCTGCATTAGCGACCAAGAACCGAATTCTCGTTTAGTGTAAACACTCAACTAGAGTTCGACACTTCAGTCGCCTTAGATGTCATATACAATTGGCATAGATGTTATACAAACCGTCATTGTATAACCATCTAATTTCCTTCGCAATGACCTGCAGCTATTGATACCTTGCTCTTTGTTTGAATCTCCAAACAATCATCGACTTCGCGCATAGCCACCGGATTAAATTCAAAGCATAAACAATGCAAATATAGAATCCGTTTCTTACAACGAATTACCCCGCATATACAAATGCAAGCAAGGGATTCGTTTCGGCCACCGACCCAAGATACAATATACAATTTTCATTGTATAAAGTATCGCAACCCATTAGCACCTTTCATCATCATCATCATCATCGACACTACAACCGGGAGCCGGTCTTGGCCTTATTTAGCAAGTCCTGAGGCTTGTTAAATTTTCCACAATGATTTGTTTTTTTCCGGGCAAGGTCATTAGCCTTGCGCCACATTAGCACCTTTCCCAATCTCTATTCGGCTATTCACACATGGGCATCACTCATCTAAGACTTTTATGATGCCCTCGTCCCATCTTTTCCTTTAACACCATTTCTTCGATGCATCGTCGTCTATTTATTTAGCCGCCATGCACATCGTAAACCACGATCTTCCCGATTCCTTTGTGCTTGCCGCCTGCCTGCTTTGTTTTTCCATTGCCTTCGCGCATGAGTAAACAACACAGATCTAAACGATCACACATATACCAGCATGATCTCCATTACGAGATCTAATTTTCTATTCCACCAAGAGAGACTTTACGTTTCTCTGGTGGAAAGTAAAACATATCCTTAGTGGAGAGGATATCTACCACCACACTACCAAACTCACCCCAAAGGAGGGTTAAATCGTTAAGTCTTATTCCAACCACTAACCGGAGCGGTGGTCGTCCACCCTCTTTGGCGTGTGCATCGGAGTGCACACGCCCCGGAGTCGTGTTCATACTTTTTACACTGTCGAGTCAAGAGTCGCGTGCCACAAAAATGTATTCGGTTAGTATAGTGTCCCATACAGAACAAGTAAATAATAATTGCCTCCTCCGGTTGCGTCTTGCAAATTTGTTAAAGATAAAGGACAATAAAGAAAGGATCATCATCATCATCGGCACTACAACCGGGAACCGGTCTTGGCCTTATTTAGCAAGTCCTGAGGCTTGTTAAATTTTCCATAATGATTTATTTTGTCTGGGCAAGGTCATTAGTCTTGCGCCAGGGGCTCCCCGACGGGGAATCGAACCCCGGTCTCCCGGGTGACAGGCGGGTATACTGACCACTACACTATCGAGGAGCCCAAAAGAAAGAAAGAAAGGATCATTCAAACATTAAATCCGTGTGTTTTATTCAAAGTGCTAGGTGTGGTGAACAGTTTCTCTTCATTTTAGTGAAGTGACAAATCGGTTTGGCGGAACCTTGTGTGTTAGTGGGACGAGGTAGAACTCGCACCCATGCCGGTGCCACGACCACGTACACTACAGACCGATTTCCAACGATAATTGACCGTTGTTGGTGCTAATTCCGAATTCGATCGTTAATTTGAGACCTGATTCAATATACAAGCAATTAGTAAAGAAAATCGAATAAGAAAATGCACCAGCCGTATACCAAGCAATAACATAGCAATTCAACATTAGTTGAGTGTACTTGAGTTATGAAATCGAAATCATACACGCGGCAGTGGTCTGATGTGTTGAGCATCGGTTCCATTTTTAGTGACTACAACCTTCATGGCGTCAGTTCGAATCACGCGTTCTTCACTATCGTCGCAAACGCGATATGCTCACCTGTTGTGAATTGGCAATATATGTGACGGGCTCGAAATCACCACTATATAGAAATATTTGAGGCTGGATTCCGAATTAAATTCTCTACTGTTGTAATATTAGCTTTGCTCTCAGGGAGCGCGTCTCCTTGTCCTTAAAAGGACGAGGGATCTCTTAAGACCGCTCCTGAGAATGCTCGTTGCGGTCGTCGCCGTGCTTCCTCAAACCTGAGGGAAAAGTAGCGACCGATCGTAGTGGAAACTAAAGCCGCTAATTCCATATGCAACAGCCCCCGGCCTCCGCTGGGGTTGCTCAGCACAGGGAAACGAGTAAGGGATTGTTTTTGTGGATGGGCCACAGCTCTACTTACCAGTACGGTCAGTCGTCAGCCAAAACTCAGTAAATTAGTTAAAGTATTGTAGTTTTACTTCAACTCTTTTATTTTTCTCTTGTAAAGATGTGCTCCTGGGGTACTTCCTCCAGGGAAAGTGGATCTAAAGATACTGGCCTTGCGACTGACCGTAATTTTAATTTGTACATTTAAGTGTAACAACTGTTTACATGTGATTATTATAATGATACATACATTTTCCAAACAATGTTTCAAGAGTTACAGGATAGATGTGTGCTGTATATTTTGTTGTGGGCACGGGTGCGGATTCACTAATAACCCACCGCAGTTCACAAAATAAAACACAATTTATTGTTAGAATTTTACTTTTTAAATTTTATTGTTCCAAAGGCGTGTTTTTATTTAGCTCTTCCCCTTTTTTATGTCTGAAGTTTTATTTTTACAAATGGATGAAAGACACAGACATGTAAGTTACTTGAATTTATTCGGTTGTTGATGTAACCGGGGTTAAGAAATAAAACTTGTTTTCTTCAATTGATATTCGTTTTAATACTATTGTTATACTTTTCTTTACACAAATGGATGTAACCGGGTTTAAGAAATAAATCGTTTTGTTTTTTCAACCCAACTTCTTTATTTTGGTTTCGGCTAAAGTCTAAAACGGTCTCTTGTTGTTTTGTTGCAATTTAAGTACTAATAATTTACACAAACTTCTTTTAAAATATGTAATCCATAAAAATTATTATTTCTTGGGCACTGAGATACAAGATGCTTATGAACTCCGACTCGTTAACACTCGACTGGTTGACTCGTGCGGAGTCGGCCCTTGGCTGGGGGTAAGTTTTCGGTTCGTAAGAGAAAAAAATGAAGTTTCGCTTTGTGGTGACCAATGGGAGAGGATCTCTCTGAGCTGATCACGGCGAGATTGCATGGTTTATCCATGTTGCCAACTCATGGGTAAACGAAACCGAGAAAAGGAAATGGGACAAAAGGCATCATGGTGATGTGCATGCAGCTGTGTAAATAGTCCGCATGCCATTAAGGAAACTTGTGCTACAAGCAAATTAGATACTTGCACAATGGGTCGAATTCTTTGTGTGCTGGAGAATTCGGTTATTGGCGGCCAGATGCGAGATGCGTGAACTGCTTTTGTCGGTTGGACAAAAGTTGATGTGAATGTGGACAAGTCAGAAAATCTGCTGCGCACGTGTGTGACAGGGTACACTGGCTGACAGGGGCGCCGATAAGGTTTCCCAATGTATGATGATTGCTTATATGTTAATGAATTATTTTCAGGGAATTTTGATGTGATGCCTGGTGATGGGGGTTGGAATTGTGGGTGGTTCTTTGCGTAGCTTTAAAGAACCCCCACAGATGTGTGTTTATATATTTAGTAGTGTTTCGTCTTCCTGGAAAAGGGCAGAAACCCAGGAATTTCTTATTTTTACTTTACTTAATCTAAACCTAACTCTAATTATAAATGTAACTTAACCTAACTTAGAGTGATTATTATAAAATGAGCTATAAATAAAGTTGTATGATTAAGGGGATATAAGAATTACAGGATGTGGAGTGAAGTCAGTTATGGGTTAAAGGTAGAGTATTTTTTTCCGATTGTTCGTTGGAAAAACATAGAATGTTGCAAAATGGTTGGACGCTACAGTATTTAAACTGGTTGGGGGTAAGTTCAGTGTTGTGGTATATGATCTCGTTTGACTCAGTTACTAGTCTTCCGTCACGAATTCTACGTACGGTTCTGTCGTTGCCCATTCTCGCTCCATGTCCGACTCATCTTAATCTTCGCGACCTGATTATTCTCACTATTGTAGGTTTGACGTATAGCTATACCAATTCGCGATTATGGACTTTCCTCCATTGTCCTCCCTCTTCATCATATCGACCGCCGAAGACTTTAAAACCTTATTCTCGAATACGCGTAATCTGCTGTCTTCTCGCGTTGTAGGTGCCCATGTCTCGCATCCGCATAGAACAATCTTCATGATTATGGCTCTATAAATGCGGAGATTTATATTACGTGACAGCAGTTGCGATTTTAGCAGTTTGCTGACCGCGTAGCAACTAGCCTTACTGGAATATAATCTTTTCTCAATTTCCTTGGACATTTCGTGGCCGTCAGTATATAACAAAATTACATTATAAATAAATTGAAATAAAACTTATAGTCTAACCTAACTAGACTTTACCTAACTTTAAGGAAAAAGGGAAAAAACTTGTAGTTAACTGTGAGAAGTTAAGTATGATCACCATAATATGAAATAAATGTTCGCATGATCGTATCTATCTAATCTACAATATTATAGATTTATCCCTGAGAGTTATCTAATATCACTCCCCTTACAGGGAATTTCAGTTGATTGGGATGTATACACAGATTGAAACTTACTATTCTTACCATGGTAAAGAGGTCCTTCACGAAAAGTTGTCTCTCTTAACGTTAATCCTCGATCGATATCGAACTGAAAGCGACGATTCAACGCGCATACTTGAGTTCCATCACTCAAAAATCTGATCCACACAACTACGTCTGATCCTGACCTATTAGACTGAAAATTTTAGTAAACTAGATATAACATATTCTTTCGGACTTACTTAATAATAAACAAATTAATTAATAACTCACACGTTGAACGTATCGTACGGCACGCTAAGTGACAATGTTAAGAGCAAGTTTTCCGGAAGTTTAGTCTAGAGAGGCAGGACTCTTTTTCTTTTTTTTAAATTGAAAATGTCGAATTTGTCAACGCTTTTATTTATTTGGCGCAACTCATTTCACGTCTTCCCAACGACAGGTGTAGTGAAATAAAAATGTATGTACCTCACACATATTGATTGTCGAATTTGATGACCTGAACTGCGGTTATTCATCCTCACTCAAGAATCGTCACTGATGAGTAGAATAAATGATGTCAGAAATTTTGTTCAAGTTCAAGCATTGGTAGACGGTGTCAATACACCACCCGTGCTACCTTTAGCGTCACTAGTGAAACTTTCTTGCAATTAAATTTTATTTTCTGAGTACTACAATATTTTATTAAGTTTTCGTTTTGCTCATTTTTCATTTTTATTAAATTTATAGGAAAACTTGTTGAACATGTGGCACGTTGAATTATGCACTATTAGTAATTATTTTAACGTCGTTATATAACCGCCGGTTCGTCTGGTAATTGTATTCATTAAATTATCAGCAATAATATTCTATATGAATCTTAAAAATACATTTTACACGGTTGTTTCATGCACAGGACTGACGGGAAAAATAAAACTGTAGGACCGACAAAGCTCGCGGGTAAATCCAAACTGCTTTCGAGGAATTTGGATGTGGAAAATTTTATTTGGCAATGAGCTCGATGAAACTATGCAAGAAGAATATAAATAATATTTGTGTTTGGCGACACGAAAGATTTTAATGAATCAAGTTGAAATTAGACCGTCTTGTGAATTTCAATTTTTGGTATTCGAATATTTATGACGCGGTATTTTTGAAATTGAAATAAACTAGTTTTAAGGCATATGATGAATGAAAAACTTTTATAGGTTCGAGATGTAGATAAGGAATGTGGGTTATAAACCGATTTTTTTTATCAAGTTTTCGTTGTTATGTAATACGGAATTCACCCAATAAACCATTAATCTATCGGCACATGTGGGCTCAAGGGCTGGGTGCAATGCGTTGATATAATCAAGAAAGATGAGAATGGAAAAACTTCACACGAATATTGTTCCGTATGGGAATACTTTGCATCCGCTTCCTACTATTTCTTGCTTTTTCTTTTTAGATCTCTTTTTCATACTCCAACATGAAAGCTTTCCAATGATTTTTTTGGTAGCTAAGTTCTGACCGCCGACGAGACAACGCGCGCAACGGCCTCGTGATCCGTACCATCGGAACACTTGTGCAATCCGTTTTTGATATCTAATTTATTATTATTATTTATTGGCCTGTAGGGACCCCGAAGTTCATGACCTTGTGGGGGTTCTCTATATTACATGGAGAACCAACCCGCAATCCTAACCTAATTTCGACCGCTAACAGAGCGTCACATCAACCCCTATCCCACCGTTCAAGCTATTCCATCTCTAAAACATTTTTCCCAAAAGGACGCATAGCTAAACTCATTATCCTATACAGATAATGGATAATTGAGTTTGGCTATCTCTTCGCCATACGCAACTCCATTTCGTTAACCCATGAGATTTCCACCGGAAATCGCATCATGTCGGCATAGTCTGATCAAACGACGCGGTTGCATAATCATGCAACCGCTGGGGAGATTATGAAAGTATTTAATTTAGTTCCCATGATCAGATTTCCCTAGCCATGTCGGCGTCCTATTCACTTTCTCCAGACACTCCATTCGCTGGGGATCAATGATCTATTTTCGCAGGTGAAGAGCGCCAACTACATTTTCCTCTCCTCCACAATTCTGTCTCCCTACAGTTCAATGCACTCTGAGATCACCACAGCCATCACACTAGGGCAGTAGGTCATCCTCATAGGCTGCATTTGATACAAGGACACAAGCTATTCCGCTCCCTCTTTTGTTTTTTTCATCCTTCGCATGCCCAGTGACTCTCGAACGATATTCACCTCACTGAGCCATGCAAATAAGAAGATTCATGAGAAGAGCGCAATGATAATTGGCTAATAGCCGTGCGTATTGCACAATTACCCATCTTCATCCCTAATTGGGATTAGTCTTTACTTAAACATCATCGCGGATGGTCACACCGCTTAACGAGTCGTCTTTCCACCACCGCCGTGTCCGCATGTGGGTGCGTACACGTACTCTGAGTTGTCTTGCTGCCGAGAATTAGTGTAACATCAAAGTTCAAACCTCTAATGTTGATATTTAATATTTTGTTATCGGGCAGCTAAATGGCCAAGATATTGTATTATTTATTAATTGGTTGGATTTATTATGCCCCACGTTGGATGCCAAAATGCAACACCTGAGCGTAACCCCAGATGCTAACATTTATTAATTAATTATCAAGTTTGTGTTGATTATTGTTGAGTATTGTTGAATATTTATTTCAATTTGGAATTACTTACTCGCCTGGTCTTCTCCTCTTCTTGGTTTGGCAAATGGTCAAGTGTATGACTGATAATTGGCTTTGGGCATGGATGGGTAATTATCGCTACGTATGCGATATGAATTAATTGCCCAAAGAGAAGGCTTTGCTTCTGAATGAATGCGAATTTAATTCTATGCAATGTAGGAAAGGCGAGTATTGGATTGTATGCAGAATATTTTGAGGATTGATCATATAGATGGAATCCTAGGATGATGAAATATTAATTGTTTGAGAGGGGGTGTAAAGCGAGGTGTAACATTAGTTGTGTTGGATATTTACCCCTTAAAGTAATTTAGTGATTGCTGCAGTAATCTCTTAAATAGTGCATCCAAAAATAAGCTGATCAAATCTCTAAAAGTGATCTTAGATGTTTAGTCATAAAGTGAATGGACAGAGAAAAAAAACGACATGTGTTGATATCCTTGTCTTATGACATTATTATTTTTTTGTTTTTGTTCTGTAAATAATTGTATTTTTCTATTGTTCACCGAATTGAACAATCATCTCCATTGAACAAAAAGAAAACCAACAAATAAAAAGAACATAAACCAAAAACCAGTGTTTCTTTTTTACTCTCGTGAACGTTATCCAGCAGTAAAATATGATGGGGATAGGAGTGAACCGCGTGTCCGTGTTCGCCACATCAACTCGTACCCCACAACCTCACCGACTGGACTCCGCCATCGTTCCCTGTCCTGTGCACTCTCATTCCATACTTGACCAGCCGATCCGATCTCCTCAAGGTCAAACCTAACATTGTCCTCCCATCTCCGTCGCGGCCGTCCACCGGTCTCTTTCCCACTGGTCTACCGTCAAGAATTCTACGCACGGTCCTATCGTTGCTCATTCGCGCTACATGTCCGGCCCATCTTAATCTTCGCGACTTGATTACTTTCACTATTGTAGGTTTGCGGTGTAGCTCTTCCAATTCGTGGTTGTGGAGTTTTCTCCATTGTCCTGCCTCCTCTTCATATTTACCTGCAAAGATACCCCTTAAAACTTTATTCTCGAACACGCGATATTGTTTCCTTCCCGCTTTATAAGAGCCCATGTTTCGCATCCGTATAGAGCAATAGGCAGGATTATGGTTCTATAGACACGGAGCTTTATGTTACGAGATAGCAGTTTGGATTTCGGCAGTTTACTGACTGCGTGCTAACTAGCGTTGCCAGAGTGTAGTCTTTTGGTAATATCCTTCGACATTTCGTTACTGGCCGTCAGTAGATATTTAAATCCTTTAACTTTTTCAAATATGTTGCCTCTGAGATTTATATGTGTTCCCTGAGGTCCACCTGCTCTCGCCGTAATCATGTATTTTGTATGTGGTTGGGAGCAATGATATTCCTCTGTAGTTTTCGCAGTCAGATCTGTCGCCTTTTTTGACAATGGGGACGACTATTGAGGTTTTCCATTCTTCCGGAGTGACTTCCGTATCCTATATTGTTTTGATGAGCTGGTGGATCTTTCATGCCTCACAAGCTCTGCCGATATGCAGTCGACTCCGGGAGCTTTGTTGTTTTTCAATCGATTTATTGCATCTACAACTACGTTGAAAAAGGGTTCTGGGATCTGAGGCTCGGCTGTATGTACGTCTGGTGCGTTTATTTGTGGTTGATGTGTGCGCACATCGAGCAGGTTTTCAAAGTACTGCTTCCATCTTGTCACGATATTGTTTGTTTCTGTGACCAGACAGCCGTTTGCGTCTCGAATTATTTTGGCTCTCCCTCGGTAGTTTTTGGTATCTAAATAAACACAAAATACCTAATTCCATGATCGGTTCGACCGACAAGTCTTACTGTGGGATCCTAAGCAAACAACCGATCTCTACACACGCGTCCGTGCGCAGTGCAGTGTTATCTGTGGGGTCCGAAGCAATCACACGGATCTCTACATGTGCGTCTTAGTGCTGTGGAAAGTTTGAAAATATACAGACGAGTGATGTGCAGTGCGGGAAAACCTCCTCCCCTTCCTTTACTTGCGTCTGTTTTTCCTCTTTTTCACAACTCTGTTGTGTGCCTCGGGTATCGATATTGCCGATTGATGTATAATCTTTGGAGAGTTTTTGGGGTTTAGGTGGCGTAATTTTCGTCATGGAAGGGACGTAAGCTGGATTTCGGCACGGTTGTAGTGGAACACCTACTACAAGGGCAAAACAACTGTAATGGTTGTGTGGGGTTTGTCTATTCTACATGAGAATCAACCCACAATCCAACCACAATTTCCATCTTATTTCGACCGCTTTCAGCCCGTCATGCATATGGATTTCCTTTATATGCTATTCACCTGAAATACATGTTTTCCCCAAGGACGCATGTATTTCAGGTGAATAGCATATGCAGATAATGCATAATTGAGTTTAGCGACTATCTTCGCCATAGGGCAACACTATTGCTCTAACCATGGGATTTCCGCCGTAAATTCCATTCGTATTGGTTAGCAACAACCAAGTCAACCCAACCGCCGCGGTTGCAGCATCACCCATTGGCTTGGGTATTTACCAACATTCCATAGAGTTTTTCCCACGATATTATTTCCCTAGCCGATTCGGCGTCCTATTGACCTTTCCCAGATCACCCATTCGCCTGGGATCAACGATCTCTTTTTGCAGGTGAATAACATCAGCTAGGTTCTCCTCTCCTTCGCAGTTCTGTCTTTCCACGGTTCAATGTTCTCTGACTACACCATAGCCGTACCACTGGGTCAGTAGGTCATGTCAGTAGCTGCATTTGATACCAACACACACAACCAAAGCTACCTCGAGATCAAAGCACATCGTGTTTCTGTTCTCTCATTCTCCACGTCCGTCAATTACCAATTAACTGCAGTTACCACAATTCAACGAGCGAAGCCGAGAGAGCATAGGCGTGGTCTCTTTTGGTTGCCCTGTGTGTAAAGTGAAATACAGAATTTCACCCTTAATCCAACAGACACATCTCAACCAGAGTCGAGGATTAACCTGCTTCGTGTGCGCACACACAACATAGAGCCAAGTTTGATCACATTAGTCGAGCGGGTCCGTACGGTGTTAGTGTCTTATTAATTAATTATCGCGCGACTTCTACTGTCGTATTTAAATTATTTATCCTGGATATTCACTCTAATGACTTAACACCAATGTGTTTGATTCCAACGCGAAATAATAGCCGTTCATATAAAGTGATTTAGTTACGCAATTACACCACAATCCAAATGAAGCTTTATTTGTTAAATCATTAAATCAGACCGGAATTCTTGTATAAATTCCTTTATATAGTGAAGTATTGTGTCTACATTATCTGTATTAACCAATGTTATTTTAAAGAATTTTGAGTAAAAAAAATAAAAAAACAAAGAAACAGTTTCAACAAGAAAATAAAAAAACCTTTAATATATCTACTACAGTGCGTTTATATTCATTCTTCTTCCGGTGAACAATTTTTCGGTGGACAAGTGCTTGGGGATAAAGTGAATCTAGTGCCCGTCTTTGGCTACAATACTTTTTACCCCCACAGTTGCTTTCGCTTATCTATCGCTGGTCCTCACTTGCCTCCTTTTCTGAGACGGTATTGGTTTTATGTGTGGGGCCATTCCAATAGAACGGGAATTTCGCGTCGATCTTTGTAATATACACGGCCTTAGATGTAATTTCTCCCCTGTGTCCGCCCACGTTTCCAACCGGAAACCAACAATCCTAGCACTTAGGGAAATCCAGATAATAACTAATGCAGATGTTATCCGATTTCAATCTACTTAGATATAACTTTGTGATGTTTAGATATAGCGTTTGTGATGATATAAAGGGCGTGCTATTCGACCGACGCTATGCGGGTTGGAATCACTAAAAATATAATCAAAGCCTCAACACATTAGTCCACTGTCGCGTGTTCCAGAGCTTAAAGTGTTTGAATAAAACATTTTATTTGATATCTTAGAAACAAATTACTAAAAATATGCTTTTTTTGAGGCTTTGAAACCCATCTAGCGCCTTAAAAGTTTCAAAGCTTGGGTCATGATTATTTAAAATAAAACAGAAATGTGGTTTTTGAAAAAGACTAGGCCGGGAAGTTGACGACCGTAAAGTCGCGAGAGGCGTGGCGAGCCGCTCTAATATTATATACAGAGCGGTCCAATTTCATTTGGGGAAGTGTTGATTTCCTTCTTTCATTCGATAATGAAGCGCATCGAAAGCTCCACAAAGTGTACGGAGATGCTGCTCTAAGTGAAACAACGTGCCGTGATTGGTTCCATCGCTTGAAAGACGGTGATTTCTATTTGACGACCGACCGCGTGCAGAAATGCCAAAAACCTTCGAAGACGCTGAATTGGAGGCATTGCTCGATGAGGATCCATGCCAAACGCAACAGGAGCTTTCATCAGCATTAGGTGTTACCCGCCAAGCCATTTCCAAGCGATTGCGTGTGCTGGGAATGATTCAAAAGTAAGGAACTTGGTTTCCTTATGCTTTGAAGCCATGGGACGTTGAACATCGTTTTTTTTTTGGCTGTGAACAACTGCTCCAGTGGCAAAAAAGGGAAGGTTTTCTTTATCGCATCGTGACGGTGGAAAAGGGAAAGAACATTTTTAACACTAACACGAGTGAACGGGCTGATTTTTCAACACGACACAGAACAAATAAAGTATAATAACAGTAACTGGTGTGAAGTGGCAAAACGGGAGTAAATTTTAAGACTCTGGTCCTCTGAATCTCATAATTCATCAGTACAAAATATAACCACAAGGAAATAAGGAGTTTCACACAGCAGACAAAAGGCGAAACACCACCAAAGCAATCTACCCAACAAAATACATAAGTATTTATTTTAAATATAAAATTAAGAATAGTGAATTTCCGTTTTAGAAAATACTATACAAAAGTAAAATATACATACATATATAAATAAACAAAACAAAATACCACATTCCGACTGAGTTAAGAAGTTTAACTTGTAAATAAAAAAACAACATTTCGAGTGGCTTTTATTAAATACGAAGATTGGCTCAATCCACCATCCACACGCCACATCGGAGCAAGTAACATCAGTATTGTTTAATTTATACAACCGCAAGATCAACTCTTTAGCTTTAATGGCTTCTCTGCATCCGGAATCGAACCAGATATTTCTGTTGAGTTTGATACTCTTTACGCTGTGTGGAATATAGGTTCGCACAAGCAGAATTGTGCCTGTAAATGTGTCCGCTATAGAGCTGTGGCGTTTCTAACAGATGCACACAAATATACAAGCAAATAGTGAAGAACACCGAAAGAAAATCGAATAAGAAAATGCATCAGCCGTATACCAAGCAATAACATAGCAATTCCACATCAGTTGAATGTACTTGAGTTTAGAAATCGAATTCGTACACGCGGCAGTGGCCTGATGTGTTGCGCATTCGTTCAATTTTTAGTGATTCTAACCGTCATATCGTCAGTTCAAATCACACGTTCTTCACTATAATTGGTGACCCCGACGTGATCTGTATACACACAAAAATACTCTCCCATAGGTAAACAGAACTTTACTACTACAATCACGACTTCCGCATAGAGTACCGGCACACTCGCCTGCTCCGACGTTCCCTCGTTCGCTCGTTCCTCACTCGTTCCTCGCTCCGTCGTTCGCACACGAAGTTGATCGTAACAAAGTTACTGAAGAGGGAGTAGTGTGACGTTTCTAACAGATACACACAAATAAACAAGCAAATAGTGAAGAACACCGAAAGAAAATCGAATAAGAAAATGCATTAGCCATATACCAAGCAATAACATAGCAATTCCACATCAGTTGAATGTACTTGAGTTTAGAAATCGAATTCGTACACGCGGCAGTGGCCTGATGTGTTGCGCATTCGTTCAATTTTTAGTGATTCTAACCGTCATATCGTCAGTTCAAATCACACGTTCTTCACTATCGTCGCAAAACGCCATAATTGGTGACCCCGACGTGATCTGTATACACACAACAAATACTCTCCCATAGGTAAACAGAACTTTACTACTACAATCACGACTTCCGCATAGAGCACCGGCACACTCGCCTGCTTCGACGTTCCCTCGTTCGCTCGTTCCTCACTCGTTGTATCGTCAGTTCGAATCACACGTTCTTCACTATCGTCGCAAAATGCCTTAGAGTCAACATCGTTATTGAGGAAAAATAACGATCAATTCAACTTCCCAAAAAAGTTGTTTGTTTGTTTGTTTGCAGACGCATTTATTCACAAAGTCTTTTTTTTTATGTTTTACAATTTTAGTCTAAATGCTAAACCTATCTTAATAATTTTACTACATAATGTAATTTACTGGCTCTTCACAAGCACTCTAAATTATACAATATTATATGCTTAATTTATGCCTTTCAGCTAACATTTTCTTTTATTTATTCTTAATATAATACACATACATTATAAAAAAATAAACTATTATCTTAGAGGTCTACCTCTTCTTCTTTTAGAGGCATTATGAGGATTTTTTGGAGGATGCAAAAATTTTAAAAACAAAATAAGTGCTTAATGAAAACAAAAAAGATAAAATAACAAAAATTAACGGGAAGGAGGGCAAAGGAAAAGGAAGGGAGGAAGCTGCGCCAGAGCTGAATATTATATCTGAGGACGTGAAGTCCTTTCTTCGTTTTGGAGCCACCACCAGTTGGGGTTGGTTCGGTCTTTTATTGATTTATCTCTTTCACTGATCACCATACTGAAACGAAGTCGGTCTGGCCTATTAGAGATATCGCTATCGTGGACAATTCGTTTATCCCTAGCACCACGGAAAGCGTGGTATATAATAGGTATTCCACCCTCATCTTGGATTAGACCTTTTCCGTCCAAGAAGAGGAACGCCTCTGGGGGAATGAACCCGTTCTGGAGGGTACTCTCCAGATACATATCGTTCGGATAATATGCTCCCGCGATAAGATTATTTACACTGCACATTGCCCTTGCAATGTGGCCACGAATAATTTTTATAATGAAGTTGTCTATCCTAGTTAGTCCTGATTTATCATACAGGGTTTTATTATGGTAAAATTTCTGGTATCGTGACTCTGGTGTTCTATTAAGTCCGAGGCAGGAACGCAAACACTGTCTCTCGAACACGCGAATCTTTTCCATGTAGAATGGGGATATATTGTACCATATTGGACAGCCATAGACCAACACTGGTCGGATGAATGCCGAATATGAGATTATTTTAACTTTTGGATTGAGAATACTGCTTCGGAATAGACTTTTTGTGGCAACAAATGCGTTTCTTGCTGCAGAGAGTGTGACTGCTATATGCTTGTCAAAGTATAAATACTGATCAAGCCAAATACCGAGATATCTGACTACAGTTTTCACTTGTAGTGGGAGATTATTATTCCCTACGATAGAGAAGTTTTTCCAATTGTACTTTGTATCCTGAGAGGCTCTGGAGAGAGGTGTTCTGAAAAGGATAGTCTCGGTTTTGTGGAAATTAATTTTTAGTTTCCAGTCATTACAAAAACATTTTATTTTATTGAAGTCGTCCTGGAGAAGTCTATTGATGACATCTATTTTCTCTCCTGATCTGTATACCACAATGTCGTCTGCGTATGCAATGGCATTGTTAAGCTTACCCACTAAATCACTGGTGTAAATATTAAACAGAATGGGAGAATTCAGCGCCCCTTGTTGTAAACCGTTTGTAATTTTGAAGGTCTTGCTTGAGAATATATCTCCGCATTTTACTACAAATTGCTTGTCCGTTATCATTTCGTAAATGTTTTACAATAGATAATGAGGCATTCTCAGGTTTTCTAACTTATGAAGAAGTCCTTCTAACCACACGGTGTCGAAAGCCTTTTCAAAGTCAACTAAGCAGGCACCTGTGCATTGGCGCTTTGTCTTGTTCCATTGTATGTCGGAAACAAGCTTTGACGCGGCATGCACCGTACTATGTCCCGCTTTAAAGCCAAACTGGTTGTTGGGGATGATTTCATTTTCATCACACCAGTTCATCAGTGCTTTGTTTATGATCTTCTCGTAAACCTTGCTGATATTTGGCAGCAAGCTAATCGCACGAAGGTTGGTTGGATTGGTCCTGTCTTTACCCTTTTTAGGGATGGGGTGGACTATTGCAGTTTTCCAGTGAGTTGGATAGTATGCCTTATTTAAGACGTTGTTGAATAGCGTAGTGTAGATTTGTACTGCTTCAGGAGGCAAATGTTTTAAAACTACATTTGGGATGCTATCTATCCCAGAAGACTTTTTGCTTTTGATTGACTTAAGGATGTTCGTAAGTTCATCCTTACTCACAAACATATTCATATTCTGGTTACTCCTGGGGGAGTCCGCTCTGTTATTTTCACTGAATGTGGTAAAACTACGGTTTTGGTTCCTCCAGGTACTAAGTTGATTTCTCAGTGAGCTGTAGGTCTGGAATGCGTTGTTTTCGAGGATCGTATTGGAGTGAGTGGATTCGTTCACTCTGTATACTGCCTCGAAACATGCACCAATTGAGTTCACTTTGTCTTGCGGGTCTTCGACTAATATTACTTCTTCGTTGGAGTTGATATGCTCCAGATTGAGTCCTGAGTTCAGCATTGCTTGACAATTCTCAGGAGTCCGTGGGACTCGCAAATATGGAATGTCATTGTGATCTTTCTTTCGAAAAGTTTTATTGATTTGTGAGAACATATTCGATCCGCTAGCTTGAATGGCTTGTATTTTGTTCTTCCACTCTTCATTTATTCTTGAACGGTAATTGTCACGGATCAATTTTTGGAGATTTTTGATTAGGGACTTAAGTGTTCTTATTTCCTGACTATTTGGGTCGCTGAACTGTCTATAAAGTCTTTTCAGCTTTGAGAGCATAATGCTCTTTTGCTTATACAAAGCGTCAATTGCTGATGTCCTGTACTTATTAGTATAACCGTCAGTATGGGGAACTTTAGGTATGGAACGATTCATTGCATTGGTAATAATATCGTCCAATGTTGTTAAGTAATGATCGATTTCGTCGTTATGGAGGTTTCTAATAGTCGGTGGGTCTATGGCACTGTTACGAAGTTCTTTTTTTATTAATCGATCAAAGCGTGACCAGTGAGCTTTTCGAAAATTGAAAGAGTGGATCTGGTCGAACTGCTCTAGTGAATATTGTTCATTTGGGACTTCAATTATGGCTCCAAATCCGTAATGGTCGCTATCGTAATCGATTGTGCGAAGACAGTTTCGCGTACCCAAAAAAAGTTGTTCAGACTTTCCCATTTGGGTTTGTCGTTCTTTTGGGAGTTTTCTCGTTAACGTTGCAGTTGGTTAGAGCAAATTTACCTGACACGACACAGTGGTTTGAAGTGCCCAAGGGCGTAGACATTTTAATTGTGTATTTGTTCGGTAGGGAGGTGAGAAAAAGGTTCAGTGTGTTGGTGGATTGACAATCTGTATTTGGTACCCCTGTGTGCTAACTGGAGAGTTGAGTTAAATTATTTGAATCAGCGAAGAGCTGAACATACTGACCCTCAGGTTTTGGGTGTCCGGAGCCACCGAGAATTATGCACATTGAAATCACGCGCAATAACGATTTCAGTGTGGGGATATAGGGTCAAGATTTTATCGATAGAATCAGATAGAGCATCAAATTCGTTCAAGGATGTGTTTCTATCCAAGTTCTGGCTTCTGTAAACAAGGCAGTAATGTATGATATGCCTACGAATGTGAAGTTTTAGCCACGAGAAATTAAATTCTGGATTGGAGCAGAGCCCATATTGTGGGTGAAGCTGATACGCAATATCACTTCATATGTATGTAGCTAGACCACGATGGAAAGAACAAAGGCACTTAGTTAAGGTTACATTCTGAATCGTAACTAAACAACGATGGTTCATCATATTGTTACGGATCTTTAATTTCACGTCTAGCGGCTTCCTAGGTCCGATCTCTGGATTGCGAAATGATTCAAATCAAATTCCGAAAGTTCGCTCTCCTTACTTTAATGGATTTACTTATTTACACTTATTATTTTACACGTGTTAATTACACTTATTCTTCAACATCGACCTTCGTGTTATGCTGTCAGTTTTTCTTTTTCTTGACTCTTGACTGACACTTACTATTCCGCTGTCAGTTTGCCTGCTTCTCTATGTCGTCTATCTCGCACTAGATGGCGTGCTTCATCATCATCATCATCGGCACTACAACCGGGATCCGGTGTTGGCCTTATTTAGCAAGTCTCGATACTTGTTAAATTTTCCATAATAAGTTATTTTTACGGGCAAGGTTATTAGCCTTGCGCCGGAGATGGCGTGCTTAATGTTCGTAAATTCGTCACAATATGTTATCACTTTCCAAGAAGTTACCACAATTTTCATTGAAATGCAAAGTATGAGCGCAAAACATTCTCAAAAGCTACTGTTTCCTCGTTTATGAGCATTTTAATCACATTTTCGGATACACTTTTTAAATACTGAAATTGTTATGTAAAATTCGCCTTCATTCTTTGTTAATTCCTACAGTTTCAAAAATGGTACAAAGAGTTAACTGGCGATCAGATCTGATAAGATTAACAATTTTTCAATATTCTTTCCTGGAAATGTGATTTAGACCTTCATCATTCTCAAACTAATCTCGCCAGTCTCGAAACGCGAAACTAATCAGAAATGCGCACACGTAATATATAGCATATCCATTGCCATATTTTTTTTTTTTTTTTAATAAGGGATAACATTCAGTAACGAATTCTCCATGTCTCATATCCAATTTTACGGCAATTTCTTGTTCTAATAAAACAAATCTTTTTTTTATTTTGGAATTTAAAAAACGAACAGCTCTTATACAAACGAAGACCACGGTCAGATTGATATGTTCTCTGACAAGGAAAAGGCGGCAATTTCAAACAGAAGTCTTCACGCCGCATGGCTATTGGTTGTATAATTTTGGTTCATATAGAGTGCCGTAAAAAATTATAGACTAACACGTAAATTTTCAGTTTTCTTGGAATGGGTAATAAACTTTTCTGACTAGTTTTGTGACAAAATATTGTCAACCTTTAATGGCTTAATTGATTTTTTGACCAGGAATGGTAATTAATTTTCTGTGCAAAATTCTAAGCTCAAGACTGACTGAACTAAAGTGAAAAAATCCAAGCTTCATTCCAAGAAAACTGAAAATTTACGTTTGAGTATATAATTTTGCACATCACTGTATAGGTATATCTACGATATACGCACAATATCGTTATTTTATAGCCTTTCATCCATAACTGCTGTTTTATAAATTTATGTTTCTCCATACCAGAAATTATCCCAAACTCGTTGAACTAGCACTCTATCTATTCTGATTCCGGCTCCCCGACCTCTGGTTTGAGGCTTAAGACCATACGAATTAAGAAACATGACAAACAGGTTGTTAGGAAATGTTTATTATGTTATCACATTAAGTTGCTAAAGTGCGCAGCTCGTTGGTTTATAGATTGAATTTTCATTTTTAGCACCAATATGGTAACCTTGAAAAGGTAAACAAGAATCCCAAAGCAGTAAAAATGTCCTACTTTTTTTTCTTCTGAATTAGACACGCGAGTTTTTCACTCAAAAGTAAACAACATATACATCGTTATAAGATTTAGTAGTAGTTTACTATAATGACATCGCGTGACAAAGATGTAAAGCTGGTTTTTACGTTCTTGCCCGTCGTTAGCAGTGGATTTCCAAGCCGCAATTCGATTTTATTATACTCGTACATCAGCAATCATCACAAGAGAAACGTTACTCTTATCTGAATATTTTCCTGGTTAGAATCACCAATTACATTGTTAAGTAAATTCAAGAAATTCGTTCTTCACGTAATTAAATTTTCATTGCCGCGATAAAATGTCGTTAATCTAGTTCAAAAGAATGTTGAATCTCAGACAGTCAACATTTTTGGGGTGTACCGAATTTTATGTAGTTTCCCATCGCTTCACTTAAATTTCTCTTTCCGTGTTTCTACGAAAGAACTATGTCGTCGAAATTGAAGAAACAAACAATTGGAAGTGGCTGTCTTCTTCGTGTTGACAGAGGGCATGCCTCCTCAAATACCTTAGCCAATTTGCAAAATTTCGAGGAGAAATATAGAAGCAATGACTATTCAAAGCAGATTCAGCGCCAAATTAGAGAACATCCCATTCCAATTGGGCAGAATTTGGCAAACATTGCCAAACGATCTTAGATTGCAAAAGAGTATACTAACCTAAAGGCAATCGAACCGAAAATTCTTATCAAAATACTTTAGGAAACCTTCTAAAATACACCCAAGATTATTATAGTAACCCAGATGAAATACACGTATATCGTCAAAATTGTTGTGATAGGAAATGTCTTGTGATATAATTAGAACTAGGTAAGATTTTAATAATAAAATTAGAGTGGTTTTTTATAATTTCAATATGTATCCTTTCAAGGCTGTTAAGCCTGTGCACTACACCGTCACAGTACAACCTGACATAGGTTTTCTAGCTCTGAGTTTCATATTATCCACAAAAGTTAATAGAGAAAACTTACACGTATTGCTCGCCCAAGTGTTTTAAAATATATATGGTAAAACTAAAAATAAATTGTAGATGGAAGACGTCAAGTTTGTTTTCATGAAATAAAAAAACAAAAACAAACAAGGAGAGTTTAGTATGCATATAAATAACACGACCAAGTTAAAATTTAAAATTAGTTTTACCCTGCTGATGTTTTAAAACAAATGATATAGTGCTACTTCCATAAAAAAAGTGTGTCAAATAGATGGCATTGTGGGCTCAGTTTATGTCGTCCCACAAATACGATGAAAAGCTTAGTTTAGGAAAGCTACAACAATGTCATTATGAATCACTTTCTTAGATACCCATGGTTTTGTTCAAATGTAATATCTGGGTTATGAGAGATCATCGAACTATTACGAGGGTTGCCTCTTATGTTTCGGGATTGGGCAACCCTAGTGTTGCAATCCGGCAATTGACAGCTCTGTCGTCAAGTTGGACATTTTTGAGGTTATACGCACTCAGAACGTTTTGACATACGAGCGCTATTTGTATTGTTTACAGTAACTTAAAAGATTCATCTCGACCCAAAAATGGAATTAAATCGTCAACATTTTCGTGCGATTATTTTTTACAACTTTCGGCGTGGATTAACTCAGCAACAGTGCATGGATGAACTTGATTCAATTTTTGGCGATGAAGCTCCATCAAGGGCCAGTGTTTATCGATGGTATGGTGAATTCAATCGTGGTCGTAGTTCACTCCAAGATGAATTTCGTGAAGGTCGTCCAAAATCAGTTGTTGTTCCGAAAACCATGCTGTGATGTTGTGCGCGAACTGATATTGGAAGACCGTCATGTGACCTATCGTGAGATTGAGACAACCTTAGGCGTTAGTGGGACCAGCATACATTCAATATTGCATAAACATTTGACTGTCAAAAAAATTTGTTCGCGTTGGATCCCGCACAATTTGTCAATCGCCCAAAAAAAGGCTCGTGTCAATTGGTCGAAAGAAATGCTGAAAAAATACGGTCGCGGTGCTTCGAAACACGCCTATGACATCGTGACAGGTGATGAATCGTGGATCTACGCGCATGAGCCCGAAAGTAAACAGCAGTCGACTGTCTGGGTGTTTCAAGATGAGCCAAATCCAACAAAAGTTGTTCGCGCACGAAGCACTTCCAAGCAAATGGTCGCCTGTTTTTTCGGAAAAACTGGACATGTCGCAACCGTACCACGAGAACAACGCAGAACAGTCAATTCTGAGTGGTACGCAACCATTTGTTTGCCAGTTGTCTTCCAAGAAATCAGGAAAACCAACCGCCGAAGACGGATCACTCTTCACCACGACAATGCGAGCTCTCATACATCGGCTGCGACAACTGCATTTTTGAGCACCCAAAACATCGATTTGATGGGTCATCCGCCATATAGTCCTGACTTGGCACCGAATGACTTCTTTTTATTCCCGTACGTAAAAAACAAACTGAGAGGTCAACGTTTTTCGACACCTGAAGAAGCGGTTGCTGCATTCAGAATGCATGTGTTGGAGATACCTCAATCAGAGTGGCAAAAGTGCTTCGACAATTGGTTCAAACGCATGCAAAAGTGTATAGATCTTCATGGGGAATATTTTGAAAAACTATAAAGTGATTTTCGATGATCAATATTTGTTTTTGTTCTCTAATCCCGAAATATAAAAGGCAACCCTCGTATTTTGATGTGCTGGAGATACCCCAATCAGAGTGGCAAAAGTGCTTCGACAATTGGTTCAAACGCATGCAAAAGTGTATAGATCTTCATGGGGAATATTTTGAAAAAGAATAAAGTGATTTTCGATGATCAATATTTGTTTTTGTTCTCTAATCCCGAAATATAAAAGGCAACCCTCGTATACATAAAATAAAGGCAGATTAGACAAACTAAAGTGCAAAGCTAATGTTAGATGCAATTTCTTATAATACGTTCGCCAAAATGACAATATACAGAACGGGAGCGGAAGAAAAAGCAGATAATTAGAAAAACGGCTGACGACGTGTATCGATTTTGCATCCCTGTAAATTGTAATGGCGAGGGAGCATATGTCCTGGTAGAATGTTCAACATTTGTGTGGTTCGACTGAAGAACGATCATCTGTGCTTTACTTTTTTTCTTGGCTGTGAATTTGGGTGCATACTGTGCTTGGCAGCTGTTGCAGGTGAAAATTGTGGTTTGGGAAGAATGGGTGGGTTAAGTCAACTGCAAATCTTCATGAGCAATGCTTGTGGTTATGGTGGGGGGGGGGGGGGGGGGGGGGGGGGGGGGGGGGTAGAAGTATAATTGTATGGCACGGCTTCATTTTATTCCCCGACACTTGATCAAAGAAATTGTCACCAAGAGGAGAGACTATAAATAAAACGCACTGATTGTTTCAGTGTTCAATTAGTTTTTTTTTATTTGTTCTTTATTTTCGCTACTGCTAAAGGGTATTCCGGTGCTAATTTGCACTTGTTTCAAAAATAATTACGGTGCAAAACGTGTTGGCGGCAACTAAGTAATAGTTAAATTTGAAGGGTCAGGTCCAGTGAGAATTTGTTAAAAATCGTGAAAACTTTCGCGACAATTTTACACTGAAACTGCATATACCACAGATTTCACCCGACTCTTTAAAATTTGCGAAATTAATTTTTGGCCTGAGCGGCAGCGTGACTTCGCGCGATGGTGATTGAGCTGTGACTGACTCGAATCAGGGGTGGAATTCGTATTTCATTCCACACACAGGACAACCAAAAGAGACCACGCCTCTGCTCTCTCAACCTCACGCCCGCCGAAGTGTGGGCAACTTATGTTAATTGGGTAATTAACGGACATGGGGAATGAGAGAACAGAAACATGATGTGCTGTGATCTCGGGGTAGCTTTGGTTGTGTGTGTTGGTATCAAATGCAGCTACTGACATGACCTACTGACCCAGTGGTACGGCTATGGTGTAGTCAGAGAACATTAAACCGTGGAAAGACAGAAATTCAGAGGAGAGGAAAATTTAGGTGGTGGAATTCACCTGCAAAAAGAGATCATTGATCCCAAGCGAGTGGATGATCTGATGAAAAGCCGAAGTGACGCCAAATTGGCTAGGGTAATTTATCATGACAACTAATTAGATATTTTGATAAATTCCCCAGCGGTTTCGATATGATGCGACGGCGTCGTTTGCTTCGACTTGTTGTTGCTACCCGAAATGACTTTGAAATTTCCTGTGGAAATCTCATGGGTTAATGCAATAGTGTTGCCATATGGCATGCAATTGTGCATTAACCGAATAGATTAATGGCTTCCGGCCAGTCTTCTTTTATGGACTTATCTACTGCAGGTGAAATAGCCGACGGTAGGAATTGGGATTGGGTTGATGGACTGTTAGCGGTCGAAATAAAGCGGGTTGGAATTGTGGGTTGGTTCTCGATGTAATATAGAGAAACCCCACAGTTACATCTAAACCGCAGAAAGAGATACGCATATATTCTACTGACGTGATTGAACGCGCCCGCATTCCTACGACTTCCGTTGGTTTATAACATTCTATCGGGCAATATTATTATTATTTTTTTAATAGACATTTCTCAGGAAAGACAAACTATAGCGCTAGATCAGCGCCATGAGATGCTATTTTGTCTCAACCAGATCCATCAACCAACCGCCGAAATATGCTCGAGGGGTTCTTCCAAATCAGTTCCCCGAACCTATAGCTTAATGGGGTGTTAGTTCACCGGGAGCTGAACATTGGGACGTAACCTGCCACTCGGTAATTGTGCCGAATTCCCACAATAGCAAGAGTCGTCAATTGAATCTTCGTATGCACAATTGAATGTATGATACATGTTACGGTTTTGAGTAGTTTTATTTTGACAGTCACTTTAGCTTTGCAATGTTCGAATGGGGTGTTGAAAATTGCGATAACTCTTCTGCCTAAACAAGTAAGTAAGTAAGTGTGGTGGGTACTCATCGCAAGGTGTACCAGATTTTAAACTGCTCTTTGATGTGGTTTAGTGTTCAATTTAAATCTAAACGATGTCGCTACGGCAGTTGGTCTTATTGAGGTGGCTATTCATCATCACCATCGCCACTACAACCGGGATCCGGTCTTGGCCCTATTTAACAAATCTCTTCGCCGGTCCCGATTTCGAGCTGATGTCATCCACTTTGGCACTCCCAGGCTCTGGGCCTCCTGCCCTACGCCATCCCTCCATCGCAGACAAGGTCCGCCGCGCTGTCTCCTTCCATACATCCTGCCACAAAGGACTTTCCGCGCAGGCTCCTCTTCGCTCATTCGAGCTAGGTGGCCCGCCCCCCGGAGTCTACCGAGCTTGATTCTTCTCACAACATTAGCTTCAAGGTAGATCGCGTACAACTCATGGTTGTAGCGTCTCCGGAATCGTCCTCCCTCACATACGGGGTCAACAATTCTCCTTAAGACCTTCCTCTCGAACGCGGCTAAGAGTTCAGAGTGCCTTTTATTGAGCACCCAGGTCTCGGATCCACACATGAGTACTGGTAAGACCATGGTCTTGTACAGTAGTAGCTTGGATGTTCTGGATAAAGTTCGGGATTTAAAAAGCTTTGATAGACCATAGTAGGCTTTGTTGGATTTAATCAGCCATTCGCGTATTTCTTCTTCCATATTGTTGTCGGCTGATACTATTGACCCAAAGTAGTTAAAGGTATGCACTACTTCAAATTCATGCTCCACTACCCTGATAGTTTGACCAACGTTAGGTCTTCTCTTCGCAGAAGTTGCCACCATGTACTTAGTTTTCCCTTCATTAATGTGCAGTCCCAGTTTTTGTGCCGCCTGCTCGACCTGGGTTAAGGAGTCCTGTACAGTTGAATCGGATCTACCGATGATGTCGATGTCATCTGCGTAGGGAAGTATCTGGCAGGACTTAGTGACAATAGTCCCTCTAATCGTACAGTCACGGATTGGTTTCTCCAACGCCAGTTTGAAGACGAGGCAGGCCAGACCGTCCTCTTGTCGGAGTCCATTAAAGATGTTTATTGGTTTGGACAGCAATCCCGCTTTTTTACTTGACTATTTACGTTGGTCATGGTCAATCTACAAAGCTATTAATTTAAAAAATAAACATAACGTATCAATTTATTTGGAATGCCGACTCTCTCATGGCATTATATAGTTCTACCCTGGCTATGCTGTCGTAGACGGCCTTAAAGTTTATAAATATATGATATAATGAGATATTAAATTCCAGACATTTTACCATCGCCTGCCTGAGGATGAATATCTGATCAATCGCTGATTTGTCTGGGATGAAGCCACACTGATATTGACCAATGATGACTTTAGCGTATGGGTCTATCCGATCTTGTATTGCATGATGTAACGCTGTCCCTCCTTGTTTGATCAGCTCAGCTGGTATGCCATCAGCTCCGAGGTTTATTTGATTTGAGCTGTCTTATGGCTTTTAATGTTTCCTCAATGCTTGGTGACGGCAGCATTTGATCTTGATTTTGCATTGCTGGAGCCTCCAATTCTTCTGTGAGCTGACCATTTAGCAATTCATTGAAGTGCACTTCGCATCACTTCAGATTGCCTTCAGGATCAGTGATCAGATTACCCTCTTTATCCTTGCAGTAAATGCGCGCATTGAGCAGGTTTTCAAAGTATTGCATCCATCTAGTCACGATATTGTTAGTTTCTGTGACCAGACCGCCGTTTGCGTCTCGAATTATTTTGGCTCTCCCTCGGTAACCATTTCTAATTGAATTTATGCCGGCATAATGATCTGATGTTCTTTGTTCTGGCATTTTCTATGATTTTTCAATCCGAGTCTTTTCCCATTCGCGTTTTTTTTTGTGTTGGAAGGGTCTCATTGTCTCTCCGAATTGTCGCGTATCTTTCTGTGTTGACTTCATCATATCTTCCTAAGTGGATCACTCTGAGGCGATTACGTTCTTCGATCTTCGCCCTGCACTCATCGTCAAACCAAGGTTTGGCCTTGATGGTTTTCTTTAATCCTAATACCTTTTGGGCTGTTTGTTTGATTGTGTCTCTGATCGATGTCCATTTAGTGTCCACACTATTGGTTTCCTCGTCCTCACTACGCCCTTTTGCGCAGATCTTTTAGTTTATCAGTGTCGAACTTTTTACTCGTCTCCCGTGACTGCCCATGCGGGTTTGCTGCGAGGCAGCTCCTGATTTTGCCCATCACTATAAGATGATCGGAGTCGCAATCTGCTCTTCTATATGATCTTGCGTCCAGGATATTCGAGTGGTGTCTTTTGTCTACGAGGAAGTGGTCTCTTTGGTAGCGCGTTTGGCCGTCGGGTGATATCCATCTGGCTTTATGGATTTGCTTGTGCTTGAATACCGTGCTTTTCACTACCAGATCTTTTGATGATAATTCGTCATAATTCGAGTTCCAGTATGATTTAAAAATTCGTATAGGCTTTCTTTACCTATAGTTGGTTGGAAGATATCTCCCTTTCCAATTTTCGCATTGAGGTCCCCGAGGAGGATTTTAACATCGAATGGTGAGATCCCATCAAATACTTCCTCTAGGGTCTCGTAGAACGTCTCCTTCGTTTCTTCGTCCGTAGGTTCTGTTGGGGCGTGTAGGTTTATAAATACATAATTGTACCATCATCATCGGCACTACAACCGGGATCCGGTCTTGGCCTTATTTACCAAGTCCCGAGGCTTGTTAAATTTTCCAAAATAATTTGTTTTTCCGGGCAAGGTTATTAGCCTTGCACCATATAATTGGACCATGGGGCCTGTCATTAATAAATTTCACACCTTTTACATGGGGCCTAATTTTCTGGCTCATGATGAAGCCGGTTCCGAGGTGATGTGTATCGGCACCTCCAACCGCCAGTCTAAACCTGTTGGTTTCGACTACTTGATACGGGAGTCGGACTTCCTGGAGCGCGACGATGTCCATTTTATATTGTTTGGCGATATCTACGACCATCTGTATCGCGCCTGGTTTGTATTACGTTCGAACATTCCACGTACCGACGCGCATATCCCGCTTTTTCCGTTTTTTCCTACGTCTTCTTTTTGCCGAGTCGGTGTTTTCTTGATGATTTGTTCCCTAATGGTAGTGTCGGCTCATCAGACCTACGCCTACCGGGTTTGTCGTGAGATTGTTTTTTGTATATTGATTATTCATTTTTGTTCCCACGACTATTGGGGTTTCAAATAATTCGCCATATCAGAGCCCCTCTTTGATATGGTAAGGTGTGCTTACTGCTCTGATTCAACCCGGTGTCAGAGATGCGCCGTTATAATACACTCGGTATACCCCTGCCATTGCCCCAAGGCTAATAACTTTGCTCGGAAAAACAAATTATTATGGAAAATTTAACAAGCATCATACTTGTTAAATAAGGCCAAGACCGGATCCCGGTTGTAGTGCCGATGATGGCGATACCCCTGCCTGCAAATCATCCAATGCGCACGTTAACGCGTAACACCCTGGATTAGGGGTGGGAGATCTTTGTGTGTTACTTCTCGCTAGCCCTTTCTGACATGGTTGGCCCTACTGGGAGCGTATGCTTCCGTCAGCATAGCCTGAGTGAATCATTGTAGTTTAAGCTCCCGCACCACGTCAAGGTTTCTACCAAGCGGGGGAACATAATACAATTTACTAGAAAAAAAATTGATTTTCTGGTCGGTCCTCATGAGAACCTCCTCTTAATTACCCAGCAGGTTCATACCCATTCCTTTCTCAAAAACATCCCTGTATCCTAGTTTTACGTTAGTTTTTAAAATTGGTTTATAGTTTGTTTTCCACCTTATTCTACCTTTCTCAAAATAGACCATGATAGCTTTTCGGTATAGTATCAGAAGAATGCCATGCAACTGGACATTGACAAATGCCAACCAATTATCTTATCGCGCCTTCTCCTCCCCGCCCCTACTTCTTGCTTAATAAATGGGATTTTGCCTTCACCAAACTAAATTTAATCATCGAAGGCACCGAAGCGATATTACGGCATCCTTCAGCGGTTTCGTTTCCCTCTCATCAATAGTGTCCAAATATCGTCCTTCTATGGTTCTACCAGCCAGGAGTTGCAAAGGTCACACGGAGTGAATACGGTGGCTGAAGTAAAAATAAGATCTTTGTTTGTTATCATAAAGCGAGCAAGCTGTAAGATGTGAACGAAAGTACAAAATCACAGAGCAAACTAAGAAGTATGGAACTTTTTGCACTTTCAAAAATGTAAGCTAAACATTCAAAATTTGTGCAAATCCTAACACACGCGGGAAATGTGTGTTCCAACAAGATACATTTCGTTTTTTGAAAACCTGGTTTTATAAAGCCTGTGAAATTCAAAAATGGCTAACCTCTCTTCCGATTCGGTGTTTGGCTCTTGTAACGAGTCATTACACTGACACGAGGTTTTCGCCTCGATCAGTGCAACATCAGCAACCTGGTACGCCACTTAACTGCTGTGTTTGCTTATCAATCCAGCGACCCTGATCAACCTGTTTTCTCACACCACTCTTGTATACCTAAAATATCACAAATCTCGAAATTTTTATCATTAGTGGGGTTGTGATATAACAGTCGGTTAATATTCGTTACGAACAGATTGCAGTTTCGCGGGTATTTAATGGGCCAACCCAAAGTTGTCACTTTTGTTCAGCCATTTTGCTCACCAGCAAACACATCAGGAGACATTGGTCTATTCTTATGACAATTACAATAATTTGAGCACTACTTGTGTCTGAAGGTGCAATTTTCCTGCTGTCTTTGCCTATTTATCAAATCACAGACTGACAGTTTTTTTACTAAGTGATAGTTGCTAATACTGATACTAATGACTGATTAACTTAGGTATTATATTTTACCCACGACCTAGCATAGCTAGGCATGTAAGAAATCGTATTACTTATCAGTTTACGTCACACAATAGATTCTTCTTCCCAATTCTTTTCTCCTTCTGACCATGTTAAAGACCATGAAGTTAGTAAAACCTTCGTGCAATCATATATTTGCCCAACTACTCTATTAAATGAACAGGGCGGTGCACGCCGTTGAAGATATTTTTTAAAGATATATTTAAAAGAAAAAACTGTTAAATACGTTAATCGAGTTACTGTATATATAATCACAATAAAGTTACGATATATCAGCTATATACAATAATTCCAAGCGATGTGGTATTAAGTCCAATAAGTCAAAAAACACTTATAAAATATTCCCCTTAATAGATTTACATGTCATCATTACATGTTACCCGAGTAATATCATTGTTATCACGCATTACATGGTTTTATGCCCTAAATAGATTTTACTTTGTTTACGTCTTTTTATGCCAAAAACTTATTAGGGCAATGTTCTCTTCAACCGCACGCGCGCTTATAGTAATCAGTCGTAAGACTTACATGTGCCGCGAACTTTTTGCTTTATTACTACCAACCTGACGCTGTCATGGGTTACGTACCACGAAAAAAAGCTAACGACTTCACAACAAACCTGTTTGGCAAAGTCACAGAAACTTTTTGACCTAATTTCAATTTTATCGTTTCGAGATTGTTGGCGACAAGGTCAAGAATTTAAATTTACGGAAGCACGGCACTGTTTGCCGTGTGTTTCCGGCAAGGGTTGCAGTGGTACGCGCTTAAGTTGGATGCTTAAGGTGAGATTGTCTCAGCCCCTTCCCACACCTTTTTGTAGAGACAGTATATGGGTCATGGTCTCTTAAAGAGAATCACTCAATTGCACGGAGTTTGTGTGGTGCATAAGCAATTGCAATATCCAGAGAGGTGCATAAGCAATTGCAATATCCTTGTGTGAAGTGTACTTTAAATGAAGGCATGATATATATAGCTATAGAAAAGGATAGATGTGCCGTAAAGGGATTTTAATAAAGTCACCGGCAGAATGGAAAATAGATGATGCATCGTGAGCTAAGCACGTTAGGATGAAAAACGGTTGAAAGATGAACGATGACAAATGAGGGGAGACTAGCGTTAATGACCTTCCAGCGGAAGTCATTAGCGACGGTCCAAGTAAATTGAATTCTACAAAACCTGATCTAAATTGTCTGAATTGTAATAATAATTGTACTAGAGCATAAGAAGGTTAATGTAATTAAATGGATCTTTTTGAGTGGGTTAAGGGGATGGCTAGCATTTTTTCAAGGTAGCCCTTAATCGAAGAATGTTTGTGATTTACATGTGTGGCGTTTCTAACAGATACACACACAATACACAAGCAAATAGTGAAGAAAACCGATCGAAAATCGAATAAGAAAACGCATCAGAGCCGTATACCATAGCGATAACATAACAATTGCACATCACTTGAATGTACTTAAGTCTAGAAATCGAATTCGTACAAGCGGCAGTGACCTGTGTTGAGCATTAGTTACAGTTTTAGTGATTCTAACTGTCATAGCGTCAGTTCGCATCACACGTTCTTCACTATCGTCGCAATACGTTATACATGTATTATACATCATCATCATCGGCACTACAACCGGGATCCGGTCTTGGCCTTATTTAACAAATCTCTCCACCGGTCCCGATTTCGAGCCGATGTCATCCAGTTTAGCACTCCCAGGCTTTGGGCCTCCTGGTCTACGCCATCCCTCCATCGCAGACAAGGTCTGCCGCGCTGTCTCCTTCCATACATCCTGCCGCAAAGGACTTTCCGGGCAGGCTCCTCTTCGCTCATTCGGGCTAGGTGTCCCGCCCACCGGAGTCTACCGAGTTTGATTTTTCTTACAACATTTGCTTCAAGGTAGATCGCGTACAACTCATGGTTGTAGCGTCTCCAGAATCGTCCTCCTTCACATACAATTCCAACAATTCTCCTTAATACCTTCCTCTCGAACGCGACTAAGAGTTCAGAGTGCCTTTTATTGAGCACCCAGGTCTCGGATCCATACATGAGTACTGGTAAGACCATGGTCTTGTACAGTAGTAGCTTGGATGTTCTGGATAAATTTCGGGATTTAAAGAGCCTTGATAGACCATAGTAGGCCTTGTTGGATTTAATCAGCCGTTCGCGTATTTCTTCTTCCATATTGTTGTCGACTGATACTATTGACCCAAAGTAGTTAAAGGTATGCACTACTTCAAATTCGTGCTCCACTACCCTGATAGTTTGACCAACGTTAGGTCTTCTCTTCGCAGAAGTTGCCACCATGTACTTGGTTTTTCCCTCATTAATGTGCAGTCCCAGTTTTTGTGCCGCCTGCTCGATCTGGGTGAAGGATTCCTGTACCGCCGATTCGGTTCTACCGATGATGTCGATGTCATCTGCGTAGGCAAGTATCTGGCTGGACTTGGTGACAATAGTCCCTCTTGTTGTAACGCCAGAGTCACGGATTGCTTTCTCCAACGCCAGGTTGAAGAGGAGGCAGGCCAGACCATCCCCTTGTCGGAGTCCATTATAGATGTTTATTGGTTTGGACAGCAATCCCGCTACTTTTACTTGACTAGTTACGTTGGTCATGGTCAACCTACAAAGTCGTATCAATTTATTTGGAATACCGAACTCTCTCATGGCATTATATAGTTCTACCCTGGCTATGCTGTCGTAGGCGGCCTTGAAGTCTATAAACAGATGATATAGTGGAATCTTAAATTCCAGACATTTTTCCATCGCCTGCCTAAGGGTGAATATCTGAACAATTGCTGATTTGCCTGGGATGAAGCCACACTGATATTGACCAATGATGGCTTTAACGTATGGGGATATCCGGTCTTGTAGGATAGTGGAGAGTATCTTATAGGCGGTACTCAGCAATGTTATACCCCTATAGTTGCTGCACAGTGTGATATCTCCTTTCTTATGTATGGGGCAAATTATACCACGACGCCAATCTTCCGGCATCTCCTCTTGCTCCCATACGTGCACCACGATCTCGTGAATTGCGTGATGTAACGCTGTCCCTTCTTGTTTGATCAGCTCAGCTGGTATGCCATCAGCTCCAGGGGCTTTATTTGATTTTAGCTGTCTAATGGCTTTTAATGTTTCCTCAATGCTTGGTTGCGGCAGCATTTGGTCTTGGTCTTGCATTGGTGGAGCCTCCAATTCTTCTGTGAGCTGACCATTTAGCAATTCATTGAAGTGCACTTCTCATCGCTCCAGAACGCCTTCAGGATCGGTGATCAGATTACCCTCTTTATCCTTGCAGTAAGTGCAGCGTGGTGTGTACCGCGTCATACTGCGGATTATTTGGTAGATCTTCTGCGCCTGGTGCGGACCTCGCTCTCTACTTTTCTCTATTTCACAGACAAGGTTTTTTTCCCATTCACTTTTCTTTTGTCTGTGAAGTCTTTTTTCAGATCTTCTGAGCTCTTTGTATTTCTCCTCGCGTACCCGCGTCCTATGAGACTGCTGCATTGCCCGGTATGCAGCATTCTTACGTTCAGTCGCTAGTTTGCACTCATCATCAAACCAGTCGTTCCGATCTCTACGACTACTGCCTAAGATGGAGTTGGCAATACTAAAGACAGTATTCTTAAGGTGTGTCCATTTCTCTTCTACGCCCGGCATTCTGCCCCCAGGACTTACTCTCCCTCCGTGGAGCTCTTCGAGGGCGAGTCTTAACGCATGACCAAAGGTGTTGCTGGTGTTCTCATTGCGTAAGGCAGCCGTGTTGATTCGAACCTGATCCGCGGATGCAATACGTCTCCGTAAGGCAATCCGCGTTCGGAAAACTGTACCAACAAGATAGGGATCCGAGTCGACGTCGGCACCTCGGTACGTTCGTACCGTCATCAGGCTCGAAGAGTGGCGGCGATCTATCAATGCGTGGTCAATTTGGTTGCGAGTGGCTCCATCAGGTGATACCCAGGTGGCTTTGTGGATATCTTTACGCGGAAACCTGGTACTCGCAACGAGTTTTTCGATGCTGCCAATTCGATGACTCGTAGTCCATTGTCATTAGTGTTCTCATGCAAATTATGGGAACCTGCGTAGTGCCTGAAAACCGGCTCCCGACCTATTTTCGCATTCAAATCCCCAAAAACGATTTTCACATCCGTCTCTGCTCCTAAATCTATCCTTGACCTACTTGACAGTATACATAGACGAGCGATCCGTCGGATAGAAGAATAAGCGCTGGCATTGAAATTGCAGTAGCTGTCACACCGAAAGGGCGTAGCGTACATTTGTCTGTATCACAGACAACGGGGACTGTTCATCCGAGATTCGTGGTATTATTCTGCGAAATTCGGTTTATTTGCGTTCCACAGACTGTGATATTTGCATTGAATCAGCTCGGACGAAATCTATCTGGGCGCGTAGGATTATGAACCGTACAGGAAGATAAAAATCGTCCATGCAAACGTTGTATGGTGTCTTTTGTAGGCGCAATTTTCACTTTTTTTTTCTCTATGCAAGTTGAGTTTTCACAATTTAGAAGTCATTTTGAATGTACAGCTGATCATTTTCAGGGCTTTTAAATAGGTTGTACTGGTATATAGCAAAAAACTGCTAAGACTGAAGTGTCAAACAAGTGCACTATGAAAGCTGTTAAACGAGAAATCTTAAAATTATTGTGAAGTCCGGAATGCTCGCACATTTGGACCACCCTGTACATCAGTTTAAAGAAAAAAGTCACATATTTTAACGTTTGTTCCAAGACTTTGTTTAACATGAGGCATTGGGCAGGCATTGAGGGCCCGTTCGACGTTCTCATAGTATTCTTCTTTTTCGTCGTCAGGGGACTCCTCTGTAGGTCCGTGAACGTTTATGAGGATTATGTTCTTAAATTTGCCTCGCACGCGAAGAGTGCATAGCCTTTCATTTATTGCATTAAAGCCGATGATGGCAGGCTTCAGTTTTTGGCTGACTAGAAAGCCTACCCCGACCACATGGTGTTTTGCGTGACAGCTGTAATAAATGTCATACTCTTTTCTTTGAAAAACGCCACTCCCCGTCCATCTTATTTCTTGTAATGCTGTTATGTCAGCCTCATATTCGGACAGGGCATCGGCTAGCTGCTGTGCAGCTCGAGCTCTGTATAGTGAGCGTATGTTCCATGAAAAAATCCTTAAATCATTTAGCCATTTTCGTTTCCGTGGTCGTCGTCGTGTATCCGGTCCATATCCGAGGCTTGTTAAATTTGCCATAATAATTCAGTTTTACGGGCCTGATTATTAGCCTTGCGCCAACCTTTCGCAGGATGTCGCTGCATGCATTGGTTCACTACTTGGCGGGTGTCAAAGTAGCTATCCAGGGGTGTCACGTGGAGACTGCATGTCAACTTGGATTGAACAGGGACAAGGATCGTCCTGGCCTTCGCCGGGTTGAAGGCAATAAGAGACTTTGCCCTGTATGTTCGCGCCCATCCCCCCACATGTATTATACAGGGTGGCGCAAAATTAATCACCCTATCAGAAGATGTTATAATTTTTGCAAATGGCGTCGTACGTCAGTCATATTTCACATTTGTGAACTAGATAACTGCAGTATACAAACAGACAAGCAATGGAGCGCTATACTCCGCAAGAACGTGGAATAATAGCGTCGAGTCCGAAGAGCCGATTTTGTATCGAAAATCATGATAAGCGACAAGGCGCATTTCCACTTAAGCGGTTACGCCAATAAGCACAATTTTCGTTTCTGGGGCACTGAAAATCCGCATGTGATGCACGAAGAGCCATTACACCCACTCAAAGCCACTGCGTGCTGCGCCGTTCACGCGGGAGGAGTGATAGTGGCCGTATATTTTGAGCACGCCATCGGCAATATGGTCAGTGTTACTGGCAAACGCTACAGGGCCACGAAAAACGACTTCTTACTGCCGGAATTGGATGAGTGGACACACACAGCACGACCCACAGTGGATACGTTTCCTGGTCGCGTAATATATATAAAAAAGATGGGCGATCTAACCATCCCAGACTTCTTTCATTCATTTCTTTGAGGCTACTTGAAGTCGCGGGTTTATGCCAACAAGTCTCAGACAATCGCAACCCCTAAGGCGAATATTCGACAGGGATGTGAACAGTTATCACCGGAAATCTTGCGGAAAGTCATGGAAAATGCGATAAAACGGGTACAAATGTGTATCAACACTGACGACAGCCACTTGACGGATATGATTTTGTTGAGGTAGCTGTTCTGGGGAATTAACATCGGTTTTGCTTACCTTCTTTTGTAGGTTACCAATAGCCAGTGGATCATCTTCCTTTATTGATGGTCTTCTGGAGGGGCCGCTTTCAGGGTTGATGTGGATGGTGTGAAGGGGTGTGCCCTCGCAACTTCCTGCGTCCCGGTTTGTGGGCTTCCGGACGTGGGCTCGGTCTCCGCGAGCTCCTTGGCAGGGAATGGCGACGTCTCCGGTTGTTAGAGGGGATTCCCGCAGTTAGGCTCCGCAATGTCTTGTGCACATATCCTTTCGTGGTGTGCCCTGGTCCGCAAAATCTTGCCAAAACCTGTTTTAACCCTGTTGTTAAGATTTCTTTTAACTTTGTTGGTAAGATTTCTTTTAGCTTTGTTGTTAAGATTTCTTTTAACTTGGTTGTTAAGATCTCTTTTCTTCGTTTGGACACTCTCCACCGGGGGAGTGTTCTGTGGACAATTAAAACGCTGGTGTGTTGTATTCTCTTTTTAAAATCTCCCTTTTATTTCTTTCTTTTTATATTGTTTTTATTCGGCGCCGGACCAGGGGTTTGGCCTCCCAGAACTTGAATCATGCTTTGGCCATAGGTTCGGCCTCTGAAACTTTACTGATCACGAAATTCAAATGTACCGTCCTTTTTTAAGCTTTTTGTCGTTGAGATTTGTCAACGTTTTTAATGTACAAATTCCAAGAAGCACACACAATGTGTTCTGGGAATTGACTAAGGGTTTAGTTGAATAAGTTCCTGGAAGGGAAATCATGAAATGCATTTTGAGTTAACCATTTCATGATGTCAGGATTATGGGGAATTGGATCAATCCACGACAAATGGATTTTGGTTTAATATGATTCAATTGGATTGGGGTATGTGTTAGTGTGAAATTGAATCAATGTGCAACAAATTAACTTTTGGTTTAATTTATCGCTCATATGATTCGATATGAAATGTGGATTTGGGTTATGGGGGGTTGTGGGGATTTAGATGGGGTTATTGGTAATATTGGGGATTTGGATGGGAGTAGCGATTTAGGATCGCTACAATCTTTTCCACTTAATAGAAAAAATTGTAAAGGTCAAAATAAAGATTTCCATCACTCAAAATCATTTTTTTTTATTTAGTAAAAATGTAATTCAAAAACAAAATTCTATGATTAATTTTGCACCACTTTGTATATGTAGAGATTTTAAAACATATCCAGAAGAAATGCACTTATGTAAACTAAACCTGCATATGGATAATGATAATATTTGTAACAGACAGATGTCAGCTACGCGCCTTCAATGTCAGCGACTGTTGTCCCGACGTCAGCGCCGAGTCCCCGATCAGTCGGATCCCTCGTCTCTGTATGCTCTCAAGTAGGTCGAGGGTTTTTTGGGGTTTCTCTATATCACATGGAGAACCAGCCCACCGCTAACAGCGCGTCACATTATTCCCTATCCCACCGTTCGGCTATTTTACCTGTAAAAGAGAGCATAGCTGAATTCATTATTCTATGCAGATAATGCAGAATTGAATTCAGCTACCTTTTGCCATACGGCAACTCCATTTTTGCTAGCCTATGAGATTTCCATCGGAAATCACAACATGCCGGTTAGCAACAACAAGTCGAAGCAAACGACGCCGTCGCATCATAGCGAAACTGCTGGGGAATTTATCAAAATATCTAATTAGTTTTCATGATAAATTACCCTAGCTAATTTGGCGTCACTTCGCCTTTTCTCCAGACACTTCATTCGCTGGGGATCAATGCTCTCTTTTTGCAGGCGAATAGCACCAGCTTAATTTTCCTCTCCTTCACAGTTCTGTCTTCGTACAGATCAATGTGCTCTGGGATCACCAAATTCACCGAATTGGCTCAATGGGTTATCCTCAAAGTACATTGATTCATGCACACACAACCAAATCCACCCCGATACCACAGTACATCGTGTTTCTGTTCTCTCATTCTCCCGCTTTCTTCGATCGTCAATTTACCGATGTAATCCACCACACGTCGACGAACGTGGCAATTCGAGAGCAGAAGTATTATCTCTTTTGGTTGTCAAGTGTAAAAATAAAATTACCCAACTTCATCCCTTTTCGAATCAGTCATTTCATAACTATCGACCAGATCGGTGGCGACTCAACGACCGCAGCGTGTGCATGCGGATGCACACGTTCACGTGCGAAGTGTCCCGTTACCCAATCGAGGACGAGTGAGTCTACGTGATTAATTGTTCTGCGATTCGCTTAATTTTACGTCCGCGATGTCAAAATGATTGTGAATAATTTACACAAGATTATAATCAAAGTTTGTTCACTCGTGCTAGATTACTTATTCGTATACGACATTTGTCTTTTGAAATAAAAAAAAAGAACTACGCTCTGCTACCATGTTTATCTTTACAAATAAAGTGAAACTCCTTTTCTTTAATGTTGTATACCCGTGCATTTTTATTCAGTGACTTTTATTGGATATACAACGAGCAACATCGTGGGGAAGAATGCGACCCGCGCGCCCGTGTCTGGCGCAAATACTTCTTACCCGCACAGTATGTTTAGGAGCCGAGCTCCAAACATGCGAGCAATATTCGAGCGCGGGTCTAATTTGGGATACAGGAGAAAAAGTTGGGCCGGAGTAAAATATTTCTTGGCTCTAAAAAGATAACTCAGTTTTCCTGAGGTGGACCTGGCGATGTTCGACACGTGTTTATGGTACGATACATTCTCACAGACCGTCACACCGAGCATTTTCACGCTTTCCCCAGATTTGAGGGCCTGGCCATTCATCATCAGCTGTGGAATCGATGATCCACTTTTCTTTGTGAACGTTGTATACTCTATCTTCCTTGCATTGAAGTCGACGAGGTTGGCCCTTCCCCACTGCAGGACCTTATCCAGATCCCGATTCAGAGAATCAATCCGTCTACATCTCAGCTGGTGCGTCGTTGATGCACCAATCGGCCGATCACTCGAAAAAGAGAAAATAAGCGTATTATCATCACCAAAACTGAACACTTTGTTATCCGTTGTCTCCAATAAATAATTTATGTGAAGCAAAAACAAGGTTGGACCCAAAATAGAACCTCGAGGCACCCCCAATTTAACAGGATACTGGTCCGGACACTCGCCGTCTACAACAACCCGGATCGATCGATTTTCGTGGAAGCTCTTCGTCCAGTCGCAAAGCTACTGGAAAAGTCCGTATGAACGAAGTTTGCCCAGCAATGGCCCGTGCCAGACGCGGTCAAAAGCCTTGGAGATATTCAAAGCGACTACCAGTACTTGCAATTCAAGCAGATAAGATATTAAGGGCTTTCTTCCGTAAAATAAAATACGCACATATGACCTTACCGTTGCACCCAGTTTTAAGTGCCATTTTTCGTCTGCATGTAAACATGGATTGAACAGGGACAGGAATCGTCCCGGCTTTCGGCGGGTTGAAAGCAGAGACTTTGCCCTGTATGTTCGCTCCCACCCCGCCAATCCATTATCATATCGTAGATAATTTATAACCAATAATCGATAACCCGATTTATATAATATATATATTTATATAATATATATATTTATATAATATATATATTTATATAATATATATATTTATATAATATATATATTTATATAATATATATATTTATATAATATATATATTTATATAATATATATATTTATATAATATATATATTTATATATATATATATTTATATAATATATATTTATATATATATATATATTTATATATATATATTTATATATATATATATATTTATATATATATATATTTATATATATATATTTATATATATATATTTATATATATATATATTTATATATATATATTTATATATATATATATATTTATATATATATATATATTTATATATATATATTTATATATATATATATAAATATATATATATATATATATATATATATATATATATATATATATTCTAACCAAAATATCGGTAATTTTCAAAATCAACCAAACAGACCCATGTGGATTGTCCCTTTGCCTTATTCCACCGTATGTCGGAAGCAAGTTGTGACGCAGCATGAACTGTCTCGTGTTGTGATCTAAGACCAAACTGGTTGTTCGGAATGATACAATTTTTGTCACACCAGTTTATCAATGCTTTATTTATAATTTTCTCGAATATCTTGCTGATGTTTGGAAGCAAACTAATCGAGCGAAGATTGGTTGGATCGCTCTTGTCCTTGACTTTTTGGGAATGGGATGGACTACTGTACTGAGTCAATGAGGCCATGAGCTTCCTAGACAAATAAATAATAATAATAATTCTTCTTTTGTGCTTTGACATTTAAGGTTAACAAAAAATGTTGTTTGTGTGTGCTTTAAACCTCTACTATTATTTATTAGCCTATAGAAACCCGTAAGTTCATGATCTCACTAACACGCTTACGCCATTCTCTGTTCGGCGCACTTTTCCTCCGCCCTTCGCCATCTGATCCCCTTACAGCAAACGGTTGGTCTTTCATCAAGAATTTTATGAACGGTTTTGTCCTTGGCCACTCACAAAAGTTCTCACTGTTGTTCGTTTGGATTTTGAATTAGACCTGCGCTCGAATATTGTTCTCATGTTTGGAGCTCGGTTCCTAAACATACGTTCGACCTACTTGAGAGCATACAGAGACGAGCGATCCGCCTGATCGGGAACTCGGCGCTGACGTCGCGACTACAGTGTTTTACAGATATTATGACGGGTACTGTTCTTCGAAGATTCGTGGGATTGTTCCGAGCAATTCGGTTTATATGCGCTCTACAAGACAATCCGACAGATCACACCAATTTGCGGTTCATTTTCCCACGGCGCGGACATTCCTGTATCAGAACTCGTTCCGCTACAGGGTGGGTAAGTTGTGGAACTTCCTTCCCGCGCAAGTGTTGTGGGGAAGGAGTTCTGTGCGCCGGCGTACGGCACTGGATTCACTCCCGTTCCCAGCGATAGTTCCGCCGGACACTTTACGAACATGATGTATTGCCAACAGAAATATTTGAGTTTCTCATCTAAAATCACTCGGACAATCGTTCACCAACGCATCCACGACTGTAAATGATGCCCTTATTTGTTTTCAGCACCATTTCTCCGATGAATTGCCGTCTATGATAGACACAATGCACAACGTAAACAATGATCTGTACGATCCCTTTGTTCTTTTCCCCTCTTTCAGGTTTTGTTTATCCTTTGCTGAAAGCATCGATAAACAGGGTGATGTGTACGATCACACATACACACCATAAAGCGATCGACGCCCATTGGTCACAACAGTAAGGCGGTGGCCACACCCTAAAGAGAACATTTTCTCTTTCTCCTCCATATCTCACCCTTAACCGAGGATTGAAGACAAGTTAAAATTCAATCATCGGGGAGTCCTTTTCCATCACCCGACCGAGCCGGTCGGGTCTCCAACCCCGCTCCCGTAGCACTGCGGGACGCGAGATTCAACCGCGAGTGAAACTCTAATTGAGTCAGATTAAGTAAATAGCAAATATATTAAAAGTAATTTCTCTTGTGACCCCGGTCTAAATACAATAGTGTAATATGTGAAAAAAAAAACAAACAAAGTAATAAAAAGGTGGTGATCACCAATCAATCCATGCGTGTCATTTAATTTTCCATGCTGCAGTTCCTGGGTGTTATCGTTCATTCTTTTCTGTTCGGGAACAATTCTGGCGAGGAGAATTCTTTTAATTTTAAGAGAACTTATGATGGAGGAAGAAGGGAACCCGGTGTAGTACGCCTGCACACCATACTTCTTTCCCACAGTATTCTCGGAGCGTTACAACCTGCAGCTGTTCAAAGAGAACTGCAACAGTTATTTGGTGGCATCTCGAGACACCGTGACGGCGCTATAGGTTCGCCTCTCATGAGAGAAGTATATTTAAAAAAAAAAGCAGATGCACCCTTTAAAAAATAAATTTATAATATTGTAAGTTTTCTTGTAATTTCTAATTTATTATGTATAAGTACTTGATTTGATTATTCAAATAGCCAGATCTCGCTGGGTTCAACACGCCATTCGATGCAGTTCGCTTTTGAATTACTCCTAACTTCCAAATTGTGGGATCCACCTTTAATAAGTTTACAAGCTCACCTCACCACGACACGAGTAACGCCATCTGTTGGAAACATGACAACTCATCAGTGAAATGAAATCAGTGAGAACTTACTGCCATAACTCAACTTTCTCCGCCCAGCTAATATGTTCATCTGAATTTCCCTGTGTTGCAATATCTATCCTCCCCTTTGTTACACACTTTAGTCAGAATTCGACGATGAACGCACCACTACATTTCTAGGTCTTTGAACGCCCTTGTAGAGAATTCCCTGAAAGTGGGGCCATTAATCGGCGAAATTTCACATTTAATGGAAAATAAAATGAATGTATTTTGAAATAGATCCAAAATATATGTCGTCTTGGAGAACCCAAGAGAGTACTTTTGCTTACATTTCCATTTGTCTATTTATAGACCGAAAATAGCGCCTTACATCCTTGACCCTTTGTTCGCTTGCAAGTTTGTTGTCTTTAATTAAATCGCACAATTGCACAGATATACTTTCTTTCGAAAATAACTAGAGGAGAAAAAACGAAAGGCAAACGAATAGAAATGCCGGACAAACGTTTGCTTCGTAAATTGCGCCACCCACACAATTTGTGAGAACTACATTCACCGCTCATTGAATTACGTCAGCGGTGACACAAACTCAAAAAGTAAATCACTAGTTCACACTGTTATCTCGAATCTCTGACGTCACTCAATTTAATTTTCGTTTCACTTTTGTTTTGTTTAAATATTTATATTAAAATTTTGTTTAGCAATTTATCTATCGTATTTGTGACATCTGACACATCCGGAACTTACTGACAATATGTGGATTTCGATCTAGTTAGACGGCCTATTTAGCATTCTGGTCAGTTGATCCTTTTAGATATGTCTCTTCTAAATGGCAGACGGTCTAATTATAATGACAAGATGTGAAACAGCCACAAGTCGGATGCGGACACATCACCGAGGAATTAACATAATTAGAGGAGAGTCATACAAAAGTATTTTTGAGTTTTTAAATGGCGAATGCTTTTGCAATGATCCCTTCTCCTAGCTGCAGCTGTCGCTCGACTTCCGGGACTTGCCACCAATCGCCTTTCTATTTTTGGCTCGGATTGCTTAAAGTAGCCGTGTCCGAACGCATTTACTACAGCGTCTACTTAGCGAGAGCAGGACTAGGGTTTGGCAACTGGCCAGAATATTTTACTGCTGCGAGTGTTCTGCGTTCATGGCTGTATGGTCAGTGAAATCTGTTCAAGTTTTGGCCATTGTATAAGTTTGGGGCTATTTTGGTTTTCATTGGCACCATCTACAGTGGTGGCGAACAATTTGTCCCTATGGGCAATTGCTTGTAGGAATTGATGTTGTTAGATAAGTGCTGACATGACGATTTAGGGAGAACACCACAATGTGGTTGGTTCAATTTGGCTGATAATGAACTAAATTGTTTCTGGACAACGAAAAATTCCCTTGAGTTTGTGGAAGCTCATGGAGTTTTTATAGAATGCATACATGTACATCCAATTAGGATTTGTATAGAAACGTTCAATTCTAAGAGATTAATAATAATTTAAAATGTTGTCCTTGTCAGTATCGTTTGATATCGTTGTATTGATTTTTCGCACGTGTGTTGCATTTATTGGGGTTAAAGAAGCGAGGAAACAGTGGACCGCTGATGATTGATTGATTGTTAATAGGAAAATCAGAAATTCGAACGAAACGTGAGTTATAGTTTTCGGGTTCTATTTGAAATCCCAGAATCACCACTCCAGGGGAAAGTCGACCCAATCTTCCATTAACACCAAAATAGAAAAATCCAGGAAAACAAAACTCGTAGTTTCTTTCTTTATTGTCACTTTTTATTGTATCTTATGTTTACATTAACTTTCCTAGTCATTCGTCTTTCTATTTTATTTAGTTTACACTTATTTTTATTTTTCTTTAAGTCTATTCACAATTCTTTCTGAGCAAGGGTTTAATATGCACTCTACTTAGCTCTTTGTTTGTAACAACTAATGTTCGTTTCTTTCTTTTTAAAATCTATTCGCAAATTTCTTTTAGAAGCGGTTTAATATCCACATTGCTTAGTTTTTCATATTTACATCAAGTAACATTCAATTCGTATTCCTTGATCTATCCACTTTGCTTAGTTTTTCTATTTACACCAAGTAACATTCACTTCGTATTCTTTGATCTATCCACTTTGCTTAGTTTTTCTATTTACACCAAGTAACATTCACTTCGTATTCTTTGATCTATCCACTTTACTTAGTTTTTCTATTTACACCAAGTAACATTCACTTCGTATTCCTTAATCTATCCACTTTGCTTAGTTTTTTCTATTTTACATCAAGTAACATTCACTTCGTATTTTTTGATCTAACCACTTTGCTTACTTTTTTTATTTACTTCAAGTAACATTCACTTCGTACTTTTATTTTTATTTTTGCCTTAACGTCCAACCTCCGCTCTTACGACCAAACACCGACTTTCATGACCAATGCCAGACTACTTCCTAACTTGGTTTCACCTCTTCTCGACAGCTCGGGTCAACATCTCCCGATGATGATAATGCAATTACATTTCGCAGTGACCTAATTTCCGTATTTTAACTTCAATTCGCAATTGCTTTGTACTATGGCGTCAGCCGATATTTCTTCATCGATTTGCGCCACAGTTCAATGTCCGTAGTTGCGAACTGACCCAATTAGTTCTTTTGTGTTTCGTATGCAATTAATTGCTTTTCCGTGATTTGTTAATTGTTCCGGAATATGCAATTAATTGCTTTTGCGTTATTTGGCAATCGTTTTGCCATATGCAATTAATTGCTTTTGTATTATTTGGTCACGCCGAAATGTGCAATTACATGCTTTTGTAATATCTGCTAATTGTTTTGGAATATGCAATTAATTGCATTATCTTTCCGGGGGGTCATTCGAGTTTAGAATCGGGTGGCGTTTTTCTGTTTGAGTGTATCAATGACCTCTTGTACATCATCTTTGTCTACGATGTCACTGACACACTTAACACGTGCGATCAAGAACAAATTCAACATAAGCTTAAGAAATGTTCGTGCGCTGTGTTGGGCCTGACTGATCTTCATTATTTTTCTTTTAATTGGTAACGGTGCTAAATGGTATATTTGTGATCTTCTGGTATGTGCGCCCACATTGCTTGTCGAAGACGGGCGTGTACTAAGAAATAACCAAATAGGGAATGTATTCCTATGCGAGTTCATACGTACTAGACTGCAATCAATCAATTAATATATCACCGAACGGTTGAAATTGATAAGTTCAAGAGCTTTTTAATACGACTACGCTACAATTCTCGTCCGCGAGAGAGTAAAACAGGGTTTCTAAATAGTTTCTGATAAAGAAACAATAAAGCTCAACCTCGACACTACTAAGCAAATCCAAAACTGAAAATCACATCCAGTTTTCCAAACAAATATTTTCTGAAGTGATTTGCAAGTTTTATAAACTGAACTAGTGCACGGATTAAACATTCGCTAAATAATTTGTTCAAACCAACCTAGATGTATCGTCCAACCCGCCAAAGTGTCATGAAGTGTGTTCCTAGCTCATTAAGATCACAGTTCGATTTCGAAATACTCGATTCGTTTCTAGTGTCCGTACTCTGATACCCCTCTCCGTACTTGAATTTTCTATTTCAATAATACGCTTGTCGGGGTTCTTTAAGTCATTTCCAAAGAACCACCCATTCCGTTTTACCTGTCTCCCACTTACCAGGCAAGTCTTTCTACAATGGGCAGCGTAAGCTACCCTGCAGCATCTTCCACCTGAAAGCAAACCTGGCATGCATATCAATGAATTTTTCTGATTCGTAATACATGAACCATTCCATACCCCCTATCGGCTCAGCTCGTCAGCAATCATTATCGATAAACACACGCTGGCCAGCGTATTGTTGACACAGCTGCAGCCGATATTCTTCCTACGGTTCATAATTAAATATTGCTTCTATGCCCTTAGGTCCCCAACAGTTGCGACCAATTCCCTATGATCGGCCATCGACCGATCATGGGATTTGGGCATGAATATGATTGCCGTTTAGACAATCATACCTATGATCATGGCCTATGATGACCCTTCTGAAAACCAAATTAAACACACAGTACCTCACTGTGTTTATTTTTACTTACCAGCCGCTGGTCCATGGTCCCCAGGGTGAGACGTATGCTTGCACATCTGCAAGTCAAATTCCTCACCACCATATCCATGTACCAGCACATTTATCTAAACATATGGCCATCCAGCCTGACCTTTGCCACCGTCGGAGAGGTTTCTCTTGACTTAATATCAACAAAATATCTATCCTACATCATGCACCGAACAATACGGCTGAACCAAACAAAATGCATCTAATGTACGACCCGCGAAATAGCGATTCTGTTTACTTAGGACGCAGAAACCTATTTCGTTCTCAGGCGTGCATCATCGATGATTTATGACCACAATGCCTGCAGCCCAATATGCTCGTTCATTTGTTTGAACAGGTGCAGGACCGATCCTCGTCTGTATTGCAGGTGAAGGGCATCGTACTTGTACTATACGGGCATATGGGAAATCCTCCCATTTAACTCCCTTTCGATCGCCCATTGGCCGACGCCGAGTTGATCCGATTCGCCCCTCCCACCTCGGTGTGATCCACCACGGTTGCATCGGATGGAATGTGGATTGCATCGAAAAGTCAGATTTCTACCATCACCAATACGCCGTTTCAATATTTTCTTGGAGTAAATGCGAATCCGTTGGGGCTTAGTGAAATTAGTGCCCGTCTCTAGGCACACCTACTACAACACCCCCACACGCTTACCTTCATATAAGACGCACCTTAAATGAATGCTTCGTTTCAATATTATTATTATTAAAAATTACAGAATTTAGAAATGTTTTATTTATATTTTTTGAAACGACAAAAACGGAAATTTTAAAAAAACCTACATTTTAAAAATTGCGTTGTCCAAATGCCTTCCCGCAGCTTGTTTATATATTGAAATCGGACTCGTAAATTCCCAAAAAAGCGTTGACGAGGTGCTCTTGGAGTGGCGTTTTCATTTTCATTCATTTTTCAACATTCTTTATTTCCGTTTTTTTCTTAGATACTAAATTACAGGCTGGACAAAAAATGCTGAAATTCTAGCTTCATTTTTTTTTATTATTATTATTACACTTTTCTCGGGAGAGGCGAACCTATAGCGCCGAGTGGGCGCACCCCGATGCCACCAAATATGTTTTGCAGTTATTTTTGATCTATTGCAGGTTGTAACGCTCCAGGAACACTCGCGCGGGAAGTGAGTTCCACAGCTTCCCCGCTCTGTAACGGAACGAGTTCTGATATAGGGATGTTCGCGCCGTTGGGAGATAAACCACAAACCGGTGCGATCCATCGGATTGTCTTGTGGAGCGCATATAAGCCGAATTGCGTGGAACAATACCACGAATCTCCAAACAACAGTACCCGTGATAATATCTGTAAAACAGACAGAGGTCGGCTACGCGTCTTCGATGTGATAGCGACTGTACTCTCGACGTCAACGCCGTGTCCCCGATCAGGCGGACCGCTCGTCTCTGTATGCTCTTAAGTATGTTTAGGAGCCGAGCTCCAATCATGAGAGCAATATTCGAGTGCGGGTCTAATTTGGGATTTATACAGGAGAAGGGGCTCCTCGATAGTATAGTGGTTAGTATACCCGCCTCTCACGCAGGAGACCGGGGTTCAATTCCCCGTCGGGGGGCCTCTGGCGCAAGACTAATGACCTTGCCCGGAAAAAACAAATCATTATGGAAAATTTAACAGTCCTCAGGACTTGCTGAATAAGGCCAAGACCGGCTCCCGGTTGTAGTGTCGATGATGATGATGATACAGGAGAAGAAGTTGGGCCGGAGTAAAATATTTCTTGGCTCTAAAAAGATAGCTCCGTTTTCCAGAGGCTGACCTAGCGATGCTCGACACATGTTTATGCCAGGATACATTCCCACAGACCGTAACATCGGGTAATTTCAAGCATTCACCAGATTCGAGGGCCTGGCCATTCATGATCAGAACCGATGATTCACCTTTCCAGATCCCGATTCAGAGAGTCAATTTGTCTACATCCCAGCTGGTGCGTCATTGATGCACCAAGCTGCCGATCACTCGAAAAAGAGGAAACAAGCGTAATATCATCCGCAAAACTGAACACTTTGTTATCCGTTGTCTCCAACAAATCATTTATGTGAAGCAAAAACAAGGTTGGAGCCAAAATAGAACCTCGAGGCACCCCGGAATTAACAGGATACAGATCCGAACAAACGCCGTCTACAATAACCCGGATCGATCGACTTTCGAGGAAGCTCTTCGTCCAGTCGCAAAGCTGCTGGGAAAGTCCATATGAACGAAGTTTGCTCAGCAATGCCCCGTGCCAGAACGTGTCAAAACCCTTGGAGATATTCAATGCGACTGTCCTTGACTCACAATGCCGCTCAATCGCAGATGTCCATATACCGGTTATAAGAGTCAAAAGGTCTCCCGTGGACCGCCTGCCACGGAATCCGCATTAACGATCATTCAAAAGTTCGTTGCACTCCAAATACTTAATTAACTCAGTATTGATGACTTTTTCCATCACCTTGGGATGGGCTGAACTCGAGCGATTTTCCGGCTGGTAGGAAAGGTCCTCTGTGCATAAGATAAGCGAAAGAGTCTGCCAAGAACCGGCGATAGTTTTGGAGCACAATTTTTGCAGACTGTTGCTGGTATTCCCTCCGGACCGGTTGCCTTCCTACAGTCCAGTTCACGTAGAATGCGTTGAATAGTACGCGGCGGAATCTCACATCCCACATGGAAGACCGTACCAGCGTGATCACAGGTGGCTCCAAAAGACCGGCATCAAGGTTTCAATTCGCGGAAAATAAAAGTTTATCCTTTGAATTTGTGACTAACCTCCCGCTGTCTGTCACTAATGGAGGAAAAGAGAAGGAAGCGAAGTTACCGCTGACAGTTTTTGCCATTGACCAGAAAGAGCGCGCACCAGAATTCGTTCTGTTAACATCGGTGGAATTGGGTCGCCATTGTTTAAAAGCTCAATTTTTGCCACTGTAATCTGCTCTAATTTTTTTCAAACCAAAGCTTATCAGATGAACTTCATTTGATGGAATGTGGAATGTAGATCTCCATCCCGAGAAGAATAATCTCTGTGACCGACTCCGCGCAAGCGTTAATATCGGAGTCTCCTAAGCACACCTCTAGCCATGGTAAGGATGCGAATAAATCTCGCAAATCGTCCCAGTTAGCAGCCCCATACTTACATACATGGTGAAGCTGCGTAGTTCGGTTATTCACTTGAAATGCAGGTGATCTGATGCCAAGCAGTGATCTGAGTTTCCCAGTGGCGCAGCAACCTCTACAGTATAAATATTCGGTTCGGATGTCGAAAACAGATCCAGGGTGTTCACATAGTCACCTCGGGTATCCGGCACTCGCGTGGGTTACTCCACGAGTTGAGTCAAGTTGTGGCTAACAGCAAACACCTCCGACAGCCTCCGAGCCACGTCGGTTCTATTACAATAGAATGTACTAAGCTGCCCGAGTTGTGTATGTTAAAATCGTCGAGGTTGACAATTTCAGAAGCTGGGCGGTTGATCTGTATTCAGTCGGCGGTATGTGAAAGATGTTTGAAAAATGTTACTCGTCGATCGTCATTCGAGGAGCGGTAAAGACAACAAAGAAATTTAACAGAATTCCCCAGCATGACCCTCAACCATATGATATCCATGGCAATGGGTTCCAACGCCTCCATCCTCTGGCAAACTAGATCGAGCCGCGCGAAGACCAAAACTCCACCCTAAAACGGAATCTCGAATGTAAGTCGTATCCTGAGCAACAAAGATAGGTCGAATCAGTTGACGAATCGACCTGGGTCTCAGTTAGGGCAAGGATATCAGGTTTCGCTGTTTGCAAATATTGGTGAACGGCGTTTACATTCGTATTGGTGAAACCGATGCCCCTGATGTTACAAAATGGCGTTTTCAGTCGAACGTCGACAGAGTCTCGAGAACAAGCCCGATTACGCGATGACGAATTTCCTAAAATTTGGTTATTTAACAGAACATTTGCATGACATAGTGAAAACAATCGATGCATCCTTCGGTCTGCACGATCGAAGGGGAGATAATAAGGGGTCTGTATGCGAACGTCGTCCGGTTTGGACATTTCAAAAAGAGTCTGATACCAATCGTTGCCCTGGACGGACACAGTGACGAGCCCGTCGCGCTAACACCTTTAAATTTGAATTAAAAGAGTCGTGAATAAACCGTCATCTTAGCGAGACGGTCGAATGTTATAACCAGTGCTTTAACTAATAATTATAAAGTTTGCGTAGTATGTATTCATTAAGCTTAAAGTATTCCATTTGACAATCAACTGTGCGTGTAATTTAGTTATAAAGATTACATTAAAGTTTAAACTCAAATAGCAGTGTGCTTTATTTTCAACGTATGTAAGTGTGTTAAGTTGTTAAAGTGTATTGTAAATGTTACGCACTGTGTAACAAACAAATTCATAACAGTAAGAACCGAAATTAATTTTGATAGATCGTTGGCTTCGATAATGCTACTGCTGTTCACAGGTAGTGCGTTTACGTTAGGATTCATTTTGCAGAACAAACTTCACTATTGGGATTTAGGGACATTGAATTCTATTCGGTGAGATAATCTCTATTGGAATATCTTGTTGAGGTTAGAATTGGCTGATTACGGGCTGTTGGTCACATCTTGCTAGTTGAAAATCATACGACGGTTGGCTCTTATGTTTCGGGATTTGGCAACCCTAGCGTTGCAATCCGGCAATTGACAGCTTTGTCGTAAACTTGGACATTTTTGAGGTTATACGCACTCAGAACGTTTTGACGTACGAGCACTATTTGTGTTGTTTACAGTAACTTAAAAGATTCATCTCGGCCCAAAAATGGAATTAAATCGTCAACATTTTCGTGCGATTATTTTTTACAACTTTCGGCGTGGATTAACTCAGCAACAGTGCATGGATGAACTTAATTCAATTTTTGGCGATGAAGCTCCATCAAGGACCAGTGTTTATCGATGGTATGGTGAATTCAATCGTGGTCGTAGTTCACTCCAAGATGAATTTCGTGAAGGCCGTCCAAAATCAGTTGTTGTTCCGAAAACCATTGATGCTGTGCGCGAACTGATATTGGAAGATCGTCATGTGACCTATCGTGAGATTGAGACAACCTTAGGCGTTAGTGGGACCAGCATACATTCAATATTGCATAAACATTTGACCGTCAAAAAAATTTGTTCGCGTTGGATCCCACACAATTTGTCAATCGCCCAAAAAAAGGCTCGTGTCAATTGGTCGAAAGAAATGCTCAAAAAATACGGTCGCGGTGCTTCGAAACACGTCTATGACATGGTGACAGGTGATGAATCGTGGATTTACGCGTATGAGCCCGAAAGTAAACAGCAGTCGACTGTCTGGGTGTTTCAAGATGAGCCAAATCCAACAAAAGTTGTTCTCGCACGAAGCACTTCCAAGCAAATGGTCGCCTGTTTTTTCGGAAAAACTGGACATGTCGCAACCGTACCACTAGAACAACGCAGAACAGTCAATTCTGAGTGGTACACAACCATTTGTTTGCTAGTTGTCTTCCAAGAAATCAGGAAAACCAACCGCCGAAGACGGATCACTCTTCACCACGACAATGCGAGCTCTCACACATCGGCTGCGACAACTGCATTTTTGAGCACCCAAAACATCGATTTGATGGGTCATCCGCCGTATAGTCCTGACTTGGCACCGAATGACTTCTTTTTATTCCGGTACGTAAAAAACAAACTGAGAGGTCAACGTTTTTCGACACCTGAAGAAGCGGTTGCTGCATTCAGAATGCATGTGTTGGAGATACCTCAATCAGAGTGGCAAAAGTGCTTCGACAATTGGTTCAAACGCATGGAAAAGTGTATAGATCTTCATGGGGAATATTTTGAAAAACAATAAAGTGATTTTCGATGATCAATATTTGTTTTTGTTCTCTAATCCCGAAATATAAAAGGCAACCCTCGTATTCTAAGAAATCGCTCGAGTATATTTTAATGCGTACGAGAAATTCGAAACACCCTCGTCAGCAAGGGAGTGAGCTCAATTGTGAGTAATGGACAAGAAACCGTAGCGTTTTTTGATGAAGTGAAAAACGTGATTCGAACCCACGCTACGAAAGGTTAAAAGCATCAACACATGAGGTCATGTTGTGGCTATTCCAGTAGATACAGACGCAGACGCAATCGCAGTGAAGACCGCCACACAAAAGAGAATCGGAAAAGAAACCATCAGAGCTGTGTTTCAACTTCCTACTTGAGCTGTAGACTGTATATGGCTCTTTTGGGATTCTCTTTTGTGCTGTGGTCTTCACTGCGATTGCGTCTGCGTCTGTATCTACTGGGATAGCCACAACATGACCTGAGGTGATGATACTTTTAACCTTTTGGAGTGGGAGTTCGAATCACGTTTTTCACTTCATCATAACACATGATAATTTATAGAAATGAAAAATGTAGAATAGATGAGTGTGTGGAGCCCCGTAAAAAAAAAACAACATTAATATAATAGGACGTAATTGAGAAGGACTTAGTTGAACGGGCAGAAAGATAATAAATCCATACCAATGAGTTTGGGTGTCAATGCTACCGAATTCCCTTGAGATATATAATGCAGCAACTGTGCTTTCACCAAGCAATGCACAGAGTGACTACTATTGCGTTTAATTCGGAACCGTGTCAATGTCGATGACGATGACGATTTGTTATCAATTCATAATGCAATAATATTCGATCATGAACTGTACAAATTAATCTTCATTGGCTTGGGAAGTAGATAATAAAACAACTAAGTGCTTTGTTGATATGTGTCGTATGCTTATACATCTTCAACTATAGTTATAATATTTCACTTTTAACAATTGTTTCTTTATTTGTTTTTTTACCATGTCGCCCACATCATTCACTTCTTTGTTCGCATTATCTCCAGTTGTTATTGCTCCATCATATATCATATATCACCGATCAAGATCTGTCGTTTAGCAATGTTCTCTTGATCTGTCTCCCTTTGGTTCTTGTGTCACAACAAATGTAGTAGAACTAATTGTCGTTAGTTCTAAAGTTGTAACACAAGATAAGTATTGCGTATACAGGAATATATTTAAAGGAAATGTATATTTAGTAACCCCTAACAATGACCAATAAAAGACTATGCAAGCTCCAATAGAATGTAGATCCGTTCTACGGGACGAACGGAGGAGAATATTGACACGTCCACGATCTTTTTTAATGTTACCCGCGTCCGAAAAAAGATTTTGTTTTATACTCTTAAGTGTACTCTTATACAGAAGACCAGACACCGGCTTATATCTGCTTTCAGTTCGCAAGTAGCTAAATTGAATCAGAATTTTACGCAACGGTTTAACGAGAGCGAAGGAAAACCTCATCAAAAGTATTTGGGGAATGACCACCGAATCAACAGTCTCGTTATTCTTCAGCTCGGTAAGTATTCAGACTACAGTCAGAATCCGAAAGCGAATTTGAGCCATGGTGCCAACCTTTGTTTGAGTGGAGGAGAATCTGAGCTTGACTAGTTGACAATATAGTAGTAGGGGTCATGTGCAAATACTTAGACCATTAATACACTTTTGCAGAAATCATTGTGACATCTGGAACTTAAAAGTTAATTTTTGGAAAACCGAAACTACTCTTCTCAGTACGGCCTTACACGGGGCCTAAAGGGGTGCAGGACATAAGTGGAAAAGATTTTCCATTACTGGACAGAACGGCCTGCCCTTAGAGGTAAAAAACATAATAAGATACCTAGGTATTTGGCTTGATCAGTTTGTGTTTTGATACACTACAACCGCATATGCTGTGAGAAATAGGAAGTAGACTTCCTGGATCGAGGAGTAGAAATTATGTAATATACGATTTTTATCAGACCTATACTCGTGATGAAATATCCTGTAAGGTACAATGTGGCGCATTTTTATGACCTATTGAATGAGATACTCCCTAGGAGGAATCACGAAGCGGAGACAGTGAATGGCTCCAATGGGGATGCTTAAAATTAAGAGTCTGTGACGGTAATAATTTCCTCACTAAATATTTCACTTAAATTTTCTTAGCAACACTTGGCGTTGAAAATATAATTATTTTTCATGATTGAAGTTACCTGGAAAACATAATTTTAAAATGAGTCATTTCGGACTGAAAATTCATATTTAAACTTTAACGAGCGACAACGTAAATATTGATCATTTACACTTCAAGCGATCTGAGAAAAGCACTTCAGAAATATAAAATAAATATTGAACGAAATATTTCAATATTTGGAATACATTTTATAGCCTTGCGCCAATTTCAGTAAAACAGTATAAATGAAATATACTTTGAGTAATATTATTGAAACCTCCTTTATTGAACATCCATAAACAAATAGAGACTCATCTCAGGCAGAAAAGAGAAAGAAGATTCTCCAAATTAATATATTAAAAAGACAGATTTTAAAAATATTTACGCCGCGGAGTTCAGGCAAAACTATTTTCCAAAAGTCGATGAAGGTAATCCGATAACAATGGACCAGTTGCAACAAGAATCATTTCAACCAATGAACGCCACTCCAAGGCAGTACCAAATTGACCACCATCTGGTAAAGACGTGTCGACAACCGACAAAAGTTGGCTAACAAATCTGTCAATGGAACGGTCTTAAAAGTGAAGTCAGGTAGACCAAATACCTGAACAAGACAATAGATTCGATTTTCGCGCCGTGTTTTGCTTTCTGAAAATTGACAACAGCAGTGCATATAAAAAACCAAATTGTGTTGTGCGAACATTCGATGGGGAGTAGACGAAAAAAAAATTGCGCGCACTAAATGAAATAAGAACGGAAGCATTTGCGCTTGTTGTGTTAATGTGTGTGTACCGCTTGCTCCGACATGAGCAGTGAAGACAGAATCAAAACAAAAAGTATGATATTAAAAGGCAAAATAAGCCTGTGCACCAAACCGAAGTTAAAAGCGGGAAAAAAATCAAAGAGAGCGAAATAAGCAACATGATGTTGATTCGCATGGCTGCAGAACTCATGTTAGAACAACAACAAATGGCGGGGGAGTATGCATTCCCCTCTATTTCCAACTACAGTGGGAATTTTTTATTCGCTTATCTAGCTTCTTCTGAATCTGAGGGCGATAAATAAATTAGAACCGCAGCTAGCTATAGCAAAAGCGCGACAACAGGAAAGATGAAGAAAGAAAATTGCAGCGCTGGAACAACAAAAATAAACAAGAAAAGCCGAAGCCAAAGGGAGGCCAACATACGCAACAAAAACCAGACTCAGAACCAGGACCAGATGAACAAAAGGCAGCACATCAGCCAAAAGCACAACAGCAGGAAACCAGCACAAAAAAAAAAACGAAAATGCCACCAATGAACACGGTAGACAGCGATTGTAAAGAATTGATGTCTGTGTAAGTTAGCTATAGGAAATAATAATTTTGTGATTAAAAGACTGGGAGACAATAGGCATGCCATTCAAACATATAACGTTGGTGACCATATTAAAATTAAAAATGTTTTGAAAAGAGCCACCGCGGAATTCTTTTCTAACACGCCGAAAGAACTTAAAAATATTACCGTTCTATTAAAGGGCGTCGACTCTGAAACTGAACCGGGGACCTTCTCGAAAATGCTGCCAGGTCTAAAGTACGATGGCCTCGAATTTAGTATGGTCAAACCCTTCACCGCAGCCAGGTCCAAAAGGGAGAACCGGAAGCTACCCATTTTACTGGTGCAGTTAACCGCAAATAGAAAAATTGGTAGTCTATGGAAAATAACAGTCCTGGACAGCCAAAGTGTAACATGGGACAAACTAAAAGAAAAGGCAGAAACATTCTCTAATGCGTCCGCTGCCAAAGATTTGGGCATTCAGCGGCGAACTGTGAGCTGCAGCATCGTTGCGTGAAATGCCGTCAATATCATAATGCAGAGGAGTTCCCTTTGGGTAAAGAAAGGGTGAAAGACAAAAGCCATTTAAAGTGTGCAGTATGTCGGAATGAGGGACACCCCTGTTGTGATTCGTAATCACAACTCCTTTACCTACCACCTATCCCGAATAACCACTTACCTAAAACCCCCTAACCTATCTCATTCCATACTTACCTTTATCCATACTTACCTTTTCCATCCACTCATCCATTCTCCCATAGCGGGGCATATGTGCGACCTAAACCTAATCTGCCGCACATTGACCTAATTACTAACCTTTTTATTAGTAGAAAGATCGGGTTTGTACTCCAACATTAAATGCATACTTGTGTGCAAACCTCGATCTGACACAATATAAAATAGGCGGCTCATCTTGGTTTCGGGGCAGTCGATCGCAGTCAATAGCCGGCAGTCAATAACGAGCTGCCAAGCAGTCAATAGCCGGCAGTCGATCGCAGGCAGTCAATCAACTAAGAGAACTAATAAAGACAATTCTAATCTAAAGCAGTTCTTTGATTTAGACCCAGGAAGGCGAGTATCAATAACAAATAAATTAAATATTGTTGGGTACCGATATTTCGGGGCATATGCCCCCACTAATACCACAAACACTTCGGCACAGATTGAAACAAAATCATAAGCAGACGTGTTTACAATATTGCTCAATTTACAGAGACAGATGACACATTCCATCCACTACCTCGGTGAATGCAAGGTAGTCGCATTGGATATTTCAAAAGTCTTCGACAGAGTTTGACATCCATTTTGTCAAAATTGCATTCATATATAGTGGACAATTCCCTGATCCAATGGATAAGAGATCATCTTTCTGGTCGTACAATGCAAGCGGTTCTTGATGGTGTTAAATCTGTGTCCCATCAAATTAATGCGAGTGTTCCCGAGGGTTCGGTACTTCTTTGCCATATGAGGCTGTTTTCAATTTGTCCAATAACGCTGCATAATACTCTTCTGTGACTGCTCTCCTTTTCTGCGGGTAATCGGTGAAGATTATGCCATGCGCATCCCAAAAAAAAGAGGCCATAATATTGCCGACCGAGCGTTGGTCTTTCAGCCGCTTTGGTTGGCTTTCGTGGCATTCCAGCCACTCTGCTGACTGTCTTTTGGACTCAGGCATATGGTAATGGATCCAGTTTCATCCATGGTCAGAGAACCTCGACCGCCTTGATTATGCTGCAACAACGCTAAACCAGCCATTGGATCATCAACGGTCAGCTGTTTTTGCTGGAGGGACAGCAAACGCGCCACCCACCACGCCGATAGTTTTTTCATCTCGAAAACATCATGCAAAATGTATCCCATCCGTTCTTTTGAGATGCGTACGGCTCCAACTAACTCGCACAACTTCACTTTACAATCACTCAAAACGATTCGATGCACTTGCTTTGCGGTTTCTGCATTCGTAGCATATTTTGGCCTCCCAGAGCGAGGTGCGTCTTCGGTGCTTGTATGATTCATTTTAAATTCACTAAACAACCGATAAACGGTTGTTCTCGAAGGAGAAGATGTCGGATAAGATTTCTGCAGCCATTGCAAAGATTGTTCAGGAGTTTTTCCCATCAAAAAAACGATGTTTGATCAAGACGCGATATTCCTGTTTTCCCATTTTTTTTAAGAAGAAGAAAAAAGCGACACTCCAACGACTGTAGCTTGTAACCGAATGGACGAAACTTCATACATAAACTAATGACAGACGACCCTCTTGAATTGAAACATGTTCATTTTCTAGTGGCGTCGCCTGTTGAAAAATCCCGGGATTTTTTAGCCCATGTAGTATTGTGGGGTATGAAGGTATGTATGCCGACGTACGACATAGATTCACCAATATCCCCGACAATTGCGTAGAAAATTGTTCACAAAACTCCGTTGTTTCAAAATACGAGGGGACACAGAAACCAAACAAATAAACTTCGGAAATCGTTTATAAATCCTTTATTATGTTCATCAATATAGATACACTGCGCTTAATTTAGTTCACTATCTCTTAGTTGAATGCGGAATTCAATAGAATATTGTTCCCAGATTTAAATTGGTTAACTGTTAAAATTTCACACAGGAGTCTTTACTACTTTTACACTCGGGGACACTTATAGACACGATATTTCTTACTTATACTTTAAATAAACGTTAAATTATGTCGCGCCTTTTACGGATTCACTGGACTCGCGTGCACAGTTTGGGGAACGAACTCGACTCTCAGCGCGTGTATACCCGTAAGGGGATGAAATCTGACTCACCGATGCAATCCATATCCGTCAGATTCAACGGTGGTGGATTACATCGGTGTGGGAGGCGCGAGTAGGCTCAAATTGGCGACGGCCAATGGTCTCAAAAGGGTCGAATGGGAGGATTCTCTGTGTCCGTATAGGACAAGTCCGATGCCCTTTAGCCTGTATATCGGCAACGACGAAACTGCATTATTGAGATAAGCGATAGCGAAGATCGCCGAAGGAAGGAATAGGTTTCTGTGTCCTAAATAAATAGAAACGCTATTTCAAGGGTCATACGATGCGATGCAAATTATTTGTGATTTAGCCGATGCTACATGGGAACGTCGGCTGTTTACATAATCGCCCCAGACCTATGCCATTGCAGGCAATAGATTTTCCCGTGGCGATAACCAAACCCAAGGTTTGCTCGCCTATGGCCAAGGCTATGGTGACTTTTGTTTGATCTAATTAAATGGAACATGGGTATGATGGTGAGGAATTTGACTTGCAGATGTGCAAGCGTACGTCTCACCCAGGGGAAACATGGACAGCGGTTGGTAAGTAAAATAAACACAGTGAGGTACTGTGTATTTGTTTCTTCTACAGGTCGGAGCATCATTAGGCATGATCATATGTATGATTGTCTAACGTCAATCATATTCGTGCCCAAATCCCATGATCGATAGATAACCGATAAAGGAAATTGGTCGCAACTGTAGCAAACCTTGGGATTGGAACAATATTCACTCATGAACCGTAGCAAGAATATCGGCTACAGCTGTGTCAACAATTACGCTGGTCAACGAGTGTTTATCGTTTATAATTGCTGACAACCCGAGCCGATTGGGTTGGTACGGCTCATGTAATATGAATGAAATAATTTGTTTGATGTGCATGCTTGCTGAGGTTTTACTTTCAGGTGAAAGCGGATGAAAGTTAGCTACGCTGCTCAAAATTGCAGGTAGGTATGGTGTTTTGTGGAGTGAGGGAAAAGCATGTTGATTTAAAGAAATTAATGGTTCTTTGGGAAAGCTTTAAAGAACCGCCACAGTATTACAAGTTGCGAAAAGTAAGGCTAAATACGAGGGTTGCCTCTTATGTTTCGGGATTTGGCAACCCTAGCGTTGCAATCCGGCAATTGACAGCTCTATCGTAAAGTTGGACATTTTTGAGGTTATACGCACTCAGAACGTTTTGACATACGAGCGCTATTTGTGTTGTTTACAGTAACTTAAAAGATTCATCTCGGCCCAAAAATGGAATTAAATCGTCAACATTTTCGTGCGATTATTTTTTACAACTTTCGGCGTGGATTAACTCAGCAACAGTGCATGGATGAACTTAATTCAATTTTTGGCGATGAAGCTCCATCAAGGACCAGTGTTTATCGATGGTATGGTGAATTCAATCGTGGTCGTAGTTCACTCCAAAATGAATTTCGTGAAGGTCGTCCAAAATCAGTTGTTGTTCCGAAAACCATTGATGCTGTGAGCGAACTGATATTGGAAGATCGTCATGTGACCTATCGTGAGATTGAGACAACCTTAGGCGTTAGTGGGACCAGCATACATTCAATATTGCATAAACATTTGACTGTCAAAAAAATTTGTTCGCGTTGGATACCACACAATTTGTCAATCGCCCAAAAAAAGGCTCGTGTCAATTGGTCGAAAGAAATGCTCAAAAAATACTGTCGCGGTGCTTCGAAACACGTCTATGACATCGTGACAGGTGATGAATCGTGGACTTACGCGTATGAGCCCGAAAGTAAACAGCAGCCGACTGTCTGGGTGTTTCAAGATGAGCCAAATCCAACAAAAGTTGTTCAAAATGCATGTTTTGGAGATACCTCAATCAGAGTGGCAAAAGTGCTTCGATAATTGGTTCAAACGCATGCAAAAGTGTATAGATCTTCATGGGGAATATTTTAAAAAACAATAAAGTGATTTTCGATGATCAATATGTGTTTTTGTTCTCTAATCCCGAAATATAAAAGGCAACCCTCGTACAAGGTGGTTGTGGCGACTACAGCAGAGTATGCACAGACTACCGTAGTGAAGAACAAGGCATCAAAGCAGAACCGAAAAATAATCAGCGTTATATACCAGAGCATTAACGTAGCAATCACATCCTGCGTAACGAGTTGATACGCTCGTATACACGCTACCATTATCTGATGCGTTCCTGTATAAGCAGAATCACGCTATTTACTACCACCCATTTCTGTGTGGGTCTGAATCAAGCTCTTTACTACCATCTCTAAAATTTGATGGAGTTCTTAAGACATGGAGAAAATACTTAACTTTATCCAATCTAGGCACAGTTTTAGTATATTCGTTTAAAAAATTCCAATATTTAATCAAATGCCTTAAAAATAGTCCTGCATATGGTTGATAGGACACAACAAAGAAATCATGATTTGCTTAATATTAGTCTCTGCAGAGGTTGTTGTGTGGTATCGGGAGTTATTTCCTTGTTCCGCAAAAACACAGTTTTACTAGTAAACTAACAGCAGTTTAACGCTAACATTGAAATAGAATTCGAAACATTTTATCTCTTGATTGTACAAAGATAGCTGCCGATCACCGCCACTAGGAGTTCATGATCGCACCACTATCAGTCGAAAATATTGTTAGGCACGTGTATGTTTTACTATATCACATGTCGTCTGCCCTTTGGAGCTGATAACTGGAAGTCAACATCGATGAATAGGTGACGACTTGGCTAGACAAGATTCATTATTCATTCATTATCATCGTATTAAAGTTCGGAATCAAATATAACTACGCCGCGCAAATCCTTTGAGATACTTTTTGTATTGTATATTTCGTAAGTCAATGAAACAATTTTCCGTTGGGAAAGACAAAAATTAATTGTTTTGTTGTTCACGAACTTTCTGACTCACAGATTCAGGGGTCTTTGTGAAGAAGTACGTTTCGAATCACCACCCTCTGGTGAAATTTGTATTGTACACATTTTTATTATCTCCACTGTGTAGTCACCGCTCAGTTCAATCGCATTTAATTCTTGTAAAAAAAAGTTCGCTGGGTTATTCTGCTGCGATGAATTATGTATAGATCTGCGCAAGATTTAGATCGCACGCTCTTAAAATTTGTGTGGAGATGAAACAAGAAATCTCACGTCTTCACACAGTTGGTACTCGGATTGCATGCCCAGTTTCTATTTTCAATTCGTTGTTATAGGCGTGTTTTTAGAAAACGTTGAAAACTTTGTAGTTAGTTGTGTTGCTTTCCCAAGCAAATTACCTTTCGTTAATTTCATTCGCAAGCACAAAGCATTTGAAATCGCGAACATTTACATAAGAAGCTGGTGATAAAAAAATCCTTGTAAGAAAAGAATTCAGGAATTTACAAATTAGCGAATATTTAATGTTTACTCTTGGGTGCGAGTGGAAATGTCGGAACGCGTTTTTTAAATCGTTGGTATTTGGAAAAGGAAAAAGAGAGAAAAATTGCTGCAATCAAATCTCGGGAAACTCAGCTCAAAGTAACTTCTCTTCGCATTCGCGCTGTGTGGTGGTTTTGGTTTGTTTTTGTACTAAATATAAATTGGATACGAATCGATGACGCAAAAATCCAGCATCTGTGTACAATTTCAAAAAACATTCATATAATGGAAATTTCCGACTGACGTGGCTTTTAAAGACTTAATTCAAGAGTGGAAAACTAATAACTACTGCGGGAACGGTTTGTATTATACTTGCTGAAAGTTGCGCAAAACATGTAGAACGTTTTTGGAATGTGTCTGGATGCTGTTTAAAATTAGTGCTCGCTACTGTTTACAAATGAATGAGAGTATTAAAAGCTAGATGGAAATCTCAGTTGTGCCGCTGTAAAATGATGTTTTTTTTATCAAACTCTATTTATTTGGCAAGAGGATAAGTAGAAAACTACAATATACTCAACAGCAACTATTTTATACGGAATTCTAAATTCTGCTAGAGTCCCCTTAACCAAGTATTTCAGTAAGTTCCTTGTCACAGTTCTACTGATCAGAGTTCATTCTGGCATTTCCATATGCCCACAGTATCCGATTTGTTTATCGCAATAAAGCTTTAAAAAATTATAAGAACCTTAACAAGTTTAAAATAATTTTCATTCTAATGAATGAGAATTAAAACTGGTCGAGTATTATATTTGTTTCTACGGTATCTCGTGTGGTGATGTGTGTGATCCAACAAGTTTACCATCGGCGAAGCACCCTATGCTGTCCAACGTTTAAAATGTTCATGCTCTGACAATTCATCAGGCATGGATTTTTTTAAAAATTAAAATAAGATATCTATTGTTTTTGTCTGTTGACATTACTATTTTATTTATTTTTGTTGGCTTATAGGAACCCGGAATTTCCGCCATTGCTCCCAGTCCTGTGTACTCTCCTTCCACGCTTAGCGCCTCTCTGACACCGGGTCGAATTAGAGGAGTAAGCAGACCTTACCATATCAAAACGAGGCTCTGGTTTGGCGGACTATACCATATACGCTGATGACGCCAAGATACACAAGAACATCGAGTCACCACTTGTTTCTGCACTGCTGCAACCAGACCTTAACAACTTCTCGACTTGGTGTGACAAAAATAGCTTTGTAGTTAACATCGCCAAATGCCAATATACAACTTTTTCCCGTAAGCGTATTCACTCACCCTCGCCTCCCTATTCCCTTCATAACCAACCCTTAACCATTCTACAATCTATTCAAGACCTCGGGATTCTTTGCGACAGAGAGCTCAACTTCCTCTCTCACATTGCCGAGACGATCCGAAGGGCCAACTCTGCTCTCGGGTTCGTGAAAAGGTGGTCTAGGGATTTCTCCGATTACTACGTAACTCGATCCCTTTACCTTACCATCGTCCGTCCAATGCTTGAATATGCTAGCCAGGTATGGTCCCCCTATCACAAGACCAATATGAGTAGAATCGAAAGTATCCTTCGGTTCGCTCTTCGAGGGCTAGGGTGGGAGAACCCCCTAATCCTGCCTCCGCACATTAACAGCCTCAAATTAATCAAACTTGGAACCCTTGAGGAGCGCAGGGTCCTGGCTGACATAGTGTTCGTTCATCGAGATCTCTCCGGCTCGGTAGAGTGCGCCTACTTCCTTAACTTAATTCCTCTGAACACAAACCCTCGAAATGCGCGTAATGCCCGCCCCACGCACAGCCCCCCTCGCCGCACCTCTTATGGTTTCAACGAACCCCTTCCGCGGATGCTGATAAATGTCGATTCCAACTCCACTTTGTTTGACTTCGACCCCTCTACCCATACTCTCAAAGACCGCCCCCTAACCCATTCTCCACTCCAAACCTCCCGCCCCCACTCTTGCCTTCATAATATGTCCTGATAACCTTAGGTTAAGCTTAATTAAGTTAGTTCTTATGTTCTTAAATTTGTAAGGTTATATATACGTTAGCTTATAAGTACTTATATTGCTTAAATTAAGGCGACAAATTGGGTGGTAGCCCTGTGGGTAAAAAAAGGTAGGAGTGCCGACGTACGACACTGTTTCACCTAAATCCCCAACGGTGTTCCGACGTCCACAATTGTCACTTCACTAAATGTATGCACACAGTTGTCCAGCGAGTATTTGTAAAAAGATCCAAGACCAGAGAAACCGACACAGAATCAAAAAGAATAAACACTCGTATATTGTTGTTGTGATAGATGTTTCTTTTATTTTATCATCATCATCATCATCGGCACTACAACCGGGAATCGGTCTTGGCCTTATTTAGCAAGTCCGGAGGCTTGTTAAATTTTCCATAATGATTTGTTTTTTTCGGGCAAGGTCATTAGTCTTGCGCCAGAGGCTCCCCGACGGGGAATCGAACCCCGGTCTCCCGCGTGACATGCGGGTATACTAACCACTATACTTTCGAGGAGCACGAATAAAGTTCACAATATTTATTTTTGACATTAAATGAGTAATGTTACTCAATATTTTTCTCTTTACACAAATTTCACAGGTGGTACAGATTAATGCAAAATTGCAGATGGCGAATTTGCTGATATTCACTTTTGTAAGACGGATTTTACTGAAGGCAATAAAAAGGCATTGTAATGTTCTAACTAAATTTGTAACACTTCCAAACCACGACCGCCGAGTGTGTTTGCAGTCCGACTGGGTGGTAAAACTCTGTCGCTACAGCAGAGATGAACTTGTATTTTTAGTTGCGCGCCTCAGTGATTCGATTTTTGGAGACGACTCGCGACACGTATGTGCGGTTTGACCGTTGAAAAACTGACTCCTCGAGGGATGAAATTTGACTCCGCTAGTGGCTGTTGCACTCAACATCCCCTAGCTGAGGTGGTGGTGGATTCCATCGAATGGGAGGAGCAAATCCGATCTTTTCATTTGGCGATGACCAATGAACGATCGATTTGGAATTTGTTGGAAAATTTCCATGGTGCCGTACGGGTCCATTCGTTGAAAGCGATGACCAACGGAGATGCGAAGGTGCACAAAAGGAAATCGAAATACGCGGCTGATCAAACAGATGGTCGAATACGGAGGCTGATTCCCTTGCCATCACAAACGATAGGGAATAAGGTTTTCTGTTGATGTTATGTCAACAGAACTTCGCTGCGATGGCAAAGGCTACAATGCTTGGGTGCATGTTTATTTTAGCAATTAGATAATGCAAGGGAATATTGCCGCGAAGACCAAAATAGCTTCTTCTGTTTACGTTGAGTATACAGAAGCATTCCGTTTCGATAGCCAGTGTGAGAAACGTGGCTGTTCGTTGTTTAGACAACGAATCATTAGACATGGCCGATGTGGTGATCGTTCCTCGATAAGACAACGCATCATGTAATTGGTCACCATCATCATCATCATCATCATCATCATCATCCGCACTACAACCGGGATCCGGTATTGGCCTTATTTAACAAATCTCTCCACCGATTCCGATTTCGAACCGATGTCATCCAGTTTGGCGTTCCCAGGCTCTGGGCGTCTTGGTTTACGCCATCCTACCATCGCAGACAGGGTCTGTCGCGCTGTCTCCTTCCATACATCCTGCCACAAAGGACTTTCCGGGCAGGCTCCTCTTCGCTCATTCGAGCTAGGTGTCCCACCCACCGGAGTCTACCGAGCTTGATTTTTCTTACAATATGAGCTTCAAGGTAGATTGCGTACAACTCATGGTTGTAGCGTCTCCGGAATCGTCCTCCCTCACATACGGGGTCAACAATTCTCCTTAAAACCTTCCTCTCGAACGCGGCTAAGAGTTCAGAGTGCCTTTTATTGGGCACCCAGGTCTCGGATCCATACATGAGTACTGGTAAGACCATGTTTGTACAGTAGTAGCTTGGATGTTCTGGATAAGTTTCGGGATTTAAAGAGCCTTGATAGACCATAGTAGGCTTTGTTGGATTTAATCAGCCGTTCGCGTATTTCTTCTTCCATATTGTTATCGGCTGATACTATTGACCCAAGGTAGTTAAAGGTATGCACTACTTCAAATTCGTGCTCCACTACCCTGATAGTTTGACCAACGTTAGGTCTTCTCCTCGCAGAAGTTGCCACCATGTACTTGGTTTTTCACTCATTAATGTGCAGTCCCAGTTTTTGTGCCCCCTGCTCGATCTGGGTGAAGGATTCCTGTACCGCCGATTCGGTTCTACCGATGATGTCGATGTCATCTGCGTGGGCAAGTATCTGGCTGAACTTGGTGATAATAGTCCCTCTTGTTGTAACGCCAGAGTCACGGATTGCTTTCTCCAACGCCAGGTTGAAGAGGAGGGAGTCCAGACCGTCCCCTTGTCGGAGTCCATTAAAGATGTTTATTGGTTTGGACAGCAATCGCGCTATTTTTACTTGACTAGTTACGTTGGTCATGGTCAACCTACAAACTCGTATCAATTTGTTTGGAATGCTGAACTCCCTCATGGCATTATATAGTTCTACCCTGGCTATGCTGACGGAGGCGGCCTTAAAGTCTATAAATAGATGATATAATGTAATCTTAAATTCCAGACATTTTTCTATCGCCTGCCTAAGGGTAAATATTTGCTCAATTGCTGATTTGCTTAGGATGAAGCCACACTGATATTGACCAGTGATGGCTTTAGCGTATGGGGCTAGCTGATCTGGTAGGATAGTGGAAAGTATCTTATAGGCGGTTCTCAGCAATGTTATACCCCTATAGTTGCTGTACAGTGTGATATCTCCTTTCTTATGTATGGGGCAAATAATCCCACGACGCCAATCTTCCGGCATCTCCTCTTGCTCCCATACATGCACCACGATCTCATGAATTGCGTGATGTAACGCCGTCCCTCCTTGTTTGATCAGCTCAGCTGGTATGCCATCAGTTCCAGGGGCTTTATTTGATTCGAGCTGTCATATGGTTTTTATGTTTCCTCAATGCTTGGTGGCGGCAGCATTTGGTCTTGATCTTGCATTGGTGAAGCCTCTTATTCTTCTGTGAGCTGACCATTTAGCAATTCATTGAAGTGCACTTCCCATCGCTCCAGAATGCCTTCAGGATCGGTGATCAGATTACCCTCTTTATCCTTACAATAATTGCAGCGTGGTGTGTACCGCGTCATACTGCGGATTATTTGGTAGAACATCCGCGCCTGGTGCGGACCTCGCTCTCTACTTTTCTCTATTTCACAGACGAGGTTTTTTCCCAGGCACTTTTCTTTTGTCTGCGGTCTTTTTTCAGATCTTCTGAGCTCTTTGTATTTCTCCTCCCGTACCCGCGTCGTATGAGACTGTTGTGTTGCCCGGTATGCAGCATTCTTACGTTCAGTCACTAGTTTGCACTCATCATCAAACCAGTCGCTCCGGTCTCTACGACTACTGCCTAAGATGGAGTTGGCAGTACTAATGACAGTATTCTTCAGGCGTGTCCATTTCTCTTCTACGCCCGACATTCTGGCCTCAGGACTTACTCTCCCTCCGTCGAGCTCTTCGAGGGCGAGTCTTAACGCATGACCAAAGGTGTTACTGGTGTTCTCATTGCGTAAGGCAGCCTTGATGATCCGAATTTTATCCACGGATGCAATACGTCCCCGTAAAGTAATCCGCGTTTGGAAAACGATACCAACAAGATAGTGATCCGAGTCGACGTAGCACCTCGGTACGTTCGTTCCGTCATCAGGCTTGAGGAGTGGCGGCGATCTATCAACAAGTGGTCAATTTGGTTGCGAGTGGCTCCATCAGGTGATACCCAGGTGGCTTTGTGGATATCTTTACGCGGAAATCTGGTACTCGCAACGACCAAATTTTTTGATGCTGTCAGTTTGATGACTCGTAGTCCATTGTCATTAGTGTTCTCATGCAAACTATGGGAACCTGCGTAGTGCCCGAAAACCGGCTCCCGACATATTTTTGCATTCAAATCACAAATAACGATTTTCACATCGTATCTTGGGCAGGCATTGAGGACCCGTTCGACGTTGTCGTAGTATTCTTATTTTTCGTCGTCAGGGGACACCTCCGTAGGTTCGTGAACGGTTATGAGGATTATGTTCTTAAACTTCCCTCGCACGCGAAGAGTGCATAACCTTTCGTTTATTGCATTAAAGCCGATGATGGCAAACTTCGGTTTTTGGCTGACTAGAAAGCCTACCCCGAGAACATGGTGTTTTGCATGGCAGCTGTAATAAATGTCATACTCGTTTCTTTGAATAACACCGTTCCCCATCCATCTTATTTCTTGTAATGCTGTTATGTCAGCCTTATATTCGGACAGGGCATCGGCTAGCTGCTGTGCAGCTCGAGCTCTGTATAGTGAGCGGACGTTCCATGAGAAAATTCTCAAATCGTTTAGCCATTTTCGTTTCCGTGGTCGTCGTCGTGTATCCGGTCCATATCCAAGGCTTGTTAAATTTGCCATAATAATTCATTTTTACGGGCCTGGTTATTAGCCTTGCGCCAACCTTTCTCTGGGTGTCGCTGCATGCATTGGTTCACTACTTGGCGGGTGCCGAAGTAGCTATACAGGGGTGTTACGTGGAGACTGCATGTCAACTTGGATTGAACAGGGACAAGGGTCGTCCTGGCCTTCGCCGGGTTGAAAGCAATCAGTAACTTTGGCCTGTATGTTCGCACCCATCGCTCCAGCAACAAATCCACAGGAGGTTTAATGGTGTACCTTACCGAAAAGTGGAGCCATTCCATCCACTACTTCGGCGAAAGCAAAGTTGTTGCACTGGATATCTCGAAGGCCTTCGACAGAGTTTGACATCCAGCCTCTTTATCAAAATTACATTCATATGGAGTGGACAATTCGTGATCCAATGGATAAGGGACTATCTTTTTGGCCGTTCAATGCAAGTGGTTCTTGATGGTGTCAAATCTGCCTCCCATCAAATGAATGCAGAAGTTCCGCAGGGTTCGGTACTCTCACCCGCTCTCCTCCTCATCTTTATAAATGATCTCTTGCCTACTACCCACAAACCAATCCACTCGTGTGCTGATGATAGAACATTATGTTTCTCATACTCATACGAACATTTCCGATCAAACTCTTCGAACGTCAATACCAATCAGCAGGTTATGTTTAATACATTGAAGAGTCATTCTTTATCCGAACCACATTCGTGTACTCTCTCTGATCATGTGTTTCCTGTTTAAGAATAAGAACTAAACTGAAGCCAGGAAGTTTTCTCTTTTAACACAATAAAAAAATGCTCTTTATTTTATTTCCATACTTTCGTTTCTTATATTATAGAGAAAAGTCTGTAGAATTGTAAGAAATGTCGATGCTTTGAATTTATGTTTTAACTAAATTTCTTTTATATTTACAGGTAAGAACGACGAGAAATATGAATCATTTTGACTGGAATAAATCGAGGTAATGTATTTCTATTCTGCTAAATGATATTACAAATCGAATTAAAATCTGACGGTGTGTTTTAAAACTAAGATCGGGATGCGTTTAGAGAAAAGAAAACAATGTATATTATTTTTATCAAATATTGCCAGCATGTAATGAAGAGTAAAGAAACGGGGTGAAGGTAAATTAATATCCCGTATTTATGATTCTGGCGGAAGACTAATGATACTTGCCCGCAAAAAAAAAAAAACCAATCATTATGGAAAATTTAACAAGCCTCAGGACTTGCTAAATAAGGCAAAGACCGGTTCCCGGTTGTAGTGCCGATGATGATGATGAGTTTAACTATTATTCGGATAATATCACTAACACCAACCAAGCCTTCGAAATACCACTGGGTTTCCGCGATGACTTCCTCCTTCGATCTGAATCTCCTTCCCTGGAGCCGCCGCTTAAAGTTTGAGAACAGATCTCGGGGCCAAGTCTGGAGAATACGGTGGGTGAGCAACCGAAATTGGTCCAGTTTGACCATAACTTTCGTGTGTGGCGATGCGTTATCATTTTTGCTTTATTTCGTCGTTCTGTTTATCCAATAACGCTGCATAGAACTCTCCTGTGACTGTTCTTCCCTTCTGCAGGTAATTCATGAAGATTATACGATGCGTATCCCAAACAACGGAAGTCATAACCTTCCTGTCCGAGTGTTGGTCTTTTGGCCGCTTTTGTCGGTTTTTTGTGGCTTTCCAGTCACTCTGGAGACTAATTGACTAAGGATCAGGTATGGACCCACTTTTCATCCATCATCACAAAAGGTCGAAATATGTCCGCTCGATTAGTCTGCAATAACGCCAAACCGGTCGTCGAATCATCAACACGCTGCTATTTTTGATGGACGGTCGGCAAAGATAAGCCATGATGGTACCATCTGATATAAAGAATTCCGGAGGTAAACTAGTTTCCCATTCAAATCTCCGGGGGACTATGTCAGGGGAACACCATGCAGATATTATGACAAATAACCGAACTTTAAGAAATTCGTCATCGCATAATCGATCTCGCTCTCGAGGCTCTGGCCCTCCTGGACTGGTAACGGCATTTTGTAACATCAGAGGCATCGGTTTCACCAATACGAATGTGAACGTTGTCCACCAATATTTGCAAACAGCGAAACCTGATATTTTTGCCCTAACTGAGACCCAGGTTGATTCGTCAACTGATTCGACATATCTTCGTTGCTCAGGATACGACTTACATTCGAGAGTCCGCTTTAAGGGCGGAGTTTGCGTCTTCGCGCGGTCCGATCTAGCTTGCCAGAGGAGGAGGCTTTGAAACCCAATAACATGGACATCATATGGTTGAGGGTCGTGCTCAGGAATTCTGTTAAATGTCTCTGTTGTCTTTACCGCTCCTCGAATGACGATCGACCAGTGACATTTTTCGAACATCTTTCACATACCGTCGACTGGATACAGATCAACCACCCAACTTCTGAAATTGTCGTCCTTGGCGATTTTAATGTACATAATTCCGTCTAGTTGGTACATTCTAACAGAACCGACGAGGCTGATAGGCTGGCGGAGATGTTTGTTGTTAGCCGCAACTTAACTCAACTCGTGGAGTAACCCACGTGAGTGCCGGACGCCCGAGGTGATTATGCGAACACCCTGAATCCATTTTTGACACCCGAGCCGAATATTTATCCCGTGGAGGTTTCTGCACCGCTGGGAAACCCAGAGCATTGTTTAGTACCTGTTGCGCAACCACTTGCATTTCAAGCGAATAACCGGCCTAGGCAGCTTCGCCATGTATGGAAGTATGGGGCTGGCGGTGTGCTTCGAAGACTCCGATGTTAACGCTTGCACGGAGTCGGCCACAGAGGTTATTATTCTCGGGATGGAGATCTATAGCGTTTGCGATGATAGTGAAGAACACGTGATTCGAAATGACGCTTGACAGTTAGAATCACCAAAAATTAAACCAATCTTAACACATCGGGCTATTGGCCGCGTGTACGAATTCGATTTCTAAACTCAAGTACACTCAACTGATGTGGAATTGTTATGTTATCGCTATGGTATACGGCTCTGATGCATTTTCTTATTCGATTCTTTCTTCACTATTTGCTTGTGTATTGTGTGTGTATCTTTTAGAAACACCACAGATCTACATTCCACATTCCGTCAAACGAAATTCACACGTCAAGCCTTGATTTGATAAAAAATGCGAGCAGAATACAGCGGTAAAAAATAGAGCTTTTAAGCAGTGGCGCTCCAATCCCACCGATGTTAACAGAACGAATTTTGCCAGAATCAGAAACGCGTGCAACCAGACGATTGATACCGCGAAGAAAGCTCACAACGATAGAGTGACCAATAAACTCCTTCAGTGCCCGTCTGGTTCGCGTCCCTTCTGGTCAATGGCAAGGGCTGTTAGCAGCAACTTCGTTTCCCCCTCTTTCCCTCCGTTGGTGACGGACTGTGGGATGTTAGTCACAAATCCAAGGGATAAGGCTGATGTGTTCGCAAATTTATTTTCCGCGAATTCAAACCTCGATCCCGGCCTTTTGGAGTCACCTGTGATAGGGCCGGTACGGTCTGCCATGCGGGATGTGAAATTCGCGCATTCGCCCGCGTACTACTTAACGCATTCAACGTAAACTGGACTGTAGGAAGGCAACCGGCCCGAACGGAATACAAGCAATGGTCCTCAAGAACTGTGCTCCAGAACTATTGCCGTTTCTTGGCAGACTCTTTCGCTTATCTTGTGCACGGAGGACCTTTCCTGCCTGCTGGAAAATCGCTCGGGTTCAGCCAATCCCAAAGACGGGAAAAAAGTGTCTCCCACATAATTACCGACAGATAGCATTACAGTCTATGTTATCTATCATCATCATCATCGGCACTACAACCGGGATCCGGTCTTGGCCATATTTAGCAAGTCTCGAGGCTTGTTAAATTTTCCATAATAATTTATTTTTACGGGCGAGGTTATTAGCCTTGCACCATCTATGTTATCTAAGGTGATGGAAAAAGTCATCAATTCTGAGTTAATTGAGTATTTAGAGTGCAGCGGACTTCTGAATGATCGTTAGTACGGATTCCGTGGCAGACGGTACACTGGAGACCTTTTGACTCTTATAACCGACATATGGACATCTGCGATTGAGGGGCATGGTGAGTCAAGGGCAGTCGCATTGGATATCTCCAAGGCTTTTAACCGCGTCTGGCACGGGGCATTGCTGAACAAACTTCGTTCATATGGACTTTCCCAGCAGCTTTGCGACTGGACTAAGAGCTCCCTCGAAAATCGATCGATACGGGTTGTTGTGGAGGGCGAGTGTTCGGATATGTATCCTGTTAATTCGGGGGTGACCCAAGGTTATATTTTGGCTCCAACCTTGTTTTTGCTTCACATAAATGATTTGTTGGGGACAATGGATAACAGAGTATTCAGTTTCGCGGATGATAGTACGCTTGTTTCCTCCTTTTCGAGTGTTCGGCCGATTGCTGCATCTACGTTGCATCAGCTGAGATGTAGACAGATTGACTCTCTAACTCGGGATCTTGATAGGGTCCTGCAGTGGGGAGGGGTCAATCTCGTTGACTTCAATGCAGCGAAGACAGAATATACAACATTCTCAAAGAAAAGTGGATCATCGGTTCCACAGCTGATTTTTTTTTTACATTAACGCGCGCACAAAGGGGGTTTTTTAAGTACCCTTAAATGTCAGAGCACTGTGCAACCGGATGGAGAGGAGGTGAATAAGGAAAGGAGGTGTCGATGTATACTGGTCTTGAATGTCTGGACATCACAACAACAACAACAACATTCCACATTCGTTCGGCTAAAGAATGACTTTATATTTATTTGTAAAGTGGACTTCAACTTTCAACGTGAACTGATGCGCATTCACAGATTGCCGGGTATCGCGGGAAAATGTCTGAAGGGGCGGAACACATTCAGCAAGTTCAATTGAGCAACGACCGTGATAATAGCTATAGAAAAGATGTAGGCATGATACGTTGCACCTGTGTTCTAACGACGTAATTGATCGACTTACGGCTTGCTCGGCGTCACGGTCTGTGGTGTTACACGAAGAATTCCAATACGCTGATAGTTACAGCCATATAACATCCAATAGTCTAACAATCCAATACTCCCAGACTCTAAAATTCGCGTACACATGACATGTATACGCATGTATGCTGTACGCAAAATTCCAATAATCGATAATATCTACATACATATACGCATAATATCATGTTCAAACATATAGCATTCCATGCAAATTGCTGTACGCAAAATTCTCACAATGCAACTTGAAACACATCTGTAATGTTGTTTCAACGCATCTAATGTAGCACGCTAACTGCCATAGGCAAATCAAATTCACATCTCCTTGAGATGCACGCATTCCCCATTCTCATACCTAAAATTGCAATTCTGCAGTTTCCACATCCCAGCCATGCTCATACCCATGTTCTAACATGCAAATTGCAGCTACGCAACTCCTAAAATTCTAATAACTTTGATGATCACCTTGTTGGGGGTAGAAGTATTATGCCAACGTATGGCACAGGATTCACTTGCGTCCCCAACGATGTTGCTGCGCGAAAATGATCCTCAGGAGGTCCACGAGATGATATTAAATAAAACTGCGCCGAGGTTTAGTTGTTCAATTAGTTTTGTTTTACTTATTCTGTCTTTCTTAACTTAACTTAGAACTTATGATAAGTGTGATTAAATTGAATTTTATAACTTCTATAATAGTGGTGAAACACTTCTTTTTTGACACTGTGACCGCAGTAATTAAAATTTCGATTCAACGCATTACTTGACCATAGATTGTACATCGACTCCACTCACTTCTGCACCGTATGGTGGATGATTACGCATTAAATATAACGAATTTAAATTGTGCCCGAGCGACAGCGTGTCCGATCGCAATGGAGATGGGATGGTGACTGGTGAATTAAGGGTGAAATTCTGTATTTCACTCCACACACAGGACAACCAAAAGAGACCACGCCTCTGCTCTCTCAACCTCACGCCCGTCGAAGTGTGGGTAACTTTTGTTAATAGGGAAATTGACGGACATGGAGAATGAGAGAACAGAAACATGATGTGCTGTGATCTCGGAGTAGCTTTGGTTGTGTGTGTTGGTATCAGATGCAGCTACTGACATGACCTACTGGCCCAGTGGCACGGCTATGGTGTAGTCAGAGCGCATTGAACCGTGTAAAGACAGAATTTTAGAGGAGAGGAAAACCTAGCTGATGTTATTCACCTGCAAAAAGAGATCATTGATCCCAAGCGAATGGGTGATCTCGGAAAAGTCAATAGGACGCCGCGTCGGCTGGGGATATAATACCATGGGGAAAACTCTGTGGAATGTTGGTAAATACCCAAGCCAATGGATGATGATGCAACCGCGTCGCTTGGTTTGACTTGGTTGTTGCTAACCAATACGAATGGAATTTCCGGTGGAAATTGTGGGGCATCACTAAAATAATGAGATTTCGATATCCGTCATCACAAATACATGATTTAACTTTCATGCCTACGTGACGATGTATAATTTTTAGATCCGACTGCACTTTTTAAATCATACTGTACGTGACTGGTATAAATAGCTTGAAAATAAAGTGAGACTGTTAATTATATAACGTTATTCTTCCGTCGGGTTCGATTGTAAAGTTCCCATTGTACCGCCCGTCATTTGCCAGATATATGTGTCACCAGAAAGTTTTAACACGTTTAGATATTGCATTTCTGAAATATTAGCACGAGTATGACAAAGCTCTATGCACGGTAAGTGTGTTTTAATTACTCTGGTTGAACTGTATTATTGTATCATGGAAAGAGACTACGTTGGAAGTAGGGAAGTGAATCAATAAATTCGTGATTTTTGAATTTCCGACGTTGTAACTTAAAAAGCAACAATAGATATCTGATATTCTGCTACATTTTAACGAAAATCTGTTGTCTGGTCTCCGGTGCTGTGATTATTCGATGATTCTTCCACGGTTATTATCAAAAATTTTGATATAGACTTTGAGTAACATCAAACACTCATTCGGATTTATCACATGTTACAGCTGACTGCGATAATTTAATATTATAAGTTACGTACATGTTTATTTAATTACGCAACTATGTCAAAATTTGGCATTGCTATATTAACAGTTGGTAGACTACAACGTGAGAAAGTCAAGCCACACTCTAGCTGTGACATCATTGTGATGCCGTATACTCAAACCATATTGGATGTTCCATGGATAGCGCATTACACTGAGAGGAGATGGTATCTTACCGTATATATCTATCAATTCTTCCCAAAACTTTCTAATATCGACAGACTCGGCGCAACGCCAAAGAGCACCAATTGAAAATTTGAAATAGATTTTAAATGTTGTTCGTTCCTCGAATTTCTTTGGTTAAGAACTAAAAAGTTATAGCGTTTTGAAAAGTTGTCAGTTGAATTGGGCCACGTTGTCAAATAAGAACCATTTCGACGTATACAGGTAGCCCAATTGAACTGATAGCTTTTCATCCACTCTGTGGTACGATTTTTACTAGGCACCCTGTTTTTATATTGAAGGAATGTCGAACTGCTATCTTTGACAGACGTATGAGCTACTATTGCATGACATGTTATTGCAATCTATGCTGTTTATTACCTGAGAAATGTTCCACTCTTGTCGGAAATATTGTTCAAAGTTGGCCGCTCGTTCTTTTCTTTGTGTTCCAGGATTAGCGACATATCTTCACCCTGAAATTGAGCTGCGCGTATAGTATCACTCGTCCACCCATCTAGTACTTCTACTTGTACATTTCGCTCTATGACAATGTTTACAATCTGGCTTACATGGTCTTCTTGATAGAGCATCAGCGTTATTATGCACCTTCCCTTGCTGAATTGAGCTTATCATTGATACGGGTACACATTCTACGGTCAACTCTCCTTTTCTTATTGCGACCGGCTCCTCGGACGCATTTAGTACTCTGACAGGTACAATGTGCTTCTTCACCTCAAGTTGGTCCGTTGATAGTCTCCTCTTATGATAAGCGCATGAACAACAACTCTCACTCGATGTTTCATTCATTCGTCGACGTTTTCTACAGTCAACAGAGATGTGGCCGACTCCGCCGCATGTCCAGCACTTCATAACAGGTCTCGGTGTTCTCCGTTGTACATGCCCGATTCTTTGGCAGGAACATTCCTGGACGGACATTTCTCGGACTCTATATGTACTCCTGGTAGCCAGTTTAGCAGATTCATATCCCAATACGAACGCCAGTATTTCATTAGTCGTCTTCTTTCCTGCCAAACGAACGGCTTGTTGCAAGTCCCGATCTTGGAGTGCAATTATAAATGCTATCTCGTTCAGAAATTCCTTAGTCATATTTGAATAAGACAAGTTTGCCAATCGCGCAATATATGCTTGCAACTGTTGAAGATTTTCTCCGGGTTTCTGCGTTCTGCTCCGCAGTTGCATGCGGTAGACCTGCTGCATGTGGTTGTCTCCATACCTAGCTTCAAGGCCATCTCTTACCGCTTGGAAATCTGTTTGCTTCTCTGCTGGTATGGTTTGTAGCAATTCTGCAGCCGCCCTGCGGAGTGACACGATTAGTGATGTTGACTTTTGCTCATCCGACGAATTATTATAATTGGCCGCGGCGTCAAACTGACGTATAAATACGGAGAAGGGTCCCGTTCCATCGAAGGTTGGCGGTTGTATCCTTGTATATTTGTAGACATGTTGATTGCTAGGCGATGTCTTATTTCTCTCAACACACTCAAGTCTCTTTTCGATTTGCATTATTTCATCGGTGATTTTTAGATCCAGATTTTCTACTTCGTTTCGAATGTTTGACTGAATTTCTTCCTTAAAGTGTTGAAAATTACATTTCATCCACTGCGTTTGGGCATCCAATTTTGCATTCAGATCTGCAGCTTGTGCGTCGAATTTTGAATTTTGGGCATCCAACTTTGCATTAACATCTGCAGCTTGCGCGTCCAATTTTGTGTTAATGTCTGCAGCTTGCGCGTCCAATTTTATCATCATCATCCTGAACATCTCCGAAATGTCCAACTTTGGCGAACTGTTCTCCGTCACATTGGCACCATCTTGACTCGCTGTTTCTTCTCCATCTGGACAGTCTGGCCCAATCGTAAAAACATATGTGTCGACATCAATACCCTCTTCCTCCATTACTGCTTGCAGACGCTGTCGAAGATTTTGCTTCTGTCCTCTGCTATCCAGATTCCGGTCCTCAAGTTCCTTCTTCAACTTAGGAACGCGAAGATCCTCCAAATGTCGATCTGACATCATCACAACACACTTTCACAGACTTATTCACTTCACCAATAATTAATCCCACTTCTGACACCAATTGTAGCGAGCTTAGGGTTCGCTGGATTAGTTATTTTTAAGAAATAAGAGCCGTTAAATCGATTTTGAATTAATGTAACACTTTGTGGCGTTTCTAGCAGATACACACACGACTAGTGACGAACAACACCACCAAAAGCACATCCATTAAAGCCGTTTACCATAGCAATAATATACCATTTCCACATTAGTCGAATGTTTTGAGTTTAGAAATCGAATTCACATACGCGGCAGTGGCCTGATGGGTTGAGCTTTGGTTCTATATTTTAGTGATTCTAACCGTGATAGCGTCGGTTCGAATCACTCTCTCTTCACCATCGTCGCAAACGCTATAACTTTATTAGTCCGTTAATAACAACCGTTACTTTTACCGTATATAGCGTTTGAAATAATAGTAAAGAAGAACGTGTGATTCGAACTGACGCTATGACAGTTTGAATCACCAAACATTTTTACCTAAGCTTTTTACCCATCAGGCTACTGGCCGATTTTAGAATTTAATTTTTAAACTCTACTATACTCCACTGATGTGAATTGTTATGTTATCGCTAAGGTATACGGCTCTGATGTATTTTCTTATTCGATTTTTCGTTCGGTGCTCTTCACTATTTTGCTTGTGAATTGTGTGTGTATCTGTTAGAGTCGCCACACCACTCCCTCCGCAGTAACTTCGTTACGCTCAGATTCGGTGCGAACGACGAGCGAACGAGAGAATGGCAGAGCAAGCGAGTGTGCCTTGGTGCTCTATGCAGAAGTCATGATTGCGGGTGTGAAGTTCTGTTTACTACGGGAAGTGTGTGCTGCGTGTACAGATCACGTCGTAGTCACCAATTATAGCGTTTGAAATAATAGTGAAGAAGAACGTGTGATTCGAACTGACGCTATGACAGTTTGAATCACCAACATTTTTTACCTAAGCGTTACCCATCAGGCTACTGGCCGATTTTAGAATTTTTTTTTTAAACTCGACTAGACTCCACTGATGTGAATTGTTATGTTATCGCTAAGGTATACGGCTCTGATGTATTTTCTTATTCGATTTTTCGTTCGGTGCTCTTCACTATTTTGGTTGTGAATTGTGTGTGTATCTGTTAGAGTCGCCACATGTACACTTCACGATTTCTTGACTCATCGCTTCCGTACTTATCGCGTCTTTTACTGCTTACTTCTTGCTTACTTCTTGCTTACTTCCATGATCTGTGTGCGACGTATTTATACCGTTTCCTCATTCTGATTCGGCGTTTCCTTTCCGTCTGTTCCATAGCCTTGAATGTTCTACTGTTCATAGTCTCCACTTTTCCAGTACTTTCTAGAATATTCTAGTACTTTGTTTCGGACTTTCTCGAATATTGTAGTACTGATTGTCATATGCATCACAATAGTATCGGCGTGCACTCTGAGAGGCACAAAATTAACTTGCAAGCAATTTACAAAGTTTAGTTACAATGTATATGTACCTAGTTATTAGTTGATCCAACTTTTAGTAAAAAATTGAACAATTTTTGAGAAAAATAATCGTTGTTTCTCATTTTCTCGCTTTGTTTTTCCTTTAAAAAAGTACATTCAACACTTTTTTTTTTTCCTCCAAAAGTAGGTTCAATTAATAGAAAATTCAATAACTGAATAAAAACTTTGTAATGATCAAACAATTATTTCTCGAGTGACACTGCACACCATTTGAAGAAAAAAACATATCGAGAAAAACGCATTTTAAAAAAAAAATTGCGCGCCGATGGTAAACTGTAGCGTGCCCCGTTTCACATCTGTAATGTATGAAGGACTTGAAATTTCGCTTTGAAAATGTTTGAGCATATTTCTGAAATGTATACTAATGATTAGGCTCCTCGATAGTATAGTGGTTAGTATACCCGCCTGCCACGTGGGAGACCGGGGTTCGATTCCCCGTCGGGGAGCCTCTGGCGCAAGACTAATGACCTTGCCCGGAAAAAACAAAATCATTATGGAAAATTTAACAAGCCCCCGGGCTTGCTAAATAAGCCCAAGGCCGGTTCCCGGTTGTAGTGCCGATGATGATACTAATGATTAGGCAATAAAAAAATAATTGATTTTTGAACCATCTAATGTGGTTTCTAATTCTACTCTAATCATTTTGCAGTACATTTTACAATACAATCCGGATAAAAAATGCTTTAAATGAAGGAAGCCACATTAAATTAGATCGGGTTAAATTTTAGTACAATCAAGCTCTACCCAGGAAGTGGCACGCGACCATATATATGCGAGTACATGTTGATGAAGTAGATAAAGTTTGTCACAAAGTACAGAACAAGCCTAAATGTATCCCCTGTATAGAAAATCAATCTGCTGTCGTTAAAAAACACGTTTTCCACATCGAAATCTTGAGCTCTAAAAATAATCTGTGAGTATATATCTTAAGCCTTGCACGTGTACCTATTCAAATTGTACAAGCAAATAAATTCAGTATCTTTGACGTTCGAAATATATTCAGAAAATACATTTTGTATTTACATTTAAACCAAACGTACACACCTTAGAAATTCCATTTATTGGAACTACAGAAGAACGTAGTATAATCAGTCTTACGCTACATAGATGTCTCCCAAACCAAGTCTTCTAACACCACATCGTAGCTATGTTGCAATTAAAACGTAAATATTGTCTACTTTAAATACAGAGTCAGTAGGTTTCAAGAAACCGATTAATACGTCATAACATCACATCGATCTTGTTCGCTGTGGCTGATTTAACCCTCTTAGGCCTTGACTCAATGAGTGTCTAACTTCGCGACTCGTTGCACACGCACGCAAGTGGTTTGAAGTAGTGCGGTGATGACGAGATTATCAACTCTACAGAGAGATACAAATAAATCGCCTCTTCCAAAATCTCATTTTTAGGCAGCCGTATTCTGTGGCTAAATTTTTTATCTTTTCTACTTATCTAATAACATATAAGTAATTGTTTTACAAGTTCATAACTGAGCTGAAGCAATCTGAGAAAAATGAATATATATCTGCAAGTGTAGGGGCGCACACAATAGATGGACTTAAATTTGTTTGCCCTTAAAAAGATAAGTTTAGCGTTGAGCATTTGGTGATATTAAACATTGGAAATGATTAGGAATCTTGTACACGCGCATTGAAAATTTTATTCGTCGTCTAAAGCAATTTTCTATAAGTAGAGCTTGCGTAATATTTTATAGTCATTATCGGGCCGACACGCTGTCTGGAAACAAGCACTTATTTACATCGAAGCTGTTTCCAAGGAAACAATTTGCGGATTCACATTGAAGTGTAGAACTAAATAATGGTAATGAAATGCCAGTGAAATTAGAGTACGAGTGAGTAGTTGTTCTAAGGAGAGAACATCCGCCTGGAACCACTTGTCTAGAGAGGAATATCACACTTCATCACTCGAATTGAGGAATTACCTGGTTTACTTGGCTATTCCCAGGTTTTCTACAATATTTTTTTAAATCCAAGAAAAATGAGCGAATATCGGTTTAAATTGGTAAACAATGTGTTTCATGACACTGGTTAACGAAGATTCATTTGCCAAATTGGCTTTCGATAATATTTATGAGCATCATCACCATCGGCACTACAACCGGGAAACGGTCTTGGCCTTATTTAGCAAGTCCTGAGGCTTGTTAAATTTTCCATGATAATTTGTTTTTTCGGGCAAGTTCATTAGTCGTGCGCCAGTTTATGAGCATAGTCATGCGATATTACATACTTTACAAAACTTGTATACAAACGTTAGACACCATGATCAAAAATTATAGTCCACCGGACGAAATACGAAATCTCTCTTAAACACATATTTTTTGGTACTTTTCAATGTCAAATTCAATGTTCAACCGGGTCTGTTATAATGTAGCTTCATTTCGAGGTATAGGATTTTAGGATGGCAACACTTTTTTCAAAGGCAGCCGATTTGACAACCGACAGTTTAATTTCCATTTGTTTTGTTTGCCATTTTATAAAAAACAGCTATAGCAACGTTTACAGATTGTTCAAATTTACTTTGCAAATAATGATTCAGTTTGTGAAACTTATAACGCCTTTTCAATATAAAATTTTCTTTAATGGCAAAGCTCATTTTTGTCTAAATGACGATGTCGACAAGCAGGGCTGTCGAATTTGGAGTGAAGATAATCCAGAAGCCATTATTGAAAATTCATTGCATCCACAAAATGTTACTGTTTGGTGTGCTTCATGGGCCCTAGAAATCAGTTATTTTCAAAAATTAAATGAGATATAGAGATATGATTACTCATTTTTTATGTCTGGAATAGTATTGACATCAGAGACATGTGGTTCCAAGGAGTCCCATGTTCACATGCCATACAATGCGACTTATAAATATGCCGATACAGATACAGGATTTAGTTAAATACAACTTTTATTACTTCAAACACCATTTACAGACTGCTCACCGCTAATATAATTCCACATGCTTCAACTTAAAATTATTGTACAAAATCCAGTGCAGTCATAAATTTATTCTTTGCTTCCATTCACACCGTTGTCGTTTCGCTGACGGTGCGAACGTAAGTTTTTGTTTACCTCAAATTAAATTTAAAATATTTTTGATAAGCGACGGTTTGTTGATCTCCGTGCGTTGTTGGTCTTACAACATATAACTCGCACGACACAATTAATTTATTAGAAACATTTGATGAACGATTAATATCGCGAAATTGATCTGTCAACTGACTATCGTCTTCGTGTGATTTAATACCATTGAAATATAGGGTGGGCCATAAAATTTTGCAAATGCCGACACTTGATTTCTTAACAACCGAGTGACGGGGCGTAATAAACGTATAAACAATTCCAACAACAACGTAATAAGCACCCCCCATGCCCATTATCGTGAGAAAAATATTGGAAGAATGTTCGCCACAGCTCCAGAGGGAAACCCCGTTCCGGTTGTCTACATTTTCGATGACCTAGTGCCATGATTGCGGTTTCATGGTTTTGATGCTTGTTGCGGATTCCCTGGATGCAACCAGTTAATTCGCAATTGAACGCAACCATCGCATCCAATAACTTGAGAGCCCATGTTTCGCATCCGTATAGAACAATCGGCATGATTATGGTTCTATAAACACGGAGCCTTATATTACGTGTTAGCAGTTTGGATTTCAGCTGTTTGCTGACTGCGTGCCAACTAGCGTTATCGGAATGCAGTCTTGTTAATTTCCATCTTGCGACAACCAGAATCACCTATGACCGTGAGGATGTTGGGCTCGCTCTCAAGATATCTGAAAAATGAAAAAGGGGGTGGAGGTGGTATCTAAGGATAGTGTCTACAGAGTTAGTTCAAAAGGTTTCTAACTACTTAGATGGAGGGACGGTGGGATAGAAATCATACAAGACCAGTAGGTCTTGAGTGCAGTGGTAAACGTAGATTACGTCTTTGGGGTCTGATAATTTGCGCTTTGGTCGGTGAGTGTGTGTATGATTGCGACGAAAACAACAACAAAATTCGGTGGTGAGAGGCCGACTTTAACGAGACAAGGACAGATGTCTCCTTCATCTTGTCGCTGGCTTCTGGTCATCTGGCGATAACCAGAATCACCCACATCCGTGAGAATGTTGGGCTCGGTCTCGAAATATCTAAAAGAGAAAGGGGGGGGGGGGGGGGGGGTATCTAAGGATAGTTTGGAAAAGAAATCATATAAGATCAATAGGTCTTGAGTGCCGTGGTAAACGCAGATCACGTCTTCGGCGTCTGATAATCTGCGCTTGGGTCGGTATGTGCGTGTATTTCTGCTGTCTTGTACTGTACGTGCGTGTTTGCAGTGTATCAGCAGTATACCCTATGGGATCGGTCCACGAATCCTCTGTTATAGAAGGGAATGTTGTTGGGAAGGGTGTTTTCTTCAGTTTTGTACTGAAGAAGAAATTGTTGTGGTCGGATCCGAAGAGATCGTAAGAGAGAATGATCAAAAACGCAAGAATCCCGTACAAGTGGGTTCTCGCTGTTCTGAATGATTTCGAGGTACTTGTGTGCTAATTGTAGCAAGTACTCGTCGATGGGGGTAATGGAGTCCCCTTCGAATAGGTGAAAGATGGGGATCTGAGGAGTTTCCTTTCGAAAACTCAAAGTGCTTCCATTTGGGCCGAAGATATGCAGGACCATATGGGAAATGCTTACCATATTCCAGATCGGATTAGCTGCTTATAGCAGAGAAGCTTAACTTTTGGTGTCAACTTTGTTGCTTAGACCAACCGAGGCACCTTTGAAGAATGTGGGTCACATGTTTGATGAAATTCGTTTGTAGGGTACAGATGACCCCAAGATATTTCATCCTGTCTTGTGGTCTAATCGTAGTACCTCCTATTTGTATTCGAATATTCTGTGAATATCAAGAAGTAGATTGGGAGTGTTTACTACTCGGAATTATAGCTACTGCTTTGGAAGTTTGAGGGATGATATGTTGGTTTCCCAACTTTTGCAATTGGACAAACGCCAGCATGCTTCTAAGCTTTAGGAAAGTACCCCATGTTGTAGGCGTGGTTGAACAGAATGGAGAGCTTTATAAAGGATAAAGCAGAAAGCCTTTGCAACGAATGGTACGACATGTTGTTGATATCGGGTGACTGCGTAGGGTTTCTAGACGTAACTAGGTTCTGTAGGGTATTTCGTGTGATGAAGCTGTGACTTTTATCACGTGTGTCGTCGAAGTATGCACTGTTAGCTGAGTTGAAGACAACTATTGGCTCGTCTGAAGTTGTCTAATTTGTTGTGAACTTTTGAACTAATTATTGCATTAGTGTCCGGGTCGCCATCCTCGAGAGTGAACTTGTGATTATTTTCAAAGGTCTCTCCGATGAGGTTTGCTTTATTAGCGCCGTTATTGACAACAGCGTTGTGCATGATTGGGCCAGTGATACGCGAAGTGCCACATAGCTGTTTAATATTTTTATAAACGTTCTGTTCCAGCTAAATACCCTTCAGTTTGTCTTCCAATTGTCGGGTACGATTGTTTTGGATTCTCTGTTTTATCGGTGTGCCAATGTTGTGAATAATGGATCGCAATAATGGCTCCCTCTGCGTAAAGCGGTGACGATATCCCATTCTGCAGTGCTTTTTACGCTCCCGGATGAGATGAAGAGTGAAGTGGTCATGGGGAATCTGATAAGTCTTTTCAAGTTTGTACTTCGGGACATGAGCCTTCGAAGTTTCTATTGGAATCTCGTGAAGTCGAGCTGCAGCGGTATTTATCTCAACCGTCGTTAGGTTTCTGTCAGTGGGAAGAGAGAGTTGGTGGGGCTTTTCGTTCAATGTGACATTGAAGTTGTCCCAATTTGTGCGCCCGTAATCGGGCATGTATCTGATGTGAGCCTGAGATGTTCGATAGCTGCGAATGAATGTGGTCACAGCGTTGTGCATTTCGAACGGTATCCGAAGATGCCATACATGTTTTGGCCGGGAGGACACCACTTGACATTGCAGCTAAAGAAAACGCTGCATTGCATAAGGTCTCCCAAGAGAATCGTCGGAGAATGCGGGCACAATTAGAGCTCTCAAGCCTAAGAGAATGGCAACGAAGGTGGGATTCTTCCACCAAAGGAAGATGGACCCACACCATGATACCTGATATAGAAACATAGGTGAAAAGAAAACATGGCGAGCTGAATTACCCGGCGTGCCCCTGGATCGGTCTAGAGGTATCTTTTAAAGATTTCCACCTTCCTAACGAAACCACAAAAAAACAAAAACAGCGTTGTGATTACATACACCCGCCGATACTTGGGGAGGAGTGATGTTATTAGTTATTGGCCTCGCTCCCAGGTAGCGTGTCTCCTGGTCCTGAATAGAATGAGGGATCTCTATTGACCACTCCTGGTGGGAACCGTTGCGGTTGCCGCCGTGCTTCCTCAAACATGAGGGAAGAGTAGCGACCCATCGTTGTCGATTCTAGTGCTGAAAACTTCTGTGGGCCATTTGTAACTCCTCGTTTCGACTGTTTGATATCGACCAATTGTATCTCCTCACTAAAATATCCCGCATCTGCAAAGGAAAATTTCCCCATCCAATCTGCTAACAGAATTTCCCACAGTATCTGTTAACGGCATTTGCCATAGTAAAGGAGAAATCTTCCTGATGATCATTATCATCATCATTACCATTAATTGTTGGTGGTCGGTATCTCGTCCCTTTGTGTGTTAATCGGATGCCGCCGCTTATTCTCCGATCGTTTTCTATGCATTGTTTGTTTTTCCCATCTGGCCTGAGAAACGAGGGTTCTCATGCTATTCAGATGGATACAAAGGACTATGGGGTCGATAATGCTTTGTTTGCCTTTTCCATCATAAACATCTATCAGGGATAGTGTTATGAGTTTATGATTGTATTACCACGGGACGGCAGCTAAACGATATGCCTTGTTTGCATAAGCGTGCCCTTGCATTAGGACCTACAAGCGATTTATGTGCTAATTGCATTTAGCTACCCGAGTATGCATCCCTTGTTCGGTTTAATTACCGACATGGTATTCCATGGAAACATCGTGCAGATGTTCGGAATTGAAGATTGTGCATTTCTGGACTTCTCAATTTTTTTTTTTTTGAATATGATGGATGAAATGTTGAACTGGATATTGGAAGCTTTTGGAACGTTAAGTTCCTTGCTTTTTGATATCGGTTCAACGTTGTTACAATTCCTTATAACCTTTATTACGGGTATGATCACCGGCTATTGGGACACGTGTCTGTGGGCACGTGTAATGAATACCGGTAAGTATATTCCTTGGCGGAAGGACACCTCAACCTATAGTTGGATGTGGTGGTTCGTAGAACCGCTACAAGACCCATATGGACCCAAAATGTGGGAGGTCAATAGCTTCATGGCGAAGTTTGTTATTAAATAGTATGCAGGCGTCACATCCGTTGATGGTGGGGCCGCCAGTGAGGGTTCGATCTCTTCGAATCGTGGAAAAGTTTGGGCTGGCGGGACGGTGACATGGATGCAGCCTAGTTTCGGTTATAAGAACCACGTCCACCCGGTTATCCTTTATGAAGTCAGATCATACACTTTGATAGCGAAACGAGGGAGTTGACATTTATATGGATAACTTTAATTTTGGGATCCATTTTGAAGCGTATGTCTTACATATGCCGTGAAAAAGAGTGCATCCCTCTCAGCCTCGGTTGTTAGTTTTTCATATCGGGGTCGAATATCCCCAAACAAGCTGAAGAGACTAAGTAGTTTCTCGAGCATTGAGGATTGCCCCTTTGGAGGCGTTTGTGCTTGTCTTTTGAGTCTCCTTGGATCTGTGGACTATCTGTTTATATTTAGTATAGTTCCTGTAACTAGCCGGATGTCCTTTCTTACCGCAGTTGCAGCAAGTTGGCTGAATTATTTCATTCTGCACATTTGTTTTGGGATCATATTTTGCTGGCGGGAGTTCGCATTTACCAATATCGTGGGATTTTCCACAGCGGACGCAACGCCTGTCCATGATGCAGGTCCAGGAGACATGCCCGAAACGTTGGCAACGTCGGCATTGAGATATTTCATTGTTATGAAATACATCGAAGACAACTTGTTGATGAAGGACTAGAAGCGACTTTGGCGTTTTATAGAATCTATGTCGGATCCTGGGTCAAGCTGAAGCTCCCATATGTTCACCTTGCTGTATTTTTCCCGTTTGATTTTCATAAACCGTTGTGGGGGACAGCTTTTTGTCGAGAACTGCCGCTCCATTGCCAAACTTTCCCACTTACACTGAATTTTTGAAACATTCTATACGAAATTTAAAGCTTTCGCTGCGAATCTCTTATTTTTCCAAGACAACATGATTTTCTCACTGGCTGAACAACCACCACTTCATCGAATTCACATCATTTAAACTCTCAACACTAGAGGATGGCAACGAGGTCGACATGGTGCCAACCGATCTCAGTAAATCCTTTGACAAAATATGCCACAACCTCAACTCATTCAAATTATCGGTTCTAAGCTTCGATTCTAAACTGCTGAAGTAGATTTTTTTCTATCTTAAGGATAGACTTTATTGGTAGTAAAGCCTTTGATAAAATATACCACGACCTCAACCCTCACAAATTATCCGCTCTCGGCTTCAAATCTAGACTGCTGAAGTTGATTTCTTTCTACCTCCAAGATAGACTTTACTCCGTTTGGCTCAGATCATTGATATCTGACCCGTTTCAGACGGCCGCTGGACTCCCGCAAGGAAGCCACTTGGGCCCTCTCTTATTTATATTAACCACTAATGACATTGGTAAGGTCATCAAGCATTCCTGAGCGCTGATGGCACTAAGTTCTATAGGATCATCACGTAACCACTTGATTCTGCACTGCTGCAAACTGACCTGGACAACTTCTCGACTTGTTGTAGTAAAAACTGCTTCGTACTTAACATCGCTAAATACCAATCTAGAACCTCTACTCCTAAGCGCATTCTCTCCCTAACCGACTACCCAATAATTTGTTTACCACTTGTTTCAACGGATGCAATTTTGAATCGCACTAAAACGTAATTTCTGTCTCAAACCAAATGTGCCAATTTCCCATTATTCGGAGACCACATAACTATTTCTATCACACATAAGCAAATATCCTCTGAAATCGTATTACCACCTCCTCCTGCTCAAAAGGAACGAACCTCTTCAAGAATGAATTGTTAAATGTCCATCACCTCTGTGAATAAATTACCCTCACTTCGTCTTTGATTAAGGGTGACATCGCACTTCAACTATATATAAATCTAATTTTAGCCATCACAAGTAACAATGTCAAGTTAGGATAGCGCACCAATCCTTGAACTTGATGGCCCTTTACATACCAACTGGGTATATATTTAATTACAAGGATGCCAGTGAAGCAAGCCCTTTACCTTGTCTGTTTTCAAGATTGATCGATATCGTGTTTAGAATAGATGTATCAAACGGACTGCGTGGTTTTTAATATCTGTTATTGGAAATTTGTCGAAAGAACACGGAAAAATTATACTGAACTACTAATCGTTAATAATTACTTGAAATACTCGTAGTTGACGTGTCAAGAGAAAATAAAAGATGTATCAGAGACTTGTAATCAAACAGTACCAACTGTTAAGACAAATCGAGAAAAAAAGCAATAAGCAGTAAGCAATATATTTTTTAAGCAAAGATTAATTAATGAGACTAAAGAATTAATGTGAGCATACAAATATGTGTTACAGAAAGCACAAAAAAATTAATAGTTAATAACTACTATAAATTCATTGAACACTCGTATACGTACGTCTCTACATCGGCCCTTAAACGGAAAGGTCAATACTTACTTATAGGAAACCTCTTATTTCGTACTACAGCACATCATCGATTTGGCATTGATTCTACCAAGTATTTGGAATGCAGGTGCAGGTTATTGTGTGATGTATAAGGGGATCGCCTAGGATCAGGGGTGTGGTAGGGGAAAGTAATTTAGTAGGCAGTGCCTGAGAGAATGGGTACTGAGATCGACAACAAACGATGTGGAGTGGGAGGTGACGTTTCTCAGCATTCGTGAAAGGCGTTCGTTTAAGTCATACGATCAGCTACGACTGGAGCTGGTGGCTCAGTAGCCAGATGGGGGTGGTTTGGAGTGGGTGAATAGGATTGAATAGAGAGATGACGTGGGGATTCAAATTCGCCCTGAAGTGAGTCGTTGATAGATGATGTGGTCAACTTGTCTTTAAACTCGGCTATCAGGATTGGAATGGCCCTAATATCAACAGTAAGGTTGAGGTCGTTACCCATATCAATCATTTTATCGATTAATTCTGCTATGAGACGCTCAACGTGGTAATGGTGGGGGCAGTGAAGAAGAGCTTTGGAGAACTAGATCATTATCCTTTGCAAAGGCTTTTATGCTTCTCGTTAGGACTTTTGTCTGATCAGAAGCCTTAATTAACGTTATCAGATCAGCCCTAAAATCCCGAAACGCATTGTGGTGCAGTCTTTAACTTGGGGTTGGAGGATTCGGCGATGGAGGCGATTAGACCTTCGACCTATTTGAGGTGTGCTTTAAGGATTAATTCCCAGCTTATGGCAAAATGGCATTTTTAATGATTTTTTTGCAAAGACATTTGAATGGTATACAAACAATACATCATTGGATTAAGCAACTCTTGAAGTTAAAAAAAAAATGTTATTGGAATTTGTTTACAAAATGGCGATTTTGAAAACACGATTTCGGGAAAAACTCGTTTAAAATTTCAAAATGCTGTAAATCTTAAGTGTCGTAAAAATATGGTACATAAAAAATTTTTTACCGTCAGTTTGCTATCCCTGCACAATACAATTGTCCTTCTAGGGACTTATTTTGCTCTCCTTGCCTGGGATAAAGCCAAGGTATTGTTCCACGCAATTTGGCTTATATGCGCTCCACAAGACAATCCGACGGATCGCACCAGTTTGCGGTTCATCTCCCTACGGCGCGAACATCCCTGCATCAGAAATCGCTCCGTTACAGAGCGGGAAGCTGTGGAACTCCCTTCCCACCCAAGTGTTCCCGGAGCGTTACAGCCTGCAACTGTTCAAAAAAAACTGCAACAGTTATAGGTTCGCCTCTTCCGAGCGAAGTGTAATTAAAAAAAAAAAAAAAAAAAAAAAGCCACACTGATATTGACCAATGCTGACTTTAGCGTATCGGGCTATTCGATCTTGTAGGATAGAGGAGAGCATCTCATAGGCTGTACTCAGCAATGTTATACACCTGTAGTTGCTACACACTGTGATATCTTTCTTCTTATATACGGGGCAAATTATTCCGCGACGCCAATCTTCCGGCATCTCCTCTTGCTTCCAGACACGCACCACGATCTCATGAATTGCGTGATGTAACGCTGTCCCTCCTTGTTTGATCAGCTCAGCTGGTATGCCATCAGCTCATGGGGCTTTATATGATTTGAGTTGTCTTATGGCTTTTAATATTTCCTCAATGCTTGGTGACGGCAGCATTTGGTCATAATTTTGCATTGGTAGAGCCTTCAATTCTTCTGTGAGCTGGCCATTTAGCAATTCATTCAAGTGCACTTCCCATCGCTCCAGAATGCCTTCATGATCGGTGACCAGATTACCCTCTTTATCCTTGCAGTAAGTGTATCATGGTGTATACCACGTCATACTGCGGATTATTTGGTAGAACTTCCGCGCCTGGCGCGGACCTTGCTCCCTATTTTCCTATATTTCAAAGACTAGATTTTTTCCCAGGCACTTTCCTTTTGTCTGTGGAGACTTTTTTTCAGAGCTTTTGAGCTCTTTGTATTTCTCCTTCCGTACCCGCGTCCTATGAGTCTGCTGCATTCCCCGATATGCACTCATCATTAAAGTAGTCGCTTCCATCTCTACGACTACTGCCTAAGATGGAGTTGGCTAATGACAGTATTCTTAAGGCGTGTCCATTTCTCTTCTACGCCCGCCATTCTGATCCCAGGGCTTACTCTCCGTCCATCGAGCTTTTTGAGGGCGAGTCGTAACCCATGACCAAAGGTGTTACCGGTATTCTCATTGCATAAGGCAGCCGTGTTGATTCGAACCTGATCCGCGGATGCAATACTTCTCCGTAAGGCAACCCGCGCTCGGAAATCTGTACCAACAAGATAGTGATCCGAGTCGACGTTGGCACCTCGGTACGTTTGTACCGTCAATAAGCTCGAGGAGTGGCTGCGATCTATCAACACGTGGTCAATTCGGTTGCGAGTGGCTCCATGAGGTGGTATCCAGGTGGCTTTGTGGATGTCCTTACGGGAAAACCTGGTACTCGCAACGACCAAGTTTTATGATGCTGCCAATTCGATGCCTCGTAGTCCATTGTCATTAGTGTTCTCATGCAAACTATGGGAACCTGCGTAGTGCCTGAAAACCGGATCCCGACCTATTTTCGCATTCAAATCACCAGGAAAAATTTTCATATCGTATCTTGGGCAGACATTGAGGGTCCGTTCGACGTTCTCGTAGAATTCTTCTTTTTTGTCCTCAGGGGACTACTCTGTAGGTCCGTGAACATTTATGAGGCTTATGTTCTCAAACTTGCCTCGCACGTGAAGAGTGCACGGCCTTTCGTCTATTGCATTAAAGCCGATAATGGCAGGCTTCCGTTTTTGGCTGACTAGAGAATCTACCCCGAGCACATGGTGTTTTGCATGACAGCTGTAATAAATGTTATACTCATTTCTTTGAATAACACCACTCCCCGTCCATCTTATTTCTTGCAATGCTGTTATGTCAGTTTTATATTCGGACAGGCCATCGGCTAGCTGCTGTGCAGCTCGAGCTCTGTATAGTGAGCGGACGTTCCATGAGAAAATTCTAAAATCGTTTAGCCATTTTCCTTTCCCGTGGTCGTCGACGTATATCCGGTCCATATCCGAGGCTTGTTAAATTGTCCATAATAATTATTTTTTCCGGGTAAGGTTATTAGCCTTGCGCCAACCATTCTCCTATTCTCAGGATCTCGCAGCATGCATTGGTTCGCTACTTGGGGGGTGCTAAAGTAGCTATCCAGGGTTGTCACGTGGAGACTGCATGTTAACTTGGATTGAAAAGGGTTGAAAGCAATCAGTGACTTTGCCCTGTATGTTCGCTCTCATCATCATCATCGGCACTACAACCGGGATCCGGTCTTGGCCTTATTTAGCAAGTCTCTCCACCGGTGTCCGGTCCATATCCGAGACTTATCATCATCATCATCGGCACTACAACCGGGAACCGGTCTTGGCCTTATTTAGCAAGTCCTGAGGCTTGTTAAATTTTTCCATAATGATTTATTTTTTTGGGCAAGGTCATTGGTCTTGCGCCAGGGGCTCCCCGACGGGGAATCGAACCCCGGTCTCCCGGGTGACAGGCGGGTGTACTAACCACTATACTATCGAGGAGCCCATCCGAGACTTATTAAATTGTCCATAATAATTATTTTTTCCGGGTAAGGTTATTGACCTTGCGCCAACCATTCTCCCTTTCTCAGGATGTCGCTGTATGCATTGGTTCACTTCTTGGTGGGCGCCAAAGTAGCTGGCATGTCAACTTGGATTGAAAAGGGGCGAGGATCGTCCTGACCTTCGCCGGGTTGAAAGCAATCACCGACTTTGCCCTGTATGTTCGCTCTTACTCCCCCAAAATTTCCACCACATTGTGATAAAAAAAATCCTTCGTTCAAGCACTGAATAATGTTATGAAGAAGTGTATACAATTTGAACCAAATCGGTTCATAACTTTTTGGGAAATAATGACAACCGACTTCAAAAATAGAGTTTGGAGAAGAACGCGATTTCAGTTTTAAACTCAAATCAGATGCAGAAAAAAATGTATTACTTATTTTACTTATAATCTCAAAGAAACCTCGTGGCTCAACATGCAACAATGAAATAAAATATTTAAAACTAATTTCCTTCAGAAATTGAAAGCAAGCAAGAAAGACAGACAAACAATAGCTATGAGCTGCCTCAATATATTGTATCTGCGACGCGCTAGGCTAACGTGGCCTGATGGGGGAACTTCCGAAGGCTCTATCTCTGAGAATAGAGAATAAAGAATAGTTTGGAGAACAACACGATGGAAGTTTTAAACTCAAATCAGATGCAAAAAAAAAATTTAACTTTTTTTACTTATGATCTCAAAGAAACCTCGTGGCTCAACATGCAGTAATGAACTAAAATATTTAAAACTAATTACCCTCAGAAATTGAAAGCAAGCAAGAAAGACAAACAAACAATAGCTATGAGCTGCATCAATATATTGTATCTGCGACGCGCTAGGCTAACGAAGCCTGATGGGGGGAACTTCCGAAGGCTCCATCTCTGAGAATTTTACTCCAATTAATTTAAAATTGTGGGAGAATATTCTAAACATATTGTGCCATTAAATAAAAATCGAATTTTTGAAATTTTCTAACACACCTCACTCCTTCAAATCGAATAACTTGAGCCAATTTTTTCACGCCAGGTAAAATTTGTTGAAGAAATATAATGTAGAACCCGAGCATCAGGGTTTGGTGGGAATATTTTTGAGAAGGGTATTTCCATTGTGTAAATCAAGCAAAATACAATTTGACAGAGGCGTCACAGTCTCATCCCACTCATCGCATTGATGCCAGATATTAATACAATAGAAAGTACGCTTCTACTTGATGCCCATTTCAGAGCAAACTCAGCGCTCCCTGACACCATGTCAGTTCTGCTTCTATTCGGACGTAATCATTCTATAAATAAAATTTTCTTTCGAGCCTTATTTACACGCGTCATTGTTAGCCCGAGGGATTTGAAAGTAATCCTACAAATCTATTTCAAAGTAGGTGTACATCAGTCATATTCAATCTGTACACATGGCATTTCTTTCCTTTAAATTTTTTAGTCCAATTAAATACCCATATTCATATAAATCAGAAACATCCCGATTTAAATTGCTTCTTTTCCATACACTCATGATCGTAATTAGTATGTCGTTGCAGATAAATCCGTTCGTCCATCAACTCAGCATTAACGAGATGCTATAATTGGATTGCAAGTTTAGATCCAGATATAGCGAAAAAAAAACCGAACTACATTAAGAACGGCTAAGCCAAAGGATCCATTTCTGGATCCGGACGACTGGTTTTGGCCACTCTTGTACGTCAACCTGACTCAAATGTGTATTCTTAAATGCTATGAAGCACGGTGTTAACTATATATACCATATAATCAACACACGGGGTGATTTCTGCCGAATTTCAATTGTCCGATAAAATGTTGCAATTCAGCAATAAAATAAATAGAATATATAGAACCTACGTCGTAACGATTAGAATCAGAAAAAAAGATGGAAGCAAAATCTCATCACATCAGCGCACTACGGTTTGTAGAAGAAAAATTGTTATTATTAACTACTCTTTTATTGGAAATGCTATATTAATTGCTATGGTATTTGGCTGTTATGGTTCATTCTCTCGATAGATATATATATATGATTGTAATTTCTAAACGTCTTGGACTATCATTCTATTTATTTTATTTCTGCATTGCAACATTTTATCGGACAATTAAAATATGGCAGAAAAAGCACCCCGTGGGTTGATACTCAATTTAAACTGAAACAAAGAAGAAAAAAACAGTGAATTCATTGGTTTTAGTTCTTGATTTTCGGATCGTTCACGTTGCCATTCACGTGCTCATCATAGAGACCGCGTTTTTCGTTTTGTTTTAATTCTAAACTTAATTTCGTATATTCGACTACACTTTTGCATCGCTAGATCTATTTTTAATTTCCACGTCTAATTAATCACGCTGATTAATGGATAGTCTATGCCACGAGTGTTCTCTTAAATTCCCTTCCTCGCTTTTTACTTTTTTTATTATTTATTATATTATTATTATTTACTGGCCTGTAGGAACCCGGAAGTTCATGACCTCACCGGCTCGACTCCGCCATTATTATTTTTTTATTAGTAGTTATTTTCTTATATTTTACCGCATTGCATTTAATAATCTACATCCTTCAAGACTCTATTTTAGGTTGAAATTTAACTATACGCATTAATTAGTAATAAAATACCAATTAGTATTTCATTAGTAGACGGAGTTAGAACAACCAGTTCTTTTTCATACGCCACTTAGGCGCCTACATTTATACTTTTATAAATAAACATGGGCTAAAGGAGACAAAAACCTCGAAAATCAAGTTTTATGAATTGACAGCTGACTATTTGTTATTTCAAATTAACAATAACTTTTAAGAAAGGCCACTTAAAAGTGGTGAAGTACTTTTTTAAACAACTGCTTCAAATATCATATTATTAGGGGAATCACTTATGTCAATCCCATGTTTAAGACTTAAAGCAGTGTTCGGGATTTTGAATCTGTGTGCAACCTGTTTAATAAAAGAGTTGCGAATGACTATTCTGGGATACCCCACAGTAAAAGAGTGTATTTAAATATTAGTTTTCAATAAAGAATATTTACTGGCATTTTTTTTAAAACACATTAAAACAGATGTGATTAAAAAAGATATAATTGGTAATAATATAAATTAACCGCTCTTCGCTGGTAAATAATTTGTATACACAGAGCTAAAATAAATTGTGCGTGTTGCTTCCAGTTAATGGCATGTATGAGAAATGCACGTACAGAAAAACATAAACACTTCTCATAAAAAACAGCGGACATTTTAAGATATGTATATTACTTCAGAGCAAAAACAAGTTATACAACATTCTGACATTTAGATGAAATGTGCGTGCAAAAAGGATTTTCAAATACTCCTAAATGTCAAACCATTGTACGTGTGGAAAATAAACATCTTTCAATGTGCAAAATTCCTAATGACTTGCCGTTCTAGACTGACAACATATGAATGTATGTTCAGCTCTTCGATAATTCGAACTCAGTTTGTAACAGTTGCTCATGAGTGCAATGGATATAAATTTATTCCGCCAAGGTATGTACATGGTGGGGCAGAGAAACTTGCTGATTTGAATTGGGCAGTTTGAAGTTAACTCGAAGAATGATGAGGATGGGCAGATTTATGGGTGCAGGTCATACGGTTTTCGTTCGGAATTGTCATAAAATGATTGAAGGCTATTCGCCATTATGATATACATTTTCCAAGGCACTTTATCTCATTGAGGGATGCTATGCGGTGGTCAATATGGCAGTCTTTTTTGGGGCTATATTTTATTGGGTTATGTTAAAGCCCTTAATTGCAACGATCGTCCTAAAACCCAAGCTCGCCTAAGGACATTCATCAGCCTTAGAGAATGCAATACCGTTAAAAAATTTCGATACCGGTATTTCGGTATTTTCGCTTTTAGAAGCGGTAATACCGGTAAAATACCGGTATTAGTATTATTTTAAAAAATGTAAACAAAATTAAAATTTACTTACTATAGGTTATGTTATTATTTAGGTGTAGTACAAATATATGTCAAACACAACTAAACAACAAAAAATTTATTTTTAAGAATAATTTAACGAAATTAAATCCAACTTTTTTAATATATATTACATTAATTCGTACAAGTGATTATTATTTTTGATTTCAAAAAACATATATGATCCAACGTACCGTCGGCTAACCTCGATCTTATTTTTGTGGTTATATGTTGAGCAGCCGAAAAGGCTCGTTCTGACTCCACACTTGTTGGTGGTATTGTTAACAAGTATTCATAAGCAAGCTTTAGATGCACTATTTATTGGTCTATAGGAAGCAGGAAGTTCATGACCGCAGGGACTCTGCTGTGCCTTCGCTTCCTGTCCCGTGCACTCTCCTTCCGCGCTTGACCATCTAATCCGATGTCCTCAAGGTTAAACCTTACATTGTCCTCCCAATACCTAATTATTATTTTTAATTTTAATTTTTCATTTAAGTTTTGTTTTTTAACCAAGAAAAACCAAAAAGAAAACTGTGAAAATTGAAAAATATATGTGTGGGGGTTCTCTATATGACGCCGAGAACCAACCCACAATTGCAACCACAATTTCGCCCATTGACCGCGCACAACACCAACCCCAATCTCTTTCGTCGGCCTATTTTACCTGTAAAATGTACCCTTCCAAAGGAAGCATAACCTGAATTCATCCTTCTATGCAGATAATGCATAACCGAATTTAGCTTTTACATGCCATATGGCAACATAATTGATATGCCACATGAGATTTCCTATCAGAAATCAGAAATCTCATGTCTGGTTAGCAACAGCAAAGCGGGGGTAAGCGACGCTGCTGTTACATAGCGAAACGGATTGGGTTATCGCAAATTCCTGTAGTCTTTTTCCCACGCCGATATTTTCCCAAGCCACCGCGGCGTCCCTTTGACCTGCGCCAGACACGGCAATTCGCTGGGGATCAAAAAACCCAGAGTTAGGTGAAAAGTATAAGAAATATACTTTTCAACCGACCCCATTTCCCCTTCTCGGAGTCCATTTTGGTTCTGCACTCTGAGAGCAATTACATACGAAACTGGGTCATGCGGTCACCAATTGGTTTCGTTGCAAGCGAAAGCAAATCAACCCTGAAATCGTCATGCTCTCCGTTGCAATTTTCCCATTCTCCCTAAGTTCATTGACTGTTGGGTAAATTCGTAAGACTTTATTCACCTTAATAGGCGGGGAAATGGGAGAATGCGGATGAGTATGCGATCAAGAATGGTTGATCTTGTGGGGAAAGAGAGTCCCTTGGTAAGGTGCTAAAGGAGTCGAATATTAACCACCAGAGAGTCGAATTTCATCCCCCGTGGAGTGCGCACATACGAGTCGATTAATAATCAATAACTTATTTCATTCGGGTCGCTTGTTTCCCATCTTCGTCAATTTCCACTGCTTGTGCTGTGCTACTTAATTAATACAACGTTTATGCTGGCCGGCCAACTTTTTATATTCGGTTCGGCAAAAAGCAGTTCAAATTCCAATCATTGGTACAAAGAGAATTTGCATATAGTTTGTAGTTCGGTCGGGCTGTCATCTATGTACTATTGCTTATCATTGAGAAGCTGCTAACGAAAACTAGGGAAAAATTATATGAACATACTGAGAAAAATATCAAATAAGATTCATTGAAAAAGGTGTCGAAGTGCTCGTAGGAAATTTATAAATTTATTGTTAATTATTTAGTGTGAAGTTGGATTTAAAATTGAATGTACTTAAATATACAAGGCGCACCAGTGCACTTAAGCAGTTAGTTTTTTTTTTGCAAAAAAATTAAAAAAATAAAAACTAATTTCAACCAAATCAGTGAGTTTTATTTTTCCTTACCTTTTGGCGAACGGCTTTCGGCGGAACAATCGATGGGGATATTAGTCAACCTGTGCCCGTGTCTGGCATCTATGAAATAACCCCACATATGTATATTGTACAAACAGCAAAAATTTAAAAGAGGATATCGATTATTATCATCCATTATAAAGCACAAAAGTAATTGTACGTCGAAAGGCATAAGCAAAAAAAAATAAAGATATTGTATAATTAATTTACTACATGGGCTGTAAAGTCCTGGGATTTGCCAAGAGGTGGCACCGCTAGAAAATGAACGTGTCTCATTTTGAAAGGCTCGTCTGTCACTAGCTCATTATCGAGTTTCGTGACATTTCGTCTATTCGTTAACAAGCTACAGTCGTTTGAGTGACGCTACTTTCGGCTTCGTAAAAAAGTGGAAAAACAGGAATATTGCATCTTGATCAAACATCGTTTCTTGACGGGAAAAACTTCTCAACAATCATTGCAATGGTTGCAGAAATGTTATTTACATCTACTCCTTCGAGAATAATAGTTTATCGGTGGTTTAGTGAATTTAAAGTGGGTCGTACAAGCACCGAAGACGCCCCTCACTCTGAAAGGCCAAAAGAGGCTACGAATGGGGAAATCGTAAAGTGCGATGAGTCGTTTTGAGTGATCGTAAAGTGAAGTTGCGTGAGTTAGCTGAGGCTGTGGGCATCTCATTTTACGCGATCTTTAGGGATACTTTTTGCACGATCTTTTGGAGATTAAAAAGCTTAAAAAGGTCCCGCGTTTGCTGACCATCGACTAAAAACAACAGCGCGTTGATGATTCAATGGCCAATTTGGCGTTGTTGCAGACTAATCGAGAGGAATTTTTTCGACGTTTTGTGATGATGGATGAATAGTGGATTCATTACCATGCGCCGAGTCCAATAGGCAGTCTCCAGAGTGGCTGGAAAGCCATGAAAGTCGACCAAAGCGGCCAAAAGACTAACGGTCGGCCGCGAAGGTTATGATTTCCGTTTTCTTGGGATGCACAAGGTATAATCTTCATGGATTTCCTGTAAAAGGGAATAGCAGTCACAGGAGAGTTTTATGCAGCGTTATTGGACAAACTGAACGACGAAATAAAGAAAAAACGGTCCCATGTGGCCAAGAAAAAAGTTCTGTTCCATCACGATAACGCATCGTCACACACGTTCTTGAAACCGGTGGTCAGATTAAATCAATAACGATTTCAATTAGTTGCTCACCCGCCGTATACTCCAGACTAGGCCCCCAATCGACTATTATCTGTTCCCATACCTCAACCGGTGGTTCCAGGGAAAAAGACTTAAATCGAATGAGGAAGTCATTGCGGAAACCGATTCGTATTTCGAAGGCTTGGACGTTTCGTACTACAAAAAGGACATCGAAATGTTGGAAAATAGCTATAGCAAGTGTATCGCTCTCGAAGGCAATTAGGTTGAGGAATATAAAAACGTTGCCCGCTTGTTTTCACTAAAAATCTCGTACTTTTCAGCCTATGTAGTAGAGTGCTTGCGAAGAACCAGTAAGTTAATAGAAGAACGAAACTTGTAAAATAGGATATAACATTTCATCATCATCATCATCGGCACTCACAGTCGTTACCAACACGTCAAAGAGATAAGACGTATACCTGACAACAGGAGAAAACAAAAGAAAAGAAAAAAAAATATAAATAAATAAATTCGTCGCGCGAGTGTAAGTGAGCAAGTGTGGATTACACAGTGTGGCCGCCACTGAGAGCGGTTGTTTAAAAAAAATAAAAAAATAAAAAATTATGGAAACAAACAAAGTGCTAAAGAGCTCGTCGCCTTTCATGAAAAGGGGCCAGGCAGACCTGAAAGCGATGACACGGAGCCGACTCGAGCGACAGTCGAGTATTATAACAAAGCGGCACAAGCCAAATTCAGACGGCGAAAAAAATGCAAAAGGAAAGAAAAACGAATACACAGGCGCAGGCAACCAATTCAACGAATTGGTTGACCTTGACCCAAGTGAAATCGAATTACCTGCTGAGGAAGAAAACAATATCACAGGTACTGCAACAGATCCGGCGGAATTAGAGAAACTCCTTGCGGATATTGACACAAAAAAGAGGAACTCAATAAACAAAGAGAAGCAATCCTCAAATTAAAAGACCTGGTGCAGCAACAACAAAGCCAAGAAAATACAACAGCACAACGGAAAAATCAGGAACAACATCAGGAAGCAAACAAAAGGCAGCAAAGAATCGAGATGCAGAAGCAGCAAACAAACCGGAACATCGTAACCAACAAAAAGGAAAAGGCGCCGCCTATAATACTTACGTCCATGGAAACAAAGGACGTTATAAAGTTAGGTGAGTTAACTTGCAAAAATTTCAAAACAAAAAAAAATTAATAATTCTAAAATAAAATTAATGTGCGATAATATGGAACGTAATCGCAAAGTAATGACTGCTTTGGGTAGGACAAAAAGCGAGTACTACACGTACACCCCGAAATCGGAGAAAATAATCTCCATGCTCCTAAAAGGCGTTAATCCATGTTTTTCCCCTGAGGAGGTATTCGAGGAATTAAAAAATGTCGAAACCGACAATTTAAAATTTACAGGTGTGAAACCCTTCTCTACCGCCAACTCCAGAAAACGCAACTGCAAATTGCCTTTCTTTATTGTATCACTGAGTCCCAACAGTAAAGTTGATGCTCTCCGATACATCAAACACCTCAGCCACCAAACAATAAGTTGGGAAAAAATTAGAAAAATCGATCGCGTATTGCAGTGTATGCGTTCTCAACGCTTCGGGCACGCGGCATCAAACTGCCACATGCAATTCAGGTGCGTAAAGTGCCTCTTCGACCATATCATTGGTGAATGCCCCTTGGGCAAGGAACAGCTTCCAGATAGGAAAACACTGTCCTGTGTCCTCTGTAAAAATACAGGTCACACTGGTAATTTTAGAGGATGCCCTAAATTTCAACAAATGAAATTAAAATTGGAATCCAAAAAGAAACAAGTTGAAGAAGAGAAAAAAATGAAAACTCGTTCTTACAACAATTTCGTGGCTCCTTGTGTGTCATATGCACAAATGGCCGGCGCTCCTAAGCAACCAGCATCCATGGAACATACATATAGTAATGGAAGAATGCCGGCGCCAGAGGCACATTCAGAAATAATAACAATGTTATTAACCATGCAAGGACAATTTGCCGAATTTCAAAGAACACTGACTGAACAAAGAGCACGAATAGATACTCTCTATTCAACCCTGTTTTCAAATAACTCTCCACATCAAAATCTTCAACCCTCCGTCTGAACTTAACCTAAAAATTATAGCTGTGAATGTAAATTCACTAATCCACATCGAAAGAAGGGATAATTTAGGCAATCTGCTCCAAGTCGAATGCCCAGATGTGCTCTTGGCTAGCGAAACTAAGCTAAACCAAAGGCACAAAATGGGCTACAAAAATTATAACATAATTAGACGAGATCGACCACACTCTACTCGAGGGAGTGGGGTCGCTATCTTAGTTAAGAAAGGTCTTCACCATAAGCTCGTTTACAGCACGGAAGTACACAAATTCCAGGTGCTAGAGGCATGCATTATAGACATTCCGCTAAAAAGTCAAAGGCATCTATATATAGTCGCTGCTTACGCTCCTGAATCTGTTCAAGGTACCCAATTTATCTGTGAAATCGATACGCTTTTCCGAAGTCTCAAGTTAGATTTGGAAAACAATTACTTTTTAATGGCAGGTGATTTTAACGCCAAGCACAGCGCCTGGGGCAATCTGACCTCGAACACCAGAGGCAATGCCTTGTTTGATTGGTGGCAAACAAATGCGATCGAGCATAAACTAGAATTGGACGCTACAAGTACACCGTGTTATCCAAGAGGTAACTCCTTCCTGGATTTACTTATGACAGACGATCGAATTAAGTTACCAGATACCGAGGTAACTACTCGAAACTGTCTTCGCACAATTGAGTACGATAGCGATCATTACGGACTTGGAGCCGTAATACACGTGCCAAACGAGTACCATCTACTTGAGCAGTACGACCAGGTACACTCTTTCGATTTCCGAAAAGCACATTGGTCGCGTTTCGATCGCATAGTAAAAAGAGAAATACGCAACATTGGCATAAACCCGCCGACTAATAGAAACCTCCGTAATGATGAAATCGATCATTACCTCCTAACTATGAACGATATTGTTACTATCACAATGAATCGCTCCATCCCCAAAGTAGCTCATATGGATGGCTATACCCACCGATACAGAAATGAAACTATCGATGCTTTGTATAGGCAAAAGAGCACCCTGCTCTCAAAGCTGAAATTGTGCTATAGGCAGTTCAGTGACCCAAATAGCAATGAAATCAAAACAATCAAGTCCTTGATTAAAAATCTTTAAAAACTGATCCGGGATAATTACCGAGCAGTAATAAATGAGGAGTGGAGCAACAGAATTCGAGCTGTCCAAGCAAACGGACCGAACATGTTTTCACAAATCAAGAAAATATGTCGAAGAAAAGATCACAATGACATTCCCTGTCTCCGAATTCCACGGACTCCCGAGAATTGCCAGATAATGCTGAACGCAGGACTCACCTTAGAGCACATCAACTCCAATGATGAAGTAATAGTAGTCGAAGATCCGCAAAAGAAAGCGAATTCAATTGGAGCCTGTTTCGAAGCAGTGTACAGAGTTAACGAATCAGTTCATGCTAACACTGAAATTGAAAGCAATGCCCGTCAAAGACATTGCTCACTGCGCAATCAACTTCACAACTGGCGATCCGAAAACCGTAGTTTCATCACATTCGGCGAAAATAATAGGGCGGATTGTCCCGTCAGAAATGAAAATACAAATATGTTTGTGCGCAAGGATGAACTTAGAAACATACTTAGCTCAATAAAAAAAGAGAAATCATCTGGAATAGATAGCATTCCAAATGTGGTTCTAAGTCACTTGCCTCGCGAAGCAGTGAACATATACACTACTTTGTTTAACAACGCTCTAAACAATGCACACTATCCAACCCATTGGAAGACTGCAGTAGTCCACCCTATCCCCAAAAAGGGTAAGGATAAGAGCAATCCAGCTAATCTGCGCTCGATCAGATATATATATATATATATATATATATATATATATATATATATATATATATATATATATATATATATATATATATATATATATATATAAGAAACAAAAACAAAATGTACGCTGAAAGGCATATATAAAAATCAAGTTGCAATGTGTAATTTAGAGAGCTCGCATAGAGCCAGTAAGTTAATTTAAGGATTGTGATTGTATTAAAGGGTTTAACATTTACCCCTAATATTATACATGTAAAAAGAATTAGGAAAATAAATGTGGTTTAAAAACTAAAAAAAAAAAAAATCATCATCGGCACTACAACCGGGATACGGTCCTGGCCCTATTTAACAAGTCTCTCCACCAGTATCCGGTCCTTATCTGAGACTTATTAAATTGTCCATATTAATTCGTTTTTCCGGGCAAGATTATTAGCCTTGTACCAACCTTTCTCAGGATGGGATAAAACATTTAATCCCAAGTAAAATCTGTAATTTGATTGAAAATAATTGTGGTGGTAAAACCCAAAACCTAAAAGAACGGAAAATACAGCGATATGTTTAAGAATCAATTCACCAATTCGGATGTGATCACAATTTAAAAGACGTAGATTCAGAGTTCAAGTCCAATGACCATACCTGAGAAGGGGTTCCCTGCACATTGAGAAGCTACCCCGCACAAGGCCGGTTGGACCCAATTCGAACAACGAAACTCATAGCACACTGAAAAAGATGTTGATCAATCATGTTGTTTAGTACAAATTATATCAACTAATCTGTCACGCAATTTCAATTTACAACATGTGATTATATAGCCTAAAGACTGTCTCCTTAGCTTCAACCCCCGACAATTACTAAAGCGTTAAATCTAATCGAGCCACTCCTACAAGTTACGTGGTCACAGTTAAAAAGAGAAATAATATATGTGCATATGTGACAAATGCAACCCACTCGTAGATATATTTACATCTATTGCTGTTGCACAATTTTTACACAAAGCATTACCTCATCAGAGAATGAACTTTCCAGAAGTGATATTCAGTGTGCGCAACAATCGCACAATTTGTAGCAGGGTATGCTTCCCAGCTTTTACACAATCTCTAGCCAGCACACTTACAACCCAAGCTTATGAAGTTGTTCCTTGTACAAACGATAAATGATTTGAATTCTATTATTTAGTCCAATACAAAAGTACAAAATCCAATAAGAGGCTGCTTAGCGCGCGTGTTGCCGCTGAAAATGGGGGGTGACATTAATTTCCTCCTTCTACTTAATAAATATTCTAAGTGGTGTACACATATTGTTACAAACAAAATAAGATATTAAGTGCGGCAAACGTTTGCTTCCTGCTAGTTGTAGCTTAATTGGTTTTTTGTTTTCGTTGAATGTAAATATATAATTTATAATCTTTGAATGAATAGATAAGATTTTAATAACAAAAGAAAACTAGGACAATGCTAAGCCTCAGGTGGGTAACGTAGGGCCCAAGGTCAGTATTAATCGTACTTGAATATTGTTCTAGATGTCTGGTGAGAACATTCGAGTACCAAGCTAATTCTTTATCAGCATAAATCGGAAGGTCGGTATGAGTTGTGTGTTTCAGTCCAACATATTTTTAAGCAATTTGTTAGTAGTTTGTGAAAATGAAAGAGAATATATCCCCCTCAAGTTAATGTTTTCAACAGGCTGATTTGAAATCCGATTTGTTTCACAAGAACGATCAGAATGCCAGCGGAGAGATAGTTTAGTCCAGTCCCTAACCACTCTACCTCCACTGGTGACTTCAATATTGCACCACTCTCAGGAATACACTATTCTCTTAGTTTGTTGTAGTACAGCGCGAGCGGAAATAGAGGGAGCAATTAAGAAAAAGACTGTCGATCTATACTGATCTTGAATCATCATCATCATCATCATCGGCGCTACAACCGGGATCCGGTCTTGGCCTTATTTATCAAATCTCTCCACCAGTATCCGGTCCTTATTTGAGACTTGTTAAATTGCCGATAATAATTTGTTTTTCCGGGCAAGGTTATTAGCTTTGTGCCAACCTTTCTATTATTTATTTATTTAGTGAGAGCAGAACCCTCGTTTATTTCACTTAGTACAAACGTTAAAAAGGATTTAAAAGTAAACACTTACGAACTAACTTAAAAGCTATGGATTACAAAAATTGATTTAGAATAAATATGAAAGTAATATGGGGGGAAGGTGGCGGTGTACGTGATGTGGTGGCGAAGACCGGGATAAAGGGGCGGGGTGATTGGAATGTGTACGGATAGTAAGAGTGTAGGTGGTGGGTGGGGCAAGGTCAGGAGGGGAAAGAGAGGAGACGACGTTTGAGTGCCATAGGAGTGAGGTAGAAATCGAAGGAGGTTGGGTAAGAGTTTGCCCGCCTTAGCATTCGTGAAATGGGTTCATTACAGCCGTAGGAAGTGTGGTGGGAGGGCAGATAGCAGAGACGAGGGTTTCGTAGGTTACGGGGGTTGGTGTTGAGTGCGATGGTGGAGAGCAAGCTAGGGCAGTTGATTGTGCCGGAGAGGAGACGGTGGATGAAGAGGATATGGGCAAGAGCTCTGCGCTCCTCAAGTGTATTGAGGTTGATCAAATGGAGCTAGCTTGTGTAGGGGGTTAGAATCCGAGGATTCTCCCAGTTCAGTCCGCGGAAGGCAAAACTCAGAAAACGACGTTGCACGCCTTCGATTCTGCGGATATAGGACGAGTAGTGTGGAGACCAGACCTTATGGGGGTTAAGAAATGTATAGTTGCCAGCGTATGGAACAGGATTCACTTTTCTCCCCACACTTGTCCACGTACTTACTTCATCCAAAGGAAATTGTCCACCGAAGAGGGCAATAAATGAAAGCACTGATTTCTTTAAAGTTCTTTATTATTTTTCTTGAATACAATACACAATATACTATTTAACACTCTAATGAAGGCTTTACATTAATAACACTTCGTTTTATTGGTTAGATTTTCATTGAAAGAACACGATGCGACCTTTCACTTGCACGATTAAAATCTGACTCTTACGGCAGCGTGACTGCGCACGATGGTGATTGAATAGCGACTGGGTGAATTCGGGTTGAAATTCATATTTCCTTCTACACAGAGGACAACCAAAAGAGACCACGCCTCTGCTCTCTCAACCTCACGCCCGTCAAAGTGTGAGTAACTTTTGTTAATAGGGTAATTGACGGACATGAAGAATGAGAGAACAGAAAACATGATATGCTGTGATCTCGGGGTAGCTTTGGTTGTGTGTGTTGGTATCAGATGCAGCTACTGACATGACCTGGTGACCCAGTGGCACGGCTATGGTGTAGTCGGAGCACATTGAACCGTGGAAAGAAATACGAATGAGAGGGAAACCTAGCTGATGTTACTCCCCTGCAAAGAGAGATCATTGATCCCAAGCGAATGGGTGATCTGAGGGAAAGTCGATAGGAAGCCGCTGATGCTTGGGAAATAATCCGCGTGAGAACCAGACTCTAAGACGCTGAAATAACCCCAGCTATTTTGCTATGATGCAACAGCGTCGTTCTTTTAGACTTGTTGTTGCTAACCGACATCAGATTTCCGATGGGAAACTCATGGTTAGCAAGAATGGAGTTGCCATATGACAAGAATGTACCTAAACTCAATTATGCATTATCTGCAAACGATAATGAGTTTAGCTATACGTTCGTTTGAAATGTTTTACAGGGGAATACATATAAAAGAAATTGGTAAGTATGACGCGCTGAAAGCGGTCGAAATTAGGTGGACATTTTGGTTGAGATTGTGGGTTGTTTCTCATGTAGAATAGAGAAACCCCCCACAACCTGACTGGCGTATTCAAGAAGGGGGCGGACGAAGGCTATAGAGAGAGAACGGGAAACGTAAGGATTAGAGAATTCTTTAGACCAGCGTTTCACAAACCAAAGGGCAGAGTTGCCCTTAAGAATAATATCATCAATATGCGGGATGAAGCTAAGTTCCCTGTCAAATAAGATCCTGAGGTCCCAGATCGGGGGTGCAGATGATATCTGCTGGTTTAGTAGGAAGTTGGGTTGGGGGGGGGGGGGGGGGGGGGGGTTGGCGGGAGAAGATGATGGAATGACATTTGACAACGTTGAGTTCAAGGCAGTTATTACGGCACCAAGTTGAAAAGCTGTTGAGATTCGTTTGGTGAACTGAGGAGTCGAGAGAGATGATCGTTTTGTAGAGTTTGGCTTCATCCGCATAGCGGGAGATGGATGAGTATTTAATAATGGAGTCAACATCATTGATGGTAAGGATAAATAGGAGGGGACCTAGATGGCTGCCTTGCGGAACCCCTGATCTAGGAAGAGGAGGATTGGACAGGGAGGATATGAATTTGACACGGTACGATCGGTCTCTCAGATAAGAAGATAAGCATTTGATCAATAGGCGTTCGAAACCTAGGGAGGACAGCTTGAAAAGGATGAGATTATGGGCGATTTTGTCAAAAGCCTTGCTGAAATCAGTGGTGATAACATCGACTTCGTTGCCACCCTCTAAGGCACGGAGAGTATGGGATGATAACTCGATCAGATTCGTTGTGGTCGATCTATCCAAAAGGAAACCGTGCTGGTTGGGTGAGATGATGGATTTACAACGGAAAGATAACGCATTGTAAAGAAGCCCTTCGAACAGTTTAGGGATATGAGACAGTTTGGCGATGGCTCGGTAGTTGCTGATATCATTTTTAGGTCCCTTTTTATGTATGGGGGTGACATAGGAGGATTTCCAGATACTAGGGAAAGTCCCTTGAGAAAGGGATAGGTTGAAAATCTTTGATATCGGGAGAGAAAGAGAAGTGAAACATTTCTTTAAAAATACACACGGGAGTCCATCAGGTCCAGGGCTGAACTTTGAGTAAGTTTAATTTCTCCTCAACTACGTGACGCTGAATAAGTTGACGGGTGAAGGGACCAAGGGAGATTTCGGGCAAGTCATTGAAATACGACGAATTGGGTTCGAAGGAGATATCTGTGAAGGATTTATTGAAAAACGACGAACAGGTTGGCAATAGTTAGGTGGTCGTTTGACGTAGTCGCGCCTTAAGAGAGGGAGTTAGGATAGGCGTCGGATTTACGTTTATAATTTATAAAGTGGAAAAAGGATTTGGGATCATTGATCAAATTGGATTGTGTTTTAATAAGGTAGTTGGTGTCGAGGGAGTTGTAGAGTTCGGACAATTTATAAAAGGACCCGAGATAGTTGGAGTAGTTTTCTCAGGATGTCGCTGCATGCATTGGTTCACTACTCGGCGGGTACCAAAGTAGCTATCCAGGGGTGTCACGTGGAGACTGCATGTCAACTTGGATTGAATAGAGACAAACGATCCTTGTTGAAAGCAGAGACTTTTCCCTGTATGCCCGCTCCGACCCCCGCACTGATCTTGAATACAAGATTAAAATTACCAAGGGAACGACCGGTGCAAGCTCATGTGGTTCGGCTGAAAAATGCATTTTTATCCGTCTGTCTATTATTGATATTTAATGCGAAGCAAAGCAAGCTGGACTTTTACTGATTGGGTCATTCTGTGGCAAATAATTTAAAATAAGGAACGCAATCTTCGATTTTTTCAGCAATATTTGTGGTAATATGTGTAGAACAGGGACAGATTAATTTGATTAACTTACCACCCGAATGCTGATTGGCTTTCCTCTTAGTTTGCAAAAGTTTAATTCAATTCCACTAACAGAATCGGTAAATATATTGATTGGTTTTTATTTTTATAATAAAGCCACATAAAAGAGATTTTCTGATACTCTCAGATGTCAGTATACAACGCAAGCTGGCGAGTTACCGAATAGGACAAGGAGGGCAAATTTGACTCTTATACTTAATCACTAAAACGCCGGGATTTTCAACAGGGGCATAGCAGTTTTGTATTTAAATAAAACACAGAATAGTTGAAATATTAGGCTGAATTTTGCTACGCTATAATACACATACTACATTTAAATGAAATTCAGTCTGATTCATATGAGCATTGCGAGCACGTTTGCAGCGATCATTTCTTTAGAGCAAATTTTGTATCACTTGTCAACACATATCGACCGAAAAGTTGGTAATTTTGCATTCAATATTGTTCTTGAGCTCTTGTAATTGTCATGGCTTAATGTCATAAACAATGACCATATACCAGGTGTATGTATAAGTTTATTTGGTAAAAAAAAAAAACGTAATTTTCTAGGGAAATTGATTTTCTTTTATTCAAAATATTGGCCATCGGCTTCTACACATTTCGCCCATCTTTCAGTTAATTTATGAATAGCATCCCAGAAAAACTGTTGGCTTTCGTGGCCAACCATTCGTCGAGCCATTTTCCAAATTCCTCGAAATCGCTGAAGTAGTGCTCTATGAGCGCGGGCCCCAACTGATGTGAAGAGGTGATAGTCAGATGACGCCAAGTGTGGAGAGTACGGCGGGTGCAGATATGTGTCCCATCCAACCGATTTCAAGGTGTCTTTCACTAGTTTTGCTGTGTGAGGCGGCACGTTGTTGTGTAACAAAATCAATTTGCCATGTCGTCTGGCCCATTCCGATTGTCTTTCGAATAGTACGTGGTTTAAATTAAGCATTTGTTGACGATAGCCTTGTGTATTAACGGAGTTCATAATACACAATACCGCTCTGGTCCCACCAGGCACAGAGTATGGTCTTCTTCCCAAAGCGATTTGGCCTTGGTGTTGAAGGACCCCGGCTTCGCCAGGTGAGAGCCACGATTTTTTGCTTCGGGATTTCAAAATAAATCCATTTTCGTCACCCATCACAATTCGATGCAAAAATGATTTCCTTTCGTGGCGTTAAAGCAGCATTTCATAAGTCACTTGACGATTTTCCATTTGACGTTCATTCAAATCGTGTGGGACCGCATTTACCGAGTTTATTGATCTTCCCCATTGCTCGTAAATGTCTGCTGATTGTTTCTTACGACACATGTCATGCTTCTGCTAATTGAGTTTGAGTTGTGTCATCATCCAATAACTCCTGCAATTGCTCGTCTTCATATTTTTATGATCTACCAAAGCGCTCACTGTCTTTCACGTTGAAATCACCACTTTTAAATTGTCGAAATCATGTCTCACACGCTCTAATTGATGGAGCGTGTTCGTCATATGTTTCTGCCAGCCAACAATGGCTTTCAACAGCTTTTTTTCTTTTAATTAAATAACAAAAGCAATGCGTGCCGCAAATGTTCTTTTTCAGGCACAAAACTCGACATGACCACTGAACGAAAAAACAAAGACGCTAGTATTTGGCGCACTCAACGTGTGTGTGTGTTTGTAGTTAAATTTCAGACGAACAAAATGACGTATGTGTCAATTTAATACGCTTCCTACTTTTCGCTGGCGCCATCTCTTAGTTAAACCGGAAAAAACGTATACATACACATGGTATCCCCTTCAGTATTGTTCTTGAGTTTCCCTAACGTTGTTATGCTTCTTGGCTTAAACCAACGACTTAAAGTAACCCCATAAAAAGAAATCCAACAGAGTTAAATCTCATGAGCGAGGAGGCTATTTAACCGGACGATTTCTCGAGATTACACGATTACCCAACTTCCCCTTCAATAGATCAATTATTTGACCATCTATGTAGCATGCGGCTCCATATTGTTAGAACCACTTATCACTGATGACAAGTCCATCTAACTGTAATGAAAAATAGTCTTCCAACATGGCACGATATCGCAGTCCAGTCAACCTAACATGGTGATCATTTTCCTCGAGGAGGAAACTATGGCCCAATCACATGTTCGCCATAAAATCCACACCACACTGTAATTTTTTGTGAATGCAATAAAATCTCTTGAAGCAGATGTGGATTTGTCCAATGACGCATATTTTGGTTATTGACCAAACCAATAAGCCAAAAATAAGCTTCATTGTTAACGATGATTTTTCGATGAAATGCAAGATCTTCTTCAAACTTTCGTAGAGCCTAATCGGAGAAGCAAATGGCGTCGTACGTCAACCATATTTGACATTTGTGAATTAGACAGTTACAGAATACAAACAGATAAGCACTGGAGGGCGTGTGAATTACTGTCAAGCCATCCTTAATCTCAACAAGAAGAGGACGCTTTTATGTCGAAAATCATTTTGAGCGACGGGGGGCATTTCCACTTAAGCGGTTACCACAATAAGCAAAATCTTCATTTCTGGGGCACTAAAAATCCACTCAAAGAAACTCTGTGGTGCGGCGTTCACGCGGGAGGAGTGATTGGGCCGTATTTGTTTGAGGACGCCATCGGCAATACGGTCAATGTTACTGGTGACGCTATAGGGCCATGATAAACGACTTCTTACTGAAATTGGATGAGCAGGGCTTGGTGAACATTTGGTTTCAACAGGACGGTGCAACCGCACACATAGCACGAGCCACAGTGGATATTGTGAAGGAAGCGTTTTCTGGTAGCGTAATCTCTCGTTTTGGCGATTCGGCATGGATAGCAACATCGCCCGATCTAACCATCCCAGACATCTACTCGAAGTCGCGGGTTTATGCCAATAAGTCTCAGACAATCGCAGCCCTTAAGGAGAATATTCGACAGGAGTGCGAACAGTTATCACCGGAAAGCTTGTGAAAAGCCATGGAAAATGCGATAAAACGGGTACAAATGTGTATCAACACCGACGACAGCCACTTGACGGATATCATCTTTTCCACTTAACAGAAAAAGGGGTGCAAATAAAAATCTCCATCACTCAAAATTATTTTATTTATATAGTAAAAAAGTAATTCAAAAACAAAATTGGATGATTAATTTTGCGTCACCCTATACTACGTCGTTGGCGTAAGGCTAATAACCTTGCCCGGAAAAACAAATTATTATGGAAAATTTAACAAGCCTCGGGACGCTAAATAAGGCCAAGACCGGATCCCGGTTGTAGTGCCGATGACGATGATGATACTACATCGTTATCTTAACATGAATCATTAGATATGGTTTGAAACATATGAAACATATAAACGCGCAATAGTGCAAGCAGATAGATCTATGATACGTGGAAGAAATCTGCATATTAGACTGTGGCGTTGCTAACAGATACACACACAATACACAAGCAAATAGTGAAGAACACCGAACGAAAATCGAATAAGAAAATGCACCAGAGTCGGATACCGTATGTACGAATTCGATTTTTAAACTCAAGTACATTCGACTGATGTGGAATTGTTATATTATCGCTATGGTATACGGCTCTGATGCATTTTCTCATTCGATTTTCGGTCGGTGTTCTTCACTATTTGCTTGTGTATTGTGTGTATCTGTTAGAAACGCCACAAGACTATGGGCTGAAGCTGTGTATACAGCAGTCTACGCGTCCCTCCCACCGTTTGCACCACAAAAGTATTCGTTCGGGTGCATAAAATCTATGTTAAAAAATAAATATTTGAGCAAATAAAGGAGCAATCTGTACAAATTATTTTCATCGTGTATCGTTTTTGTCGTCGTCTTGTGTCGCGCTGAATTTGAATCCGTACGGTAAAAGCACCGTGCGTTGAATCTGTCAACAAATGTACGTTGACATACAGCTGAATAAATGCTTTAAAATGACGGTGCTGCCAAATTTAATAAACAGTCAAAATAGAATCAATTCAATTACTAATTTATACTTACTGATACTTTACAATAAATGCCTAAAAAATATTTCGAACAAATGAACAAAATTTACTTATTTATAAATCATTGTAAAATTATAGATATATTTTAAAAGTTTTCTTCAGACCCGAATAATCGGCGATACAACCGGGATCCGGTCTTGACCTTATTAAACAAATCTCTCCACCGGTTCCGATTTCGAGCCGATGTCATCCGGTTTGGCATTCCCAGGCTCTGGGCGTCTTGGTTTACGCCATCCCACCATCACAGATAGGGTCAGTCGCGCTGTCTCCCTCCATATATCCTGCCACAAAGGAGTTTCCTGGTAGGCTCCTCTTCGCTCATTCGAGCTAGGTGTCCCACCCACCGGAGTCTACCGAACTTGATTTTTCTTACAACGTTAGGTTCAAGGTAGTTTGCGTACAACTCATGGTTGTAGGGTCTCCGGAATCATCCTGCCTCACATACGGGGCCAACAATTCTCCTTAAGCACCTTCCTCGCGAACGCGGCCAAGAGTTCAGAGTGCCTTTTATTGAGCACCCAGGTGTCGGATCCATACATGAGTACTGGTAAGACCATCGTCTTGTACAGTAGTAGCTTGGATGTTCTGGATAAATTTCGGGATTTAAAGGGCCTAGATAGACCATAGTAGGCTTTGTTGGATTTGATCAGCCGTCCGCGTATTTCTTCTTCCATATTGTTATCGGTCGATACTATTGATCTAAGGTAATTAGAGTATTGCACTACTTCAATTTCATGCTCCGCTACCCTGATAGTTTGACCAACGTTAGGTCTTCTCCTCGCAGAAATTGCCACCATGTACTTAGTTTTTCCCTCATTAATGTGCAGTCCCAGTTTTTGTGTCGCCTACTCGATCTGCGTGAAGGAGTCCTGTACAGCCGAATCGGATCTACCAATGATGTCGATGTCATCTGCGTGGGCAAGTATCTGGCTGGACTTGGTGACAATAGTCCCTCTAGTTGTAACGCTAGAGTCACGGATTGCTTTCTCCACCGCCAGGTTGAAGAGAAGGCATGCCAGACCGTCCCCTTGTCGAAGTCCCTTAAAGATGTTTATTGGTTTGGACAGCAATCCCGCTATTTTTACTTGACTATTTACATTGGTCATTTTCAACCTACAAAGTCGTATCAATTTGTTTGGAATGCCGAACTCTCTCATGGCATTATATAGTTCTACCCTGGCTATGCTGTCGTAGGCGGCCTTAAAGTCTATAAATAGATGATATAATGGAATCTTAAATTCCAGACATTTTTCCATCGCCTGCCTAAGGGTAAATATCTGATCAATTGCTGATTTGCCTAGGATGAAGCCACACTGATATTGACCAATGATGGCTGTAGTGTATGGGGGTACCCGATCTTGTAGGATAGTGGAAAGTATCTTATAGGCGGTATTCAGCAATGTTATACCCCTATACTTGCTGCACAGTGTGATATCTCCCTTCGTATGTATGGGGCAAATTATTCCACGACGCCAATTTTTCGGCATCTCCTCTTGCTCCCATACGTGCACCACGACCTCATGAATTGCGTGATGTAATGCTGTCCCTCGTTGTTTGATCAGCTCAGCTGGCATACCATCAGCTCCGGGAGCTTTATTTGATGTGAGCTGTCATATGGTTTTTATGTTTCCTCAATGCTTGGTTACGGCAGCATTTGGTCTTGATTTTGCATTGGTGGAGCCTCCAATTCTTCTGTGAGCTGACTATTTAGCAATTTGTTGAAGTGCACTTCCCATCGCTCCAGAATGCCTTCAGGATCGGTGATCAGATTACGCTCTTTATCCTTGCAGTAAGTGCAGCGTGGTGTGTACCGCTGTGGTGTATAAAGCCACAAAAATTTGGGTATAAAACAACTTGGTTACCTGTTTTTCTCAGTGTGGGGGCGTCTATTATTTCGCTTCCAAGACTTCTGTTAGGGCTCCTCTTCTTCTTCAGCGGCTGCTCCGCCACCTGTGGTTCCTCTTCAGGTTCCTCCCTTTTAACACGACCTGCGTGGCCACCGCCCAGGTCGCCACTTTTGAGAGAAGCGCGATGGATAGGTTTGGCCAATCCAAGTTTAGACACTTGCGTCTGTAAACGGCGCTCCACACAAGGAACAAGTTTTTTTCTTTTTCTTCGTTTAATTTCCAAACGTTTTTCTTCTTACAATTTATTCTTTTTACTTAGACCAAAACGGGAAAATTCACTCTTTCAAAATTATTTCGTAATTATAACATTTTTCTTTTTACAATTTCTTCTCAACAGAACAATGAATACGGGACAACTCTTCTGTCTCTTCCTCCTTCAACGGTGTAACCGAACTCTCAAAAAAAACCGTATCTTAAAAAAACAACAGTCAACAACGGAATCAAAACAAACTTGTTGTTCCTTTCTCTCCCTCTCCATCAACATCCACTCCGGAAACAGAATTCGAACTTGCACACGATCCACACTCGAACTGGGGTATGTTCGCACACTCAACATGTGGATCGTTTGCTTTTCCCACCACCTTACCATCAAATTATATTAAAACCAAATTATATTAAAAACAATTAAATGATGGCGGTGGCGGAAGCCGCACGTAACACCGCGTCATACTGCGGATTGATTGGTAGAACTTCCGCGCCTGATGCGGATCTCGCTCTTTACTTTTCTCTATTTCACAGACAAGATGTTTTTTTCCAGGCAGTTTTTTTTTTCCTGTAAAGTCTTTTTCTTGATCTTCTGAGCTCTTTGTATTTCTTCTCGCGTACCCGAGTCCTATGAGACTGCTGCATTGTCCGGTATGCAGCATTCTGACGTTCAGTCGCTAGTTTGCACTCATCATCAAACTAGTCGCCCCGATCTCTACGACTACTGCCTAAGATGGAGTTGGCAGTACTAATGACAGTATTCTTAAGGCGTGTCCATTTCTCTTCTACGCCCGACCTTCTGACCCCAGGACTTACTCTCCCTCCATCGAGCTCTTCGAGGGCGAGTCTTAACGCAAGACCAAAAGTGTTACTGGTGTTCTCATTGCGTAACGCGGCCGTGTTTATCCGAACCTGAGCCGCGGATGCGATACGACTCCGGAAGGCAATCCGCGCTCGGAAAACTATGCCAACAAGTCGACGTTGGCACCTTGGTACGTTCGTACCGTCATCAGGCTCGAGGAGTGACGGCGATCTATCAACACGCGGTAAATTTGGTTGCGAGTGGCTCCATGAGGTGATACCCAGATGGATTTGAGAATATCTTTACGCGGAAACCTGGTACTCGCAACGACCAAGTTTTTTGATGCTGCCAGTTCGATGACTCGTAGTCTATTGTCATTAGTGTTGTCATGCAAACTATGGGAACCTGTGTAGTGTCTGAAAACCGGCGACCGACCTATTTTCGTATTCAAATCACCAAGAACAATTTTCAGATCGTGTCCTGGGCATGCATTGAGGGCCCGTTCGACGTTCTCGTAGAATTGTTCTTTTTCGTCGTCAGGGGTGAACGTTTATGAGACTTATGTTCTTAAACTTGCCTCGCACGCAAAGAGTGCATAGCCTTTCGTCTATTGCATTAAGCCGATAATGGCAGGCTTCAGTTTTTGGCTGACTAGAAAGCCTACCCCGAGCACATGGTGTTTTGCATGACAGCTGTAATAAATGTCATACTCCTTTCTTTGAATCACACCACTCCCCGTCCATCTTATTTTTTGTAATGGTGTTATGTCAGCCTTATATTCGGACAGGGCATCGGCCTGCTGTGTAGTTCGAGCTCTGTATAGTGAGCGGGCGTTCCATGAGAAAATTCTCAAATCGTTTAGCCATTTTTGTCTTGGTGGTCGTCGTCGTGTTGCCGCAAGACTAATGACCTTGCCCTGAAAAAACAAATCATTACGGTAAATTTAACAAGCCTCAGGACTTGCTAAATAAGACCGGTTCCCGGTTGTAGTGCCGATGATGGCGATGATGATGATGTGGTCGTCGTCGTGTATCGGGTCCATATCCGAGGCTTGTTAAATTTTCCGTAATAGTTTGTTTTTTTCCGGGCAAGGTTATTAGCGTTGGGTTAACCTTTCTCAGGATGTCTCTGTATGCATTGGTTCACAACTTGGCGGGTGCCAAAGTAGCTATCCACGGGTGTCACGTGGAGACTACATGTTACGTGGTAACCTCCCCTATCGTCCCGCCGAGAAGGTATAAACTATAAAATTTGAACATCTTTTATTTTACACACAATAAAAGTGCATAGATATAAAGCAAATTTACTTTTTTTTCTTTTTGAATTACATATATAACACAAAAAACAATACACAAAACATTGAATTATACAGAAAACATTCAACCCACATTCCACATTTTAAATTAAAATTAAATACGAGCAGATGCACAAACCTGCATCGTTAAGATGTTGATTTCGAAGGGACAGTCATGGCAGAGTTCTTTTCGGAGTGGTAACGTGGGAACGGGAGGAGAAAGAGAGAGAGAGAGTGTCTGGGGAGAATTTTTAAAAGTCAGTAAAAGGAAGAGGTTTTGTTGAACGCAGGGGAGAGAAAAGGTGCATTTTTTGTTTGTTAAATTATAAAAGTAAAGGATTGTAAAGTTTTGAATTAATAAAACAAATTAGTCAGAAGTTGTTGTGTTCTTTTGCGTGTCTGATTGTGTGGTGTTCGGAGGAGGCCCCGTTATCCGAGAGTCCAACCAGGAAATTGGAAGGTGGCAGTTTTGTCGGTGGATACCCAGGAACCCCTAAATTGAGGAAGAAATATATATAAATTTGTTACAATCCAGTGGTGGAGCAGAGCTGGAGAACCCAGAAGTTATGGGTGCGCGTGACACATGTCTATAAATAATTTTGTTACAACGTAGTTGCTACAACTGGCACGGCACAACACTGTTGCAATTCGCCTGTAATTTGCATATTGTAACAGTTGTACTTCAAATATAACAATTGCATTTACAATAAGGTTTTTAAAATACAAGAAGTGGCGCAATTTACATACAACCACTATATAGCATTTAAATACAGCAATTGGCACAATTTACAAATGCACAATATTTTACATTAAACACAACACGGGGCGATTTGCATTTTAAAATAACATTCAATAATAATATCACATAATACTGCATTTTACATTTTACAACCAATCTTTTATAACACAAGAATTGAATCAACTTGGATTGAACAGGGACAAGGATCGTCCTGGCCTTCGTCGGGTTGAAAGCAATCAGTGACTTTGCCCTGTATGTTCGCCTCCATCTCCCCTTCTTTCTTATTTACCGATCGTTAAAATCGTGTGTCACTAGATAATCGAATGAAGAAGCTACAGTTGAAATTCCAAGTCAATCGGATGAAAACCGGTTTCAAAAATATGGTTTCGAGAAAAACGCATTTGAAGTTTAAAAATGCTATAACTTATTGATATCATAATAATATCGTCCTTATCTTTTTTTATGTTTAAAAATGCTATAACTTATTGATATCATAATAATATCGTCCGTAATTTTTTTTACCTTTACTCTGCTATTCCACCACCGTATAATTGCCCTTTCGAAAGTCGTATTCTGGTCCTCCAGATCTTGTCGCCCCGATGAAAGGGTGCGCCTAGCCCTTTTATCAATCTCAGAAATAGAGCGCTCAGCGGCCTTGGTGCGATTGTCGTCCGATTCCATGCGAACGTCGAATAATGTACATCCAACCGTTGTTCCTAGTCCATCGTATATAGAACATAAGCCTGATAACCTCTCGTTGAAACTGATGCCAGCGATATCAGTCGCTATATCAAGCACAGTCTTTCCGTTTGACATGGTCCATACATCTACATTGAATGATTCGTTTTGATTTTTGGTGTATCCACCCAAGCAACGTGAAAGAAGATCGTCTGAGCTTAGTTCTTCATAAATCAGCTTGATTGCTGTAAAAACATCTTTATGCAAAGGAAGCTTATGCTTACGAGGGTTTCCTTTTATATTTCGGGATTAGAGAACAAAAACAAATATTGATCATCGAAAATCACTTTATTGTTTTTCAAAATATTCCCCATGAAGATCTATACACTTTTGCATGCGTTTGAACCAATTGTCGAAGCACCTTTGCCACTCTGATTGAGGTATCTGCAACACATGCATTCTGAATGCAGCAACCGCTTCTTCAGGTGTCGAAAAACGTTGACCTCTCAGTTTGTTTTTTACGTACGGGAATAAAAAGAAGTCATTCGGTGCCAAGTCAGGACTATACGGCGGATGACCCATCAAATCGATGTTTTGGGTGCTCAAAAATGCAGTTGTCGCAGCCGATGTGTGAGAGCTCGCATTGTCGTGGTGAAGAGTGATCCGTCTTCGGCGGTTGGTTTTCCTGATTTCTTGGAAGACAACTAGCAAACAAATGGTTGTGTACCACTCAGAATTGACTGTTCTGCGTTGTTCTAGTGGTACGGTTGCGACATGTCCCGTTTTTCCGAAAAAACAGGCGACCATTTGCTTGGAAGTGCTTCGTGCACGAACAACTTTTGTTGGATTTCGCTCATCTTGAAACACCCAGACAGTCGACTGCTGTTTACTTTCGGCCTCATACGCGTAAATCCACGATTCATCACCTGTCACGATGTCATAGACGTGTTTCGAAGCACCGCGACCGTATTTTTTGAGCATTTCTTTCGACCAATTGACACGAGCCTTTTTTTGGGCGATTGACAAATTGTGTGGGATCCAACGCTAACAAATTTTTTCGACAGTCAAATGTTTATGCAATATTGAATGTATGCTGGTCCCACTAACGCCTAACTCTCAATCTCATGATAGGTCACATGACGATCTTCCAATATCAGTTCGCGCACAGCATCAATGGTTTTCGGAACAACAACTGATTTTGGACGACCTTCACGAAATTCATCTTGGAGTGAACTACGACCACGATTGAATTCACCATACCTTCGATAAACACTGGTCCTTGATGGAGCTTCATCGCCAAAAATTGAATTAAGTTCATCCATGCACTGTGGCTGAGTTAATCCACGCCGAAAGTTGTAATAAATAATCGCACGAAAATGTTGACGATTTAATTCCATTTTTGGGCCGAGATGAATCTTTTAAGTTACTGTAAACAACACAAATAGCGCTCGTATGTCAAAACGTTCTGAGTGCGTATAACCTCAAAAATGTCCAACTTTACGACAGAGCCGTCAATTGCCGGATTGCAACACTAGGGTTGCCAAATCCCGAAACATAAGAGGCAACCCTCGTATAAGTAGAAAGAGTACCCAATGCTTTGCTCCGTTGCCAAAAATGTAAAATAGCGCTAAACGTATTTTCATTTAAAGATGTCTGTAAATATTAATAAAGTTTTTGGCTTATCCACAAAATTGTTAATATGAATTTGTTTTTTTTTTATCATATTGTATGATTTGAAATATGTATTATAGATCAAGGTGGAAATGTTAAAAAAATTGGCATGTGCTATTTAGCTACATATTGTCTGCTTTACATTTTTTAGGTGCTATATATATTACAATGAAATAAACTAAATTAGTCCCTGTTTGACTCTCGAGAATTGAAGACTTTCCTTTTTTACTCAGTATTTTTATAGTATATATTCACCTACAACGACAACAATCGGCAATACCATCTTATTATTAAACACCCTCAAATAATTATCAGAAATGTGTCAAACGTAACTTTTGGCGTTAATAACATATCCAAGTTAATTATAAATAAAATGTATGAGTTCGATTTATCTTCTTCTGACAAATGATCACTTAGAGTGTTTCTATAAGCTGAGGTAATTCCACTTTGATTACATTTGTCAAATTACTGCTTTCATCGAAAAACCTTAAACCAAATCTATAATCAAAATATACCTATCACACCACTGATTGATCTTCGGTATATTCCACTTCTCTTAGTAGTTTGAATATGAAAGATTGAATCATCGATTTGTACTTAATCATGCGGTTACGGATTACTATTGATTAGTTGCGCTTAAATGTGAATAACATTTATCTTGAGTGTCATATCTCATTTTAGACAGCTCGTGGTACATGTAGCCGTTAATCTCAAACACGCGCTGCAATCACCTGTGACATCATATCGAGTGTTCCATTGTTATAGTCTTCTTACTTGAAAATGAAACAACGCAAATTAGTCGCATTTACTGTCTTTACCGGCTTGCTAGGAATTGCTTTTATTTGGGGGTTTTTTTATCAATTACTTCACTTTTTAGCGCATTTGTTTGGAATTCATCGTGAAGCACACACTATTCAATATTCTTGCTACTTATATGGACTCGTACTGAAGAAAACAAAAATAGATTTGATCCGTGACGACCTAATAATTTGTATTGCACCTTTTTATGGTACAGGTATTCCCCGACTTACGACCGAGATAGGTTCCTGGTCATCGGATTGCAAATCGAATTTCATATAAAAAAAATTTCGACTTTACTAATGGAATGTATTATTTGTACTGAAATATGTATGTAAATCGAATTTTTTTTTTTAATTTTTCTCATATATTTGAGGGATTCCCCGCAACTACATATTTGTCTTCTTTAAGTATTTTCTATGAAAAAAATTGGAAAAAAATGGTCGTATGTGCGAATAGTCGTAAGTCGAACGGTCGTAAGTCGGGGACTACCTGTATATTGAACTGCATGGGCCTTCAAATCACTTTCATGACATTTGTCTTTTTTACTTAATTCTATTAGTTCATAGTTCTCTTTTAGTGATATTGGTTTGGGGAAAAAAGAAATCCATTATTTTTACGTATACGAGGGTGGACTGATAGTATAGTATAGTGGTTAGTATACCCGCCTGTCACACGGGAGACCGGGGTTCGATTCCCCGCCGGGGAGCTTCTGGCGCAAGACTAATGACCTTGCCCGGAATAAACAAATCATTATGGAAAATTTAACAGGCCTCAGGACTTGCTAAATAAGGCCAAGACCGGTTCCCGGTTGTAGTGCCTATGATGATGATCAGGGTGGACTGAAAAGTTTCGGACCTAACAAAGATACAAGACATTTTTTCTTGGAATTTATTTTTATTGTTCTACATAGTCCCCTTGTAACTATGCACACTTCTCTCAGCGCTGCTCCCATCTCTCTAACACGTCCAAATAGTACTCGGCGTTTTTCTCTGCAAAATAACTGTTCACGAAGTTGATTGCTTCCTCATTTGACGAAAATCTCTGCCCTCAATTTTAAGATTAGGAAACGAAAAGAAGTCGCTTGGAGCTAGATCTGGTGAATAATGTCAAGCAGTTCAAACCATAATAGCGAATTTTCGCCATGGCAATCGCTGAGGTGTGAGACGGCGCGTTGTCTTGGTGAAACAGGATTTTCTTTTTCTGCAAATGTGGCCGTTTTTCGCAATCTCTGCCTTCAGTTGGTCAAGTAATGATGCGTAGTGTGCTCCTGTAATGGTTTTTCCTTTTTGAAGATAATCGATTAAGATAACTCCATGACTATCCCAAAGACAGTTGCCATCACTTTCCCAGCCGAAAAAACAGTTTTTGCTTTTTTTTTTTGAGCCGATTCCCCTTTAGAGTCCAGTGTTTTGACTGAACTTTTGGTTCGGGCGTATAATGGTGTATCCAAGTTTCATCGACAGTAATTAATCGGCGCAAAAACTCGGATTTATTGCGCCTAAACTGCACCAACAGAGCGTTGGAAATGTTCATTCATGAACATGTTTTTGGTCTAACGTCAGCAAACGCGCACCCAACGCGCGACAGTTTTTCATGCCTAAATCTTGATTTAATATGCGACAACGCGTTCTTTGGACATTTTCATAGCCTTTGCTATCTTTCTCACTTTAATTCGACGGTCGTCTAGCACCATTTGGTGAACTTTAGCGATGTTATCGTCAGTTTTTGCAGGTTTTGGACGTCCCGAACGTTCTTCGTCTCCCAAGCTCCCACGAGCACGTTTAAATTCAGCTGCCCAAAATTTCACTGTGGTAAATGATGGTTCAGAGTCCCCATACACAGAGTTCAACTCATCTTTGATTTGCGTAGGCATATTGCCTTTCAAAAACAAAAATTTTATGACAGCTCCATACTCAATTATGCCCATATTCACAATAACACTTTTTAACAGATACACACAATATGCAAGCAAATAGTGAAGAACACCGAAAGGAAATTCGAATAAGCAAAGCATCAGAGCCGTATACCATAGCGATAACATGACAATTCCACATCAGTTGATTGTAATTGAGTTTAGAAATCGAATTCGTACACGTGGCAGCGGTCTGATGTGTTGAGCATTGGTTAAATTTTTAGTGATTCTAACCATCATAGCGTCAGTTCGAATCACACGATCTTCACTATCGTCGCAAGCGCTATACACTCACATCGACTCACTGAAACGATTGTCAAATAAAAAGTACGAGCCCAAAATGGCTGAAATTTTGGTGAGTAACTGTCAAAAGATGCACAACCACATTCACTAGCTTTTATTGACGAGTGCTTCTATCTTCACGTTGAGGTCTGAAACTTTTCGGTATACCCTCGCATTCGAAGCGCTTTCGACTAGTTATGAGGACTGCCTCCGTTTTGTGGTCAGGTGGTTCTAGTCTGACCGATTGTCATCATCATCAATGGCACTACAACAGGGAACCGGCCTTGGCCTTATTTAGCAAGTTCTGAGGCTTGTTAAATGTTTCTTGATAATTTGTTTTTCCGGACAAGGTCATTAGTCTTGCGCCAGAATCGATTGTAACCAGTCATTAATCAGTCGCATTGTTCCATTAGTGACCGCTTCCACCTCGCTAATATGCTTAACAGTTGTTTCAACTACGATATCCTCTACGAATCCAATAATGTCCACTCCTTGTGGTAGCTTTACGTCTACATTCTACAACAACTTTCTCTTGGTGAAATAGCTTATGATGATTTTTATTAGGTATAGCGGAGTGCCCATTTGACTAAGGACTCTTCTGATGGACAGCCAGTTGGCCGAGTAAAAGACGTTTTTTATGTCCCCTGTTACCACGATACAGTATTTCCTTGTTCCTCCTTTCCAAATTTTGTTTTCTTTTTTCCATTCCCGAAAAAACTGTAGGTATCTCCGCGCAATTTAAATTGAAAATTCTGAGTAATATTTAAACACAGTTCTAAAGTGGGTCAAACTTGGTAACCGAAATCAACATTGTGCCTTAGAGGTATATATTGACGAGTGCTCTAGAGGTATTATATTGACGAGTTCACGTTGAGGTCGGAAACTTTTCAAGCCACCCCCGTACTTCAATACTTAACATATTGCTGATTATCTAATTTGGGTCATATCCACCATTTTGTGTTAGAATTTGTTGTTGTTCTAAAGATAACTCCATAATACCTCTCTCATAGTAATCTTGATTGATTGTCGAAAAACTCCTTGTCATTCATTCCATTCTCTGCCGCCACAATGGCTGAGTTGGTAAGGAGGTTGTGTCTTGCGTTTGATTGTGCAAACCTAGGTTCAACTGACGACTCTTGCTATTATCATCATCATCATCGGCACTACAACCGGGATCCGGTCTTGACCTTATTTAGCAAGTCTCCCCACCGGTATCCGGTCCTTATCCGAGACTTGTTAAATTGTCCATAATAATTTGTTTTTCCGGGCCAGATTATTAGCCTTGCGCCAACCTTTCTCAGGATGTCGCTGCATGCATTGGTTCACTACTTGGCGGGTGCCAAAGTAGCTATCCAGGGGTGTCACGTGGAGACTGCATGTCAACTTGGATTGAACAGAGACAAGGATCGTCCTAGCCTTCGCTGGGTTGAAAGCAGAGACTTTGCCCTGTATGTCAAACTTTTTAATAGAAATATCAGAAATGGTCTAGCAATGTTAGTACCGTCTCTCGACATTTCTTTTGAGGCAGGATCGTAGTATAACGTCTCTAAAGTTGTTGCAGTTTTCGTAGTCTATGGAGATTCTATTCCCCGATAAGTTCCTGTCCGTTGCTTGATCTGATTGCGTCTACTATCTCGCTCGCCTGCTGCATTCGGTTAGGATGTGTTCCGCGTTTTCTACACATCTCTTGAAGGACAGATAGTGTGAGTCTTCCACTCTTTGATATCCGGTATCATTTCGTGCACCTGGTAACGTTTCGTGCATCTGGTAACATTTTGTGCATCCATTCATGGGCTCTGGCCCATTTCTGTTGCCATTGGCTAAGGTTTCGTCTTCAGATAATCGCGAATTCGGCCTTGTATGTACTGGAGTCTCGTGTTTTCAGTTGGCACAGCTTGTATATCTCTGCCACTGTTCTTGCTTCTATTTCTATGGTCATTGGACGCGCCAATACCCGTGACGCTTTGGTGGACACCTGCAGATTCTCAGATTTCCTCTTCTTTACACCCATCCCATAGGCTTGGTATGTGAGCTCATATGGGAACTGCGTCTAGAAGGATTGATTTGCTTACAGAAGTTGGGAGCATTCTGTCCGATTTTCTAAGTTCACCCACATTTGAGTTCGTTGCCTTCTTGAGCGCATAGTGTATGTGGTGCTGAAACTCATGCAGTGATCCACAATAAAACCTAGATATGTTATGATGGGACTAGATTCAATGATGTGTCTGCCGAGACGTAGGCTAACTTGTTTTATTTTTTGCAACTTGACATTAGGTGGGCTATGTACATATATGTATATTTATATTATACCAAAAACTACTATCTATACATTTACATTTTCCGTACACAACCTTCTGCAGATAAACCTCTAAGGCTTGGCAGAAAACATTGTCTTTGAAACTTTATAACTGTATGTAGAATTCTAAGTATAAATAATAATAATAATTAACTATATAGGCTAAATACTTTTGTGAGCCCCACTGACGCCTTACGTAGATTCTCTTCTATCGCTTTAGTGTGTTGTCCAGTATTGAAGGGATGACTCTATAGCGTTTGGGATGATAGTGAAGAACGTGTGATTCGAACTGACGCTATGACAGTTAGAATCACCAAAAATTGAACCAATGCGTAGCACATCAGGCTACTGGCCGTGTTTCGAATTCGATTTGTAAACTCAAGTACATCCAACTGATGTGGAATTGTTATGTTATCGCTATGGTATACGGCTCTGATGCATTTTTCTTATTCGATTTTCGTTCGGTGTTATTCACTATTTGCTTGTGTATTGTGTGTGTATCTGTTGGAGATGTCACACTACTCCCCCCTCAGTACCTTTGTTGCGATCAGCTTCATGTGCAAACGACGGAGCGAACGGGAGAACGTCGGAGCAGGCAAGTGTGCTCGTGCTCTATGCGGAAGTCGTGATCGTGTCGTGAAGTTCTGTTCACTATGGGAAAGGTTGCGCTGTATGTACAGATCACGTCGGTGAGTCACCAATTTGGCGGTAAGTTTAGTCGGTCCACCGCGGTATGATGTTGGAGTGTTCCGCCGAACACTGTTTACCGCAGAGAAAAGAATGCACCAACGGAGCGAACACTGCAAAAAAAATTGAAGCACGAAATGTTTTTTTTTTAAATTTATTTTGCTTTATTTCCTTCTTTTCTATAACACAAGGATTTACTCCACTTACGCCCGTGGCGATTTATTAAAAGCTATTTCCAATGTCACACCAACACAGACTTTATAATTTGTTTGTCGCAAAATGACCGAGGATGCAGTTTCGATGTTCATAGTTCCTTATCATATTCACACACAAACTTTAAGATTTAGTTGTCGCGAAACTACACTCGCGGGCCGTTCAAGAATTAAATTAAGGCGCGACGCGGATCGACCTCCTCGGTGTGGTTCTCAGAGTGTTCTCATCTGAACGATGCTCGAAGTAGACTAATTGTCTCTATCCTTAAAATCCCATTCCGAACTTCTCATCCCCGCATCTGCAAAAGAAAATTTCCCATCCAATCTGCTAAACAGAATTTCTCATAGTATCTGTTAACAGAATTTCCCATCGTATCCTGTAAAGAAAATTTTCCCATCATCAATCCATCATTCTTCTTTCCGTCTTCATTATCGGAATCTAGTTCCTTTGTTTGACGATCGATCGTACCGCCACTTATTTCTCGATCTTTTCGTGGGATTTGTTTAGTCTGTGGGCACGTGTACTGGAAAAGGTGAGCATATTCCTTGGCGGAAAGGATACCTCACCCTATAGTGGGTTGAGTGGTTCGTAGAACCGCTACACCCCCACTCTCCATGGCTTTAGGCAATCGTGCTTGTAGATCTGCCTTATTCCCTGTCACAGACAATCCTCGAGACTCCAATTCTTCTCTTAAATGGGGCATTCTCCGGTCAGCAAACTTCACCATGATTTAGGATTATTCCAGGTCCACAGGTACACTTCCAGATAATATAGGATTATTCAGCAATCTCACTTCTAACACCAACTGTTATCACTCCCCCCACATCTCATCCTGCCCCTAACCCCAGCCCCTTTCCGCTCTTTGACCTTAAAGCAGGTGCTAAATATACCAATTTCAACAGATCGCACACTCTCAATCCCTTAGGCCCCGCCCATGAAAGCTCAGCTCATTTGTCCTCTGAACCGTGCTCAAGATCGAATCTCTTATCCCCTCGCCCCACTTCCCCATCTCGCCTCAGCCCCACACCCACGCCCCCACGTTTTTGATCCCGTTCTACCGCCCCCCGTCAAGATCACACGACAATCCCTTAAGTCATCTGAATGCCGCTATGCCCTCTCAAAGCTTCGAAATAGTCGGACCTACGATAACGTCCGCAATTACCTAGCTTATCTTCATGGTAAATCTGATGCAGTCTGCTATGAAGGCAAAACGAAAACGGGCGTTAAGATCTCCATTCAACAGGAAGGTCTCCCCACCGATTTCCCTAGCCTTGGTAATCTGTTCATAAAGTTCCACAAAAATTTCAATATTCCCCCTCTTAAAGTAACAAGAGACCTCTCGGCTCTCCGACAATACATTTGCACGAAAATGGCATCTGGTCCGCCACGCAGCGAACCCACTAAAAATAAATTTGTTCGGCCCTAATCGGCTGCCCACCTCACTCTCTATGGGGTCTCCCAATACTCGTCCCCTAACCATTTACTATCAGAATGTCAGAGGACTTCGGTCCAAAACCCAGTCGATATTACACAATACCCACTCCTTTCCCTATAATATATACGCCCTAACCGAAACCAACCTCACCCACAGTATCAACAGCCTAGAACTGTTCCCTCCTCCTTCACAGTTTTTCGTGACGACGATGTCCATCATTCCTTGCCTGACACCCGCTGCCGAGGCGTGCTGCTTGCCATCCAAAACTTATTCTCTTATCACCTTCTCTTCTTCTCCCAACCTTGACTATGTCGCTATAAAAATTGAACACTGCTTAAAGTCCTTGTACATCATATGCTTCTACATTCCACCTTCGCAAGGTACCGAACTATACGAACTCGCTATTGTTGCAATCGACACCTTAACGGAACTGAGTTCTTCCCAAGACGACATTGTAGTCCTGGGCGATTTTAACCTCCCCCATCTCCAATGGACGCTGTCTGACGATGAGTCCCACTATATCTCAAGCCCCTCCACTACCAAGGAGTGTCACTTAATAGACAACCTCACCGACTCTAGCATTTACCAAGTCAGCAATATCCTAAATCATCTGGGCAGACAACTCAACCAAACTCACGATAGACCCCTTTAACTCCTCAATTACCCCTAGTCCCCACGTCCTCTCAACTATTGATATATTTAGATATATTTAGATCCTTAAGGCCAACGCCGCCCATGGCTTTGTAAAACGGTGGTCGAAGGAATTCCTAAACCACTACGTCACCCGATCACTCTACACAACTTTTGTCCGGCTACTATTCGAATATGCTAGTCAGGTCTGGTCCCCGTATCAACTGTCTCACATTCGTAGGATCGAGGGCGTTCAACGTCGTTTCTTACGCTTTGCCCTCCGTGGACTAAACTGGGAAAACCCACTCATTCTACCACCATACATAGGGTGGCTCCTTCTAATCAATCTCAATGCACTTGAGGAGCGCAGAATCCATGCTGACGTCATCTTTGTCCATCGCCTTCTGTCAGGCTCAATCAATTGCCCAAGCTTGCTCTCCACTCTAACATTTCATACAAACCCCCGTAATGTGCGGAACCCTCGACTGTTTTACGTGCCCGCTCATCACACTTCTTACGGCGCTAACGAGCCCATTTCGCGTATGCTACGACAGGCCAACTCTTTCCCCACCTCCTTCGATTTCAACCTCTCCACTCCTGCCCTCAAACGACGTCTTAGAAGAAACCCGTCCTAACCCCGCCCCACCCCAGTTTCAACCTCTCCGCCCAGCTCACCAACCCCGGCCCCATACCTGTAAGTAGACGTGCCCTTCACTGTCACTGTCTCACAAATGCCGAATTTGCCTCCCTGCATTCACTTGCTCTTCCCTAGCCTCCTACCCACCCTATCGCCAAGTCATTTTCAGCTCCTGGTTTTTTTTTCTTTTTTATTCTCCTTCTTACTCTAGATTTAAGATAGTCTGTAAGGTTTTTTTATATTAATTAACTAAAGTTTAATTTAAGCTTGCATTAACCCTCCGTTACACGCGGCTGATCTGACAGATCAGAAAGGTATATTTTTATTTGCCAAACTGATGTGATTGGCAGCACTGAATCAAGCCTATTAGTAGCTTTTGTTCAATATTATTATAAGGTACTTACTAAAAATATTATTTGGTGAATCATTTATCCTTTCAAACCCTTCAGTAGGTCGTCAGGTTCTAAAAAGTTTGATTCGCCTATTTGTTTTGTTTACATCATCTGTCAGATCACCGCGATAAATATGACACTATTTAGGGCCGCGTGCAACGGAGGGTTAAGCAAAATAAATGAGGGTTTCTGCCCTCAATAAACTAAACTAAACTAAACTACACCAGCTACACTTCCAGATGATATAGGATTATTCAGCAATCTCACTTCTAACACCAATTGTTAGGTCCGATCTCTGGATTGTGAATAATCAAACAAAAACTCCAAGTTTGTTCCTGAATAGATTTATTTTATTTTCACTTATTATTTGACACTTAACCCTTTGCACTCGAGGCCGTTTTCGCACAGGCGAACCAGCAACTCGAGACGTTTCGTAGCGCTTTTTGGTGCATTTACTATCTCTGACGTAAAATGATTCTTTTATATTTTAATGTTTAATGTATCTTTACAGTTTTACGAAGATAATGTCTTAAGCATTAGTCCTTGTAATTGAGCTTTGTATGGTATTTTAGAAAACAATTGCCGAGATGTATGCCCGGCTTTTCGGGACAAGTATCACAATAGTATGTAGTTTGATGTCTTTTGCCATGTTCAGTCCTTTTAGAACACACTTTGCAATCCTTCCTAACTCCTGTTAGGATGATATGCAGCTTTCCATCTAAGCGGATGTGTTCGGAACTGGAGGTTGATGTTGAAGATCGAGGACGTGTCTGACGAAAATCTGCCGTCAATTGCTGAACTAAAGTTTTCGCATACCGCAAGTGACTAAGCGGCTGTTCTCCTCTCTGTTGTTTAGTCATTTTATAGAGTATATATGAATTTATTGAGCAAATCTCCAGACCCCAAAAAAACAGTTTACGCCACCATTTCAATGATTTTCGTAAGAAACAGTACGTTCCGGCCAATTGATCTGCACGATCGACACCACCCATATGTTTTATATAATTTATTACAACATTGGGCTTCTTGACGGTAACTTCAACACTACCTCGTAACATTCTTCTCACAGAACTCATTCCTGCATTGTTCCAATTCGTCAAGCACGTGGCAACCCTCTTGTCTTTCCATAATAAAACTAAGTTATTTCTTTTGCGGAATGCTAATGTTGATTTCGTACCAAATTTCGGTTTTTTTATTTGGTTTGGCAAATGCTTCCTATTCGTTAAGATTGTTCCTGTCAAGTGGCATTTCAATTTGAACAACTCTTCAGCCAATATAAAGCTGGTGTAATACCGATCTGTGAGCATATGGTGTCCTTGGCTACTAGGCAATTTTTCCAGTAGCATCGTATAAAGGTGCAGCGGTATTCTTGTTGATATCGGAAGGTCGGGCCTGATCAATTTCTCCGTGATAAGACTTCTATAATAGGGAAGAATACCACAGATATAGCCAGTATTTGAGTCTGCCATTGTGTAGACTGTAATACCCCATTTAGTCGTTTTTTTCGGATTATATGTCATAAATGAAACCCGACCTTTGAATTTGATAGTGGACTGATCCACACAATTTTCTGCTCCCGGTGTAAAGCACCTCAAAAGTTTAGAATTGATATAATCAAGAATGCAGCTTACTAGCTGCAAACGTTTTCTTCGACCTGCATCTGTTGTTTGGATTGTTTTTAGATGAAGCATCCAAAAAATCTGGCTGAATCTGTCTCTAGTGAATATGTTTGAATAAAAAGGAATGTAACTGACATCATTACGTGACCAGTACTCTTGCGAATTCGCCAACGGCACTGTCCCCATATTTGTTATGACTCCAATAAATGCCCACATTTCTTCGGTAGTCACATTCTCCCAGTTTCGCCATATCGAGTACTGTGATAGCATCCTGTTCTGTAACTTTCTTCTAGCGTAATTATTTGTTTCTGTAACTATTTCATTCACGAGTTCATCGGTAAAAAACAGTTTGAAAAAATCCAACGGTTCTTCCTTGTCTCCAAGTATGTGCGGTCCTACAGAAGTGTTGCCGGCTATAAACGGTATTCTCGAGGGTATTTCTTCTGATTCTGGGCAACTAACCCATTCTGGACTGTCGGATCGTGGGTCCCCTGCAGCATGACTATTACTGTCACCTTCGCTGTCTATTACTCTAATCTTTCGACTTCTTACACCTCTTACTTCATCACTATCATCATCACTGCTACTGTTCTCTCTATCGTCAAGCTCTCTGTGTGTTGCCTTTTATATATCGGGATTAGAGAACAAAAACAAATATTGATCATCGAAAATCACTTTATTGTTTTTCAAAATATTCCCCATGAAGATCTATACACTTTTGCATGCGTTTGAACCAATTGTCGAAGCACCTTTGCCACTCTGATTGAGGTATCTCCAACACATGCATTCTGAATGCAGCAATCGTTTCTTCAGGTGTCGAAAAACGTTGACCTCTCAGTTTGTTTTTTACGTACGGGAATAAAAAGAAGTCATTCGGTGCCAAGTCAGGACTATACGGCGGATGACCCATCAAATCGATGTTTTGGGTGCTCAAAAATGCAGTTGTCGCAGCCGATGTGTGAGAGCTCGAATTGTCGTGGTGAAGAGTGATCCGTCTTCGGCGGTTGGTTTTCCTGATTTCTTGGAAGACAACTGGCAAACAAATGGTTGTGTACCACTCAGAATTGACTGTTCTGCGTTGTTCTAGTGGTACGGTTGCGACATGTCCCGTTTTTCCGAAAAAACAGGCGACCATTTGTTTGGAAGTGCTTCGTGCGCGAACAACTTTTGTTGGATTTGGCTCATCTTGAAACACTCAGACAGTTGACTGCTGTTTACTTTCGGGCTCATACGCGTAAATCCACGATTCATCACCTGTCACGATGTCATAGACGTGTTTCGAAGCACCGCGACCGTATTTTTTGAGCATTTCTTTCGACCAATTGACACGAGCCTTTTTTTGGGCGATTGACAAATTGTGTGGGATCCAACGCGAACAAATTTTTTTGACAGTCAAATGTTTATGCAATATTGAATGCATGCTGGTCCCACTAACGCCTAAGGTTGTCTCAATCTCACGATAGGTCACATGACGATCTTCCAATATCAGTTCGCGCACAGCATCAATGGTTTTCGGAACAACAACTGATTTTGGACGACCTTCACGAAATTCATCTTGGAGTGAACTACGACCACGATTGAATTCACCATACCATCGATAAACACTGGTCCTTGATGGAGCTTCATCGCCAAAAACTGAATTAAGTTCATCCATGCACTGTTGCTGAGTTAATCCACGCCGAAAGTTGTAAAAAATAATCGCACGAAAATGTTGACGATTTAATTCCATTTTTGGGCCGAGATGAATCTTTTAAGTTACTGTAAACAACACAAATAGCGCTCGTATGTCAAAACGTTCTGAGTGCGTATAACCTCAAAAATGTCCAACTTTACGACAGAGCTGTCAATTGCCGGATTGCAACACTAGGGTTGCCAAATCCCGAAACATAAGAGGCAACCCTCGTAGCTGTAATTTCCTCATTTAGCAACTCTAAATCAAACTCATCTTCACTCGAACTTATTTCACTACTACGTTCCGTGGTAATGGGGATCAGAAACTTAAACTTTTTTAGTGTTTTTGCCACGGCTGTCAAGTTCGAACTGAGGCCGAAAATACCGTCCGCTTCGTAGTTGCGTACTAATTTCAGATACGAAAGTCTTATCTCTGTTTGAAGGGACACCATGTTACACTTCATAAGATTATACAAAACGAGCGTAGGAACCCGCGTCGAAGAAACAAAACGTAAACAGTTACCGTCGCGGATCGAGTTACCGCAGCGAACGAAGTGGTGAGCGACAGTCACCGCTCGAGTTGTGGCATCAAACCGCGTGGTGAGTGAGACTCACCTCTCGAGTGCAATGGGTTAATATCACGCTGTCAGTTTTGCTTACTGAGTCGATGTGTATCGTTCGACATCCAAGTTCGCACTAACTCAGAGACGCCCGGCATGCTATTCACGATTATTCGAGTGTAAATTCGTCACAATACATATCATTCTTACATTAACTTACTGGCTCTTCGCAAGCACTCTAAATTATACAATATCAATTTATTTTTTTTTTTTTTCGTATGCCTTTCGGCGTACAAATAAATGTTAGGTTTCTCCTGTCTTCCTCTCGGGTCGGGCCCCATCAGGTTGACGGCCCGGGCATTTTGCTCATTCTGTCACCCTATTGTTACGCGCCTGAACACTTACTGACTAAGTGATAACTTGTTTCCTAATCCTGCAGCTATACACTTTATCCACTTTCCTTCCAGTGCTAAATCTGCGGGTACTAATAAGAAACAAACCATTTGCTAAGAGGAAATATTAAACCAAAAAAAAAACAAACAACTTTGTACACGACTTTAATTTGTAAAAGTTTACATATGCTGAAAGCTAGCGTAAGTGAGCGAATAGTAATTGATGTACCCATTACGAATAGTTAGTTATTGCACAAGTTTTATCTACAGTGCTCCCAACGGTTCCGGTAAACGTAAACTCCTACAGTAAACCAAGGCGACTCTTAATAGACGTTTATCAATCGTCCAATAAATCCGCGGACACTTGTCATGGCACTTTCTCAGTCAGGCTCACATAGAGACTTCACATTTCAATCTGATCGCAATGAAACTGTTTACGAGTGTACTCTTGGTGTTGTTACTCTTCTTTAGCGAGACAATCTTAGCTCTAGAGGAGGATGGAACTTGTTAGTTTTCTCACGTAGCTAGATTTTGATTACAAACAGGTGAGAGACACGAATATAGAATCCCATTCCTATAAGAGAGAGCGCAAGTCAATTTTATCATACTTGGTGTTCGCACCATCGTTTCTCAGTTTCCCTCAGTCAGTTAAACGGCGAATATCACCCGATACAATCGGGTTTAGTTAGTACTTTTCCACTGGTTCGGTCGGATGTCTTAGACTCATCCACCAAAAAATATCAATTAATACAACGCACAAAAATTACAGGATTATAAAAACTATAAAAAACAACATAAGGAAGGCGTGAAATTGTTTTAGTGAAGGATCAAATAAAAACCAATTAAGTAGGTTTTAAATTTCTTAATTTATATGTATCTATAGTTTTGTTTTGAAACAACAATCGTTGGTGTGGTGTTAAAAAATCGTATCGGTCCATTGTGGCGTTATCACATGAAAGGCTGTGGAAGTCGCCAACGTTCAATAAATGTTAAAGTTTGCGGTTTGGTGTGTGCTGTTTAATATGCGGATTTGGCAAGTGCGTTTGTGTTCGCGTGTGCAAACAGCTGATTGTCGAGTTCATTGGTGAACTGTTGGTGTATCTGGAAACTAGTCAAACTAGTTTAACGCAAGTGTACTATAGTTTTTATGCTTTTCTACCGTTTTTTGTCTTAGTTTTTCTGAAGGCCTATAAACCGTGGGAATAACCCTACCTGAGCATATGTTCAGCTCTAGTGGATAATGTTGTCTAAACCCTTTCTTCTCATAATGTTGGTGAGAAATTGAAAACGTCTACTTTTGTGACACGGCGACGGTGGTGGATACATGGTGAAAAAAAAGCAATATTGAGTTTACGTTCTTCTAATTAATCTAAATCAGTTAATTGTGCAAATATTTATTAATAACTAATATGCAAAATTAGAGGTTGTGGTAATTGAAGTTACCGTGTGGAAAAGTGAAATTGTTGAGTTGGTGGAATTCAAAGTGACTAATAGGACAAAGATTATGATTGGAGAATATCTTCTCTTTACGGTTTGTGTGATGTTCGTTTATTTTTTTAGTTGTTAATAATAATCAAATTCCGGAAGAGGTATGTAACTTTCTGATATTACTTTTATTATCAACTGTTGCAGGTGTGAAGTTTGCTATTTAGCATTGAAATAATGTCTCATGGGTGTCTTTCTCGAAGTTTCTCTGAAAGCAATGCTCCGAGCTGAGACAAGTGAAAAATTTTTAATGGGCTTACTTTTTAGAATTACCCGACAAGAAAGGTGACAGATGTTTTTAAATCCAATCTATTATTTTACGGGCCAATTGGATATTTATCATGCAGCGAGGCTTTTAACTATTTCTAATAATTCATGTGCCTAAGCTCTTAGTTATTTCAGTGGGGGTTTTTATTTTAAAAAGTTCGTGTTCCATAGCACAAATATACGAACATTACCTTTCAAACATTATACTCGTATATACGGAAGAGATAAAACGTATAAACCTGCGACAAATAAGTTTCGAGACTGGCTCCGGAAAAAATCATTGAAACAATATATCTCAATTTTTTCTATCTCTTTTTTTTTATTCAAATTATTCTCCTCTAGTTACAGTAAACTTGTTAATGCCATTCAACAGTGATCCAAATGCGTGTTCTAGTTTATTTTGTGGGATTGCCTTTAGTGCTCATGTTGTAGCTGTTTCGATGGTCGAAACGTCATTAAAGAACTTCCTTTCAATTTCAATTTCGATTTTAGGAGTAGAGACAAATCGCATGCGGCCAAATCATGTGAATATGATGGATCATTTCATTGATTTCAAGCCAAAAATTGATACGAACAATGAGTAAGGTGTGACTCAGTACATTTTCGTGCAACAGAAACCAAGTCTCTGAATTATGATATTCGAGTTGAGTACGACGGCCTGTGACTATCAGCATCAAAACTTCGCGACGGCATTTATTCGAACAAATTTCCTTGACTATTGCTTATCGAAGAATGTAATGAACATGTTTTGATTTTTGATGAAACAGTGTTTTTTTATTGTTTTTTTTTCGAGTAGTTTTCAATTTTCATTCCGAAGTTTGACGTTTGGTTCTTAGATCGTACAAAAAGCATCCTGTTTCGATGTAGTAGTTTGTTCAGGGAGCGTGTCTCCTAGTCCTTAAAAGGAGAAGGGATATCTTAGTCCGCTCCTGAAAAACGTCCTACTGAGGTCGTCGCCGTGCTTCCTCAGAGCCTGAGGGAAGAGCAACGTCTTGTTGGTCCTGCCGCTTTTTCGGCTTTCATAGTCCTCGTATCCGCTGGCAGTTGTCAGCTCAACAAAACTATTAAAAGTATCGCTTTTCTTCGGTATAAAATGGCTTTATTTAACTAAACTCTTTTCATCTACTTTATAAGGTTGTTCTCCTGGGGCACTTCCTCCAGGGACAATGAACGACAATCTACTGCGGCCACGAGATAAAAAAAAAAAAATTGTGGCGAGAAGGCCGAATTTAGCGAGACAGGACATATGTGTCCTTCATCTTGTCTCTGACTTCTGGTCATCTTGCGATAACCAGAATCACCCACATCCGTGAGGATGTTGGGCTCGGTCTCGCAGCACCTGAAAAGAGAAGAAAAAGGGGGGGGGGGGGGTATCCAAGGATAGTGTGGACAGTGTTAGTCCAAGTGTTCTCTAACTACTTTTATAGCGGGATGGTGGGAAATAAATCATACAAGACCGGTAGGTCTTGGGTGCGGTAGTAAACGCAGATCACGTCTTTGGCGTCTGATAATCTGCTCTTTGGTCGGTGTGTATGTTTGTATTTGTGCCGTCTTGTACTGTGCGTTCGTGTGTTTGGTTTGTTAATAGTAGACCCTATGTGATGGGTCCAGGAATCCTCTATTATAGAGGGGAATGTTGTTGGGAAGGGTGCTTTCTTCAGTTTTGTACTGAAGAAGAAATTGTGGGGGTTTGATCCGAAGAGATCGAGAGAGAGAAGGGTCAAGAACGCAAGTCCCGTACAAGTAGGTTCTCGCTGCTCTGAATGTTTTCGAGGTACTTATATGCTAATTGAAGCAAGTACTCGTCGATAGGGGTAATGGAGGCGCCTTCGTATAGGTGAGAGTTGGGGTAATGACGACCGTCGGCCTTCTAGAATGATTGGTGCATCTTCTGAGGAGTTAGCGGCCACGAGATCACTCTACTGTTCCTTTATAAAGGGAAACAAATCCAAATTTGTATTTCGAAAATGCACGATTCCATACCAAATTCCGATTTTGGTACACTGAGTGAGATGCTCAATGTTTGTTTAAGATAAGAATTCAGTTTTCTGAATTCTCACGAAATTATTGTGCATATGAGGATATGCAATGGAATTTGGGTTTTGTTTGTTTAATTTATGAGGGATTTTACCAGATTGAGATAATGTATTTCTGGATTTTGAATTTGGATTATGCCGTGGGGCAAATGCAAAACGATAAACGAATATTTGATTCGTTTATTGCGAATTTTGATTTAGTTTGGATTTTTTAGGATGTTGATTAAATTTAAGGTTTTAGTGTAGGATTACCGGGATTAGGATGTATGAATGGGGGAAAAGGGTGGTAGGGCTTTTTTGAGCACTACATCGACACCCATAACAATTGATTTGAGGGATTTTGGATCATTTCTAACAGCTGAAATGGTTAATTTGGTATGATTGACTTCCACCAATTTTTGATCATCCATCCAAATGTCAGGAAGATATTTTGTACATACAGACCTTTGCTTTGTCCAAATCATTGTGAACAATGATGCATATTGTTCTCTGCTGACATTTAAAACCTCTTCCATCGTTTTCAGTGAAACATTGCGACCATTTGCAAGAAGATCGCATAACTGTGTGCATTAAAACAACAACATCAATGATCATTAAAACAACAACATCAATGATTTAGTGTAAAAAAATTGTGGCGAGAAGGCCGAATTTAGCGAGACGGGACATATGTGTCCTTCATCTTGTCTCTGACTTCTGGTCATCTTGCGATAACCAGAATCACCCACATCCGTGAGGATGTTGGGCTCGGTCTCGCGATCTCTGAAAAGAAAAGAGAAAAAGGGGGAGTATCCAAGGATAGTGTGGACAGTGTTAGTCCGAGTGTTCTCTAACTACTTTTATAGAGGGATGGTGGGAAAGAAATCGTACAAGACCGGTAGGTCTTGGGTGCGGTAGTGAACGCAGATCACGTCTTTGGCGTCTGATAATCTGCGCTTTGGTCGGTGTATATGTTTGTGTTTGTGCCGTCTTGTACTGTGCGTTCGTGTGTGTGGTTTGTTAATAGTAGACCCTATGGGATGGGTCCAGGAATCCTCTATTATAGAGGGGAATGTTGTTGGGAAGGGTGCTTTCTTCAGTTTTGTACTGATGGCGAAATTCAAATTCACCGTCCTTTTATAGTTTTTTTTAGTTGAGAATTGTCAACTAATTTTTGTCAAAATTCCCAGAAGCACACATAATGACTTAGTGCGTTTCAATTTGGGTTGTGTTCTGGGAATTTGTTAGAGGCTTTAGTTGGATGGGTTCTAGGAAGGGAAATCATGAAATGCGTTTTGAATTTAGCATTTCATGATGTCAAGGTTTTTAGGAATTGGGTCAATGTATGATGAATTAACTTTTGGTTAAATTCGTTGTACATGTGACTCAATATAGGATTTGAATATGAAGCAATGGAATATTTTGGATTTGGGTTTATTATGTAGAATTGAATCAATGAACGATAAATTAACTTTGGGTTAATTTATTGTTCATATGATTCAATATGAAATTAGGAAATTTAGGGTTTGATAATATTGGGGATTTGGGTGGTAGTAGCGATTTCGGATCTCTACACTTGCCTACAAACCATCATGTCCTAAAATCCAATTAGGTTTTCCCATCGTGTAACCGACATAAACATCCGAACATGTCAATGCGCATGGCTGAGGAGCATTTTCCCCATATTCGGCATGTCATGCTTATCCTTGCCTTATCGGCAGACCCATCGGCCGATCGTCCTATCAACAATATGCAGCATAGCCATCGCTGTCTATCCACAAGCGATCGAGTGTTGTTTAAAGTAAACAAACGCTCGACCCATCGACCTAGGAGACGTTACATTTCGAGTAGAATCGAAGTGACACTTCACACCACGGCAAAAGTGTAAACAAACACTGCCTCCATGCTCCCCAGATACAGCTGCAGCCGATAGTTTCCCTTCCACGGTAATCGTATATTGCACCCATATCCTGAGGTTCGCAACACTTGCGACCAATTCCCTTTCATCGGTTATCAGCCGATCATAGAATTTGGTCATGGATATGATCATTGTTTAGGCAATCTTACCCATGCCATGCCTTATGATGACCCACCAGCAAATCAAAGCAAACACACAGTACCTCACTGCGTTTGTTTTGTTTACTAACCGCGAGACGTTTGCTTGCACATCTGCAGGTCAAATCCCTCACCACCATATATAATTTTCCTCCTAGAGCACCAGAGCGATACGGCTAAAACAAACAAACCCCAAATCTTCGGTCGACCTATCGTCACCGAAGAATGTATCGCCTACAACGGCATTACATAAACACAATGCCTGCAGCCCCTTGTTGCTCGTTTACTTGTTTGATCAGGTGTCGGCGATCATTGTCTGTATTGCAGGCAAAAAGGGCATTGTACGCGTCCTTATGCAGCATTTGAAAAATCCTCCCATTGAACCCTTTCCTCGATCACCATTGGCCGCTGCCATGTTGATCCGTTTCACTCCTCTCATATCGATGTGATCCACCACCGCTGAATCTGACGGATGTGGATTGCATCGTGGAGTCAAAATACCATCTTCAAGGAGAGAAGTTGAGTCCCTGCTGTCGCGCTATCCGGTTTTTGTAACCCTAAGATTAATAGAGTCAACATTTTATGGGCCCAGCTGAGAAGTCCGTGTAGTGTTTTCCGTTTGTTATCGTTCGCCGCGTCATTTTGCACTGAATTTTCCAGTTGATTTAATGCGATTAAAATGCAAAGCGGTTGACAATGGTAGAAAAATTGTAACAAAATATCTAGCAGAAAAACGAATCTCGCTTTGCTGACAGATCCAACCATAAAACGAGGAAGAGGAGTTACTAAAAAGGGAAATGAATCGATAAATAAATATATAAGTGAATGACAAATAATACCTGTGTGTTTCTATTTGTTCCTGTTTTCTCGGGTGAACTTTGTTTCCTTTTCGCAGCGTGTGGTAGGTGGCGTGTTTAATGAACCCGTATCCTTGCCGATACCAATTAAACAAAGTGCCACAATTTTCCTTTGCCTATGTAACGTTTGATGGGCGCAAGGCTAATAACCTTACTCCGAAAAACAAATTATTATGGAAAATTTAACAAGCCTCAGACTTGTTAAATAAGGCCAAGACCAGATCCCGGTAGTAGTGCCGATAATGATGATGATGATGATGATGTAACGTTGCTTTATTTTGTTTCTCTCTCTTATCTCACTTACCCCAATGCTGTTCCTTACAATAGACAGAACATTAAACAGAAATGATGTTTTTAGAAAAGCACAAAGTTAAAAAAATTAAAAAAACAAAAAAAAAACATCGAATTGTGTCGTAAAGAAGTTTTCATTATTTTTCTTGTTATAGTTTATGGCAGTAAACTGAAACATAATAATTATGTACCACTATATTTCAACTTAACTCAGTAGTATATATTATAGAAAATACATACTCAGTAGCTGGGTAGAGCCACTAATTAAGAAGAAAACATTGTAAAAGTATATTTTGCACTTTATCTAAGAATACACATATTTTGATTCATTGTTTTCAAAAAAAAAAAGTGTATTTGAAATGAAACTAGAAAAAAATCAGGAGATTGACAAATTATAAGACGTCGTTATCAGTTCTAGATTATATTTAAATGTTTGAATGAGAACAACATTCAACTCCGTGTAACCTCAATTAATTCGATAACCATCTTGAATATGAGTTTACATTTAATCTTCGCTTCTTAACCTAATAGTTGTCAACCAGACTTAAGTTCTAAGAATCTCGTAAGTTAATTGAGACTTAGAAAGTAAAATTAGAAAATAAATAAACGCACTGAACGTGACATGACTACCAGAAATGCCAGGGTTGATTTTGGGTGTCTTCCAGCTAAAACTAGATCTCTACTCTGGGCATATACGACAACAAAGGTACATTGTACAAGCTAAGCGAATGTCCAATAATCAGCTAAGAGTCAAGAATTGACATTACAAATAGTCGACTGTATTTGTTCCTGAGATTAAAAATCTCTCGTACTAATATTTAACTGCGCTGGGTGCAAATGTATAAATTACTGAAGAGATAACTGAACATGTAAGTTAAAAGTTCGTATTCTCATCAATGAAATTAAAACGTAATAGCGCAACGAGAAAGGTCAATAAAGATGCGATAGAAATACTTCCGCTTGTTTACAATTGCAACGAGTGTAGTCGGCCATCCGAGGCTAGAATATTTGGGAAAATAAAACTCGTAACAATTGGCCGAGTCTTTATATCGCATCTGTTGATTTCATTTCGCTGATAAATCTTCGGGAAAGATGAAAAGGGAAAATGGCGCCATTTGAAAATAAACTTCGCCCTACTTTCTATTTTTATGTTCACACATGCCTTTGCCGTATTTTCTATATTCACACCTGTGGGCTGTTAGATTTAAAAGTTAGTTTACCTGTTTAACGTAGCAAAGATATTCAAATGAATTGTATACTCATATTAATGAACTGGAATTAATTAACTTTTCTAAAGTTAGAAAATTGGGACACGCCTAGGAGTGAACTTATTACGACGCTATTTATTTGTATAAGATTGGGAAGAATTTGTTAACACAAAAAAAGTGTGAGTGCGCGCAGCAAACTTTACTTAAGGCCCTGGGCAAACAGAAAACAAACGTATGCAGTTCTGTATTTAAAGTCAGATGCGAACTTTCAATCTCCACAAAGCCTAAATGGGTGATAGAAATGATCATTTTATTCCTTTAGTTATGTTTACCAACAGACATGTTTCCCAGAGTTGCATTTGCATAAAATTGCGAATTTTGAAATGTAAGTTGTTGTTGGTAGTTGTTCAATAAATTTTCCTGAAAGCATAGTCGATTTTGATTACTCCTCTCAAGAAAAGCGAACGTATAGCCCTGAGTCAACTACCCAGGGTGGCTCAACTTAGGCGAGCGCATCGGACTACACTATAGCTTAGACATTTTTTGTCTGACAGCTGTGGGGCGTGTGTTTTGAAACTTTGGTCTTAGATTTTTTTTTTTAACATACACTTGACCAATAATCAATGTTTACATTAAGTACTACAGGTAACTTATAATTCTAGTGATACAATTGTTTACATGCATACATTACACATTTTTCAAACATAACTGAATGTGTGAATAACTATTTGAGTAGCGTTGGTTTTAATGTTGACAGTTTTCGTGGAAAAGGTTAGAAAACCAGGGTTTTTATTTTTTAATTTAATCTAATCTAATACTTAACTTAACTCTAACTTATTCTAGCTTAACCTAATTTATATTATAATAAGTTAAATATGTAATGTGAATTGGGGAATATAGGGATTGATGGTTAAGGAAGTAGGTTGGCGTGGAATATGGTCAGTTAGTGGTCTCGGGTGCGGTAACACTTTCCGGTTGTTCGTTAAAACGCAGAATGTTGGTGAATGGTTGTATGTTACAGTATTTGAACTGATTGGGTGCCAGCCCGGTGTTATGGTACTCTACCTCGTCGGAGTCATTAACCAATCTTCCAGAGGTGAAGAGACTTCTGGTGTGGAGACAATTCAGATAGTGAGCCCTGTTATCTAGAGGAGTTGATAGTAGATTATTTGGAGGTTTTCAATAAATTTTATAGACAGCTCTAGGAAGCGTCTATCGAGACGGTCAATATTAGTGGCATTGTATAGCAAGCTGTTATTGTAATACTTGTAAGAGTTGGATTGTCGGTTGAGGCCAGTGACCAGCCTGAAGCATTTCCTTTCGAAAGTGCGTAGCTTCTTCATTTGGGCTGGTGTTATACGATACCACAGTGGACACGCATATGTCAGTGTTTTTTTTTTTTTTTTTTTTTTGGTTTCGGTAGGAAGGAGGAAATCTTCAAAAGATACCTCTTGACCGATCCAGAGGCATGCCGGGTTTTTACCGACTAAAACCACCTCCCGCCAGGCTCATATTCCCGTTGATCCCCGCGGAACTTTCTTTTAGATATTCCATCGCGGGGCGGGACGGAGTTTGCCTGTTACTCCGCTCGTCGCGTCGCAACTGCTGCATCATTTCACAGAGAATACCATTTGTTACGGACCATGCCTGTTTTGAACTAAGCATGTATTCTATTACTCCTCCCGGAGTAAATGTCCGTCTCATATGTGTCTCCACAATTCTTCGTGCAGTCTCGAATCTCAAGCACTCTGTAAGTACGTGTTCCGCATTTTCTGTTTTGCCTTCTCAATACAAGCAGTATGGGTGATTCACATGCTTATACTTGTGCAAGTACTGCCGAAAGCATCCATGTCCTGATATTAGCTGAGTCAGGTTGTAATTCAGCTCGCCATGTTTTCTTTTCACCCATGTTTCTATATCAGGTATCATGGTGTGGGTCCATCTTCCTTTGGTGGAGGAATCCCACCTTCGTTGCCATTCTCTTAGGCTTGAGAGCTCTAATTGTGACCGCATTCTCCGACGATTCTCTTGAGAGACCTTATGCAATGCAGCGTTTTCTTTAGCTGCAATGTCAGGTGGCGTCCTCCCGGCCAGAATATTTATAGCTTCTTCGGATACCGTTCGGAATGCACAACATACTCTTAGTGACGCCAGTCTATGTGCGGAGTTCACTCCCCTCATGTACGACTTACACTGTGCGGCTCCTGCCCATATGTGAGCTGCATACATTATAATGGAGGTGTTGACACTGGTTATGAGTTTCCTTGTGTGGGGCCGGGGTCCTCCAACATTGGGTAGCAGTCTCGTTAAAACTTTGCATATTCTTGCCGTTTTTTCACACGTTTTCCTCAGGTGTTCCTTGAAGTTCAACCTGTTGTCGAGTATAACACCAAGATATTTAATATAAGGACTGGATCTGATTATTTGTCCTTCTTATTTCCAAATCAAGGTGTTCAACTTTCTTGCGGCTGCTTATTAAAACTGTCTCCGTCTTATGTCCAGCTAGTTTCAGTCCGGCTATATCTAGCCAGCATTTAATGCTCTGGATTGATTGGGAGCATATATTCTCCAGGTCATCTAGATGTTTAGCTACGGCCACTATTGCCAAATCATCTGCGTATCCAATGATTCTAACCCCCTCCGGTACATTGACCCTGAGCACACCATCATACATTATATTCCATAACAGTGGACCTAATACAGATCTCTGAGGTACAGCCGCTGTTATTTGATATTCCTGTGATCCCTCATCTATATCATACAGCAGTCTTCTATCCGAGAGATAGTTTGCTAGTATACGCACCAAGTAGTGTGAGACTTGTAGATCGCCCAACGCTTCTAGAATCCGATTCCAATTCACCGAGTTAAACGCATTTTTAACATCTAGCGTCACCACCGCGTAATATTTCTTTGTACCACCTAGCCATCGTGCTCCAGCTATTGCAATGCGAGCGATGTCGCACACCACAGATAGTGCCTTACCGGCTGATCTACCTTTCCGGAACCCATACTGCGATTCAGAGAGCCCCGATGTCCCCTCAGTGAATTGTTCTAGGCGAGTGGCAATTACTCGCTCAAGCAGTTTTCCTGTCGTATCCAACATGCACGACGGACGATAAGACGACGGCGACTCTGGATTCTTGACTCCTTTTGGGATAAGCACAAGCCGCTGTTTTTTCCATCGTTTGGGAAATTGTCCTGTTTGAAGGCAGATTGTGAAGAGACTGCTGAAGACTTCCGGGTTTTTTGTTAAAGCACTCTTCACTACAGCGTTAGGGATACCATCCAGTCCCGGCGTCTTGTTTTTATTGACAACCCTTGCAGCCAAGAGCACCTCTTCGGGGGTCACGGGAGGTATCTCTCCTTCAGTGATACTCCACTCCTCTTGTCAGTGTGGGTTATTTGTTTATAGATGAGCAGTTTGACTTTGTGAGAGAGACCGTTGGGTTTCCACATCACTCTTCTACAGAGATTCAGTTGTATTGTGGCTTTACGTAAAGTATTTTTAATGTGGGCGAAGAATGAAAGGTCATTGGAAAAGGTTATTGCCAGATATTTTAAAGTTTTAGAAGGTTTTATCTGGGTGTTATTTAGTTTGAGTCTAATTTTGCTGTGGGTGCGCCTTGTGTTGTTTGTGCAGTGCTGATTTTTACCCGTAAACACTATAAGTTCGCTTTTATCAGGATTTAGGCGAATTTTCCATTTATTGAAGTATGTTGATAGATTTGGGAGGAAGTTATTTATGCGGTTTCTTGCCTCTTTACAAACTTGCTGCTGGAGTAGACTATGGTGTCATCAGCGTAATTCAACATTACGGTATTGGGTAATTGAATTGGCTGCGGTATTTCTGAAGTATAGAGGAGGTATAATAGTGGTCCAAGAATTCAACTCTGCGGAACCCCTGCGGTTATATTATACGATTGGGAGATAGAAGAATTTATTTTGACCATGAATTTTCTACCAGAGAGGTAGGAAGTAAGAAGTTTGGTAGTATGGGTGTTTAATCCAAATATGTAGTGCAGCTTGTAAAGCATTACTGAGATCCAAACACAGTCGAATGCTTTAGATATGTCGAGAGAGATACAGACCGTCGGGCTTTGGTTTTGAAGATTAGTTGTGACATCGTGCGTTAGTTTTAACAGAGCATGACCGGTGGAGCGTTGTGAGCGAAAGCCAAACTGGAAATTTGGGATAATAGCGTTGTCATTAGCCATTGTCCATTGAAAGGACATTTCGATATATCTTGCTTAATGTGTTTAATAACGATATCGGACGATAGTTGCTGGGGTTGTTGGAAGGACTGGACTTACCTATAGGGACTATAACCGTGGTTTTCCAGTTATCTGGGAAATGTGATCCGTTAATTATGTGGTTGAGAAGAACGAGAATAAGGACTAGATTTGACGGGAGAAGTCTTTTGTAAAGAGGGTTTGGAATTCCATCTAAGCCTGTCGACTTCTCGTTATTGCGTGATGTTATAAATTCAGATAATTCGCCTGCTGTTAGGAAGGTCGCATTATCCAGAGGATGAGACGCTTTGTTTGTTTCTTTGAATTCCGCGATGAAAGGGGTGAAGGATGGGATCATTGTGCGTGAGATGTAGTCGTTTACAGTATCTTGAAAATTGGAGACTGAGAGGGAGCCGTTTTGTTGATAGATTTTATAAAAGTGATTAGCTAGACAGGTGGCTATGTCAATATCTGATTGGACTGGGTGATTGTTAGTAGGGTTGATAATATAATCGATTCTGGGTTTGTATTTTCGACCCGTTAGTCTGTTGATATTTTTGAATAAATCACAATTGGGTTTAATATTTTTAAGTATAGACGTGTAAGCCTGGTCGGCAAATTGTTTTAGTTGTCCATTTATCAGGGTAGTCAAGAGTTGGATTTGATTTTTAATAAAAGGGGGGGAGTAACTGTTCGTCTAAGCTGTTTTTTACGCGTAACAGTTGTGTAAAGATTTTGGGTAAAGGTTTTCCTAGGTGATTATGAGGGATGGATGTAGGTGTTTGGCTGAAGAGGGCATTTTTTAGTATTTGCTCTATTCTTAAGGCTGCTTGATCAATTTCAGCAGGGAGGCGATTTGAAGTCTCTGGCAAAGTATAGTCTGTAAAACTGGCAGCAATGTCCCTATTGAGTCCTTTCCCATTTGTCCTGGAGAAATTCGGGATCGAATTGAATGAGTAACATGGTTCGAGGGCTGGGATTTGGACAGTGGTGTGGACGGACCCATGATCGGAAGGGAATTCGAAGGATACTGTAGGAAGGTTAGGTGAGTAGACGTCTACGGATTTTAGGAAAAAATCTATTGTTGATTTAGTAATATTGGAGATACGTGTTGGCTGTAATGGACAGGCCGCATAGATATATGGATGGAGTTGAACGAGTGCTAGAAGTTGGCAACCGTATTTATTGCACTTAGTGTCGTTAAATGAAGTATGCCGAACATTCCAGTCTCCTCCTATTATGAAAGGTGCAGGTAGAGACTGTTGGATTATCTCAGTGATGTCGGAACTAGGAAAGTTTGGTTCTCGAGAAGGGTGAATGTATACGGACGACAGTACAAGCACTTTGTTGCTTTTGCAAAAGATTTTAATTGCCGTGTACTCAATATTATTTATATTGGTGAACCTAATTTCGGAAAATTGGAATTTCTTGTGTATTAGAATTCCAGTACCTCCACCAGGTCCAGTGGTTCGTTGATTAGAAACAAGTGTATAATTCGGGATAGATACTCGGGAGTTTGGTTTAAGCCACGTTTCTGAGAGGAGGAGGATATCTGGAGAAACCTTGTCAACGAACAATCGGAGGTATTGTCGTCGAATATTGGAATATATGGATTCTGCGTTGAGGGAAATTATGGTTAAATTACCCATTAAGGGAGAGGATATGCGAAGTTATAAGAGATAAAATCTGACCTTTTTTTTCTATTTCTGAGCTATGCTTCAACGTGGGCAGCATCTTCTGTAAGCTACTTATATATCCTGTGATGTGTTGTACTCCGGGCCTTGCTTTCCCAAAACGGTGGGAGAAGAGCCCAGAGTGTCGATGAGAAAAGTGAAAAAGAAAAGGTTGAAGACTTCAGGGGACTGTATTCTTTTTATTTTGTGAAAACATAAGGGTGGTTTGACAATCGGCCAGAGCTTCGGGCTTCGAAAAGAGACTGATACATTCGGCCAGCGGTTCGGCCTCTGGAATGCTACTGATCCCGAAATTGAAAAGCACTGCCCTCTTATAGTTTTTGTAGTTGACTTTTGTCAACTATTTTAATGTCAACATTCCAAGAAGCACACGCAAGACTTGGCGTGCTTCGATTGGAATTTTGGTCTGAGAATTGTTTGAGGATTTTGTTGGATAGATTCTGGGAAGGGGAATCATGAAGTGCGTTTTGAATTTAGCATTTCATGATGTCAAGGTTTTTAGGAATTGGGTCAATGTATGATGAATTGACTTTTGGTTAAATTCGTTGCACATGTGACTCAATATGTAATTTGAATATGAGGCAATGGAAAATTTGGGATTTGGGTTATGATTTGATGCTATCGGGGATTTGGATAGGGGTAGCGATCTAGGATCGCTACAGATGTCCCGATTAAGATCGTTACTGTTGGATTGGTGATTTCTTGTCATGTTATGGGAATCCTTGACAACCTTAGCGTATGACATTCCTGGACTTGTAGAATTTATTGATTGAGGTGATGTTGTTTTGGTTGATGAAGGTTTGCTCGTTGCAATGGGTGTTATTCGCCTTTGTAGAATCCTCAGCTTACGAGGACATTGCGAGAAGTTGGCAGGGTGGGGTCCTCCGCAGTTACAGCATGTCTCTGTGATTTCCTTCGTTGTAATGGATCCATCGGGGTTTGTTGTTTGGATTGTTCCTGGTTCCATGGGATAAGGATTACGACATTTACCAGATAGGGGGTGAAAAGGGCGGAAAAAGTTTATATGTACTTTTTCCATTTGAATGATGGCTATACCCTTTGAGTAGACTGTAAATATTGTACATGAAGGAAAGTTTGACCATGAACCCCTTTTGGGATAGGATTATGTTTTGTTAGGGAAAATGAAAATGTGGTATGAGAAATGGAGAATGAAAATGTCGTATTGGAGTTTGGGAAAATGTTTTTGGGTATGAAATGTGTATAATTAGGGGATTAAGGACGCGAATTTGCGTAAGTATTTAGTTAGAAAGCGGGGGTGGTAATTATCAATTTTAATTTATAACAATAATCAGACGATTTTTGGATAGAAACCAGGAAATCCGAATACACTGCAAATTATGGATTTAAAAGTATTAAAAGTCCCTAAATCACTTATTTTTAATCATTCAAATATTTGTATATTTTTCAAATGTCAATTTTTCTTTGTTTTTTCTTTTTTAGATTCCGATAGACAACACTCGAAAAGGATTCTAAATACAGATAAAACTTGTTCTACAATTTAAAAGGAAAGAGAGCCAAAATTATATTATTGTCTAATTAAAAGACAAAAAAGGAAAATTTTCAAACACTTTAAGGCAGAAGGGCATGGTATATTTCTTGGGGGACTGGGGCATGGGAGATTCTGACTGTGCGTCATATCAACATGTTCCAAATATACAAAATTCGCACATCAACCATCAACTTCATCACAACCGTCAACAACAACAAGAGTTACAAAGGCAGTTATCAACGTCAACAACAACTGCAGGAGAAGCAAATGTTGGACAAACAAACCCTTCAAATCTAACCTATACTCCAGCACAATTTAGTACAAGTCTCACCAATGTTACTAATCAATTGCTAGAACATCAGCAAATAAATGATCCTACAATTGCAAGTGGATTTTTATTAAGTCAACAATCATCTTCATCACCAATCAGTTCGGGTAGTAATTTAGTTACAGTTAACTTACAACAACTGTCAGTTAGTAATACTGCAGCATCACCGCATACTGGAGTAGGTCTTGACTTAGGACATAATATCAATAGCAAGTTGATTGGATCGAATCAAGTTGTTGGCACAACTTTACCAGTATCTAGCATAGGAGGACTGCCACTACATAAATATCTGGGTAGACCAAGATCGGAATCATGTACAGGAAATGTCGGTGCTGAAAGTGTTTTATCAAAGGATCTCCTTGAAAGTGAAGATGAAGTTGCACTTCAACCTCTGTCTAATCAGGTTAGTATTGATTGTTTTAATCATATTTTAATCATGTACCAGTCGAGTATTTTCTTCTTTATGTTTCATATTCGATCCCCAAAATCATTCAACACCACTTGTTACTACTCCGCGGGACGGCGCCTTCTTCGGCGACGTCTCAGCTCCCTTCGCTCTGTGTAGACTGTATCCCGGCGCTGGTCGGCCAGACAATTTATTTGGTTAGCGAACCGCACTTCCAGAGCCGGACTCTGCTCTGGACGAAGGGCGTTATTGTCTTTCCCAGTACGGTTCTTGTATTCTCAAAATAAAACACCACTGCTATAGTTATTTAACCTTTATTACTCGTTATGCACTGATTTCTATTGTGGCCTAATGGAGCGCACTACAGTAAATCATGTGCACCGAATCAGTTATCTCTTCACAGCTCGGAGCTCCCGTGACAAATCCTCCTATAGTCACTTGTTCATTCTTTACAAGTCCGAGTTCCTGTGGCAACTCCTGCTGCTCTATAAAGAAAAAAAAAATGGGTGGCGAGAGGCCGACTTTAGGGAGACAAGGACAAATGTGTCCTTCACCTTGTCTCTGGCTTCTGGTCATCTTGCGATAACCAGAATCACAGGATCACCCACATCCGTGAGGATGTTGGGCTCGGTCTCGAGATATCTGAAAAGAAAGGGGGAAGGAGGCGTCTAAGGATAGTTTGGACAGGGTTAATTTAAGTGTTCTCTAACTACTTGGATGGTGGGATAGTGGGAAAGAAATCGTACAAGACCGGTGGGTCTTGAGTGCCGTAGTAAACGCAGATCAAGTCTTTGGCGTCTGATAATCTGCGCTTTGGTCGGTGTGTGTGTGCTTGTGCTGTCTTGTACTGTGCGTGCGTGTTTGTAGTGTGTCAGCAGTAGACCCTATGGGTTGGGTCCAGGGAACCTCTATTATAGAGGAGAATGTTTTTGGGAAGGGTGATTTCTTCAGTTTTGTACTGAAGAAGAAATTGTGGTGGTCTGATCCGGAAAGATCGAGAGAGAGAGAAGGGTCAAGAACGCAAGACTCCCGTACAAGTGGGTTCTCGCTATTCAGAATGCTTTCGAGGTACTTATATGCTAATTGAAGCAAGTACTCATCGATAGGGATAATCGAGGCACCTTCGTATAGGTGAGAGTTCGGGTAATGGCGACCCTCAGGCCTTCTAAAGTGGTTGATGCATCTTCTGAGGAGTTTTTTTACGAAAACTCGAAGTCTTTCCATTTGGGCCGAAGATACGCAGGACCATATGGGAAAGGCGTATGATATTCCAGATCGGATTAGCTACTTATAGCAGAGAAGCTTAACTTTGGTGTCAACTTTGTTGCTTCACTTGAAGATGTTGTTCAGTTGCTTAGACCGACCGAGGTCCCTTTGAAGAATGTGGGTCACATGTTTGATGAAATTCATTTTTGGAGTATAGATGACCCCAAGATATTTCATCCTGCCCTGTGGTCTAATCGTAGTACCTCCTATTTGTATTCGGATATTCTGTGAATTTCGAGAAGTAGGTTGGGAGTGTTTACTACTCAGAATTATAGCTACTGCTTTGGATAGGTTAAGTCGAATTTTCCATCGACTATAATACTGATACAGTTCGTCTAGATGACGGTTGAGTGGGTTTGTTGTGAGTTTTGGGCTTTTAGATGGCGTGTACACAAGGGACGCAGGACGGGGAATATCTGAAGCGTAGATATTAAATAAGATGGGGCCTAGAATGGAGCCCTGTGGTACGCCTGCAGCGGTGTTGGAAGTTCGGGATAGCTTTCCATTCACCCGGACTTGGAAGGTTCTGTTTAGATCGAACTGGTTGACGATACTACACAGCGTTCTACTGGGGGCAGTATTCAGTCATTTGAAAACGAGACCTTCGATCCAGGCTGTGTCAAAAGCCTTTTCAATGTCCAGACTCACCGCAATGGTAGGTTCCTTATTAAAGAGGCCCACGCAGACGTGGTTTTGAAATATGTTGACAGCCATGGTGGTGCTGTGCGCCCTTTTAAATACGAATTTCCAATCAGGAATTGGGTTCCTGGCACTGATAAACTTATTTAGCCTCTCGTATATGAACTGTTCATATATTTTTCTGATGCTGGTGAGAAGCGAAGTAGGAGGAAAGCTTGAGGGGTGATATGTTGGTTTCCCGGCTTTTGCTATTGGGCAGACAACAGCATGCTTCCAGGCTTGGGGAAAGTACCCTATGTTGTAGGCATGGTTGAATAGAATGGAGAGGTTTATAAAAAATAAAGCAGAAAGCCTTCGCAACGAGCGGTACGACATGTTGTCGGTACCGGGTGACTTCTTGGGGATTCAAAATTTAACTATGTTTTGTAGAGTATTTGGCGTGACGAAACCGTGGCCATTATCATGTGCGTCATCGAAGTATGCTCCTGCTGCTCTACCGATCTGCTCGCCTTATATAGGTCCGCAGCCGTCCTCTCGTTCGCTCGTTTTCTGGGTACTGCTTTCCTTAGTGGCTTCCTGGAATCGGTGCGCCGCTAATCGTTGTTTCCCAGGAACTTGTGTGCTGGCGCTTGCCTTCCCTTCCCTGGGAAATCGTGTCGACGTGATGCATCGTCAACACCGTTCTTTTAACAATTACTTTAGAAAATATCTAAAAATGTACATTAAATTCGCTAGAATATCTCTTAACAGCCGCTTTTGACCCAGATGTCAATTAAAGGAGTGCGCCTGGCCCACTTGTTTCTTATATTTGATTATATTAGACGTAATGTGATTTCTGTCTTTGTAATTTTATTATCAATTTTGCACGGAAGGATCTTTGTGATACCCTTTAACGAAAAGCCGGATAGGGAGAGTAGCTATCGATATACATTGGTCTTAAATGCCTAAAAATTGTAATGACAAGAAAATATATGATCAGGCAGAGCATCCCACACTCGGCTGTAGAATGATTATCTATATAACTTAGACTGATTGATACCCACCAATATCACTTGGGCATACATTGTAATCGAGGTATTGACCAGCTTCTTGGCGTGAGACCACGATCTTCAAAATGTTGGTCTAAATAATGCGTTCTTTACTTAGGAAATGTAAAGTGTAGGCTAAAAGTAATGCGCAGGTGGTTGCAAAACACGAATGAAATGACTTGTAGAAGATCGCCTTGCCGCAAATAGAACTACCATTCCCTCTTAATACGTATGAGCAGGCCCAAGGTCAAACGATCATCCAATAACTTTCGCGAACGGGTGGTATGGCGGCGTGTTCTAGTGCTATGTCAACGCAACTTGAACAGGTGCTTTATTGAATTTTTATTTGCTGAAAACGTGACTCATATTGAAATTCACCATAGTTCAAGACTGCTTATTTTCACGATGCTGTTGACAGATCTACTGCAAATCGATGGGCGATACAATTTCGTAGTTCTGAGCCTAGAAAAACCATAATTGTCGACGGAACACGCAGCGAATGTCCAACCACAGGCACAGACGAAAATCATCGCAAACTTATTACCGATTTGATCCAAAACGACTGGCGAATAAATCAAAACCGTATCGCAAACCATATTAAAAAATGCAAGGAACGTGTCAGCTTTATAATATCATTGAACAATTCAGCAGCATCAGCATCGGCACTACAACCGGGAGCAAGTTATTTAGCAAGTCCTGAGACTTGTTAAATTTTCCATAATGATTTGTTTGTTTCCGGACAAGGTCATTTAGTCCTGCGCCGGAGGCTCTCCGACGGGGAATCGAACCCCGGTCGCCCGTGTGACAGGCGGGTATACTAACCACTATACTATCGAGGAGCCCATCAATGAACAATTGGGGTACCATAAAACCTGTGTACGATGAGTTCCACGCCGTCTCACAGGCCTCGATTGAAGTACTGCGTGCAACTTTTGCAGCGCTATCGTGACGAAGAAATTGACTTCCTTTTGAAAATTGTGACAGGAAATGAGTCATGGATCCATCATTACGATACGGAAGAGAAAAGACAGAGCGCTAACCTTCTTTTGATTATTTTTGGGATACTTATGGAGTTTATGTGATCGATTTTCTGGTACGAGGGATAGTGGTAAATTCTTCTCAGTACAGACAGACTCTGAAACATCTCCGACGACGAGTTTGTCATGTTACAGGCACAGGGCATCCAATAATTTTGCCACATGACAACACTTGTCCACACACCTCGCACGCAACTGAAGTGGCTGTGCGAAACTTGAATTTTAAACCGATTCCACGCCCTCCTTATTCCCCCCATTTCGCACCATGCAATATGTATTTTATTCCTATACTCAAGAGAGACCTCATGGGTAATCATTACACCGCGAACGATGAGGTGAGGACAGCTGGCAAATCCTACATTCGAAAATAGTCCAAGGAATTTTTCAATGACGGAATAAACAAAAACTTGTTACATGTTGGGAGAAATCATTAGTCTCAATGATGACTATGCTGAACAATAAATATATGATTTTCAGACACTTGAGCGAGTGATCTGTCTTACATTTTAAAAATGTTACCATCATCACCATCATCGGCACTACAACCATCCATCCCGATTACTAGATGTCATCCAATTTCGCACTCCCAGGCTCTGGGCGTCCTGGTCTATGCCATCCCTTAATCGTAGACTAGGCCTGTGGCGCTGTCTCCTTCCATACATCCTGCCACAAGAGATTTTCCGGACGGGCTTCTCTTCGCTCATTCGAGCTAGGTGTCCCACCCACTAGAGTCTACCGAGCTCGATTTTTCTTACAACATTTGCTTCGAGATAGATCGCGTTCAACTCATGGTTGTAGCGTCTTCGGCATCGTCCTCCCCCACATACGGGGCCAAGAATTCTCCTTAAGACCTTCCTCTCGAATCTGGCGCAGAGTTCAGAGTGCCTATTATTTAGTACCCAGGTCTCGGATCCATACATGAGTACTGGTAAGACCATGGTTTTGTACAGTAGTAGCTTGGATGTTCTGGATAAATTTCGGAATTTAAAGAGCCTTGATAGACCATAGTAAGCTTTGTTGGATTTAATCAGCCGTTAGCGTATTTCTTCGTGCATATTGTTATCGGCTGATACTATTGACCCTAGGTAGGTAAAGGATTGGATTACCTCAAATTCGTGCTCCACTACCCAGATAGTTTTATCAACTTTAGGTCTTCTCTTCGCAGAAGTTGCCACCATGTACTTAGTTTTCCCTAATTAATGTGAGGTCCCAGTTTTTGTGTCGCCTGCTCGATCTGGGTGAAGGAGTTCTGTACAGCCGATTCGGTTCTACCGACGATGTCGATGTCATCTCCGTAGGCAAGAATCTGGCAGGGCTTGGTGATAATAGTCCCTCTAGTTGTAATTCCAGAGTCGCGGATTGCTTTCTCCAACGCCAGGTTGAAGAGGAGGCAGACTAGACTGCCCCCTTGTCGGAGTCCACTAAAGATGTTTATTGGTTTGCACAGCAATCCTGATATTTTTACTTGACTAATTACCTTGGTCATGGTCAACGTACAAAGTCGTATCAATTTATTTGGAATGCCGACTCTCTCATGGCATTATATAGTTCTACCCTGGCTATGCTGTCGTAGGCGGCCTTAAAGTCTATAAATAGATGATATAATGGAATCTTAAATTCCAGACATTTTTCCATCGCCTACCTGACGGCGAATAACTGATCAATCGATGATTTGCCTGGGATGAAGCCACACTGATATTAACCAATGCTAACTTTAGTGTATGGGGCTATCCAGTCTTGTAGGATAGAGGAGAGTATCTTGTAGGAGGTACTCAGCAATGTTATACCCCTATAGTTGCTGCACACTGTGATATCTCCCTTCTTATGTATGAGGTAAATTATACCACAACGCCAATCTTCCGGCATCTCCTCTTGATCCCATACGTGCACCACGACCTCATGAATTGCATGATGTAACGCTGTCCCTCCTTGTTTGATCGGCTCAGCTGGTATGTCATCAGCTCCAGGGGCTTTATTTGATTTGAGCTATCTTATGGCTTTTATTGTTTCCTCAATGCTTGGTGGCGGCAGCATTTGGCCTTGATCTTGCATTGGTGGCCCCTGCAATTCTTCTGAAGCTGTTATGTCAGCCTTATATTCGTACAGGGCATAGGGTAGTTGCTGTGCAGCTCGAGCTCTGTATAGGGCCCGTTCGACGTTCTCGTGGAATTCTTCTTTTTTGTCGTCAGGGGACTCCTCTGTAGGTCCGTGAACATTTATGAGGCTTGTGTTTTTAAAAGGGTGCGTAGCCTGTCGTATATTGCATTAAAGAGGATAATGACCTCGTAAGTTACCACATATCCATATTTCCAGTATTTGTATTATGTGTTCTCATATCTTTTATTTTACCCAAGAAGCCTGCAGATATAATGATCGTAGCCTTCTCTCTGAATAGACTGATCTTACTTGTGTAATTGTTAACAGCAGAGTCAACATGTAATGTTTACATTGGCTGTGGCCATGTAATGTATTGATTTAAAGATGGTAGGATTTCCGTGTATGTAATGCTTTATCATTACTTGTAATATTTAGATTATTAGAAGTAGCCGACTAAAAATCTTATTTTCCTAATTGTGCTGTTTAAGCGCACCTCGCTAAAAATGGATGGTGTAGAGCGCCGCAGTGTTCGAATCAAAACGGGTTACGTATTTGATTTATTTATTATTGAAATTGCTGGGGTATTTATACTCCCAATCAATCACTCAATTATTCACAAATTTCTTAATATACTCTTACAAATTTTGCTTCAGAAGCCATTTCACATTTCATTCGTAATTCACTCAAATACAAATTGCTTGTTATGCTATTCTACCAGCTTGGTGCATAGTGTAAGAACAATGACACGATTTGACCCAATTAATTTGTGAATCATTTGCCAGCGGCAAGCTCGCAAACGATTGTCATATGATTCTTTAAAATCGTAGCCGGAGCAATTCGTTTCTTTTACTCAATGAAAAGAATCGACCTGGAATTATGGTCGGCGACGAATGCTGGTTACGGGAAACTTGCTAATTGTGACAAGGGCAAATTGATTTACTTGATATGATTCTTCATGGTCATTTCGTGGGTATGTTGTTACACTACACCTGTCTGTGGGCAATAGTAGTTCCTTGTTGGGCTCTTTATCACCTCTTTTCAGCACACAGGTCCTGTGATGGCTTTAATTACATCGCCATCATTGGCACTACAACCGGGAGCCGGTCTTGGCCTTATTTAGCAAGTCCTGACGCTTGTTAAATTTTCCATAATGATTTGTTTTTTCCGTGCAAGGTCATTAAGTCTTGCGCCAGAGGCTCCCCGACGGGGAATCGAACCCCGGTCTCCCGCGTGATAGGCGGGTATACTAACCACTATACTATCGAGGAGCCAGCTTTAATTTACACAGTCCTAAAATGGACATGGTATAAGCTGTAAGTTCAGTTTACCAATAAACAGAACGTACCTTTGATATTAAAGTGTTGTCCTTCGACCTCCAAGAATATCAATTTAAATCCCTTTCACCGTACGATATTTCGGCACTTGTGTTTCGTCACTTTATTTCTAGTAAATTTCATGCAGTTTTTACATATATTTCAATTGACACAGTCGTTTGAATTAACCATTTGAGCGTTTCAAAAACACATCCGCACTCGACAACCACAGACAGCGAAGTGGGTGTGTTCATAAATATAGTTTTTGGATTTTATGTAAACCACTCCTACTTTCGCAGTAATTCTATATTGAAGAGCCGATATATATTGAGATTCGTCCCTGATCTTACCTAGCAACCATCTTCCTATGTTAAATCATTTAAACATAATCAAATTGTTTAACAAAACTACAACATCCATTATTCTCCATTGACTAGTAATGTATTTTGCTTATATAATCTCTTTGTGGTCTGCAAATATTTAACTAATTCTATATTTCATTTCATATAAATATATAGGTCGGTGGACATACGCGACTGCTGCTGCTTAACCAGAGTACCGTCATAAAACCCTTAAATCTGCGTGAATTGGATTTTTACCAGAACATTCCTCAGGATATCCAGAAGTTTGTTCCAAAATACAAAGGTAAGACTATAATAAACAATCGCACAAAAATCTCTAAACGCATCGGAACATAAGCATATGTTAAAGCTAATAAAATGCTATTTTGTTTGTGCTGTTTTTTGCATTTAATTAGAATTCATAAAACTCATAAAATTTACTTTTATTCTGTAATCTGTTTTCATATCATTAAGAAAAAAGAAACAATAAAAAGATAAAAAAAAAACAAATCAAAATTTAAAAAAAGCAAATCCGTCAAAATAAACAGAAATAGAATTAATCGAATAAATTAAAATGCTAAAATAAATAGTATTTTAGTAAAAAAATTATCACAACAAAAGGAAAAACCTATTTTTAATGAATTTGTAGAAAGTACTTTGTTACCTGAATAAAATTGTGATATTCTGATAGATTGTAAGAAATTATTAAAATACAGATTTTTGTAAAAATTCTAATTAAGTTTAAGTATTCATTTCGTAACGAAGAGAAAGAAAAAATAAAATTGCTTTATTTTAAATTACGTACTCTTGACAATATAATTTGTCATACTGTTATATCACAGTTACGTGTGTCAAATTCGAATGGTTCCGACAAACGTTTTCCGGTTTTTGGTAACAGGAAGTGCGAAATGAATTCATAGTGAGAATCTTAAGCGAAGGCCCAAGGGGTAAGTTCTTATTTTCTCATCTAAGTAATTAGTGTTATTAATATAAATACATTTATAAAATTTGTTTTATATTTTCTTTTTTTTTTATATCTGTTTTATCGATGATATCTTCGTATGGTCTTGGGAAAAGTTAAACCTACACACCCACGGTTCATGATTAATTGATAGAAAAATGACTAAATCTTTATTTTGTTAGCAAACTCAAGTTTGAATCATAAATTGGGTAGGAGAACACTCAACACAAAGTCACCTGCTTAATTTGTAAGTTGCGCAATTTGTGTTTGTACGTCTTTTATTCACAACTTATTTACTTTGGCCATAAGAACAAATGGATTTAATTAGAAGAGTGAGACTCGGTATTCAGGCTATTTAAGCATTTTGTCATACATATACACTTTTGAAGACTTCACTAGAAAAGGCAGTCTTCCACTTTACTTCCCTTCAAGAAAAATGAATCCTAGAAAGTAAGACATGACCGATAGATATCCATATAAAAGAGAGAATGATACACAACAACTGTACTCTGATTATGTTAATAACTACTTTTTTTATTTATTTGTTTAGAAATGGCTCTATTTACATAGAAATGCGCGATCTAATGCTTTTCTTCGTATTTCGTTACTTTGGCTATAATCAGTGTGTTAACAAATCGTTTCCATCTGGCTGCGGTAGGTGTTATCTGGCATCCACATATCTCAGCATATAAGGATTCTTTAGAAGATGAAAAATAAACAAACGACAAATCAGCATTATCAGTTTTTGTAAATATATGATTAATATCTAAATGGAACAGAAATCTCGATTCACAGACTGCTGGTTATGGAAAACTTTCAGTGAATTCTCAGATCTAACGTAACCAGAAAGATATAACGATCTAAGAAGTTATACAGAAGTTTGATTTTACATTTCAGTCCTAATTATTAGATTACTTTCTTTCGGTATCTCGGGTATGTCGAGTTCATGCAGAACTGAGCAGTTGTAGCTCAAATCATTAAGCTTTTATAAACATATCTGAAAGTAGGCAACTCTTCTTCAAGTAGCTGACAAGTCTATGCTATGAAACAGTGAAAAGTATATTAAAATAACAAACGTTTTTCTTAGACAATCATACATAATATTGAAACTACCAGGTATTATACTATAAAATCATCATAATCATCGGCACTACAACCGGGTTCCGGTCTTGGCCTTATTTAATATGTCTGAGGCTTGTTAAATTTTCCATAATCATTTGTTTTTCCGGGCAAGGTTATTAGCCTTGAGCCTATACTATAAAATACCTATATAGAAATCCCCATGATGGTGTGATATTATTTAATAAATCAGTAGCTTAAATGATTTTTTTTAAGAGGGGAATATGGAAATAGGAAAATGTCGCAAAGGGCCAAATCTGGAGAATAATGTGAATCAGGACACAATTCGTACCTTAATTCCGCTGTTTTCCCCACGGTAATTGTCCCTGTGAAATTGTTGAATTATCATGATAGAAAAAACACCGTTTTTGTACAAATTGACATGCGTCTACCTCAGGAAATGGTAAGATCGGTCTAGCGACACTACATAAAACTGTCTTGTGATAGATTTTTTTAAAAATATTATACAGTCATCCTTCAACGAAAAACTTAAACAAAAAAAAACTGTGGATATACATTTTCAGCTCTTCGGGTGCTTTTCGTTAAATAAATTCATTTTTTTAATGGTTTTTAGTTTTGGATTTCCCAATGTCAACTTCTATTTATTTTTTTATTTATTGGCCTGTAGGAACCCGAAAGTTCATAACCTCATCGACTCGACTCCGCCATTGTTCCCTGTCACGTGCGCTCTCCTTCCACGTTCCACCATCCGATCCGATCTTCTCCAGGTCCAACCTAACATTGTCTTCCCATCTCCGTCGCGGCCGCCCTGTCGGTCTCTTTCCCGTTGGCTTATCGTCAAGAATTCTATGCGCGGTCCTATCGTTGTCCATTCGCGACACGTGTCCGGCCCATCTTAATCTTCGCGACTTGATTACTCTCACTATTGTAGGTTTGTGGTATAGCTTGTAGGGGTTTAAGTTGGTGCCAGTACGACACGGGTCCACTTAACACCCACCGATTGTGCACTGAAAATTGTTCGCCGAATACAAAGAATGGAAAGTAAAAAAAAAAAAAAGCGGAAGTTGTTGTTCCGTGTAATGTTCTCTTTATTTTTGTTTATCTGGATTTGCTGCACATACACATAGTTCACCCAGCTGGGTAGTTCTTAATATATGAATTGTTTCACTTAGTCTCGCTCCTTCTCTAAATTGTTTATAGAATTAACTCACAATGTTTCTGGTCAGAATACAAAAGAAAGTCTCCGTACAAAATTAACACTTGGCGTGGGTTACTATTGAATTTACATTATTTAATTAACTCACAATGTTTCTGATCGTATTCTCCCGACTTCTACAACGCAACGTCCCCGACACGTGTGGCCGGTTGTAAGGTTAAAATCTGACTTCTTCGATCGTCGTTGGGATGAGTGTGGAACAGGCAAAGAGGTTTTTCTTTTAGACCGACCAATAGGAGTGGATCTTTGGTACATAGATCCTACGAGGGTGTGTCCACTTACGCACGGATCACTTTGTTTGCTCGTGACGCGGGCTCATGGGTGTACGAACCGTGGGATTAAAAATTCACATGAAGGAGCGTCTTTGGAAGAAATGTTTGCAGCTGTTTAAGTATTGCGCTGGGGATTAGGATGCGTTTGGGATGATTGCATAATGATGGTTGTGTTTACATCCACGTCGGTTGTATATTGCATTCATAGCAAGTCAAGGGTCGAATTCCAGTGTGAATATTTACACTGGCAAAGAATTCGGCTCTAGGCGGCTAGGCGCGAGTTGCGCTTTGCTTTGTAGGTTGAATTAAGGCCGCCCTGGGTACGGATACACTATGAAAATCTGTCGTGCGCGTGTGGGACAGAAAATGCAGGCAGCAAAGGTTCCGCTGATTGTTTCTATAATCCATTTCGGTTATCTAGTATGGCAACCGAAATATTTTAGAACAATGCTGAGATGCATTGATGGTATGCGGTACTGGCGTACCGATTTCTTCCAGGAAAAATGATATAACGCACTAAATGCGTGAATATCCTTGACGGGAAAATTGCCTGAGGGCGTTGAATGCGATTGCATAATCGAAAAATGATAAGGTCGGTGGGAGAATGCTGGAGGGTGTTAATGCGCTTGCATAAGCGAAAACTGATAAGATCACTAGAGCTTTAGGGCAGGAAGATTTGGAGGGAAGTGGAAAAGGTAGCAGTGGCGTTAGTAGAACCGCTAGCTCTTTGATTAGCATTCCGACAATCGTTCCTGAATGTATCAGGTGTATGCATACGTAATTTTCTAGGGAAAATAATTTTTTTTTATTCCAAATATTGGCCATCGGGTTATACCATTTCGCCCAACTGTCACGTAATTTATGAATAGCATGCCAGAAAAACTGCTTGTCTTTCCCGACAAACCGTTCGTCGAGCCATTTTCCAACTTCTTCGAAATCGCGGAATTGCTACCCTGTAAACGAATGGATGAAATGTCACGAAACTTCATACATAAACTAGTGACATATGAGCCTATCGAAGTAAGTCATGTTCATTTGCTAGTGGTACCACCTATTGAAAATCCCGGACTTTTCGGCGCATGTATTACATTTCTCCCAACGTGCAACAAGTTTTTTTTAATTCGTCACTGAAAAATTCTTCAGACTTTTCTTGAATCCAGGACTTGACAGCGGCCCTCACCTCATCGTCCCAGATGTAGTGATTACCCTTGAGGTTTCTGTTGAGTAGAGGAAAAAAAACATAAATCCCATAAAGTACGGATCAGGGGAATAAGAAGGCTGTGGAATCGACGAGCGTCATTGTGGCGTTTCTAACATATACCCACGGCGATGGCCTGATGGGTTGCGCTTTGGTTCAATTTTCGGTGATTCTAACTGTCATAGCGTGAGTTCGAATCACACGTTCTTCACTATCATCCCAAGCGCTATATCGTCATTTGCTAGATTATTAACGCCAGTCTGCCTCTAATACGACAAATTCGATGCGGAGGTGTTCCAGAGTCAGTATTTTTTTTTTTTAATTTGAAGTCTGCATTTATTTTAATTCAAAATCAAATCATACATATTTCTTCATGCAGGACTAAATGCATGTCCTATTTTACAACTATTGTCTTACGTTAATTTACTGGCTCTTTGCAAGCACTCTAATTTATACAATATCTAGTTTTTGTTTGTCTTTCGACGTTTTAGAGTCTGTAGGTACTGAGAAGAATTCACCTGTCCCTCGTTCCAGAAAATCGATCACATAAACTCGATGAGGATGCCAAAACACAGTCAAAAGAACTTCAGCGCTTTGTCTTTTCTCTTTCGGATCGTAATGATGGACCCATGACTCATTTCCTGTCACAATTTTCAAAGGGAAGTTGTTTTCTTCGTCACGAATGCGCTGCAAAAGTTGCTCGCAGTAATCCAATCGATGTCGTTTGTTCTTGGCTGTGAGTTGGCGTGTCGTGGACAAGTTATACGCTACCCCAATTGTTCAATAATAAAGCCGACACCTTCCTTGAAATATTCCAATATGGTTTGGTATACGGTTTTAAGTCATTCGCCGGTCATTTGGTATCAAAACGTTGACGAGTTTGCGATGATTATCATCTGTGGCTGTGATCGGACGTCTGTTGTGTGTTCCATCAACAATTATGGCTTTTCCAAGCTCACAACCAAGCAATTTTATTGCCCATCGATTTACAGTAGATCTGTATCTTTTCTCGAATGTAGGAACAGCTGCCCTCACCTCATCGTTCGCGGTGTAATGATTACTCGTGAGGTCTCTCTTGAGTGTAGGAATAAAATAAATATTGCATGGCGTGAAATGGAGGGAATAAGGAAGACGAGGAATCGGTTTAAAATTCAAGTTTCGCAGAGCCACTTCAGTTGCGTGCGAGGTGTGTGGACAAGCGTTGTCGTGTTGCAAAATTATTGAACGCAGTGTGCCTCTAACATGACAAACTCCACGTCGGAGAAGTTTCAGACTCTGTCCGTACTGAGAAGAATTTACCACTATCCCCCGTACCAGAAAATCGATCACATAAACTCCATAAGCATCCCAAAAATAATTAAAAGAAGGTTAGCGCTCTGTCTTTTCTCTTCCGTATCGTAATGATGGATCCATGACTCATTTCCTGTCACAATTTTCAAAAGGAAGTCGATTCCTTCGTCACGACGGTGCTGCAAAGGTTGCTCGCAGTATTTCAATCGAGGCCGTTTTTTCTCGCCTGTGAGACGGTGTGGAACTCACGTTCCTTGCATATTCCAATATGGTTTGCGATACGATATGGTTTGATTTATTCGTCAGTCGTTTTGGATCAAATCGCTGATAAGTTTGCGATGATTTTCGTCTGTGCCTGTGGTTGGACATTCGCTGCGTGTTCCGTCGACAGTTATGGTTTTTCTAGGCTCATACGAAATTGTATCGCCCATCGATTTGCAGTAGATCTATCAACAGCATCGTCATAATAAGCAATATTAAATTATTATGAATTTCAGTAGGTCTTCTCTTTCAGCAGATAAAAATTCAATAATAGCACGCTGTTTAAATCGCGTTGACATAGCATTAAAACATGCCGCCATACTTCCCGCTCTCGAAAGACATTAGATGAACGCCTGACCTCGTGCCTGCTCAGGCACATTAAGAGGGACTGTTACTTCCATTTGCGGCAAGGTGCGCTTCGGAAGGTCATTTCATTTACTTTCTGCAAGCTAATGTGCATTATTTATCAGACTACCCCCGTATTACCCGACTTATAAAGAGTATATATATTTTACGCTGTTCTTTAAATTTGTGGAACGACTTCTTCCAAAATTTCCAAAAGGAAAACGAAAAGCTTTTATTTTCTTACAATAACTGCCTTTAGGGGAATTGCATTACCTAGCTGTTGCTAACCGTATTTAGCTTATAATTTCAATTCTAAATAAAACTGTAATAATAATGACTTGTAATCAGGTTGAACAATGAGTTTCTATTTTTTTTTTTTTTTCAAAATTTTCATGTAAAATTTTTGGCTTTTTGTTCAGGAAAAATATGGAAAACTTAGGAATCTATTACAACTTTTTTTACCTATGTACTTGTAACCTAAATGGAGTAGCTATAATAAAACACTCAATATCTAATTACTTTATATTATAATTATTATTATTTTTTTTTTCTTCAAAGTTTTCATCTAATACTCTTGGTTCTCTGTTTAAGAATAACTACGGTCGAACAATAACTTTCTAGTTTTATTATTGTTATTATTATTATTATTATTATTATTATTATTATTATTATTATTATTATTATTATTATTATTGTTATTATTATTATTATTATTATTGTTTATATATATATATATATATATATATATATATATATATATATATATATATATATACTTTTTTTTTTAATATATATATATAAAGTTGTGCTGTCTCTTTACGAAAAATGTGGAAAACATTGGATTGCATTACAATTTTTACATTTGTACTTATAAGCTACATTGAATAGCTATAATTAAACACTGAGTATCTAATTACTTTATATTATTATTTTTCTTCTTTTTTTCAAACTTTCCATCTAATACTTTTAGTTCTCTCTTTAAGAATAACTACTGTCGAACAATAAATTTCTAATTTTTATTCTTATTTACCTATCTACTTATAAGCTAAATCGTATAGCTATAATTAAACACTCAGTACCTAATTAAATTTTTTTTTCCAAAGTTTTCATCTAATACTTTTGGTTCTTTGTAAAAATAACTACGATCGAACAATCAGTATCTAATTATTTTATATTATTTTATAGTGTATATCATCATCATCGGCACTACAACCTGGAACCGGTCTTGGCCTTATTTAGCAAGTCCTGAGGCTTGTTAAATTTTCCATAATGATTTGTTTTTTCCGGGCAAGGTCATTAGTCTTGCGCCAGAGGCTCCCCGACGGGGAAACGTACCCCGTTCTCCCGCGTGACAGGCGGGTATACTAACCATTATAGTGTATATACATATATATAAATACACTACAACCGGGAACCGGTCTTGGCCTTATTTAGCAAGTCCTGAGGCTTGTTAAATTTTCCATAATGATTTGTTTTTTCCGGGCAAGGTCATTAGTCTTGCGCCAGGGGCTCCCCGACGGGGAATCGAACCCCGGTCTCCCGCGTGATATACCAACCACTATACTATCGAGGAGTACTTTTATCTGAATATAAACACCCTATAACACCTGTTGACCTAACATTAGGATACACCCTCTAAGAAGGGATGTACTTGACACTGGTGTTCGTTTCGGAGCAGTCTGACGTACTTGAGAAAAGATTCGTATAAAATTTGTTCCGGATAATAAAGTTTATTCCCAATGTTCTAAAAATTGTAAAATAACTTTTGAAATTATTACATTATTTTCTAACACATTTACAGTGAACCTTTAAGAACCGGTAACCTAGGGGTATGTCATTCTTAAGCTTTTCATCCTTTTTTTCAGAAGTACGTAAGCGACTTATTTTGATTAAAATTGTCACATGCTCAGTAATTGAAATAATGTTTGTGTTAATTTTTAGGATTCCACAAATATATTTCAATTACGTATTTTTGATCTAAGGTTCCCTCATCATCATCGGCACTACAACCGGGATCTGGTCTTGGCCTTATTTAGTAAGTCCCTCCAGCAGTATCCGGTCCTTATCCGAGACTTATTAATTATTATTATTTACTGGCCTGTAGGAACCCAGAAGTTCATGACCTCACCGACTCGGCTCCGCCATTGTTCCCTGCCCTGTGCGCTCTCCTTCCACGTTCGATCATCCGATCCGATCTCCTCGAGGTCCAATCTAACATTGTCCTCCCATCTCCGTCGCGGCCGCCTGTCGGTCTCTTCCCCATTACTTTACCGTCAAGAATTCTATCCACGGTCCTATCATCGCCCATTCGCGCTACATGTCCGGCCCATCTTAATCTTCCCGACTTGATCACTCTCAATATTGTAGGTTTGCGGTATACCTCTTCCAATTCGTGGTTGTGGAGTTTCCTCCATTGTCCTGACTCCTCGTCATATTTACCGCCAAATATACCCCTTAAAACTTTATTCTCGAATACGCGGAATTTTTTCTCTTCCCGTTTTGTGAGAGCCCATGTTTCGACTTATTAAATTGTCCATAATAATTTGTTTTTCCGGGCAAGGTTATTAGCCTTGCGCCAGATCTGAGGTTTATTTCTCTAAAAAATCTAAAATTATTTATTCAAAAACAAAACAAAAAATCGTTGAAACATAATGTTTACAAAACCTAGTTCATTTTTTTTGTGTTTAATAAATGCAGAAAATAGATCCTTAAATGGATATCCCGAAAGTATTACAGTCTACTTTTACATTTTGGGTTCCCGAAAGTTCGAAATCCATTCATATTATTCAACATTGTTGATCTCCATTAAACATATTCGAAATTATTTAATCAAAGTCATCCTGACCAAAGAAAATTATTTAGAATAGTTTATCTTGACCAAAAATTCAATTACCTCATTTTGATCCTCCACGTGTGAGGGAAAATTCGTAATAATTCTTTTAATGACGGAAAATTTACATTGGTCTCGCAAAGGTGCAGTCGCGAACAATTTGGGCCTTTTGTATCCATAAGTAATATTTCTGAAAGCTTCTACCCAACGAAAAATATTGGCATTAGTGTAGTTTGACCAAAAAATAATAATACAATATTTATTCACACTGATTTTTAATCGCAGTAGCTAGCTGAAGGAATGATTTAAATTTCAATATGGGATACGTTCTACGTTTCAAAAGAAATCTTACATAGCTAACGGTAAAACTTTATTCTTGTAGACAGAGTTGAATGTAACTAACAAAATATTGTAGTTGTAATATTTTAGAAAAAAAGTTGTAAAATAAATATAATTTTACCTATTGATTGAATTTTACCTATGAAATATCAGAACCAGTTGTTATGAAGGTGACCGACTTAACCATGATACCATGACCGGAATTATGTTTTTAATTTCAAAAGTTGAGGAATATATCAAATCTCTAGCTAACATAAAACTCAAATTATACTTATACAAGCAAAAACAAAAACCTATACCAGAAATATATCTGCCATGCTCAGAAAGTGAAGCATAGAGTACTTGAAATGTGCAAAAACTTTATTTAGTTACTCATAAATTTTCCACCGCTTTTTTCTATAATTAACCAATAACATCCCAGGGTCTTTCAGCTTCATCATTTTTTTTTAAATAGATATTTATTATGTTACATACGTCCGTCCGCGCATTCAGTGTTCATATGGTCATTAAAGAAATTAAAAGAAGTTACGTTTAAGGATTTTTACCCTTTACCCAAGTACCTCTAAAAAATAAGAGTCAACAACGTCAGAAATATTTCCAAAATTATTCTAAACCTCTCGAATGCTTTCATTCTAGGTGTTATGCAGGCAACAACAATGGGCGGAACAAAATTAGAAAAACGTTATTCACCCAGTTTCCGTGAAGAACACGTCCGAAAATCAAGTGTTTCAAAAAGGAAGCGCGATGACGTTTTACGGTTAGTATACTTTTTCAAAAACTTATAACAAATTTTGAAAATATGTTTTTTATAGATGAGAATAGAAAAAAGTGACATTAAATTGAAAAAAATATGTCAATCAAGGGTAATTAAATTACGTAAAAATTTTAATATTAATTTTTGTGTATATATGATATATCATATATTCTCTAAAAATCAAATGATACATCACAACAAAAGTATTTCTTTTAGGGAAGAATACACTCGCGTGCCCCATCAGCTTGAACGCAATCTATTCTCATGCTGCCCTTTATGATTCCAAAACACAAATCTAGTAATCGATATCATCCAGGGTTTAGGTTGAATGAAAAGTCTAATCTTTTCTTACCGTGTCAAGTGCTATTTTTGTTGTTTTTTTTTTTAATAATAAGAATATATATAAGTGTAGATTTAAATAAAAGAAATAAAATAAACAAAAAGGAAAAAAAAAAGAAAAGAGAAATGAAAATTAAATCAATCAATTAAACAAAAATTAGTAGCTCCAAGTATTGAGAAGAATTAATTATGAATTTTTTCTTTTTTTCTCTTACAGGATGAAAGTTCATAAAAATGGAAATGCAGCCGATGTTATTAAGAGTATTTCACAGTTAGACAACTCTAACAAACAATGTTAGTATCAGAGAAAGTTCGGATGAACGCCAATATCAAATGCTTACTAAAAATCAAAGAAAAGAAAGCAAGAAGTTCGCAATGCAACTCTGCAAAAATTGCTTATATGCTCAAAAAGCATTTGTGGAATAATATTCATATTCTTTTCACCTTTTCAAATATTACTTTACACACGATCATACGATCAGATATTTTACAAATATTTTAGATATTTACTCACCTATTTGGTTAACCATCAGCCTTAAATCTTCTCGAGCTTTTGAAGTAAAGTTTTTTGGCGGTCGATTTTGCCCGGCCGATTTTAATCAGCCTCCAATTGTATCGTAGTAATCAACTCTTCCGGTAACACGGAGAGATTACATTTTCGATTATTCTTTACTTCTTTACTTGTTATAAAACAAAATGTTTATCCTTGACTGTCACAAATACTGCCTCTTTTGATATATATACATATCAATTGCTTCACATATCGAAAGTACAAGTGCAGCCCAAACAGTCCCACCATCTCATACAAGTATTTCCAACCACCTGCGCTATCTTACTGTAATATATATTAAGTTCGACCTCATCTGTGATTCAGTTGCTTAGAGGTTGACGATAATTTCAGCAACGCAAATGTTCATTTGTCAACATAGTGCCATTAAGAATCAGTAGATCATAGTATTTATTCTTGTAAAATCGCCGTAAGTTGTATGCTAGCGTTTAGTGGTGGTAGTAACAAATTACGCATCAGATCACGACCCCATATACATGAGGATGTTTAACAATACATAAGGTCTGTGTTCCTACGTTAATGCTCCGGTATACAGCCCCGATGAATTCCTTTGATCCTGTGTTCTTCACTAAGGCTACGTGTTTGTTGTCTGTTGGAATTGCCACAGTATCAACTGAACCTGTTCATGATTGAATTACTAAATTCGTTAAACTTTTGTAACATAGTGGAAACTAAGCCTGGTATTAAATTAGACCCGCTTAACCAACTAATAAAAATCACCTCTAATTCTTTTCCCTAATTTCATCATCATCATCGGCACTACAACCGGAAACCGGTTTTGGCCTTATTTAGCAAGTCCTGAGGCTTGTTAAATTTTCCATAATGATTTTGTTTTTTTTTTTGGGCAATGTCATTAATCTTGCGCCAGAGGCTCCCCGACAGGGAATCGAACCCCGTTCTCCCGCGTGACAGGCGGGTATACTAACCACTATACTATCGAGGAGCCACTATGGTCTATCAAGGCTCTTTAAATCCCGAAATTTATCCAGAACATCCAAGCTACTACTGTACAAGACCATAGTCTTACTAGTAGTCATGTATTGGTCCAACACCTGGGTGCCCAATAAAAGGCACTCTGAACTCTTAGCCGCGTTCGAGAGGAAGGTCTTAAGGAGAATTGTTGGGCTCATATGTGAGGCTGAACGATTCCGAAGACGCTACAACCATGAGTTGTACTCAATCTACCTTGATTATATTGTAGAAAAATCATGATCAGTAGACTCTGGGGGGCGGGACACCTAGCTCGAATGTCGAATGAGCGAAGAAGAGCCTGCCCGGAAAATTCGTCTGTCTATTATTGATTTTTAATGTTTAGCAAAGCAAGATGGACTTTTACTCATTGGGGCATTCGGGAGCAAATAATTGAAAATAAGGAACGTAATCTTCTATTTTGTCAGCAATATTCGTGGTAATATGTGCAGAACAGGGACAGATTAATTTGATTAACCTACCACCCGAGTGCTGATTGGCTTTCCTCTTAGTTTGCAAAAGGAGAATTTAATTCCTCTGATAGAATCGGTAAAAATATTGATTCGTTTTTATTTTTATAATCATCGTCATCGGCACTACAACCGGGGACCGGTCTTGGCCTTATTTAGCAAGTCCTGAGTCTTGTTAAATTTTCCATAATGACTTGTTTTTTTCCGGGCAAGGTCATTAGTCTTGCGCCAGAGGCTCCCCGACGTGGAATCGAACCCCGGTCTCCCGCGTGACAGGCGGGTATACTAACCGCTATACTATCGAGGAGCCTTTCACTAATTTAACTTCATTTAAAAAAGAAGGTTTTGAGTTACCCTGAAAAACGTAGACGTGCATTGCCAGTAGTATTCCAAGTCGGACAGCTTTCGAATATGCTCCTGGTAGACGTCAATGTGTCGTACAAGGGAGATAAAAGTCGAGTGCTTATCCCTATAAAAAATTCCGGAGCCTTTAAACACGGGGATTGTTTGATAACTCAGTCATGGTTCTCAGTGACTGTTAAAGTAGATTCTTTTATAAAATGGTTTCGCTTTTCCATGGAAACAAGGTGAAAACCATTAAAAATTCATAGCTGAAGTATTTGCACGGGAAGTCTGCAGCCATGAGCGAGTTATATTAGCACTCGGTCAATCACTCAATCATCGAATATCGAGCCATGAACAAAATTGTCGGCAAGGGACAACGTAAGAATTGTTGTTTTAAAAAAAATGTGCGGACGAGCAATGTTTTCCCGACAATTACAACATCATGACTTAAGAACTCACGCGGTCCTGGAGTTCATGACTTTTTGAAGCAGCGTTCATTACTTTTTGAAGTAGTCGTGTTTAAAACATTGGGCTACATCCGCGTATGTTGAAACATCGTTTTGAGATATTTACAGTATTCCTTTCTTGATCAATTGTTATTTTATACGGCCCTTAACTCGGCGACAGTTTCGTCAGCTTCAAATAGTTGTGTACAATATTAAGATTTACATACTAAATACCGGTGTACGTTTTTTTTAAAGTAAAAAACTTTTTTTTTAAATTAAAAAAACATTTTATTCGAAGTATTGGCCATTGCTTTCTACACATTTCGACCACCTTTCTGGCAATTTATGGATACCACACCAATAAAACCGTCGTCTTTTCAAGCAAACCACTCGGAGACCCAATTTTCGACTTGTTCGTAGGAATTGAAATGCTGCTCAGCCAATGAGTGTCCCATCGATGAAAACAAATACGACGGGTGGGGTAACACTTCCCAACCGAGAGCTTTTATTGTTTCTTTGACGGGTTTTGCTGTATGATTCGGAGCATTATCATGCAACAAAATTACCTTTCCGTGTCTTGAGCCCATTCTGGTCGTTTTTCGATCAATACATGGTTCAAATTGATCATTTGTTGTCGGTAGCGTTGCGCATCAACAGTTTCGCTAAATTTTTAGAAGTTCATGATACACCACCCCCCTCTGGTCCCACCAAACACAGAGCATTGTCTTTTTTCCGAACCGATCAGGCTTTGCAGTCGATGTTGACGCTTCTCCTGGATGTACCCATGATTTTTTGCGTTTAGGATTTTTAAAATAAATCCATTTTTCATCACCAGTCACAATTCGATGCAATACTGACTTCCTTTCGTGTCGTAGAAGCAACGTTTCACATGTGGTGTTTCGCTTTTCCATCTGCCTGTCATTCAATTCATGTGGCACCCAGTTTCCACACTTTTGGATCTTTCCCATAGCTTTTAAACGGTCAGAAATTGTTTGTTGTGCAACATTTAACATTTGTGCCATTTGTTTTTGATTTAAAGCGTTATCTTCATCCAATATTGCTTGCAATTCGGCGTCTTCAAACATTTTTGATGGTCTTCCACGTTCTTCATTTCGCACATCAAAATCATTATCTCTGAACCGCTTAAACCATCTTTTGCATGTTGCTTCCGATAGACCCTGATCACCATAAGCCTCGACAAGCATTCGATGCGACTCTGCAGCACTTTTCTTCAAATGAAAACAAAAAATTAATCTTTTCGCGAATCATCATTTTCTGGTACAAAATTCGACATTTTTAAAAGGATTAAAAAAAAAAGATGTTTGTACAATGACTTGATGCATACTAAATATGTTTGACAGATGTCATAGCAACCAAATAAAAAATATATAAGGGCTCGTTCACAACAAACGTTCCCTATCGATACATTTGTATCTTGGCGCTCACTTCACACCGGTACACCTGGTAAGATTAAAAGTAGACAGGTTAAGATATATATGCTAAACACATAAGATGCGGGCTTCTCTCTTATGAAATTAATTCACTTATTAAGCAGCCCCCGTAAGCCATTTTTTCTGGAACTCTTGTCATCGTTTAATGCTTTAATTCATACGTGCACTGTAGCAAATATATCAACTTCCTTTGTCGTACAGGAGAAATACTATATTTCGCTTTAGCCTGTACTTTGTGTGGCCGCGTTTCTGTACTAAGCCATTTGGGATGTGTGGGAAACAAGTTTTATAATGGAACAATGCAATTTTATTACCACCACTGCAACATTTGTTTTTTAATATACTTCTCTCAGAACTTGTGAACCTACAGCGCCGAGTCAGTGCCCCGAGATGCAGATAAATACGAGGGTGTATCAAATATAAACGGTAATTTCTTTTATACATTCATTGAATAATGTCACACTAACTATACCATACTATCAACATTTTTTTAATATAGTCTCATGTGTGATCTACACACTTTTGCCACCGATTTGGAAGCTTTAATATCCCTTGTTCGTAGAAAGATTTAGGGCGAGTTGTTAGTCAATTGCACTTACACCTCCCCAACTTCTTCATTACTTTCGATTTTTTTCCCTCCAAGTGATTCCCTCAAGGGTAGGAACAAGAAACAGTCGCAGGGAGACAAGTCTGAGATATAAGGAGGGTCTTCGAAGGTTTTTCATCCCATTTATTCCAATGTATCCCTTGTAAAGGACCCGGTGTGAGGCCTGGCATTGTCATGAAGAAGGATGACATCTCGAATGGACATGCCTAGTCTTTTGTTTCGCTATGCGGCTTTTGCCTACTTCAATACCCAATTCTGATGAGATTTTTCCAACAGTTAAGCGGCGATCACTTTCAATAAGCTCTCGAACGGCACAGTCCTTGGACGTCGATCATGACTTTCGTTTTCGATACGTTCTGCCCACTTTTAAATTCTCTGTCCCACGTATACACACGATTCTGAGACAGTGTATCATCACCAAACTTTACATTAATCAAGAAAAAATGTCCAAGGGTATAACGCCGTCATTTGTTAAACATTTTATAATAATCTGTTGCGCAACAGACGTATGTACCTCTTGCTGGCTTATGGCTGTACTGACTACAAAGTCGAGTGCGACCGCTAGCCAATTCGGTTTATACCGTATTGCTACGATAGTGAAGAATGTGTGATTCGAACTGACGCTATGACGGAGAGAATTACTAAAAATTGAACCAATGCTCAACACACCAGGGCACTGCCGCGTGTACGAATTTGAATTCTAAACTCAAGTACACTCAACTGATGTGGGATTGCTGTGTTATTGCTTGGTATACGGCTGATGTATTTTCTTTGGGTGTTCTTCTATTTGCTTGTGTATTGTGTGTATGTCTGTTAGAAACGCCACCCTACTCCCTCCTGAGTAACTTTGTTACGATCAACTTCCTGTGCGAACGACGGAGCGAGGGGCGAACGAGTGAGGAGAACGTCGGAGCAGGCAAGTGTGGCGGTGCTCTATGCGGAAGTCGTAATCGTTGTAGTAAAGTTTTGTGTACCTATGGGAGGAGATTGTGTGTTGTGTGTACAGATCACGTCGGATTGTTGCGTTAAGCAAGGCTAGTGAAGATGGTGAATTGAACACATGGAGAAATGGGTGAGAAGCGAAGCGTTGAAGCATCAGGCTACTGCCGCGCGTACGAATTCGATTTCTAAACTCAAGCACACTCAACTGATGTGGAAAGGCTATGTTATTGCTTGGTATACGGCTAATGCATTTTCTTATTCGATTTTTCTTTTGGTGTTCTTCACTATTTGCTTGTATATTGTGTGTGTATATGGTAGAAACGCCACACTACTCCCTCCTCAGTAACTTTGTTACGATCAACTTCGTGTGCAAACGACGGAGCGAGAGACGAGCGAGCAGGGGGAAGTGAGAGCAGGCGAGTGTGCCGGTGCTCTATGCGAAAGTCGTGATCGTAGTCGTGAAGTTCTTTGGGAAAGTATATGCTGTGTGTATAGATGAAGTCGGAGTCAGCAATTATAGCGTTTTTGCGATGATAGTGAAGAACGTATGATTCGAACTGACGCTATGACAGTTAGAATCACTAAAAATTGAACCAATGATTAACACATCAGGCTACTACCCCATGTACGAATTTGATTTCTAAACTCAAGTACACTTAAATGATGTGGAATTGCTGTGTTATTGTTTGGTATACGGCTGATGCATTTTTTTGTTCGATTTTCTTTCCGTGCTCGTCACTATTGGCTTGTGTATTGTGTGTATATCTGTTAGAAACGCCACAGGTTCCCCGATTCCTCATAAACCAAACAACAGCCACACACAAGATTATCTAGCTCGCAGTTGGTAGCTTTTTTTTTTTTTTTTTTTTTTTTTTTTTTTTTTTTTTTTTTTAATATATATTAGACTTCTCTCGGGAGAGGCGAAGCTATAGCGCTAATCAAAAAAGTAAAATTACCGTTTATATGATATAACTATTGGAGTTGTTCTTGGACAGTTGCAAGTTGTAACGCCTCGGAAATATTCGCGCGGGACAGGGGTTCCACAGCTTTCCCGTTCTGTAGAGAAAGGAGTTTTGGTATGGAGGCGTGCGTGCCGTAGGGAGATGAATCGCAAATTGGTAGGTTCCGACGGATTGTCTTGTGAAGCGAAAATAAACCGAATTTCGCGAAATAATACAACGAATCTCCAAAGAACAGTACTCGTGATAATATCTGTAAAACAGCTACACGCCTTCGATGTGATAGCGAGTGAGTCCCGATGTCAGTGTTGTGTCTTTGAATCAGGCGAATCACACATGCCGTCTACAACAACCCAGATTGATCGATTTTGGAGCAAGCTTTTCGTCTAGTTGCAAAGTTGTTGGGAACGTCCGTATGAAGCTTGCTTAGTAACGCCCCGTATCAAACCCGGCCAAAGGCCTTAGCTATATCCAATGCGACTGTATTTGATACACCATGTTTTTCAATTGCAGATCTCCATATATCACTTACAAAGGTCAAAAGGTCTCCCGTGGATCTCCTGCTACGGAATCTGTATTACAAATCATTTAGGAGTCGGTTGTATTCCAAATATTTAATAAACTTGGCATTGATGATATTTTCCATCAGCGTGGATAACATAGACACTAATACAATCGGTGGCAGTGTCCCAGCGTGGATACCATACACAGTAATGGAATCGTCCGGTAATTTTGCGGGAAAGACCTTTTGCCCTTTTATAGGGTGGTTTGAACTCGAGCGATTTTCCTGCAGGTGGGAAAGTTCCTGCATAAGATAAGTGAAAGAGCTTGCTAAGAACCGTCAACAGGAGCACCGTTTTTAAGGACTAGTGCTGGTAATTCGTCCGAGTCCGTTTTTTTTTCTTACTGGTCCAGTCCACAGAGAATACGTTGTGTAACCTTTGGGTGGGACTTCACATCCGGTATTGAAGACTGCACCGTCGCGATCACAGGTGGCTCCAAAAGACCGGCATCGAGAGTTAGATTCGCAGAACATAAATTCGGGAATACATTGGGTTTACCCTTTGAATTCGCGACTAACGCTCTGCTGTCCGTTACTGACTAAGGAAAATAGGAGGAAGGGAAGTTATTGCTGCTAGCCTTTCCCATTAACCAGAAGGCAGGGCAACCAGTTGGGTATTCAATGAGTTTGTTGGTCAGTTTGTCATTGTGTAGCTTCTTCGCGGTATCAACCGCCTGATTGCACAGGTTTCTGGTTCTGAGAAAATTCGTTCCATTAACCCCCGTACGATTGGCCATTATTTAAAACCTCTATATTTTCCCGCTGTAATCTGCTCGCATTTTTTATCAAACCAATGCTTATCAAATGAATTTCATTTGATAGAATGTGTAATGTAGATCTCCATCCCAGGAGGAATAATCTCCGTGATCTGCTCCGCGCATGCGTTAACATCGCAGTCTCCAAATCACACCCCACGGAAAGGATGCGAAGAAATCCTACGAATCGTCGCAGCCCCCTACCTCCGGATTTGGCAAAGCTGCTTAGGTTGGTTATTCATTTGAAATGTCAGTGGTTGCGCAACCGGTATTCAGAAGTGATCAGTTTCCCAATGGCGCAGTAGTTTCCAAGGTATAAATGCCTGGCTCGGATGTTAGAGACATATCCAGGGTGTTCGCCAAATCGTCTTCTTCACCCGGCAATCGCGTAAGTTTCTCCAGGTGTTGAGTCAAATCGCGGCTAACAGCGAACGCCTCAGCCAACCAGCCAGCCTCGTCGGTTCTGTTAGAACGTACCAACCAGCCGGAGTTCTGTACGTTGGGGACGCTAAGAACGACAATCTCAGAGGCCGGGCGGTTGATTTGTATACAGTCGACGGTACGTGAAAGATGATCGAAAAGTGTCCCTGGTCGATCGTCATTTGGGAAGCGGTAGATACAACAAAGAAATTTCACAGAATTCTTCGGCACGATTTTCATCCAATTGATGCCCAAGTTATTGGGTACTAAGTCGGATCAGATTAAGACGTAGACTCCTCCCTTTAAACGAAATCTCTAAAGTGAGTCTTATCGTGGGTAACGAAGATATGTCGAGTCGTTTGACGAGCCGACCTGGATCTCGGTTAGGGCTAGGACATCAGATTTGCTGTTTGCATTATACATAATCAAAAGTTGCTAAAGTACACTCTCCTTGCTTTTTCTCTTTTCTCCATCTCAATCCAATGTGTTTGAGATTATCATTTTTTAGGATAAAGAACAATAAGTAGTCCTTCTAAAGATAAAACTCCCAGATATACACCGCGAAACTTCCCCCGACTGTAAGCGAATAAATAGGAAGTTTATTACCGCAATATTGCACCCTCGCCAATTAAACCTATGAACGCACAAGTGCCAGCAACGATTTTTTAATACTTCATCCTATGAGGTGAATAACCATTTTAGACATTTAGGTGGGAATGTTTTTGTAACATATTCTATGGATTAGTAAGGGATCTCCCTCAAATACATTTTTTAGAAAAACAAGCACTTTTTGTATAACAGTTTTACTATTTTGGTTAAGCCCCTTATCATCATCATCGGCACTACAACCGGGGACCGGTCTTGGCCTTATTTAGCAAGTCCTAAGGCTTGTTAAATTTTCCATAATGATTTATTTTTTCTGGGCAAGGTCATTAGTCTTGCGCCAGAGGCTCCCCGACGGGGAATCGAACCCCGGTCTCCCGGGTGACAGCCCCTTATACATTATAAAAAATACCATCACCGATGATTATATAGGGCGCATGTGATGCGACACTGGGACCATGATTTTCGACTACGAAGTCAAAAGTTTACGTCATTTTGAAAATAAAGGTTAAAACTATAACCTGTGATAATTCTTCCAGCAGAAACAATTTGCTTTTGTCGTTTTGGGACACTTAAAAAAATGATTGAATTAAAAGATTTTTTCGAGGGAAAATCAATTAGGAAATGTATTTTTTTATTTGTTAAAGGCTGAAAACGTTCCATAAAAGATATGTTAATGAAAATAATACTCCAAGGGCGAACGAATGCAAAGAACGCTTTCGGTGACGGCTGCAAGTTTGAAAAGGGTCGTTTTGATAAAAATGCGATTAAGGTTTCAAATCTTGCTCTTAATTAATATTGTAATATGAAAATAGATATCTGTTGTTAATCAGCCATTCATGGACCACAAACTAACCTAAAAAGTTTCCTCGGGCGCGGCTTCTTGGCGCTTTTTCTTCCACTCCAGGGGCGTTTTCTTACACTCGATATGCACCTCGTTCGAAGTCTCGCTCAGACGTTTTCCCGAGATTTTGAAACGCCCGTCGTTCTTTTCTCCGACTATTTAATGTATATGTTACGGTAAATATGGTTAATTCGGTGATTATGTATGATTGCCGATTATTACCAATAAATTTAATAATGATCTTGAATATTTATCAATTTAACCGGCGAGCTGTATGTTATCAGTTTAATGAGTATCACTATTCGTTATTGGTGGTCTCTATTGTTGTCGCATGCGATTCCTTTTTTTTCCTACGTGGTCCCTTTGACTTTGTTCACGATTCCACACGATTAGTGCCGACTCCGACAATGGTATTTCTAAACCGTACCGGGTAGATGTTTTTTGCTACCTCTTGTATTTTATAACATATTCAATGATTTCTGGTATGTTTGAGTGTTACCTAATAAATATTATGAACACTAAGAAAGCAAACAATGGTTTTCTAACGAAAGAAACATTTAATGACTTATTAAAAAAATTGAGTAATAGTAAAAACAAAAGTAGTCGGAAAGAACCGGAAGATTATCAAAGCATAAAAAGAATCTTACCTTTCACATGAGACAATTTCATTGTTAGATTTTGCGTGTACTTTGAAGAATTTTTTATCGTAATTCATTCACTTATCAATAGCCATGATTGTAGAAATAGAATGTTAAAAGAACTTCAAAAAAATACAAAAACATTACCACCGAAAAAGTAGTTAAATGTGCGAGAATGTCGTCAAATAAAATCAATGGTTTGGACGAAAGTTCTTATTGTTAGGCTTTAAAGAGATGAACCCAAGATGACAGGCAGACCTAATTGGCATGCAGTAGCAACTAGATAGTGACTTTAAATTTACATTGGTCTATCGAGACCACTTGACGACGTTCATGCAGTTGCGTGCCCTACAAAACAAATGTGCAGAAGAGGTTACGTATAACTTAATTGATATTGGGACACCTAGACAACAGCCAGACCCAAGATTCGGTGTAGCGTTCAAACCAGGATATAGAAAATATGCTAAGTTCTTGGTTCGAAAGCAAGCAAAATGTTCTGAAAGGTTACGCTTTGTGCACCTTATAAAAAATAGGGGATTTCATGAAAGCATTAAGTGGCTCCTGATATGCCTGTAAAAGTAGCCTTGAGAATTTATTCTTTCCCGAATGACTCTATCGAAATCTTAGAACCAAAGAAGGACTTCAGGCTCTAATCAAGACAGTTAATAAGGCTTCCGAAAATACCAATAGCGAAATAGGAAGTGATTTCGATACGAACAATAACGACCCATCGTCTCTCCACCGGTATCCGGTCCATATCCGAGACTTGTTAAATTGTCCATAATAATTTGTTTTTTAGGGCAAGATTATTAGCCTTGCGCCAAAAAATGATCCTCCACCTGATGTTAAATTTGAAACTCAGAAAGAAGACCAATCAACGCTTCCTTTAATCCAGAAAGACGTTTAAAGCAGTCAAGAAGAAGTAAGAAAATAGAGGATAAGTGCTAAGAAGGGTACGGTTCATAGGCGAAGAAATAGGGCAAGGTTATTAGCCTTGCGGAAGAAAATGATCCTCCACCTGATGGGAAATTTGAAACTCAGAAAGAATACCAATCAACGCTTCCTTTAATCCAGAAAGACGTTTAAAGCAGTCAAGAAGAAGTAAGAAAATAGAGGATAAGTGCTAAGAAGGGTAAGGTTCATAGGCGAAGAAAATGTTAAAACTTTCAAATCATAAGTTTCCTTGGATAAAGTTGGTGATACAGTGAAACAATGAATCCCAAACGTTAACAGAGATAGAATTGATCCACGAAATTTATTAGCGGTGATATTAGACGTCCCAAATGAAGAGTTTTATCAGTTAGGAACAAAACAAAGAAGACTTCAAACTTTTTTACCAGATATTATTTCACAATTTGCGAAAAACAATTTATTTTGCTTCACGATGTTCTAGTTTTATCAATATAACCTCGATAATGTGTTCGAAAATCATCCCTTTTTGGAGGTCAGGGATATCGGCGATGTGTTTGCAAGTCTAATAAGTACAAATATTAAAGTCTGGCAAACATTATAACTCTAAATATCATAACAGTTTAGTATTTCTAAATAAATAAACTTAAAATATTTGATAATTTGTAGTAGTAGAATACACGTTATTTGGAAAAATATTTTTTCTTTTCTCTGGAATATGAGTTTACTTTGTTTTTCATGTGTAACTGTTTTGCATTAGTTCTAATAATAAAATTATTTTTTCTAGTTAGGTCTTTCATTTGACAAGTCATGCCAGTCCCTTGTCCAAATTTTGTGTAGGCTACATCCGGCTAAGAGTTCAGAGTGCCTTTTATTGAGCACCCAGGTCTCGAATCCATACATGAGTACTGGTAAGACCATGGTCTTGTACAGTAGTAGCTTGGATGTTCTGAATAAATTTCGGGATTTAAAGAGCCTTGATAGACCATAGTAGGCTTTGTTGGATTTGATCAGCCGTTCGCGTATTTCTTCTTCCATATTATTATCGGCTGATACTATTGACCCAAGGTAGTTAAAGGATTCCACTACTTCAAATTCGTGCTCCACTACCCTGATAGTTTGACCAACGTTAGGTCTTCTCTTCGCACAAGTTGCCACCATGTACTTAGTTTTCCCCTCATTAATGTGCAGCCCCGGTTTTTGTGTCGCCTGATCCATCTGGGTTAAGGAATCCTGTACAGCCGATTCGGTTCTACCGATGATGTCGATGTCATCTGCGTAGGCAAGTATCTGGCTGGACTTGGTGATAATAGTCCCTCTAGTTGTGACGCCAGAGTCACGGATTGCTTTCTCCAACGCCAGGTTGAAGAGGAGGCAGTCCAGACCGTCCCCTTGTCGGAGTCCCGTTAAGATATTTATTGGTTTGGACAGCAATCCCTGTATTTTACTTAACTAGTTACGTTGGTCATGGTCAACCTACAATTTGTCGTATCAATTTGTTTGGAATGCCGAACTCTCTCATGGCATTATATAGTTCTACCCTGTCTATGCTATCGTAGGCGGCCTTTAAGTGTATAAATAGATGATATAATGGAATCTTAAATTCCAGACATTTTTCCGTCGCTTACCTAAGGGTAAATATCTGATCAATCGCTGACTTGCCTGGGATGAAGCCACACTGATATTGACCAACGATAGCTTTCGCGTATGGGGCTATCCGATCTTCTAGGATAGTGGAAAATATCTTATAGGCGATACTCAGCAATGTTATACCCCTATAGTTGCTGCACACTGTGATATCTCCCTTCGTATGTATGGGGCAAATTATACCACGACGCCAATCTTCCGGCATCTCCTCTTGCTCTCATACGTGCACCACGATCTCATGAATTGCGTGATGTAACGCTGTCCCTCCTTGTTTGACCAGCTCGGCTGGTATGCCATCAGCTCTAGGGGCTTTATTTGATTTGAGCTATCTTACGGCTTTTAATGTTTCCTCAATGCTTGGTGGCGACAGCATTTGGTCTTGATCTTGCATTGGTGGAGCCTCCAATTCTTCCGTGAGCTGACCATTTGGCAATTCATTGAAGTACACTTCCTATCGCTCCAGAATGCCTTCATGATCGGTGATCAGATTACCCTCTCTATCCTTGCAGTAAGTGCAGCGTGGTGTGTACCGCGTCATACTACGGATTATTTGATAGAACTTCCGCGCCTGGTGCGGACCTCACTATCTACTTGTCTACTTTTCTACTATTTCACAGACAAGGTTTTTTCCCTGGCACTTTTCTTTTGTCTGTGAAGTCTTTTTTCAGATCTTCTGAGCTCTTTGTATTTCTCCTCGCGCACCCACGTCCTATGAGGCTGTTGCATTGCCCGGTATGCAGCATTCTTACGTCCAGTAGCTAGTTTCCACTCATCATCAAACCAGTCGTTCCGATCTCTACGACTACTGGCTAAGTTGGAGTTGGCAGTACTAATGACAGTATTCTTAAGGCGTGTCCATTTCTCTTCTACGCCCGGCATTCTGGCCCCAGTACTTACTCTCCCTCCGTCGAGCTCTTCGAAGGCGAGTACTAGCGCATGACCAAAGGTGTTACTGGTGTTCTCATTGCGTAAGGCAGCCGTGTTGATTCGAACCTGATCCGCGGATACAATACGTTTCCGTAAGGCAATCCGCGTTCGGAAAACGGTACCAACAAGATAGTGATCCGAGTCGACGTTGGCACCTCGGTACGTTCGTACCGTCATCAGGTTCGAGGAGCGGCGGCGATCTATCAACACGTGGTCAATTCGGTTGCGAGTGGCTCCATCAGGTGATACCCAGATGGCTTTGTGGATGTCTTTACGTGGAAACCTGGTACTCGCAACGACCCAGTTCTTTGATGGTGCCAGTTCGATGACTCGTAGTCCATTGCCATTAGTGTTCTCGTGGAAACTGTGGGAACCTTTGTAGCGCCTGAAAACCGGCTCCCGACCACCTATTTTCGAATTCAAATCACCAAGAACGATATTCACATCGGATCTTGGGCATGCATTGAGGGCCTGTTCGACGTTCTTTTAGTATTCTTCTTTTTCGTCGTCAGGGGACACCTCCGTAGGTCCGTGCACGTTTATGAGGATTATGTTCTTAAACTTGCCTCGCACGCGAAGAGTGCATACCCTTTCGTTTATTGCATTAAAGCCGATGATGGTAGGCTTCAATTTTTGGCTGACTAGAAACCCTACCCCGAGCACATGACGTTTTACGTGACAGCTGTTATAAATGACATACTCGTTTCTTTGAATAACACCACTCCCCGCCCATCTTATTTCTTGTAATGCTGTTATGTCACCTTATATTCGGACAGGGCATCGGCTAGCTGCTGTGTAGCTCGAGCTCTATATAGTGGTTTACAATAAATGTAAACCATAATATTTTTACGTGGTAATAAAGATCTTCTTCCTGAATTGCATCTCTCATCTGATTACGAAAAGATAATGCCCGCTAGTTTGAAAAGTTATATCAGCTTGAGTGTGACTTACTTTAACTGCGTAAAGGCCCGCCCCCTGTAGTTGATTGTAATTATTTCCGCAAAAGTTTCTATTCAATGTTATATGTAGTAGGTATTTGAGATTTGTATTCTTAACAACATTAATACCTTAAGGATGTAGTACAATACCCAGTTTCGAATGGGTAGCAAAAAATTGTGGTTTTGCTATTGGCAATATTTGGAATTAAGTAGGCTACTACTTCAAATGGAAATCAAACTTTCTTTTTTGTGTTCTCTATTTTAAACGTTATTGCATTGGGAAATCTCGCATACAACAACCTGTTAAATATGGAATATTATACAACCTCATCGTTTTCAGCTCATTTTGCAGCGGCCTTGAACAGCGAATCCTTCAATTGGGTTCAATATGAACTGCTAAAAATATGATGAAAATTAATGGATAATTATTTTTCTTTAATTCCAGATTTCTTAATGCTGGAAAATATAACATCGCAATTCAAGAATCCTTGTATTCTGGACTTGAAAATGGGTACCCGGCAGCACGGTGATGATGCATCTGCAGAGAAACGCAGCAAACAAATGGCAAAATGTGCAGCCAGCACTTCAGCATCACTCGGCGTTCGCTTATGTGGTATGCAGGTATTTCAAGCCACTCTTAACCAGTACGCAAAACGCGATAAATACTGGGGCCGTGAACTGAACGAAGGGGGCTTTAAACAGGCTCTACATGACTTCTTCTTTAATGGTTACAGACTAAGGATTAAGGTTATAAAGAAAATAATCCAGCGATTGCAGCAACTGAGAAGGGTAATTGAGAAGCAATCCAGTTACAGATTTTATTCATGGTAAGTTAACATTGAAAGTTAAACAATTATGCATGACGTAACATTACCAATTTTATTGCACTGGCAATGCCTAAAAATTGCTCTTTTTCAATACATGTCAATTATTGGAAAAATATTTGACATTTGTACATTTTTCAATTTGTGGGAAATTGTTAAAAGGGATCAAAATGGGAACTAATTTTGTCGGGCAGAAATATTGTATCAATCGATAAAGTTAAGGTAAAATGTTTGTATATTTTAATAGCTGTTTATATAATAAATGGAAACAAAAATAACATAAGCAACTAAGGAAAAAGCTACTAGCTCTTAGAGAGTATTTTCAATCCGACATTGATCTATACAATATGTAAGAATAAGTCGTTAAAATCACCAGTAAAGCTAAAAGCAAAAAACAACAATCTGCCTGCAGTGAATGTTTTCTGCGGATATTTAAGATAATAAACATGGAAACCTGCCAAAGCCTAATGCAAAGGAAACATAAAACATTATTGGACGAAGAATCGGTGTAGAAAATTCTATGGAAGTATTAAAATATATTATCAAATAGAAAACTAATAAGAAAAAAAAAGAAATTTTAAGTAGTGGCTTCAATGGGATGAAATAATTTACCGAAGAATAATAGTAATAGAGCTATTCACTGTACACCACCTACTCTTCTTTGTAAACATGAGCAGGACGTCAGTCACAAATTCAAAGGATAAAGCTAATGTGTTCGCGAATTTATGTTCTGCGAATTTAAAACTCAATCCTGGTCTTTTGGAGCCATCAGTGATCGCGTCGGTACGGTTTTCCATGCGGGATGTGAGATTTCGCCCGTGTACTATTCAAGGCATTCTACGTGAACTGGACTGTAGGAAGGCAACCGCCCCGGACGAAATACCTTAAGAACTGTGCTCCAGAACTATCGCCGGTTCTTGGCTGACTCTTCCGCTTATCTTATGCACGGAGGACATTTCCTACCTGCTGGAAACTCGCTCGAGTTTAAAGACGGGCAAAAAGTGTTTCCCATAAAATTACCGACCGATAGCATTACTGTCTATGCTATCTAAGGTTATGGAAAAAGTCATCAATACTGAGTTAATTAAGTATTTGGAGTACAACGGACTTCTGAATGATCGTCAAAATGGATTCCGTGGCAAGCGGTCCATGGGAGACCTTTTGGCACTTATAACCGATATATGGACATCCACGATTGGGGTGGTATGGTGAGTCAAGGGCGGGCGCATTGGATATCTCCAAGGCTTTTTACCGCATCTGGCACGGGACATTGCTGAGCAAACTTCGTTCATATGGACTTTCCCAGCAACTGGACGAAGAGCTTCCTCGAAAATCGATCGATCCGGGTTGTTGTGGACGACGAGTATTCGGATATGTATCCTGATAATTTGGGGGTGCCCCAAGGTTCTTTTTTGGCTCCAACCTTGTTCTTGCTTCACATAAATGATTTGTTGGAGACAACGGATAACAAAGTGTTCAGTTTTGCGAATGATAGTACGCTCGTTTCCTCCTTTTCGAGTGTTCGACCGATTGGTGCATCAACGTCGCATCAGCTGAGATGTAGACAGATTGACTCTCTGAATCAGGATTTAGATAGGGCCCTGCAGTGGGGAAGGGCCAATCTCGTCGACTTCAATCCAGCGAAGACACAATATACAACATTCACAAAGAAAGGTGGATCATCGGTTGCACAGCTGATGATGAATGGCCGGGCCCTCAAGGCTGGGGAGTGCTTGAAATTGCTCGGCGTCACGGTCTGTGCGAATGTATCATGGCATAAACACGTGTCGAGTATCGCCAGGTCAGCCTCAGGAAAACTAAGCTATCTTTTTAGAGCCAAGAAATATTTTACTCTGGCCCAACTTCTTCTCCTCGCTCGAGTATTGCTCTCATGTTTGGAGCTCGGCTCCTAAACATACCCTCGACCTACTTGAGAGCATACAGAGACAAGCGATTCGCTTGATCGAGGACTCGGCGCTGACGTCGGGACTACAGTCGCTATCACATCGAAGGCGCGTAGCCGACCTCTGTCTGTTTTACAGATATTATCACGGATACTCTTCTTCGGAGATTCGTGGTATTGTTCCACGCAATTCATCTTATTGGCGCTCCACAAGACAATCCGACGGATCGCACCAGTTTGCGGTTCATCTCCCGATGGCGCGAACATCCCTGCATCAGAGCTCGTCCCGTTACAGAGCGGGGAAGGTGTGGAACTCCCTTCCCCCGCGAGTGTTCCCGGAGCGTTACAACCTGCAACTGTTCAAAAAGAACTGCAACAGTTATTTGATGGCATCTCGGGAAGCCCACTCGGCGCTATAGGTTCGCCTCTCCCGAGAGGTCTAAATAAAAAAAAAATTCGTAGACTGGGGTTTTATTGTAATAACTCTATGAGTATACCAAAAGTTCAACGTAACGATCTTTACAAAGACAGTTCTGGTGTAGAACAAGTGCTCCCAGAAACAATGCAATCTTTATCAAAAACTGTTTTTAACAACTACGTGTATTTTTTTTTCGATACTTTGAACAAAAAGCATATTTCTCTAATACTAGTTAGACAACATCGTATAATTGAACTAATTCACTGAAATTTGCAAATGTTTGACACGATCACCAACCTTTACTGACTTCGTTTTGTAAGACAGGCGTTTAAAAAATTACACGTTAATACAATAATACAATATTCGTTTAATCAGCTATTTACATAAACAAACTAAAATTACTATAATTCACATTTTTAAATAAAACTGATCAAAGACCCTTTCTTTTTTTGTTTCCATTTAGCTCTCTTTTGATTGTCTATGAAGGATTTGAATGTAATCCAGATATATATCCGATGGATGTAATCCCTTACTATAAAGATACAGTAATAGACCATCCTGAGAATAGTATAGATGTTGATGATGTTGACGATAATGCAGACGACGAAGAAGACAATGATATCAGTAGTTGCGGTAGAACTCCAACATCTAATCATTGTTGTTATGATGCAGATGCATCAAATGATTCTACAGAGTTGAATTTATCTTCATCGCATGAGGACAGTGACCACAATCATCGAATTGTAACACCAATGAATTCTGAATGTCGTCACCATCGACTTCAGCGTTATAATATACGTAATCAGCATCAGCACAATTCTAAGCACCATCATCATCATAAGAGTCACCACCGCTACCATCGACACCATAATTATGATGATTCCGTAGATGGAGATGTAGATGACGACGATGAACAACATACCAGCATAGAAGTTAGTACTCAAGCCCATCATCGGGGTTTTGCCGAGGCAGTAGCGCGAGGTGTTAAAAGTAGTAGCAGCAGCAATAGTCCGCCACTCTCACAGTTACCATCGACAATTAATCAGCCTCAAACCAAGTCATCTTCATTCATTCCAATCTCTGAAGATACAGTATTCTTAGATCCAGATCCACTAATACCGAGCATTTCTACTTCAAGCCCGCACTCAGGGGATTCATGGATGAATTATAGCAGCAATAGTAGTGATGATTTTTCGGGTTTATCCGAACAAATCAAAGCAGCAACATCTGGCCGACAAACTGGTGACAATAGCTCAGACGATGCAAGTTCAGACTATGATAACAGTCTCATGGGACAAACGGAAGCACTAATGAAACGCTATAAAAGCGAAGAATCCTCACCGAAATCTACACCGAAAGGGGCAGTTAAACGGCTACGGTGTAAAGATGATGAAGAAGAAAATTCTATGGACATAGCAGATATATCTTCATCGGTTGCTAAGAAGTCTACAAATTCTATTCTCTGCGGAGTACCAACATTAAAAAGTTGCAATAAAGAATCGGGGATTATGGCTGCGCCGATTTCTCTGCCAGCCACACCAACGTGCGGACAGTCGTCTGGCATTAAAACTTCTTTCCTTTCTGGACTTTTACTAGATACCATTCAACGAGCTAGTGACGAAAACGATAGTGGGTTCACAATTCCAAATGATTTAACCCGCCGTCATTCCCATCCGCACGAGGATAACTTACCTGCCACAACAACACAGTTGTTCACTAAACCTCAACAGCAACACCAACAGCATCAAGGAAAAAATCCGTTAACGCTAAAACGACAAGCAACAGCCAAATCGCAAAATCCCAGCTATTTGCATCATATTTCGAGATCATCTGATGCCAATACCAAAACTGCAACCGATGATTCACATTGTCCCGTTGATGTCCGTTTAATTGACTTTGCACACACTGCCTTTGTGCCAAGAAACGGATGTGGATTATTACCGTCACCACCGACTATGCCAATTCATCATGGTCCTGATGGAGGATTCCTAACTGGCCTTGATAGTCTCAACAGATTACTGAATGAAATCCTTGCTGAAGAAAAAATGATTTAAAAATACAAATTCAAAATCGCAAAGAGCAAGAAAACTAGAATCAATCATAAATTAATGCCGCTGGTCTACTTTGGGTTTAAAAGCAAATATCTTAATACTTCTAATAGGAAGAAGAAAAAAAAAAAAAAAAAAAGAAAAAAAAAAACATTAATAAGGAACGTTAAACAAATTACTGTGCAAAAGAAAAACAATTTATATTTTAATTTAAGAACAATTCAAACCACAGATTATTTTAATATATTCTTTTGTTCATCCCTTTTACGTAATGTAAAAATTTAAAATTACTTAAAACTCAAGACATAACATTTATAAGAAAAATATCACCACACAATATAGTAATGTATTTTGTAAAAAGATTTGAGAAGAAAAACTTATGATTCTTAATCGGAAAAAATTCTCCCTCTATAGGGACTATACCAGTATTTTTGCATAGATGTTTATTATTTGTTCAAAATTTTCCCTATTTTAGTAGGTTTTACATAAATACATATATATATATATTTACGAAAATAAAACAAAAAACATATTTTCTAGACGAAAATTTAAAGAATATATATAAAGAAAAAACTAAAAAAAAATGTGAAAATGGAAACAAAACGTTAATCAGGATAATTTTTATGTATTTAAATAATTTTCCCAGTAAAATATTTTACATTAGAATGAAGTAGAAGTAGTTGACAACATATTATCTATAAACTGCTTTCAAATTTCTAACCCCAAACAATTATTGACTCCCTGTTTTTCTCAAAAAAATTTGAGTGGAAAAGAAAAATAATTAAAACAACAACCTTCCAAAAAAGCAACAAATTTAGGTTTATTTAAGAAATGCTATTAAAATAATGTTTTAAACATTAATTATTAACTGAAACCAGATGAAAAACATTTTAAACTTAAAAATAAAATTGAAAACTAAATTGCAACACATAATGTTTTAAACAGTAGAATAGACATTTCAAAAACGATCGCTATATGGAACAAATGTGGAAAACAAATAAAAATAAGAAAATTAAATAAAGTATTAAGTTTTTATTACTCATTCACGCTAAAACGTGTTAGTAGAAAGCCAAAGGGTGAGTGATAACGAATTGCAGAATTGATATACGAGGTTATAAACGGTTCATATAAAGACCAATTGTGTGCACCATGCCTAATGGGCATATCGAATGTGTTTTCAGTTTGCTTTTACTGGCGGAATTTCTATTAAACTTCAGCACCAAAGGTTAATGAATTCATCTCAAGGCATGTAGCTTTTCGGGTTGGCAAAAAAGTATTTGGCGATTTTCAATAAAAATTGACAGAATTTTATTAATTCAAAAATTGTTTTATTTATCTAAATGTTGGCGCAAGGCTAATAACCTTGCCCGGAGGAACAAATTATTATGGAAAATTTAAAATTTAAGTCTCTTTTTTTTTTTTTTTACATTTCTGTATTTATTGACCATAAATGATTTGTTACAATAAGTAATACAGATAACTTATAATTATCTTAGCTTTAATCGTTTACATATACTTGTTAGTACATTTTTCAAACATTATTATATAGTTATATATTTCATGGGTGGACAAGATAGGAGTAGGTGGGGCTTCCTGGAAAAGGTCAGAAAACCAGGATATAATTATTTACTTAACCTATAACTAATTTGCTTAACTTAACTTAACTTAGCTTAGCCTAGCTTATCTAATTATTAAATCTATTATTATTACAATAAGTTAGAGTAGGGTGGGGCGGGAGGTATAGTGGTTGATGGGTGGAATTTGGGTTAGGGTGGGTACTATGAGTCGGGGATATGGGTTGGGGGAACACTTTCCGATTGGTCGTTGAAACGCAAGATATTAGAGAAGGGTTGTATATTACAATATTTAAACTGGTGAGGTGAGAGTTCAGTATTGTGGTATACGATCTCATTGGAGTTGTTGACCAACCTGCCAGAGGTGAAGAGAGTTCTGGTGTGGAGACAGTTCGGGTAGGCAGTTCGGTTGTCTGACGGAGTCGATGTGAGCGCATTTATTATCGGATTGGGATTATTAGGAAGATTTTCGATAAATTTGATGGACAGCTCGAGGAAGCGTCGATCTATACGTTCAATATTAGCGGCATAGTAGAGCGAACTACTGTTGTAATATTTGTGGGAGTTAGGATGTCGGTTGAGGCCAGTGATAAGTCTGAAGCATTTCCTTTCGAAAATGCGTAGCTTCTCCATTTGGGCGGGTGTGATATGGTACCATATCGGGCATGCATATGTGAGAGTGGGTCTGATTATTTGTTTGTAGATAAGTGATTTGACTTTGGAAGAGAGACCATTCGGTTTGTACATGACTTTTCTGCAGAGGTTCAGTTGGGTTGTGGCTTTACGAATCGTATTTTTAATGTGGGCGGAGAATGACAGATTGTTGGTAAAGGTTATACCTAGATACTTTAAGGTTTTGGAGGGTTTAATTATATTGTTATTTATTTTAATTCTGATTTTATTATGGCAGCGAAGAGTATTGTTTGTACAACTCGCGTTTCTGCCTTTAAAAACTATGAGCTGAGTTTTGGTTGGATTTAGTTGAATTCTCCACTTGGTAAAGTAGGCTGACAGGATTGGGAGATATCTGTTAATACAGTTTCTTGCCTCCTTGACAAGCTTGTTGCTTGAATAAATTAAGGTGTCGTCGGCATAGTTGAGCATTGTTGTATTGGGTAACAGTGGCTGCGGTGCGTCTGATGTATAAAGAAGGTATAGTAGTGGGCCGAGGATGGATCCTTGAGGAACTCCTGCGGTTATGCTATAAGGTGTCGAGAGAGTTGAGTTTATTTTCACCATGAACTTTCTATCAGAGAGGTAAGAAGCGAGAAGTTTTGTGGAGTGGATGTTTAATCCATACATTGAATGAAGTTTGTATAACAGTCCTGCGATCCAGACACAGTCGAATGCTTTAGCTATGTCTAGGGAGACACATACCGTTGGGGATTGGTTTTGGAGGTGGGTCGTCACATCATGTGTCAGTTTTAAGAGAGCATGACAAGTGGAGTGTTGTGAGCGGAAGCCAAATTGAAAGTTCGGAATGAGGGAGTTATCCCTGGCAAATGAGAGAAGATTTTTGTAGATTTTACATTCAAGAATCTTGCTAAGCGAGTTTAGCTGCGATATCGGACGGAAGTTATCCGGGTACTTGGAGGGCCCAGATTTGCTAATAGGGACGATCACCGCTGTTTTCCAACTTTTAGGGAAATGTGAAGCGTTTATTATGTGGTTGAGAAGAACGAGAATCGGGAGCAAGTTGCCTGGGTGGAGTCTTTTGAATAGGAGGTTAGGGATTCCATCTAGGCCAGTCGATTTTTTGTTGTTACGTGAAGTAATGACTTCGGATAGTTCTTCAAGGCTTAGGAATGTGTCGATTCCTACGGGGTGTGATGCTTTATTGCTTTCGGTGAATTCAGTAATAAATGGTGTGAGGGATGGCTCCAGTGAGCGTGGAATGTAATCGTTCACGGTATCGTGGAAATTTGTTACTGGGATGGTATCGTTTTGCTTATGGACTTTGCAGAAATGTTCAGCGAGACAGTTTGCTATATCAGTGTCCGACTGGACGATGTTATTATTAGTTGGGTGAATAAGATAATCTGTTCGAGGCTTGAGTTTGCGACCCGTTAGTCTGTTTATGTTTTTAAATAGATCGCGATTTGGTTTGATACTGTTTAAGGTGGATGTGTATGTCTGATTAGTGAAAACTTTTAGTTGTCCATTTATCAGGGAGGTCAATAGCTGGATCTGTTGTTTAATAAAAGGTGAGTAGCTAGTGTGCAATTTTCGTCGGAGTTGTTTTTTTATACGTAATAATTTTGTGAGTAGGTTGGGTAGGGGTTTTCCTAAGTGGTTATGAGGAACGATAGTGGGAGTATGGCTGAAGAGAGCATTTCCCAGTATTTGCTCTATTTGGGCCGCTGCTTGGTCAATTTGTGTAGGGGGCAGGTTAGAAGATTCCGGTAAAGAAGATTTTGAAAAGCTAGCAGCAATATCCTTATTGACTTTTTTCCAGTTTGTTTTGGTGAAATTTGGAATAGGATTCAGAGTGTAGAGTGGTTCAAGTGAGGGGATTTGAACCGAGGTGTGGACAGAGCCATGATCCGAAGGGAATGTGAATGACACTGTGGGAGGATTAGATGAATAGCTATCTGTAGACTTTAGGAAGAAATCGATTGTTGACTTGGTTGAGCTGCAAATTCGAGTAGGTTGCAACGGGCAGTCTGCGTAGACATATGGATGAAGTCGGAGGAGATCAAGGAGTTGGCAGCCGTATTTGTTGCATTTGATGTCATTAAATGCAGTATGTCGTGCGTTCCAGTCTCCTCCTATTATGAAAGGTGCTGGCAGAGACTGTTGGATTATTTGTGAGATGTCTGCACTAGGGAAGTTTGGTTCACGAGAAGGGTGAATGTATATGGAGGACAAGACCAGTACTTTATTATTTCGGCAGAAAAGTTTAACAGCCGTGTATTCGACACTAGTTATATTAGCAAATCTAATCTCAGCAAATTGGAATTTTTTATGTATTAGGATTCCCGTACCTCCATGAGGGCCAGAGGTTCGTGGGTTGGACACAAATGTGTAATTAGGTATGTAGACTCGAGAAGTGGATTTCAGCCAAGTTTCTGAAAGCAGAAGTATATCTGGGGAGAACTTTTCAACAAACAGTCGGAGGTGTTGTCTACGGGTGTGGGAATAAATGGACTCTGAGTTGAGGCAGATAAGGGTTAAGTTATACGTTAAGGGAAAGGATGTGGGAAGTTATTAAATTTAAGATCTGACCTTTTTTTTCCAATTCGGAACTGTGTTTTAAGGTTGGTAGTAGTGTCTCCAGGCTCCTGATGTATCCCAAGATATCCAGGTTGAGAACGTTGGGGTTGGGTTGTAATTTAAGTCTCAGATAAGTACCGGATACAAGGGTTGCCTCTTATGTTTCGGGATTTGGCAACCCTAGTGTTGCAATCCGGCAATTGACAGCTCTGTCGTAAAGTTGGACATTTTTGAGGTTATACGCACTCAGAACGTTTTGACATACGAGCGCTATTTGTGTTGTTTACAGCAACTTAAAAGATTCATCTCGGCCCAAAAATGGAATCAAATCGTCAACATTTTCGTGCGATTATTTTTTACAACTTTCGGCGTGGATTAACTCAGCAACAGTGCATGGGTGAACTTAATTTAATTTTTGGCGATGGAGCTCCATCAAGGACCAGTGTTTATCGATGGTATGGTGAATTCAATCGTGGTCGTAGTTCACTCCAAGATGAATTTCGTGAAGGTCGTCCAAAATCAGTTGTTGTTCCGAAAACCATTGATGCTGTGCGCGAACTGATATTGGAAGATCGTCATGTGACCTATCGTGAGATTGAGACAACCTTAGGCGTTAGTGGGACCAGCATACATTCAATATTGCATAAACATTTGACTGTCAAAAAAATTTGTTCGCGTTGGATCCCACACAATTTGTCAATCGCCCAAAAAAGCTCGTGTCAATTGGTTGAAAGAAATGCTCAAAAAATACGGTCGCGGTGCTTCGAAACACGTCTATGACATCGTGACAGGTGATGAATCGTGGATTTACGCGTATGAGCCCGAAAGTAAACAGCAGTCGACTGTCTGGGTGTTTCAAGATGAGCCAAATCCAACAAAAGGTGTTCGCGCACGAAGCACTTCCAAGCAAATGGTCGCCTGTTTTTTCGGAAAAACTGGACATGTCGCAACCGTACCACTAGAACAACGCAGAACAGTCAATTCTGAGTGGTACACAACCATTTGTTTGCCAGTTGTCTTCCAAGAAATCAGGAAAACCAACCGCCGAAGACGGATCACTCTTCACCACGACAATGCGAGCTCTCACACATCGGCTGCGACAACTGCATTTTTGAGCACCCAAAACATCGATTTGATGGGTCATCCGCCGTATAGTCCTGACTTGGCACCGAATGACTTCTTTTTATTCCCGTACGTAAAAAACAAACTGAGAGGTCAACGTTTTTCGACACCTGAAGAAGCGGTTGCTGCATTCAGAATGCATGTGTTGGAGATCCTCAATCAGAGTGGCAAAAGTGCTTCGACAATTGGTTCAAACGCATGCAAAAGTGTATAGATCTTCATGGGGAATATTTTGAAAAACAATAAAGTGATTTCCGATGATCAATATTTGTTTTTGTTCTCTAATCCCGAAATATAAAAAGCAACCCTCGTACCGGTGGAGAGACTTGTTAAATAAGGCCAATACCGATCCCGGTTGTAATGCCGCTAATGATGATGATGTAAATGTTGTCCGTTTTTCTCGACCGCATCTTGCTATTTTTCAACAAGAATCATTATTCCTATCGAATTCCTGGGTTTTGTCTTCGAAAAACTGGAAGGCTAGTAAGTGTTCCAGAGATCGAGATAAATGATAATCTGATTGTGCAATGTCAAGATATTTCCCAGCCACGGTCTCTGAATTATTGCTGGTTCATCAACATACAGTGGTGGAAAAAATAATAGAAACAAGCTTGTTCTTCGACATTAATCATTAAGAAAAAATGTATTTGGGGAAAAATAAGAATTAAAAATATACTAATTTTCAATTCAATTCAATTTTATTTGGTAGATAATTACATTTATGGTATATTTTACAACTAGTACTTAAGAGATTTAGGATAGCAATTCCTTTACAACTATAATCTTAAATCTATATAATGACAGTAGCACAATTTTAATGAATAACAAATAATAAATTAAGGGAAAACTACAATAAAAAACCCTTATTTGAATCTTAAGACTAATATTGCACGGGCTTCCGGTTATTTTGTATAGTAATGACCTCGATATAATTTTCATAGACATAGGTAGTGATTTAGGATAACGCAAGACGGGAAACGAGAACATTGTCAGAAAAAGAACTATTGACGAAGAAGTTTCGATTGATTTTGTCAATAAGGAACTCTACCGGTTTAACGTTAGCGTTTGGGGGATTTAAATTATATAACTTTGGCGAAGTTGGGTATTATCGCCGGAGGAAGTGTTCCGCCGACACTGTCCAATACTTAACACGGGGCGAATGACATGCTCTACCAGCTCTGTCCACAAAAAACAAAAGGCCGGAGCGGATGCCGTCATCAATTAAACACAACACATTTTAGTTTCAAGACTCGTTTATTGTACACAATTCAAAACCGCAAACCACTGTGACGACCGACACACGTTAAACTAAACTTTCACTTTTAATTTTCATTTTAAGTCGCGGTTACTCCCGACACCGTACCTCGTCTCGCGCACCTCCTCCTTCGGATTCCTAACCTTGCCCTTTCGGCTTGCGTATCTTTTAGGTTCTTTCCTATCGCTGTTCGATAAAAGACTATGTCGTCTCGTTGACGATTGAAATCTGACTAACCATCTCCATCCAAAAACCAAAACCTGATACAGATCGTATCTACGTCTGCCAGAAGAAATCTTTCATTTCATCCGCTAACAGAATTTTCCACAGTATCTGTTAGCGGCATGTTATTAATGCCCATGGGTAATTTAGGTGCCTGAAAAGGAGAAAGTCCCTCGACGCATACATCCTTATATCATCATCACCATCCGTGGTGGTGATCGAAGTTCGGATCGACGCTTGTCGATTGTGTGCCGCCTATATTTGCATAAAACATCTGGCGCACAGAACGGAGATGATTGTTCGGGCGTACAGCCCGTGGTTGTTTGCCTTTTGTAAACACAACCGAAATCCATTAGATCCTTCTAATGGGTGTGAAATTCTTACAAAGGAATCGTGGGACCGGAGTATTTCCTTTGTTGGCGTTGGTCTTGTAAATCTTCCGAATTATCTTGTTGTGATAATTACGGTTGTTTACAATTTTGGCAGCGGATAGGCGATATGCTTTCTTGCATTTAGCTGCCAGCGTATGCATCCGTTGTTCGGTCTATCTACCGAAAATGGTAATTCCTTGGAAACATCGTGCAGATGTTTAAGATGGGAGATCTGTATGCGATGCTTGCTGCATTTGACGCATTACTTAGAAGCGATGCTTTAGCTGCCTTTTTGAATTCGGCAGAATACCATCTATGGATGCGTTGAACTCGATCCTGAAAGTTTTTGAACGTTAAGTTCCCTGTTTTTTTTTTGATGTCGGGTTCAACATTGTTGCAGCTTCCTATGCCCTTGTTACAGGTCTGATTAGGAGCTTTGGGGATACGTGTCTGTGGGCACATGTAATGGATAAGGTAAGTAAGTTCCTTGAAGGTTTGGAACCTTACCTGGGCGGAATTGTGCGTTCGTAGGACGCTACAAGCGTTTTCATGTAGTTCATGTGTCGAATAATGCCATGGCAAATTCAGCAACATTTTCAGTGTTTTATTTTGACACCGTTGCAATTTTATTTTGTGTGTGCGAGCACAATTACACCATACAGGGGCCCCGTACCGGAGTATAGCTTGAAAAATGGTTTTAAATATTATAATTTTATTTTCGATGCTAAGCTTTGACTTTCTACACACTAATGGATACATAACTCTTACTGGTCGGTTGGGACGAGGCCGCCCGCCCCGAGGAGCGCTGAAGGCCTGGCGGTCTGAGATGGCCTGTAGGGTAGATGGCGACAGGATGATCCTTTCCACTGAAGGCGCCCGGTGACTTTTGTGGGTACGGGACCGGCCAATTGATCTGGGTCGGAGTTGTAAAGTCGCAACCCACGATCAATGGCCACGTGATGGCTTGTGATGGGTCTCGCTGCATCGAGACCGGTGGTGGTTACAGGTACTGCGCACGTTGGCGCCCGTCTGGAGTAAGTGGCCGGCGGGATGCGGCCGTTGCTGTAGTGATGTTGTCCCGTCGATGGCGGTAGACCGGACATGCAGCAGGGTGTGATGTCTCCGCTGGCATCGACGGCACGTCTTGCTGGAGTGGCAGTCGCGTAGGCGGTGGTGACCCAAGCAATAGACGCATAAGTTCCGTTCGTGTGCGAAGGACTTCCGACGGCCAGGTGTGAGCCCTCGCAAGCGTAAATGGTGTGTGAGGCCCTGCAGAATGTGCAAGCGCCCTGTTGCCTTACGGGTGTCGGCGGTGTTTTGTGCATCGGGACACTGGGCTGGCTAGTCATCGGGCCGGCTACTGTTGCTGGAACAGTCGAAGGCGGTTTTGTGGGAGGCATTGGCGTTGGATCTGGCACGGATCCTACGTGCGCCGTGCCCACTGCTTGCTCTGGAGTCCGTGTGAAGGTAGCCAGTTCCTCTGGGTCGGAGTTGTAAGTTCGCAACCCACGAGGAACGGCCATGTCATGTTGTGCCCCACAATGCGTGCGCGGCATCGTCCTCTGTGGGGGCTTCGGCTGGTCGATCATCGGGACCTTGAATAGGTTGGGCTTTGGGCAGGCGGCACTCTGGTCGGCGGCCTGCTCACTCTTATCCACTGTTCTGGGGTGCGGTTCCCTTTGCTGGAACATGTCAACCGTTGACAGCTGCACTGGGGGCAGCTCGCTGAGGTGGAGGCGATTGGCGCTGTTGGCCATGGTTGGGGAGGCTGAACCTAGCGCGTACTGAGCCTCGAGGAGCTTCGTCTGTTCCTCGAGGTATATTTCTTCGGTTTCGCCGAAACAATCCTCCGCGAAGTACACGTATTGTAGATAGTCCTGTGTCGCCGTGACGAAGATGCCGTAGTGCCGCTTGGAGAAGGCTTCCCATTCGGCGCGGAGTGCATGTTTGGTTGCCTCGATTGCTGTCGGACTTGGTTGTCCCTTGTCCTGCAGGTTGAGGAAGGTGCGAGCAATGGTGTCCTGTGCCGCGAACTGACCGGCGATGAGTTCCTCAATCGTGGTCGGTTGTTGTGTTGGAGCAGATGTCAAAGGCACGTTGGTTTGAACTATCGTTGTAGAAAGTTCGTCATCCGATTCTTCATCTTCGAGGATGCATGTAGTTCTAACTTTAGTAGACTCAGGTATGTGGTGAAAACCTGTATGATCTCTTCCAACCGAGGAATGTCGTCGGTCGAGATCTTTGGTGTTCCGCCGCCCGAGGAATGTCGTCGGGGAACCGTTGTGAAAGTTGTCGCCGTCGCCGCCGCCACCACTGTCGTTACCATTGTAGGCTCCGTTACGCATAGTATGATGGTATGTATAATCTCTTCCGAGCGAGGAATGTCGCCGGTCGAGATCTTTGGTGTTCCGCCGACCGAGGAATGTCGTCGGAGAACCGTTGTGGTGTTTCTCCGATGTCTTTGCTAGCATTCGCTTCTGCACTGGGCTTGGCTTCGGGAGATCGTCTTCTCCCTTTACTCTGGAGTGATGGGTGGGCGATTCGTTCTTTTGGCTGGTTGTAGCGGTGCGGCATCTTCTGCATCAGTATCCAGATCCGACATATCGATTGGATTAGGTGGTGGGCCCGGTGACACACCAGGCGTCCACTTTCTTAGCTTTTGTCGGTTTCTTTTCAGCTTCTTCGCGTTCAAGCCCTTCTCTTCTTTGTGCCTGTTTGCTTCCTCAATGGCTTGACGCAAACGTTCCACTTCGGCTACTTGACGGTTAAGCGCTAAACGTTCTGCTTCTGTTCTGGCACGTCCTCGGCGTTCGGCCAATGCAGCCTTTGTGATTTTCGCCTTGGAGACCGCTGATGCCGGCATTTCGTTTTAGTTCACTTCGGTGCTATCAGTATCACTGCGCTTCGAAATAGCTTTGGCAATTGTCGATTTAGTTTCCGTGGCTAAATCTTCTGGTGCACTATCTTTATGATTTTCGCAAATGAAATTCGATTAATTTGGTATCGTTTGATGAAATGCTGTACAATTAAGTGAAATAGTTGATCCTATTACGAGCAGAATTGCATAATGGGCACAAATTTCGATAAACTTCACTCCAAACAAATTGCAGTAGATTACGAATACAATAATTTCGTTATGCCATGAACGACTGTTCTCGTTTCACTTTTCGTAAGTCGGTATCACATGCAATTATTTATAAATTTGCACTTTCATAACTGATCGAACACCTTTACCATTTTTTTGATAACTCTTGAAACTCTTTGACACTTTGTTTTTGAAAACAAATATTCCTAATATTATTTCTGCTGCTGCGTATTTTCAACTTGAACTATAATCTTCATGAAGATGAGGTTGGGTTTGAAGAAAAGAACGACCAGTGACGATTGTGGAATTTTCAACAGGCGCAGAGCGTACTTCGTCTGCGTTGCTGAACCTTTATCGGTTTTGAATCCACTGCGCACTGCACTTTGTTAAACCAGTCGATTGGTTGAAATTGTTTCTTGGGAAACTAAGCTTTGGTTGTATTCGATGACGTATGTAAATTTTACCTTCAGCTGCACTTTGTTTCGATAATTGCAGCATTCGTTGCTAATGCAATTGTTGTTTTGATTGTTGAGCTGCAGCTGTATTGTGCCGCGAACTGAGCGGCGATGAGACGATCCAATGCTTGTTGGATCCGGCTCGAAGGACCAGAAAGGGTTGATTGAAGTGATGCCGGACGAGGAATGTCGTCCGTCGAGATCCCATTTGATGATGATCTGGTCCGGCTCGAAGGACCAGAAAATCTTACGGGAATGTTTGGAGTTGTCCACTGCTTCCGTGTAGAGAGGAACCCGATGAAGCTGGCAGCAGATTCCGGAAGCACAAGAAAAACCCAAGTGAACTCAAGGTGGATTCTTCATTGTCTAAGTCGGATGCGACTTGGTTAACAATTTCTTAACAACGCACAACGATTCAATTTCTCTAATACAATGACTCGGGAGGTGTGGCGTTATAATAGCTGGTAGCAGACTGCCTGGTGGGCATAACTGCCAATTCAAAGAGGGACGCTATGACCTCATCGTGGGGACATTCGGCCAGTTGGTGCCAGCTGCTGCGTAACTGGTATACACTGCGAATGTACTAGATTTCTCCAGTACATTCCAGCACATTCAATTGCCAATCCGCAACACTTACGACTTTGTTAATTTTGTCAATTGTGGTAGTGATATGTTTTTGAAAGATAAGTTTTTTATCTAGAATAATACCTAGATATCTACAGTCTTCGGACCAATCAATATCAACTGCACACATACTGAGTTTAGTGCCATTTGGTAGGTAGCAGAGTTTCCTACATCTCGAAAACCAGACAGCTTGTGTTTTATTACCATTCATTTTTATTTTCCATTTCCTGTAATACACTGCTAGTTTGTCAAGAGCTGCTTGCAAAGAGTTGTAGACATTAGTGAATAAGGCACCCGAAGAGAAAATGGCCGTATCATCGGCAAACATAGCTACCTGAATGTTTTCACCTAGACATGGTAAATCTACGACAAACAATGTGAATAATATGGGACCAAGGACCGAGCCTTGGGGTACACCATAGTGGATTTGGTGAGTAGAGGATATGTCGGTTCCTACACTCACAACATATTTTCTCGAACGAAGAACGCTCTGGATAATTTTGATAAGCGGCATTGGCAGCTTAAGCTTCAGTAGCTTATAAATCAAGGCATCGTGCCATACCGTATCAAAGGCTTTTTCGATGTCTAGAAGAACCAGACCCGTTGACTCCTTGTCGATGAATTTACCAGCTATGTGGTTTTTAATGCGCAAGACTTGGTGGATTGTGCTGTGACCACTACGGAAACCGAACTGAAAGTTTGGTAAGATGTTATTGGCTTTCACAAAACTTTCCTTAATGATTTTTTCTAAGAGCTTACTCAGACAGCTAAGTAGACTAATAGGTCTGTAGCTTTCGGGGCTGTTCTTCGGCTTGCCGGGTTTCGAGATAGGTATTACTTTTGCTGTTTTCCAACAGTTCCGAAAATAACAATTCTTAAGACAAGCGTTGACAATGAACGTTAAATAGTTACTTGCTTGTTATCAATTCTTTAACTTTGCTGATATTAGTTGCGTAAGTACTTTCAGCTGGTGTTTGAGAAAGTACATGGATAGTGTTAGCAACTTCAGCTTCAGTATACGCGTCGCTTAGATGCATAGATATGGAGTGATTCTTTCTAAACGTGTTAGCAAGTAGGTTCGATTTCTCCACTGCAGAAATAAACAACTTGTCGTGAACTTTAAACGGAGGAATACTTGACCCTCTCTTTTTCATAATTTTTGATATTTTCCAGAACGGTTTGCTTGCTTTGTCAAGAGAGGAAAGGTGTTTATTCCAATACTTGTTCCTATATGTTGAGATTTCGTTTTTAATGATATTATTTAAGACTTTAACATTACGAGGGTTGCCTCTTATGTTTCGGGATTTGGCAACCCTAGTGTTGCAATCCGGCAATTGACAGCTCTGTCGTAAAGTTGGACATTTTTGAGGCTATACGCGAATCAAGAAAACAATCGATTCTATAACGCAGCCATTTTCTTCTTTCAGAGTTTCGTAGCCTAATCAGATGTAAGATATTTTCAGGAAGCGGTGCCTTATCAACTGGAGCAGTGGAACATTTAGGTATCGCAAGATCGGCCGCTCTATGATAACAGAAACAAAATTGTTACATAGGATATCAATGCGCTCGCTGCAGATTATAGAATTTAGGCTGGTATCACCTAGAACCAAGTTCGTGTTTATATATGATTTATAACAATTCCAGTTGGCGGCGGAATAGTTGTGGTATAAACTGGTACGATTTACAGCTACTGTATGATTCACTGTGAGGCTGAACGGAAGGTGGCCTGAACTTAACGCATTTAGAGTTAATGGTACTGTGCAGTAATTTGGAATATTAGTGATATATAGATCAAGAGTTGAGGGGTTCTTGTTAGCACTCGCTGGGATATAGGTGGGGAGAAGTGGATAAAGTATGGAAAAACTTGGGGTGGATTCAGTAACATTTAGTAAAATGTTACCCCGGCAGTTTGCCCTAAGACAATTCCACGACTGATGTCTGCAGTTTAGATCACCACCAATAATTACCTTGTTTCAAATGTTGAATCTATACAGTTTATGCAAATCCCACTTAAAGTAAATAGATTTCTCAATGTTTCTATTTCCTCCAGGGAAATAGACCGAAAAAAGACTCGCCTTGGAGTTGTCACTTAATGTTACATCTATACTAATTTCCTCAATTAACTTAAGGTGCAATGAAGGACGCAAGGAATGTTCTATACATTTTTTCACAACAATGGCGACACCTCCACCACTAGCATGTACCCTGTCTAGGCGATAACATATGTAATTCTGATGTGAGAAAGAAATGTCTTGTTTGAGCCAGGTTTCTGAAACAAGTGCAATGTCAATATTGTGACGCATATGACAATCATCATCATCATCATCACCGGCACTACAACCGGGAACAGGTCTTGGCCTTATTTAGCAAGTCCTGAGGCTTGTTAAATTTTCCATAATGATTTGTTTTTTCCGGGCAATGCCATTAGTCTTGCGCCAGAGGCTCCCCGACGGGGAATCGAACCCCGGTCTCCCGCGTGACAGGCGAGTATACTAACCACTATACTATAGAAGAGCTCATATGACAATCAGTACTAGAATATTCTAGAGAGTCCGAAACAGAGTACTAGAATATTCTATAAAGTAATGGAAAACTGAAGACCGTGAACAGTAGAATATTCAAGACTATGGAACGGACGGAAACGAAACGCCGAATCAGAATAAAGAAACGGTATAAATACGTCGCACACACAGATCATGGAGATGAGTAAGAAGTAGAAAGTGAAGCAAGCGATAAGCGCGAAAGTAGAGAGTAAGAAGAAGAAAGTGAAGCAAGCGATGTCTCGAGTGAGAAGTAAGCAGTGAAGAAGTAAAAGACGCGATAAGTACGGAAGCGATAAGTAAAGAAATCGTTAAGTGTACGGTATAAGTAACGGTTGTTATTACGGACTAATAAAGTGTTATATTAATTCAAAATCGATTTAACGGCTCTTATTTATTCAAAATAATTAATCTAGCGAACCCTAAGCTCGCTACAATATTAAAATTTATCAAGAAACTAAAAAATGCATGCTTTTTGTTTTTGATGCTTCTCGCATTCCAAGTTATGATGTTAAGAGAGTTTCTTAACATGTTTTTTCCGAGTATATGTACTTAATAGCTAAGGGAGTAATGACGTTAAATTGGTCAGCTTTAGTTTGACAAGCACTAAGCTTGGTTACAACTTCATTAAGAAGAGAGTTTATCTCGCTAAATGAGAACAAATTATCATTAGTTATAGTTTCAGACGGATTTTTCTTCATGTGTGTCGTATCACTGTTGGAAGGTTGCTGGGTTTGATGGAGGCCAGAAGGAGGTGAAGGTTGACGCACAGATCGGGGTAGTGGAGGAAAATGATCAATGGATAATCGGTCGGGCGGTGGCTGCTGTTTGTCGCTCGGAGGTTGTAGGAACGTTGTATTTCCTGTACCACGTCCACGTGGGGATAATTTGCGGCGAATGTCTACTGCTTTCGGCTTATGCATTCTGGATCCGTGGATTTATGTGGCCCACTACAATTTGCACACTTGATGACCTCATTCGTTTTGCAGTCGGATGTTTTGTGGTTTCCCGAACAGATTGCACAAAAGCTATTTATGTGACAATGCATCGAGCCGTGACCGTAAAACTGGCAATTGTGACATTGTGTGACCTTACCTGGATGATGTTTTTCAAAGTCCCAGCGAACGATGTTTTTGAACAAGGTAGAGTAGTTCCGTTTTAGTTCGATTAATTTAACAGTACCGCGTTGAATATAGACGATGTACAAGTAGTGTTTGTACAGGGCTTTTGTTGACGGATTTAATGTGATGGTTTTAACATCTAGGCACTTAATCTCGAGTGCAATTAGTTCATTTTTTACTATATCGTTGCTAATTAAGTCTAATCCGGATAACACTACTTTTAATAGACGATTTTCCTTATGCGAGTGGGTAAAAAACTCACATTTTAACCGTAAGAGTTCGGTTCTGATTTTGTTATATATGTCCATTGTTGGGGCACATATTTTTTGTCCAAGCGATATGTTTTTAATTAAGTATTTGTCTATCTTAATGTTGCTCAAAATATCACGCACTTTAGCACTAGTAGTTTTTAACACCACAATTGGCGGAACGGTTTCTTTAGGAAGTTCTGCGCACTGTTCGTCATTGGTCGGATCCATTTCAGGAGAGTCTTCCATCAGACTTTGAAGTGGTTGAAAAAAGTTAGTGTTTGAACACATTTTAGATTTTTCTAGCACTTTATTGTTCACTTTTGAAAGTTTATCGGGAGGAGTTTGGCCTCCAATAACGGGGTCGTAACGCAACCGTTTGCGCTTAATTTTGTTTAACACACGTGGCCCAGGGGCCATAACTGAACGGTTTTAACACTTGTTCAAATTTTATGTATGCGGAAAACGAGGCAAAGAAAACAGGATAATGACAATTAAATTGTGATAATTATTGTGAAAATAACGGTTGATTAAGATAAATCGCATGAACAAAACTGAGCGACAAGTTGATTTGAAAGTCAGGCTGGCACTCAAAAATATACTAATAGTTTGGGTTGTTACGTGCGGCTTCCGCCATCCCCATCGTTTGTTTAGTTTTTAAATATAATAAAATAGTAGATGGTATGGTGGTGTAAAAACACACGATCCACATGTTGAATGTACGAACGTACTTTTGTTCGATTGTGGATCGTGTGGAAGCTGGGTCCCTTTTCGGGGTGGATGGAGATAGAGAGAGAGAGAGAAGTTTGTTTTAGTGAGCTTAGCTGTAGAAAGAACAGCAAGTTTTGTTCCGTTTTTGTTTTTGAGAAGAAGAAGTCAAGAGCCGGAGGAAGAAGAATAAGAGCGCCGGTTATTCGATGAACAAAGAAAGATTAAAATAAAAAACTGTACAAGTAAAGAAACGAAATTGAAAAAGTAAAAGTTGATTCAATAAAAATTGTACAAATCAAGAAACGAAATTGTAAAAGTGAAAGTTGATTAAATAAAAATTGCACAAGTAAAGAAACAAAATTTGAAACTTTCCTGAAACGACGTGCGTTTAACAATTTGTCCGGAGAACCGGAACATTATCGGAGGTCCCAAGATCTGTAGATCAATTTACCAACTTGGTACACCAGACCACAGAGAGGATTCATGTTGGGAGCGAATGTGGAAACATCCCCAGAGGAGTTGCTTTAGTTTCGTGGAGAGACCGTAATGCTTCGAGGCGGGAATAACGACGGAAATACTGGATGCCCCACGCAGGAATAAAGACAGGTAACCAAATATATATATTACAATATCTGTGGCGGTAAACGTCACAGGGTGCACTGTAATACATAAAAGAAATACTAAATTTTTAATAAAAAAACCGAGAAAGAGTGAAAAAAAATATTGATTCCGGTTTTCCTTGGATTTGCCTGGAAAAATAATATAAACAAATTAGTTTTTTGTTTGTGTTTTGTGAAGAATTAATTTACAGTAAAATTGTTTCATATCCTTTTAACACTTAGTTAATGCATCTTTGTTTTCAATGAATGCTTCGCATCTTCGTCCCAGAATTGACTAGTTTGGTATCAGTCGTGGGTGGTATAGACTACCATTCATCTTTTATTTTGGACCAAAGTTCTTCCTTATTTTTGGCTTGCAGTCTCCGATCTTGCGATTAAGAATACCGCATAGGTGTCGGGGAGCCTCCGGCGCAAGATTAATGACCTTGCCTGGAAAAAAAACAAATCATTATGGAAAATTTAACAAGCCTCAGGACTTGCTAAATAAGGCCAAGACCGGTTCCCGGTTGTAGTGCCGATAATGATGATGATGATAGGTGTTCTATTGGGTTTAAATCAGGGGACTGCGATGGCCACACTATGGGTAGATTAGTATATGTGCCGTCGTTGGCAACGGTTCTACTTCTATCCCAATAAGTTACCCCCATGGGTTTTCATCAATGTGGGGTAAAAGTTCCGCTTTCGGCTTTGTTATCACTGGAGCTGACGATCACCTTGTGGAATGCACTCGCCGTGGATGCCATTCCAAAGTTCGAAACATTTTACTTTTGTAAACGATCGCTGCCTCGAGACATACTGGTTCTATTGGGCATCTTGTCGATGGTCCTTTCTATATCACTATAATCACGACTATCGTAGTGCAGTGAAACGACACATACTTAATAAAGGCGGATTAATTAGCGAAGAAGTAGCAAAAGGATAAACGTCAAGGAATTTCAACGGCGAGCAATGTACTTCCCGATTAAGTCAATTCTAAAACCCGTCGAATGAGTTTTAAACTGATTTATTTATTTCATTCGGTATTATTACTAAAACACAAATCGGATAACTCAAGTCTGGGGTCAGGTTTGGTTGATTTAAAACTGTTGATGATGCACATTATCTATCGTCTTTAATTTCCGTTCTCGCGCACCATCGCCCTCAATAGTACTTTGTTCGGATCGTCTTTTCGTTTATTGTATACAAAATTTTGGAACTGTCTTGGGAAGCTCTTAAACAGAACTCTTTCGTTTGCGCGAGACAAATGAACAAAAGAAAATAATACACTGCGTAGACGTTATCGGACGCGCAACAACACTAGCATCTTCACTCCACCCTCAACTCACGTTTTTCGTTTTACGTGGAGGCCCGACTTGCCTCCACGGAATCTGTTGAACGATTAAAGATATCGAAAGATAATTTCATCTTTCGTTTGCGACACAATGGGATGATTCTCCTTGTATCGGTCCCAGCACAAGGGCGCGAGACACACACACGATGATCGCTGCTGCTGCTCATCGTGTGTGTCCACAAGTATGCGGACCGTGGATCGATCGAATCTACTAGGGGAACCCTAGCTGGCATGATAGCAGCTGGTGCACATATTTCGACATAGGGGTTGAAGTGTTTGCACGATCAGCGACTGTGTAAAGTATTTATGCTGATCGTGCGCATGTTGGTGGCATCTCCACGTAGTCGAATTCTCGATGGTAACTTTCCATTTTGAGAACTCGACTTGCTTGCTCAGCCATATGCCTTCATGTATTTGTCGGTCGGATGACCGATCGATGTAGGCATGGATGCAAAGGAAAAGATAAAATATTTCCTACATGTGTGCGGCTGGCGCGTAAAGGTATATCTCCTAAATATTGTTCGGGCAATGCTGGTTGCTAGATGGTGCAACCAAATTGCTCTTACGTGTGGAAGATGCCTATTACATGATGGAAATCGAACTGAGACATGTTCAATGGATCGGTTCGGTTCATGTTGGTTGCGTGGTGATGCAACCAAATTCCCCATAAGGAACATGCCTGTTTGGTGCTGACGGATTTAGCACCAGCAAATATTGTGATCTTATTCGTTTCAAGGCTTTATGGTTCAACTATAAACAGGTGAGTTCTTGCTTTCCAGGTTTGTATGGGACGATGATTCTTGGCGTTCAAGGGAACCGCCACAACTTCATAACATCGACTTTGTTTTGAAGAAACCATTCTTTAGCCAATTTTGAGGTGTGGTTGTGGTCATTATCCTGCATAAACTCAGTCAATCAGAAAATGGTAGAATAATGGTGTTTAAGATTTCTACATAATCTTTAGGATACACTTTGTCATTTATAAGAAAGATTGGACCAACACCAGATGCCGAAAAGCACCCCAAAATCAATAAATTACCTCCACCATATTTCACTGTCTTTTTCGTATACTTTGGATCGAATTCTAAATTCATTGGTCGTCTTAGGTACATTTTTCCATCGGAACCGAACAAATTAATCTGGGTTTCATCCGACCATAAGATGTTATTCCAATTCGCACGGTGGGGGTGTTTTGTGGCAGAAACGAGTCTCTGCTTTATATTTTTCTTGCTCAAGCGTGGAACTTTTCTGGGACTTTGTGGGGTACGATTGTGTGTCTAACACGACACTGGCACGTTCTTCAGTAGGACTTTCACAGTGTTAATCCGTACGTGCGTGTGATAATCCAAGGATACGGTTGAGATGAAGCAGCAGAATGTAATGCACGCCAACACGCTAAGTGAGTACGCAACGGTGGCATTTCCACGAGTTAAAACTGTGTGCATTATAAAATCGAACAATAAAAACTTGCTGACCGAACGGAATTGGAATGGATCTAATTTAAAATCAAACTAGTTTTAACTCTTTAATGGGAATGGTTGTCGATACTCAAATTACCGACAGACGCGTTTTTCCTTTTGCTTGGAGCCCGAGCGTGTGCAACAGCGTGCGCACGCTGCGATAGTTGGGTAACGACTGACTGAAAAAGGGTTGAGGATGGGTAATTTAATTTTTGCACACAGGACAACCAATAGAGATCATACTTCTGCTCTCTCGTTGCCACGCCCGTCGATGTGTGACGAATACACCGGTTAATTCGGTGGTCGACGAACATGTGAGAATGAGAGAACAGAAACACAATGTGCAATGATCTCGGGGTGGGTTTGGATGTGTGTGCATGAATCAATACAGCTCTGAGGATAACCCATTGACCTAATACAGTGAATATGGTGATCTCAGAGTGCATTGAACTGTAGGAAGACAGAACTGTGAAGGAGAGGAAAATTTAGCTGGTGCTATTCACCTGCGAAAAGAGGACATTGATCGCCAGCGAATTGAGTGTCTGGAGAAAGTGAATATGACGCCGAATTGGCTAGGGAAACTGATCATGGGAACTAAATTAAATGCCTTGATAATTTTCCCAGCGGTTACATGATTATGCAACCGCGTCGTTTGATCAGACTATGCCGTTGCTAACCGACATGATGCGGTTTCCGGTGGAAATCTCATGGGTTAGCGAAATGGGGTTGCCGTATGGCGAAAAGATAGCTAAACTCAATTATGCATTATCTGCATAGGATAATGAGTTTAGCTATGCGTCCCTTTAACATGATTTACAGGTGGAATAGCTTATAAGGGGAATAAGGATAGAAACGACGCGCTGAAAGCAGTCGAAATAAGGTATGAAATTGTGGGTTGGTTCTCCATGTGGCATAGAGAACCCCCACAACTTCCAGTCACCCGCGAACTCTCTTACAGAGAACACCAGTTTAACAGTGCGCCAGTTAAAAAGTGAAGTGACTACATATTTAAAAAGTAAAAGTATGTCAAAAGCAATTTTTGACAACAAATACAATTCCTAAGAATTCACAAACAAAAGACAACAAGGACACACCAGTAAACTAAATATTAATGTAACAAGCGCGACAAACAATAAATATACTCGAGTTCACGCCAAAAGTTTAAATTCAATAGACATGTGGTGACCAAATTAAAACAGTGAAGATAGTCAAAACAATGAAATTCAGAAACCAAACAAAACAAATAATAAACGTAAAAACTTAATTGTAAATACTAAGTGAATTAAAAACACATAAATTAAAATAAAACCTAAAGCAAATGTGCATATTGCAGTGAAGTGCGAAAAATAGAATAATAATCAACTATAAGAAACATAATATATCACCTCGGTCGCAAGCGCAAAAAACAAAAATTAAAATATATTGCTCGTTAAGCAATCTGTATTTACCAGGTGTACCGGTATAAATGCATTAAATAAAATCAAAATAAGTGCATATAAAAACAGTTGAGTGAGGTGCAAAAAGTGTTCGAGACAATAAAAACAAAAACAATAAAAAGATAACACAAACGCGAAAATTAAAACAAACAATATATTGCTTGTTAAGAAAGCAATCTTTAAATCGTCGTTTGGCGCGAGTGCAAGCTTACTGACTCTTAGCAGGCGGTAGGCGAGTTCAACTCAGCTTGCAGGAGAAATCAACTCGCCGTGGTTCAAAAGGTCGAATTTGTTTTTTTTTAATGAAAACAAACTGGAAAGAACCAGAATGAACACGGAGGACGATAAAAACACGACAACGCACAAACGAAAAGGCGCCCCGAAAAACTCCATTGTGACGCGAAGCAAAACCGCGAAATTGACGATGGATAAAGGAGATCAACAATTGGCGGACGACAGTGAGCTTCCCTTCCCCTCCAATTTTAACATATATGGGGCAAATAATTCATTCGCTTCTCTTGCATCCTCAGAGTCTGAGGATGAAGAGGAAGAGATAAGTGAATTGGAGGCGAAACTGGCGATGGCAAGAGCCCGATTACAAGAGAGACGCCGAAAGAAAAAAATAGCGGCGCTCGAACAAGAACAAAACCAGCAACAACTACAAAAGCTAAAGCCAAAAGTCGGCCAACAGCAACAATTTCACCATCAACAGCAACATCAACTTCAACATCAGCACCATCAACAGCAACAGCAACAGCAACAATCAACACAAAAGCGATCAACGAACCAGCAAGCAACACAGCAGCAGCAAAGCAACAATAACAGCGGAAAAATAAAGATGCCACCAATCAACACCATAGATGTTGACTGTAAGGAATTGGTAAGTCTTTGTAAGCTAGCCATAGGTAACAATTTTGCAATTAAAAGACTGACGGGTAACAGGCACGCCATTCAAACATATACGGTGGCAGACCACAATGTGTACGTTGTCAAAGGTTTGGTCACTCGGCGGCTAACTGTGAAATGCAGCGCCGTTGCGTAAAATGCGGAAAGGACCATAAGGCAGAAGAATGCCCTCTGGGAAAAGAAAGGGTAGAAGACAAAGCCCTTCTAAAGTGCGCAGTGTGTCGGAATGAGGGACACCCCGCTAACTATCGAGGATGTCCTAAATTCCGAGAAATAATGGCAAGAAGTGTGACCCGGCAAAAAAACACAGAGCCAGCTCGTACTACAACAATGCCCGTAACATCGCAGCGGTCGTACGCACAAGTTGCTTCGGGTGGGAGAACACCAAATCAGGCTACATCACAGGTAGCCACAAATACTCCCACACGGACTGAAACAACACCTCAAGCGGACGTTTTCGCAATCCTGCTCAATCTGCAGAGACAGATGACACAGCTACAAAGCCAAATAAACGAGATCTACTCGCATTCGCCCAGTCTAAATAACAAGTCGATATAAACCCTCTAACCACAACATCAATAAAAGCTCTTGTCGTGAATGTAAATTCACTAATAAGAACTGAGAGAAGAGCCAATCTTTTTAACCTGTTGCAAGAGGAACAACCTGATGTACTTCTGGCGGGGGAAACAAAGTTAAACCAGAGACATAAGATAGGACATAAAAACTACGATATTATACGAAGAGATCGACCTAACTCCTCTCAAGGGGGGGGTGTCGCAATTTTTATTAGAAAAGGGATCCCTCATAAAGTTATATATAGTGGAGAAGTGCGCAGGTTCCGGGTGCTGGAAGCCTGTATCGTCCGCATACCCCTTCAGCAAGGAAGGGGTTTGTATGCGATTGCGGTCTACGCACCTGAGGAGCACCAACAAAACCTATTTATAGCTGAACTCGAGACACTCTTTCGATGCTTACAATTGCACCTGGACAAAAATTACTTTATCCTAGGGGGAGATATGAACGCCAAGCATAGAAATTGGGGAAATTATATATCTAATGCCAGAGGAAATCAGTTGGCTGGTTGGTTAGATCAGTATCATATTGAATATAGAACTGACCTGCTAGCTACGAAATATCCATCGTTCCCCAGAGGTAGAACGTTCTTAGATATCTTGCTAATCGACTCACAACTGAGATTACTTAACACCAACAGACGAAACACAAACTGTTTACGGACAATTGTAATAGAGCTTCCGAACGAGCTCGCAGATCTGGAGGAATTCGTGATTCCGCAACCCTATAACTACAGGGCAATGCGATGGCCGCGGTTCACCAGATCATTAACAAGAGAACTTTGTTCGAATGACTTGAATCTGCCAGTAAACAGAAACCTGACAAATGACGAAATCGACAAATACATTCAACAAATGGACGAAACCGTAAAACGAACAATGGACAAAACAATTCCCAAAATAACAGTTACAGATCACATTAACATGTACAGAAACGCAACAATAAACGCACTCCACAAGAAAAAGAGCAGACTGCTATCGAAATTAAAACATTTACACAGACAGTTTACAGACAGACAAGACCAGGAGATAATATCACTGAAATCTCAATTAAAAAACCTCCAACAATTACTTAAAGCTAATTATAGATTAGCAACAAATTTGTATTGGAACAACAGAATTCGAGCTATAAAAACTAATAACCCGAATATGTTCCCACAAATAAATAAAATATTCAGGAGAAATAATCAAAACGAGATTCAGTGTCTCCAAATTCCACGTACCGAGGTAAACAAGCAGCTGCTAACCAACATTGGCATAGATACAGAGAACGCTATCCTCAATAGTGAGCTCTTCGTGATCGAAGATCCTTTGGAGAAGGCGAACGCTGTGGGAGCTGTCTTTCAGGAAATGTACAAGGTGAATGAAAGCATTCACCGAAACCATGACCTGGAGGACAGAATTCGACTGAACACCTGCACCTCCGGAATGAAATTTCACATTGGCAATCGGAGAATCCTGGTTTTACGGAATTCAGTGACGATAATCTGTCAATTGACATTAATGCCAATGGTGTAGTGGCTAATAGCCTTTTAATAACAAGGGAAGGAATCCAGAGTATCTTCGACTCATTAAGAAGCAAAAAGTCAGTGGGAATAGATGGAGTACCTAACATCGTACTCAAGCACCTGCCCCCAAAGGCAATAGATATATACACGGTCCTGTTTAACAACGCGTTGAATAATGCATATTATCCCGCGCGTTGGAAAACGGCTATCATTCAGCCCATCCCAAAAAAGGGCAAAGACTGTACAAACCCAATGAACATGCGTTCGATAAGTTTACTCCCAAGCATCAGTAAAGTATTTGAAAAAATCATTAACAAAGCTCTGCTAAAATGGGTAGACGACAATAGCATTATTCCAAATAACCAGTTTGGCTTTAGGGCGGGTCATGAAACCACACATGCCGCAGCTAAACTTGTCTCCGACATACAATGGAATAAATGTAGAAACCAATGCACAGGTGCCTGTCTGATCGACTTGGAAAAAGCCTTTGATACCGTCTGGATCGAAGGGTTGTATTACAAACTGGTCAGATATGGCATACATAAGCCTTTACTATATGTACTTTACGATATGTCAAAGGACAGGAGGTTCGTGGTCAAAAGTGGTAATGTGACCTCTAATAAAACGTATAATATCAAGAATGGCTTGCAACAGGGCGCGGTACTCTCTCCGATTCTTTTTAACATTTACATTAGCGACTTATTAGATGCACTTCCGCAGGCTATTGCGTACGCAGACGATCTCATAATTTACAGAACAGCTCCGAAAGTTGCGATCATAAATAGGTTAATACAGCGAGACTTCAACAAAGTGCAGCGCTATTGCGATGACTGGAAACTTAAGATCAACTTCCAGAAATGTGAAGCCATCCTATTTAGAACTCCATTATATAAAGCCACGTACGACACAAGGAAAAACTGGCGAAAGCTAGTTATCGTGGGACCGCATGGAGATAAACTGGAAACCAAGAGTTTAGTTAAATACCTGGGCATCTGGCTAGACCAATATCTGTATTTCAACAGACATGTAGAGGCTGCTTTGCTCAAAGCGAGGAAAACTTTTGCTATGACAAGGAGGCTATTTCATAGTAGCCAACTTGACAGCAGGGTAAAAGTCATATGCTACATGACGCTAATCAGGCCAATGCTCATATATGGTTGCCCAGTATGGTTCAACATAGGTCCAAATTTGATAGAAAAGATTCGGGTGTTCGAAAGAAAGTGTCTCAGAAGTTGTCTCAGATTATATCGGACACCGGAATCGGACTATAAAAAGTATTACTCAAATGAGACTTTATATAATGAAGCCTGCATAAATAGGGTGGATAATTTCATGATTAAATTAATCAGAGGACATATTGCGAGAGCAATAAGCTCGTCCAATGACCTAATTTTCGGGGCTTATTATCCAAACACCTTGTACTATGAGAGCGTGCGTCGCAACGGCTTTGTTCCACCAGAGGCGTTCCTTGACTTGGATATGAAAGGGCTTATACAGGATAGATCCGGAATTCCGCTGATCTATCATGTAAGTAGATCATCTGTAGACGGGCGATTGTGCTACGACCGGGAAGTAGCGCACACCGAAGAAGAGCTCCTGCGCTTCAGTAGGGCTATCTCCCGCAGAGACCGGGACGATAGTATTAGACAGCGTCAACAGTTCTGGTGGTTGAATGGCATATAAAGACCTGGGTACCAAAGTCGGTAAAAAATCATACTATCATCAGCTAGCTTACATAGACTTAGCTTTTCTAGAATTAGGGTAGTATAAGATTTAAGTTAAGTTAGGTTAAGTGCTTGTACATAAAAAAAAAAAAAAAAAAAAGAAAAAAAAAAAAAAAAAAAAAGTAGGTAAGTTAAGTAAGTTAAATTTTAAGAAAAAAAAAACAAAACAAAAAATTGACAAAGTTTTTCAAATTTTTCTTTGTATTTCAACTAAATATCAGTACTGCCACAAAGTTCTGTCGCCGAAAGGCAAATTATACAAATGTTAAGTAATGTTTAGCTTAGAGCGTCTGTGAAGGACCAGTAAGTTATTATATAAGATAATTAAGCTAGAATTTAAGCATTTTTTGTCTAGCCTTTAATTTAGAAATTAAGAATATAAAAAGAAAAATAAAAAATGTTGTAAAAATGAAATGAAAACCCCCACAACTTCTTCCAGGAAGACCCGCTTCTATTAGTCTGTTTCTAATTGTACGGCTCGTACAAGGTGCGTGTAAGTCTTTTTTTAATTCCGTTGAAGAAAAAAACGGCTTGTTCTTGGATAGTCGGATTAGCAGTTTGTCGAATCGTGAGGTTGTTTTTCTTTTTCTGCCTCTGGTTTCCATTTTGGGACCTGAATGAAGAGCTGTGAATGTTTTTTTCTTAGAGCACTTCATTAGCTTAGCTATTTCACCTGTTGTATATCGCTATACAGCATTTATTATTATTTATTTATATTTATTACTTACGTGTGTGTGACCAACCACCTTTAGTCCTGCGCCGGACTTTAATTTAAAAAAAGAGACCTTTTATTTTTCTGTTAGTGTTGATTTATTTAATACTGTTAATTGCACACGCTTAGGTTTGTCTGCTTCTAATTTCAACGATGTGCCACTCTTGGCCGTCGGGGTCTAATTCTAATTCTCCTAACGGAGCTCCCCCTTTTATATAAATTAATTTGAGGTAAAAGAATCAAAAAATCTCACATGCATTCCCACGGTCACGGCTGTCCTCCATATAGTCACCTGACGCCAGTTGCAGTCGAAGACCAGGTCAACCACGGCGATCATCGCAACGTTGTGAAATTTTTTTCCCCAAGGCCATGAAAACATTTCGATTCACGGTGACGTGAATTTGATGTGCAGGTAGAATTACCTGTGCGCTGATGGGGTGTCGGATGCCATCGTCGAGGTGAGTACGTGCGAATTGCAGAATTGCAATTTTAGGTTGGAGTATGAAAATAAATGCATTCAATGTTAGCCGTTTGGAATACGAAAAATGTGGGAGAATGCAGGATTGCATTTTTTGTATGAGGTATGGAATGCGTTTAGCAATGTGTAGACATGTGATTAGGTTTCACATGCTAGACTGAAATAATTCTATGGATTGTAGCAAGAATTTATTGATGCTACACTTAGAGAATTGCTTTCTGTTTTAATATTAATTATTGTATGAAATTTTATGGTTCTTTACAAATGATAGTGGTATTGAATGGATAGGTAGTTTGCGTACAGCAAATGCAATTTTTATGTTTCATTTGTAGTTTTAATTATATGAAGGGTATTGGCAGTTTGCGTGCAGCAAGGTGCCATGTTATGTGTAACACATCCATTGTTTTCCCGTCATTTCTTAATTTTTTTATCAATTCACGATCAGAACTAGTGCAATGTACTCCACGACCCATTTTCACAAAATTTTATTTTTATTGTTTTTTTTTCTAACACACGTCTAACAAATTTACGAAGATTTCAGTAAAGACGAACCAGTAGTTTACTTCACAATCACGATTGAAGATTGTGGTGATGGTTTGTTTCTATTATTTTTTCCAGGAAAAATAACCCTTTCGCTTGCATTTTTTACTACTAGGCAAAAACAAAAAACTGATAAGAGCAGATTGATGCACCATATCAGAGTACTGTTAGGCACGGCTCGGGTATAGAATTGGTGTCGTAGAAAAACCAAATTGTACACAGTTACTGATTGTTGATCGTTATCTAAACCCTTGTTTCTATTATATTTTCCACCACTGTATATGGATTAGCGTCGCCGTGGTGAAACACACCACTTTTTGTCTTCCTCAATTCCAACCCCTTTTTCCCACTTTCTTACTTCAACCACAGCAACTGCTGCTAGTAAGAATTCGAAGCAATCCCTAGCCGGTAGTAGCTCAAAATGGATGGTAATCTTGTTATCCCACCAAACATACATCTGCATTTTCCTTGTTATTAAGTCTGATTGTGATACCATATACACAATCAAACCCATGACACAATCTCCTTATCAACTCAACCGTTAAGGAGGAAGCTTACCACATACTTCAAAAATGGTTTGAGTGACTCCGGGATCAACAACAATTCACATACAGGAATTCGTTCCATTAAATTTGTTCCACTAAGTTCATAGAAATAAAGACAATGAGTAATCGGCTCCTACGAATAATCGTCCGAGCACTATCCAACGCATTCTACGTGAACTGGATTGCAGGAAGGCAACCGGCCCGGACGGAACACCAGCAATAGTCCTTAAGAACTGTGCTCCAGAACTATCGCCGGTTCTTGGCAGACTCTTCCGCTTATCTTATGCACGGAGGACCTTTCCTGCCTGCTGGAAAATCGCTCGAGTTTAAAGACGGTCAAAAAGGGTTTCCCATAAAATTACCGCCCGATAGCATTACTGTCTATGCTATCTAAGGTTATGGAAAATGTCATCAATACAGAGTTGGTTAAGTATTTGGAGTGCAACGGACTTCTGAATGATCGTCAATACGGATTCCGTGGCAGGCGATTCACAGGAGACCTTTTGACACTTATAACCGATATATGGACATCTGCGATTGAATGGCATGGTGAGTGAAGGGCGATGGCATTAGATATCTCCAAGGCTTTTGACCGCATCTGGCACGGGGCATTGCTGAGCAAACTTCGTTCATATGGACTTTCCCAACAGCTTTACGACTGGACGAGGACCTTCCTCGAGAATCGATCGATCCGGGTTGTTGTGGACGGCGAGTGTTCGGATCTGTATCCTGTTAATTCGGAAGTGCCCCAAGGTTCTATTTTGGCTCCAACCTTGTTCTTGCTTCACATAAATGATTTGTTGGAGACAACGGATAACAAAGTGTTCAGTTTTGCGAATGATAGTACGCTCGTTTCCTCCTTTTCGAGTGATCGGCCGATTGGTGCATCAACGTCGCACCAGCTGAGATGTAGACAGATTGACTCTCTGAATCAGGATCTGGATAAAGTCCTGCAGTGGGGAAAGGCCAATCTTGTCGACTTCAACGCAACGAAGACCCAGTATACAACATTCACAAAGAAAACTGGATCATCGGTTCCACAGCTGATGATGAATGGCCGGGCCCTTGAGGCTGGGGAAAGTTTGAAATTGCTCGGCGTCACGGTCTGTGGGAATGTATCATGGCATAAACACGTATCGAGTATCGCCAGGTCAGCCTCAGGAAAGCTGAGTTATCTTTTTAGAGCCAAGAAATATTTTACTCCGGCCCAACTTCTTCTCCTATATAAATCACAAATTAGACCCGCGCTCGAATATTGCTCTCATGTTTGGAGCTCGGCTCCTAAACATACCCTCGACCTACTTGAGAGCGTACACAGACGAGCGATCCGCCTGATCAGGGGCTCTGCGCTGACGTCGGGACTACAGTCGCTATCACATCGAAGGCGCGTAGCCGACCTTTGTCTGTTTTACAGATACTATCACGGGTGCTGTTCTTCGGAGATTATTGGCATTGTTCCACGCAATTCGGTTTATATGCGCTCTACAAGACAATCCGACGGATCGCACCCGTTTGTGGTACGTCTCCCGACGGCGCGAACATCTCTGTATCAGAACTCGTTGGGTTACAGAGCGGGGAAGCTGTGGAACTGCCTTCCCACGCGAGTGATCCCGGAGCGTTACAACTCTGAAAACAACAATTCACGGATATCTTCAAGAACTTCGGACCAAGGTTTATAATTGGTGGAGATTTCAATGTCAAGCATACTGCTTGGGGGTCAAGGTCAATTACTCCAGGCAAGGGAAAAGAATTGCTTACTGACATCAAAGAAGCAAAGCGCGAATTTCATTCGTCTTGTTTACCAACATACTGGTCTACTGATAGCAACAAAACTCCTGACCTGATCGATTTCTTTATTTCGAAAGGAGTGTCATCGAATTATATTGAAACGGATAGTTTAGTTGATTTAACGTCTGACCACACTCCAGTACTACTAAAAGTGAATGCAGCTGTTCCCAGAAAGAACAGAAAACTAAATCTTACAAACAAATATACAGATTGGGAAAGATTCCGAAAAGAACTTGACAATCAGATTGAATTAAACGTTAAACTTCAAGATTGTGAAGAATTGGAACATCAAGTACAACAATTTATCGAAACATTGAAAAGCGCAGCCGCAATAGCAACTCCGGTGCTAGCGAAACTAAGCTAAACCAAAGACACAAATTGGACTACCCAAATTATAAAGTAATTAGACGAGAGCGCCCAAATTCCAATCGGGGGGCGGGGTCGCTCTCTTAGTTAAAAATTGTCTACAACACACAGTCGTCTACAATAGAGATGTATAAAAGTTCCAGGTACTAGAAGCCTGCGTTATAGATATCCCTTTGAAAAGTCAAAGGCATCTATATGTGATCTCTGCTCCCGAAGCTCCACAGTGTATACAATTTACCAATGAACTTGATACCCTTTTTCGAAGTCTCAAGTTAGACCCGGAAAATAATTATTTCTTTATGGCGGGAGATCTCAATTTCAAGCACAGTGCTTGGGGTAACCTTATCACAAACACGAGAGGCAATGGGTTGTTCGACTGGTGGCAAACAAACGCTATCGAACATAAGGTCGAATTTTTTACGCTACAAGTACGCCGTCATTTTGCATTATAAACATAGTTAAGCTCTAAAAGTATGATAGTAAAATAAAAAATGACAAGTATATGCATTAACTGGGATCCACATCCCATTGTGAACCTACACTCGAATGTTAGCGATTGCACACACCTGCATTATTGGGTTGTCAATCGTCGAATGTACAGTGATGGTGAGAATTATGTTCGAAAAAGGTGGCGAGGAACAGAGAGAGGGTGGGTCTACAGAGAGAGTCTGAATTCTGATCTCCTCTAAAAAGGAGGTAAATTTTTAGTTGAACCGCACGAAGTGAATTATTTATTTTGTTACATTCCCTTTTTTTGTTTTCGCGTTTTGTTCTTGAAAATGTGTTAATTCCTAGTTTAAATCTAAGGTTGAATTAAATGTTAAAAATAATTATTTCTTGAAGTGAATAAATAAATATGTCTGAACCAAACCCTTTAATTGAAAGAAGAAGAAGGGTAAGTGCAGTGTGTGATAATAGATTTCAAGGTGTTCCAGAGGCTACAACGGAAGGTTTACCGTGTTCGCCCCGTTGTCAGATCGGGTGACCAGTAACGGCACGTAACCGGCCCTTACGCTGCATCAAGTGGCCGAAACAAACACCGTTGACCTAGCGGTCGCCAGCGGAAAATCAAACACGATTACTGAATCAATTATATCATTAAAATATATGCACCTACATTTCAAAGATACAACAACTTGCCGCATAAGCAATACAGCAACTAACACACAGTACAGGATGTATAATTAAATTATTAAATATCCTCATTCATAACCCCATAACAACTGGATCTACAAAAGTGTCGCAATAATCCCAATAAAAACGACTTGCCTTACTCGACAATATAGCAACTGGCGCTGCGGACAGGTCTGTCTGTTCGATCCTGTGCCAGTTGTTACGTATCATACCTTTAGAGCTTAACTATGGGGCTTATTATGCAACAGTCATATCCACGAGGAAATTCCTTCTTGGATTTACTGTTGCTGGACGAGCGAATACAATTATTAGATACGGATCTTGTCTTCGTACAATCGAGTACGATAGCGATCATTGCAGACTTGGTGCCGTAATACATGTATAAAATAAACACTTACTACTTGAGCAATATAAACAGATACATTCTTTTAATTTCGGAAAAGCACACTGGTCGCGCTTAGATCGGATAATAAAAAACGAATTGCGCCCCAATGGCATAGATCCACCAACTGACAGAAATCTTCATAATGACGAAATTGATCATTATCTTCCGACGATGAACAACATTGTTACTAATACAATGAATCGTTCTAACCCAAAAGTGTCTTACATGGAGAGCCATACAAACCGATACAGAAACTAAACGATCAACGAGCTGTATAGGCAAAAGAGTATTCTGCTCTCTAAGTTAAAACTGCTCTACAGACAGTTCAGCGATCCAAATATGGTAGCCAGGAAATAATAACAATTACGTCACTAATTACAAATCTTCAAAAACTGATCCGTGACAAGTACAGATCAGTAATTAATGAAGACTGGAACAAGAGAATTCAAGCCATTAAAGCTAGTGGATCGAATATGCTCCCTCAAATAAATAAAGTCTTTCGAAGGAAAGATTATAATGACATCCCATTTCTGTGAGTTCCGCGGACTCCCGAGAATTGTCAAGCTCTGCTGAATGCAGGACTTACCCTGGAACACATCAACTCTAACGAAGAGTTCATAATAGTCGAGGATCCGCAAAAAAAGGCGAACTCAATTGGTGCTGGTTTCGAAGCAGTGTACAGATTGAACGAATCGGCTCATTTTAACCTTGACCTGGAAAATAGGGTTCTCCAAAAACATATTTCGCTACGCAATGAACTTAACAATTGGCGTCTCTTAAGTCAAAGTTTCACTATCTTTAGTGAAAATAATAGAGCAGATTCCCCACATAGAAATCTAAACACTAGCATATTTGTACACAAGGATGAACTGACGGGCATTCTTAGATCGATTAAGAACAAAAAATTTTCTGGAATAGATAATATAACAAACATTGTTCTAAAGCATTTACCTCTTGAAGTAGTGAAGGTTTGTTGGGTAGGAGGTTGTAACGCCTGCATGGGCGAGAGTTCTACCGCCAACCCGCTCGCTGCTAAACAAAGTTCCGTCGAATACCATCGAACGGAACGCACAAACACGAACCTCAATAACGCGCCGTCCACCAAAAGTGAGAGGAAAAGTAAAACACTGAATGATTTTTTTATGTTTATTATTTTATTTTTATTGTAGACAGGTTTTTTTTATTCACGACAAAATTTATTTATTTAATAGTTTTAAGGTGACAATCTTACTGCACTTAATTAGTTACGGAAAACATATTCTACTTGATACAATCTTACTGCACTTAATTAGTTACGGAAAACGTATTGTAGCGAGCTTAGGGTTCGCTGGATTAATTATTTTGAATAAATAATAGCCGTTAAATCGATTTAGAATTACTGCAACACTTTATTAATCCGTTAATAACAACCGTTACTTTTAACGTACACTTAACGATTTCTTAACTTATCGCTTCCGTACTTATCGCGTCTTTTACTTCTTCACTGCTTACTTCGCACTTATTACTTCTTACTTATTACTTTCTACTTATCGCTTGCTTCACTTGCTTCTTCTTACTCATCTCCATGATCTGTGTGCGACGTATTTATACCGTTTCCTTATTCTGATTCGGCGTTTCGTTTCCGTCCGTTCCATAGTCTTGAATGTTCTACTGTTCACGGTCTCCAGTTTTCCATTACTTTATAGAATATTCTAGTACTCTGTTTCGGACTCTCTAGAATATTCTAGTACTGATTTTCATATGCGTCACAGTATTTTACTTGATACCACGCAACACTAAACACGACCCGTGATATATTCGCGTCCCCGTACCCACCGGGGAGCGCGAATGTAACCGACCGGCTCGGTCGGGTGATGGAAAACGACCCACCGATATCAATCCGCTGGCAAAGGAAATTCGGCCAGTGGTACTGGCTCTCTTAATTTAGGGATGAATTTTTTATCCCAAGAGAAACGTAAAGTCCCTCTTTGGGGGTAGGTAACCAGATCTCATAGAGAAGATCGAAGTGTTACACATGTATGTGTGAAAATTGGTTCTTTCATGGGACAAGACCATGAAAACGAATCTAAAAACAAAGAAAGGGAATAATATGCATCAATGAGATGTGAGTTCGGCTAACTAAACAAGTCGTATCTCATTGGTTAGTAATGGATTTCTGATTACTCATGCCGCGCGATCATGAGAAGCAGATCCAGAAATATTGTAGGACAAAGGGATCGTACAGATCATTGTCTATGATATGATTTGCAGTTGTATTGATAGACCGCAATGCTGGTGGACATGGTGCTAATTGGTTTTAGCAAATTCACAGGGAATTTGTGTTTGTGGCATCGCTGCCAAGGGTAAGTATACAATTCCTGTTTCGATTTGCCTATGCTATAGGTTTCGGTTTCATTGGATTGTTTATAGTAGGAAGAAAAAGGTTGCCAGCCAATGTGTATGTAAAGACATTTATCGTACACATGATGAGGCTGGGAATAGGCGACGCGATATTTATTATCCCTGTTATGATGGTTACATTATATGTAAACAAAACTGTTTCGTTTTCAGGAATTCGTCTAGGGAAAATGTATATGATAAGATTGGAATTTGCTTGGCAACCGAAGGTGCCAAATTGGGCTTGGAATTTATGATAAGTTTAGACAGAATTCTTATAGGGAATTTGGATGCGAATTATTGCATGAAGGTAAGAATTCTCTTCCAGTAGCTTTTAGCTAAATACATTAGATACTTGATGCGTAAAGCATTTACAGGTGCTAATGCGATTGCATTATTGAAAACCTATGAAGGTTGGGTTGTAGTTACGGGGGTTCTTCGGGTAAGTAGACAGTGAAGTTTGGCGGAACCGCCACAGGTTTACACTATTTTGTTCAATAACGCTCTAAATAATGCATATTATCCAACGGAAATCTGCAGTTGTTCATACCATCCCCAAAAAGGGGAAGGACAGGAGCAATCCAGCCAATCTTCGCTCGATTAGTTTGCTTCCGAACATCAGAAAGATACTCGAGAGAATTATAAATAAAGCATTGATTAACTGGTGTGAGGATAATGGTATTATTCCGAACAACCAGTTTGGTTTTCGATCGCAACATGACACAGCTCATGCTGCGACAAAACTTGTTTCCGACATACAGTAGAACAAGGCAAAGCAACAATGCACAGGAGCCTGTTTGGTTGACTTTGAAAAGGCTTTCGACACCGTATGGTTAGAAGGGCTTATATATAAGTTATCAAATCTAGGTATGCCCGAATATTTATTATACATTATCTACGATATGATAATGGGTAAACAATTTGTGGTGAAATGTGGAGATATAATCTCTAACAGTACCTTCCACATCAAAAACGGCCGACAACAGGGAGCATTCTATTTAACATTTACACTCGTGATCTAGTGGGTTCTCTCAAGCATGCAGCTGCGTACGCCCGCGACATTGTGGTGTATAGATGTGGAGAAAAGATTGATGTCATCAACAGACTTCTGCAAGATGATTTCAACAAAATTAAACGTTTTTGCGACGATGGGAAATTAAAAATATCTTCCCAAAATACAAAGATTATCTTTTTCAGAACGGCGCTGTCCAGTGTATCAAGGGATACAAAACGGAATTGGAAAAAAATTTCGATTGCAGGAAGTAATAATCTTCCCCGACAAGTAAAAACTGTAGTCAGATACCGTGGTATCTGGCTTGATCAGTATCTTTACTTTGATAAGCATACAGCAGGTGCTCATGTCTTTAATGTGATGATACGACATAGTCCGTCCTGTCCAGGATGGGTTTGTATAACCCGAGCGAGTCACTATTTTGCTGGTGGATATCGCTCGTCCACAATAAGTACCAACATGCCCGTTGTAATTGGTTGAGATGGTTTCGTCCACTTATATATCGGCTGTTGACGCTGGAGGTATTCTCTCCGCCACCGGCTCCAGAAGATTTGTGTCATTTGACAGAGATGCTGCCACCGCGACAGCCGAGATTCCTGAATGGTTTCTAAATTCGGTTCTAGGAACAGGTTGAGTTGATGCTCCAGTAGAAAATGCAATGGGGTTAAGACATTTAGATCATTTGTGTCGTCAATGAGGGCACAGAATGACCGAAAATTCATCACAACTTCTACCTGGCACAATACTGTACTTAATTCTTCATAGGTCAGGTGAAATTCTCCAATTACTCCTCTGGGGTGATGTTTCATTGATTTTACGGCAGCTTTAAAAGTTCCTCCAAAATGAGGTGCAGCAGGAGGATTAAACGGCCATTGGGTACTGTGATTGGCTATTAGTGACGCAAGCGTTCTCAGTTCATCAAAAGCATGTGAGAAGAGCCTTTTTAATTCATAACTGGCCCCTCTGAAATTTGTTCCGCAATCATTTCTGAGCGCAGCACATATGCCTCGGCGTGTTGAGAACCGTTTAAAGGCAGCTAAGAAGGCCGATGTGCTATACTCGGTGTTGATTTCGAGGTGCACAGCTGACGTGGCATAACAGATGAACAGTGCTATCCATGCCTTGTAGCTTTTGGCAGTCCTACCTCTCCATGGTTTTGGAACTACAGGACCAGTATAATCGACATCAGCATGCAAGAATGGCCGCGACGGAATGATTCGGACAGCGGAAAGATGGCCCCTTAACTGCTCCGCTCGGGATCTGCGGTAACGTGTACACAAGGTGCATTTAAGAATTAACGATCATATAGGAGCTCTCCCTCCTAGAATTCAGTATTTATTCCGCACGTGATTGAGGGTGTCCTGGATGGATCCATAAAGTGTCAGCAAATGTGATTGGCTGATGACGAGGGTTGTTAGCTCTCATTGTCTAGGTAGTATATAAGGATGCGCTGTTAAGAACGCTAAGTCCGAGTGTTGAAGGCGGCCTCCTACGCGCATTAAACCTTCAGCATGACTGAAAGGGGATAATCGTTGAAGCGGGCCCAATACATCGGTTCCCCCTTGCGAGGCGTGGGTTCTTCGTTCTTTTTTGAAGTGAACCCTTTGCGTGATCTGTATCCGAAACTGCAAGGCGCCGGCAAGTTCGTTTCTAGTTAAAGGAGATTGAAAATTCACAGTTTTGGTCTTTCTCCAGAAGCTGGTGTTCCGTTTCAGTGTATGATAGATTGACGAACATGACAGGTGACTTTTGCGGTCAGAGGATAAAGCAATCCTGAGCCACTATGCTTCTCTCGTTGGAGATTGGCCACGATACTGAAGACTCTTTAAGCCAATCAGGGCTGTACCACCATAGGGTGCATCGAATTAGTTCGGAGGCTGACAGACCACGTGTAGCACAGTCTCCAGAATTGCTGGATCCGGAATCGTGTTTCCATTGTGCTTGAGGGAGCTTCTCCTGAATATAATAGACCCGATTGTGCACGAACTGCTTTCAGTTCGATGGGTGGTTGTTTACATAGGTAATGGCTATTGGCAAGTCGATCCAGAGATGCACTGGAACAGTGTGGGCATCAAGGATCTTTATGCAGTAAGCGGCCAGCTTCGTGAGTAACACAGCAGATGATAGCTCGAGACGTGGTATTGTCATTCGTTTCAGTAGTACGACCTTTGTCTTTGAACATAATAGTGAAAGTTCTGATGACCGGGAGCCCGATTGCACTTTGACGAAGATGACGGCGGCCATTGCCACAAAATCCGTGAATTTCTAGAGTCTTCGGAGCACACATACCAATCCACCGTGGTATCCTCACACATCGTTAAGATTGCTGAAAGACTGCAGTAACATTTCCCACGACCGAGCGTGTGGAGGTCCGAGAGGTTAGAGGGGAGAGAATACCAAGAGGATCAAACAGCGTGATGACAGCTGTGTGTTGATGTATGTTCTTGCAGCAGGTCCTATGATAGTTTTATATAGGGGTAACGTGACTGGTGCAATGACACGTTTGCAGAGCCAACAGATTTGCAATATTGTTTGCCCTTTTTAAGACCATCCGGTCGTGTTGGTTGAATTTTAGATGTCTCGAAAAGTTTACTCCCAGATAAGCCCCGTTCCTTCCAATTGGGATATTCACTCCTCCGATTATTAAGTTAAGTTGTTTGCTTTCCCTAGCAGTGCCTAGGGAGCATTTTCCGCTCGGGTTTCTGAAGCAAATTCCTTTTGATTTGGGTATATTGATGCGTAGAAGGTTGACATTTCTTCTAAGTGTTCAGTAACAATTTTAAGGGCTTTTCTGGGGACCTGCTGTGTTCATATATGAGTGTATCATCGACGTACAGAAGCGCCTTTGATACAGTTATATACGTCGTGAAGTCGTACATTGAGATGCTGTACAGCTTGGACCCTAGTATTACCCTTGAAGTGCTTCCCGATTGATAAGGAAATTGTCCGTTCCGGCACGAGTACACTCTATGAATCCCTCGCATCCGTTCAGGAAACTACATATCGTCTTACTGCTGCAATTGGGGATATCGTTTTCTCAGACCTTAGAGAAGGTCTTCTTCTCCACACATGTTACCGAATGCCTTCTCCACGTCAAGAGTTCAAGGCACAGTGAATCGCTATTGCTCTAGATCCGAGTTGATGTCAGTGAGGAGTTTGAGTAACGGGTGTATCACGGAATGCGCTTGCCGAATTGGTAATCAGGTATGTGCTCTTTCTAACTTAGGTAGTGGATATTCATGCAGGATCATATTATTGTTTCCAATATTTTCCCGATATTAGAAAGGAGGGAAATGGGCCTGAAGTTTAAGATTTTGAGTTTTCTCTCTTTTTTCGGAATGGGGACAATTTTTGCGAGTTTCCAAGCTGTAGGAAGGTAGCCATTATTGAGGCAATAATTGACAATAAGGGTCATCTGTTTGATAGCAGTGTTGAAAGATTTCCGAAGGTTTTAGTCTTTCAATAATCTCTTATACTTCGTTTAAGGTTTGTTTTGAGGAAGAGCGCGGGATGGTCTGAGGAGATTTTCGTTTTCCCGGTAGTGATCCAAATAGGAAGCCCCGTACGGGTATGTCAGATAATCGGCACAAAAGCGTCCTATGTTTGTACGTGGTTTGTCTAATCAGTTCAGGAGCACTCTTCCGGCGGGATATATAAGAGAGTCTCCCCAGGCTGTGTGTTTCACGTCATCACCTAGTAACGTTCCTTCATATTGCTGTACCATGTTCTGGATCTTATTAAGGTCAGCTCTGGATGCACTTATGTTGGAGCGTATGTATACTGATCCTAGAGGTACTGTCTCAGATACAGGGAGGTGGGAGCGGACATACAGGGCAAAGTGTCTGCATTCAACCCAGCGAAGGCCAGGACGATCCTTGTCCCTGTTCAATCCAAGTTGACATACAGTCTCCACGTGACACCCCTGGATAGCTACTTTGGCACCCGCCAAGTAGTGAACCAATGCATGCAGCGATTTCCTGAGAAAGGTTGGCGCAAGGCAATAACCTTGCCCGGAAAAACAAATTATCATGGACAATTTAACAAGCCTCGGATATGGACCGGATACACGAGGACGACCAAAGCGGTGGAGAGACTTGATAAATAAGGCCAAGACCGGATCCCGGTTGTAGTGTCGATAATGATGATGATGAGTATCATTGATATAAATAGACTCGAACTTTTCATGGTAATTTCCACTTTCTGTAATCGATGTCGCTTATATATGGCTATCCCAACTCTTTGACCAGTATCGTTCTTCAAGAAGGTATATTCGTTTAGAATAATTTGGCGGCGTTCTTTTAGATGAGTTTCTGTATTAAAGCGGCCGAAATGTTTCTCCAGGCGAAGCAATTCAAGGAGGTCAATTCTTCTTGAGTGGTCGGACAGGGTGAAACGTTAAGCCTTTGGAATTTATACATTTTGGATACCGATTTTCTAAACTTGGTTTAGGAGTTAAGTATTGGATTTTGGTTTAAGCTGTAGACGAGCCGGCATGCCAAAGATATGGGTGGAGTGGTCCATGAATTCTCTCATAAGATATGCGGGGTTTATGTAATTGAGGCATATTTTGGTTGTATTCAGAAGAGGTGAGCGTAGCTTACCGGGCCTTGTGTTCCTGACTATGTTGGTTACCGACTTCACCTGTAGTTTCTGGTAGAGATTGTTCTCATTCGTTTGTTGGCCCACTCAGTATGCTTGTTAGTTAGATCCCTGTATTAGAAGGAACCAAATTAATCCGCAGACGTCGGGTTGGATTACAGTTATTGCTGTAGGCTTGGTGGTCGTCGTCCCTAGCTTGCTGACACTCCTCCGAGTCGTATGGGAATTCACTTTTCACACACTTATATACCCCCACACAGGATTGGCATCTTTTCCATTGGACTGGATCGGAGTTCCCATTCGTTTTTTTTTCAGATCGCCGACATGTGGAAGAGGATTTTAATTTTAATTACTTAGCAGCAATTTCACGGGGAGGCGTACCACGAAGAGATCGTAGCGGATATTTGGTGGCTTGTAGTTTCCTGTCTTCTTACTCTTTCTACGATATTAGGAAATGCGGCATCTAATTCTGCCTTAATTTCTTCTGGATCGAAGTCTGTCGTTAGACCTTCCTGTCTTACTTTGGGGTGAAAGAGTGGACTTCCACTTCTGGATTTTCTTAGAGCATCTTAAAAGCTCTTCATGTATTTGAGGGTCATCAATATTATTATAAGATTCGACCGTTGTTCTGTAAACGACGTTCAAATTAAGTTCTGGGCTTTTGTTTTTTAAATCGTCAATAAGTTTCTTAACGTTTACATTGTAGACAAAAATTTGGGGACAATAAACAATTTTATTGGGACCAAGGGATTTGCCAGGAACGGCCGACTCTCTGTTGGATATTTCGTTGGTTGTTTTGGGATGAGCGTTTTATTCTTCTAAAATCTGAATCCGGTTTTCCCATTTTATTCGGTTTTGACTGATCGAGGGTCTCCTGTCGTAAATTTAATGGCCGAGGAATGAGACATGTTAGACACGCTGGTACGATTAATCCGTGTAAGGCCTTTCGCCCCAAATATTGATCCTTTTCATGTTTACCTGCTCGGCTGGCTCATAGGCAGGCGCATTGCTTTTTTATAGTATGGGATTTCTATTTCTCACAAAGTTGAATATTTGCGTCGGCCTTAACATATATATACTAGCTGACCCGGCAAACTTCGTTTTGCCATATACATTATTTCTAGGGATTGTTTAGGTAGAAAAAATGACTAACTTATTGAAAGTGTATGAGGATTCGGTATATGAGTGGAAAAGGCATGGAGCTCTGTCGATGATAACGGAATATAAAAAAAACAAACCACTAAACATTTATTTTTTAAATTTATTAAATGTATGTACATATCACTAATTATGACAATATTACTAAAAAACAATATCAGTCTCTTAATGCAACAGAGTGTACAATATTTTTTGTTTTCCCATCTTTAGCTAACACTGGATGGTTTGCCCACTCGAGAGCACGCCACGTATAATTGTCCGTGTGAAAAACATGTGCTCAAATCTAAACCACAGACAGACATCGTTTGGCCTTGAGACTTATTGATAGTCATTGCAAATGCCAATCTAATTGGAAATTGAAGGCGTTTAAATTGAATTGGTACATCTGTGGGTATAATAGGGATTCGCGGTAGTAATATATTTTCACCTCGGAATTTGCCATTTAAAATGATGGCTTCAATAACATTTTTCATTAATTTTTTAATAACTAATCGCGTGCCGTTGCACAACTGTGGTGGGTTCAAATTACGAAGCAAAATAACCGCAGATCCAACCTTCAGTTGTAAATTATATGGTGGCATGCCTGGTAAATCCAATGAGTTTAAAAACTCTGTTGGATAATTCACAGCTTCGGTGGTATCGCAAACTGTATCAATAGATTTGTATGACACCAAGTCTCCTGGCAATAAATCTTGTATCTTAAGATTCAATTCGTTGACGTCCACATTTTTTGCTGCTAAAATTGCTCTTTCTGCCAGCCACTCATGATTTGTATATTGTCTGTGAACATCGGGAAATATTTGGACAATGAGGGCATCTTGCGAATCAATGATTGTACAGAAATCGGTCGGTAATTTTATGCATCCAGTTTCATCTCTAGTAACTTTTCCATCGCTGATATCTAATAGTTGTTTTGAGAATGTTTCAGCAGATGGATCTTGAAGCATTTGAACGCGCATATTTACTTTCAGTTGTACTTTTTCAACATTACGCCACAGTGGCAGCTTAAATACTGAATGAGCTGTTCTACCTCCATCCAATAAAGTTGCCGCAATGCCAGATGATGCAACAGCCAATGCGATGCCATTATTTGATCGTATTTCGGCGAGAATTAACGAAATAAGGAATGTTTTGCCAGTTCCACCTGGTGCATCCAAGAAAAAGAAACCACCTTGTCCTGCCGCAACTGCGAGCATGATACGGTCGTAAATGGCTCTTTGTTCGTCATTCATTAGTGGGACATTGCGAGCAACAATCGCTGCCATTTCCGTAGTATTGTATTGTAGTTCACGATTCAATTCAGCGTTAATTAAATCAGATACTTTTCGATTTGGCGAAGGCATACCGAAATGACTGAGAGGTAAGTTGGCAATAATAATGCAAAGATCCTCAATAGCAATCAATGCTTCATTGTACATAGTGCCGCTGAATGCTATCGTTAGATCATTGCATCGTGTACGATGTTGATGCAATATATCACCACTCATTGAATCTTTGTGATTATCCCACAATGTCTCTGCTCTGGCCGGAAAACATCTAGTCAACACTATAGCGAACAGTAGACGAATTTGTCTTGCTGTACAGTTCAATCCTGCTTCAGCAAGCATACATTCCCACTGGTTGTCATCTTCCAGTAAACCGAGTGCAAGGCATGCTTCTTTATATGTTGGATACTATTGCTCATTCACTTTACGTATATCTTGAAATGACAATGGGCCGGTGACATTAACCAACAACAGTCGGAGATAAAAGCACTCAGTCTGCCTTGGATTAACTGTAAATACTCGTCCCAAAGTACTTGATTTGAATAAACCGGGACATGCATCAATTGGTGTGCCTTGCTTACGGGGCATCCGTTTTTTTGTTGGTGCCCATGTGAAATAACGTGGTACTTCTGAATAGAGTAATGTTCGTGCAAAAGCACCAAAAGCATCCGCACGATTACACAATTCAAAAAATTCGGTGAGTGTAGTTTTTTTGTGGATTTATCGCACGATCAATTGCTGTCTCGCTCGTGAAATATACGCGCTGGCCGTTTTCAAGATGGACGGCTAAATGAATGACTGCTGGATCTCGTTCATGAATTGGGAAACCAAAGATACGCCAAACAGCTTCATTGGAACTGACGTACCGGCCAATTTGGTAAAGCGTTATTTCATCGTTGTTATTCACCGGAGGAACATTCACATTGGTATTTTCAACGCGAAATACAGCCATATCACTGCCTTTATTTACATACTTGCAAATGTATTTGATGCTCTTCACTGAACTGCAGAACTCGACATTAATATGAGCATTGAATGTTTTGCTCAGCAAAGGCGAATATGGGACCACCCAACGGTTATCAATGTCAATGTCTATGTTATTGATCTTTTTAACAAAAGATTGTCCTCCATTATCGGGATTTCTTCGACGATATATTGGATATCCATCAACATTTGTGATCGTATCGTCAGTAATTTTTTTTGGAAAACTTTTAGTACATTTCCCGTCTGCCATGCAAGGCGATGAACGATTCATATTGCCACATGGGCCATGAATCATATTTGCAGTAACAATATCAAACAGCATTTGATCAGTAGACGGATCTGGAATTTTCGCAGAAATTATACTGTCGATTTCTTCAGGACGTATTTTATCGATTAACCATACCAAAATGTGTGCACGAGGTAATCCGCGCTTTTGCCATTCAACGGAATACATCCAGCAACGTGTGCGACCAAATACATGTAACTTTGTAATGAAATCAATTAGAGACTTCAATTTTTGTCTGAAAACACGTGCTGTAATGTCATGACGGTGTATTGCGCTTTGGCCAAGCAATAGTAAGGATGTGATCTCCGGCCATTTTGGATTACATGTGAAGGTGATGAATAAACACGGCCGTCCATATTCTCGCACGTAAGTCAAGGCGTCTTGCATATATTCTTGCATATGACGTGGACTGGCTATGTACGATGATGGTAGAATGACAGAATTACTAATTTGGACGGCATCGGCGTTGTTGACAATAGCGTCTCGCAGGTGAATGTACTCTTCCGTACGTAGCTTTTGTTGATTAAATCGCAAGTATCGTAGTCGTTCGCTCTCTATCTTCACATACATGTCGACCATGAATGGTTGACAAAGCTCACGGCATCGTAGAATAACATTGTCCTGATCACGTCTGATCATCAACCGATACGCATAATAATCATTCGAACTAACATTCTTGATTGTTTCAGTTCCTGTTGCGGGATCTCGTTGTTTAATATTTATGCAATACCCGTCTGGGCCTTTCCAGAACATTAGCGGATATTGGAGAGCATCATATGAGCGGTGTGTATCAGCAATGAACTGTAGATTATTATTTCTTCTACGAATCACGATTTCCCGCGTAGCTGTACGATCGCCGACCATGATTCCAGCAACATCATCAAGAACAGGTGCATTAAATCTACGAATGTGCTCTCCAGCAGGTGTTTTATCAGGATTGATTACAATAGCGTGATTATCACTTTGTAATTCGTGCATGTGTGATTTGAATATCTTTAACAATTCATTGTGCTCATTCAATAGAGCATCCAGGTCGCCGATGATACGCCTGGCAAAAAGTGAATTAAGGTGATTATAGCCACAACGTGCATCCACGCGTGCATCCTCACCACCCATGAAGTAAATTTGTAAAAATTTAGGTGATTCGTTTGGCATTGGCAGCAATGAACCCACTTTGTGATAAATGTTGCCTTTGATTTTGAATGTTGAATTGAATTGTTAACCATTGATAGCATTATTGTTAACTATTTCTGTTGCTCCGAACGATGTCATTTGGAAACATGAATTAAATGTTCGAATTGACTTTAGGAACAGATTAGAATCTGGATCCGTACCGATAAGTAAACCATTTAATGGTTCAGGTGGTGTCTCAATTGCTGGTAATTGCACCTTTCCTGACGAACAGCACATCCCGGCTGGCTCGTTTTTAAACTTAAGAGCATGACAATGAGGACATTCCTTATCCATAGCACCAATTACCACTTTCGAAAGAGCATAATATTCAATATCGGACTCATACTCGAATGCTAGACCCAGGAATGAATTAGATGTAAATGATCGATGAACCTGTTGGCGTTGTTATCATTTGCTCTGCGTCTGCTGATTGTAAAACGGCGCGCTTGTCTCTGTTCTAATCTTCTTTCTTCATTTCGTTCAGTTCGCGCATCTGCTGATTCATATCGACGCAAGCGCCATGTTCACACGCACAGTAGTATTATCTTGCTGGATTTGGTCTTCCGTTCTTTGGGCTCTAGCGGTTCGCTTGTGTGCAGCTCCACGTGTTTGACGGCCTAAAGAAGTTCCTCTGCGTCTAGCTGGCATTGTACAAATTATTAATAAGTAATAAATAATACGTTTAACACAATAGTTGTTGTTGACGGGTGCTCGTGATATGTGTTAAGTACTTTTTAGGTTATACTAATATACGTGACCAAACGTGAGAACTACGCTCAGAAATAATAATTTCACTTACTTTTCAATAAGACAGGAAAAAATAATCACAGCTAAAATTCAAATCCAAATTAATAAATTCACTTGAAGATTACACCGAAATAGTAAAATTACATAATATTATAATATTTACAGAATACTATAATGTATGTAAGTTAAGTAAACAATACTATTATTTCTTCTTATTTACACCGGTTGGCAAGATATCCATAGAACGCTTTCAGGAGACTCGTCAATTTCTCCCGTCAGTGACGTTGGCGTGGCTTGGGTAGGAAGCGCTCCCATTGGCCAGGGCTGGCGGGCCGGCTGTTACTATGCGGACCGTGGGCCAAACACTGGTAGAATATTCTTTTCTATCTCATATGTTATTTACATTTGAATGATTATGATATCAACTGGTGGGGATAACTGTTATTAAAGATTTTTTTGATTTTAATTTATCTTATTTAGTTTGTATTCATTGTACCTCTTACATAGTATGTTACAAAATATACGAAGAAATATTATAGTTATAAAAAGGAGTATACAAATTATAATGCTTTATCTTCGCCGGATTATCTTCTAATGGTATTATAAATTTTCTCATTTAGTCTTGAGTTTGAGTATAGTATATTATTAATTTCTATTTCTATCTTATTGCTATGGATTACAATTTCATTAATTCTTTTTATTGTATCGTCTGCCAGTCTTATAATTTCATTTATATACATATATTTATATATATATATATATATATATATATATATATATATATATTTATTTATTTATTTATTTATAGGGCTCCTCGATAGTATAGTGGTTAGTATACCCGCCTGTCACCCGGGAGACCGGGGTTCGATTCCCCGTCGGGGAGCCCCTGGCGCAAGACTAAATGACCTTGCCCAGAAAAAATAAATCATTATGGAAAATTTAACAAGCCTCAAGACTTGCTAAATAAGGCCAAGACCGGTTCCCGGTTGTAGTGCCGATGATGATGATGATGATGATGATGATATATATATATATATATATATATTTTTTTTTTTTAATGTACATTCATTAGTTCCAAAAATTGTCTTATTACATACTACTGTTTCTGGCATGATTTGAACTAATCCATGGAATGTATCTAGGGCTAGATTATAATTGGGTATTTGACGAAGATTGTGTCTTTCTTCCTATAAACAAATATGTCTGCGTAGGCTAGGATATTTATTAATGGAATTATTTAAGCTTCATGTTTTACTATTTCTTTAAGTTCTGGGATGTGATTTCTCTGTAAGGACTCATAATTTATGTTAGATTAAATGGGTGAATTAATATACCTGAGTTTTCATATACACATACGTCTTGGATTTTTGTTGAGGTAAATTTGTTGTCCTTTAAAGGTATAATTTCCATATTTCCGGTGATTGTTTCAATTATTCCCAGCACGAATAAGATCCTTGTGAATTCTTTTACCTCAATTTCCAATTATCGTGGTTCCTCGATCTTCCATTACAATGTGTTTTGTGTAACGAATTTCGTTTTTCCCTCGTCTGTTCTTTTTTACAAAAATAATATCTCCGGGTGAATATATTTTCTCTTTTCTCTTTTTATTTTGGAATCGATTTTGTTTCTCTTGTGCGTTCTTTAGTTTATCTTGTATGCCTACTGTTACTACACCGACAAATAATTCGCTTGGTTTGACTCCCGTAGTCGAATGAATTGTTAAGTTGTATTGCTTAACCGCGTCTAATATTTCTTCTGACGCTGAGGTGGATTTGTCAACTGCCAGACTTCTACTGATTTCTAATAACGTTGAGTGAACTCTCTCGATATTTGAATAGGATGTTGAATGGGGTACTGGGGCCAGTATATGTGTTATTCCTCTTTGTTTGAGTAAAAAATCGGTTTTTATTCCTTTGAGGATTGGTGCGTTATCAGTCATGATTGATTCGGCGAAGGGAAATATTTGAGATATTATCTCGTCGATGACTACTGTTGTTCCAATTTCGTTTGGTATATTACGGATATACAGATATTTGCTGTATGTGTCTATTGTTGTTATATATATTTTCTTCTCTAAATAGAATGTGTCCATCTGTAAACTTTTTCCTACTTTTGTTGGGATAGGTGTGGGTTTTATTACTTGTTTAATCGGGTGTCTTTCATATTTACAGATTGAACAAACTTCGCAGATTTTTGTTTAGGCTTTGCACATTTGTTTGAATGTGGGCCAGAAGTATTTTCCAATTATTTCTAAAATGTTGTTTCGATAGTTTCGATGAGCTCTTTTGGGTGTTTCTTCAACAATTCTAAATTGTTCGTCCTCATTTATTACATCTATTACAGAATTTGGTGCGTGAACGATTTTATCGCAGTTTAGGTTTTCCTCGACTATGTTTCGGATCTCGTGAAGTGTCACTTCATCGCAATGGATAGCGTTGGTGTGGTTCGAGTTTATAACCGTTTTTAACACCCCAATGATTCCTGATAAATTACTGATTTTTAAGTGGAATCTTTTGTAATCCGTAAATGTTGTTTTGGGCTCCTCGATAGTATAGTGGTTAGTATACCCGCCTGTCACCCGCGAGACCGGGGCTCGATTCCCCGTCGGGGAGCCTCTGGCGCAAGACTAATGACCTTGCCCAGAAAAAATAAATCATTATGGAAAATTTAACAAGCCTCAGGACTTGCTAAATAAGGCCAAGACCGGTCCCCGGTTGTAGTGCCGATGATGATGATGATGATGAAATGTTGTTTTGTGTTCTACTTTGTCTTCTTCTGCAAATTCTATGAATATCTGACTTTTAAATTGATTTACTGGCTTTGCAACGCTTTTTATTTTGTAGACTGGTGAACTATCCACTGAATGTACCGAGGATGTTGATGAGTTATTTATCTGTTGTCTACTTAATGCGTCTGCGACTATATTTTCTTTACCAGGCTTGTATACTATTTTTGCTCCATATTCCTCTATCCTATTTTTCCACATTTTTATCTTAGTATTTGTATTCTTTTCGGACACTGCATAGGTCAGAGACTGGTGGTCTAAATCGTTAAGTCTGATACTCCCTGTATGTATATTCTTAGTTTGTCTAGAGCAAAGATTATGGCTAGCAATTGTTTTTCATTTGTTGCGTAGTTTTGTTCTGTCTTTGATAATGCTCTAGAGACGAATGTAATCGGTCGTTTTTCTTGAGATAATACTGCGCCAATCGCTGTGTTTGATGCGTCAGTGGTTAGTTCGAATGGTTTGGAATAGTCTGGTTGCGATAGCTCCATGCATTCTTCTAAATGTGCTTTCAGGCCTTCAAATGATGTTCTTTCTTCTTGATTTAATTTTATTTTATAATTTGTACTTTCTTTCTGTGGGACCATTTGATCGGTTTTGAGTAGGTTCGTTAGGGGCTTTGCTACTATGGTAGAATCCAGTTAGGCCAAGGAAGGCATGTAGCTCCTTTAGGTTTGTTGGCTCTGAGTATTTTCTGATGGTCTCAATCTTTTCCGGGTCTGTTTTTATGGATTTGTGGCTTATTATATAGCCTAAAGATTTCACATAGTCTTTAAAGAAATGTGATTTCTCTTCTGAAATCGTTAAGTTAGCTTTATGTAGAGCATCGAATATTTGTCGGAGATGGTTCATATGTTCATCCCGAGTTTTCGAGAAGACAATTATGTCGTCGATATATACATAACAGAATTTTGTTACAAAGGGTCTCAAAATGTCGTCCACACAGCGTTGAAATATCGCTGGGGCGTTTTTTAATCCAAACGCTAACCCATTATATTCGTATAATGCTCCATTTACAGCAAATGCCGTTTTCTCTTTGTCTTTATCGGCTATTAGTATTTAGTGAAATCCCGACTCTAAGTCCAATTTGGAAAAGACTTTTGCTTCCCCTAAGTTTTGGATTGTATGCGCAATGTTTGGCATTGGGTACCTGTCGTTTATAGTATTGTAGCGAGCTTAGAGTTCGCTGGATTAATTATTTTGAATAAATAAGAGCCGTTAAATCGATTTTGAATTAATGTAACACTTTATTAGTCCGTTAATAACAACCGTTACTTTTTACCGTACACTTAACGATTTCTTCAGTTATCGCTTCCGTACTTATCGCGTATTTTACTGCTTACTTACTTCTCACTCGTTACTTACTCCATGATCTGTGTGCGACGTATTTATACCGTTTCCTTATTCTGATTCGGCGTTTCGTTTCCGTCCGTTCCATAGTCTTGAATGTTCTACTGTTCACTGTCTCCAGTTTTCCATTACTTTATAGACTATTCTAGTACTCTGTTTCGGACTCTCTAGAATATTCTAGTACTGATTGTCATATGCGTCACAGCATGAAGATTTAATTTCCTATAGTCATTCCATTACCATTCTTTTCTTTTGTGTGCCGTCTGGATTTGGTCCCTTCTTTGGAACTATCCAAATAGGTGAGCAATACGGGTTTCTCGAAGGTCTAATAATTCCACGGTGTAGTAAACTTTTGATTTCTTTGTTAAAGAAGTCTTGGTCGGCAATCTTATACGGGTATTGCTTAGACCAGATTGGTTCGTCGTCTTTTGTTTTAATTGTCGCGATAATGCTTGTCGTATAGGGTAAACTTTTATCGATCCTTTTATTTCTGTTCATTAATGTGTTCTTGATCCTCAATAGTATAGTATAGTTTTTGGTTTTCGTTATTCCTATTGTCATATTCGGTCTTTAGTATCATTGCGTAAAAATCAATTTCTCCTTTTATTTTCTTTAGTCCCTCTAGTCCAATAACTAAATTAAATTCCTCTAAATGTGAATGTTTCTTTTTGCCTCTATAATACTTCTTCCGTGGAGAGTTTTTGTATATGTTTGTTTTATTGGAACTGAAAAGCTTAAATTTTTGAGTTGCACCCGAATCTATTAAAATTGAATACTCTTTTTGAGTATCAGGGTTTTTTTTAACTTAAACTAGGTGTTGCGGATTGGCAATTGAATGTGCTGGAGAAATATAGTACAATCACTGTGTATACCAGTTGAGCGGCAGCTGTCACGGACCAGCTGGCCGGTTGTCACCAACGATGAAGTCAGTAGCGCCCCTTTTTTGAATTGGCAGTTATGCCCACTGAGTCAGTCTGCTATCAGCTATTATCGCGCTCACCTTCCGAGTCATTGTTGCTGATCCAACATAATTTATGAAATAAATGAACTCAATCCCGTGTAGAGAAATTGAATTGTTGTGTGTTGTTAATAAATTGTAAACCAAGTCGCATCCGACTTAAACAATAAAAACCTAAAGATCCACCTCGAGTTCAGTTTTGGTTTTCTTGTGCTTCCGTTTCGCTGCCAGTTTCATCGGGTTCCTCTCTACAAGGGAACAGTGGGCAACATCAAACATTCTCGTCACATTTTCTGGTCCATCGAGCCGGATCCAGTGCTTAATGGATTCACTCATCGCCACCCAGTTCGCGGCACAACGACAATTATAACAACGGACAACAATAACACAAACATTAGTACCATTGGTAATCAATCAAATTCTGAGTGTAATACGGCAAATGATGTCGAAACGGAGTTCACAAATAAAAACATTTGACCTCATCGAAACATCACAACTAGTGCTTGAATCAAGACAGGAGGACGTAAACAAAATATCTACTCAACCGGCGGCTTAGGGTGAAAGTATCGCCATCGATAATAAGAGTTCAACTCAAGGAACCGAATCAGCCATTGAAAGCCGTACAGAGTTGGAATACTCAATTACAAACCCAAAGTCCGACTACAATAATGATGATATCGCAAAGCAAAGTGGCTACGATAACGTAATGCAACAGAGATTTAACATATCAGACAGGAATCAGGCAACAGAAACAACACCATCACGAGCGTCTAGTGCAAAGACCAACCCCATTAAGGAAGAACACAAATAGTCATTGCTTGTTGTGACCGTCCATCGGCGGCCATCGGCGTGAAGTTCTCTAAAGGAATCAACACCGGACCCAGCAACCTGTGCATCTAATCCATCGCCGCCCAGTTCGTGGCAAAACACACCGGATCCAGCAACCTGTGGATCTAATCCATCGCCGCCCAGTTCGCGGCACAAACACCTGAAGAATAATCTCCAAATCCATCGCCGCCCAGCTCGCGGCACAACACACCTGAAGAACAACACGACAGCAGCATTCTGGAGCATCTCTAGCTACAGCAATGGAAAAACAAATCGCAGCGCAGTACGCGGCACAGGGCCAAATGTCGCGCGCATTCGCCAACCTGAGGAAGCGAGGGCCATCAACGGTAAGTGCTGTAGAAATCCGTAGAGATAACTTACAGGGCAAATGGAAAGAAATCCGTGACCGCCACGACGACATCCTGGAGCTGGCGACGTCAGAGACAAAGGACCACCGCAACTTCACCGAGGACTTCCTCGAGTCAGCCGAGGAAGTCTACTTGGAGGAAATGACGAAGTTCGCCGAAGAGCTTCGGGGCCTCAACATTGAACCGCCGACAACATCCTGCAGCGGCGATACCCCACGCCAATCCCCGCAAGCTGCCCCCAGTGCAATTGCCGACATTTTCCGGAAAGTACTCGGAATGGCGGCCATTTAAGGACCTGTACCAGGCGGTATTGGCAGATCACCCTGATCTGACGGACGTCGAACGACTCTATTATTTGAAGTCGAGCCTCCGCGACGACGCCGCCCGGGCCATCAAAAACATTCCCGTCACGGAGCAGAATTAACAGCGAGCTTGGAACAAGCTGGTGGAATATTTCGATAACACTCGTGCATTGGTCCACTCTGCCTTGAGTACCCTCTTCCAGGGACAGGCCGTCATAAGGGAATCTGCTGCCGGCTTGCGCCATCTCCGCGACACTACGATGAAGCAGTCGAAACTTTGGATGCGCTCGGTCGCCCCGTGACCGCCTGGGATGATATACTTGTTTACTTAACAACACAGCGCATGGACCCCCGCACCACTCGTGACTGGCAAACGGCACAAGGCAACACCAACCAGCCACCCACGTACCACCAGCTCGATGACTTCGTGAAGACAAGGATCGAAGCATTGGAGTTCGTCGAGCTGCGAGGGTTCCTCTCTACAAGGGAACAGTGGACAACTCCAAACATTCCCGTCACACTAGGCAACCCATTTTTTAATATAAAAATGAGATTCTTTAATGATATTGTAGCGAGCTTAGGGTTCGCTGGATTAATTATTTGTAAATAAATAGGAGCCGTTAAATCGATTCTGAATTAATGTGACATTTTATTAGCCCGTAATAACAATCGTTACTTTTTACCGTACACTTAACGTTTTCTTTATTATCGCTTCCGTAATTATCGCGTATTTTACTGCCTACCTATTACTTATTACTACTACACTTATCGCTTGCTTCATGTTCTACTTCTTACTCATCACTATGAAAAAAAAAAAAAAATTGTGGCGAGAAGGCCGAATTTAGCGAGACAAGGACATATGTGTCCTTCAACTTGTCTCTGACTTCTGGTCATCTTGCGATAACCAGAATCACCCACATCCGTGAGGATGTTGGGCTCGGTCTCGCGATCTCTGAAAAGAAAAGAGAAAAAGGGGGGTATCCAAGGATAGTGTGGACGGTGTTAGTCCAGGTATTCTCTAACTACTTTTATAGAGGGATGGTGGGAAAGAAATCGTACAAGACCGGTAGAGCTTGGGTGCGGTAGTGAACGCAGATCACGTCTTTGGCGTCTGATAATCTGCGCTTTGGTCGGTGTGTATGTTTGTGTTTGTGCCGTCTTGTACTGTGCGTTCGTGTGTGTGGTTTGTTAATAGTAGACCCTATGGGATGGGTCCAGGAATCCTCTATTATAGAGGGGAATGTTGTTGGGAAGGGTGCTTTCTTCAGTTTTGTACTGAAGAATACATTGTGGGGGTTTGATCCGAAGAGATCGAGAGAGAGAAGGGTCAAGAACGCAGGAGTCCCGTACAAGTAGGTTCTCGCTGTTCTGAATGTTTTCGAGGTACTTATATGCTAATTGAAGCAAGTACTCGTCGATAGGGGTAATGGAGGCGCCTTCGTATAGGTGAGAGTTGGGGTAATGACGACCGTCAGGCCTTCTAGAATGATCGGTGCATCTTCTGAGGAGTTTCCTTTCGAAAACCCGAAGTCTTTCCATTTGGGCCGAAGATATGCAGGACCATATGGGAAAGGCGTACGATATTCCAGATCGGATTAGCTGCTTATAGCAGAGAAGCTTAACTTTGGTGTCAACTTTGTTGCTCCACTTCAAGATGTTGTGCAGTTGTTTAGACCGACCGAGGCCCCTTTGGAGAATGTGGGTCACATGTTTGATGAAATTCATTTTTGGGGTATAAATGACCCCAAGATATTTCATCCTGTCCTGTGGTCTAATCTAAGTATCTCCCATTTTTATTCGAATATTCTGTGAATATCGAGAAGTAGGTTGGGAGTGTTTACTACTCAGAATTATAGCTACTGCTTTAGATGGGTTAAGTCGAATTTTCCACCGACTGTAATACTGATACAGTTCGTCCAGATGACGGTTGAGTCGGTTTGTTGCGAGTTTTGGGCTTTTAGATGACGTGTACACTAGGACGTCATCCGCATAGCAAATCTGGTTTACTCTACCATCCACAGGGCGAGGAATATCTGAGGTGTAGATATTAAATAAGATGGGGCCTAGAATGGTGCCCTGTGGTACGCCTGCGGCGGCGTTGAAAGTTCGGGAAAGCTTTCCATTCACTCGAACTTGGAAGGTTCTGTTTAAAACGAACTGGTAGATTATATTACACAGCGTTTTACTGAGGCCAGTATTCAGTAATTTAAAAACGAGACCTTCGATCCAGGTTGTGTCAAAAGCCTTTTCAATGTCCAAGCTCACCGCAATGGTGGGTTCCTTATTAAAGAGGCGCACGCAAACGTGGTTTTGAAATATGTTGAGAGCCATGGTGGTGCTGTGCGCTCTGCTGAATCAAAATTGGAAGTCAGGTATTAGGTTCCTGACACTGGTAAATTTATTTAGCTTCTCGTATATGAACTGTTCATATATTTTGCTGATGCAGGTGAGGAGCGAAATAGGACGAAAGCTTGAGGGGTGATAATTTGGTTTCCCTACTTTTGCTATTGGGCAGACAACAGCATGCTTCCAGGCTTGGGGAAAATACCCCATGTTGTAGGCATGGTTGAGCAGAATGGAGAGCTTTATAAAGAATAAAGCAGAAAGCCTTCGCAACGAGTGGTAGGACATATTGTCGATACCGGGTGACTTCTTGGGGTTTCGAGATTTAACTAGGTTCTGTAGGGTATTTGGTGTGACGAAGCCGTGACTATTATCACGTGTGTCGTCGAAGTATGCACTGTTAGCTGAGTTAAAGACAACTATTGGCTCGTTAAAGTTGTCTAATTTATTGTGAACCTCTGAACTAATTATTGCATTTGTTTCAGGGTCGCCATCCTCGAGAGTGAGCTTGTGATTATTTTCAAAGGTCTCTCCGATGATGTTTGCTTTATTGGTGTCATCATTGACAACAAGGCCGTTGTGCATGATTGGTCCAGTGATACGAGAGGTGGCACATATCTTTTTAACATTTTTATAAATGTTCTGGTCCATCTGAATACTCTTCAGTTTGTCTTCCAATTGTCGGGTACGATTGTTTTGGATTCTCTGTTTTATCAATGTGCCAATATTGTGAATAATGGCTCGCAATAATGGCTCCCTTTGCGTAAAGCGGTGACGATATCTCATTCTGCAGAGCTTTTTACGCTCCCGGATGAGACGAAGAGTGAGGTCGTCAAGGGGAATCTGATAAGTCTTTTCAAGTTTGTACTTCGGGACATGAGTCTCAGAAGTTTCAACTAGAATCTCGTGAAGTCGAGTTGCGGCGTTATTTATCTCAACCGTCGTTAGGTTCCTGTCAGTGGGGAGAGAGAGTTGGTGGAGTTTTCCGTTCAATGTAATATTGAAGTTGTCCCAATTTGTGCGCCCATAATCGGGTATGTATCTGACATGAGCCCGGGATGCTCGATAGCCGCGAATGAACATGGTCACAGCGTTGTGGTCAGATACACCCGGCGATACTTGGGGAGGAGTGATTTGGGGAAGTAAGTCTTTGGACACAATAAAGATGTCCAGGATGGAGTTACCTCGGGTACCACCCGTAGGTGCGACTATTTCGAAGTTGAGGGCATGACCGTTTTCGCTGTACCATTGGAACAACTTTGTGCCGTTTGGGCAAGAGACGGAGTTGTTCCAGTGGGGATGCCTGGAGTTGAAATCGCCGCCTATGATGAAGGGTGTATGCCCCGAGGACGTTATTAATTGGCCGATATCTTCGGGATTAATGGGGCCATTATTGGTTTTATGTGAGTGGTAGACGGAGTATATGTTCACTCTACCATTATTAGCTAGATGCAGTTCAACCCCGGAGACCTCTATGGACTCGAAATGTGGGAGGTCAATAGCTTCATGGCGAAGTTCGCTATTAACTAGAATACAGGTGCCACCTCCGTTGATGGTGGGGCCGCCAGTGGGGGTTCGATCTCTTCGAATCATTGAAAAGTTTGGGAAAGTGGGACGGTGACATGGATGCAACCTAGTTTCGGTTACAAGAACCACGTCCGCCCGGTTATCCTTTATGAAGTCAGAGACTATCGCACGCTTTGATAGCGAAACAAGGGAGTTGACATTTATAAGGATAACTTTAATTTTGGGATCCATTTTGAAGCGAATGTCTTACATATGCCGTGAAAATGAGTGCATCCCTCTTAGCCTCAGTTGTTAGTTTTTCATATCGGGGTCGAATATCCTCAATCACGCGAGAGAGACTAAGTAGTTTCTCCAGCATTGAGGGTTGCCCTTTTGGAGGCTTTTGGGTCGCCGCTTGGATTTGTGGCATTGTGGTGGCCTGTATAGCGGATCGCTTAGGAACTTGAATATGTTTTTGGGGGGTACTCATCACTATGCTCTGTGTGCGGCGTATTTATACTGTTTCAGCGTTTCGTTTCCGCCCGTTCCATTGCCTTTAATGTTCTACTGTTCCTAGTCTCCAGTTTTCCATTACTTTATAGAATATTCTAGTACTCTGTTTCGGACTCTCTAGAATATTCTAGTACTGATTGTCATATGCGTCACCATATCATTTTTACTTACATTATTTGCTATAGAGTCTGCTTCTGAGGCTGGCGTTAGGTTGTTGATCTGCTGTTGTTCCAGCTCCATTTGGTGGGCCTGTTGTTGAAATTGCTGGGGTCTTCTGAGTGGATTGTTTTGCCTTGCTGTTCTGATGGTAGACCTATCCACGTCCATGGGTTCTGGTTGCGGTTGATTTCTGCTGTTGTTATAAAGCTGTTGCTGTCTCCATCCGGGTCTGAAATATTGCCGTGAATCTCTTCCTCTATAGTGCTGTTGGGATCGTTCCACTTCTGTCATCGAAGTTCCTGGGAGTTTGATTTCTTTGCGGTTGGTAGTAACTCGGCGGGCTGTATTGTGAGTGGCTTCTCTTAATCATCCGGAAGTTTGGTGCGATATCCGTGTGTCTCGTATCGTGTTGTACGGGTAGGGCTATGCCGCAAGCTTCTGCTAATGATTCACACCTATGGGCGTATAGGGTTTGTTTTGCCAGTATGTTATTTAGTCCGTTTAAGAATACCATTGCTGCTTCTTTTTCGGCTTCTTCGCATAATGCCTTTTTCCCTTCTTGATGACGTGCTTCGAACTGAATTTTCGATGTGATTAGATTTAAGGCTTTGTTGACTTCATCGTAGTATTTAGCCAGCGTGTTTCTTCCTTGCCGAATGCGTGACATATCTTCTTTCAATACATAGAGGGGTCTGTTGTCACTATATGCTGCGTCCAATCGGTCCAGTATAGCTTCGAGACAAAATTTCGTCCGGTAATTTGTTAATCGCCTAGCTGCTTCTCCTATAATTTTATATTTTATTATAGATAGTGCTGTAGCATATCTGGCATGTCCTCTATGGGCTTCACAGGCTTTCATTATGTTGCAGACGTTTTCTCTCCAAGAGGCACATTCCTCTGGGTTCCCGCTGAATTTTGGAAGGTTTTTGAATGCCTCCAACTCAACGTCTTCGGACCTGTTGAATTTAAATGCTATATCCTCGTGTTCGATTAGTCTCGCCTGGCGTACTTCAGGTTCTTTGTTTTTCTTTATTTGTAGTTGTTTCACCGCTGATACAATTGTTTGTATTTGTTGGGCCAAATGTGTTATGTCTGCCCTGATTGTGGCGTTGTCTGTGGCCATTTTTGATGTGTTTTGTGATTTTTCCTCTTGGTCACTTGATTCGTCCTCAGTTGGTTTGTCGAATGGTCCTTCCGTTAATTTGGTTTTTCGTTTTTTTATTTTCATTCACTGGTTTTTATTTGTTCGTTGAATTTAGTTTATTTATTTACTGAACTGGATTTAGCTTATTTGTTCACTGAATTTAATTTATTTGTTAATTGAATTTAGTTTATTTGTTTACTGGATTTAGCTTATTTGTTATAAAGCTGTTGCTTTAATTTATTTTTTTAGTTTATTTGTTAATTGAATTTAGTTTATTTGTTTACTGGATTTAGCTTATTTGTTCACTGACTTTAATTTATTTGTTTAGTTTATTTGTTAATTGAATTTAGTTTATTTGTTTACTGGATTTAGCTTATTTGTTCACTGACTTTAATTTATTTGTTTAGTTTATTTGTTAATTGAATTTAGTTTATTTGTTTACTGGATTTAGCTTATTTGTTCACTGACTTTAATTTATATGTTTAGTTTATTTGTTAATTGAATTTAGTATATTAATTATTTCACACACGTGCTATTTCATTTCTGATTTTCTGAAAAATGAATATTACTTACCGCCTCCTTCTCTAGGCGTTGTTCCTCTCGATGATCTGCGCAGCTTGATCGGGTCCGGAACTGGTGAGAAAATCCTATGATTTTCTGGTCGATATATTTTGAAAATTCTTCCCAGAATTTATTAGGTTCCAAGTCAAATTAAACTTTTAAAGTGAGTGGCAGGATCGCCAGTTATTGTTTGTTAATTTTGTAAGAAAAAAATATAATTTTTTGGAAGCTATGCCTCTTTATTTTATTTGTCAATTTACAGGTCACTATGTACACTCTCTACTTTTTTTTTTTTTAATATACTGCATTTATTTGACCAAAAATTAATAGTTACAATAAGTAATACAGCTAACTTATAATAGATTGGTTACATAATAAGTGTTTACATGCTATTTGTTAACATTTTTCAAACTATTCTTTTTAGATTTGCTTAAGATTTAATGTGATTTATATATATTTTTAATTTTATTTTTCCTGGAAAAGGTCAGAAGAAAAACCAGGAACTCTGTTTATTTTAACTTAGCCTACTTAAATTTACTTAACATAACTTAATCTAACTAAATCTAATCCTATTTACAATTTACAATATTTGATATTGCAATGATATTGACAATTTGAAATTGACTTAAAAATAATATTTACAATTTTTAGTTATGGATGTGGGATTTCTCGTTGGGATTGAGGATAGTAAGGGATAGGAGCAGGTGTCTTCTTGAACGAGGGGGTTGCCACTCGATTCTGTGTTAAAAGTAAGAATCTTGGAGAATGGTTGGATGTTGGTGTATTTGAAATGATTGGGTGCCAGTTCGGTGTTGTGGTACACGACCTCGTTTAGATCGTTAACCAGTCTGCCTGAGGTGAAGAGAGTCTGTGGTGAGGAAGTAATGTGCCTAACACGGACACTCTGTTCACATCCTCCTCCATCATAAAACTTCACGGTCCGATCAAGGTTTCGTCAAACCGAGTCCTCACTTCACTAGAAGAAATCTGTTCACCAATGGTTCTCAACCCCTGGATTAAAACTCCGCCACAAGACACACCAGAAAGGAAGGTAAATGAAATGCACTGTTTTAATATTACTAATCGGTCTATTTATTGGTTTTTAAACGAAGTGACTAAAATTTATTAAACATGAAGTGTACACTTGCGATTGCACGATGGGTTACAATCTGTTTTCCAGTTGACAAGATTTTATTTTACTGTTCACCTTTGTTGAAATAAGTTCGCCGACCAACGTTAAATCCGCACACCAAACAATCGAACACACAAGAACACAAAGATAACACTTGAGGTGAAGAGCGAATAAATATGGCACTTAGCACGAGAAAACTATTGATACGCGACTCCGGATATATTCGGGTATGGAACTGTTTACGCTTCTCCGCTGCCGGCGGAGAGCGGGAGCGAAACGTGACCATTCTGGTCCGCGGATGTAAAAGGACTCAGCGATCGTCATCTCAAGCAGAGATGATTTCGCTAAGAAAAAAGGAAGAGAGAGAAAAACTCTTCTCTTAAGGGTGTGAATATATCCTTGCCAAGGATATGTGTTATCTCACACAAGTATAACGTAGAGTCTCTCTTGTGAGAACAAGAAAACCAGATCTCGTAATAAAGGTCATGGTGGTATGTGTGGGATCGTTCCGATAGATGCGATTCACACGTGCAGTGGAACGACGAAACAGGCAGGCGGCAAAGACAATAGGGGAAAATGACCAAATGCGCCGTTGGTAATGCGGGTCATTGTTTACACGATGCCTCGTCGCTATTTTCGACGTTAGGAGAAAAAGGTGCTAAAGCAAATTGGATTTTTATGGCATCTTTGGCTGCAGTAGAAACCGGGTTCAAATTTGCATTAGGAAATGCTGGAGAATTTGGTTTCGGCGTCCATTGCGCTAATTATATGCAGCTGCTTGGGTTGTTTATTGATAAGACAAACCAAAAAGGTTGCCAGGCATGTGTATGAAAAGGTATATGACGCGGCTGAGAAAATAGACGGCGCGATATTTATGGTCCCTGTCATGACGGTTACATTGAATGCAATCCGAATTATTTTGTTTACAGGAATTCATCTGAGGGAATTTGACTGGCGACGTAGATGCCGAAATTGATTGGAAATTCCTGGTAAGTTAATAAAGAAATCTTAAGGAGCAATGGTATGCGAAGAGAATGCATGAAGGTAAGTTTTCTTTACAGGGACTTAAAGATCATAGATTTGATCTCTTAAATGCGTGCAGCATTTTTAGGTACTAATACTGTTGCATTAGCAAATTTAAAGGAGTTGGGTAGTAGTTATCGGGGCTTTTCAGGTAAGTAGACCGTAGGGTTTGGCGGAACCGCTACAAGTCCTGATTTGGAGACAATTACGGTAGTGAGTTTCCGTATTGGAGGAGGGTGATGGTAGGTCTGTTATTATCGGGTTGGGATTGTTAGGAAGGTTTTCTATGAAATTTATCGACAGTTCTAGGATCCGTCTATCCAGTCGTTCGATGCCTGGGGTGTTGTAAAGGTCGTTGTTACAATGGTATCTATATGAGTTGGTTTTGCGGTGTAAACCAGTGATAAACCGGAAACATTTTCGTTCAAACACTCATAATTTCTTCATTTGGGATGGTGAAATGTGGTACCATAATGGGCAGGCGTATGTAAGAGTGGGTCTGATTATCTGTTTGTAAATGAGCTGTTTGACCTTGAGAGAGAGGCCTTTAGGTTTCCACAACACTCGTCTGCAAAGGTTAAGCAGTATTGAGGCTTTATCAAGGGAATTTTTGATGTGGGTTGAGAATGACCAGTTGTTGGAAAGGGTTTACCCCCAAATATTTTAGGGTTTTGGAAGGTTTTATGAGGGCGTTATTAAGATTTAGTTTAATTTTGTTGTGGCAACGTTTAGTGTTGTTTGTGCAGTGAGCGTTTTTGCCCTTAAACACTGTTAGCTAGGTTTTGGTTGGGTTGAGGCGAATTTTCCATTTGTTAAAGTATGCTGAGATGAGCGGGAGGAAGTTGTTAACGCCGCTTTGACAAATCTACTGCTAGAGTAGATTAACCCTTATGTCAATGACCGGGTACCCAGGTACTTCGTCGCAATTTCACGATTGCTCGGCCTAGTAGACGAATTTCAGTCCCATGTCTTAGATCATCTCCATTCAAACGTTTCTGAATGATAATTACGAAATGTCAATGATTTTTTTTTACTTTCAAATCGACATTTTAAAAAATTGTATTCTGAGCCACGACCGGGTACCCGGGTACCCCATTTAAAAAGCATTGAGAATGATGAAGAATGATGCAAAATTGAATGTTAAATAGTTAATTAATAATTAATTATTGATAATTAACTATTTAAATAACTAATAATTAATGAAAAACAATAAAAATGCATTTAAATTAACAAACAAATTTATTCAGAAGGACTTCTGTGACATGCATCCATGCAGCCATCTCCTTTGCAGCCATCTCCTTTGGAATATAGGGTTTGTTTTTTCGTAAGGTTCCTATGACAGTCAAGTCCCACGACAATAAAAGCTTCGCGAGCGGTAACGTCGTGAAAAAATTGTCCATACAAATATTTCTTCCACTCCCTTTGTACGATGCTGCTAATTTTTTTACAACATTTTCACCTTGATTTATTTCTCTAACATTGCCACCTTTCCCGCTGTAAATAATGCCTTTCAGAGGATATGCATTTTCAGTATCACAAATCCACCACACTTTGATACCATACTTGGCTGGTTTTGATGGAATATACTGCTTAAATTTGGTTCGCCCACGGTACGGATACAGCTGCTCGTCGATGGTAAATTCTGTGCCGGGCCGGTACAGAGCGGACAAATTTGCATTCAACATCACCAAGATCTCACTGCTTTGTCCTCTCTGGACCGTTCCTCTCGTGCCGCGCATCATCAAATCTGATAAAACGTAAGATATTCCAAAAACGATTGTGGCCCTGTATAAAGGGAATGATGACGTTTTCCACATCTCTGTAGTATGTTCTTTGTTTCCATTATTGACCCCTGCTGCAATTAAAATTGCAAAAAACGAATACATCTCTTGACGATTAACATTTTTCCACGTTCTCGACAGTCGATTTGAATTGTTTGCATTCCACTCTCGGATAACTAGATCTGCCTTCTGATTAGTGTAACCAGTAATCAAATCCACTATTTCGTGAGTAAGAATCCTTTTGAATGTTTCAGCCGCTGAGAGTGTTTCGGTCGAGCAATGGGGACCAGCTCTTTGTCTCACAATATTGTGACGGAGAGTTTGAGTTGTGTTAGGAGGTGTTTTTTGCCATACAGTTTTATCTTTCGCGACAAACGTACGTCCAGTTGAATCTAGAAAAAAGAATAAAAATAATAAGAACGCGTTGTGCATGAAAAATTAATAAATAAAATGAAACGAATTATTTTTACCTGCAGTTGAAACTGCGTCGACATCTCCGTTCGTATCATTGTCATCTTCGCTTTCAGAATCGTCAATGGGTGCTTCAGTTGTATCATTTTCGTCCGCGCAATATTCTTCGTTATCAGATACGAGGGTTGCCTCTTTTGTTTCGGGATTTGGCAACCCTAGTGTTGCAATCCGGCAAATGACAGCTCTGTCGTAAAGTTGGACATTTTTGAGGTTATACGCACTCAGAACGTTTTGACATACGAGCGCTATTTGTGTTGTTTACAGTAACTTAAAAGATTCATCTCGTTCCAAAAATGGAATTAAATCGTCAACATTTTCGTGCGATTATTTTTTACAACTTTCGGCGTGGATTAACTCAGCAACAGTGCATGGATGAACTTAATTCAATTTTTGGCGATGAAGCTCCATCAAGGACCAGTGTTTATCGATGGTATGGGGAATTCAATCGTGGTCGTAGTTCACTCCAAGATGAATTTCGTGAAGATCGTCCAAAATCAGTTGTTGTTCCGAAAACCATTGATGCTGTGCGCGAACTGATATTGGAAGATCGTCATGTGACCTATCGTGAGATTGAGACAACCTTAGGCGTTAGTGGGGCCAGCATACATTCAATATTGTATAAACATTTGACTGTCAAAAAAATTTGTTCGCGTTGGATCCCACACAATTTGTCAATCGCCAAAAAAAAGGCTCGTGTCAATTGGTCGAAAGAAATGCTCAAAAATACGGTCGCGTTGCTTCGAAACATGTCTATGACATCGTGACAGGTGATGAATCGTGGATTTACGCGTATGAACCCGAAAGTAAACAGCAGTCGACTGTCTGGGTGTTTCAAGATGAGCCAAATCCAACAAAAGTTGTTCGCGCACGAAGCACTTCCAAGCAAATGGTCGCCTGTTTTTTCGGAAAAACTGGACATGTCGCAGCCGTACCACTAGAACAACGCAGAACAGTCAATTCTGAGTGGTACACAACCATTTGTTTGCCAGTTGTCTTCCAAGAAATCAGGAAAACCACATCCGCTGCGACAACTGCATTTTTGAGCACCCAAAACATCGATTTGATGGGTCATCCGCCGTATAGTCCTGACTTGTCACCGAATGACTTCTTTTTATTCCCGTACGTAAAAAACAAACTGAGAGATCAACGTTTTTCGACACCTGAAGAAACGGTTGCTGCATTCAGAATGCATGTGTTGGAGATACCTCAATCAGAGTGGCAAAAGTGCTTCGACAATTGGTTCAACCGCATGCAAAAGTGTATAGATCTGCATGGGGAATATTTTGAAAAACAATAAAGTGATTTTCGATGATAAATATTTGTTTTTGTTCTCTAATCCTGAAATATAAAAGGCAACCCTCGTATCTCGTTTTCATTTCGCTCGTCACGAATCCAATCATCGTCATCACTATCAGAAAGGTTTATGCTCTCGTCGTCAGATTCACCACACACGCTTTTCGAGTAGGCATCTCGTTGTGCATTACATAATCTAAAAACAAAAATACAACAAAATTATTTAATATTATTAAATACATTAACAATATTAATTTTAATATTATTACCTGTTGAATTGAGCACGTGTCAACAAAGTCGTCATTTTGAAGATGCTCAGATGCACAAAGGACGCTGACTGAACCACGCTTTCTCTAATGCCGGATTCGAATGGTTTCACCATAAACTCGCAAGTTATAAATAGAAAGTTGACCGTACAAGTTATTCGTCAACCACATACTCGAGATCCCTCTAGCAGGTATAACTGAATTTGTTACACACCTGCCGATCCTGACCTTGCTCTGCGCCGATTTCAATAGGCCTTTTGTAGCCGCAGATAGTCAAAATTCTTTATATTTATAAAAAATAATTATATAAAATACATAAAATATTCACAATATATTTGTTTCTGATAAACAAATTAAAATCTATTGCAAAATATTTGTTTTAACATTGTTAAAATAATGTTTCTATATGTCATTGACTACTGTCGGTAAAGTTGGTCATTGACATAAGGGTTAAAGTATCGTCAGCATAATTTACCATCACAACACTAGGTGGAGGTTGGGGAATATCGGAAGTATATAGAAGATATAAAAGTGGTCCGAGAATGGATCCTTGGGGAACTCCCGCGGTTATGTTGTGAGTTTGTGAGAGGGAAGAGTTTATTCTGACCATGAATTTCCTCCCAGAAAGGTAAGATGCTAGGAGCTTTGTGATGTTGGAATTCAGACCAAATAAGCAGTGCAGCTTATAAAGAAGTCCTGAGATCCAGACACAATCAAATGCTTTGGAAATATCGAGAGATATGCATACGGTAGGGCATTGGTTTTCTAGACCAGTTGTGATATCGTGTGTAAGTTTTAGTAGCGCATGGCAAGTGGAGTATCGCGCACGAAAGCCAAACTGAGAATTAGGGATGAGAGCGTTATCACTGGCAAACGAGAGAAGGTTTTGGTAGATCTTACATTCCAATATTTTGCTTAGGGTGTTTAATAAAGATATTGGACGATAGTTGGAAGTGTTATTGGAACTGTCGGACTTTTTAACGGGGATTACTACCGCAATTTTCCAGTTCTCTGGGAAATGTGAAGCATTTATGATATGGTTAAGAAGGATGAGAATGGGAAGTAGATTTGGCGGGCGAAGTCTTTTAAATAGAAGGTGTGGTATTCCATCTAGACCGGTCGATTTTTTGTTAGGTCGTGATTTTATGAACTTGATTAATTCATTTGTGGTTAGAAATGTGCTGGTGTCTGAAGGATGTGACGCCTTGTTTGTGTCGTTAAATTCTCCAATGAAAGGAGTAAAAGATGCGGGTAATCTGTGTGAGATATATTCGTTTACAGTGTTTTGAAAATTAGGGACTGAGAGGGAATCATTTTATTGATGGATTTTTGAGAAGTGATCAGCCAGGAAATTGGCTATGTCCGTGTCGGATTGGATAAGATTATTGTTGAATCGGTTGATGAGGTGATCGATTCGCGGTTTAAACTTCCGACCAGTTAGTCGGTTGATGTTTTTGAAGAGATCACGATTGGGTTTAATATTGTTAAGTGTAGAGGTATAAGTCTGATCCGCGAACTTTGTTAAATGTTCATTTATTAGGGTGGTCAGGAGCTGGATCTGACTTTTAATAAAGGGGCAGAATCTTATATGAAGTTTTCGGCGGAGTTGTTTTTTGAGACGCAACAATTTGGTTAGGATGCTGGGTAATGGTTTTCCTAAATGATTATGAGGGATGGTGGTGGGTGTATTGCTGGTGAAGGCATCCTTGAGGGTCTGCTCAATTTTTAGGGCTGCTCGATCGATATCAGCAGGGATTAGGTTAGAAGATTCGGGGATTTGCAAGTTAGAAAAACTTTCGGCGACTTCTCTATTGACCTTTTTCCAGTTAGTCTTGGAGAAGTTCGGGACAGGACTGTGTGAGTAGAGTAGTTCGAAGGAGGGAACTTTGATCGAGGTGTGAACGGAACCATGATAAGAGGGAAAGAGAAAGGATACTGGTGGGGGGGGGGGGGGGGGGCGTTGAGTAGACATCAGCCGACTTGAGAAAGAAGTCAATTGTTGACCGCGTCGGGTTGGTGACCCGAGTTGGCTGCAGTGGACTGTCGATATACGTATATGGGTGAGATGAGAGGAGGTCCAAAAGTTGGCACCCGTATTTGTTATTCTTTATGTCGTTGAATGCTGTATGTCGAACGTTCCAGTCTCCGCCGGTTATGAATGGTGCGGGGAGAGACTGTCTGATTATTTGAGATATGTCAGAGTCTGGAAAGTCTGGTTCTCGTGTTGGGTGGATGTAAACGGATGTTATTATGATTACTTTTTTGTTTTCACAAAAAAGTGTAACTGCCGTGTATTCAATATTGAAAACATTGGCGAACCTGATTTCGGCGAATTGAAGTTCATTATTTATTAGGATGCCGGTACCTCTGTTGTATTCCAGAATACTACCCTTTATTAAATTTAACACTGAACCTCCTTACACATCCTTAAAAACTTCACTTAACATATATTACATTCTCACTTAATACATACCATTCATAAACATTCACAATATTACCAGTTACAGCACATTTAATAACCTGCACCTTTTTATTCATTCAAAACATAGTAACTTTGATTTTCGTCCAAATTTGATTCATTGTTGTTAAAAGTCAGAGAGAAAATTAAGGAGAAAAAAATCAGTTTGAGTTAAATAGATGAAAAGAAAAATGTATCAAAATAAATAAAAATTAATTTAAACTAAAACAAGAATTAAAAGAAATAAAAACAAATAAACAATATCAATTAAAAAGTAAATAAGACAAATAAATTGTAATCCGCGTAGTAAAAAGATAATATTTAAAATACATTGAAGAAATAAAGAAAGTAAAATATAAAACATCAAATCAATCTCTGTTAAATTCCTTGCGGTAAGATCGTTTCGAAAAATAAATGGTTAAATCGAGATACATAGGTGGATGTCGTGACGAGCTAAAAAAGAAGACAGACAGAAGACGTCTTACCATCCTCTAGATAAGAAAAGGTCCACGCTCTTCCCTCGAAAGAGGAAGCACGGCGGCGGACGCTCAACACCTCCATGGGATCCAGTAGTTCTGGGGTTTGAAATAAATGTATAATTGGGGATGTATACTCGGGAGTTGGACTTAAGCCACGTTTCTGAGAGGAGAAGGATGTCTGGGGAGAAGGTTTTAACAAACAACCGTAAGTGTTGCTTACGGATGTTGGAGTATATAGACTCTGCGTTGAGGGCGGCTATAGTTAATTCAGACATTGAGGGAAAGAATATGGGAAGTTATAAGTGAAAGAATCTGACCTTTTTTTTCGATATCCGACATATGCTTCAATGTAGGAAGCATAGTTTGTAGACTCTTGATGTAGCCCATGATGTCCAGGTTGAGGCCAATGGAGTTGGGGTTGTTTGATGTCGGCGTGTTTTGATTGTTTTTAATGACATCCGCATATGATGTTCCTGGCCTTGTAGGTTGTGGTAATGTGTTCTGCGATGTGGATTGGGTTGGTGCGGATTTGTTGGTTGTTACTGGTTTTATTCTTCTTTCGAGAATTCTCAATTTATGCGGGCACTGGGAGAAATTGGCTGGATGTGGACCTCCGCAGTTACAGCATGTCACAGCGATTTCCTAGTAAAATGGATCCATCGGGGTTTGTGGTTTGGATTTTTCCTGGTTCCATACCTTGTGGATCGACCTTACATTCTCCTGGTTGATGCTCATCGGCACATCTGCCGCATCGTATATTTAGGTGGCAAGCCACCGCCAAGTGTCCCGAGCCTTGGCATCTTTTGCAATGAAGGATACTTTGTTTATGAGGCTCCTCGATGCTGATTTTATGCGTAAACAAGTACTTAATTTGTTTGAGCTTGTTGGTGTCTTCATTTGGAGGGATTTGGATAATCCGTAGGTTCCTTAAGTTATTTTCCCGCATGTACGGAGTTTGAAAATAGTCCAGCCTGTGGATTTTCAGCTCTGGGCAAAGCCTGATGATCTCCGACGCTAGCTCTTCGTTGGTCCAAGGTGCCTAATGATGAACGTTGTTGGTTTGAGCTGATGGTGTTGGAACGTAAAAAATTGGTGTTGTAGTTCCGCAAGTTTTCTAACGGTTTTCTCGTGATCAACCAGAGTTGTTGTTGCAATGGAGACAGAGGAGCCTTTAGTATTTGTGGTGAAGTTGCGGTTTCCTAGGGCATTTTCTACTATTCGAATTATTCCCTTTATACTGGTCACATTTTTTATGTAGATTGGTGGTGGTCTAACATTTTTGTGCTGGGCACGCAAGGGACTCGCTGCTGGCTTGGCTTGTTTGGTGGATTCCTTATGGGCTGATAATAGTTGTTTGGGTGGAGGTGTTTTATTGTTTAAGCTGGGAGAAGGCGTCATCCCCATACTGGCATCGTCTCTATTTTGGGTGGGTTGCTTTAGGGAGTGAATTTCCTCCCGGAGTTGTTTCACCTGTGTTGTAAGCTGTTGGATGTATTCCACGGCTTCGTGGAACTTTTGTTCGTCGTCAATGTGTGTGTTTGCTTGATTTTCCATTTTCGTGGTCTTCTTCGATGTGTTTTGAAGAGTTTCAAAGGCTCTTCTCTTCCGTTCCAATAGATATTCCCGGGTAGCGTTCGGATAGTTGTCTGGCATCTGTGAAGACAGATTTCGACTACGGCATCCAGCGAAAATTACACGTGTTTGCTCGGGTTTGTATAGTTTTTTTTTTTTTTTTTGTAATTATAACTTGTCGCAATTTATCACACAAGATTCGATGTGAACGCGATCGATCGTCGACGACTTAACGTCTACGGATTCAATTTTTTTTTTCAATTTTATTCGTCAACGAGCACACGATGAATACGTCTGTCTGCATGAACGATCGGCGAGTGAATGTGACTCTCTAAAAAAAAAAAAAGGTGGCGAGAGGGCCGACTTTAGCGAGACAAGGACAGATGTGTCCTTCATCTTGCAATAACCAGAATCACCCACATCCGTGAGGATGTTGGGCTGGGTCTCGCGATATCTGAAAAGAAAAGAAAAAAGTGGGGGTATCCAAGGATAGTGCGGACAGTGTTAGTCCAGGTGTTCTCTAACTACTGTATAGAGGGATGGTGGGAAAGAAATCGTACAAGACCGGTAGAGCTTGGGTGCGGTAGTAAACGCAGATCACGTCTTTGGCGTCTGATAATCTGCGCTTTGGTCGGTGTGTATGTTTGTGTTTGTGCCGTCTTGTACTGTGCGTTCGTGTGTGTGGTTTGTTAATAGTAGACCCTATGGGATGGGTCCAGGAATCCTCTATTATAGAGGGGAATGTTGTTGGGGAGGGTGCTTTCTTCAGTTTTGTACTGAAGAAGAAATTGTGGGGGTTTGATCCGAAGAGATCGAGAGAGAGAAGGGTCAAGAACGCAAGAGTCCCGTACAAGTGGGTTCTCGCTGTTCTGAATGCTTTCGAGGTACTTGTATGCTAATTGAAGCAAGTACTCGTCGATAGGGGTAATGGAGGCGTCTTCGTATAGATGAGAGTAGGGGTAATGGCGACCGTCAGGCCTTCTAGTGTGATTGTTGCATCTTCTGAGGAGTTTCCTTTCGAAAACTCGAAGTCTTTCCATTTAAGCCGAAGATATGCAGGACCATATGGGCAAGGCGTACGATATTCCAGATCGGATTAGCTGCTTATAGCAGAGAAGCTTAACTTTAGTGTCAACTTTGTTGCTCGACTTCAACATGTTGTGCAGTTGCTTAGACCGGCCTAGGCCCCTTTGGAGGATGTGGGTCACATGTTTGATGAAATTCATTTTTGGGGTATAAGTGACCCCAAAATATTTCATCCTGTCCTGTGGTCTAATCGTAGTATCTCCCATTTGTATTCGGATATTCTGTGAATATCGAAAAGTAGGTTGGGAATGTTTACTACTCAGAATTATGGCTACTGCTTTAGATGGGCTAAGTCGAATTTTCCATCGACTGTAATACTGATACAGTTCGTCCAGATGACGGTTGAGTCGGTGTTTTTAATGACCCGATGTGTTTTTAATGACCCGATGTATAGATACATGTGTTTTTGCTATGTGTTTTTAATGACCCGATGTATAGATACATGTGTTTTGCTTCTTAGCATTTTATTTAGGTGTTTTTTGGATTTAGGTAAATGGCGTCTAGACACAATTTTAGTGTGTTAAATATTTTAAGTAATGAATAGGAAACACATTCCTAGAAGATCGTAAAAATGCAGACGCTAGTTGTTGTTGGATGAATTTCTTATTTTAAGGTGAACATAAGGATGCATATTGGTTGGGTGATTCATACGTTAACTCGCGTTTGGAGAACCTTTTGTTTATTTATAGTAAGTTTTCACATTACTTCGTTCGCGAACTGAAAGTAATGTAAGTGAAATGTAAAATCTTCTGAAAACAAACTGATTCTTAATCGATGAACTAACCGAGTATAAATGTGCTCTACGACAGAGGTGCCATCAAGCCAGATTATATCAGTAGTCTAATGTGTGTGATTAAAAGATTTTTTTCTCGTCAAATTGGTGAATATGTTCAGATTATTCATGGACGCAAGCACTTAATTAGTTGCTAATTATTAATAACTTATGGAAATAGTAGTTATACGCCTTACAAATAATAATAATTAACGGAAATCTTAAATTTAGATGCATAAGTCAGGTGTTATTTGTCAACGTCATCTTTTGTACTTATAATCAGCAGTAGTTCCATTTCATTCGGTCCACCAAATAAACGGGAAACGTAATGGGTAACAGAACACAAAAATTTTAATGCGTTAATATAATGCGACTAATTATTAATTTATTAAATAAACAATTTATTACGCCGCGATTGCATCTGAATAATTTAACTCGGTCAGTATCTTACATACAAGGACAAGAACCAGAACCAAAGATTCGGGAATACTTCTATTACATCGATCATAATGGAATGGTAAGTAGAGGGTCAGAGTGCACAACCTCCTAATATTTATCCGCTTCCAGCTTTTCCTCGACGATGCCAAAATGAAAAACTTTACGTCGTGCTTTAAAGAGAAGCAGTTCCTCAAATTCTTCTTCACTCGTGTCAAATTAAATGAAACCAATCGGTACAAGGAGTTCCCATTTATCTCATTGTGCGGCAGAGAGAGGAATTTTATCCGATGCGACGATCTCCCTATTGTGTTCACACATATTCTAAAGGATTCAAACGGTATACCCCTGATCAGAGTTAAAGATTAGCTATCCAATTTATTTGTCTTAGGCAATGATGTTCTTTCATATGCATACACTGGAGATCTCCTTACTGTAAGCTTCCAACCTAACAAAATCTATATGAACCCAAACACCGGGCGAGTTTACCACCCAGCATGGGAGAAGGTAGGAGGGATAGGACTAATTAGATCGAAGTTAGCTATAGAGATCAGTAAGCTCTTCGAATTCAAAAAAGGCGAAGGTAGCCCACCAACACATTTCACATGGAACGGTGACAGCCTACAATTGGATATAAGTTGGGTAAATGATACAATTCTCCAAAACAAGAAATCGACAATAGTGCAAAAACCATATAATTGAACTTTAATCTTAAACGACGGTCGGCGAGCTATTCTACACTTAACGATTTGAACTCTCCTTCCTTCACCCACGAGAGGCCATTCGAAGGACTCGAAGACGTTTCAGCAATAAATGCCTTAGTTCTAATTTTTTCTATTGTAGCACCGTGAATGTTGATGTCAAATTTTTCAAACGTGATGTAATGTGGGTCATCTACTTCGGGCTGTTCGTAAACACGCTCTTGGCTTTCTTCGACACAAACTTTCGCTCGACTAATGAATTTTTCTCTATCAGTAATCAAATCCATTGCTTCTTGGTTAGATGCAGAAGAGCACAGTTTCGCAGCTTTCCACGGATCCACAAGAACATGTTGCAGGAAATTTAAAACTTGCCAGATATGATCTTCGCCTCTCCTCCATAAGTTAAATCCTGAAGTAATATCCAAAGTTTTAGTAGAAGGACATATAAGCGGGTGGAACACGTCACTTTGGAAGACCACTATCTGCAAAAACAAAAAACAAAAGGGGTATCAGTTGTAAGTATGATACATTAAGATGTTTACTCACAGGAAGCGCGGAATCTGCCGGGAAGTTCTCAGGTAATAAAATTGTAAATCGGAATATTCCTCCAGCAAAACATCCACTACGAACGAATATTACTCCGTACCATACTAATAAAGTCAGAGTAAGCAGATAACTTATATTGAATATCAAACAGACTTACACAGCGAGTTCTGATAAGACGGGATCACGTAAACTCCTGAAATCTTCTCAGCAGCCACCATTTGGCTACATGAAGTCTAATTAGAATGCAATGGGTGATGAAGACAGCATAATAATATACTTACTATTCAGCGTAGATCTTAAATTCCTGCTTTATTGAGGAATGGGTCTGCTCTTCTGTTTTTCCTACGTCCAAAGTCATCTTTGGGAATAAATAAGTATGTATTTAGAGCTCTGATTTTGGGATAAGATATGTAAAACAAAAACACCAAGTCTTCTATGCGCTACAAGTCAGCTGGCAATAACTGGGGAACGGCCCAGAATTGGAATTAAAATGTGCTGTACAGTGATGGCGTGTGTAATGAAACTACTATTGCACATTATAAAATTTAAGATTGTTTTTGTTTAGTTTTAGTGATGTCAGAATCCTCCTTTTTTATTCGGTTAATACAAGCGATATTGAGTAATGAAAAAAAAGATATATATATCTGGCCCAAGGCTCATAACCTTGCCCGGAAAAACAAATCATTGTGGAAAATTTAACAAGCCTCGGGGCTTTTATAAGGACAATGGAGTATATGTGTACGTGTGTGCCTGTGCGAATTGCGGTGAGGGCTAAGAGGAGTTAGTAAGGAGACTGAGTTTGAGACCAGGATGGGTGACGTTTAAATCAAAGGATGTGGGGTCAGAGTTTACGTTACGTAGCGTACGTGAGATCGGCTCGTTAAAGCCATACGAGGTATGGTGTGTTAGTTGAAAGACGAGAGTTTCGTAGGTTACGGGGATTGGTATAGACCGGGATGATTGATTGATTGATCCTGAGAGAACACGATGGATGAAGAGGATGTCAGCGTGAATTCTTCGTTCTTCTACAGTGGTTAGGTTAATTAGTTTGAGACGACATATGTAAGGGGGCAGGGGCAGCGAGTTTTCCCAACACAGCCCTCGGAGGGGTAAACGTAAGAACCGCCGTTGGATGCTTTTAATTCTGCGGATATGCGGACCAAACCTGGCTAACATATTCAAGAAGAAGGCGAACGAATGTAATGTAGAGTGATCAGGACACGCAAGGGTTAGAAAATTCCTTAGACCGGCGTTTCACAAAGTGGAGGGTTAAATTGGCCTTGAGGATCATGTCATTATGTGTGGGGGAGTTTAGCTGACTATCACATAAGATGCCAAGGTCTCGAATCGAGTTAGCAGAGGATAAAGGTTGGTTGAATAAGAAGTGGGGGCGCCGCCAGGAGACGGGGGGGGGGGGGGGGCTTCTGTGAAAACTCAATTGAATGACATTTGTTGACATTAACCTCCAGACAATTCTTTTGGCACCATAACGAAAAGTTGTCAAGGACTATCTGGAGAAGGAAAGAATCAAGTGGAGAACAACTTGTTTTGAAGAATTTGGTATCGTTGGTGTAAAGAGAGATACACGAATGGTTCATAATCATATCGATGTTGTTTATTGTTAATATGAACAAAATGGGGGCGAAATTTTATCGAAGGCTTTGCTCAAATCGGCAGTGACAACGTCGACCTAGTTGCCGTTCTCTGGGCTAGGAGTGTTTGGGAAGTAAATTCGAGTAAGTTAGTGGCAGTAGATCTCCCACCAAGAAAGCCATGTTGCCTGGGTGAAATTAGGGATTTGCGGTGGATGCATAACCTTTGGTAGAGAATGCTTTTAAAAACCTTAGGGACGTGGGAGAGTTTGGCAATGGGGCGATAGTTTGAGATATCGTCTTTCTCCCCTTTTGATGCACGGGAGTGATAAACGATGTTGTCCAAATATTAGGGAACTCACCTTGAGAGAGTGACCTATTGAAAATAATCGAAAGAGGTGAAGAGAGAACGGAGAAGCATTTTTTTAAAGGAATATAGCAGAGAGACCATCAGGTCCAGGGAAGAATTCGTACTTGAGCCGGGTCAGTTTGTTTTCAATCGTGGGTGGATCAATAAATTGAGAAAGAAATGGACCATGGGAGAAATTTGGTAAGTATTTGAAATAGGTGAGGTCGGGAATGAAAGAGTCGTCTATGAAGGATTGTCTGAAAAAGGAGGCGAAGAGGTTCGCAATGATATGTGAATCCGTTGAGGTTTTCAAGTTATATGAGAGAGGTGAGATAATCATCAGATTTACGTTTGTGATTCATAAATTGGAAAAACATTTTTGGGTCATTTATTAGGTTAGCTTGAGTTTTTGTTAGGTATTTTTGGTAAAGGTCATCGTAGAATGCGTTGAACTGAAAATAAGTGCCATGGTAGTTGGAGTAGTCGCAGACGGGGGGATTACGGAGGAAGGTAGCCCACAGCTTGCTTATTTATTACGTAATGAACGAGGCTTTCGATTAAACCAAGGAGGTGAGGAGGTAGGATTTTTGTGCCTGCCATAGGGTGGGTAAAGGGAAATAGATGTAAAGATTTCGGTGTAAAGATTGGTGGTAGTATCTTCTACCCTCAAATGTTCAAAATTGAATGAAATTTTGTTGAGGTAATCGTTAATAAGGCGAAGGTTCGGTATCATGTTTGGGAGTCATGTGAATAAATGTAACGGGGTGTGGTGGGCTGCGCTGCAGAATTATGAAAAAAGACTGGATAAGAGGCGGGTGGTGATTGTCGATGTTAAACAGAATAAGGGAAGAGGGAGCTGCCGAGGAATTAGTAGGGTCCGTCGTGAAAATATATGGTCTAGTTGTTTGCCTAGATGGTTTACGATATTACTTACTGGTTACAGGCTTGAATCAGTTAGGTGTCGATGAAGGGGCATTCTTTGGCATCGGTAAAGTTGGTGCTGTAGAAAGAATGGTCGTCTGTCAGAGTTTATTGTAGGTGTGGGAAGCTAAAGTCGCCAAAAACAACGACGTCATTCCGAGAGTCGCTTATCTCGATTATATGGTAGATAGCCTCAATTGCCAGTTCGTCCGCCTTAGTGGACTGGGACGGCAAAATGTAGAAGCAGATGGCATATATTGATTAGCGGGGTAATTTTATTTTGATAGAGACATAATCGAGTTTTGGCGAACAAGATATAGGAGGAGAATTGAATCAAGGTTACTTTGGATAGTTATGAGCACCCCACTGCAGGGGGAGTCAATGGAAGGACGATTAGCAACGTCGCCGCGATATACAGTAACGGAGGGGGGAAATAACTCTAGACTGTTGGTACTAGGGATTATGTCGGTTTTAGTTAGGGGGTATATTTCAAAAGGGAGGGAGTGAATCATCTGCAAGATTTGTCGTCACTTTAAACGGAGACAAAAATATAATTATGTAGAATATAATGTAAAACAATTTTTAAACAATATTATAATAAAAACAATTATCATCATCATCATCGGCACTACAACCGGGAACCGGTCTTGGCCTTATTTAGCAAGTCCTGAGGCTTGTTAAATTTTCCATAATGCCCTGTTTTTTTTCGGGCAAGGTAATTAGTCTTGCGCCAGAGGCTCCCGGACGGGGAAACGAACCCCGGTCTCCCACGTGACAGGCAGATATACTAACCACTATACTATCGAGGAGCCCAAAAACAATTATAATATGGTTTAAAATATTAAACAATATTATTTAAAAAAAAACCTTCCAATTATCCCACTCCTGATACTCTCATTCTCACGAAGTTTAGTTTTTTTTAAGGTTTCACTTCTACCGTGTGTGAACTGCACACTTTTTTTTTTTGTTTTTTTTTTCTTTCCGAAGTCCCCAACTAACGACCTAACGTCCCTGAGCTATGCAATTGCCTGTGCAGCTTTTCCTTGGTATATCGCTGGTGTATATAACTTATTTTTAATTGTCGTGTTTTATAATAAGTTTGTGAATAAATAAAAAATCTTAAAATAAGTCAAAAAGTTGATGAATCTCTTACCACATTCAATTGGCAATAGATTTTATGGGCATTTGATTCAGTAGTTGATGGCATTAAATTTGCATCTCTGTATTTCTAAGGTTCCACACTGTCGTTCATTCTATTTTTTATTTCCATTGATCTCTTGTCCGTCAAAGAAAAAAGCTAATTCTTTCGCTGATGACAGCACGTTAAATTTTTCGGTCGAACTTGCTTTAGCAAATCCTTCCTACTCTAAAGTATTAACCTTATGAAAACTAGGTTTGAAAATGTTAATGCTTCTCAGTGTTCTTTTGAGAGCTTACGCCCTCGATATATTTATAAACATGGGCAAAATTTCCCATAGTTATTATTTAAGTTAATAAGTCGTACGTCAACTAATATAAACGTTTTACTAGATTCTAGAAGGACTTCCGACGGCCAGGTGTGAGTGATCGGAAGCCCTCGCAAGCGTAAATGGTGTGTGAGGCCCTGCAGAATCTGCAAGCGCCCTGTTGCTTTACGGGTGTCGGCGGTGTTTTGTGCATCGGGACACTGGGCTGGTTGGGCTTTGGGCAGACGGCACTTTGGTCGGCGGCCTGCTGACTCACTGTTCTGGGGTGCGGTTCCTTTTCCGCTGGCTTAATGTTGACCGTTGGCAGCTGCACTGGGGGCAGCTCGCTAGTGTGGAGGCGATTGGTGCTGTTGGCCATGGTTGGGGAGGCTGACTTGAGCGCGTACTGAGCCTCGAGGAGCTTCGTCTGTTCCTCCAGGTATATTTCTTCGGTTTCGCCGAAACAATCCTCCGCGAAGTATGTGTGCTGTATATAGTCCGGTGTCGCCGTGACGAAGATGTCGTGGTGCCGCTTGGAGAAGGCTTCCCATTCGGCGCGGAGTGCATGTTTGGTTGCCTCGATTGCTGTCGGACTTGGTTGTCCCTTTTCCTGTATGTGGAGGAAAGTGCCGGAGATGGTGGCCTGTGCCGCGAATTGAGCGGCGATGAGTTCCTTAATCGTGGTCGGTTGTTGTACGAGAGCTGATGTTGAAGGCACTTTGGTTTGAACTCTCGTTGTAGAAAGTTCGTCGTCCTGCTTTCGTTTTGCGGCAACAGCGGTTTCCGACTCGTGTTGGTGATGAGCACGTGTATGATCTCTGCCGACCGAGGAATGTCGTCGGTCGAGATCCTTTGGGTTCCGCCGACCGAGGAATGTCGTCGGGGAACCATTGTCAATGTTGTCGCCGTCGCCGCCGTCACCACTGTTTGATCCATTGTCGGCTCGGTTACGCACCGTGTGAAAGCAGGTATGATCTCTTCCGAGTGAGGAATGTCGTCGGTCTAGATCTTTGGTGTTCCGCCGACCGAGGAATGTCGTCGGGGAGCCGTTGTGTTGCTTCGTCGATGTCTTTGCCAGCATTCGCTTCTGCACTGGGCGCAGCTTCGGTAGATCGGTTTCTCCCTTTACTGTAGGGTGATCGGGTCGGCGATCGTCCGCCCTCTTCTGGTGGCAGCGGTTCTAATATAAGATCATGATCGGCCGGTTGCACTGCACTCCTTTGTTCAAGTGTCTCCTCATTCTCATTGAGCGATTCACCTAACAAAGGTGATTCAGAAAACAAATATTTAAGGGGTGATCTATAGCTGGCATGGAATGAAGGATATAGCGTTTTGTCTCTGCCCAGCTACTTCGCCTCTTGGTCTGGGGGAGCATTTTCCTTATTATCGAGAAGACATGAAGTTGAGTCGTTAGCTAGTAAAATAAGATCACATGCAATCCCCTCTAACAAGATCGGAGTAATTTCGGCACTGTTAAGCAACTCATCGGACGGGTTGTCTGCCAAAGCGTCTTTGTCATTATGATCATTAAACCCAGCAACCACTGCACCTGGTCTCTCTCGACTGTCGTCTACTGCATCGGAAAATTCAAATTTGTCTTTTGCCTTTTGGCATTCGTCGGAATCAAATATTAAATTTAAACCTAACTCGTGGATAGCACTGGCGTTTAAGCGTCGTTTTATTTGACTTACTTGGCTTGTGGGAGTGGAACACTTCGCTGAGAAGTCAACTGCAATATTCTTGGAATTCTTCTTGACCATAGCTGCATCGACTGTTCCCCTCTTCACTGTTAATAAACCGGGTTCGTCGGTACCGTCAACCGGTTCTAATGTGTTGTTTAGATCAATGTTGATGTCCTCATTAAGAAGGGATGTTTCACAGTCGTTATCCCTAGTAATTTCAGTCGTCCTTGATTTGTGTCGAGGTGACTGGCAGTTGTCGATGTGCCGCGAACTGGGCGGCGATGATGTTGATCCAAATCGGCACTGGATCCGTTTCGAAGGACCAGAAAATGTTTGTTTATAACTCTAAGTAGTCCGCGAGTAAACCAATAAAACTTTGTCGTAGGAGACAGAACCACAAAAAGGCAGAAGTGAACTTGAAGGTAGCTTTATTAATTGATGTATTGATTGACAATTATTGACCGATGGTGTTTATTCGATGAATGTTGATTGTAGACTGACTAATTGGCATAACTGCCAATTCAAAAAGCGACGCTATGACATCATCGTGGTGACAATGATGGCCAGTTGGTGCCAGCTGCTGCGCAACTGGTATACATGCGAATGTACTAGATTTCTCCAGTACATTCCAGCGCATTTAATTGCCGATCCGCAACAATTAGTGTTGTAGTAGTGTTTGGAGTTGTCCACTGTTCCCTTGACGAGAGGAACCCAATGAAAAGGCAGCGAGGAACTACACAAACCAAAGTCCGAGATCTTTACTCCAGGAACCACAAAAACCAAAGTCTGAGATCTTTATTCCTTGAGATTAACTTTTATTTCTTTTATTATTTAATTCGGATACACCTTGTTTTATTACGATGAACTGGTACCTGTGATGTTCACTCCGATGGTGTGGGCGCGACGAAGGTTGGTTGCAGACTCACGTTAGGTAAATGACGCCGAATAACCGCGAATTCAAAAAGTGACCTCATTGTTGGTGACAATCGGCCAGCTGATCCGCGACAGCTGCCGCGCAACTAGCATGCACTGCGAATGTACTAGATTTCTCCAGTACATTCCAGCACATTCAACTGCCAATCCGCAACAATTAGTTTTAAGATTCAAATAAGGGTTTTTTCTTGTAGTTTTCCCTTAATCAATCATTTATTATTCATTAAAATTGTGCTATTTTCATTATATAAATTTAAAATTATAGTTGTAAAGAAATTGCTGTCCTAAAACTCTTAAATACTAGTTGTCAAATATAAATGTATTAAATGTGTTGCGGATTGGCAGTTGAATGTGCTGGAATGTACTGGAGAAATCTAGTACATTCGCAGTGTATACCAGTTGCGTGGCAGCTGTCGCGGATCAGCTGGCCGATTGTCACCAACAATGGGGTCAGCAGCGTCCCCTTTTGAATTGGCGGTTATTCGGCGTCATTTACCTAACCTCAGTCTGCAACCAACCTGCAACGGGCTCGTTACACCCGAGCAAGCATCGTCAACACGAGTAAAACGGAACAAGAACTTATTCATTGTCGTTGTGGTTAACATAACTTAGAATGTTCAATTAACTAACTCAATCTCTTTAAAGGGTAAATTCCTCGAGTCGTTTTCTTCTTCCATCTGCCTTGTTCGTACAAAGACCAACCGAATTGAAACAAGCGATTACTGGCGTAATTGAATTGGATCACCCTAAGGACATTCGCGAGACTCAACGTTATCACCTCTCGGTGGACGTAACCTTCATCCAAAAGGTTGTATCCGCTGCAAAATGTATTATCTTCCTTATAAAAATTGAATTGAATTGAAAACAGACGAAAATCCACACCTTCATTAAATATCCATCATTATGACTACAAAAAAAAACTTAACAATACGCATTTGATGATGGCGAATATATACTAAATTACTGGAAGCATTAGTTATGAAATTGAGATTTCTATTGTTAAATCAGATTCGACATTAAAAGCCATCATTGTTACACAATCGAACGTACCTTTGCTGCTCCAATTAGCACACCTCTTTGCTGTCACTCCGGAAATGCCGCTTCTTCACAACATCAAATGTCAGATCTAAACTAACATTTGTGTAACGTTATTGGATGTTTAGTTTGTGAAATACGTTATTCGGAATTATTTATTAATCATGAGTACAGCAGTGGAATTAAATCCAAAAGTAAATGTAGAACTTACTGAGGCCGAGAGTGAATTGTATGATCGGCAAATTCGTTTATGGGGTTTAGAATCTCAGAAGCGGTAAGAATGTAAAATCACTATAATATGCCCCACTTCTAATAGTAATTTTTTTTTAGTTTACGTACTGCAAAGATCCTTGTGTCTGGATTGGGTGGGCTGGGCGCTGAAGTCACAAAGAATATAATATTGTCCGGTGTGAATTCAGTCACACTACACGACGACAAAATTGCTGCAGAAGAAGACATATGTTCGCAGTTCCTTATACCACGAGAAAAGATAGGACAAAACAGGGCGTCAGCTTCTATAGAACGAGCTTTGAAATTGAATCCAATGGTCCACATATCAGCTGAGGTTGAAGCGTTAAGCAAAAAACAAGAAGACTTCTTTAAGCAATTTGATGTTGTTGTCATCATCGGTGCCCCACAGGCAGAATTGATTCGCATCGACAACATTTGCCGGGAAAATAAGATCAAATTCTTTTGTGGCAATGTTTGGGGCATGTTTGGGTACTGCTTTGCTGATTTAAATAAATATTCGTTCTATGAGTAAGTTTAATATTATACGAATAGTGTTTCATAAAACTACAAGATTTATTCATAATTCCAGAGATCAAATAAAACACAAACTCATTAACGTTCCTGGAAAGAAATCCAAAACAGAACTAATTACCACCCCAGTGAGGAAGGAATTGTGTTACCCTTCTTTGCAGAGTACAGAAGACTACGATTACGAAACAGAAGCACTTCAGAAGAGAAGAAGAAAGGCCGCCGGACCATCAATTATCGTCCTTCGTATTTTACAAAAGTTTCGTGAAACTCATGGTCGAGATCCATCATATGCGGAACGAGAAAACGATATCAGCCGGTTGGAACAAATTCGTGATGAATTAACCTCTGACAACGTAGTTCCTTCCTCTTGGTTTCAAGTACTTTTCGGAGAAATATCGCCTGCAACTGCAGTGGTTGGGGGTATTTTGGCTCAAGAAATAATTAAGGTCATTACAGAGAAAGACACTCCAATATACAATGTTTTCTTTTTCGATCCTCAAGTCGGAAGCGGCTTCGTCCAGTTTATTGGCACCAAGTGAACGTTGTGCGTACCACTTGAATACAAGATTTGTAAAATATAACTTTTTTTCTTGGAAAACTAATAAAGATATTTGTAATTTGATTTCAATTGTAAATTATCTCGTGGCGCAAGGCTAATAATCTTGCCCGTAAAAATAAATTATTATGGAAAATTTAACAAGCCTCGAGACTTGCTAAATAAGGCCAAGATCGGATCCCGGGTGTAGTGCCGATGATGATGATGTAAATTATCTCAATATTTCATTTCAGATGACAACACTTTCCCAACCGTCCGAACTGTGCGCTAAAGTTTAAGGGTACGTCAAATTGAAAAAAAAAATCTGCATGTCGTTTATGGAGGACCGCTAAGTACAATCCAAGTGGATTGAAGTTCGGAAAATTGGTATTAACATGTACGTAAGACCAACATCTGCATAACTTTAACACTGAAAAAATTGCTGGTATATGGTAAGACAGATAGACAAAGCGGGGAAACTGCATCTCAAACCACGGTTCGTGCTCGGAGTGAAACTCCTACATTCCTCCAGTTACACACCACAGAAATCCAATACCTTTTCGGAATGGGGCTTACACTGAGGTTCACAATATAACAGCGAATATGTTTATTATACGTGTTCTGCTCATATACCAATTGTTCACTGATGTAATAAGATTATTATGGTAGGGTAGTGACTTCAGCGTTAACGTATGCTGCGCCATTGCGGATCGAATTTCTTTAAGTGACCAAGAAGATGTTGAAAGCAGGACATTGACTTTGCGCATGAAGGATGAACTATCTAGCTTCAGTACGAACACTGATGAAGCAGTATTCTTCATATTCGCATTGCCCGGAGTATAAACTGGCACAGAGAGGAAGATTCTGTGGTTGAATGGAAGCAAGGAACATGATCTTAAAAAACGGATGGGTTATAGTATTTTTCGAAGTAGTAAAGAACATTATTCCAACCCACGCTTTAAAAACATTAGAACTATAGAACAAACGTATCAAGCCACGCCGCATGTATGGGCAGGAGCCGCACAGTATAAGTCATACATGGGGGGAGGGAACTCCGCACATAGGCTGGCATCACTAAGGGTATGCTGTGCATTCCGAACGGTATCCGAGGATGGTATAAATATTTTGGCCGGGAGGACGCCACCTAACATTGCAGCTCAAGAAAACCCTGCATTGCATAAGGTCTCCCAAAAGATTCGTCGGAGAATGCGGTCACAATTAGAGCTCTCAAGCATAAGAGAATGGCAACGAAGGTGGGATTCTTCCACCAAAGGAAGATGGACTCACACCATGATACCTGATATAGAAACATGGGTGAAAAGAAAACATGCCGAGCTGATTTACCACTTGACTCAGCTAATATCAGGACATGGATGTGTAGCGTCTCTAACAGATACACACACAATACACAAGCGAAATAGTGAAGAACACCGAACGAAAATCGAGTAAGAAAGTACATCAGAGCCGTATACCATAGCGATAACATAACAATTCACATCAGTGGAGTATAGTTGAGTTTAAAAATCGAATTCAAAACACGGCCAGTAGCCTGATGTGTTACGCTTAGGTTCAATTTTTGGTGATTCTAACTGTCATAGCGTCAGTTCGAATCACGTTCTTCACTATCATTTCAAACGCTATAGATGTTTTCGACAATACTTGCACAAGTATAAGCATGTGAATCACCCATACTGCTTGTATTGCGAAGGCAAAACAGAAAATGCGGAACATGTACTCACAGAGTGCGTGAGATTCGAGACCGCACAAAGAATTGTGGAGACACTTATGAGACGGACAGTTACTCCGGCAGGAGTAATAGAATACATACTGAGTTCAAAACAGGCATGGTCCGTAACAAATGGTATTCTCTGTGAAATAATGCAGCAGTTGCGACGTGACGAGCGGAGCAACAGGTAAACTCCGCCCCGCCCCGCGATGGAATATCTAAAAGAAACTTCCGCGGGGATCAACGGGAATATGTGTGGTGGTTTTAGTCGGCAAAAATCCGGCATGCCTCTGGATCGGTCCAGAGTTATCTTTTGAAGATTTTCACCTTCCTACCGAAACCAAAAAAACAACAAAAAAAAAAAACACTCAGAATCGTGTGTATATGTGGGCCAGGGAAATAAAAAGTGGGCGAGAATATATCGAAAACGAAAGTAATGATCGACGCCCAAGGACAAGTCATACAGATGACAACATACGTGCCGTTCGAGGGCTTATTGAGAGTGGTAGCCGCTTAACTGTTGGAGAAATCTCATCAGAAGTGGGTATCAGCTATGGAAGTGTTCAATCCATTAACACAGACGGTCTTAGCTTAAAACATTAGTGCTCGATGGGTTACGAGGTTATACCATAAATCAAAAACGGGGCAGGGATACATTGGAAGAAATGGGCGATTTTTTTTGTCAGTTTCTTCGTCTTCTGATCTCACAATTCGAAAGATCGTTAAAGAAATTGAAACAGATTGGGTATGTGGTGAATGTAGCCCAGAAAAAAAAAACCCTCCCGGTGGCCTATACCAGAGAGAATATGGTTACTGTGTGTGATAGCCTGACTGATCATCCAAACACATGAAGCACGAGATGGCCACAGATGTTCACTTTACACGCAATATTATCTTCAGTGATGAGGTTCACTTCCACCCCAGTGCATTTGTCAACGAGTAAAATTGTTGCATCTGAGCGGAAACTCAAGACATCTATAAAGTCAGTACATGGTAAGGTTTTTGGAATGGCGTTTTTTTTTACACTAACGCGCGCACAAAAGAGGATTTCGGAGTACCGTTAAACTTCAGAGCACAGTGCGAGAGGTAGGAGCGGAAGTGGAGAAGGAAAGGAGGTATCTATGTGCATTGGTCTTAAATGCCTGGTAATTACAACGACAAGGAAACATGATCAGGTAGAGCATTCCATTCGTGTGGTTCGGCTATAGAATGACTATATGAGAGTTTTTGGAGTGCCTGCCGAAGGACAGTGAGGGTAATAATGGTTAAAATCCGAATGACAGGAAATGGATATATGCCGAAGTGGCAACTGCTGCATCATGTCAAATACAACATTATTTGCCACGGACCATGCCTGTTTTGAACTCAGCATGTATTCTATTACTCCTGTCGGAGTAACTGTCCGTCTCATATGTGTCTCCACAATTCTGCGTGCGGTCTCGAATCTCAAGCACTCTGTAAGTACGTGTTCCGCATTTTCTGTTTTGCCTTCTCAATACAAGCAGTATGGGTGATTCACATGCTTATACTTGTGCAAGTATTGCCGAAAACATCCATGTCCTGATATTAGCTGAGTCAAGTGGTAATTCAGCTCGCCATGTTTTCTTTTCATCCAGGTTTCTATATCAGGTCTCATGGTGTGGGTCCATCTTCCTTTGGTGGAAGAATCCCACCTTCGTTCTCATTCTCTTAGGCTTGAGAGCTCTAATTGTGACCCCCTTCTCTGACGATTCTCTTGGGAGACCTCATGCAATGCAACGTTTTCTTTAGGTGCAATATCAAGTGGTGTCCTCCCGGCCAAAACATTTATGGCACCTTCGGTTACCGTTCGGAATGCATAGCAGACTCTTAATTCATTCCCCTCACGTACGACTTATACTGTGCAGCTCCTGTCCATATGTGAGCTGAATACATTATAATGGAGGTGTTGACACTGGTTATGAGTTTCCTTATATGGCGCCGGGGTCCTCCAACATTGGGTAGCAGTCTCGCCAAAACATACTCTTCGGTTTTTCCACTCGTTTTCCTTAGGTGTTCCTTGAAGCTCAACCTGTTGTGGAGTATAACACCAAGATATTTAATATAGGGACTGGATCTGATTATTTGTCCTTCTATTTCCATATCAAGGTGTTCAACTTTCATGCGGCTGCTTATTAAAACTGCCTCCGTCTTGTGTCCAGCTAGTTTCAGTCCGGCCATATCTAGCCAACAATTAATGCTCTGGATTGTTTGGGAGCAAATATTCTTCAAGTCATCTAGATTTTTATTTTTTTTTTTATTTTTATTTGATTAGACTTCTCTCGGGAGAGGCGAGCCTATAGCGTCGAGTGGGCGCCCCGAGATGCCATCAAATAACTGTTGCAGTTCTTTTTGAACAGTTGCAGGTTGTAACGCTCCGGGAACACTCGCATGGGAAGGGAGTTCCACAGCTTCCCCGCTCTGTAACCGAACAAGTTCTGATACAGGGATGTTCGCGCTGTCGGGAGATGAACCACAAACGGGTGCGATCCGTCGGATTGTCTTGTGGAGCGCATATAAACAGAATTGCGTGGAACAATGCCAAGAATCTCCGAAGAACAGCACCCGTGATAATATCTGTAAAACAGACAGAGGTCGGCCACGCGCCTTCGATGTGATAGCGACTGTAGTCCCGACGTCAGCGACGAGTCCCCGATCAGGCGGAACGCTCGTCTCTGTACGCTCTCAAGTAGGTCGAGGGTATGTTTAGGAGCCGAGCTCCAAACATGAGAGCAATATTCGAGCGCGGGTCTAATTTCAGATTTATATAGGAGAAGAAGTTGGGCCGGAGTAAAATATTTCTTAGCTCTAAAAAGATAACTCCATTTTCCTGAGGCTGATCTGGTGATACTCGATACGTGTTTATGCCATGATACATTCCCACAGACCGTGACGCCGAGCAATTTCAAACTTTCCCCAGCCTTGAGGGTCCGGCCACTCATCATCATCTGTGGAACCGATGACCCACTTTTCTTTGTGAATGTTGTATACTGGGTCTTCGTTGCGTTGAAGTCGACAAGATTGGCCCTTCCCCACTGCAGGACTTTATCTAGATCCTAATTCAGAGAGTCAATCTGTCTACATCTCAGCTGGTGCGACGTTGATGCACCAATCGCCCGATCACTCGAAAAGGAGGAAACAAGCGTACTATCATCCGCAAAACTGAACACTTTGTTATCCGTTGTCTCCAACAAATCATTTATGTGAAGCAAGAACATGGTTGGAGCCAAAATAGAACCTTGAGGCACCCCCAAATTAACAGGATACAGATCCGAACACTCGCCGTCCACAACAAGCCGGATCGATCGATTCTCGAGGAAGCTCCTCGTCCAGTCGCAAAGCTGTTGGGAAAGTCCATATGAACGAAGTTTGCTCAGCAATGCCCCGTGCCAGACGCGGTCAAAAGCCTTGGAGATATCCAATGCGACCGCCCTTGACTCACCATGCCGTTCAATCGCAGATGTCCATATATCGGTTATAAGTGTCAAAAGGTCTCCTGTGGACCGCCTGCCACGGAATCCGTATTGACGATCATTCAGAAGTCCGTTGCACTCCAAATACTTAACCAACTCTGTATTGATGACTTTTTCCATTACCTTAGATAAAATAGACAGTAATGCTATCGGACGGTAATTTTGTGGGAGACACTTTTTTCCCGTCTTTGGGATTGCCTGAACTCGAGCGATTTTCCAGCAGGCTGGAAAGGTCCTCCGTGCATAAGATAAGCGGAAGAGTCTGCCAAGAACCGGCGATAGTTCTGGAGCACAGTTCTTAAGGACTATTACTGGTATTCCGTCCGGGCCGGTTGCCTTCCTACAATCCAGTTCACGTAGAATGCGTTGAATAGTGCGCGGACGAAATCTCACATCCCGCATGGAAGACTGTACCGGCGAGATCACAGGTGGCTCCAAAAGGCCGGGATCGAGGTTGGAATTCGCGAACACATTGGCTTTATCCTTTGGATTCGTGACTAACGTCCCGCTGTCTGTCACCAACGGTGGGAAAGAGGAGGAAGCAAAGTTACTGCTGACAGCCTTTGCCATTGACCAGAAGGAGCGCGAACCAGTTGGGCACCGAAGGAGCTTATTGATCACCCTGTCGTTGTGAGCCTTCTTCGGAGTATCAATCGCCTGGTTGCATGCGTTTCTGATTCTAACAAAATTCGTTCTGATAACATCGGTGGGATTGGAGCGCCATTGCTTAAAAGCTCTATTTTTTGTCGCTGTAATCAGCTCGCATTTTTTGTCAAACCAAGGTTTATCAGACGAACTTCGTTTGATGGAATGTGGAATATACATCTCCATCCCCAGAAGAATAATCTCTGATACCGACTCCGCGCAAGCGTTAACATCGAAGTTTCCGAAGCACACCTCCGACCATGGATATGATGCGAAGAAATTTCGCATATCGTCCCAGTTAGCAGCCCCATACTTCCATACATGGCGAAGTTGCCTAGGCCGGTTATTCGCTTGATATGCAAGTGCCTGCGCTACAGACACCAAGCAGTGATCTGAGTTCCCCAGTGGTGCAAAAACCTCTACGGTATAAATACTCGGTTCGGATGTCAAAAACAGATCCAGGGTGTTCGCATAATCGCCTCGGGCATCCGGCACTCGCGTTGGCTCCCCACGAGTTGAGTCAAGTTGTGGCTTACAGCAAACATCTCCGCTAGCCTCCCAGCCTCGTCGGTTCTGTTAGAATGTAACAACCAGTCGGAATTGTGCACATTAAAATCGCCAAGGACAACAATTTCAGAAGCTGGGTGGTTGATCCGTATCCAGTCGACGGTATATGAAAGATATTCGAAAAATGTCGTCGGTCGATCGTCATTCGGGGAGCGGTAAAGACAACCAAGAATTTAACGGAATTCCTCAGCACTACCCTCAACCATATGATGTCCATATTATTGGGATCCAACGCTTCCATCCTCTCACAAGCCAGATTGGCCCGCGCGAAGACGCAGACTCCGCCCTTAAAACGGAATCTCGAATGTAAGTCATATCCTGAGCAACGAAGATATGTTGAATCACTTGACGTATCGACCTGGGTCTCAGTTACGGGAAGAATACCAGGTTTCGTTGTTTGCAAATATTGGTGGGCGGCGTTTACATTCGTATTGGTGAAACCGATGCCTCTGATGTTACAAAATGCCGTCACCAGTCGAGCGTGGGCAGAGCCTCGAGAGCGAGGCCGGTTATGCCATGGCGAACCTCTTAAAGTTCCATTATTTATCATGATATCTGCATGATGTTCCCCCTGACATAGCCCTGTGGGGATTTTAATTAGTGTGTCTGGCACGACAGATTGGACCGCGCGAAAACGCAGACTCCGCCCTTAAAACCGAATCTCGAATGCAAGTCGTATCCTGAGCAACGAAGAAATGTCGAATCAGTTGACGAATCGACCTGGGTCTCAGTTAGGGCAAGGATATCAGGTTTCGTTGTTTGCAAATATTGGTGGACGGCGTTTACATTGGTATTGGTGAAACCGATGCCCCTGATGTTACAAAATGCCGTCACCAGTCGAGCGTGGGCCGAGCCTTGAGGGCTAGCCCGGTTATGCGATGACGAACCTCTCGAAGTTACATTATTTATCATGATATCTGCATGATGATCCCCCTGACATAGTCAGGGTTTAGCTACGGCCACTATTGCCAAATCATCTGCGTACCCAATGATTTTAACCCCTTCTGGTATATTGACCCTGTGCATACCATCATACACAATATTTCATACCAGCAAACCTAATACAGATCCCCGAGGTCCACCCGCTGTTATTTTATATTCCTGTGGACCCTCATCTGTATCATAGAACTGTCTTCCATCCGAGACATAGTTTGCTAGTATACGCACCAAGCAGAGTGAGACTTGTAGATCGCCCAACGCTTCTACAATCCGATTCCTGTTCACCGAGATAAAAGCATTTTTAACATCTAGTGTCACCATTACTTTTTCGTACCTCCTACCCATAGTGCTCCAGCTATCGCATTGCGAGCGATGTCGCACACCACAGGTTTCTACCTTTCCGGAACCCATACTGCCATTCAGAAAACCCCAATGTCTCCTCAGTGAATTGTTCCAGGCGAGTGGCAATTACTCGCTCAAACAGTTTCCCTGTTGTGTCCAGCATGCACAACGTGCGGTACGACGATGGCGCTTCTGGATTTTTGACTCCTTTTAGTATAAGCACAAGCCGCTGTTTTTTCCATCGTTGAGGAAAGTGACCTGTTTGGAGGCAGGTCGTGAAGAGACTTTTGAAGACCACCGGATTTTTTGTTAAAGCAGTCTTCACTACAGTGTTAGGAATACCATCCAGTCCTGGGGTCTCCCTTCCCTTCTGGTTATTGACCCTGAGCATACCATCACACATAATATTTCATACCAGCGGACCTAATACAGATCCCTGAGGTACACTTGCTGTTATTTTATATTCCTGTGGTCCTTCATCTGTGTCATAGAGCAGTCTTCTATTCGAGAGATAGTTTGCTAGTATACGCACCAAGTAGGGTGAGACTTGTAGAGCGCCCAACGCTTCTAGAATCCGATTCCAGTTCACCAAGTTAAGCGCATTTTTAACATTTAATGTCATCACCGCGCAATATATTTTCGTACCTCCTAGCCATCATGCTCCAGATACCGCATTCTGAGACAGTGTATCATCACCAAACTGTGCTTGCAATCGAGAAAAAATATCGGAGAATTTAACCCTTTCATTTGTTAAACATTTTATAATAATCCGTTGCGCAACAGACGTGTGTACCTCTTGCTCGCTCATGGCTGTACTGACTACAAGGTCGAGCGCGACCCCTAGCCCAGCCGGTTCCCTTACTCTTCATAAACCCAACCATCAGCCACGCACAAGATTATCTAGTTCGCAACTTGTTACTAAGAAAAAAAGTAAAATTACTGTTTATATTTGATGCACGTTTATAAAAAAAACTATGAGGTCAGAGAGTATTGTGCCAAATTCGCACTTTAGTAGCCTGAGCAATGTGAATTCGAAAAAGGAAAATGACAGTTCACAAAACCACAAGAAGGTCAGTATAACTGCTAACCAACCTTGCAAAGGAAAACCCATATAAATTCCATGCAGAGTTTCATAGGAAATGTATTAGTGTTTTAATACGTAGTCGCAGCGTTGTTTTATACAACCTTGGCTCAGCCCGTTGGTATCTTTAGAAAATTAGACATACTTCGGCACATCGTACGATCATGCATACGTAATTGTTTTTAATTAAGATTCCGTATTTTTTAGTACGCAAATCGACGAAAAAAAAATTCTGTTTTGGATGATCGAAGGGTTTATATCCCGTGCCACCCTATTACAGGTGCTCTGACTTTTTTAAAAACAAAAGAAATCATAAATATTTTGAAAAAGAGGACATTTGCAATCCTCTCTGATTAATAAATTGGTTATGAGTAAAAAGTACACTGTAATTATTAATTTAGCTGTATATTTATTTTATTAGGCATTATATATTTATATAGATTACATAGTGTGTCTATTAATTCATGTACAAGTGTAAATATCGTATAAGTTTAGTTAAACAGCGTGAAGGGAAAGAATGTATATATATTTATTTTAATTCATCTACAATGTTAAATCTTCTATTATCAATAAAACAACAACTAAATAAAAATAAATTAAATACATGACAATTAACTTATTATACATTAACCTTATAATGTATTTTTTGCAGCGTCACTTTAATAGATTCATTACATCTTATTTCCCTTTTAAATAAGAGATCAGATCTTGGAATGAATTTAAATGCTGAGTTTAGTTTAAAGGAAAATTATTAGTAAGAACTTAATAAAATGCTTCTTCTTTTATAATAATTATTTCGAAGATCACGTGTCTTGGTTTTGGCTATAGTTTATAACAAATATTACAATAGAGAAAATGGTTTTGCAAAGAGTCGAAATTAATTTTAATCAATAAAATCTTACTTTATTATCATCATCATCGGCACTACAACCGGGACCCGGTCTTGGCCTTATATATCATGTCTCTCCACCGGTATCCGGTCCATATCCGAGACTTGTTAAATTGTCATTAATAATTTGTTTTTCCGGGAAAGGTTATTAGCCTTGCGCCACTTACTTTATTATACGTATATTTAAAAAAAGGCCACCGTCAATAACTCAAGGTTTTCCCACTTATCAACTATAAGGGATATAGAAATATATATTGATTTGGAAGTTCTGAAGTTCTTCTTCACAGGAAATTGTTGGTCCTGAAATGATCTCAGATAAGCACGAATTTATCTATGTCGGCAAAGCAAAACGAAAAACATAATATGACTTTGGATCTGTCTACAGACTGAAGGGCAGAGAGGACATCATGAACTGTTTTTCGTCGCAATCGTTACAATCGAATAATAATGTAAAAAAAAACCAACACGGAACGATGTTCTTATTTCTACAATCAATGGTTCAAAAGGTGAACAAAATCTTTTTTTAGAAAAAAACTTGCAGAGCTAAAGATGTTTTTACGAAGCCAAACTCAAAGAGATGGTAAATAACAGGACCATAATGAAAATCTCTTATGAGACCAAGCTCAACGATATGATCTCAAATTGAAAGAAGCGAGAAAACGCAAGGGCACGGAGGATTTTCTTAGACCTGAAGGCGAAGTTGTCAAGTTACATCCAGAATTTTCGTTAACGTTATTCAAGCATTCCACAATAAAAGTGAAGCGAAAAATTGCAGACAAGTTCGCTTCACCGTCTTATGTTCCTCCCACCGGGAACGTTAGACGCTAAAGCGAGAAACTCAGGCAGACAGAACTAAGCGTATAATATACCTTGTTCTCAGCCAACTGCCTCCTAGAACCACGATTACACTGATCAAGAATTTGAGGGAATTGCAGAATGCGAATTGAATCCACAATTTGAAAAGGTTATAACCAAAGGATTAGCACATCAAACTACGGCCACATGTACACGAAAAGTAATTTGTCGCTACTTAAGCTGCAGATTGTTATGTTAAATGCTCTCGTATACGATTCTGATGATTTGTTTTTTCGATTCAGTTCATTGCGTACTCATGTGTATCTGTTGGAAACTACACAAATGCTTGTAATAAAGATCTGAACCAATCTATATTTCCCTAGCGACAACCTCTTCGTTTAGGTATATGTTTTAAATTGTTGGCTGTTGACCAAGTTAGCAATAAGGAACGCAAACAGAAACGGAAAGTCGACTCCGAAGATTAATCGAGCTACACGAAAAGACCGTCGACCATGGTAGACTATTATGGTGAGTCTGAATTAATTTTGAAAGCGGACGTAATCCCCACAACTCTTTATTGTAACACAAACAGGAAGACTCAGAGACTTTGAGCACTCTGCAGAACCACCTATAAGGGTGGCTTAGCCAAAACGATTTAACTAAATAAGGTTCTGGTTAGAATATTTAACGAGTAAGACTACGAGTATTACTGAATGTAGAAAAGGATGTTTAAACTAGACTAGATGACCCAAAACTGCAGAATGCAAAAATAGTCGCTCAAGAACAAAATTATAATCCCCATGCTTCGTCGCAAACGATTTTTTATAAAATTGAACTTATGAAACATATTTTTTCGGCACCCCTTTTACCTTGATTACATTTTTCTATTCCATGTGTAAAGTTTCGTTAGGATTTTGCTTTCGCGGCCGTTCGTTTTCAATGCCTTAGGGGAGAAGTTAACGCATTTTTTTTTTTCATTTTCGCGTAAATATTTGAATTTCGGAAATGCCACCGACACAATCACAGTTGCAGGATGGGGCAATCAATCAAGCACTTTCTCTTTTGTCCCATTCTGCCAATTTGTTTACTCCTGGCGTTCGTTTTGCTCATAGGCTTATCAGCCTGCCAACCTTTTCTCCCGATGCTCTGCAGTTTTGGTTTGCTCAAGTCGAATATATTTTCGAGATAGAAGAATTTCTTTTGGTTACGTGAAATTTTGAGAAAAACATTCAGCATCATGTAACACACCTTGTTATTTCACCTCCTTAATTGAATCCCTACTCCAGGTTCAAGGATATCGTTTTGAAGCTATTTTCAGAGTCTACTTATATTCGTTTGGGAAAATTAGTTAAGGAAACTAATGTTCTTGGAATGAAACCATCGCATTTTCTGGCATATTTACGGTCTTTAAGTGGCACTGCAGCAAATGAAAATCTTCTTAAAACCTTGCTACTCTAGAATCTTCCATAGAACGTCCGAGATATTCTCGCGTCTTGAACGTAATTGAATGTTTATCAGATAGTTCAGAGTGGGGATGAGATAGTTAGAGCTAGTTAGATATGGACTTACCCAATCCAGATTGTCGTAGTTAGCACAGCTTCGGTGTTCCTCAGAGCGAACCTTCGGTACAACAAACAACAGCCCTCTAAACGAGGAAATTGCCAGGATGCGAGAGAAAATTTAAGAACTTCGTTTGAAGATTAGTAGGGTTTGACTATATGGTTCCAGTCGAAACCGTCGCATTTAGAGGAGTTGTGGCGTTTCTAACAGATACATACACAATACACAAGCAAATAGTGAAGAACACCGAATGAAAATCGAATAAGAAAATGTATCAGAGCCGTATACCATAGCGATAACATAACAATTCCACATCAGTTGAGTGTACTTGAGTTTAGAAATCGAATTCGTACACGCGGTCAGTAGCCTTATAGCGGTTCTACGAACCACACAATCCACTATAGGTAGAGATGTCGTCGTCCCACCAAGGAACACACCCATCATCATCATCATCATCGACACTACATCCGGGAACCGGTCTTGGCCTTATTTAGCAAGTCCTGAGGCTTGTTAAATTTTCCATAATGATTTGTTTTTTCCGGGCAAGGTCATTAGTCTTGTGCCAGAGGCTCCCCGACGGGGAATCGAACCCCGCTCTACCGCTTGACAGGCGGGTATACTAACCGTAAGGAACACACTCACCTATAGCTAAATTACACGTGCCCACAGACACGTGTCCTCAAAAGTCCTCCTTTCCACTTGAAACAAAGGTAACATGCATCTGGGAGGCAACAACCCCACGTATCCACAGATACGTGGGTCGCAAGTCCGACCAATTGCCATACGCCTACACGGCGATCGAAGGACACGATACAGCATAGAAAATGTGTACCAATCCATTAACTGGATATACAAAAACGGTCGGCTCTGCTGCGCCAGATGTCAACAGACATCACTTTTTCGGCGATAAGCGAATTGTCGGAAATCCAATCCGCCGACCAAACCTTTGTCTCTGCCGCAATATACGTCGCCCAAACAAAGGCCAATGCAAGCTCCAGCAATAAACCAATGCTGTTCCCATAGGGATATGTAAACAGCGATAATTACATTATCCCACGATCGACGAGAAGAAAACCCTCACCCGATTGTTTACGTAAACAATTCATTGGAGGTGTGAAAATTTTGACGATCATAGAATGATCCACAGCAACCCGGCAATAACCTCCGCGCCTGTATGTGTGAGCGCGATTCTCTCTGGTAGAAAGACTCTTGCTCGAGAGAAAGTCACCACAAGAAAAAGGGAAAGGAAATCTCTGGGGTGAATGGAATGATCCCCAGAGAAACTAACCACAGTCGATATCGAGAATCTGTGAGAGGACGTTCAACTCCATTTACGGTGGTGTTAAGACCGAGTTCCCTGGAGGTTTACATTGTGTCATACTGTTGCGAACTTGTTCGGTTTCGTCTAAAAGTAACGTCGAGTAACTAACGAACTTGTGAGTTGGCAAAGCGCTCTGGAAGTGTGAACAAATTATAAAAAAAGGTTGTAAAGTTAAATTAAAGGAAGTTTTCTGAGTGGCACCGCACCACCAGAACCGCGAGGACGCTGTGCAGTGAAAATGATCTCATTACGGGAGCATTCTATCCCAATGATATGTACATGGAGAGTACTCTCCAGAATGGGTTCATTCCCCCAGAAGCGTTCCCTTTCTTGGATAAAAAAGGACTTATCCAAGATAAACGCGGAGTCCCTATTATTTATCACGCTTTCCGTGGTGCCAGGGATAAACGAATTCTCCACGATAACGATATCTCTAATTTTCCAGAGCGCCTGCGTTTTAGTATGGTGATCGGTGAAAGAGATAAATCAATAAAAGATCGATCCCATCCCAACTGGTGGTGGATCAGCGATGAAGAAAGGACTACACGTCCCCAAACATAGTGCGCCTCTCAGGCGCACCGCTTTTTTCTCCCTATCCCCAATTCCCAATTATTTTTATTTTTTTTTATTTTCGTTTTTAATTTGATTTTAATTTTTTATTTTTTATTTTTATTTGTATTCCTTGTTTATGTTTGTCCGTTTTGTTTCATTATTTTATTTTTTATTTTTTGCGTGTCAACCCCCTATATATGTAATTAAAAAAAAAAAAAAAAAAAAAAAAAAAAAAAAAATTATAAATAGTACAAATAGAAAAAAATAGAATACATTTAAAAAAGAAAACATATCAATTATTGTGACATGTTATAAAAACAGTTATTGTACGCCGAAAGGCATAAGAAAAATAATAATGTATAATTTAGAGTGCTTGCGAAGAGCTAGTAAGTTAATGTAAGAATGATATTTGTAAAATAGAAATTAACATTTAGTCTTAAGTCAAATATGTAATTAATTTGTTAAATAAGTGTGGATATAAAACAAAAAACAAAAAAAAAACCGCGAGGACGCTCGTTTGGTATACGGCTCTTGAGTGTTGAGTGTACTTGAGTTTAGAAATCGAATTCGTACAAACGGCGGTGGCCTGATGTGTTGAGCATTGTTTCCATTTTTTAGTGATTCTAACCGTCATAGCGTCAGTTCGAATCACACATTCTTCATTATCGTAGCAAACGCTATAGAGTGCTTTTCGTTACTTCTCGATCCGAAGACGAAGTGGTACGCGTACTTCATGTAGAGTGAATTTTTTTACGATTTCTTTCTATCACAGGCTTTTCGGTGTGAACGATAAGAAGGGTAAACAACCTTCTAGTTAGCCTCATCCAACTTCCGTTAAGGCGAAGCTTTTAAACTAAGATCACTGAGCGTCGTTAAGGCTCAAACGGCGTCAAATATAGTCTTTCCTAGTCTAGATCGACGCAGTTAATACACCTTGGGGGCAACAATCACCGTCAGTTATCCTGAACGAGCAAATTGCTAGGGTGCGGGCGATACTTCAAGAACTTCGTTTGCAGATTAGTAGGGTTAAAGGATGCCACGTCTCACGTCACGAAACCGTCGCTATCAGAAGAGTCCTTTCCATAACTCCTCAAACCAACGACGAAGCGGTCCAAGCACTTCAGGTAGAACCAATTTTGTTATGATTTGTTACTATTACAGGCGTTTCGGCGTGAACGCTAGGCGTAAACAATCTTGTAATTGGCCTCAGTCAACTTCCGCTCAGATGAATCCTTTAAATTAGGATCGCCGACCGTCGTTAAGGCGCAACGATCGGCAACATACATGTATATCGCTTGGAGACTTCTGACGCTGAATCGGACACAGATTTCATGATCAACACCGGTGTTCATATCTCCGTTCTATCACCCTTCGTTCGCACCTGCTTCTAGACTGGTTGGAACTTTAAAATTATTTGCGGCAAATAACTCAGTTATAGCAACATATGAACGGAAACTCCTTACTCTTAATTTAGGCCTTCGAGGACTCATTTGTTGGGATTTCGTTATTTCTAATTTCAAAGAACCTTTGATAGGAGCTGATCTATTGAACTATTATAACCTGCTTGTAGATTTGTCGCATAACAGATTATTCGACCAGCAAACGTTAGTCTCCAGGCTGGCGGAACCTTGCACAGTGTAGAGCACTAATACTCATGGTCCGTAGACATAACGATTTGTTTAATAACTTATACGTACCAAGACAAGTATTTGTCATCATATTCAGATATACGGCCCTCTAGTAAGTCAGCTTTTGCGTCGTTTAACTTCAGAGAAACTGCGTGAAGCTAGAGCGGAGTTTGACTACATACTTCAACATGGAATGTGTCAGTCTTCTAACAGCTCCTGGGGAAGCCTTCTTCTTCTGATTAGGAAGAGAAATGGAATGGGGCGACCATGTGGCGACTACAGGATGATAAATGCAGCCACCACAGATTGTTTCCCAATAACACAGCTACATGACTTTTCATACAGTTTGCAAAGTTCCTCTATCTTTACGACGCTAGACCTCACTAATGCCTATCATCAAATTCCAGTAGCCCCTGTGAATATTCCTAAAACAGTTGTCACTACTGCGTGAAGCTAGAGTGGAGTTTGGCGACATACTTCAACATAGAATTTGTCAGTCTGCCAACAGCTCCCGGGGAAACCTACTTCATCTGGTTAAGAAGAGTAATGGAATGAGGCGAACATTTGGCGACTACAGATCATTTCACAATAGCACACCTACATGACTTTTCATACAGATTGCAAGGTTCCTCTATATTTACGATACTAGACCTCACTAAGGTCTATCGTCAGATTCCAGTAGCCCCAGAGTATATTCCTAAAACAGGTGTCACAACACCGTTCGGACCATTTGAGTTCAGAGGGATGACTTTCGGCATGCAGGGTACACAGGGTGCACAGGTCTTAATTTTTGCTATGCTTACATAGATGATATTCTCATAGCATCGAAAACCAAAGATGGACACTCCTCTCATATAAGACAGGTTTTTGAATGCATCCGATATTTCGGCTTAGTCATTAATACTAGCAAGTGCCACATCGGCGAAAAGCAGGCTAAATACGTTGGTTTTCTAAAGATGTAAAACTAAAAAAGGAAGAAATCGAAACTGAGGCAGAATGCAGAGACAAAATAGAGGAGTGGGCGCAATTCAATTGCAGCCTATATTAATTAACTGGAATCGAGAGTTTAGAGTTTTTAAAGATTGAATCAATGTTATTAAAAATGTAGTAGGAATGAGATTTTTGATTAAAAAAAAAGACCACAAACAAGGGTGTGCCGAGAGCGAGTTTAGAGGGAGCGAAACTCTCAAGGTATTTATAATATTTTAGCCACCAGCTATTACCGTTGGAGATCCTTATTGGTTATTACAAGTTCATGCAATCTGAAATAAATGCTTTGCAACAACAGATCGTATTTCACGAAGGTAGGATAAATTACATATATAAAATTCTGCAAATCCTGGAAGTCCTTATTAACGACTGAGAAATTTATTAGTGATTTTAGTGGATCCATATTTAATCATATGTTGTAAGACATTTGAATGTCTCCAAAGTAGGATCAACTTTTTTATTCTTTTTTTATTTTACACTCTCCGAGTGAAAAGGCTGAGTCAGCGCTCCGAGATTCTATTTTTTTTTTTCGACCGGATCCATCAGTCAAGGACTATTCCCATCTATTTCACGAAGCCTATAGCTTAATGGGGTGGTATTTCACCGGACAGCTGGGCTTTGAAATCCTACCTACCACACAGTAATTGTGCCGAACTAGCAAGAGTCGCCAGTTGAACCTAGGTTCGCGCCATCAAACGCAAGTCAACAACACGGAGTTACAAATGCCGAACATTTAAAAACGCGATGTTGAATCTCCTGAATAAAAATGGACAGGTTTAAGTGCATTCAAATTAACTTAAACCATTGTGGAGCCACACAAGACCTCCTATCCCAAGCTGTTAAGAAATACGATGCCGACGTGGTTTATTTTCTATTACACTTCTCTGGGCAGAGGCGAACCTATAGCGCCGAGTGGGCCACCTCGCTCATCAATGAGCGGTACAGGATGGCTGGCACTGTTACAATGACATAGGAAGAAGACAGCAGCAGAACAGTGGTCATCTTGACAACTGGAAATCCCCCCATAGAACACAGAAGTGTCCAGCGGCAGGAAGGCGTATCCTGGTAAGATTAGAGGAATTCATTTCTACTGTTGTTACGGTCCCCCAAGGTGGGAAAAGAAGAATTCAAATGCTTTTTGGACAGGGTAACACAAGAAGCTATAGCTAAGAGCCCCCTTATATAAAGTTGCTGGAGGTTTAAACGCTTGGGCAGTAGAATGGGGAAGCATCAGGACCAACAGGAGAGGTCAGGCACTACTCGAAGCCTTCGCAGTCCTAGATGTGGTGCTACTTAATGATGGAGCTAATGACACCTTTATTAACGAGAGAGGCCGGTCCAAAATCAACCTCACATTTGCCAGCTCCATGTTGGCAAGAAGTATGGAGTGGCGAGTTTTGGACAAATACACCCATAGTGACCACCAAGCCGTGATGTACGAAATATTTCCACACGGGGGATTCATCACTAGCAAATTGGGGACGAAAGCACAGAAAAGTGGGTGGAAAGAGAAGGACATCGAAGCGGGACTGCTCGATTATATACTGCAAGACCAAATCGCACAGTTTGACGCAGAGGCCAATGCGAACAGACATGCTGGGAAAGTCATGAAGTGGCTATCTACCGCATGTGATGTTTCTATGCCACGGCAAGGGCAACCAGCAGGGGCTATCAAACCAGTGTATTGATGGAACTCAGAAATCGCAAATGTGCGATCGGAGTGCAACAGGTTAAGACGCTTGCAACAAAGAGCAAGAAACCGTAACACCTACCCACAGTTGCATGCGGAATTCGTCAAGAGTCGAGGAATGTAATCCGCAAAAGTAAATATGACGCATTCTGCTCCCTAAGGGATGAATTAAATAACAACCCATGGGGCAGCGCCTACAAGATAGTCATGAAAAAACTACAGAACAACAGTAGTGAAATGTAAAAAAGTAAAACTGACATGGCCAGAATCGCTGCTGCTCTCTTCCCGCAGTGTGATGAGGTGTTGAGAGTGCAAGAGGAGTGGAGTATCACTGAAGGAGAGATACCTCCCGTGACCGCCGAAGAGGTGCTCTTGGCTGCAAAGGTTGTCAAAAAAAAAACAAGACCCCGGGACTGGATGGTATCCCTAATGCTGTAGCGAAGACTGCTGTCTCTCCACAGCCTGCCTTCAAACAGGACAATTTCCCAAACGATGGAAAAAACAGCGGCTTGTGCTTATACCAAAAGGAGTCAAGAATCCAGAGGCGCCGTCGTCTTATCGCCCGTTGTGCATGTTGGACACAACAGGAAAACTGCTTGAACGAATAATTGCCACTCGCCTGGAACAATTCACTGAGGGGGGACATCGGGGCTCTCTGAATCGCAGTATGGGTTCCGGAAAGGTAGATCAACCGGTAAGGCACTATCTGTGGTGTGCGACATCGCTCGCAATGCAATAGCTGGAGCACGATGGCTAGGTGGTACAAAGAAATATTGCGCGGTGGTGACGCTAGATGTTAAAAATGCGTTTAACTCGGTGAATTGGAATCGGATTCTAGAAGCGTTGCGCGATCTACAAGTCTTACACTACTTGGTGCGTATACTAGCAAACTATCTCTCGGATAGAAGACTGCTGTATGATACAGATGAGAGACCACAGGAATATAAAATAACAGCGGGTGTACCTCAGGGATCTGTATTAGTTCCGCTGTTATGGAATATAATGTATGATGGTGTGCTCAGGGTTAATGTACCGGAGGGGGTTAGAATCATTGGGTACGCAGATGATTTGGCAATAGTGGCCGTAGCTAAACATCTAGATGACCTGGAGAATATTTGCTCCCAAGCAATCCAGGGCATTAAATGCTGGCTAGATATAGCCGGACTGAAACTAGCTGGACATAAGACGGAGGCAGTTTTAATAAGCAGCCGCAAGAAAGTTGAACACCTTGATTCGGAAAAAGAAGGACAAATAATCAGATCCAGTCCCTATATTAAATATCTTGGTGTTATACTCCACAACAGGTTGATCTTCAAGGAACACCTGAGGCAAACGAGTGGAAAAACGGCAAGAGTATGCAAAGTTTTAGCGAGACTGCTAGCCAATGTTGGCGGACTCCGGCCCCACATAATGAAACTCATAACCACACCTCCATTATAATGTATGCAGCTCACATATGGACAGGAGCCGCACAGTATAAGTCGTGCATGAGGGGAGTGAACTCAGCACATAGGCTGGCATCATTAAGAGTCTGCTGCGCATTTCGAACGGTATCCAAAGATGTCATAGATGTCTTGGCCGGGAGGAAACCACTTGACATTGCAGCTAAAGAAAACGTTGCATTGCATGAGGTCTCACAAGAGAATCGCCGGAGAAGTCACATTTAGAGCTGTCAAGCCTAAGAGAATGGCAACGAAGATAGGATTCTTCTACCAAAGGAAAATGGACCCACACCATGATACCTAATGTGGAAACCTGGGTGAAAAGAAAACATACGGAGCTGAACTACCACTTGACTCAGCTGATATCAGGACATGGATGTTTTCGGCAATACTTGCACAAGTATAAACATGTCAATCGCCCATATTGCTTGCACTGCGAAGGCAAAATAGAAAATGCGGAACACATACTCACAGAATGCGTGATATTCGAGACTGCACGAACGATTTTGGAGAGACATATGAAACGGACAGTTACTCCGACAAGAGTATTAGAATAATACTAAGTTCTAAATAAGCATGGCCCGTAGCAAATGATATTCTATATGACATGATGCAGCAATTGCAACGAGATGAGCGGAGTAACAGGTAAACTCCGTCCCGCCCTGCGATGGAATATCTAAAATAAAGTTCCGCGGGGATCAACGGGAATATGTGCCTGGCGGGAAGTTGTTGTAGTCGGTAAAAATCCGGCATGCCTGGATTGGCCCAGAGGTACCTTTTGAAGATTCCACCTTTCCACCGAAGTAAAAAAAAAACTCTTTACCAACTCAGCCATTCAGGAGCTGGTCGTAATTGGCGACTAAAGGTAGAATGTCAATGGCTCCGAAACTATTCGCGTTGATGAACCCACTATATAGTTTTGTCTTGCTATAGATGGTCCCGCTTGATATTTTCATATCAGAATGTGGGTCCTTGGTTTACACAATAAATATTAAAGGGGCACGGGGTATGGTAATGAAATTGCAAACAGCAGATAAACATGATTATCTAGTAGTTTGGGCAACTCAAGTTGTCGTACGGGTGTAACAGTTGCAACAATTCTTTTGGAAATTCCCTCAGCTTTACATATTGGTGTTGTGCTAGACTTCTAATTGGTTATTTGTTGTTGTGACGGGCTTTTCTTGTATACATATTTGAAAAGTAATTGATACTAGATAATTGGTCCCAGTTTCCCACACGCAACAGGCGGCAGATTTGGTAAAAAATACGTAATTTAAATAACGTAATTTTCTAGGGAAATTATTTTTTTTTTATTCAAAATATTGGCCATCGGCTTCTACACATTTCGCCCATCTTTCGGGCAATTTATGAATAGCATGCCAGAAAAACAGTTTGTCTTTCGCAGCAAACCATTCGTCGAGCCATTTTCCAACTTCCTCGAAATCGCTGAAGTTCTGCTCTGCGAGCGCGTGCCCCGTTGATGCGAAGAGATGGTAGTCATGGGCACCAAGTTTGGGGAGTACGGCGGGTGCAGAAGGATGTCCCATCCAAGCTATTTCAAAGTGTCTTTCACCAGTTTTGCTGTGTGCTGCGTATTTACCGCTGGCGCCATCTTTTTTTTTTTTTTTTTTATTAGACTTCTCTCGGGAGAGGCGAACCTATAGCGCCGAGTGGACGCCCCGAGATGCCATCAAATAACTGTTGCAGTTCTTTTTGAACAGTTGCAGGTTGTAACGCTCCGGGAACACTCGCGTGGGAAGGGAGTTCCACAGCTTCCCCGCTCTGTAACGGAACGAGTTCTGATACAGGGATGTTCGCGCTGTCGGGAGATGAACCACAAACGGGTGCGATCCGTCGGATTGTCTTGTGGAGCGCATATAGACCGAATTGCGTGGAACAATGCCAAGAATCTCCGAAGAACAACACCCGTGATAATATCTGTAAAACAGACAGAGGTCGGTCACGCGCTCTCGATGTGATAGCGACTGTAGTCCCGACGTCAGCGCCGAGTCCCCGATCAGGCGGATCGCTCGTCTTTGTACGCTCTCAAGTAGGTCGAGGGTATGTTTAGGAGCCGAGCTCCAAACATGAGAGCAATATTCGAGCGCGGGTCTAATTTGAGATTTATATAGGAGAAGAAGTTGGGCCGGCGTAAAGTATTTCTTGGCTCTAAAAAGATAACTCAGTTTTCCTGAGGCTGATCTGGCGATACCCGATACGTGTTTATGTCATGATACATTCCCACAGACCGTGACGCCGAGCAATCTCAAACTTTCCCCAGCCTCGAGGGCGCGGCCACTCATCATCAGCTGTGGAACCGATGATCCGGTTTTCTTTGAGAATGTTGTATACTGGGTCTTCGTTGCGTTGAAGTCGACAAGATTGGCCATTCCCCACTGCAGGACTTTATCTAGATCCTGGTTCAGAGAGTCAATCTGTCTACATCTCAGTTGGTGCGACGTTGATGCACCAATCGGCCGATCACTCGAAAAGGAGGAAACAAGCGTACTATCATCCGCAAAACTGAACACTTTGTTATCTGTTGTCTCCAACAAATCATTTATGTGAAGCAAGAATAAGGTTGGAGCCAAAATAGAACCCTGGGGCACCCCCGAATTAACAGGATACAGATCCGAACACTCGCCGTCCACAACAACCCGGATCGATCGATTCTCGAGGAAGCTCCTCGTCCAGTCGCAAAGCTGTTGGGAAAGTCCATATGAACGAAGTTTGCTCAGCAATGCCCCGTGCCAGACGCGGTCAAAAGCCTTGGAGATATCTAATGCGACCGCCCTTGACTCACCATGCCGTTCAATCGCAGATGTCCATATATCGGTTATAAGCGTCAAAAGGTCTCCCGTGGACCACCTGCCACGGAATCCGTATTGACGATCATTCAGAAGACCGTTGCACTCCAAATACTTAACCAACTCTGTATTGATGACTTTTTCCATTACCTTAGATAAAATAGACAGTAGTGCTATCGGACGGTAATTTTGTTGGAGACACTTTTTTCCCGTCTTTGGGATTGACTGAACTCGAGCGACTTTCCAGCAGGCAGGAAAGGTCCTCCGTGCATAAGATAAGCGGAAGAGTCTGCCAAGAACCGGCGATAGTTCTGGAGCACAGTTCTTAAGGACTATTGCTGGTATTCCGTCCGGGCCGGTTGCCTTCCTACAATCCAGTTCACGTAGAATGCGTTGAATAGTGCGCGGACGAAATCGCACATCCCGCATGGAAGACTGTACCGGCGAGATCACAGGTGGCTGCAAAAGGCCGGGATCGAGGTTTGAATTCGCGGAAAATAAATTCTTAGTTAAACCAAAAAAAAAATCTTACGCATACACCTGGTATTGATCTTCCCCATTCTCGTGACACATGTGTTGCCTGCGCTAATTGCCGTTGAGCTCGAGTTGGGTCATCATTCAATAACTCCCGCAATTGCTCATTTCCACATTTTTGTGGTCTACCAGAGTGCTCACTGTCTTTCACATTGAAATCACCACTTTTAAATTGTCGAAACCATGTCTCACATGTTCTAACTGATGCAGCGGTGTTACCTACTAGCAAACGATGACTTTCAACAGCCTTTTTCTTTTGATTAAATAAGAAAAGCAATGAGTGCCGCAAACGTTCATTTTCAAGTAGAAAACTCGACTTGATCACTATAAAACAAAGACGCTAGTTTTTGGCGGACTCAACTTGTGTGTGTTGTAGTTAAATCTCAGACGAATAAAATGCCGTATGTGTCTAATTAATACGTTGCATACTTTAAGCTAGCGCCATCACTTAGTGTAACCGGAAAAAACGTGTGGATAAACCTGATACTAATCCATTTATCGTGTGTCTATTACAAATTTAAAAAAACTTTATTATATGCACATATATGTCAATGCTATATTCGATAATCAATGCATTTGACTTCCAGGAATAGCATTAACAGAAATAATTATAATCTATCAATCGAAAATTAATAGTGCTCAGATTTAGTAATAATTAGAATCTATTAACAGGAAATTTAATCCTTCAAAGTCCTCATCTATCCTCTTACTTAGAGAGTACATAGCAGTATTAATTTGAAAGGGATTTCCTGCCATCGATTTTCAGCATTCCAAAAACAAGTTAAAAAAAACCATTAAAAGATGGGATGGCTCAAGAGGAATTATAGATACACTATATTGCTAAGTGATTAAATCTTAAATATCTCAAAACTTATGTGTGACTTAGTGACAATCCATGTCAGTATTTCTAAATATTTAAAGGGAGCTCTAGTGAGAATCTCGTACAAGTGGTCATGTGGAATCTTACCGACTATTCACAAAAAAGTAGACTTGATAGCAACAACTTCAAAGGCAAGCTATGTTTTCCATTACATTTACCTTTCCTCTGAATTTCTTAATAAAAATAAATTAAACCTTGGCAATAACAATATATGTAAAATAAATAGAATAAATAATCTTACGTACATCTCGCTTCCCTTATACCCGTTGTACTTCAAATAATTTCACTTCGGTATCATACCATATGGCAGGTTCAACATTTCGTAAATAGATCACACCCCAGATGTAGGTCCTGAACCAAGCAGTAGTTCCACTGTTCGCTTGATATTTCCTTATTAAAATCGGATGTGGCACTGGCAGTAAGCCAACGAGAGTTCCATGTTGGAGAAACTTCAAAATTTCTGACTCATCGGTGAGACCTTTGTCGATACAGATCTTCTCGACTTGTGGGACGAGCACTTGCAGGAGGCGCATAATAGTTTGAAGTGGCAATTTTGAGCGCCATGATACAATCCATTCGGGCGTTGGAGTCCAGCGATCTTGACTAGAAACTGTCATACGAATACTACTACGGGTTGTTATTGATAACTTTGTTGGAGGATCCTTTGGTGTCGACGGGCTGTTTACTTGCGAATCAGGATTAGTCTTTTGAACAGTTGCATTGTTCTGATCAAAAGGTGATGCCCCTTCAGGGGGACTAGTCGGATGGGCGGACTCACGTTCAGTCATTTGATTAATGCCAGGTGTGTCGAGCAGTGATGTTTTTAAAGTACCCGGTTCTGCTGGGAGAGCTGGTCGGGATCCTTCCATGGTCAGCTCTTCTCTGTTATCAATTGATTCGGCTTCAGATTCATTATCTTGTTCCTCAGTGAGAGCCTCTTCTGTTTGTACCACTGATGTTGCAATTCGGTTCGCCACCGTTTCCGAAACTGGAAGCAGATTGAATTTACTGAATTTTCTTGCATTTAGACATTTAGCAATGCCAGCCATATCAGAAGGAAGATTTGCCATTGCATGAAATACATGTCTCTTTCGAATGATTGTATACACAAGGTTGGCATTTCCATCAAACTGATACTGAATGATGTTATTAAAAATCTCTAACAAAAAGAATACCAAATGATGATTGGATGGCGCGGAAAGAAGAAACCAAGGTGTGCTGAAAGCTTCGAGCAAATGGAGCAATTTTACACTCGCCACCATAGATAGAGTTTTCAAATATGGTGAAACATTTACAAGAACGGTTAATAGACAATCGAATAGAGGTTGCAAGCGTTGATGTCCTGTAGCGATAATTTTATGAAACACCGTAATCAAAAGGTCAGCATGAGTGCCAGTGAATACCGGAATGTCCATGGGAACAGTAGCAGTGTAGGGTTTGTTTAGTCGAACTCCGAAATTCCGTTCGCCAGATAAGAGCAGCAGTATAAAAACTCCGATGTGCATAAGCCCAACACGTGACTGGTCGGCTCTCGAGTAGTTTAAGTGATATAGAATTGGAATGAGAATGTCAAGGACATCGCTACTTTTTAGGACGAAATATAAAAACTTCTTATTGTAATCACATATTTTCCAAAACAGGATCAATAGCTCTTGGTGGCAATGTAGACGTTTGGTTGAATTTGGTAGGTAATTCTGCAGCAAGGGATTGTTGAGAAGTCTGGTGATGCCTTTCAAAATAAGCTGGAAATCTTCATCTCGATGTACCCTCGATAAATAATTTATAAACAGATTATCGCCAAATCCTTCATCAAAAACTCCAGTCGCGTGCATTATCATATCGTGGTCGAGTGTTACAATAAGAATCTGTAGGCACGCTTCGACCAACGGCTCTGTTGTATCCGAGAACAGCAAGTGGTTATATGGCACACCAAATCCAACTGGATCATAAACGCAGACGGTGTTTATAAAGGACGTAAACAGCGGTAATGCATGTCGATTCTCAGCACTTGTAAAGTAGGCAATCCACTTGTTCGGCTCCTCTGATTGGCTTAGTTGTCTGTACATTGGCTCACTGAAACAAGTTAGTAGCAGCTTAAGCAATTCCGTTCTTCTTCGTTCCATATAAGTGTTTTTTGGTGGTGAATATGCAAATCCTACACCAGCTTCCCAAATATATTCACATGAATCAATGTTGGCGAGTTCATCAGCTTTTTCTGGACCAGATTTCCGTGCACTGCTCACTGTAAAGTCTGGACAGAACAATAGATCACATATTGCGTTAATAAGGCTCTGTGCTAAAGGAGTGTCACCACTCGAATCTTTTTGATCACTGCCACTAGGAAGAGATGACCAAAAGAAATGTTTCCATTCGTTATCTTCGAAAATGTATGGCAAAATCCTTATCAGTAATCTCACACAATTCAAAACACATTGCTGATCAGCTTGTGTGCGACAGCTGTTGTCCACGGCAGCAGCTAGCTTCTCAACAGCTTTATAGCACAAAGTAGCCAAATTGGCTGGATTTTCGATCCGTAAATTACGTATTTCTGCAGCTGTTACCAAAGCAAAGACATCTTCCAAACTGGCGGCGTGTCCAACCCAGAATTGTTCCCAGAAGACGTCGTCATTAGTATCGATTGTTTGGTTTTTTGTAGTAAGGTGGACAATTGCCTTCCGGAAGTTTAATTTTGAGTCTGTATTTCCCATTCTTAGGAGATCCGATCATGGACACTTTCCTAAGATAAAAATATGTGGCAAATATGGGTTTAATCGAATTTTCAGAGCACCCACTACGAAAATACAATGTGGTGGAGGATATATTGAAGTAGACAATTGTTGTTGTCTAGATGACGTCTAATCTGGTGAATTAATGTATGGTCATGTTCCACAAGTAAATGACACAATAAGTTAAAATTCCACAATTTTTTTTTGTGTTTGATTAATACAAAAAAAGAAAGACTTTTTTCCCAAACTAATGTATTTCCAGAATCTAAATTTAGTTTTAATTCTTGTGGACACCAAAATTCTTGTTGCTTCTATTCTTATAGCTGAACTATTCTCTTCTTAAAGCTGAACTTGTGACGGTATTTTACAGTCATAGGACTCAGTTTCATTCTTACAAACGTAAACGCCTCAATGAAATTGGTAACTTCGTCAAGACCATTATTCTTCTTCTAATCGAATCTTAGATTCGCTCATCAAACGTTGCCTCGCATAAGATATGTACACAAAATTCTGATTCGAGCTTGTGCACTTACCCGGTCTGATATTGCTAGCCAAAGGGACTAGGTATTTGAAATCAACAGTTTCAACACTGTTTTGGCTGAACATCGTTTTACGAGCCCCTCTTAAATTTCATTGTGGATTTGGCTACTTTCCAAACGATGATCAATCGACAGAGTCTTCCTCACACCGTTCACTGGATAACATTCAACCCCTTAACATATGTTCTCGGTAGCTTTAACGTACACTACTCCAACTGGCTAAAACATTCTAAGAGAACAAACGAGCTTGACGGACTAGCTAAAAGGTTCACTATCAGGATCAGCTGGAAATCCTTATTGGATCCGATTTTGGTATTGGAATACATGGTTTATATCTTAAATAAACACAAGATACGCTGTCTTTTATGCATATGATTTATTTGTGTGGAATTGTGGTGTTATGTCTACTGTTGTCTTATACGTGTGTTCACTATTAGTCCTGTAGCGGTTCTTTAAGGCATTCCCAACGAACCACCCATCCTCTTCAAATTAATCACCTTCCTCTTCCCATAGAAAGCCATGGTACTTACTTGCAATTTTGGGCAGCGTAAGCTCCCAGCAGCATTTTCCATACCTGAAAGGAAACCTACCCGACGGCATACATACATTCTGAACTTTTCTGGTTCATACTCCATGAACCAGTTCATCTCCTATCGGCTCAGCTTGTCTTCAATTACCGATAAACAAACGCTGGGCAGCGTATTGCGGACACAGCTGCAATCGATATACCTACATAATAGTATATCTTATCCTACCCTAAGGTCCGCTTTAGTGCGACCAATTCCTAACCATTACGCGGCCATGCATTTGATTTGAGCATGAACGTGATCGTTTATTTAGTCACGTTCATGTCCCATGAAGACCCATCATCCAACCCGAATAAACAATCCATAGCCACCGTCGTCGAGTTTTCTGTGGACTTAACGTCCAGGACCAATTTCCCTCATTCTGCTTCAGAGCCATTTGGCTAAAGTAAACAAATTCCCAATCTCTGGTCGAGTTATTGGCACCAGTAGATATTGCCTACATCGGTATTTCCCCGGAATCTTAAACAAATACAATGACGACCCCTTTGTAACATAGGCACATCATGCACATTATGCGTGCCACCATTTGACCTGTGAAATTGCGTTTTTGTTTACTTTGAAACAAAAATCTATTTCTTTCCATGGCATACATCATCAACGATGTATGGGTACATCGCCGCAGCCCCTGATGATCGTGCATTTGTGTAATCAGGTGTCCGCCGATCATCGTCTTCATCGCAGGGCATCGAACCTGCCCTACACAGCAATGGGAAATTCTCACACATACCCTTTTTACGCGATCACCATTGGCTACAATCAAGTGGATCCGTTGTGCTCCCCCTCTATCGATGCAATTCACGACCATTGAATCTGATCGATGTGAGTTGGATCGAAGAGTCAGATTTTAACATTTGGAGAGTGCGCATGTGCCACGGAGTCCCATTTTAAGAGTCGAGTTTCACCATCCATGGGAGTCGGGAGTTCTGGGATTTAATACAAAAGAGTGGCGACGGTCGGTTTCTTTCGGTCGAGCCAGTGTCGTCAGAGTACAGTTTTTGATCGAGTTCTATCACTGACCGGTCGTTCTACAATCAAGCTAAGAACAGTATCCTATCATAAATCTTTCGATTAATGTGTTAAATAACAACTTAGTTAAGAACAACGTCTTTGGACATAAATGTATCGTTTAATATGTAATTAAATAATAGAAGTTTGAATAATAAAAGATTTGCGAATGATTTCTGGGGTTTATTTGTTTCGGTTGTGGGTCTTCTCGGTATCTCGAAGTCTGTGGTGTTCTGCTGAATCCGCACTCGTGCGTTGTACAAGCAAAAACTACCCACAGTCCCATAATTCTTCCGTTTAATCAACAATGAAAACCCCTTTTACTCACTATAATTACTCCTTTATTTATTTAAACAACAATGGTATAAACCTATCAAACAAAAAAATTCACAATGCTTCTTTCCTGCTTAAAGAACTAAGATGACTTCACTGTTCGACTGGTTCACCGTTCATAAATTAGGTACTCAGTGTCTGACTAATTGATATGATTCTGAACTGCAAAGGATTTACTATACAGGATCACTGATATATGATTTAGTTTAAAGATAATAATTAACAGAAATGATTTAAATAGAAATGATTTAAATGTAAATGATTTAAACTGCCAAGAATATTTTATCCAGGATCACTGATGTATGCTTTAGCTTAAAGATAACCCGGTAGCTGATCTCAGACTGACTTCACCGTTAAACAAAACCCACTATCCGTAAGATAAAAAAAAACAAGAATACAAATTTCGAATGCATCCCCCTGGCTAAGTGACAGCGTTTTGCTTTGATCATTTAGGGATAGAAGAAGCTACTGCCACTCTCTATATGGAGATCTGTGGCGGTTCCGCCAAATCCCACGGTTTACCTTCCTGAAAAAACCCCATAATCATCACCCAAGGCGCTCAAGTCCCCGCCAATGCATTCGTATTCGGCACCTAAAAATGATGCACGCATTTAAGAGATCAAATCTATGATCTTTAAGTCCCAGTAAAGAAAACTTACATTCATGCATTCTCTTCGCATACCACTGCTCCTTAAGATTTCTTTATTAGCTTACCAGGAATTCACAATCAATTTCGGCATCTGCATCGCCAGTCAAATTTCCTTAGAGGAATCGGGTAAACAAAATAATTCGGTACATATATTGTAACCTTCATGACAGAGATCATAAATATCGTGCCGTCTATTTTCCCAGCCTCGATGGTGTACAAAAAACTATCTACACACACATCGGCTGGCGACGCCTTTCAGCCAGTGTTAAACGGTCTAACGCAGATGCATGTAATTAGCACCATCTGCGTAGAGACTAATCCCTTACCAATCAACAAAACGTATCGCAAATACGTCTACCATTTAATGAGTTGCAACTTGTTTACTCAGTTTAACTCCCAGGTCATAAATCTCTTTTATCCTTCATAGTTCTGGACCCGTTTCCCAGTAACCTTCTCACATAAACAAACATCTCTACGATCCTTTCCCTTTCTTTGTGTTTCAGGTTATTCATCACAGCGTTGAGCTATGAAAAGAACCGACGTACACACACACTTGTGTATCGTGAGGATCTCCTCTATGAGATCGGCTTGGTTACTCAAAAGAGAGACTTTACGTGTCTCTTGGAACACGAAATGCACCCTTAATTTAAGAGAACCAATTTCACTGCTGAATTTCTTTTAACAACGATTGAATATCGTTGAGTCCTTTTACACCCGCGGACCAGAATGGTCACGCTTCCCTCCCGCTCTCCGCCACCAGCGGAGAAGCGTAAATAAATGTCCTGAAGTCGAGTTTATTTTAATAACAATGACATTAAGTGTCCGCGCGAAGTTACAGTTGCATTTTATATCATTAATCCCGCGTCGTTTAATTAATTAAAAAAACAGTCAGCATAAGTTTAAACTTGTAAAAAAGACAAGCAATAAAGTTATATAAAAGCAGTGTTTTGTTTGTTCAAGCGTAAACTGGGCAGACGTTATCAAGAGCTTAGTGATACAGTGCCGGTAGCAGAATTTCTTATGATCGTTAATTAAATGGGCAATGGTGTCAGAGAAAAGTGATTACAGGTGAGGAACTCAAATACTTCTGCTGGCAATACATCATACTTAAAGTGTTCGGCGGAAATATCGTTGGGGCATAGGAGTTAACCAGTGGCACTGTCGGCACACCTACTCGTTCCCTACAGATCTACTATGCCGTCGACTTATATGTCCCCTATTCTCGTCACAGGTCATCGGTTTCATCGCCGCCATGGTACAACCGCACACTCCGCGCTCTTAGGAACATGAGAAACAACTTGTGGAACATTTTCCTCAAAACACGTTCCTTCCAAAACTACTCCAACTATCTCGGTTCCTTTTATAAATTTTCCGAGCTCTACAACTGATCTGAATCTGATCGAGTTCTCATCCCATACTCTCCGTGCCTTAGAGAATGGCAACAAACTCGATGTAATCACCACCGATTTCAGCAAGGCCTTTGACAAAATCTCCAATAATCTCATCCTTTTTAAGCTGTCCTCCCTAGGTTTCGAACCCCTATTGATCAACTGGTTATCTTCTTATCTGAAAGATCGATCCTACCGTGTCAAATTCAGATCCTCCCTGTCCAATCCTTTTCTTCCCACATCAGGGGTTCCGCAAGGCAGCCATCTAGGTCGCCTCCTATTTATCCTTGCCATCAATGACGTTGGCTCCATTATTAAATACTCATCCATCTCCCTCTATGCGGATGACGTCAAATTCTACAAATCCATCATCTCTCCTCTCGATTCCCCACTTCTCCAAACGGATCTCGACAGCTTCTCAACCTGGTGTCGTAATAACCGCCTTGAACTTAACGTTGTCATATGTCACTCCATCACCTTCTTCCGCAAACGTCCCCCTGCCCCCCACGCTCCTACTTCCTGCTAAACCAGAAGATATCATCTGTACCCTCGATACGCGACCCCGGGATCTTATTTGACAGGGAGCTTGGCTTCATCCCTCATTTTGATGATATTATTCTTAATGCCAACTCTGTCCTTGGGTTTGTGAAACGCTGGTCTAAAGAATTCTCTAATCCTTACGTTTCCCGTTCTCTCTACATAGCCTTCGTCCGCCCCCTTCTTGAATACACCAGTCAGGTCTGGCCCCCACACTACTCGTCCCATGTACGCAGAATCGAAAACGTGCAACGTCGTTTTCCGCGTTTTGCCCTCCGAGGATTGAACTGGGCGAATGCTCGGATTCTCTCCCTATACACAAGCCGGCTCCATCTGATCAACTTCAACTCACTTGAGGAGCGCAGAACTCATGCCGATATCCTTTTCGTCCACCGTCTCCTTTCAGGCACAATCAACTGCTCAAGTTTGCCCTCCATCATTCCACTTCATACTAACCCCCGTAACCTGCGAAACCCTCATCTCTTCTATCTGCCCACCCACCACACATCTTACGGCTCTAATGAACCCATTTCGCGAATGCTGCGGTGGGCAAACTCCTACCCTACTTCCTTCGATTTCAACTTTACCTCTACTGCTCTCAAACTTCATCTCCTCTCTTTCCCCTCCTGACCACGCCCACTCCCCGCCTACACTCTTACATCCCGTACTAAGCTAGGTGAATGAATGAGTGATAATTGATGGGTAAACCCAGTTACCAACTCGCCAAACATACCCCCCCCCCACCTCTTTTTTTTTTAATCATAGTTTATATATATAAGAATAGTTTTAAGATAGTTGTTAAGTTTTATCGCTTGTACTAAGCTGAATATATGAAGGTTCTGCCCTCACCAAACACTTAAACACTTGTAGGAAAAGATCTCCGACGACCGGTCCCATTTAGGATGCGCACACGCACCATGATTACCCCGGTTGCCCATGCTGAGCATCTCTCGGCATGCGAATCATGAACATACCGATACACTTGCCCGACAAGAGATACGCTTGCAGCTTGGGCAAGCCATTATACGAGGGTGTTTACATTATCGTAAACGATGTACAGCACTTAAACTGATCATACTTATGACCTGAGCCGACCGAAGGGTCGAATTCTCGTGTGTATGTTTACGCTACCGAGAATTCTGTTTCAGAATAATCAAAATGGTTGCAGCTGTGCACTCGTTGTATAAAGGGACTTCGGATGTTTATACGATCGGCAACTGCGTACAGCATTTTCGCTGGTGCGATGTTGGTTTGGTTCTCTTGGGACAGCTAGGCATGGTTCATACATTGGCTGTGGGTTGGTTTAGCGTCCGAGATGCTCGCTGTAAAATAGAAAAGAGAGAATATCTCCTGCACGTGTGCGGCGGGATTGGACAGGAGATATGCGCGCCCAAATATATTTCAAGTTGTATCGGTTGCTTAGTGATGCGACCGTATTGCCTTTTAGGAACATGGGTGTTTCACGTAATTATGCCCTTGTGGAAAACGCTTGTTTGGTGCTGATGGATTTTGCATCAGCGAAAATTATAGATTTAAGGCATTTCGGGTGATAGTTTGCACAAACGATGGAAAGGTAAGTAAATGCTTTCCAGGTTTTTGGTGCTCTAGGGAGCAGTTTTTTGAATAATTGGTGGGAAGGTAAGTAGTGGCGTTCAAAGGACAACCAACTATATGTCGAGATGTCCTTTCCGCCAAGGAATATACTTACCTGTATTCATTACACGTGCCCACAGACACGTGTCCCAATAGCCGGCCATCAAACCTGTAACAAAGGTTATAAGAAATTGTAACAACGTTGAACCGGATATCAAAAACCAAGGAACTTAACGTTCCAAAAGCTTCCGATATCGAGTTCAACGTTTCATCCATCATATTCAAAAACAATAGAAAAGTCCAGAAATGCACAATCTTCAATTCCGAACATCAACGCGATGTTTCCAAAGAAATACCATTGTCGGTAAATAGACCGAACAACGGATGCATACGCTGGTAGCTAAATGCAATTAGCGCCTAAACCCTCGGCATGACCTAATGCTAAGGCTAATTTGCGCAAACAAACTATTCGTTGCGCCGCTGATTAGCAGCCATAGAGCCATAAACTCTAAACACTATCCCAGATAGATGTTTATGATGGAAAAGGCAAACGAAGCCTTACATCCCATAATCCGTGTACACATCCGAAGTGCAGGCGATCCTTTGCCGCATGCCAGATGTGCAGTTCAAATAAACCACAGAACGATCGGACAATAAGCGGCGGCATCTGATCCGTAAACAAAGAAAGCAACGAGATACCGACCACCAGAAACTAATTATGATAATGATCATGAGAAAGATTTCTTCTTTTTACAGATACTATGGAAAATGCAGCTAACAGATACTGTGGCAAATTCTGTTAGCAGACAGGATGGGAAATTCTGTGCAGAGATGCGCTGGGCAGATTTCCCTTGCCGATGGGGAACAAGAAGTTAGTTGAGAATAGACAGTCGACTTGCGAGCGAGACTACTCGAGGAGGAGCTTGTGTTGCGTTAACGTGCATGCACCGTGTTAAAACTTATAACGGTATAACTTGTGTTGTCCTAAAACATTGCCGATAGTATGTCCATAAGACCATACCTTATTTAAAACTATTAGATGCTATGCCTAAGTGACTAGTAAATTAATTATTTTGTGACATTCACCTCATCAAGGATTCGCCCTATTGTAAAACAATAACCACGATTTCTGCGAGGAAATAAAGTAAAATTCAAAGACGATTTCAATGTTTTATTAGTGACGGAATTCACGCCGGTGTTCCTCGTATTTTCCGTGTTACGTACTTCATTGGCATTCGATAAAGACAAATTAACACATCACCAAAGTGGTAACATCTTCGTCAAAAACCGCCACAGAATCTCATACAGACCTCCACCCAGATGCCTCCAACTGCGTATGTTTAGTGCAATAAAGTAAAAATGCACAAACGCACCAGCCAGAATACGGAAAAATCTCCCATGCCTCTTTTTACCATCTGCTTTCTCGCACCTCTTTGGAGTTTAGTTGGAGTTTTCGAATTTGGTACAGAAAGCCATCACTTTGAAGAAATCTACTTGAAGTGTAAATCCTTAGTTTTCCTTGACAGATTTTTTTTTTACTTTCTGTCTTTTTTACTTTAACATGAACTTCTTCATGCTAATGTTGTAAAATATACCATAAATGTAATTATCTACATAATAAAAAAAAAAAAACTTCTTCAATTGCATTATTGCCCCCACCCCGGCGTTATCATGAAATTAATTGAAAATTTTTTAAAAGCTACTTAAAAGTACAATAAATATACCTGAAAAATCGCGAGTGTCTAGATTTATTACTTTCCTCAAAAAAAAAACATGAAAATAGCCTATTTTTCGGCCTTACTGATGAGAATGTACCCTTAACCGATCCGGCTCGAAGGACCAATGTTTTGGGCACGATTCGTTTACCGTGCAGATTCGATTAACGACACAAACGATAAATAACCACACGAAATCTTTGTGTTAAATTATAATAACAAATGAAACTTTATTTGTTTTTGTATGTAAAATACACGATTATATTTGTATAATTGACGAAATACCGATACAATCTAAAAAACAAACGGTTGCATTTTAAAGCTGTTTTAGAACGAATAAAATTACGAGAAGCGACTGCTGCGCTTTGGTACGACGAACGAAGAAGTGAACGAGTTGTGGAAGGATCTTCGCCATTGAAATCCTTAATGTCCGCCATCTTAACGAAAGTCCTTTGATGAACGGAAGTAGGCGGGGCTATGCCTTGCAGAACGATAACTGAACGAAACTGGACGAAACTGGACGAATGATGCGACGTACTTTTGACAGTTAAGGTGTCAATACAATTTTGACGTTGGCTACGCTAATTTGTGATGCGAGATGCGACATGCCGCCCACCTTGAAGCGTCTGGTTCAAAACTGGTGTGGTGTTCCGGGCTACTGTAGTTTCGTCGATGGTGAGAGGGCATAGTCTCTAGACGCAACGATCATATATGCCGCCTTTTGTACGGAGACTGACTATACGTACAATTCAATCCTGGCCGGGGTGTGTAGCTATGACTCGACCAAGTGCCCATCTTAGTGGTGGTACGTTTTCATCTACTTCTTCCTTTAGCTGGACCTCGGGACGGCATGAGCGGTTGAATTGTATGAGCTGGTGCAAATATTCTTTATGCCAGCGCTTCCAAAAATGCCGCTTCATTTGCTGAGCGTGATGCCAGGCGGTTAGGCGATTTGCGGATGTATCTGTGAAATCAACTTGTGGAAAGGAAGTTAAAGGGCTACCTACTGTAAAATGAGCAGGAGTTAATGGTTCGAGGTCGTTTGGATCCGAGGACATAGGGGATATGGGACGGGAGTTTAAAATTGCTTCTACTTCGATCACATATGTTTCCAATTGTTCATATGTAAGTAATACATTGCCTACAGTTCTATTCAAATGATGTTTGAAAGATTTAACGGCAGCTTCCCAGATTCCTCCAAAATGAGGAGTTCTTGGCGGTATGAAGTGCCAATCGATCCCTTGACCAGCACAAAATTTAGACACATTATTTTGATGCTCCTTTGAATTAAAAAGTTTGTACAGCCGTTGCAGCTCGTTTTTTGATCCGACAAAGTTAGTTCCACTATCCGAATAGATTTCGACCGATTTTCCCCGTCTCGAAAAGAAGCCCTTCAGGCTTGCGATAAAATCCTCGGTGGATAATCCACCAACTAACTCAAGATGCACGGCCTTTGTGCACAGACAAACGTATACAGCTACGTAGACTTTTAACCGATTTTTGTTACGATGACGCTTTTCTTTTACATAGAAAGGTCCACAATAATCGACTCCGACACGTAGAAAAGGGCGAGCAGATGTTATTCGATGTTTGGGTAGAGCACCCATAGGGTAGTCAGCGAGAATAGGTTTGGCCTTAAAACAGGGCATGTACTTATGAAGGATGCGACGAGTTGTGCTGCGGCCGTTAATCGGCCAATAGTGCTGTCGCACCGAATATAGGGTAGTTTGGACACCAGCGTGCTTGAGCCTAATATGCTCTGCCTGTATGATCAATTCCGTGATATGATGCTGTGACGGCAACAGTATAGGATGACGTTGATCTTCGGATAAGAACGAACGCGCAAACCTGCCTCCGACACGTACTATGCCGGTGGAGTCCAAAATTGGATTCAGCGGTATTAATTTGTTTGATGCTGGGAGTGGCTGGTTGGCAAACAATGTTCCAATCTCGCGCCTGAACGACTGCAATTGAACGAGTCTGATGATGACGCTGTGTGAGCGTAAAAGCTCGTCAACTCGTAATGGGCCAATACTGCGTCGAGACATGCCTTTGGCATTATAAACGAATCTGAGTACATATCCAATGATTCGTTATAACTTGCTAAACGAACTGTATCGCTGAAGTATATCCTGTTTTCGAATTTCGAGTGACATGTAAGCGACCGTGTGTATCACGGGTTTCAACTCAGGAATCTCTATTTTGGCCAAAGCTTGATTCGGCCACGACGAATCTTGACCCTTTAACCATGATGGACCATTAAACCAAAGGCTACTTTCCACAAACTCAGAGGAAAGCTGCCCACGAGAAATGAGATCTGCAGGATTGTCTTTGGAGGAGATGTGATTCCAATAACATCTGGATACCTTAGTTTGTATCTCGCACACACGATTTGATACGAAAGTTTTTAGCTTGTGCGCGGGAGTGCTTATCCAGTGCAGTACGATGGTGGAATCAGACCAGAAATATACCTCATCTATTTCCTTTGAGATGCTCTTTCGTATGCTGTTGTGCAGACGAGTCAGTAACACGGCTGCGCTGAGTTCCAATCTGGGTATTGTTAGGGGTTTGAGAGGAACGACTCCCGATTTGGATGCAATCAGACGGATATGCACTTGGCCTTTAGGATCGACGGTTTTTAAATAAAAACAAGCTCCATAGGCCTTTTCACTGGCATCGCAAAATCCATGCAGTTGTACATTAACTGCATTGGGTATGGTTACTCCACGAGGAAATTTGAGATTTTCGATTAAGTGGAGCTGGTCTTGGTACGCAGACCATGCCGAATGGATTTCCATAGAGACAGATTCGTCCCACGCAACCCCTGCCTTCCATAGTAGATGAATTAGCACCTTGGCATATACCACGATGGGGGGGATGGGTGCGAACATACAGGGCAAAGTCTCTGATTGCCTTCAACCCGGCGAAGGCCAGGACGATCCTTGTCCCTGTTCAATCCAAGTTGACATGCAGTCTCCACGTGACACCCCTGGATAGCTACTTTGACACCCGCCAAGTAGTGAACCAATGCATGCAACGACATCCTGAGAAAGGTTGGCGCAAGGCTAATAATCAGGCCCGTAAAAATGAATTATTATGGCAAATTTAACAAGCCTCGGATATGGACCGGGTACACGACGACGACCACGGAAACGAAAACGGCTAAATGATTTAAGGATTTTTTCATGGAACATACGCTCACTATACAGAGCTCGAGCTGCACAGCAACTAGCCGATGCCCTGTCCGAATATAAGGCTGACATAACAGCATTACAAGAAATAAGGTGGACGGGGAGTGGTGTTTTTCAAAGAAAAGAGTATGCCATTTATTACAGCTGTCACGCAAAACACCATGTGCTCGGGGTAGGCTTTCTAGTCAGCCAAAAACTGAAGCCTGCCATCATCGGCTTTAATGCAATAAATGAAAGGCTATGCACTCTTCGCGTGCGAGGCAAATTTAAGAACATAAGCCTCATAAACGTTCACGGACCTACAGAGGAGTCCCCTGACGACGAAAAAGAAGAATACTATGAGAACGTCGAACGGGCCCTCAATGCCTGCCCAAGATACGATGTGAAAATCGTTCTAGGGGATTTGAATGCGAAATTAGGTCGGGAGCCGGTTTTCAGGCACTACGCAGGTTCCCATAGTTTGCATGAGAACACTAATGACAATGGACTACGAGTCATCGAACTGGCAGCATCGAAAAACTTGGTCGTTGCGAGTACCAGGTTTCCGCGTAAAGATATCCACAAAGCCACCTGGGTATCACCTGATGGAGCCAATCGCAACCAAATTGATCACGTGTTGATAGATCGCCGCCACTCTTCGAGCCTGATGACGGTACGAACGTACCGAGGTGCCAACGTCGACTCGGATCACTATCTTGTTGGTACAGTTTTCCGAGCGCGGATTGCCTTACGGAGACGTATTGCATCCACGGATCAGGTTCGAATCAACACGGCTGCCTTACGCAATGAGAACACCAGCAACACCTTTGGTCATGCGTTAAGACTCGCCCTCGAAGAGCTCGACGGAGGGAGAGTAAGTCCTGGGGCCAGAATGCCGGGCGTAGAAGAGAAATGGACACGCCTTAAGAATACTGTTATTAGTACTGCCAACTCCATCTTAGGCAGTAGTCGTAGAGATCGGAACGACTGGTTTGATGATGAGTGCAAACTAGCGACTGAACGTAAGAATGCTGCTTACCGGGCAATGCAGCAGTCTCATAGGACGCGGGTACGCGAGGAGAAATACAAAGAGCTCAGAAGAACTGAAAAAAGACTTCACAGACAAAAGAAAAGTGCCTGGGAAAAAAATCTTGTCTGTGAAATAGAGAAAAGTAGAGAGCGAGGTCCGCACCAGGCGCGGAAGTTCTACCAAATAATCCGCAGTATGACGCGGTACACACCACGCTGCACTTACTGCAAGGATAAAGAGGGTAATCTGATCACCGATCCTGAAGGCATTCTGGAGCGATGGGAAGTGCACTTTAATGAATTGCTAAATGGTCAGCTCACAGAAGAATTGGAGGCTCCACCAATGCAAGACCAGGACCAAATGCTGCCGCCACCAAGCATTGAGGAAACACTAAAAGCCATTAGACAGCTAAAATCAAATAAAGCCCCTGGAGCTGATGGCATACCAGCTGAGCTGATCAAACAAGGAGGGACAGCGTTACATCACGCAATTCACGAGATCGTGGTGCATGTATGGGAGCAAGAGCAGATGCCGGAAGATTGGCATCGCAGAATAATTTGCGCCATACATAAAAAGGGAGATATCACATTGTGCAGCAATTATAGGGGTATAACATTGCTGAATACCGCCTATAAGATACTCTCCACTATCCTACAACATCGGATAGCCCCATATGCTAAAGCCATCATTGGTCAATATCAGTGTGGCTTCATCCCAGGCAAATCAGCGATTGATCAGATATTCACCCTTAGGCAGGCGATGGAAAAATGTCAGAAATTTAAGATTCAATTATATCATCTGTTTATAGACTTTAAGGCCGCCTACGACAGCATAGCCAGGGTAGAACTATGTAATGTCATGAGAGAATTCGGCATTCCAAACAAATTGATACGACTTTGTAGGTTGACCATGACCAACGTAACTAGTCAAGTAAAAATAGCGGGATTGCTGTCCAAACCAATAAACATCTATAATGGACTCCAACCAGGGGACTGTCTGGCCTGCCTGCCCTTCAACCTGGCGTTGGAGAAAGCAATCCGTGCCTCTGGTGTTACAACAAGACGGACTATTGTCACCAAGTCCAGCCAGATACTTACCTACGCAGATGACATCGACATCATCGGTAGAACCGAATCGGCGGTACAGGAATCCTTCACACAGATCGAGCAGGCGGCACAAAAACTGGGACTGCGCATTAATGAGGGAAAAACCAAGTACATGGTGGCAACTTCTGCGAAGAGAAGACCTAACGTTGGTCAAACTATCAGGGTAGTGGAGCACGAATTTGAAGTAGTGCAATCCTTTAACTACCTTGGGTCAATAGTATCAGCCGATAACAATATGGAAGAAGAAATACGCGAACGGCTGATTAAATCCAACAAAGCCTACTATGGTCTGTCAAGGCTCTTTAAATCCCGAAATTTATTCAGAACATCCAAGCTACTACTGTACAAGACCATGGTCTTACCAGTACTCATGTATGGATCCAAGACCTGGGTGCTTAATAAAAGGCACTCTGAACTCTTGGCCGCGTTCGAGAAAAAGGTCTTAAGGAGAATTGTTGGCCCCGTATGTGAGGGAGGAAGATTCCGGAGACGCTACAACCATGAGTTGTACGCAATCTACCTTGAAGCTCATATTGTAAGAAAAATCAAGCTCGGTAGACTCCGGTGGGCGGGACACCTAGCTCGAATGAGCGAAGAGGACCCTGCCCGGAAAGTCCTTTGTGGCAGGATGTATGGAAGGAGACAGCACGGCAGACCTTGTCTGCGATGGAGGGATGGCGTAGACCAGGACGCCCAGAGCCTGGGAGTGCTAAACTGGATGACATCGGCTCGAAATCGGGACCGGTGGAGAGATTTGTTAAATAAGGCCAAGACCGGATCCCGGTTGTAGTGCCGATGATGATGATGATATACCACGATGGGGTCTAAGAATCCCAACGGATCAAATAATTTTGAAATCTGAGACAATATGCCCCTTTTAGTGCTGCTGTTTAGTTTATCAATGTTGACAACATAAAAGAAATAATCCTTGCGAGAGTTACAGCGTAGGCCCAAAGTCTTTATGTTCGAATCGGGGTCTAGAGACATATGCGAATGGTCAGGATGGTCTTGCTCCTTGATAAGTAGCGCTCGGTGGCTCGCTGCCCATTTTCTCAAGCAGAATCCTCCTTTCTTGAGTAGTGCGAGGAGTTCATCACGGATCAGGATGGCCTCGGTTAGAGTATCCGCTCCTGTGAGTAGATCGTCTACATAAAAATCCTTGCGGAATATTTGAGCAGCCTTGGGAAAGTTGTTCGTTTCGTCATCATCTAGTCTGAACAGCGTCTTTATAGCCAAATATGATGCGCAAGCTGTTCCATAAGTTGCGGTGTTGAGTTTGAAAACCTGTATGGGGTCGTGCATAGTGTGTCGATAAAGAATTTTTTGATACTCTGCATCGGCTGAATTTACCTGAACTTGTCGATACATTTTTTCGATGTCAGCCGTGATGACGAACATGTGAAAACGAAATCGTGAGAGCAATTCAAATAAGTCATCCTGTAGTTTGGGACCTACCATGCGGGTGTCGTTTAATGAAACACCCGTTGTCGTTTTTGCGGAGCCATCGAAAACAACCCGAATCTTGGTGGTTAGGCTGCTCTCCTTCACCACAGCATGATGAGGAAGGAAATAGCCTTTAGGCTCTTGATTCACTGCAAGTGACACGTGTCCCAATGACAGGTACTCATCTAGAAATGCAGTATACTCACGCTGCACTTCGGGTTTGGCTTGGAGTTTGCGCTCCAAAGCATAAAATCTTCTTAATGCCATAGTATAGACTCGCCTAATGTGGTCTTTTTCTGGTTGAAAGGCAATTTTACTTGATATCTCCCACCAGGAAGTCTAATGGTGTGGAGAGCATAATGATCCTCGCAAGCTATTTCTTGAGTCGAACGAATTTTCTCAATTGAGATCTCCTCAGATTCCCAGAACTGAGTTAGATTCACATCTGGGGGACTGGATTGTATTGAAAGACGGCAGGACACGTTAGCTGCCTGATAATTTGGATCGAGATCGCCAGCAACAATCCATCCTAATTGTGTTTTTTTGCAATAACAGATTTGGCTGTTTCCTCAACGATATTTGGCCAATGCAAAGCAACTTGTAAAATAATTTGACGCCGATAAGCGCATCAATTTGTGATGATTTGAAGAATTCAGGGTCAGCTAGTGGAATGTTTCTTGGCAGATCAAGAGTATTCTGATCGATAGAAGTCGAAGGCATTGGATGCCCAATCTGCGGTACGATTAAGAACTCGATAGATTTCTCATAATTGGTGGCCCGCGATCGTAAGGTTGCCCGAGTCGAGTGTGTAACCGTAGTGGAAGTGCTGTCGATTCCTGAAACGTAAACGTTGGACGGCCTTTGACGAGGTTTATACGATCCGCTGTTTCCTGAGTTATAAAATGCACTTGAGAACCTGCATCCAGGAATATGCGGCATAACTGGCTCCTTTCTTGACTGTTAACAATGTCAACTAGGGCAGTGGCTAACACTCCATGAGTTGCGCTTTGATCCTACCTGCTCGTATCGCCAACTGCGAGATGTGACGCAACCGTGTTTATCTTATTTATCTTTTCAAAATGTAACAACGCGTGGTGACGTTGATTGCACTTGTTGCATGGCTGCGCCTTACAGCCCGACACTCGATGTCCTTTCCTTAGACATTGTATGCACCACTGGCCGGTCTTGGCGGCTTCGAAACGCGCTTCTTTTTTTTTTTTATTTTTTTTTTATTAGACTTCTCTCGGGAGAGGCGAACCTATAGCGTCGAGTGGGCGCCCCGAGATGCCATCAAATAACTGTTGCAGTTCTTTTTGAACAGTTGCAGGTTGTAACGTTCCGGGAACACTCGCGTGGGAAGGGAGTTCCACAGCTTCCCCGCTCTGTAACGGAACGAGTTCTGATACAGGGATGTTCGCGCTGTCGGGAGATGAACCACAAACGGGTGCGATCCGTCGGATTGTCTTGTGGAGCGCATATAGACCGAATTGCGTGGAACAATGCCAAGAATCTCCGAAAAACAGCACCCGTGATAATATCTGTAGAACAGACAGAGGTCGGCCACGCGCCTTCGATGTGATAGCGACTGTAGTCCCGACGTCAGCGCCTAGTCCCCGATCAGGCGGATCGCTCGTCTTTGTACGCTCTCAAGTAGGTCGAGGGTATGTTTAGGAGCCGAGCTCCAAACATGAGAGCAATATTCGAGCGCGGAGTTAGCGACTTAAACTTGTCACAGGCGTAGATTTGATGACTAGTGTCATTGCAGAGAACACAACCCCGAGTCGTAGCCACGAATGTCTGTTGCGATCTCTGGTTGCGACGAGTACAGGACCTTTCCGATGGTAAGCTAGAATTGGGTTTTGCTCGAGAGCCTTCTACTTGAGCTCTTCTTTTGATGAAATCAATAAAGTTTTTTAAGGTGGGTTTAGCTATACTGCTGCTACAGTCTTCCCATCGCTCCCGGGCAGAGGGATTAAGCTTTTCGCGAAGGAGTCCGATTAATATGGAGTCCCAATACTCAACGGGTTCATTTAGAGCTTGTAATGCGCGCAAGTGTTTTTGTAAATCATCCACGAAAGATTGGAAAGAGAACTCCCTATTTATTGAAGGCATATCGATAATAGCCTTAATGTGACATTCGCTAATGTTTTTTCGATTAACATACCTCTCTTTCAAAAGCTCCCAAGCGACCTGATAGTTAGAATCGGAGGACTCGATGGATGCGATAACCTTAGCCGCTTCCCCCTTCAGGCAGCCTTTGAGATAAAATAATTTTTTGACCGGCGCGATTTTGATGTCCTGGTGGACCAACGTATTGAACAGATCATAGAATCCTAGCCAGGATTCATACGAACCTTCAAACGACGGCAAGGATATGGTTGGCAACTGGGAGGATTGAAAGTTTTCGATAAGGTTGTGGGACAATTTCGAGATTAATTGCTGACTTAGGCTTTCCATGTCTTGTGCCTTATCCACCGTTGGTTTTGGGCTTTCTGGTAAGCCATGGGCACCGGAACTGGATGAAAATGAGGAATTTGATGGACCCGGTGGAGAACCGAGAGTGTTGTGGTCGTGGGTGATATCCTTGTTATCAATCTCGCCGCATCTGTTGGCTCAGTCAATACAATTGATTCCGGAACAGTTTTTCTTGCGCGATCGGCTAAAAGTTCTGTTGCAATACCATACGCCTTGTAGTATGAATTTTCAAAGGCTTCGATATGCTCCAAATGTTCGTCAGAAGGGTCTAGCAAGCCTTCCTGACACGATAAAAACTTCTCGCGAATCTCTTTCATGTCCGAGAAACGCTTCTCGAGCGCGGGAAAATCGGTTTCGGGGTTGAACTTGTCTAAGAAGTTCATGCAGTTGGTCAGGGATCGTTTGGCACCAGCCCGTTTGCTGATTAGTGCCTTAATTTGAGCTTCGGCCATTTTGTAAAATTGATATCACGACAAGATGATGTAAACACAAGTTATAGGAAAGTAGAAGGAATTTTTTCGAAAGTTAAAGAAGAGGAATGCATAAGAAGGGGAAATAAGACACTGACACTAATTTGTGGACGCAAGTTATGCAATAATAAAGGAACAATACGGAAAAACTCTTTATTTTGTTATGATTATTCGCAGGCAGCTCTTTAAAAACCTTAGCACTAATTGACTCACCTGAAGTTATTGGCGTTCTTGGTTCTGGCCAAACGCTCTGGTGTCGCAATTCTTCCGACGTTGGTGTTTCCACGTTGGTTGTCCCACGTTGGTTGTCTTCTCCTGGATTTCGACGCTCCTGGGCTTAGTGCCGCTGGTCAGGACTGTTTCCAACGTTGTTTTTTAATCACGTGGGGAATGCCAATGTTATATTTAAATGGTTTTCGAATAAACCGCACGATAGTATCCACACAATTAGTTTTTTTTTTTTTTATTTTTTTTTTTAATTCACGTGTGAATGTATATTTAAATGTTTTCCGAATGAACACAATTCACGAAAGTGTGATTCACTGGTTTGTCTTTCTTTTAAAAAAGAATAAAATCTATTGTTTAACGGACCGATTATTAAAGGCACTGATTTTATCTTAAGGGTACATTCTCGTCAGTTGGGTCAAATTTTGGTAAACATTTTTTTTGCGGAATTCGATAGCTGAATATCGTGTTAAAAGGAAAAATCGAAATTCGTAACGGTTAAAAAGTTATGAGCCTCCGAGCCGACTGAGTCAAAGCAGGTAGCTACTACACTTAAAACTTTAAACGCGTTTTCTGGAAAACAACGGTTTTCAGCTGTCGACTGTGATAACTCAGTCAATTTTCAACGAACCTTAATGTTGTTTTTTAAATACTCGTAATTGAACTCTCTATCGCATGAACCACAATTATGCCGATACGTTGTAAATTGATTTTTTTACAAACAAAAAAAAGAACAAAAACATCCATTAAAAGCGCACATAAATTTCAAAACGTCGCCGTTTTGTTATTTTTAGATAGATTTCATTTTTCGTGTGTCATGCCATAACGACACTCATACTTACCAGTAAACTTTTTCGATTTTTTGTTTCTGATAAATCTTATGACCTGTAGGACAGTCGCCATCGGGGTCCTTTATTTCGCAGCGGTCTACGGCGCAACGTGCCCCCACCCCGGCGTTATCATGAAATTAATTGAAAATTTTTTAAAAGCTACTTAAAAGTACAATAAATCGCGAGTGTCTAGATTTATTACTTTCCTCAAAAAAAAACATGAAATTGCCTATTTTTCGGCCTTACTGATGAGGATGTACCCTTAACCGATCCGGCTCGAAGGACCAATGTTTTGGGCACGATCCGTTTATCGTGTAGATTCGAATAACGACACAAAACGGTAAATAACGACACGAAATCTTTGTGTTAAATTATAATGACAAATGAAACTTTATTTGTTTTTGTATGTAAAATACACGATTATGTTTGTGTAATTGACGATATATCGATAAAATCTAAAAAACAAACGATTGCCTTTTAAAGCTGTTTTAGAACGAATAAAATTACGAGAAGCGACTGCTGCGCTTTGTTACGACGAACGAAGAAGTGAACGAGTTGTGAAAGGATCTTCACCATTGAAATCCTTAATGTCCGCCATCTTAACGAAAGTCCTTTGATGAACGGAAGTAGGCGGGGCTATGCCTTGCAGAACGACAACTGAACGAATGATGTGACGTACTTTTGACAGTTAAGGTGTCAATACAATTTTGACGTTGGCTACGCCAATTTGTGAAGCGAGATGCGACAGTCCACCAACGTCAGGCATTTTCCTATCACTATTTTCGCTCGCTTTAACACATTTTCCTGCATCTCCTTCTAGTTTTTTAGATCAGTGTTATATTTTGCAGAAATCTTATATTCCGATCACTGCTGGTTCAAAGTGATACTATTCTTTGCATCTTCAATGATGTATTTGATGGAATATACACATCTCCTTCTTCCAGTACATAATCAGTCACCTGTTTTTTTTTCTATGTTTGCCATCTGCTTTCAAGGAATCTTTGAATTAAATCATCCAGAGTTTAATTCCCCCAACTCATTTCAATCAATATACACTAATTTTCCCACAGCGCCGTTTACTCAATCATTTGAGACATCGGGATTTGTTGTTATCATACAAACAATACCTTTAACAAATATAGTTTCAAATGGTAAACATCCGGTATTAATAATTGATATTTTGTGTAACTTTTGACGCACAAGTACTTGTTATTCTGGTAATTTGCATCTAATAATCTTTAGCTCTAGTTATATATTTACCCTGAAGTTCCTCTTCTGATGTGTATTGAATAAATGTATTCCATTTGGACAATAATCATTTCTTTCTTCAACAGCACCAAATGACGTTTGTATCAATTCCACTTAGAGATTTCCGTATTGTTATTCATTATCAACTTATATCAGAATTGATAAAAATTGTTGATTAACTTATCTCATCAATATTTTTAAACATTTAACCATTAAACAAATAAACATTATTCATTTTGAAAATTCACGTTCAAATTTCAACCGGTTAAACAGATACCAAGAAATTGAATTATTTCTGCATCAACTCACCTCGCTGTCAACCGAAATGACATTCACCTATTACGTACTCATGCCAGAAAAAGCTGTCGTCGTCGTCGTTTTAGTTGTCAAGGTAGAAAAAGTAAAGATTAAGATAATGTAAATGTAAATCATAAAAATTTTTGAAACGCAACAGATTTAATTAAGAAAGGAAAAATTACTTAAAAAGTTATTGTGCTACAAACGGTTACGTCAATATGTCGCTTCCGGGTAATGGAATATTTGTGGTTCGTGGCGAAATGTCTACTCTGGTGACAGCAATGCGAAGAGGCACTCGATGGAGTTCCACATCATACGTGGTGATCTTTAAAAACATATATATTAACCCAAACATAGTGCAGTTTAATAATCAATGAATGTGAATGTCATTTCAGGATGAAGAAAAGGATGGGCTGATGAAATTATTCAATGATCTGAAACAGATCTTGAATCGTGTTGAAGATTTACGAATAATCGATCCGAATGTTTTTCTGGCTCCATTTTTGGAAGTTATCCGTTCTGAGGAGACGACTGGAGCCGTGACAAGCCTAGCACTGGTAGCGGTTAATAAATTTCTATCCTTCGGCCTAATTGGTAAATCGAAATTAATCGATGCCTTTTTGTTTGGTGTATTTTTATTAACATACTTCTTACGTAGACCCTACCCATCCATCGCTCGCTATTACTGTGGAGAGTATATCGGATGCTGTTACACATGCTAGATTCTTGGGTACAGATCAATCATCAGATGGAGTGGCGTTGTTTCGAGTCATAGAAGTACTGCACACTCTTATCAGGAGCCCAGAAGGGAGCGCATTGACAAATGAGAGCGTCTGTGAAATGATGTTAAGTTGCTTCAAAATATGCTTCGAGCCGAGATTAAATGAATTGCTTAGACGATTTGCAGAACAGGCATTAAAAGACATGGTGTTATTGTTATTCATGAGATTGCCTCAGTTCTCAGAAGATCGTAGCGATACTGGGCGTGTTAAGAAGCTCAAAATAATGTCTGCAGCAATTGAAGAAGCGAACAAGAAATCAAAATCCAAAACGGCTAAGTCGTCCAAGACTAACAGATTAAGTACTCTGAAGCACGATGAAAAATTGATTGCTCCAGTGAATACAGCAGACAGTCATAGTGTTACCAGTGGAAGCACTTCACTGAAAGTACCGCCCCTATCAACTACCCCAGCATCACCAGCTGGAAATATTCTCGATATGCAAGGAAAATTAACTCAGACTCCAACGACGTCACTGCAAATGCCATCTGGTGAGGATATATCTACATCTAGAGAAAATGTTTCTGATGTCGAGCAAACGACTGCCGATTGCAATGAAACTAATGTAGTAAGCGAAGAAAAGCAGGCGGATGGTGAATATGTTAACTCGGTTGGAGTGAGATTTACTCAACAATGTTCCATCGATAGTGAAAGTGTCAACCAGTTGCTGCCCTATGGGCTCCCGTGCATACAAGAATTATTTAGATTTTTAATTCTTTTGTGCAATCCAATGGATAAGCAAAATTCAGACATTATGATACACATGGGATTGAATCTATTGACTGTCGCCTTTGAAGTTGGTGCAGATAATATTGGGAAGTATGATACTTTACTGGAGTTGGTTAAGGATGAGCTGTGCAGAAATCTATTTGCAGTAAGTTTGGTTTACTTGAAATATTACTTTAATGTTTAAGAAGCATACGCTTAGTTTTATGAAGGAATTTCTTTATTCAATGGTCATTTTCAAAACTCGTGGAACTCTATCTGTTTATCTCTTATCAGTTCCTGTAGGCGGACATCTTATTTATAATCTTTGTATACGACATTTGAGCTTCACAAACCAAGTTGATATTCGCTTAAAATGAGGAGGATACTAAAGGGTTTCACAAAGGCGTTATGATATAGACGTCGTTTAAAATATAGGTTATACTTGGACTCGAGCGCAGCTGAAAGTAAAAAGATTCTAACGCAGGTTTAAATGTGCTCTCTTTGAAGCGCAGGCTATCGCTACCTGTTGCTGAAAAGAAAAGAAAACTGAAATCGCGGACCGCGCTTTCTCTAGCGACGCCTCAGTATTTCTCTTAGTTGACTGTATATCCGGCACTAGCCGGCCAACGATGATTTTAAATTGGCGGACTTACAGAGCCGGACTCTGCTCTGGCCGAACGAGCGTTGGTGTCTTGTCTTCAACGCTTAACACGTGGACAAAACGAAAGAAAACAAGCAAAAACACGTTGATACAAATTAGCTTATTTCTAATCGTTTATTTATTATAAACTGTTTTTCTCTTTATAACTGGTCTCGTTAAGACCTTTTCGGTAGGATTACCTGTGACGACTCCTGGTGTTCCAAAAAAAAAAAAAAAAAAAATGGGGTGGCGAGAGGCCGACTTTAAGGACACAAGGACAAATGTGTCCTTCATCTTGTCTCTGACTTCTGGTCATCTTGCAATAACCAGAATCACCCACGTCCGTGAGGATGTTGGGCTCGGTCTAGAGATATCTGAAAAGAAAGGGGGCAAGGAGGTACCTAAGGATAGTGCGGACAGGGTTAGTTCAAGCGTTATCTAACTACTTGGATGGGGGGATGGTGGGAAAGAAATCGTACAAGACCGGTGGACCTTGAGTGCGGTAGTAAACGCAGACTACGTCTTTGGCGTCTGATAATCTGCGCTTTGGTCGGTGGTCCTGGTGTTCCAAAAAAAAAAAAAAAAAAAAAAAAGGTGGCGAGAGGGCCGACTTTGGCGAGACAAGGACAGATGTGTCCTTCATCTTGTCTCTGGCTTCTGGTCATCTTGCGATAACCAGAATCACCCACATCCGTGAGGATGTTGGGCTCGGTCTCGAGATATCTGAAAAAGAAAAAGGGGTGGGGGGGGGGGGGGGGGGGGGTATCTAAGGATAGTGTGGACAGGGTTAGTTCGGATGTTCTCTAACTACTTGGATGGAGGGATGGTGGGAAAGAAATCGTACAAGACCGGTGGGTCTTGAGTGCAGTAAACGCAGATCACGTCTTTGGCGTCTGATAATCTGCGCTTTGGTCGGTGTGTGTGTGCTTGTGCTGTCTTGTGTGTTACTGTGCGTGCGTGTTTGTAGTGTGTCAGCAGTAGACCCTATGGGATGGGTCCAGGAATCCTCTATTATAGAGGAGAATGTTGTTGGGAAGGGTGCCTTCTTCAGTTTTGTACTGAAGAAGAAATTGTGGTGGTCTGATCCGAAGAGATTGAGAGAGAGAAGGGTCAAGAACGCAAGATTGCCGTACAAGTGGGTTCTCGCTGTTCTGAATGCTTTCGAGGTACTTATATGCTAGTTCTAGCAAGTACTCGTCGATAGGGGCAATCGAGGGACCTTCATATAGGTGACAGTTCGGGTAGTGGCGGCCGTCAGGCCTTCTAAAGTGGTTGATGCATCTTCTGAGGAGCTTTCTTTCGAAAACTCGAATTCTTTCCATTTGGGCCGAAGATATGCAGGACCATATTGGAAAGGCGTATGATATTCCAGATCGGATTAGCTGCTTATAGCAGAGAAGCTTAACTTTGGTGTCAACTTTGTTGCTCCACTTCAAGATGTTGTGCAGTTGCTTAGACCGACCGAGGCCCCTTTGGAGAATGTGGGTCACATGTTTGATGAAATTCATTTATGGGGTATAGATGACCCCAAGATATTGCATCCTATCCTGTGGTCTAATCGTAGTACCTCCCATTTGTATTCGGATATTCTGTGAATATCGAGAAGCAGGTTGGGAGTGTTTACCACTCAGAATTATAGCTACTGGTTTAGATGGGTTAAGTCGAATTTTCCATCGACTGTAATACTGATACAGTTCGTCCAGGTCCTGGTGTTCCATCGTTGCGCTCGCCTTTTATAGCCCGCACCTGTCCCCACTTTCGCTCGATTGCTGGCTGTACTTCTCTTTCACTCGTTTTCTCCCGAGTGATATTCTTTCGCAATCGGCGTACAGCTGATCGTCGTTTCCTGAGTGTTTTTTCTCTTGAGTGGTTTTTCTGCAGTCGGCGTACAGCTGATCGTTGTGCTGAGTGCTTTTGTATTGGCGCTTTCCTTGATCTTCGTGTCCTTGTGATTGCATCGCCAACACTACCTGTGCTCGGCCCGACAGCTAGGGTGGAATGGCTGCTTTCGGCGGAAGCTCACGCTTGCGGATATAACTTCGTCATTTATTGAAATAATCACTTTTGGCGGTTTTTAGTCGTGGTGTTCCGCCGCACACTGTCCACGAATAAAAAATGCACTTTTAATTTGTTTTCTGTCGTTTACTTATTCATTTTTTTTTACTTTCACTCGATTTTTTAATCTTTTATTGGAACTCGCGCCGACACACTCTGGACCGTTTTCTCGTTTGACCGTAATCGTTGATCCTTACACCGCGAATGTTATCACTGGACTGCTAATTAAAATTTTCCCGAAGGAAAGGAAACTCATCCGGTTGTTCTTTCTATTCTCTTAAATCCACCATCCCTTGGTATCCTCTCTTTTCCAGGGGATTTCTCCTTTCCAGGAGATCGCACCCTATTTTGTTCGACGATTCCACTTTGGTCGTAGAGATACACAGATGCGAACGTTGCTGTCCATGTGGCCGGAGATATGCCGAGGATCGTTAGGCTTTTCGCACATCTGCGGTATCCCTTTGTGTAATTTATCCGCATGTGGTTTATGGCCATGGTGATTTCCTCCCCCGACGTCGTTATCTTCGGCGTTGATATTTGTACAAGGTTTTTATCTCCTTGTAGGAACAGTGTTGATTCGTCTATTGTTTCCTTTCTGTTCCCACAATAGTCCTTTCGATAAGGGAAAACCAAATTGCGGTTGGCTTAAGAGAAGATTATAAATATTGTTTATTTCTTGGCCGTATTTTTGCCGCATGAGATTTTTGATGGCTGTCGGCGTCTGGCGTTGTCGCGCCGGCCACTTGTGTTTACCCAGCTAATGGGTAAACACAAGTAATAATATAATTCCGTGGTTTATTAATTAAATTTAAGTGTACAGTGCATCTAAACTAAACAATAAAGGTAAATATAGTTTTAGAGCGCCCTTGTAAGTGAATCCAGTTGCAACAAATACAAGCGAAATAGCGAATGCATTTCTGCTGGATAGTTTCGTGCAAAAAAGAAAATCTTAGTGCAAAATAAAGGAAAGAAAACGTTACAACAACAAAAAAAACCCCCCAGTGCGTTTTATTTATCCGTTCTTCTCGGGTGAACAAACTTCAGTGGACAAGTGTTGGGGAGTTAGTGAAACAGTGCCCCTGTTTGGCATACAAACTTCTACCCCCACAGGCCCATGGGGAGACTGAGCTGGGATGTGGAAGGAAGGAAATGGAATCAAACAACGAAGCTTGGAGGGATGGTGCGCAAAATAGGGAAAGATAGTCAGCACCAACGGGAAAGACACATATGAGAAGACTGAGCTGGGATGAGAAGACAATGCAACTCATTCCGTGAGGAAATGGGATCAAGCAACGAAGCTTGGAGGGATGGTGCGCGAAATAGGAAATAGGTAAATGTAGTCAGATCATGAACTTTTGAGTCGATCGATCGGCCGATAAAAAAATAGATAGATAGAGAACCAGTTTTTAAAGGGTTAGGTGGATTTCTAAGGCTCAAAAAAAAAACAACATTGTAGCGAGCTTAGGATTCACTGGATTAATTATTTTTAAGAAATCATCATCATCATCATCATCGGCACTACAACCGGGAACCGGTCTTGGCCTTATTTAGCAAGTCCTGAGGCTTGTTAAATTTTCCATAATGATTTATTTTGTCTGGGCAAGGTCATTAGTGTTGCGCCAGGGGCTCCCCGACGGGGAATCGAACCCCGGTCTCCCGAGTGACAGCCGGGTATACTAACCACTATACTATCGAGGAGCCCATTTTTAAGAAATAAGAGCCGTTAAATCGATTTTGAATTAATGTAATACTTTATTAGTCCGTTAATAACAACCGTTACTTTTTACCGTACACATAACGATTTATTGACTTATCGCTTCCGTACTTATCGCGTATTTCACTGCTTACTTTCTACTTATCGCTTGCTTCACTTTCTACTTATTACTCATCTCCATGATCTGTGTGCGACGTATTTATACCGTTCCCTCATTCTGATTCGGCGTTTCGTTTCCGTCCGTTCCATAATCTCGACTTTTCTATTCCAGTTTTCCAGTACTTCCTAAAATAATCTAGTACTTTGTTTCGGACTTTCTCGAAGATTCCAGTACTGATTGTCATATGCGTCACAATATTTTTAATAATTTTTTTCTAATATATCAAATAAAATATTTTATACAAACAATTTAACATATCAGAGATACACATTTAATAAGTAGTTTGTGAACTTTTCCTTTTAAAATTTTTGAAAATTCAGCCATTGAGGCCCCGTTTCCCTTTAAAAAGTTCTCTCGCCATTGTCAGGAGAAGTCATGACAAATTTATCTGAAATTAAAAATGTTGAAGAGTAGTAGAGACGAAGGGAGGATACCACTTGGTTGGATGGACGTGCCCTGAAGAGGCCAGTTGATAAAGGAGAGTGATGATGTGCACGTACATCATCAGGACGCCTTTGCAACTTGACGAAATACAAAATGGTGGATGTTCGTCTAGTTCAACCCAAAGCATTGTCGCCGGTGTGCGCATCGGATGTACACTAATGTAGAACATTAGATGTCCAACACTTCCCCTCGATGAGCGCACCAGTGCGAAAAATTTACATCAGGTTTAAGAGGTCGAGACACCTCTCGTGCTTCAGTTTGGATAGGTCCTTAGTGAGAATGTCTGCAGGCATTTGTTCCGTGAGCATGTATTCGACCGAGAGTGTTCCGCTGTCCATTACTTCACGGATGAAAAGATGTCGGACGTCGATATGTTTCCTCCGGGAGTGGAATACGGGATTCTCAGCCAGCTTCCGAGCACCGTTGTTGTCGTTGAATAACTTCAGCTTGTCTGGTAAGACGAATCCCAGTTGACTAATCAATCTTCGTAGATGTATGGCCTCTTTCGCCGGATCGGATATGGCCATACATTTTGCTTCTGTGGATGATAGCGCGGTGGTTCTTTGTTTACGCGATTCCCATAAGACGGGTGTGCCCTTAAGAGTAAAGGCATACCCAGTGTACGATCTCCTGTCGTCCGGGCAGTTGGCCCAGTCCGCATCGGCGTATCCGGTGAGACATTTCCCGCTCGTTTTATAGGATAACCCAATGTTCTCCGTGCCTTTCAGGTAGCGTAAGACACGTTTGGCGGCTTTCCAGTGATGCTCGTCGAAACAGCAATTGAATTGGCTCAATCTGCTCACGGCAAAGGCTATATCTGGTCTTGTGCATACTGGCAGGCACATGAGAGATCCAATTAACTTTCGAAACGGCAGGTTTCTGTCGGGTTCCTCCTTCCCTTTCTGTAGTATAGTGCCGCTGTCCAGAGGTCTACGCACGGGCTTCGAGTCGGTCATGTTAAAACGGTCTAGGACTTCGGATATGTATTTGGTTTGAGTCATCCGCTGTTCTTCTTTGTCTCGATGAAATTCGATTCCAAGACAATGCTTTATTTCGCCAGGTCCTTTGTGTTAAATGTTTTTGAAAGCTGCTTCGATAGTTCTTCGATCTTTGCTGTGCTTTGTGAGGAAACTAAAATGTCGTCCACGTATACGGTGACAGTGGACTGCTTGAGACTGAGGCGTTTGAGCTCGCAGCTCAGCTTCGTGTGTCACTGTCGTCCTGTTTGGCGAAGTCCGTATAGAGCTCTGTTTAGCAAGCATACCTTATTCCCCTTTTGCAGTTGCGTTAGCATTTGTTTTGCTTTAATGTATTCTCGGCTTTTCCGGATTGAATTAATTTCTCCAGCGCAACGTCGGTGTGTTTGGGGATCTCCATGTAAATTGTCTCGTCGAGCTCGTCGTTTAGATAGGCTGTTGCAACATCGAGGTGGCGGATGCTCAGGTTGTGTTGAGCGGTTAGGGCGGCCGTAATTCGAATGGAGTTCATTCTTGTAACTGGAGCGAACGTCTGGTGGTAGTCAATTCCGGGTACTTGGGAGAATCCTTGTGCAACGATGCGTGCCATTCTTGTTTCTAGCGTGCCGTCGGGATTCGATTCGTTCCGCAAGACAAAACGGCTGCCGATGACTTTGTCTTGTTTCGGCCGATCTACCAGAGTCCAACTGTCGTTTTTGATGATGGCATCGATTTCTTGCGCCATGGCATTTATCCGCTCCTCGGTGTCTGGACCGCTTGTTGCTTCTTTTATAGCAACTTCGGCTGCTCCCGCGGTCTCCGAAGTGATGTCGCATTCTTGAAATAGTTTTCGAGGTCTTCCCCTGAGTCCAGTCCTTTCTATCCGTGGTCTTCCTGGTCCTTCTTGTGATGGTTGTGTCAGATCTGCTGGTTGGGGTTGTTGGTTGTCCGGTTGCTTCATTTCTTGTTACTTCGAGTTGTTAATCTCTCGCCATGGTTTCGTTATGTGTTGTATCCGGTGTGATGAATTCGACCAAGGCACTTTCAGTATCAGATTTGTTGTTTGTTGGGCGAAAATCGTTCGAGGCGGGACTCCGGTCGTTATGTTTTTCGAAGAACTTCACGTCCCTCGCAATTTCAATTCTTCGTTCGTCGGGGAGCCAAATCCTGTACGCTTTCGATTTGTCAGCGTAGCCGACGAAAATCCCCTTTTTGGACCTGGGGCTGAATTTACCTTTCCTTGGTCCTCGTTCTAGCGAGTAGACAACGCATCCAAATTCACGAAAATGACCTACGTTTGGAGCGTTTCCAGTTCACACTTCGTATGGGGTTCTTCCGTTGAGTGTGTTGGTCTGACATCTGTTTCTGATGTGGTTTGCTGTGTTGACTGCTTCTCCCCAAAATCTTGTGTCCAAATTTGCTTGTATGAGGAGGCATCTACCCATATCCACCAGGGTTCGGTTTTTTCTTTCGGCTACTCCGTTTTGCTGAGGTGGGTGAGTCACTGATAGCCTGTGGTGGATGCCGTTTTTCCTTAAGAAGGTATTGAATTCGTTGTTGACGTACTCGATTCCGTTGTCAGACTGTAAGCTCTTGATCTTCCTTCCAGTCTGTTTTCGGCAAACGCTTTAAAATCTCTGAAGGCGTTTAAAACCTCGCTCTTGCTTTTGATCATTTTCACTGTGCACCAACTAGAACAATCGTCGATGAACGTGACGAAGTATACAGACCCGCCCAACGTGTTGATGCTCATTGGCCCGCAAGTGTCGGTGTGAACCAGGTCCAATATGCCGGTTTTTTGCACTGACTTCTTCGGGAATGGAAGCCTCGTTGTTTTCCCGAGAGCGGAAATATCGCACTTCATGTCTTGTGTGCCTGAAAAACATTCCTCGTATAATCCCGTTTCTATAGCTCGAAGTTAAATCCTTAATATTCAAGTGACCCAGTATCCGGTGCCAGGTTTCCAGTAGTGATACATCTGGGGTAGTTGTAGCGGCGGCTGCTTGGGTTTCTTTCAGGCTTGCTGGAACGAAGTACGGGTCGTTTTTCCTTACAGCCTCGAAGATGACCTCCCGTTTTGAGTTCGTTACTTTCGCTCCTCTATTATCGAAAGTGATTGTGAATCCTCTGTCAGCGATTTTGCTCACAGACATTAGATTCGGCGGCAGATCAGGACGTGTAGAACGTTATCCACTTTTACGTTTCGATATTTGCCTTTGTACTGAGTGATGATGTTTATGTCGCCTCGTCCGGTGATGTCGGTTGAGGCACTGTTGGCAAGGCTTAGTTTCATCGGATGAATTTCGATGTATCCTTCGAATGCTTCGGTGTTACTCGACATGTGGGATGTGCTTCCGCTGTCCAGGCACCACCCCTTACTGACAGTCGACTTAAAAGCCAGAAATCTGTGTTGCGCTGAGTTGGTGTAAGCTAGTATACTTGTACCGTAGTTGTATGTCTTGTTTTCCTTTCCTCGATCTTTAGAATATCCCGGTTCATATGGAGAACTTTTTTTTTTTCTAACTTACATAGAATCGTCGATTCCGTTACCTGAAGTAAATAACCTGCTGCAGCGGCAATATACAGGGCATCCTTTTGCTCCTACCTGTGATGAATACTTGCAAGCAAGAAAGACAGACAAACAATAGGTAAGCGCCGCCTTAATATACCTGCGACGCGCTAGGCTAACGTGGCCTGATGGGCGGAACTTCTGAAGGCTCCATCTCTTAGAATTTTATTCCAATCAAGTTTAGATTTTGGGAGAATATTCTAGATATATTGTGCTATTTAATAAAACAAAAACAACGATTTTTTTTTCAAAACCCACCCAAACCTCTAACAGTAACACTTCGAATTTTGTAAAAAAAAAAAACGATGGAAGCAGAGTTATATATTCAATATATGTATATAAAAAAAATCAAAAAATCAATAAATAACTGTCGCGTATCTTTAGTGAACTTAGCAAAAAAGTTCTTTTTACAATTGCGGTGTCGCTATGGATAAAAATACAACATACGAGTTCTTATCGCCGACGAAACCGCACGTGAGCATCTTCCTCGAGATCCATACCATCGGATCAGTTGTGCAATCCGTTTTGGGTATCTTAAGCAAACACAAGACACCCAATTGCAGTATCGGTTCGTGCGATAAGTCTTACTTTGGGATTCTAAGCAAACAAACAAATAGTGCTGTGGAAAGTGCGAAAATATACACGCGAGTGAGGTGCAGTGCGGGAAAACCTTCTACCATTTCCTCTCCTAGTATCTGCTTTCCTATTTTTCACATCTCTGTTGTGTTCCTCGGACATCGATCCTCCCGATTGATTTATAATCTTTGGAGAGTAGTTGGTGTGTGATTGGCATAATATTCGTCATTGAAGGGATGTGTCCTGGTTTCAAGGGCATGACACATGTAGTGGTTACTTTCGCTTATCTATCGTTGGTTCTGGCTTGCATCCTTTTCTGAGGCGGTATTTGTTTTCTGTGTCGGGCTATTTCAATGGAACGGGAATTTCGCGTCGATCTTTGCAACATTCGCGGCCTGAAAAGCAATTTCTCGTCCGTGTCTACCCATGTCTCTAACCAGAAACCAGCTGATTTTACTATACCCGGTTATAACTTAGTCCCTCTGTTCTTTCCACATCGTAGTCTAACTACATATATACGAAGTGATATTGCTGATCAGCTTCTGCCACAATATGGGCTCTGCTCCAATCCAGAATTTAATTTCTTATGCCTAAAACTTTATGTTTGTAGGTATATCATACAGTACTGCTATTTTTACAGAAGCCCAACCTTGGATAGCAACACATCCTCTAATGAATTTGACGCTCTATTGATCTTGACCCTATATTCGAACACGGAAATCGTTAATGCAGGTGATTTCAATGTGCATAACTCTCAGTGGCTTCATCACTCCGGACACACAATACCTGAAGGTCAAAATGTCCAGCTCTTTGCTGATTCAAATAGTTTAACTCAACTCGTCAATGAGGCAACTCGGGTACCAGACGTAGATGATCATTCCGCCAACACACTGGACCTGTATCTCACCCTCCATGCGAACAAATACACAATTGAAGCTTCTTCGCCTTTAGGCACTTCAAACCATTGTGTCGTGTCAGCTAAATATACTTTAACTAAAAACCACGTTAACGAGAAAACTTCCAAAAGAACAGTATGGTTCTACGAGAAAGCTAACTGGTTAGGTCTGAACGACTTTTTTATGTGGTTAAATTTGTCGTTATTTTTCCTCAAAAACGATATTGACTCTATAGCGGATAAATTGACAGACACGTTTCTGCTTGGCATGCAACCCTTTATTCCACACAGGGTAAAGAGTATCAAATCTAAGAGAAATATGAGGATCGATTCCGGGTGCAGAGAAGCCATTAAGGCTAAAGAGTTAAGCTTCCGGTTATATAAATCAAACAATACTGAGGAAATCCGGAAGAGATTCAGGAGAGCTAGAAATGGCTGCACTGTGCATGTTCAACGCCCAAAGTTCGTGCATGACAAAAGAGTGAGACAAAAATACTATACTCTCCCACAAGTAGTAGAATCTTCTGGGCCTTCGTGAAAAACATCCAAAACTCGGTCTCCTCATCCATTCCTTCGTTTACAGTCGATGAGAGACCAGTTACCAGTGCAATAGAGAAAGCGAATCTACCTCCTACACATTTTGCAGCGAACTCGACTGCTGGGAGTGTCTGAACGACTTTTTTGGGAGGTTAAATTGGTCGTTATTTTTCCTCAATAACGATGATGACTCTATAGCGGTCATATTGACAGACACAATTCTACTTGGCCTCTATTTCACATAGGGTAAAGAGTATCAAGCCCAAGAGAAATATGTGGCTCGATTCCGGGTGCAGAGAAGCCATTAAGGTTAAAGAGTTAAGCTTCCGGTTGTATAAATCAAACAATACTGAGGAAAACCGGAAAATATTGAAGAGAGCTAGAAATGACTGCAATGCGTATATTGAACGGGATATTTGATAAGCGTTCGACAGAGTTTGGAACCGGGCCTTTTGTCAAAATTACATTCCTATGGAGTGGACAATGCTCTGAACCAATGGAGAAGAGACTATCTTTCTGACCGTCCAATCCAAGTGATTCTTGACGGTGTCAAACCTGTCTGCCACCAAATTAATGCAGGCGTTCCCCAGGGTTCGGTACTCTCACCACCCGTCGCCATCTTTACAAATGATCTCTTGTCAATTACCCAATACCCGATTCACTCGGTTGCTGATGATAGTGAATTAAGTTTCTCATACTCATATGAACATTCTCGACCAAACTTTTCGAACGTCATTACCAATCATCAGGTTATGCTTGATACATTGAATTCCGACTTCAATAATATGAGAAGGCAGTTTGATAAGTTACTGACTTTTTGAATAAAATATATCTTTTTCGACAATTAAGCATTTTATTTCTCAACACAGACTCATTTTAGCACGATACGTTTAGTCCAGTGTTTTACCAATATTTTTATTCCTTCCAAATAATAGGTTTCCTCAAGGCCCTCAAAATAGGCGTTATTTTCTGTGATGACCTCTTAATTCGACCCAAATCTCTTACCGCCCAGCCATTTCTTCAGGTTTGGAAATACGAAATAGTCACAGGGGGCTAAACCTGGAGAATATGCAGAATGGAGTAGCAGTTCGTAGCCCAATTTATAGATTTTGCTTGATTATGCTTAATCATCACACGAAATTCATTTTTTCCATTTCCGTCAAAATTTATTAGGTTGTCTGCTTTCAATGGCTGTCAAACATAAACTATATGACGCAGCTTGCTCAAATTTTGACAGTAGTCTACTTATAGATGGCACTTGACGGAAGCAGTGTGTTTGCATTTAAAGTTACTGCGCGAGAAATTCAAAAAGTCATTGACTTATCGAAATGCTCTTGTATATCAATGGCGATTATCTAACCGAGTAGAATTCAATGATTTAAAAACTCAGTGCACCCTCCTGTCGTCAAAGGCGAACCCCAAGGTAAATATACGGTGAACGGGACTTGCATTGACGAAGCCAAGGAACTATCAATCGTCGGTACTCTAATTAAATCGACTGTTAATTGGAGCGACCATATATTTGAAGCTGGAGAAAGTGCACCCAAATGTATGGGGTTCTACAGCGTTTTGCGACGATAGTGAAGCACGTGTGATTCGAATTGACGCTATGACATTACCACTGCAACGTGTAGGAATTCGATTTCTCTCAAGTACACTCCACTGATGTGGAATTACTATGTTACTGCTTGGTATACGGCTGATGCCGTTTTGATGCGATTTTCTTTCTTTGTTGTTCTTTACTATTTGCTTGTATACTGCGTGTGTATCTCTTTGAAACGCCACAGTTCCTTAACAGATGCAAAAGAACGAGTACTTCACTCCATCCAACCTGGCCACTATTTACAAGACGGAATCCCAAAATCAAGTTCAACTCCCATATTTGGTCAGGCGCATCCAAAACTGCGTTACACGTGCTCGATAGGATGCAAAAACGAGCAGTGAAACATATTGGAGGCCCAGCCGTAAATCGTTTAATTCCGTCGTTAGAACATAGGCGCAAAGTATCATGCCTATATCTTTTTTATAGGTATTACCAAGGTCGTTGCCCAATTGAACTTGCTGAATGTGTTCCGCCCCTTCGGACACTTCGCCGCGATACCCTGGAAATCTGTAAATGCGCATCAGCTCATCAAATAAACATAGAGAGTCATTGTTTAGCCGAACCACATGAAGGCGGAATGCTCTACCTGATCATGTGTTTCCCCGTCGTTGTAACGTCCAGACATTCAAGACCAATATACATCGATACCTCCTTTCCTTATCCACTTCTCCGTCCGCTCTCATTTGAGGGTATTTCAAAATCGCGCGTTAGTGTAAAAAAAAAAAAAAACGAAACAACGTTATACACGGTGGAAAAGTTGCCACTGTCTGTTAAATGCATGATTTATTTATACCAATCACAAGATTTTTCCGAAGGTCGTCATGTCACAAGAAGGGTTGTAAAACTCTTTTACTGAATTATAGTTGAATAGACCTTTTCTTATACATTTTTCACAATTCATGGTTTCATGCATTTTTATCCAGACATTGTCAACCCATCAATGCCAATCACACATGCCTGAAGTAAAAATCGTCTTCGGAAAATGATGTAGTTGTTTTTGCTTAACCCTTGCCAGTACCATTGGGTGTTTTATTTCGCTACGCATGTGCTTGCAATGGTTGGGCTATAGCAACCGAAAAGTGAACAGCAATTCGCGGGTGATATTTTAAATTGTGGATATACTGAAATGTTTGTTGACCGAAAAGTACTTAGATAGTTTATTTCAATTGGTGGTGTTGGGGTTATGAGAATTCTCAGCCAAACCTATTTTGATATGTTGGAATTCTGAACTAATGTCATATTGCCACTTCGCCATATATCCATTTCCTATCCTTCGGATTTTTCCCTTTTTTGCACCCACTGTGTCGCCAAGTACTCCAAAAATTCCCATACAAAAAAGACAATATATTTATTTAGAAAATTTAACCTCCTGTCGTCCTATAACTTAAAGTTTTTTACCTTTTCTTGTTATCCCCCAATTACAACTTGGATTATTTGTTTTTACTATTAACCCACCTTAGTGGCTGACTTAATAAATAGAAATGTATTGAATTGTAAAGGCATTTGTTTGCAAAAAAAAAAGTAAGAAACCTGGAATAAATTCAAAATTCCGTTATTGCAGTTTACCACTTTCTTCAAGTTTGGAAAGACAAAATAGTCCGAGGGTGCTACAGAAGTAATCCGTATTTCAAATCGTTGATCTTGGCCACTGCAATCACGGATGTGTGCATTTTTTCCATGTTTACAAATTCACTCAGAGGGTTTACTGTTGACGGCTGTCAAACAAGTAATAAACAACGTAGCGTCTTCAAAGTTGAAACTTAATCTTTCTAAGGTTGGTACTTTCTACCACAGCCATTTTATTTTAATACAATAACTATCGCCATCTATGTGTCAGGCCGATTAATTCTAGGAGTGCCTCGTAGACCTAATTATACTTTGACTTTAAGGGGTTATATGCAGTTAGTAAGACGAAAAAAAAAATCATTTTTTTTTAAATTCTAAGTGCATTTTATTTATTTTCCTAAAATCAGGATAACGTATGAAACCTGCAATTCATGTATCCTTTTCTAGTCCCAGATTGGGATTCTGTGCCAGGCCATTTCAATAGCATCCATCGTTGTAATATTCGCGGACTGACGTAATTACTCCTCTGTGTGTGGTCATATTTCTAGCCCTAAACCAGTAATCTACCTGGTTTTAACTTAATGCCTCTGTTCTCCCCCACATCGTGGTCTAGCCACATACATACGAAGTGATATTGTTTATCAGCTTCTGTCACAATAAGGAAAACTTCATGTTCGTAAACATTTCATACATTACTGCCTTCTTTATAGAAGTTCAAACTTGGATAGAAGTGCATCGTTTAATGAATTTGATGTACTATCTGATTCCATCAATGGGATCTTCACCCCATGTCCGCACACTGAAATCGTTATGCGGGTGATTTCAATGTGCATAATTCTCAGTGGCTTCGCCACTTCGAACACAGGTCACCTGACTGTCAATATGTTCAGCTCTTTACTAATTAAGATAGTTTAATTCAACTCTTCAATGATCCAACACGAGTACCAGACATAGATGGTCATTCCGACAACACACTGGACCTGCACCTCCCACTCGAGCAGATACACAATTGAAATTTCTTCGCCCTTAAACACTTCAAACCACTGTGCCGTTTCAGCTAAATATGCTCTAACAGCAACGTTAACACTCACAAAAGAACAGTAGGGTTCTACGAGGGATCCAACTGGGAACGTCTGAACGACTTTTTTGGGAGGTTAAATTGGTCGTTATTTTTCCTCAATAACGATGATGACTCTATAGCGGTCATATTGTCAGACACAATTCTACTTGGCCTTTATTCCACACAGGGTAAATAGTATCAAACCCAAGAGAAATATGTGGTTCGATTCCGTGTGCAGAGAAGACATTAAGGCTAAAGAGTTGAGCTTCCGGTTGTATAAATTAAACAATACTGAGGAAAGCCGGAAAATATTTAAGAGAGCTAGAAATGACTGCAATGCGTATATTCAACACGCAAAGTTCTTGCATGACCAGAGAGTGAGACAAAAAATACTACACTCTCCCGCAAGTAGTAGAAACACTTGGGCATTCAAGAAAAAGATCCAAAACTCTCCTTATCCATTCCTTCGCCTATAGTCGATGACAGGCCAGTCACCAGTGCAACAGAGAAAGCGAATCTACTTGCTACACATTTAGCAGCGAACTCGACGCACACCATGAGCCGCGCACTCAAGGAGATAAACGCAAACAAATCCGCTGGTCCGGATGGCAATCCCTCAATTCCCTTGAAGAGATGTTCCCCTTCACACGCGAAACCACTGCGGAAACTCCTCCATTTGTCATATTCTACTGGCCGTTTCCCAAGTAGATAGAAGTCAGCGAACATTCAGCCAATTCCCAATAGGGCGACAAGTTATCAATCACTTTTCATCGACCTGTAGCACTAAGTTCTATTCACTTGAAGGTAATGAAATCACTGATCTCCCATCAAGTTTCGAAATATTTAGAATTAAATGACCTCAATGATCGCCAATACGGCTTTCGTAACAATGGGTCTATAGCGTTTGTGATGATAGTTTGCTCGAACTGACGCTATGACAGTTAGAATCACCAAAAATTGGACCAATGCTTAACACATCAGGCCACTGGCGCGTGTACGAATTCGATTTCTAAACTCAAGTACACTCAACTGATGTGGAATTGCTATGTTATCGCTATGGTATACGGCTCTTATGCCTTTTCTGATTCGATTTCCTTTCGGTGTTCTTCACTATTTGCTTGTGTATTGTGTGTGCATCTGTGGGGGTTGTTGAGTGTACCAGACATGGGCACTAGATCCTCTCAACACTTACCGTTTGCTTCACTGTCAATTGTTCACCGATAAACTGAACTCCAAGCAAACAGCAAAATAAAAAGGCACGAAAGTTATTTATTTGTTAAGTGTTCTTTATTTTATTTAAATTATGGCATCGGCACATGCGCATAGAACTTAAAGTTAACAATATAGGGTGTTTACTGGCTTTGAAAAATGGTTCACAACAAAACTCCATGAAGTCTTAATATATGCTAATGTTACTAGCTCAGAAGTTGTTCACTGTTCACAATATAGGGTGATCGACTTTGAAAAATGAGTCACTACAAAACTACAGGAAGTCTTAATTTATTCTAGTGTTCACTAGCTCAGAACTGTTCACAACTAAGTTCGCATAATCCTTTGGTGATGAACGCCTGCAACTCCTTCTGGATCGCCAAAAGTATCGTACCAATTTCACTTTAAAAAGAAACCAAACGGATTTATCGGCTCAATAACTAAACACACTAGGCGCTAACTCGCACTCCGAACTCGTGTATCTTGATCGTGGTTAAAAACTGACTTCTTGTATCGCGGCGAGGGATGAAAATTAACATTAAAAGGCGCGACCGTCCGCTATGGGGATTGAAATCTGACTCTTTGGTGAAGTTGTACGGAACCTACCACCCGTCGCAACCGGGGGTGGATTTCCACCGATGTGTGAGACAAATCCGATCTTTTCTTTGGCGGCGACTAATAAACGATCGAGTTTTGTTGGAAGAATTTCCCTAGTGACCGTACAGGTCTGGTTGAAAACCCATTCGCTGGAAGCCAGGACAAACGACGATGCGAAGGGTGCACAAAAGAAAATTTAAATACGCAGCTGATCAAATAGATGATCGTGTACGGAGGCTGGCTGTATTGCCATCGTAAACCATAGAGGATGGATTTTTCTGTTGTCGTGAAGTCAACAGAAACTTCGCCCACGATGGCAAGGGACCAGGATGGATGGTGCCTGCTTGTTTTAGAGAAATATACCGTGGGATCATTGGCATGATTGTTTGAATAACAATCATGGTCGTGTTCTATTCGATGATCGGTTATCGGTTAGGCGACCGATGATAGGAAATTTGACTCGCAGATGTGCAAGCGTACAACTTACCCAGGGTGGCTATGGACCAACGGATGGTAGGAAAAAAATAAACACAGTGCGATTACTATGTGTTTGGTTTAGAAACGGATCGTGGGACACGGCCGTTGATTTGATTGTTTGATTGGCGAAGAAATTTCAAACAATCAACAATTATGGTCGTGTCCAGCTCGATGATCGGTTATCGGCTTAGACGATCGATCATCGGAAATTTGGCTTGCAGATGTGCAGCAAGCAAGTTGCCCGACGTGTCTTTTTGGACAAACAGATTGTCGGAACAAGAAGACACAGGAGGATTGGTGTATGTTTGATTGACATGTTACCGCCCAGAGGAACCCTACTGTTCTTTTCTGAGTTTTCTCGTTAACGTTGTTGTTAGTTAGAGCATATTTAGCTGAAACGGCACAGTGGTTTGAACTGCTTATGGGCGAAGAAATTTCAATTGTGTATTTGTTCGAGTGGAAAGTGCAGATCCAGTGTGTTGTCGGAATGACCATCTATGTCTAGTACTTGTGTTGCATCATTGAAGAGTTGAGTTAAACTATCTTAATTAGTAAAGAGCTGAACATATTGACAGTCAGGTGACCTGTGTCCGAAGTGGCGAAACCACTGAGAGTTATGCACATTGAAATCACCCGCAATTACGATTTCAGTGTGAGGACGTGGGGTGAAGATCCCATTGATAGAATCAGATAGTACATCAAATTCATTAAACGATTCTGTCCAAGTTTGAACTTCTACAAAGAAGACAGTATGAAATTTATACGAACATGAAGTTTTAGCTATGAGAAAATAAATTCTGGATTGGAGCAGAGTCCATATTGTGACAGAAGCTGATAACCAGTATCACTTCGTCTGTATGCGGCTAGACCACGAAGAGGGAACAAAAGAGGCATTAATTTAAAACCAGTTAGATTACTGGTTTCGGGCTAGAAATATGAGCAGGCATAGAGGAGTAATTACGTAATCCAACACATCTTTAATGGTGTGATAGTCTTTCAGATTATCGCACAAGAAAATTATATTGTTGTTTTTTAATCGTTTTGTTCTAAAACTATTGCAAGTTAACTTACCCAGTTTAATAATATCTTTAGCCCCCATGATGGTGACTATAATGCGAAGCACCTTTTCTTTCCTGTTTGTTGGTGGTTGTATCTGATGTTGTTCGTCTGGTTGCTGCTACTGTTAGTTCGGTTACTGCTGTAGTTTCTGTTGGTGCTGTTGTTTCTGCCGTTGTTCCTTTGTTTGTAGAGCTTCTTGTATTTGTTTTTGCAATTCGTTGTTTTTTCTCCAGCACTCGGCAATCAATTTGTCTCGCTCAGTGTCTTTTTCGATGCTGTCTTTGTTGTTGGAGACGTTCTTTTCTTGCCTCGCCAGCTCTTCAAATTTGTTCCCTGCTCCGGTATAATAACCATTATTGAGAATAATAAATTCTTCCTTATTCTCATCAGACTTCAGTCGACTTGAAGATTCGGTTCTGGATTGGCCTTTCTCCGAATCCAGGCTCGCCATCGTCCATGGTCCATTTTATTCACTAGTTTTTACGTATTTGTTTCCGTATGCTATGCGCATACACACGCGCACAGAAATACTTTGTTTACTAATTGTTTTTTAATTATTTTTTAATTATTTTGGCCGCAGAGGATACTATATAATGTGAGGATATTTACACTAAATACTTTGCTGAAACTAATCGGACAAACGAATTATACAAAGGTACTTTGAAAGAAAGGTTGCTCCGCCTAAGTACCTTGGCTACCTGGCTTGCTAGTTTACAATATGCGGGACCCGACGCGCTCGACAATATGTCCGACAACTCCTTAAATATTAAATATTTTGATTTCTCCTCTTGCCTATTATTATTATTATTTATTGGCCTGTAGGAACCCGGAAGTTCATGACCTCACCGACTCGGCTTCGCCATCCTTCCCTGTCCTGGTCACTCTCCTTCCACGCTTCACCATTCGATCCGATCTCCTCAAGGTCAAACCTAACATTGTCCTCCCATCTCCGTCGCGGCCGTCCTACCGGTCTCTTTCCCGTTGGTCTACCGTCAAGAATTCTATGCACGGTCCTATCGTTCCCCATTCGCGCCACGTGTCCGGCCCATCTTAATCTTCGCGACTTGATTACTCTCACTATTGTAGGTTTGCGATATAGTTCTTCCAATTCGTGGTTATGGAGTCTCCTCCATTGTCCTGCCTCCTCGTCATATTTACCTCCAAAGATGCCTCTCAAAACTTTATTCTCGAATAGACGGAATTTGTTTTCTTCCCGTTTTGTGAGAGCCCATGTTTCGCATCCATATAGAACAATTGGCATGATTATGGTTCTATAGACACGGAGCTTTATGTTACGTGATAGCAGTCTGGATTTCAGCAGTTTACTGACTGCGTGCCAACTCGCGTTGCCGGAATGCAGTCTACGCAAAAGGGCTGAATATCTCCTCTTGCCTATATACTCTCAAAATATTATATTTTCGAAATATGAGCAATAATCGAGTTTTTGAAATTTCTAAAGGGTTTTTCCCGCTTCTAGAGCATACTGGAGAAAAATATCGAAATATTAAATATTTACAGAGCGTTCGCAAATAGTCGAGAGCGTGAGTCGGATTGTGGGGTTTGTAAGTTGTGGTGCCGATCATGGGCACAGATTCACTTAATCTCCAACGTATAATTTCGACGATGTCCAAAAGCAAATGAAAACGCACTGAGTTAATTTTAATGTTTCTTTAATTGAAGTGGAATTTGACTAAAATTAACAAGATACTTAAACAACAAACTATTGGATTATAAATAGCACTCGTTGCGGAAAACAAAATGAACTGAGCAAGGTGACTCCTAAAAAGTAGTTGCGCCTACTTCGAGTGATATAATCGGACTCCTCGTGACGTCGACATTAGACTCCCTGTAAGCTGCGCTATGTTGACCAAACCTCAATGACTTCGGTGAGTTTCCACTCATGTCATCGTAGGGGAAAATAATCTTTCCTTCCCCCCAACGACCAATGAGAAACCGATTCGCATGCCATTGGAAGGTTCCCATAAACATCGTCCCGATAGGTTGAATGTCTTTACCTAGGAAAGAAAGACAAACGAAACATGCGTTGGGTGAAGGAAGCGAAAGCAAACATGCAGCTGGTCAAATATGATGACCGATGTACGGAGGCTGGCTGCCCTGCCATCATAAACGATCCGGGATAGGTTTTTCTGTTGATCTTATGTCAACAGAACTTCGCTTACGATGGCAAAAGCTAGAAGGCATGGGTGTTTGGCGGTTTTTATATTTTGTCCTTGGTCGGGTATTGCCGAACAACGTCCACAGTAAAAGGAATCAACCGGAACACGTGGACGATCACACAAATGAAACACTGCGAAATGTTTTATTTTAATTTTGGTTTTATTTTAATTTACTTGTAAATATTAAGGATTTAATACACCAGTTTGAATGTTTTGTTCACACAACGACTTTTCTAATCGAAACGACTATATTTCTTTTCCATTGAACACGAATCTCGCACAACTCACAACTCACGTTAACTCGAATTTGTTTGTTTCTCGAATCGCCGATACCTCCTCGATGGGGTTCTCTAACTGTCTCTTCTCTGGACGGATGCTCTAAGTAGACTATCTGGTTCAACGGTATTCTCTAGACTCCATGTCTCTATCCTAAAAATCCCATTCTAATTACTTATCCCCGCATCTGCAAAAGGAAAATTTCCCCATCCCACCTGTTAACAGACTTTCCCATCGTATCTGTTAACAGCATAAAATTTCCCTTTGCATCTCAAAAGGAGAATTTCCCATAGGTTCTGAAAAGGAGAAATCTTCCTCATGATCATTATCATCATCATTCGTTGCTGGCGGTCGGAATATTGTTTCTTTTGTTTAAGGATCGGATGCCGCCGCTTATTCTCCGATCTTTCCGTGGTTTATTTGTACTACACCTCTGGCATGCGGACAAAGGATCGCATGCACTTCGGATGGGTCACGGACTATGGGATGTAAGGCCTTTCCACTCATAAACACTCATAAACATCTAAGTGTTAAGCGTTTATGGTTGTTCGACTGCTAATCAGCGGCGCAACGAATCGTTTTGTTTGCGCAAGTGTGCCTTAGCATGAGCCCATGCAAGGGATTTAGGTGCTAATTGCATTTAGCTACCAGAGTATGCATCCGTTGTTCGGTTTATTTACCGACAATGGTATTTCTTTGGAAACATCGCGTTGATGTTTAGAATGGGAGATTGGTGACCTGTATGCGATGCTTGCTGCATTTGACGCATTGCTTAGATGCGATGCTTTAGCTGCCCTTTTGAAATTGTTTTTGCATACGATGTATGGATGCGTTGAACTCGATATTGGCAGCTTTTGAACGTTAAGTTCCTTGGTTTTTGATATCGGGTTCAACGTTGTTGCAATTTCATATAACCTTTGTTACAGGTATGGTAATGAACATTCGGCCACGTGTCTGTGGGTATGTGTTCTGCGAAAGGTGAGTAGAGTTCCGTGGCGGAAAGTATACCTCAACCTGTAGGGAGTTGTATGGTTCGTAGAACCGCTACAGGTGCATGTTTGTTTTAGGAAAAAAACGTATCGTGGGACACGATCATTGGTATGGTTGTTTGAATAACAACCATGATCGTGTCCGATCCAATGGGTGCTTATCGCTTATACCAGCGGTAAGGGCTAGCGTGGAGATTGTTTAGTTTAGGAAAACGATACGTGGGACATGGTCATCGGTATGATTGTTTGAGTAACAATCATGGTCGTGTCCAATTCGATGATCGGTTGTGGCTTGGGCGATCGATCATCGGAAATTTGCAGATGTGCAAGCAAGCAAGTTACCCGGCGTGTCCTTTTTTGGATTAACGGATTGTTGGAACAAGTACACACAGAAGGATTGGCGTGTGTTTGATGGGCATGTGGCCGCCTATAGTAACCGATCGGTTCATGACAGATGAACCGAGATGGTTTAGTTGATGCGATTTGTTTGATGCCATGGCAAGGTGGCAATCTTGCCCGTGGGCTTATGTTTCAGGTATGAACTGATCAAAGGGGAGCTTTGAACAGCTCATATTCAGGTAAGCGGCTTAATGATTGGTAATGGTATTTGCAGGTTGGGGAAAGGGAGTTGGGTTAGGACGATGGGTGATTCTTCGGGCGCCTTAAAGATAACTGGAGGGCTTGGGTTGGGACAACCTTTCTTCGACAATGGCTTTTCGCCACAGTCGGAGACAGTAATTTGACCGACATAATATTCTATTAACAATTTTAAAGACCATGTAATCGATCTGTAAAATAAAAATTAGAAAATTGTACGCATTTAAGATTTATTAAAACAAAAAACATCAACCTGAAACATAAAAAGCTCCCTGTATTACTCCCACCTCTTCCTTCGAGCTGCGTTGTACTAGTTTTCGTATGCATCGAGAATGACTCAAGAGAATGCTTTTTACGCCTTTGGGCGTTTATTTAGTAATGTTTATCCATAAGGTTGTGTTTTATATTTTCAGCTGCTGAATTCAGAACGATTGTCAATTTTCGCATCTGACTTGCAAGTATGTTTCCTCATGTTCGAATCTCTTCGTTACCACCTTAAGTTTCAACTGGAAGCTTATTTGAAGAAACTTTCCGATATAATTGCAAGTGATAACCCTAAAACACCGTATGAAATGCGAGAACTTGCTCTAGACAATCTTCTGCAACTGTGGCGAGTACCAGGTTTCGTTGCCGAGCTCTATATAAACTACGATTGCGATTTGTATTGTAGTGACCTATTCGAGGATATAACAAAGTTGCTCTCGAAATTTACACTCTCTGCCTCCAATGCTGTTTATAGTACACATTTACTATCTATGGACACCCTAATTTCAGTTATAGATATGATTGAGAGGAACTGTGTAACAGCAAAAAATGAAACAAATCCAAATGTACACTCGGTGTTGTCCAATCGTCATTCTCGTCAAAATTCAGGAATGGAAGGAATTGTAATCGAATCTGATACAAATGAGGCCAGTGGTCTTGAGTCATCCGTCGTTGTTGAAAATATATCAAAGTTTATCAATAGTACCAGTCGAGTAAGGACGCATTCTAAATCACAACAGATTCCCAAGGAACAGCTCATCGATGTAAAGCAAAAGAAGCGAATCCTGTTCCAAGGAACAGAATTATTTAATCAGCGTCCAGAAAAGGGTATTCTATATCTGCAAGAGAATGGAATTCTAAACACGCAGCTAAATCCTATGGAGGTCGTGCTGTTCTTAAGAGAAAACCCTGGCCTGGACAAGAAGATGATTGGTGAATACATCAGTAAGAAGAAGAATGTGGAGAGCAAAATTCTAAATAATTTCGTCGAGAGCTTTGATTTCTCAGGACTGAGAATTGATCAGGCTTTGCGTTTATATCTTGAAACTTTTCGATTACCCGGTGAAGCACCATTGATATTTTTGGTTTTGGAACATTTCGCCGATCATTGGCATGTAAGTATTAATGGTAATATCTACTTATATCAAATTTTAAGTGTTCTGTTTTCTTTTTTTCTTAGAAACAAAACGGCGAACCGTTTGCCAATACAGACGCCGCTTTTAGCCTAGCATACGCTATCATCATGTTGAACATGGATCAACATAACTTGAATGCTAAACGGTTGAATGTACCCATGACACCGGAGGATTTCTTTAAGAATTTACGAGGTCTTAATGGTGGCGCGGATTTTGATCAAGATATGTTAGCTAACGTTTTCAATTCAATTAAGTGCGTATTACTTGTTAAACATATTGTAGACGTTAGACAATTTCAATTATTTTATTTATTTTGCTTAGAAACGAGGAGATTGTGATGCCTGCAGAACAAACGGGAACTGTGAAGGAGAATTATTTATGGAAGGTTCTTCTTAGGAGAGGCGCTGGCCCAGATGGAGTGTTTAACCATGTTCAAGATTCTGCTTATGATAAGGAGCTGTTCAACATCGTTTGGGGGGCTTCTTTAAGTGCTCTAAGCTTTATGTTCGATAAAAGCAGTGAGAATGGATACCACCGAACTTTAACAGGTAAGCTGACTGCAACTCGTGATTTGTTTTTTGAGCTTATAGCGGATCTAGTGAATTGGTATGTGTTTCTGAGATTTAAAAGTTTATATAAGAGGTTTTTGGAATCAGTTATAACGGGGTACTGCATGTTTTTCTGGGATAGTGTAGAACCTTTAGAGGAATCGCATACAGAATAATCTGCAGATCTAAAAATTCATGAAATTGAATTCTTTGGGTAATATAGTCGATTTATTTGTCCTATTTCAGAAAAGAACGTTGAAATTGTCGATTTGTGCTAGGAGTTAAGCACAAAATGATTCCCTTCATACTTAAAAGCACGAATTTTGTGTTAGGCATAGAAGTAGGTTTTATATTTATATTTCCCTTAGTACAGTACAAGCGGTATAAAAATATAAAAATAAACTTACGAACTGACTTAAAAACTAGGGATTAACAAAAAATTCATTTAAAGAGGGAAACTTACGAAGGTGGAGAGAAGGTGGTGTAAGCTGCAAGACAGGATAGGCTGACAATAGGCCGGGAGCTTGGAAGTGGGAATGAGGAGGGGTTTAGGGTTTTAGTGAGGTCAACATCGTCATTGTTGTATATCACTATACAACACTTACTTTTATTTATTTATTTGTATGAGTTACTTACTTGGCTTGTAAATTGGCCGGGGACATCTCCTCTGGGACGATCTTCCGGGGCGTTTTCCACGATAGATACGGTACCTCCCGGTTGGCAGAGGGGCCAACCGGGTCGTCTTTCAGGAGTTGGTGGTAAATTAAAAAGCTTTTTGTTTTGGTTAACTTATTGAATCTTTATTTCACTCTAGCTTTACTTCAATTGGTGCAGCCCTGGTGCCTGGTGGACACTAATTACTTGTTTGGGGCGTGATGCACCCCTTTTCGCGTTTTAATTCTAATTAATTTAATTCCTAACGGAACTCTTTATACCTGAAAATCCAAATCAAAAACCCACATACTTTCCCACGATCATGGCTGTCCTGCAGACAGCCACCTGACGCCAGTCGCAGTCGAAGGCCAAGCCAACGACGATGAGAATCGCAAATTTGCAACTCTGCAAATTCTTCACTCCAGGGCCATGAGAATATAGCGTTTGAAATAATAGTGAAGAAGAACGTGTGATTCGAACTGACGCCATGACAGTTTGAATCACCAAAAATTGAACCTAAGCGTTACCCACCAGGCTACTGGCCGATTTTAGAATTTGATTTTTAAACTCGACTATACTCCACTGATGTGAATTGTTATGTTATCTCTATGGTATACGGCTCTGATGTATTTTCTTATTCGATTTTCGTTCGGTGTTCTTCACTATTTTTGCTTGTGAATTGTGTGTGTATCTGTTAGAGAAGCCACAAGAATTCACGCTAACGTGAATCTGATTTTCTCATAGCGTACGGTGTGAAGGTAGGATTATCTGCGCGACGATGGAGTGTTGGAATTGCAGAATTGCAATTCAGGTGTGGATATGGAAATAAATACATTTCAAGGTTATTCGTTTGGAATAGGAAACATGTGGGAAAATGCAAGATTGCAATTTTAAGTATGGGATATGGAATGCGTTTAGCAATAGGTAGACCTGTGATAAGGTTTCACATGCTACACCGAAAGCATTCTATGGGTTGTAGCAAGAATTTATTGATGCTACACTGAGAGAATTCTTTCGGTTTTAACATTAATTAATGCATGTAATATTATGGTTCTTTGCAGAACAAATGTTGGGTTATTTGTTGGATTTGGATGAGACAGTTTGCGTGCAGCAAAGTGCAATGTTATGTTTAACAGATTTTTATATGGAGGGTATTGGCAGTTTGCGTACAGCAGAGTGCAATGTTATGTGTAACATCATTCATTCAACCCAATACAAGCGCTATTCATATAAACTTAACTACTAACTCAAAAACTAAGGTACTAAGATATTCGGGTGTTAAATGGGCAAGGGTTTTTTTTTTTTTTTTAGTTTCGGTAGGAAGGTGGAAATCTTCAAAAGATACCTCTGGACCGATCCAGAGGTATGCTGGGTTTTTACCGACTAAAACCACCTCCCGCCAGGCTCCTATTCCCGGTGATCCCCGCGGAACTTTCTTTTAGATATTCCATCGCGGAGCGGGACGGAGTTTACCTGTTGTACCGCTCGTCGCGTAGAAACTGCTGCATCAAATCACAGAGAATACCATTTGTTACGGACAATGCCTGTTTTGAACTAAACATGTATTCTATTACTCCTCCCGGAGTAACAGCCCGTCTCATATGTCTCTCCAAAACCGTTCGTGCGGTCTCGAATCTCACGCACTCTGTGAGTACATGTTCCGCATTTTCTATTTTGCCTTCGCAATACAAGCAGTATGGGTGATTCACATGCTTATACTTGTGCAAGTATTGCTGAAAGCATCCATGTCCTGATATTAGCTGAGTCAAGTAGTAATTCAGCTCGGCATGTTTTCTTTTTACCCATGTTTCTATGTCAGGTATAATGGTGCGGGTCTAGAGCGTGTGCGACGATAGTGAAGAGCGTGTGATTCGAACCGACGCTATCACGGTTAGAATTACTACAATATACAACCAAAGCTCAATGCATCAGGCCACTACCGCGTGTACGAATTCGATTTCTAAACTCAACTACATTCGACTGATGTGGAAATGCTATGTTATTGCTATGGTATTATATGACTTTAATGGATGTGCTTTTGGTGGTGTTGTTCTTCACTATTGGTCGTGTGTATCTGCTAGAAATGCCTGTTATATTTTTGTATATAGCACTTCACACACACACACACACACACACACACACACACACACACACACACACACACACACACACACACACACACACACACACACACACACACACACGCCCACACACACACACACGCACGCACGCAGAATGAAAACACTCTGGTTTTAATTGCGTTTAATTTTTTATTATAATTTATGCTGCTATCTTTATTATAATTTACTTAGTTTGATACCAACACACATGATAACACTACAGAAAAAACTTTATCACACACGACTTCAAACCGCCCGACTATAAACATACGTCCGCCTTTACTAACGACGGGCAACACTAGCGGCTCTGATTTTAATTTTCCGTTTCCGTACCGCACAACTTACGAATTCAGCCGTCTTCGATGACGGGTAACAGTGGGCTATTTTTAGACAAATTTTCAAGCGCGGTCGACTTTATTAAATTACGTCCGTCTAGGACGATGGTTTGAATCAGACTCTCGGAATGTCCAAACCGGACGATGTTCATACACACACCCTTATCTCTCTTTCGATCGTACAGACCGAAAGATACATCCATTGTTTACACACAATAGATCTTTTTTGATACAACAGAGGTATGCTTCGCAGCATATTTCCTGAAAATCATAAACATTGAAAATGATTGTGTGGATGCGTGTATACATTTCTTAGAACCTTGTATTTACACAAGTGTTCATTTCTGGTCAACGATGGCAAATATATTTTGTATACCTTATTGCTTCGTTGCCATGGAATTGTTCTTTGTTTTGAGTAGCACATTATTATCTTTGTGCCGTCATGGATTTTTCCCAGGTGTGGTATCTGGATTCCATAATTCGCCCGTTTATGCATTTTGTATCTAATGCACTTTTACAGGTACTCATTGGATTGGATATGTTGATTTGAATCCTGTTAATGGTGGGGGATGCCCCCTAAAATGGTGAGTGTTAGGGGAGGGTAGGCGTGGTGTGTAACACGCCACAGGTCCATCTTCCTTTGGTGGGAGAATCCCGCCTTCGTTGCCATTCTCTTAGGCTTGAGAGCTCTAATTGTGGCCGCATTCTCCGACGATTCTCTTGGGAGACCTTATGCAATGTAGCGTTTGCTTTAGCTGCAATGCCAGGTGGCGTCCTCCCGGCTAAAACATTTATAGCATCTTCGGATACCGTTCGGAATTCACAACTTACTCTTAGTGATGCCAGTCTATGTGCGGATTTCCCTCCCCTCATGTACGACTAATACTGTGCAGCTCCTGCCCATATGTGAGCTACATACATTATAATGGAGGTGTGGTTATGAGTTTCCTTATGTGGGGTCGGGGTCCTCCAACATTGGCTAGCAGTCTCGCTAAAACTTTGCATACTCTTGCCGTTTTTCCACTCGTTTTCCTCAGGTGTTCCTTGAAGGTCAACCTGTTGTCGAGTATAACACCAAGATATTTAATATAGGGACTGGATCTGATTATTTGTCCTTCTATTTCCGAATCAAGGTGTTCAACTTTCTTGCGGCTGCTTATTAAAACTGCCTCCGTCTTATGTCCAGCTAGTTTCAGTCCGGCTATATCTAGCCAGCATTTAATGCTCTAGATCGCTTGGGAGCAAATATTCTCCAGGTCATCTAGATGTTTAGCTACGGCCACTATTGCCAAATCATCTGCGTATCCCCTCCGGTACATTGACCCTGAGCACACCATCATACATTATATTCCATAACAGTGGACCTAATACAGATCTCTGGGGTACACCCGCTGTTATTTGATATTCCTGTGGTCCCTCATCTGTGTCAAAGAGCAGTCTTCTATCCGAGAGATAGTTTGCTAGTATTACGCCCCAAGTAGTGTGAGACTTGCAGATCGCGCAACGCTTCTAGAATCCGATTCCAATTCACCGATTGCGAGTGATGTCGCACACCACAGATAGTGCTTTACCGATTGATCTATCTTTCCGGAACCCATACTGCCATTCAGAAAGCCCCGATGTCTCCTCAATGAATTGTTCCAGGCGAGTGGCAATTATTCGTTCAAGCAGTTTTCCTGTTGTGTCCAACATGCACAACGGGCGATAAGACGACGGCGCCTCTGGATTCTTGACTCCTTTTGGTATAAGCACAAGCCGCTTTTTTTTTCCATCGTTTGGGAAATCGTCCTGTTTGAAGGCTGACTGTGAAGAGACTGCGTTAGGGATACCATCCAGTGCCGGGGTCTTGTTTTTTTGACTACCATTGCAGCCAAGAGCACCTCTTCGGTGGTCATGGGAGGTATCTCTCCTTCAATGATACTCCACTCCTCTTGCACTCTCAACACCCCATCACACTGCGGGAAGAGAACAGCAGCGATTCCGGCCATGTCAGTTTTACTTTTTTTCATTTCACTACTGTTGTTCTGTAGTTTTTTCATGACTATCCTGTAGGCGCTGCCCCATGGGTTGTTATTTAATTCATCCCTTAGGGAGCAGAACGCGTCATATTTACTTTTGCGGATTACATTCCTCGACTCTTGACGAATTCCGCATGCAACAGTGGGCAGGTGTTACGGTTTCTTGCTCTTTGTTGCAAGCGTCTTAACCTGTTGCACTCCGATCGCACATGTGCGATTTCTGAGTTCCACCAATACACTGGTTTGATAGCCCCTGCTGTTTGTCGTAGTCGTGGCATAGAAGCATCACATGCGGTAGTTAGCCGCTTCATGACTTTTCCAGCATGTCTGTTCGCATCAGCATCTGCGTCAAACTGTGCGATTTGGTCTTCCAGTATATAATCGAGCAGTTCCGCATCGAGGTCCTTCTCTTTCCACCCATTTTTTTGGGCTTTCTTCGCCAATTTGCCAGTGATGAATCCCCTGTGTGGTAATATTTCGTACATCACGGCTTGGTGGTCACTATGGGTGTATTTGTCCAAAACTCGCCACTCCATACTTCTTGCCAACATGGAGCTGGCAAATGTGTAGTCGATTTTGGACCGGTCTCTCTCGTTTACGAAGGTGTCATCAGTACCATCAATAAGTAACACCACATCTAGGACTGCGAAGGCTTCAAGTAGTGCCGGGCCTCTACTGTTGGTCCTTGTGCTTCCCCATTCTACTGCCCAGGCGTTGAAATCTCCAGCCACTTATCTCTAGCTTCTTGTGTTATTCTGTCCAAAAAGCATTTGAAATATTATATTTCCCACCTTGGCGGAGTGTAACAACAGTAGAAATGAATTCCTCTGATCTTAGCATAGGCAATTCCTTCCACCCGCTGGACACTTCTTCATTCCATGGGGGAATTTCCAGTTGTCCAGATGCCCGCTGTTCCGCTGCTGTCTTCCTCACATGTAATAGTACCAGTGCCAGGCAAGGGTGCTTATATTTGCATTTCTGTTTCTGTGTGAGTTGGGGTGGGAGCTAAGACGAGAAAGTAAGGAGACGGGGTTTGAGAGCAGAGGAGGTGACGTTGACATCAAAGGAGGTGGGGTAAGAGTTGACGTTGCGTAGCATACGTGAGATCGGCTCGTTAAGGCCATACGAGGTGTGGTGGGCTGATAGATAAAATAGACGAGGGTTTTGTAGGTTACGGGGATTGGTATATAACGGGATGGAGGAGAGAAGGCTAGGACAGTCTATTGATCCTGACAGAAGACGGTGGATGAAGAGGATGTCAGCATGAATTCTTCGCTCTTTTAGAGTGGTTAGGTTAATTAGTTTGAGACGACTTGTGTAGGGGGGCAGGGACAGGGAGTATTCTCAATACAGTCCTCGGCGGGCTAAATGCAAGAACCGCCGTTGGATGCTTTTAATTCTGCGGATATGCGGACCAAACCTGGGTAACATATTCAAGAAGAGGGCGAACTAATGTAATGTAGAATGATCGAGTTACGTAAGGGTTAGAAAATTCCGTAGAACAGCGTTTCACAAAGTGGAGGGCCAAATTGGCCTTGAGGATCATGTCGTCAATATGTATGAGGGAGTTTAGCTGACTATCACATAAGATGCCATGACAACGCTCATCGGGAAGGTCCCAATTCCCCATGCCGTGGAGTGCTGCATGCCACTCATAACGACTCGCTTCGTCTCTAATTGCCATCTCTTCTTCTCCGGATCTTGACTACGTCGCAATAAAAATCGACAAGCGCCCTAAGCCTCTTTTCATTATCTGCTTCTATATACCTCCTTCACGTCCCATCACGTCTTACGAACAATAGAAGCGGTAGATAACCTAACCGAATTGAGCACCTCCCTAGACGATATCGTCGTTCTTGGCGATTTTAACCTCCCCCATCTCCAATAGACGTTGGCTGACGAACAAACCTTCTACGTCTCAAACCCTACTAGTTCCAAGGAACGTATTTTTATAAATGGTCTCACCGGCTCATGCCTCCATCAAATAACCTATGTCCCAAATCATATGGGGAGACAACTGGGCCTCGTGTTCACAACGGACCCACCCAAGTCCTCAGTTGCCCCTAGTCCACACGCCCTCTCTACCATTGGTAATTACCACCCCCCGCTGCTCTTATTCCTACATCTTGATCATGAAACCCAGCCTTGTCTACCTCACGACAGCTTTTCCTACAATTTCCACAAAGCTAACTTGTGCCTTCTAAATGAGCATTTTAGCAAAACAGCGTTTCGCTTTGATCATCTGGGGGTAGAAGAAGCGACTGCCACTCTCTACAAGGAGATTTACTATGCCATCGCCCTATATGTCCCCTAATCTCGTCACAGGTCATTGATTTCATCGCCGCCATGGTACATTCGCACACTCCGCACTCTTCGGAACAAGAGAAATAACTTGTGGAATATTTTCCTCAAAACGCGTTCCTTCCAAAACTACTCCAACTATCTAGGTTCCTTCTATAAATTTTCCGAGCTCTAGAACTTCCTCTACTCCAACTACCTCACAAAAACACAATTCAATTTGATCAATGACCCCAAATCTTTTTTCCACTTTATAAATTACAGACGTAAATCCGACGCCTATCCTAACTCCCTTTCTTATGGCGCGACTACTTCAACCGACCCCCTAACTATTGCCAATCTATTTGTTTCGTTTTTCAATAAATCCTTCACAGACATATCCTTCGAGCCCAATCCGTCTTACTTCAAAGACTTGCCCGAATTCTCCCTCGGCCCCTTCACCCCTCAAATTATTCAGCATAACGTAGTTGAGGAGAAATTAAACTTACTCAAAGACGAGCTCAGCCCTGGACCTGATGGACTCCCAGCAGTATTTTTAAAGAAATGTTCATCTTCTCTTTCTCTCACCATATCAAAGATATAGGTATCTTCCCTAGTATCTGGAAATCCTCCTATGTCACCCCCATACATAAAAAGGGACCTAAAAACGGTATAAGCAACTACCGTTCCATCGCCAAACTGTCTCATATCCCTAAACTGTTCGAAGGGATTCTTTACAACGCGTTAAATTTCCGTTGTAAATCCATCATTTCACCCAACCAGCATGGTTTCCTTTCGGGAAGGTTGACCACAACGAATCTGATCGAGTTCTTATCCCATACTCTCCGTGAGTGAGAATGAATGGCAACGAAGTCGATGTAATCACTACAGATTTCAGCAAGGCCTTTGACAAAATGTCCCATAATCTCATCCTTTTTAAGCTGTCCTCCCTAGGTTTCGAACCCCTATTGATCAACTGGTTATCTTCTTATTTGAAAGACCGATCCTACCGTGTCAAATTCAGATCCTCCCTTTCCAATCCTTTTCTTCCCATGTCAGGGGTTCCGCAAAGCAGTCATCTAGGTCCCCTCCTATTTATCCTTACCATCAATGACGTTGACTTCATTATTAAATACTCATCCATCTCTCTCTATGCGGATGACGCCAAAATCTACAAAACGATCATCTCTCCTCTCGATTCCCCACTTCTCCAAACGGATCTCGACGGCTTCTCAACCTGGTGCCGTAATAACTGCCTTGAACTTAACGTTGTCAAATGTCACTCCATCACCTTCTCCCGCAAACGTCCCCCCGCCTCCCACGTTCCTACTTCCTGCTAAACCAGCAGATATCATCTGCACCCTCGATACGGGACCTCGGGATCTTATTTGACAGGGACCTTAGCTTCATCCCGCATATCGATGATATTATTCTTAATGCCAACTCTGCCCTTGGGTTTGTGACACACTGGTCTAAAGAATTCTCTAATCCTTACGTTTCCTGTTCTCTCTACATAGCCATCGTCCGCCCCCTTCTTGAACACGCCAGTCAGGTCTGGTCTCCAACTATTCGTCCCATATTCGCAGAATCGAAAGCGTGCAACGCCGTTTTCTGCGTTTTGCCTTCCGCGGACTGAACTGGGTGAATCCTCGGATTCTCCCCCCATACACAAGCCGGCTCCATCTGATTAACCTCAACACACTTGAGGAGCGCAGAACTCATGCCGATATCCTTTTCATCCACCGTCTCCTTTCAGGTACAATCAACTGCCCAAGCCTGCTCTCCATCATTGCACTTCACACTAACCCCCGTAACCTGCGTAACCCTCGCCTCTTCTATCGGCCCACCTACCACACTTCTTACGGCTCTAATGAACCCATCTCGCGAATGCTGAGGTCGGCTATCTCACCCTACCCCCTTCGACTTCCTCCTTACATCTACTGCACTCAAACGCCGTATCCTCTTTTTCCCCACCTGACCTTGCCCCGCCCACCGTCTATCCCCTCACAACCCGTACACATTCCAACACATTTGCTGTACACTGTTCGCTGTCTCACTTATGCCACATTAGCCACCCCCACATACACTCGTTCTTCCCTAGCCTCCTACCTCCCCCACCCCGAAGTCCTCTTCTCCTTCCTTGTTTTTTCTGGTCATTGTTTTTTTCTTTTCTTCTTTTTTTGCATTAATTACTACTTTAGTTTTTTAGTCTTAAGTTAGTTTATAAAGATGATCGTTTTGTTAATAGCTTGAATTAAGTCGAATAAACACCTTTTTTCAGATCTTCTGAGCTCTTTGTATTTCTCCTCGTGCACCCGCATCCTATGAGACTACTGCATTGCCTGGTATGCAGCATTCTTACGTTCAGTCACTAGTTTGCACTCATCATCAAACCAGTCGCTCCGATCTCTACGACTACTGCCTAAGATGGAGTTGGTAGTACTAATGACAGTATTCTTAAGGCGTGTCCATTTCTCTTCTACACCCAGCATTCTGGCCCCAGGACTTATTCTCCCTCCGTCGAGCTCTTCGAAGGCGAATCTTAACCCATGACCAAAGGTGTTACTGGTATTCTCATTGCGTAAGGCAGCCGTGTTGATTCGAACCTGATTCGTGGATGCAATACGTCTCCGTCAGGCAATCCGCGCTCGAAAAACTGTACCAACAAGATAGTGATCCGAGTCGACGTTGGCACCTCGGTACGTTCGTACCGTCATCAGGCCCGCGGAGTGGAGGCGATCTATCAACACGTGATCAATTTGGTTGCGAGTGGCTCCATCAGGTGATACCCAGGTGGCTTTGTGGATATATTTATGCGGAAACCTGGTACTTGCAACGACCAAGTTTTTCGATGCTGCCAGTTCGACGACCCGTAGTCCATTGTCATTAGTGTTCTCATGCAAACTATGGGAACCTGTGTAGTGCCTGGAAACCGGCTCCCGACCTATTTTTGCATTTAAATCACCAAGAACGATTTTCACATCATATCTTGGGCAGGCATTGAGCGAATGCAATGATTCGAATTTTGTTCGGTCTTCTTCACTATTGCTTGTGTATTGTGTGTGTGTCTGTTGGAAATGTCACAAGTTCAATGACAAAACCCTTGTTAGTTTATAGATCTTTAAAGTATTGTGCTTTTAAAGGCGTCAATAAACCCCCTGGCGGTATATTGGAAAATAAATCCAAGAGCTTGGGTGACTGGACACTCATTTAAAGACTGTTTTTTAAATAGTTTTGTGCCAGATGTTGAAAAGTAATTAAACAGAAAAAAATTGAGTTTTGAGTAATTCCAATGTTAAAATAATGTACCTACAGTCTAATTAATAAGTGTTCTGACCGCAACTCCCCCTTTTGTACTGACTCTGGTACACAGTTTCACACATGGCGACATTTTTTAAGAACCTATTTACCATGTTATAGGTGCGCTACCTGTAAACTTTTTTTTAATTTATTAATTTTTAATTAGACTTCTCTCGGGAGAGGCGAACCTATAGCGCCGAGTCGGCGCACCGAGGTGCCATCAAATAATTGTTGCAGTTCTTTTTAAACAGTTGCAGGTTGTAACGCTCCGGGAACACTCGCGTGGGAAGGGAGTATACTTCTCTCAGGAGAAGCAAACCTATAGCACCGACACTGCGTTCCGAGATGCCACCAAATGACCGTTGCAGTTCTTCTTGAACCGTTGCAGGTTGTAACGCTACGGAAACACTCGCGCGGGGAGAGAATTCCATAGCTTCCCCACACTGTAACGGAACGAGCTCTGATGTAGGGATGTTCGCGCCGTCGGGATATGAACCACAAAATGGTGCGATCCGTCGGATTGTCTTGTGGAGCGCATATAAGCCGAATTGCGTGGAACAATACCTAGAATCTCCGAAGAACAGTACCCGTGATAATATCTGTAAAACAGACAGAGGTCGGCTACGCGCTTTTGATGTGATAGCGACTGTAGTCCCGACGTCAGCGCCAAGTCCCCGATCAGGCGGATCGCTCTCTGTATGCTCTCAAGTAGGTCGAGGGCATGTTTAGGAGCCGAGCTCCAAACATGAGAGCAATATTCGAGCGTGGGATTTATATAGGAGAAGAAGTTGGGCCGGAGTAAAATATTTCTTGGCTCTAAAAAGATAGCTCAGTTTTCCTGAGGCTGACCTGGCGATACTCGATACGTGTTTATGCCATGATACATTCACACAGGCCGTGACGCCGAGCAATTTCAAGCATTCCCCAGCCTTGAGGGCCCGGCCATTCATCATCAGCTGTAGAACCGCTGATTCACTTTTCTTTGTTAATGTTGTATATTGTGTCTTCGCTGCATTGAAGTTGACGAGATTGGCCCTTCACCACTGCATGATCCTATCTAGATCCCGATTCAGAGAGTCAATCTGTCTACATCTCAGCTGATGCACCAATCGGCCGAGTACTCGAAAAGGAGGAAACAAGCCTACTATCATCCGCGAAACTGAACACTTTGTTATCCGTTGTCTCAAAGAAATCATTTATGTGAAGCAAAAACAAGGTTGGAGCCAAGATAGAACCATGGGGCACCCCCGAATTAACAGGATACAGATCCGAACACTCGCCGTCCACAACAACCCGGATCGATCGAATTTCGAGGAAGCTCGTCGTCCAGTCGCAAAGCTGTTGGGAAAGTCCATATGGACGAAGTTTGCTCAGCAATGCCCCGTGCCAGACGCGGTCAAAAGCCTTGGAGATATCCAATGCGACCGCTCCTGACTCACCATGCCGTTCAATCGCAGATAGATGTCCATGTATCGGTTACAAGTGTCAAAAGCTCTCCCGTGGAATCTGTATTGACGATCATTAAGTCCGTTGCACTCCAAATACTTAACTAACTCTGTATTGATTACTTTTTCCATTACCTTAGATGAAATAGACAGTAATGCTATCGGACGGTAATTTTGTGGGAGATATTTTTTTCCCGTCTTTGGGATTGGCTGAACTCGAGCGATTTTCCAGCAAGGTCCTCCGTGCATAAGATAAGCGGAAGAGTCTGCCAAGAACCGGCGATAGTTCTGGAGTACAGTTCTTAAGGACTATTGCTGGTATTCCGTCCGGGCCGGTTGCCTTCCTACAATCCAGTTCACGTAGAATGCGTTGAATAGTGCGCGGACGAAATCTCACATCCCGCATCGAAGATCGTACCGGCGAGATCACAGGTGGCTCCAAAAGGCCGGGATCGAGGTTGGAATTCGCGGAAAATATTTTGAATTCGTGACTAACGTCCCGCTGTCTGTCACCAACGGAGGGAAAGAGGAGGATGCGAAGTTGCCGCGGACAGCCTTTGCCATTGACCAGAAGGAGCGCGAACCAGTTGGGCACCGAAGGAGCTTATTGATCACCCTGTCACTGTGAGCCTTCTTCGCGGTATCAATCGTCTGGTTGCACGCGTTTCTGATTGTAACAAAATTCGTTCTGTTAACATTGGTTGGATTGGAGCGCCATTGTTTAAAAGCTCTATTTTTTGCCGCTGTAATCAGCTCGCATTTTTTATCAAACCAAGGTTTGTCAGACGAACTTCGTTTGATGGAATGTGGAATATACATCTCCATCCCCAGAAGAATAATCTCTGTTACCGACTCCGCGCAAGCGTTAACATCGGAGTTTCCGAAGCACACCTCGGACCATGGAAAGGATGCGAAGAAATCTCACAAATCGTCCCAGTTAGCAGCCCCATACTTCCACACATGGCGAAGCTGCCTACGTCGGTTATTCGCTTGATATGCAAGTGCTTGCGCGACAGATACCAAGCAGTGATCTGAGCCTCCCAGTGGCGCAGAAACCTTTACGGTATAAGTACTCGGTTTGGATGTCAAAAACAGATCCAGGATGTTCGCATAATCGCCTCGGGGATCCGGCAGTCGCGTTGGCTCCCCCACGAGTTGAGTCAAGTTGTGGCTTACAGCAAACATCCCCGCCAGCCTCCCAGCCTTGTCAGTTCTGTTAGAATGTAACAACCAGCCGGAATTGTGCACATTAAAATCGCCAAGGACAACAATTTCTGAAGCTGGGTGGTTGATCTGTATCCAGTCGACGGTATGTGAAAGATGTTCGAAGAATGTCCCCGGTCAATCGTCATTCGGGGAGCGGTAAAGACAACAAAGATATTTAACAGAATTCCTCAGCACGACCCTCAACCATATGATGTCCATATTATTGGGATCCAACGCCTCCATCCTCTCGCAAGCCAGATTGGCCCGCGCGAAGACGCAGACTCCGCCCTTAAAACGGAATCTCGAATGTAAGTCATATCCTGAGCAACGAAGATATGTTGAATCAGTTGACGTATCGACCTGGGCCTCAGTTACGGGAGGAATACCAGGTTTCGTTGTTTGCAAATATTGGTGGACGGCGTTTACATTCGTATTGGTGGAACCGATGCCTCTGATGTTACAAAATGCCGTCACCAGTCGAGCGTGGGCAGAGCCTCGAGAGCGAGGCCGGTTATGCCATGACGAACCTCTTAAAGTTCCATTATTTATCATGATATCTGCATGATGTTCCCCCTGACATAGTCCTGTGGGGATTTTAATTAGTGTGTCTGGCACGACACGGATTCACTTAAATCCCACTTAAAATTGGGCCTCTACGATTGACTGTGGTCCTCACGATTGAAGTCAACTTAGTTCGTCGACGCTGTCTAACAAAAGGCCGAAGCATCTGTATGCACCAAGGAAAACAAGAACAATTAAAACGCTTTGAGGTGTCTGTGGTGTCTTCTGCTTTTATTGTTAACATTCACTTTTGTCTATTCGAATTTAACACAAGTTTCCTCTCAAGAATACATTTAGTTTCACTATTACGAATAATTGACTTAATGTTCACTTAACTTCTTGTTTCCACATTTACAGTATATTACTTAATGTTCATTTACCGTTGTGTTTCCGCGTTTACTGATTTATTAATTTATTGGGCACTAGCGCCAAGAAGGCAAACGAATTGGTAATTTATACGACCGATTTGGAAGGGGATCTAAGGCACGATTTAACGCCGACAAACTGACTGTGTGTGTACTTCAACTTGTATAAGCACCTCGGGGGAATGACTTGGCTTTATCACTAGGGAGGAAACTCGACTTCACCAGCACGTTACCGGAACGCGTATCTGCTTGCGCGACTCGAGTCTGACTCAACGATGCAACTCACATTCGTCAGATTCAATGGCCGCGAATTGGGAGGATTCTATGTGTCCGTGTAGGACAAGTACGATGCCCTGCGATGAGGGCGATGATCGGCGGACACCTGATTAAACAGACGTACGATGATCGGGGCCTGCGGCGATGTACCCATACATCGTTGATGATGTATGCCAGGGATCGAAATAGATTTTTGTTTCAAAGTAAACACAAACGCAATTTCACAGATCAAATGGTGGCACACATGATGTAAATGATGTGCCTATGATACAAAGGGGTCGTCATGGTATTTGCCTAAGATTCCTTGGAAACACCGATGTAGGCAATATCCCATCCAGCCGTGTGGCTCCGGTACACAAGGAGGCAAATTATTTTGTTGACATAAGTCAGGAGAAAACCTGTCGACGGCGGCAAAGGGCCAGGTTGGATGGCTATATGTTTGAATTAATATGCGGGTAAGTAACGAACACAGTGAGATACTGTATGTTTACTTTCGATTTCAGGCGGGTCATCGTAGGCATATGGCATGGGTACGGTTACCTAAACAATGATCATATCCATGCCCAAATTCATGATCGGTTGATAGCCGATAACGGGTAATTGTCGCAACTGTCGCGGACCTAAGGGTATAGGCGCGATATACAATTGTGACCTATGGAAAGAATATCGGCTACAGCTATGTCAACAATACGCTGGCCAGCGTTTGTTTATCGTAATTGAAGACAGGCTGAGCCGATAGGAGATGAACTGGTTCATGGAGAATGAACCAGGGAAATTCAGAATGTGTGGATGCCGTCGGGTAGGTTTTCCTTTCAGGTATGATGCTGCAGGGGAGCTTACGCTGCCCCTAATTGCAGGTAAGTACTATGAGTTTGCATGGAAAGAGGAAGGTGGTTAATTTAAGAGGATGGGCGGTTCTTTGGGAATGTATTAAAGAACCGCCACAGCTTCCCCCCCGCGAAGATCCGAATGCGAGACTAGTTTACCTCCGGAATTCTTTATATCAGAAGGTATCATAATGACTTATCTCCGTGCCAGTCCGGGCCATCAGCCACACCTTCGAAACACCGTCGAAGATTTCTCTCGGCGATATCGCGGAATGTACAGCGTGACGGGGTGGTATCTCACCTTGGGACCGACCGACTACCACCTAACCACCCTTTTCTCGAACCGGCCCATCAGCCAAGCTCCGAAAGATGGCCAGGGATTTCTCCCGACCATTTCACGGAGCCTAAAGCTTGATGGGGTGGTATTTCACCGGGCGCATAGGGCGTTGGGACCCCGGCTACCGCACGGCCTTTAGTCGCCTCTTACGACAAGCCGGCCTAGCTGTGAGTATACTCTAACGTCCTACTGACAGGGCAGATTTGATGACTTTTAAGCTTATGAATTGTACTTTAATATACTTCTTGCAAGATCTTGCTACTTTGTTTTCGTGGTCCACAAACACATGTGCATTACTTTTAATAATTGCCCGACAACCAATTGCCGATGACAAATGAGTGTTGCGTGTGCTGATTCCGAATTCGGATGTTTGCTCGAGAACTAATTCGAAGTTAGCGCAGATATGTCAGTTGTTGAGAAATGTTTATAATTATGGTGGGCTCGTAGAGACAGTTCCTGGCGCAAGACTAATGACCTTGCCCGGAAAAAACAAATCATTATGGAAAATTTAACAAGCCTCAGGACTTGCTAAATAAGGCCAAGACCGGTTCCAGGTTGTAGTGCCGATGATGATGATGATGATGATGATGACGTAGAGACAGTACTTTCAAGGGACGCAGTCAAGAAAACGACTACCAATTTGGGTAAAGAAAATAATGTCATTATATGGATCGTGTTCCCAGAAATGGCACGGTACACATGTGGGAATTGTGATGGAACATCAGAGCCGTTGACCATTGTTTGGTTCGTGTAGAATATTCCTGTAAGAGCTTGTGTTCGGGTGGTCGATCACCTGTGATATCAGGCTATATCGTGGCCGAGAAAAGATCGTTTTTTGACACTTTTTGGTTATTTCCTCTTTTTGGTCTGACCTAGACTTATGAGTTTCTTGAGCTTGTCGGCGGGTCATAGAGAAGAAGTAGTCTTTCAGAAACTAGGTTGAGACATATTCCGGCATTAGTCAGCAAAAGGATGAATCCCTTTATTATGACAATATTTGCGACCTTGGATGGCAGCATTGCGGGGGTTCGAAGTATGTGGTGCCAGTCACGGGCACTGATTCACTTAACACCCATCATTGTATCCCGTCATTGGATAAATAATACCAAAAATCCAAGCATCAAGGAAAGAGCAAAAATAACAAACACACTGTGGGAGTTGTTTAGTTGAATAATTTTCTTGTTTTATTGTTTCTTAATTTTTTTACTATAATTTTTAATTTCACAAATTCCCGTAGGCTTTAATAACTAATTTGCAATTATCACAAGGTTTGATGCTCACTATATTAGGGAAAATCCCTGTACATTAAAAATACACTTGGCGTGTACAACCAATGAATCCTGAATGTTTGATGTCCGCATATACCCTTATTACTCTGGAGATTCTGAATAATATTTATTGCACCCGGTCGCTTTTATTTTGTTGATAATGTCTCACTAATATTTATTAATTATCTACTGAAACACGGAATTGATATCGGATTACTTGATTAAACCGACAGGGAGAGAAATTGGTACTCGCGCAGGAACTTTTATCTTTTGACCCGAAAGTTAAAACTCAACTGCGGTAACGTGTGTGTACACGACGTGGGAGGATTTATGACTCCATGCGCACCGATTGGTGGATGAATAGCGACGGCTCGGAATTAGGGATGAAAATTGGGATTTCATATTTGCACGGCTATTAGCTAATCATCATCGCGCTCTCTCATGAATCTATTCAGTTGCATGTCTCAGCGAGGTGAATAATACTTGGGCATCATTCGACAGTCGCTGCCCAAGCGAAGGATGAAGAGAACAAAAGAGCGAGCGCAATAACTTCGGGGTTGACTTAGCTTGTGTGCTTGTATCAATGCAGCCTCTGAGGATGACCCACTGACCTAGTGCGGTGACTGTGGCGATCCCAGAGTGCATTGAACTATGGAGAGGAAAATGTTTGTAGCTATTCACCTGTAAAAAGAGATCATTGATCCCCAGCGAATGGAGTGTCTGGGGAAAGTGAATAGGACGCCGAATTGGCTAGGGAATTCTGACCGTGGGAACTAAATTAAATACTTTAATAATTTCCCCAGCGGTTGCATGATTATGCAACCGCGTCGTTTGGTCAGACTATGCCATTGCTAACCGACATGAAATGCGATTTCCGGTGGAAATCTCATGGGTTAGCGAAATGGAGCTTTCTGCAACGAATAATGAGTTTAGCTATGTGTCCTTTTGAAAAACATGTTTTTCAGGTGGAATAGCTTGTAAGGGGAATAAGTGTTGAAATGACGCGCTGAAAGCGGTCGAAATAAGGTTTGAAATTGTGGGTTGGTTCTCCATGTCGTATAGAGAACCCCCACAGCATTGCAAACACAGGCAAGAGGAATATGCATTAAGAAATGGGGTAGGAATCGATAATAGATATCACTTATTCGTAAACTACATAATAATATAGTGTCCATCTTGGGTGTACGAGTATTGCAACTCCAAAGTTGGGTAATTGTTATATATATATAGTTCTTTCCCTCATCTCACCAAGAAGTCTTTAACTTTATATTTTCTGCCAGATTCAAAGGACTAATGGTTATTTTTCACATTTATTTCATAACTATCTTCCTATTTTTTTATTTGATAAATAACGTATTTTTATTCTAAGGTATTCATATCAAAATTTTCTTTTCCCATTTAGGATTCTCCAAAAGTGCGGCGATTGCAGCTTTCTACAATCTTCATGAAGATTTTGACGCCCTTATACTCACCCTATGTAAATTTACGACTTTGCTTAGTATTCAACCAGATGCATCCAATGACATCACACTAGCTGTTAACTTTGGCCTGAATCCAAAAGCTCAGGCAGCAATCAAAACAGTCTTTATATTGTTACATGATTATGGCGATTGTTTGCGTGAAAGTTGGAAGAATATCCTTGAAATTGTTATTCAGTTGTTTCGATTGAAATTGTTACCTAAATCCATAGTTGAAGTTGAAGATTTTTGTGAACCCAATGGCAAAGCAGTATTGATTCTAGAGAAACTGAATCATAAACAGGATTCTGGTTTATTTAGCAGCTTGTATTCTTATCTCAGTTCAGAGAGTCAACGGGATCCAAATTACGAGGAGCAGGAATTTATAAAAATGGGAAAGAAATGTATAAAGGAATGCCAATTGGATCAAATGATTCAGGAATCAAAGTTCGTACAGTTTGAATCATTACAGGAATTGCTTAAAGCAATACTGTCATTAATCAAACCTCCCGGTGTTCACAAGTCTGTAGCTGTGCCCTACCCAGAGGATATCATAGTTTTTTGGATGGAGTTTCTGGTGAAAATCGTCATTCATAATCGAGATCGAATGATTCCATTGTGGAGTTCTGTTCGGGATAAAATGTATTTGCTGTTAATGGGAGCATCATCATGTGGATATGATTATCTATTAAATCGGACCATAATAGCTATCCTTAAGTTGGCTATATATTTAATGCGGAATGAAGAACTCTGCCCAATTGTGCTCCAGAGTCTTAAAATGTTACTTATGCTTAAGCCGAGCGTAATTTATAGAATTTCTAAGCAAACATCGATTGGAATTTATGAACTGTTGAAGACCAGTGCCCAGAACATTCATTCAGAACTCGATTGGCAAATAATATTCACAATTCTTGAGTGCGTAGGAGCTGGAGCTGTTCCACCAGAATTTGAAGATTTCTTACCATCTACAGGGACGAAGTCAGATGGTACACAAAGTAGTGAAGAGGATTCTGGTTTACCTGATCGAGGTTATATTTCTGACTCGGAAGTTACATTGAAATCGCATATAGCAGCAGGAAGTTCAACAGCCACCTCACCATTTCCAAGTCCGACAACAGAAAATTGGATATTAGTAAATAAGGATAGTGAATTATCTATGAGTTCAAGACCTCAATCGCCTCCGCAAATTAGTAGTTTGGTGTTCAATTGTAAACTTTTGGAACATTCTCCATTTGCATTGTTCAAATGCTGGGATAGCCTGGCGTTCATTGTACGTAATGTGGCTCACATAACACCATACAATTTTGAATCCTGTGTCCGCTGTATTCGTACATTTGTGGAAGCGTGTCGAGATGGGGGATTCCGGCAACGTTCAAAATCACACAATAGACAGTCGCATTTAAAGAAAAAATCAGTAAAGAAGGATAAAAAGACGACTGATAACAGCAGTGATAGTGAAGATGAGGAATTGAATCAGCGTTATGAAACGCTGTCAATTCAATTATTAGATTTAATGTACACCTTGTATACAAGAACAGCACAGATCTTCCGCTGGTGGGCTGAAGAAGGGTGTACTGTACCACAGTGTTCTGCTCTTTGGGCACAAGGATGGTGTCCTTTGTTGCAAGGTATTGCCCGGTTGGCAATGGATCGTCGTAGAGAAGTACGAACATATGCCATATCATGTTTACAGCAAAGAGCTCTCCTAGTTCATGATCTTCAAACGTTGAGTGGTTCCGAATGGTCCAGTTGCTTCAAACAGGTACTTTTCCCCCTTTTGAATGAACTTCTGCCAGACAGCGTAACAGCAAATGAAATCGATGGTGTATTGTTGGAAGAATCACGCATTCGCACTGCTACCATAATGTCTAAAGTATTTCTCCATCATCTGACACCACTAATCGAATTGAATACATTCAATGATTTGTGGCTAGAAATTTTAGACTATATCGACAAGTTTATGAAGGTTGGATCAGATATGCTTTACGAACAGATGCTGGAGATATTGAAAAACATGCTTTTGGTTATGCACTCGGTTAAAGTTTTCCATTGCAAAGATGGCACATTAAATGCTCCATTATGGCAATTGACCTGGAAGCGTATTGGAGAATTTCTGCCAAATCTACAGGAAGAACTATTTAACGACGAAGGTAGGTGTATTCCATTAATCTTCGAATAAACATCAACAAAACTTCATTGTTGTATTCAATTTTCCAGGTAAACACCGGTTAATGATTCCTGAAGTTAGCGATATAAATCTTAGTGGGATACCTCAAGTAACTATTCTACCACAAGACGATTCTAGGCTCACCAATGGTGAAGTGTTGAGAGTGCAAGGCCAACATGAAGAACCAAAATCAAGTATAATCTTTCAACAACCCACAGATCTTCTGCATAACACTTTACTATTAAACCAGGTATGGATGGTAATTTAAAAGAGAAGATTAGATGTTTTACTGTTAGCATTTCCCTTTCAAGACGGCCATGCCAATTCTCGTCCCACAACAGCCGACTCCTGTTAACACTATCAGTCCATTGCTTCAACAACCAACACCACCAATTGTGCAACCCATTCCAATAGCCCCAACCATCACAGAAAATAAGTATTCCCATTCAAACATTACCCAAGCAGGGCTAAATACTGAAGTGGCTCCTTCACCCATGTATTCCGGAGAGAATAAAACCATTGAACTAAGCCCTAAAGAGGACGTTTTAAAAACCACAGTATCATCAAGCTCGAATAATGCTGTTGGTCATGAGTATTTTATAGAGTTACCTGATACACCCCCTCCACACTCGTTTGAAAATTCACAGGCTTATTCGGATCAAATGATACTGCACGAACAATATACCAGTTATTATCAACAGCTGCAACATCCGCCGGAAATACCACCTGATACGGTGCCAAATGTGCCAATTAGTCATCTAGTGTCTGGGAATCAGTATCCAAGTCTGAGTAAGCCACCTGCAACATCTATAGTCCAAAGTTTCTCTCCTCTATATATTCCTGCGGAATCTACAAAGACAGGAGCAGAAATTTACGTGGACTACGTAAACAATCCCTACAATCTCACCCTCCAGCAACAATTTGAAGACAGTGCGAATCAAAAAACCGCATCTTCAGTGATAAACCATTCGAACGTGTTCCAATCAAATAATTATTTTGGAACAGAGGTAGACCCCAGTTCCATTCCGCCAGGGTCAGAAGTGTTGTTTGGCAAACATAAGGATCATAGTTGAATTCGGCCTTACAGATGAATCGAGTATCCTTGTGGTGCTACATTCCAATATCGCAAGGGATTCTGAAACCCTCCCCGACCCAATACGTTTGCAAGTATATTCAATCGTTTTATTTTAAACTGTTAATTTACTTTTCATAGTTGTTAAACGATTTGTTGAATTTTTTTTTACCTTCCCAAACTCGTAAACACAATTGACCTTGGTTATTGTACATATGATTAAAAACAAGAAAAATATTGCAAATCGATAAATATGGCGAGGAAATTGAATATAGATGTAGTCAAGAGAAAATATAAGTAACCTGTTTAGTCAATTTTATTTAATGATTATTCTACAACGCGATCGCTAAATAATGTAAGAAAATTCGAAACAAATAAAAATTAAATTGTGTACATTGAAAAATAGCTGTTTTATTGCTAGATCAATTAATATTGCGATGTTTTGAGATTGTTTTTTAAAATAACCACATTCAAAGGGAGTTTTTGACGCCCTTAAATGTCAAATAAAGCGCAAGCGGTAGAAGAAGGAGAGTCATGATAAAGAAGATGTCGATGTACTATCGTCTTGAATGCGTGTTTGTTATAATCTCTAGAGAACGCAAGGCCACGTAGAGCATTTTGTAATGGTGTAATTCGATTAGAGTAAAGTTCTTCGAGTTTATCTGTCCGACTAAAATTGTCTTTTCTTGTGGAACAGTGTGCACGCTCTGATTGATGGCTTTCACGGTCAAAAATTTAGGCGAATGAATACAATTTCCGATTTCTCTTGACATTCCATGTTTTTTTTTTTTTTTTGGATCCAAACAACCATTGGTGAATTTATTTAAAAGCAATCTAATAACTAAACACCAATAGGTTATTTGGTTCTGACTTCATTTACAAAGTACTTATTCTATAATAGTTAATTTGATTTTACAATTTTTAATCTGCTCTGTCAACATTTCCAATGGAGTTTTATCAATAATTGTACTTACCATCCTGTTTTTCCAATATACCGCTGTTAAGGTCGCCTCATTCCAGAAACAGTTATCCGAGCCGACATTCAACAGTAGACGTTTAGCTGATTCACCCAGAGATCGATTTTTCCTTTCCGGTACTCTGGTTTGATGTAATGTTTACGTTGCCGTGAACTGGTGATCAGTTGTTACCTTTCAGAGGCAATTTATGTGCAGCACTACGGGTTTCCTCTTAAACTTCAATATCGTAGCAGTAACCTATTCCTTCGTGATCGTCAACAAGACCTAGAAAATATTTGCCTCACTAGGTGTTGCTGTTCAAGTTCCCCAAACTTATGTTATGTCTCTACATGAACCTATAGTGTTTGCGATGATAGTGAAGAACGTGTGATTCGAATTGACGCTATGGCGGTTAGAATCACAAAAAGTTGAACCAATACTCAACACATCAGGCCACTGCCGCGTGTGCGAATTCGATTTCTAAACTCAAGTACACTCAACTGATGCGGAATTGCTATGTTTATTGCTTGGTATACGGCTGATGCTTTTTCTTATTCGACTTTCTTTCGGTGTTCTTCACTATTTGCTTCCATATTGTGTGTGCATCTGTTCGAAACGCCACACACCTACATAATAATACCTAAGGTAGTTCTTCTAAAAACATTGAATGAGATCATTTTGATTCAACCTTCGCACGTTGCGCGATCGCAACTCGGAAGCATATATAAACTTTACACAGAAATGTGTTTCACTTCGTATATTTCGTCTCTTTACCAAGCAGTGTTAAAATAGTGCAGCGCGATGGGATTTCTCTTAAACTTCAATTTAATTCAATTTTTATTCAGTTGATAATACATTTATATTTTACGACCATTCCCTTTCCAATCGTCGTAGAGTTTAGATCGTCGCGAATTGTGTTCAGTACGTGTAACATCAGTTCTACGTTAGAAAATTATATTACATCCCCTTTGTGTAATAGTACAGTAAAAACAAGAAAAAAAAACAGACCAGACCCTTGTTGTGCAAGTGTGCTGTATTTATAAGACAATAGAGTACTGTAAAATAATTGCAACGAAATGGCCCGCGGACCAAATGTGAATAGTAACCGGTCTAGCTATCTTACGGAAGATACAAATAGAGATATTCGACCAAACAAAATGAAAAGAACACTTACGAAAACAGGAATTTTTTCCTAGTTTACCCCAACAGTGAACAATGCAAAAAATCCAAAATTTCTAATTATATCATCCAAGGAGAGTGGTAAGCCTATTTCATCACTAAGCCCATTTTTAATTAAAAAAGTGATAGACGATGTTAGCAAAGAGTATTAACAATTCACTGTTCTACAAGACGGACAATTATTAGTAAAAGCTAATTCCCAAAAAATCGCAGACAGTTTTCTTAAAATAACAAACTTTGGCAAGATGTGTGTTCCGTTTCTGTAAAATTACACGAACAACTAAATGAATGTAAAGGCATAGTGTACGCCCCTTGTCTCATAAACATCTCAGAAGCGGAAATAATAGCCGAAATGGGTCAACAAAAAGTCACAGATGTGTACAAATTCACCAAAGTAGATGACTGTAAAATGCGAAGACCCTCTGGACTTATGTTATTTACTTTTAACTTACTCCAACCACCGAAGTCGGTTGACATCGGTTTTTATAAAGCTAAGGTCAGCGAATATATCCCCAACCCTATGAGATGCCGCAACTGCCAACGACTCGGCCATACCACAAAACGCTGCACCAATACCACAATGTGCGACAAGTGTAATCTGCCACCTCATAGCCCCGTAAATTGCAGTCGGACTATGTGCGCCAACTGCTCGCTCCGTCACTCGGCCGCGGATAAAACCTGTTCCTCGTATATCCAAGCGAAAGAAGTATTAACAATAAAAACGACAAACAAATGCTCAATGGGCGAAACCAAACGAATTTATAAGGAAGAAAATATCCACAAACCTGATCAACTTTCAGGAAGCTTCGCAGATACACTAAAATCGAGCCAATTACAAGGACCCTCAACGGAACAAAACAAACAAAAAACTACACTCAAGGAATCCCTTCCAACCAGCTCCTCCTCATCTGCTACAATCAACAGTCTTCAAATTGCATTGTCCCACAAGCCAAAAAAGTCAACAACATATAACCCAACCAAACCAATTTCGTCTATAACACCACTAATCCAACGAACACCATCAATTCAATTACGCCATCAACTCAACAAACATCATCAACTCAGTTAACTACATTCGAACATCCGCAATTACAAACAAGTTCACCAACAAACAACCAAACTGAAACCATTTCACAAACCACGACAAGCTGCTATTCTAATAGCCATTCGCAACGGCGCACCCCTTCACCCAAATCAAAGGTAAAAAGTAAACCGCCTCTCACTAATATAAAAATTAATAAAAATGTACATAGCTTAGTAGATGATGATATTACAATGTAACTATAAAACTAACAACCAAGCCCCTGACTCTGCTGATCCTGAGGTTGGACACTTGAACTTAATCCAGAGTCCAAGTGCCCCACATCCGGAACAGCGGAGTCTAGATCCTAACAACATACATCCCACCTACCATACCTTCCAACACCTTAATTAATTTAGGAATATACAACCCTATCCCTCAGCGAAATCAAGACCCAAACACACTAGCAGGGCTGAATGCCCAAAATTCACTCCAAAACAAAAATCATTCACAATTCTACATTGGAACATGAACGGTTATACCAATAACTTTGATGAACTAAGCATTCTAATTGAAGAGTATAACCCACATATAATATCACTGTAAGAAACGCATTGTCCAATCAACACCCCATCATTCATCCCTAAATCCTATACAGGCTACTTTAACAATTCACCTGCAAACACATCACACAAACAAGGTGTAGAATTACTAATCAAGACAGGTACTTTCCACAAAATCCTCCCCATCATTATAAATATTCAAACTCTCGTTGTAGAAATACAACACCCTTTAAATTTCACCTACATTGCCTTATATCTCCCCCCAAACCAGCCATTAAATAAAAATGATCTTCAGGCTATACTCAACCAAACAAATGATCCCAGAATACTTGGGGGCGACATAAATGCTTGGAGTACACTCTGGGGTTCACCTTCCACAAACAAAAGTGGGGCAGTAATTGAAAACCTCCTCCTCACCTCCAATCTGATCCTAATTGAAGGTTCTCCTACTCACCTTTCTACCCACAATACCCTCACTCATATGGACATCACTTGTTGCTCTCCAGAATTGGTTCCGAAAACTTCATGGCAAGTTCTAAATGACCTCTACAATAGTGACCATTTCCCCGTTTTAAGCATAATAAATAATTAGCAACCGATAACTCATCACAACAGATCTCCAAAATACAAAACCAATTCTGCCAACTGGGCACTTTATGAAAGAAAAGTTGACGAATTTCTTTCAAGCTATTCCTCCACACCTGACACGAATCACGAAGCTACGTTAATCAGTAAAGCAATCAGATCCGCTGCCAATCTCTCAATGTCCCAAACAAATATCACAACCAAATCAGAAACCAGGCAACATGTACCTTGGTGGAACTCCGACCTAACGCTTTTCAGAAAAAGCAAAATGTCAGCCCTCTCTGAATTTAAAAAAAGGCCTACCCAGGTTAATTTTGTTGCATACAAAAAAGCGAATGCACAATTTCGTAGGAAGATAAAAGAAAGCAAAGCAAAAAGCTTCCTTAAATTCACTTCCTCAATTAATGCAACATCCTCCACAACCACAATATGGCATAAAATACGCAGCTTAAGTAGTAATCGCAATTCGAGAATCATCTCCTCCCTTAATTCCGAAAATATTACAATCTCAGACACAGTGGAAATAAGCCAACTCTTCGCCAAAACCTGGCCGCAATTCTCAGGCAACAATAATTTTCACCCCGTAATTAGTTCAATCGTAAAAAAATTGAATCCGTTAACAATCCACTATCTTTGTAAACTCCTAACTCTGCAGCTCTACGCATTGAACAACCCATCTCAGTTATCGAATTCGAGTCAGCACTTAGTGCATCTAAGGGCAAAACACCAGGGAGAGATCGAATATCTCACCCAACGTTGAAAAACCTTTCACATTATTCAAAACAAGGAATTATAAATGTATACAATAAAATACTTGAAACATCACACATCCCACAAATATGGAAAACCGCGGTCCTAATACCTATTCCCAAACCGAACAAAGGTAAAAATACGGTGGAAGGCTACCCCCCCATATCCTTAATTCCTTGTCCCGCAAAGGTATTCGAGCAAATCGTAGCCAAACGTCTACTCTGGTTTATGGAAACAAAGAAATTGACATCCATCAACCAAGTAGCTTTCAAATCCAACAGACGCCTTACTCCCCATTGACCACTACACCTCAAAGGCTCTATTCGCCAAAAATCACGTCACAATACTCTCTCTTGATTTTGAGAAAGCATTCGATCGAATAGGGACTCACACCGTACTTAATAAATTGTTAAAATGGAGAATTGGCAACAATATATATATATATAGGTACGTTAAATCATTTCTAAGCAATAGAAAATTCCAATGTAAAGCCAACCACGTTTACTCCTATACATTTTCATTACACAACGGAATCTCTCAAGGATCCTCATTGTTAGTTGTACTATTTATGACTGCCTTTGACGATATAAGTACAATAAAACCCAAACAGAAACATCTAGATCATTGCATTTACGCCGACGATATATACATCTTAAGTAAATCCAGTGATCTAACTTTCTGCAAAAACATTTTAACTCAAACAGAGAAAGATATCTTAGAATGGTCAAATTCCTCAGGTGCCAGGCTCTGAGTAGACAAATGTAAATTGTTTCATGTGTGCCGACGACGAATTTGTGCCCAAATATACCTCAACATAAACCACAAAACAATCCAAAATGTCCCCAACTTCAAAATCCTAGGAATAACATTTAACAACAAGTATACCTGGATACAACATTGTTCAGAACTCAAAGTATCATTAGAAGCGAGGCTCAATATTATTAAATACTTAAGCATGTAAAATTAATAAAACTCTAATTTTAAGTAAAATAGACTACGGGATCTATATCTATGGCAATAGTCCAAAAATTACTCCAAATATAATAAAACCCACCTATCACGAAGGCGCTCCTCGATAGTATAGTTGTTAGTATACCCGCCTGTTACACGGGAGACCGGGGTTTGATTCCCCGTCGGGGAGCCTCTGTCAGAAGACTAATGACCTTGCCCGAAAAAAACAAATCATTATGGAAAATTTAACAAGCCTCAGAACTTGGTATGATGATGATGATACCTGGAAACTGCGCCATACCGGGCAATGCAACAGTCTCATAGGACGGGGGTGCGCTCAGAAGATCTACTAAAAAAAGGCTTCGCAGACAAAAGAAAAGTACCTGGGGAAATATCTAGTCTGTGAAATAGAGAAAAGTAAAGAGCGAGGTCCACACCACCAAATAAACCGCAGTTCCACCAAATAAACCGCATCATGACGCGGTACACACCACACTGCACTTACTGCAAGGATAAAGATGTAATCTGATCACCGATACTGAAGGCATTCTGGAGCGATGGGAAGTGCACTTCAATGGACAGCGTTACATCCATCCATCACGCAATTCATGAGATTGTGGTGCACGTATGGGGGAGCAAGAGGAGATGCCGGAAGATTGGCGTCGTGGTATAATTTGGCCCATACTGATCACACTGTGCAGCACTATAGGGGATAACGTTGCTAAGTACCGCCTATAAGATACCTCCACTATCCTACCAGATCGGATAGCCCCATACGCTAAAGCCATCAATATAAATAAGTCTGGCTTCATCCCAGGCAAATCAGCGATTGATTAGGCAGGCGATGGAAAAATGTCTGGAATTTAAAATTCCATTATATCATCTATTTATATATAGACTTTAAGGCCGCCTACGACAGGGGTTATATAATGCCATGAGAGAATTCGGCATTCCAAACAAATTAATACGACTTTGTAGGTTGGCCATGATCAACGTAATTAGTCAAGAGTGCTGTCCAAACCAATAAAATCTTAATGGACTCCAACTAGGGGACGGTCTGGCCTGCCTCCTCTTCAACCTGGCGTTGGAGAAAGTAATCCGTGACTCTGGCGTTGTCACCAAGTACAGCCAGAGATACTTGCCTACGCAGATGACATCGACATCATCGGAAGAACCGAATCGACTGTACAGGAATCCTTCACCCAGATCAAACAGGCGGCTCAAAAACTGGGACTGCACATTAATGAGGGAAAAACTAAGTACATGGTGAGAACTTCTGGTAGTGGAGCACGAATTTGAAGTAGTGCAATCAATCCTTGGGTCAATAGTATCCAGCCGATAACAATATGGAAGAAGAAATAGGCGAACGGCTGATCAAATCCAACAAAGCCTACTACTTATGGTGTATCAAATCTCTTCAAATCCCGAAATTTATCCAGAACATCAAAGTTACTACTGTACAAGGCCATGGTATAGCACGATGCCTTAATTTATAAGCTACTAAAACGTAAGCTGCCAATAACTCTTATCAAAATTATCCAGAGCTTTCTTCGTTCGAGAAAATATTTTGTGAGTATAGGAACCGACAAATCCTCTGCTCACCAAATCCACTATGGTGTACCCCAAGGCTCGGTCCTTTGTCCCATATTATTCACATTGTTTGTCACAGATTTACCATGTCTAGGTAAAAACATTCAGGTAGCTATGTTTGCCGATGATACGGCCATTTTCTCTTCGGGTGCCTTATTCACTAACGTCTACAACTCTTTGCAAGCAGCTCTTGACAAACTAGCAGTGTATTACAGGAAATGGAAAATAAAAATGAATGGTAATAAAACACAAGCTGTCTGGTTTTCGAGATGTAGGAAACTCTGCTACCTAACAAATGACACTAAATTCAGTGTGTGCACTTGATATTGCTTGGTCTGAAGACTGTAGATCATCATCATCATCATCGGCATTACAACCGGGATTCGGTCTTGGCCTTATTTAACTAATCTCACCACCGGTCCCGATTTCGAGCCGATGTCATCCAGTTTGACATTCCCAGGCTCTGGGCGTACTGGTCTACGCCATCCCTCCATCGCAGAGAAGGTCTGCCGCGCTGTCTCCATCCATACATCCTACCACAAAGGACTTTCCGTGCAGGCTCCTCTTCGCACATTCGAGCTAGGTGTCCCGCCCCCCGGAGTCTACCGAGCTTGATTGTTCTTACAACATTAGCTTCAATTGTAGTATATTGTATATCGAAATAACAAGTAGTATGTCGAAAATCAAATTGTCGTACGGTCTGCTGTTTTGTAGTATATTGTATGCGCCATCTGTAGTATATTGTATATCGAAATTACAAGTAATATGTCGAAAATCAAATTGTCGTACGGTCTGCTGTTTCCAAGGGTAGTGAGCTTTCCGTTGACCGTTACTTTGGTATAAATTTCATCCAGACATCAAGTAAATGACTTTCGTTTGCAAAGTGTCTCGGGGCTGTTCTGCAAAAATGTATCATACCACCCAGTAGTGTCAGTGGCTTTTTGCGCCAGTCGCTGCAATCGATCAAAAATTAGTTGCACTCCTCTGGTCTCTCCGCTTGCGCCCGTTGTGTTCCCTCTTTTCGCTTTTCCGCTGCAGGGTACCGTGAACGATAGTCAACAGATACCAGATACTGTTTTTCTTGGATTCAACGGTAAGCTTCGAGGAACGGTAGTCTCTGCGGACGCACACATACGCATTTATTGGCCGGTCTTTCACCACCAACGACTCCAACCACTCAGGATGATCCATACAACAGCAAAACAAACGAGTTTCACCACAATGTACATGCGTTTTATTTTACTATACATTAAAAGATTCCAATACACATTTACCCGAGACGTTTTAATTACAATACTTTAATTCGTCAACAACCATTCGCGTTTTTATTACAGCTAACTTCTCGCATCGCGTTTTTCTTCTTTTGTGTTAATTTTTCTTATATATTCCTTTAATTATTTCCGCGCCTCGCTTTACTTTCTTCATTCACTGCCCATTCAGCCACAACTGCTCTTCCTTAATTCTAGCACACGACTGCTTCGAAAAACTCTCCCTCTCTCAATCTCCAAAAATCGAACTCGAACCCGCCCACGATCCACACTCGAATCGGGGCGTGTTCGAACACTCACAAGTGGATCATACACTTCTTCCACCACCTTACCATCACACCACATTAAAACAAATTATATTAAAATTATAAATTATTAAATGATGGTGGTGGCGGAAATCGCATGTAACACAATGAATAATGTGCATCAATGAGATGTGAGTTCGGCTAAGTAAACAGGCCGAATCTCATTGGATGCTAATTGGGGTTTCTGTTTGTTCATGCCGCTAGTCATGAGAAACAGATCCAGAAATATGGGAAGGCAAAGAGATCGGGTAGATCATTGTCTAAGCTATGCATTGCAGCTGTAACGATAGTCGCAATGCACCATGCACATGGTGCTAATTGATTCTAGCTTATTTACAGGGAATTGGTGTTTATTGCATCGCTGCCAAGGGTAAGTATACCATACCTATTTGCATTTGCCTATGCTGTAGGATTTAATTTATGGTTTAAGACGCGAGATGCGCCTTGGTCCCTTGGGTATAGGTCGCCAGCCAATGTGTATGCAAAGGAATTTATTATACATATAGTGAGACTGGGAATAGGCGACGCAATGTTTATGATCCTTGTTATGATGGTTACATTATATGTAAACCAAATTATTTCGTTTTCAGAAATTCTACTAGGGAAAATGCGTATGTAAAATTGGGATTTACCTGGCAACAGAAGGTGCCGAATTGGCTTGGGATTTATGATGTTTGGAACAGAATTCTTATAGGGAATTTCGAATTCGAATAATTGAATGAAAGGTAAGAATTCTCTTCCAGGAGTTTTCAGCTAAATACATTTGATAAACTTATTGCGTGAAGCATTTACAGGCTCTAATGCGATTGCATTAGCAGAAAACTATGAAGGTTGGTTTGTAGTTACGGGGGTTTTTCGGGTAAGTAGACAGTGGGGTTTGGCGGAACCGCCACACTCCCCTACGACCAAACTCTTAATTCGATCGTGTACTGTCAACAATTGGTCCGTCTGAAGAAGGCAATCGTCGAGAAGCACCCAGCTTTGGCCAATAGGAGTGGAATTGTGTTTCATAAGGACAACGCCAGGCCAAACATATCGATATTGACTCGCCAGAAGCTTCGAAAGCTTGGCTGGGAGTTTTTATGCATCCACTTTCTTGTCAGGACCTGTATTCGTGCGATTACCATCTGTTCCTGTCTATGGCGAATGATTTTGTTGGTGAAAAATTCGCCACAAAAGAAGGTTGCGAAAATCGACTGTCCCAGTTTTTGTCAATAGGGACGTGGGTTTCTCCGAGAGGTGCACAATAAAATTATATTCAAAATGGTAACAAGTTATCGAATAAAACAGTGCATATTTCACCTAAATTGTATCTTTCTTATTATGCTAAATAAAGCCTTCAATTTCATGCAAAAATAATGGATTTATTTTTACTATAACTATTACTTTAAACCTTTGAAAAGTTTTGCGATAGAATTTGAATTTTACAAATTACATTTTTGATTGGTTGTGCCCCTTGTTTCTGCAACAACGAAAATACCTATAGTAGTCACTTTCACTTCTTAATTACCAACAACAACATGTGCTCGAATTCGAGACAATTTTGGCGTCTAGCCACAAGAGAAGCTTGTGAAAATCGGCTGTCCCAATTTTTGCTAATACGGACGTGGGTTTCTCTGAGAGAGGCACAATGAAATTACCCTCAAAATGGTAACAAGTTTTCGAATAAAACAGTGTATAATTGACCTAAACTATCATCATCATCATCATCGGCAGTACAACCGGGAACAGGTTTTGGCCTTATTTAGCAAGTCTCTCCACCGGTTCCGATTTCGAGCCGATGTCATCCAGTTTGGCACTCCCAGGCCCTGGGTGTCCTGGTCTACGCCATCCCTCCATCGCAGACAAGGTCTGCCGCGCTGTCTCCATCTGTACATCCTGCACAAAGGACTTTTCGGGCAGGCTCCTCTTCGCTTATTCGAGCTAGGTGTGTAGAGTTTACGTGGTATGGCAGAAATACCGAGTGCCACGGGGGCACGGGTTCACTACGCGTGTCCAACGTCTTCTTTAGTCCTCTGGCTCACCGAATTAAAACGCAGACTGTTTTCTATTCATTCTCGTTTTTATTCAACGTTCAACATTTTATTAAGCGTTCCAACTTTCAAATAAAACTCAAAGTAGGTACAATAGTTCGTTTTGGTACACAATGCGCATAGGTTATTTTAAACAATCAACTTTCAAATGAAACTCAAAGTAGATACAATAGTTCGTTTTGGTACACTATACACATTTGTTAATTTAAACAATCCAGCATAGTTCGTTTTGCTACACAAAACACATATGTTATTTTAAACAATCCAGCTTTCAAATGAAACTCAAAGTAGATACAATAGTTCGTTTTGGTACACTATACACATTTGTTATTTTAAACAATAACAGCTTTTAAATAAAACTCAAAGTAGATACAATAGTTCGTTTTGATATACGATACACATATGTTATTTTAACAATCCAGCTTTTAAATAAAACTCAAAGTAGATACAATAGTTCGTTTTGGTACACTATACACATTTGTTACTAGCTCCTCGCCGGACTCCATGAACCGCACTTTCAGACTATTTAAATAGATCCCTTGGGACTCCCCACGAGGGAAGTGAATTAACGTGAGGGCGCAACCAGCCCTCACGGAATCCCAATCGCGATTAACTTAAGTTCACCGAAGCGATAGAATACGACACATTCAATCATCGCCTCGATGACCATATATGGTGATCTACCCCTTCTGAATTTGTCCTACTAAAGAAGGGTTAAAACACACACACGATGATCCTTTTTGCATGCTCATCGCGTGTGTCGCCCAGCATGCGAACATAGACTTCAAATTAAATAAAAATAAACACATTCGCAGCTGGGGCAAGTCGACCTGAAAAGGGTTAAATGAGCTCACACGATCAGCGGCTATATGAAACATTGTTGCTGATCGTGTGTGTGTTGTTGGCATGGTTGCGGCTGATTCGCACACCTCGTCGCATCACCCTTAATGTTTACATGATCAGCGGCAGCGTACTGCATTTTTGCTGATCATGTATTTCTTGGCGGTAACCCCCAGCAAACGAATTCCTGTTGGTAATTTGCCGTTTTAAGAAGCTCGACTTCCTGGGGTGCTGATCACCATATGCCACTATGTACATGTCGTTCATGTGGCCGACCGATGCGGGGATTAAGAAAAGAACGCAAAAGGAAGAAATATCTCCTGTGGTATGTGGTAGACACATTAGGACATTCTTTGGCACTGTTTGGGCAATGTTGATTGCTGTTTTTGAAACCGTTTTGCTTTTACGGAACATGGTGCGTCTCGCACGACTATGCCGTTGTGGTAGATGTCGTTTCCGCTGATGGACTTTCCATCAGCAGGTATCATGCTTCACGGTTTTTCGCGGTTATTGGTATGACCAATGCAGGTAAGTACACGCCCTTTATGAAGTAGGACGCGCGTGGAAATAGTTACCTGGTGGGAAATGAGCAGGTAAGTAGGGTGGTAATTGAGCGGGTAAGCAGTGGTGTTCGGAAGAACCGCCACAGGTGTCCCACCCACCGGAGTCTACCGAGCTTGATTTTTCTTACAATATTAGCTTCAAGTTAGATCGCGTAGGAGTCATAGTTGTAGGGTCTCCGGAATCGTCCTCCCTCACTTACGGGGCCAACAATTCTCCCTAAGACCTTCCTCTTGAATGCGGCTAACAGTTCAGAGTGCCTTTTATTAAGCACCTGGGTGTCTGGTCCATACATGAGTACTGGTAAGACCATGGTCTTGTACAGTAGTAATTTAAATGTTCTGGATAAATTTCGGGATTTTAAGAGCCTTGATAGACTATAGTAGGCTTTGTTGGATTTGATCAGCCGTCCACGTATTTCTTCTTTCATGTTATTATCGGCTGATACTATTGATCCAAGGAAGTTGAAGGATTGCACCACTTCAAATTCGTGCACCGCTACCCTGATAGTTTCACCAACGTTAGGTCTTCTCTTCGCAGAAGTTACCACCATGTACTTAGTTTTTCCCTCATTAATGTGCAGTCCCAGTTTTTGTGCTGCCTGTTCGATCTGGGTGAAGGAGCCCTGTACAGCCGATTTGGACAATAGTCCTTTGGGGGATTTTTGGTCTATGTCGAAAGAATAGATGTGTTCCACCGAACACTGTTCACCAATATAATACAACGGACGGAAAACAGCACCAATAAAACAGGGAGAGAAATTCTTTTTAAATTTTGTTTTTTTATTGTTTTTCCTTTATTTGAAAGCGCTCTTTGACTTTGGGTTCGTTTATTTTTCGATTGTTACAATAACTCACTTAACGTCTACTACACACAAATGTCGATATTTTGTTCTTTAGCACACTACACAAAACAATGGTGAGTTAAATTGCACACGCGCAGAATACTTTTCGAATTAGAATCTCGCACATCACGTTCTTCTAATTACGTTTACTTTTAGATTACACACGCGCGACCTTCGGTAGTTTCCTCCTTTTGTCCAACTCCCTCGATCGGATTCTCTATATCGACTGAGGTTACTTTCTTTGGGGATGATCCTATTCACCACATAGTTTTCGTTTCCCTTTCGTGGTGAATTTTCTCCTTTCGCTTTCCCTGGGTGGTGACTTTCTCTCAATCGAGAATCTCTCCACCAGGGAAGTTCGCGCTCACACACAAAGACGCGGATGTTTCTGCCTGTTTGCTGTAGACTATTCTGTGATCATCAGAATTCTCACACTTTTGTTGGATTGCTTACGTAAACAATCGAGTGTGTGTTTTCTCTTTTAAGCGATCATGGGATAATAGTAATTACCATTGTTTACTTAGCCCTATGGGAACAGCATTTTCGTTTATTGCTGTTGCTCCGCAATGGCCTTTGTTTAGGCGCAGTACATTGCGGCATGGACAAAGGTTTTGTCGACGGATTGGTTTTCCGGCAATTCGCTTATCGCCGGAGATGTGATGTTTGTTAACATCTGGCGCAGCTGTGCCAACTGTTTGTGTATATCCAGTTGATGGATCGATACACAATTTCTGGGCCGGGTCATGTCCTTCAATCGCCGTGCAGGCGTAGGAAAATTGTTCGGGACTTGTGGCCCACGTATCTGTGGATACGTGGCGTTGTTGACTCCAGGATGAATGTTACCTTTTTTTTCAGGTGGAAAGGAGAACTTTGGGGACACGTGTAGTTTGGCTATAGGTGAGTATGTTCCTTGGTGGAACGACGACATCCCGACCTATAGTGGTTTGTGTGGTTCGTAGAACCGCCACAGTCCCTCTAGTTGTAACGCCATAGTCACGGATTGCTTTCTCCAACGCCAGGTTGAAGAGGAGGCAGGCCAGACCGCCCCCCCGTAGGAGTCCATTAAAGATGTTTATTGGTTTGGACAGTAATCCCGCTATTTTTACTTGACTAGTTACGTTGGTCATGGTCAACCTACAAAGTCGTATCAATTTCTTTGGAGTGCCGAACTCTCTCAAGGCATTATATAGTTTGTACCCCGGCTATGATGTCGTAGGCGGCCTTAAAGTCTATAAATAGATGATATAATGGAATCTTAAATTCCTGACAGTTTTCCATCGCCTGCCTAAGGGTGAATATCTGATCAATCGCTGATTTGCCTGGCATGAAGCCAGACTGATATTGACCAATGATGGCTTTAGCGTATGGGGCTATCCGATTTTGTAGGATAGTGGAGAGTATCTTATAGGCCAGCAGTTTCCAACCTGGGAGGCTCGCCTCCCAGGGGAGGTGCGGACTATTGCCAGGGGTGGCGCCAAATTTTTTAAATAAATTAATTTTTATACCAAATAAATAAAACTTCATATCTTAACGTAACATGAAAATTCAGTGCATGAACGTTTATTTTCATTTTTTTTTTACATTTACATATATTTAATTCCTATTAAAAAAATTATATGAAGCGGAGAAATTTAAAAATGGCGCGTTTGCAAAAGTTTTGTTTCGATAATGCACAAAACGACCGCTAGTTGCATGAAAACAATAACCTCAAATTTAAATGTCACTCGTAGCTAAAGTATCAACTGAAGCGTGTCGGCAGAGTGTGATACTGTTCTTTAAAATTGTTTTTGACCCGATTTCTTTCTGAAAATAATCGTTAGTATATTTTAAACTTTATTTTTTGTTATTTAATCTATTATTTATTAATTTATATCATCATCATCATCATCGGCACTACAACCGGGAGCCGGTCTTGGCCTTATTTAGCAAGTCCTGAGGCTTGTTAAATTTTCCATAATGATTTATTTTGTCTGGGCAAGGTCATTAGTCTTGCGCCAGGGGCTCCCCGACGGGGAATCGAACCCCGGTCTCCCGAGTGACAGGCGGGTATACTAACCACTATACTATCGAGGAGCCCAATTTATATAATATATATATTAATTTATATCAATAAAATATATTTGCGATCAATTAGTTTCTCGGTTGCGTACTTTGAAATTCGCCATAGAAGTAGATGAGGCAACTGATATAGCTAAAGATGCCCATTTAATTGCATATGTTCCATATGTTGTGGAAAATAATATATTAGAAGATATATTATTTTGCAAACCCATTCCCGGAAAGACCACATCCATTGAAATTTTTAATATAATGGACAGTTTTTTTTTGAAGAAAACGACATAACGTGGAATAATTGCATTGGACTGTGCAAAAAAAAAAGCAGGCCTTCAAGCATTAGTTAAAAAGAAAGCACCACATGCTATCTGGACGCACTGTATGCTTCACAGAGCAGCTCTTGTGTCAACAAAATATGAGCGCGGTCCACTTAACAACATTTTTACAAAAGTTATAAAAATTATAAACTACATTAAGAACACTCCTTTGAGATCTAGGCTTTTGCAAAGTTTTGTGTAGATATGGAAGCTAATTATACCTCACTTCTGTACAACCATTGAACAGGAAAAACTGATAGAATTATCATGCGACAGCCTACTAAAACAAAAGTTTCAAATTGAAACCTTAATTCAATTTTCGATGAATTTTGGCGGAGAGTTTGAATCTTTGTATTGCAAAGCTATGCAAGTACTTCTACCGTTTGTAATGTCGTATTTATGCGAAACGGGCTTTCGGCAGTGGCTGCAATGAAAACCAAATATCGAGCCAGGTTAGTAGTCGAGAAAGAGATACGAGTGGCACTCTCCACATTGCCCCTAAGATTTGATAAACCTTGTGCCAGTAAACAACAACAACCTTCGCATTAAATTTTTATGCGATAAATGTAGTTGGTTTTGTGCCGGTTCCTCCGATCGCCATTACTTACCTTCCCATCAATAATTCGAAAACTCCCGCCACTAGAGCATCCGAAAACCCTTTAAAACAAGTATTATGGCGGTCCCATTAGAGCGCCATTACTTACCGTGCAATTAAACATACAAGACTTCCACCTAAAACATATAAACCCTGGAAAGCATTTACGCACCTTTCAGTTATCTGTTTAAAATGTCTCCTAACCACCTAAGCCATATTTTTGCTAATCCAATAGGGCAAGCAACAAGAGACATTTTCCCCAAGGGCATGATTGCACGAAACGCATCATGTGCCTAGGAAGCAATTCGTTCGGTTGTATGTTGCATCATCAGATTCCTTGTAAGAAATTATTAACATGCAGCATACACCGAGGGAAACCATTCGGTGGTACTTAAACATACTTACCCTGCTACGCACGTGCGCGACGACTATCATATTTATCCCAAGTCACAGCAAGTTTTGTCCAACCAACGAAACTCGCGGCCAGACGTCGAGAGCAAATTCTGCGGCATTAAAACAGGCACACAAGAATTCTGGGTAGGCCACCAGCATCGATACGACGGCACAATCACCGTTGTGCGGTGTTTTGTTTGCTGATGTCATGTGTCGCCCCTTATACGGTCAAAATGATCATGCACCCCTGTCTATACAAAGTTTTGCCCAGCTGCAAATCATTGCTCATGGTGTTCCCCCTATTGGTTTGGTTTATCCACGGTCCGCATACTCGTGGACACTCACCATAAGCAACAGAAGCAAAAATCGTTGTGTTTCGCGCCTTTTGCTGGTGTTACACCTCACTTTACACCCCCTCCCAACACACATAACACAATTAAGATGCCATCATCTTAAAATCACCAATTCCTACAATTCCATCATCAATTTCTATGATCTCATAATATCAAAACAGCTCCATCATATATTCTTATGATTCCATCTATTCTGCATATAATGCAATACTCGCCTCCCCAGCAATCGCAATTCGTATTCCGCATACCATGCAAAATATACGAACCCGCGTTCATTCAAAAGTAAAGACTTCCCCAAATTAAAACATATCGCATACCTTGCGAAAATCGTCCAAAGCATATCCATCGTGCACTTGACGTTGCCTTTCGTTTCGCATTACGAAAAGCAAAACCAGACCTAAACGGTTTTATATTACAGGTGCACATGTTAACACGATGTTTTACATGATATGGGACACGAGCGGTACTCATCAAAGACGTTAGCGCAGCGGCAACGAAATGCCGATCGCAGCGAAAATGGCGGACGCAACGAGAAGTCGCAAACGATTTGCACGTAGGGCAATGCACTGAAATTGGTTCGGTCATTGCTACTGCAAATCGAGTAAATATATGAATCGCTTCTGCTGCAATTTTTGCAGAACAATTAAGCGATTATTGAAAATTGCGAATTAAGAATGACAGGCAATTAACCCCCAAATAGGTTACACGCGCTGGGTAGGAAAAATGCTCCATCTACAATTATGGACAATCGAAATGGTATATAAAGTGGCTGCAGGTGAGTTGAAAGTGGCTCAGTAATTGAAAGCAAGAAGACTGCGGCCACCCGTAAGTAGAGCGGGTCTTCTTGCGATTAAATTACTATAGGGTCTTGTTTTAAATTACTTACGTTGAAACTCACATAATAAATAAAAAACATGTTTTAAATTACTTAAGTTGAAACTCGCATAATAATAAAGACATAACCAAGTTAACCAATAAATAACGTATTATTTAAAATGTTTATATCGGAGGTTCAAACTTCGATATAACACTGGCACCATAGTGTGGAGTATCTTCCCCTATTGGTCGTACGAGCAGAAATCGAAATTCAGATTTCTGGTATGTCAATCTCAAGTTAGATTCTGTGGAGGAAAGTCGCGCCCTCCACGTAAGAGTCGGAAATTAAACATCATCGGAATCGGGTTAAGTTTCACCACCATCTGTGCCGCGCGCGAGTCAGCTTGTGTTTATCAACTGAATTCAGTGTTATTACGCTTTAAATACGTAACAAATATTTTTATGTTCATAGACGGTTTATTAAATGAATTCAGTGTCCTTACATTTTAAATACATCACAAAATTTTTATGTTCATAGACTCGTTACCGAGTTGAATTCAATGTTTTTATGCTTTAAATTAATGTTTGTAAATAAAATACTAAAGAAAGACTCGAGTTTTATTTTCTTTTCCTGGTACTGAAAAGTGAAGAAACTTGATTCCGTGCCAATACTTTGAGTGCGAGTGGTTGTGAACCTGTGTCCGTGACGACACCACAACGACCACAACAATATTAAACACCGAAAACACACGAAATCCCCACAGTTTAAATGTTTAAAAACAATTTTATATATAAATAAATATACACGTATTATTCTGTTGATTGTAAAGGGTGGTTAAATTTTAAGGACCGATGTTGATTTTGAATAAAACACAAATTATTTGGGAAAGTAATGTCATTTCTTTTAATTATGATAATATTGGTATGGTTCAATTATGTATGGAACAAAATATCGGCCAAATGGCCGCCGCGACCTCGGCGACACACCTCCATCCGGTGGTCCAAATTTTCGATGACGCTGAGGCATAATTGAGGTTCTATGCCGTCAATGTGCCGAATTATCTCATCCTTTAGCTCTTGAATTGTTGCTGGCTTATCGACGTACACCTTTTCTTTCAAATAACCCCAAAGAAAGAAGTCCAACGGTGTCAAATCACATGATCTTGGCGGCCAATCGACATCGCCACCACGTGAGATAACACGGCCATTGAATTTGTCGGGCAAAAGAGCCATTGTTTCGTTAGCTGTGTGGCAAGTGGCACCGTCCTGTTGAAACCACATATCGTCCGCATCCATATCTTCCAATTCGGGCCATAAAAAGTTCGTTATCATCTCACGATAGCGAACACCATTCATAGTAACTGCCTGACCGGCCTCATTTTGGAAAAAATACGGCCCGATGATGCCGCCAGCCCATAAACCGCACCAAACAGTCACTCTTTGTGGGTGCATTGGTTTTTCGACAATCACAATTGGTTTATCATTCGCCCAAATGCGGCAATTCTACTTATTGACGAATCCACTCAGGTGAAAATGTGCCTCATCACTGAAGATGATTTTCTTCGAAAATTGATCATCCGCTGTTGCCATTTCTTGCCACCATTCTGACCATTGACGACGCTTGAAATGGTCAAGAGGCTTTAGTTCTTGAGTCAATTGCACCTTGTAAGCGTGTAAATGCAAGTCTTTATGCATAATGTTCATCAACGACGAGCGTGAGAGGTGCAATTGTTGGGCACGACGACGAGTTGAGGTGGACGGCTCTTCAGCCACACTATCGCGAACAGCAGCAAACATTTTTTTGCAGTACGAGCTGTACGAGCATGCACTGGTGTTTTCACATCTCCTACAGACCCGGTTTGCTCAAATTTTTGCACGATTTTTCCGATTGTACGCACTTTTGGACGATTAAATTGACCGAAAAAATCACGAAGTGCACGATATGCATTTTGATTTGAACGCCCATTTTCATAATAAGCCTGAATAACTTTAACGCGTTGTTCGATTCGATTATGTATCTTTCTATGGTTCAAATTGAGTTAGTCTGAAATTGAGAAATGTCAAATGAAATGCAGAAAAAAACTTGCCGTTTACGTGTGGTTCACATTCAACATCGGCCCTTAAAATTACCTTTAGTTTTCAGTTTTTTTTTGTAATAAAGTTTTTATTATTTAAAACGTGTCTATATTATTTAATCTTTTAAAACAATAAATGGTAAGGGAGGGGCGGAAAACAAATTTTTTTTCGGGGAGGCGTGGTAGCGTAAAGGTTGGAAGCCGCTGTTATAGGCGGTACTCAGCAATGTTATACCCCTATAGTTGCAGCACAATGGGATATCTCCCTTTTTATGTATCGGGCAAATTATTCTGCGATGCCAAACCTCCGGCATCTCCTTTTGGTGCCATACGTGCACCACGATCTTATGAATTGCGTGATGTAACGCTGTCCACCCTTGTTTGATCAACTCAGCTCAGCTGTATTGTAATTCACATCAAAGCAGAAATATATAATAGCAGTACTAATAGAATGTCATTTTCACCCATAAAACTAATGTTTTCATTTTAACGCGTTGTTTCTACTGTACTATATTGAAAAACAACTGATCAAAGCCTGAGAAGAAAACTTCAATTAGTTCCGCCCTGCGTTTTTAGTTTTATTTTATTTAATTAACGAGCGTACAATTTGGTTTTGAAAACATTTTGTATTTTGAAGTCGGGGGCGATTAAATTATTCGACATCAAAAATCTTCAAAACAGTTGGCTGTATTTGTTTTCTGTGCTAAATTTCGTTTAGATTATAAATTACTGATAAAAATATAGAAAAAATGTGGGAAATGATGAGCAAAAGAAGACATAAATTTATTCATACTCAATTACCTGAATTTGAAGCTGATGATATCAATTATTGGATTGAAAAAGGTATGAGTCTTAATACAGTTTGCTTACGCTCTGCTCGGGTTTCTGATTTTTTTCATTCTTCTTATTGGATTAGAATTTAAAAAAATGGAGCAATGTGAACCTACTCCAACTTCAGTAAGCTTGAAAGCGATTAAATCGAAGATCGTTGAAGACAATAGAAAGAATTTGGCTTACGGACTTTGGGGGCTACCCAAAGTCACGAAAGATATTTGTAACGGAAATCCATGGGTACAAAGGAGTTCGTTGAATACACTCTCTGAGCTATTATACAACGATCTTGAGCGCCAGCGAGCCATACGCGATTGGAATATTGTGAGAAAGTAAGAAAATTGTATGAATATGTATTTTTATGTAGGACCTCAAAGCTTTTGGTAGTGATTTCGGTAAGTTGGTGAATTGGTTCTCAATGATGTAATTCGGTTTACTATCGTCCCACAAACCCGGCGTAGAAATGAATTTCTCGTCCCTTTGGTGTTGAGTACCAGACATTTTCAATGTATATTACATGAATTATGTAATATACATTGAAACCCCTTGTAAACACAATTTTATTCGTGTGTTAAGGACTGCGATCCTATCAATAGAAGCGGATAAAATGCCATTAGTATTATTTTCAAGTTCAATATTCTATACATTAAACAATATTGAGTAATACGAGTATTTGTGCGAAAGTGAAGTTCTTTCTCTGAAATATTATATTCCCGATTAGAAGAAAGTCCATGAGACAGAAGCTGATAAGCAATATTATTTTTTATATAATTCTGTAGGCCGGTATGTGGAAAGAATTCAGGAACGGAATTATATTCAAGTATTTTTTCAGTTGAGAAGATATCCAATTTTTAGAGGAAAAATTGCACTTCAAGCCACGGATGTTGCACCTGTTGTATTTTTATATGCTGTGTTTATGTTGCATTATTAAATGCGGTGGCGAATTAAAGGATTTACCCGTGGTTAGGTTGCCGTACCCCAGAACCGGACTCCCTTTTGGTTTGCGGGCGTTTTCATCTTGCCCAGTACAGCGCGCAGCACAGCGGCCAATCTCGTGGCTTTCAGACAAAAAATGCAATGCAAATATCATTGCAGTCAATGTTGACGCTTCTCCTGGATGTACCCATGATTTTTTGCGTTTAGGATTTTTAAAATAAATCAATTTTTCATCACCAGTCTCAATTCGATGCAATACTGACTTCCATTCGTGTCGTAGAAGCAACGGTTCACATGTGGTATTTCGCTTTTCCATCTCCCTGTCATTCAATTCATGTGGCACCCAGTTTCCACACTTTTGGATAATTCCCATAGCTTTTAAACGGTCAGAAATTGTTTGTTGTGCAACATTTAACATTTGTGCCGTTTGTTTTTGACTTAAAGTGTCATCTTGATCCGATATTGCTTGCAATTCGGCGTCTTCAAACCTTTTTGGTGGTCTTTCACGTTCTTCATTTCGCACATCAAAATCATTACCTCTGAACCGGTTAAACCATCTTTTGCGTGTTGCTTCCGATAGAGCATGATCACCATAAGCCTCGACAAGCGTTCGATGCGACTCTGCAGCACTTTTCTTCAAATGAAAACAAAAAATTAACGCTTTCCGCAAATCATTATTTTCTGGTACAAAATTCGATATTTTTAACAAGATTAAAAAAAAATTATGTTGTTTGTACCAATGACTTGATGCATATTAAATATGTTTGACAGATGCCATAGTAACCAAATTAAAAAAAATATAACGGTTCGTTCACAACAAACGTTACCTATCGATACGTTTGTATCTTGACGCTCACTTCAGACCGGTACACCTGGTATATAGTTAGCTTGGGGTACTCACGGTTTGCGGGCCTTTCTGGAGGGTCCTGTGGGGCTTTTCAGGGCCCGAAGAGCCATGCATCGCTCGATCCCCACTATTCCAGGCGAACGACTTACCTCTCGGTCGAACTTCAGCAAGGTTGCGTAACCTTGCTACGGCATTTACCCCCAGCCAAATCGCTGGAATTAATACGGTTACCCAATCGGATAACTGTTTTGAATTTCTGTTAGGCAGCTTACCTATTCTGTGGGGGGTTTTTCCTTCTAAACCCCTTTTTCACCAACACCACCCCTGAAAGACATTAAGTCCACGGCAAAGCTTATCACCTTGCCGTGGCATCAAAAACCCACCCTCGGGCAGGCATTAATTCCTAAAAGACATTAAGTCCACGGCAAAGCTTATCACCTTGCCGTGGCATCGAAAACTCACCCTCGGGCAGGTATTAATTCCTAAAGAAACATTAAATCCACGGCAAAGCTTATCACCTTGCCGTGGCATCGAAAATCCACCCCCCGGCATACATTATTTCCTAAAAAAGCATAAGTCCACGGCAAAATCATCACATTGCCGTGGCATTTGAAATCCTATCTTTAGGCATACGTTCTGCCAGGGCAGCTTGTTTCCATAGCCTTATGCTATGGAAACAACATCAACAAAGAGTTCCTTGTTGACTCGTTTTATATGTTTGCCCATGGCACTTCTTGCGTGCGGCCATTTGGTCCCATTGGTTTGCTACCGCCGACAAGGTTTCAGCTGACGCAAACCAAACATGTCCCTGATTACCAGCAATCGCTGGCTTCCAATTATCGGTCCCCACGTTCAGGGATCGCAACCAAGCAACGAACATGATGCAGCCAGAAAATGTTTACTTTCAACATCTGGCAATGGCTGCACCCTATGTTCGTTGCAATGTTTAATCATCGGCAACCGAAATGATGATTTATGGCCTCCCATTAGGATGACCAAATCTTCGGTTTGGGTCTTTCGCACCCCAGATGCTAGTGTTTACATTCTTGGAAAATGCACTAGCGATGTTGCCCTCCATCCATGGTCGCCGAACGATCGTATGCATGGCATACACACACATGCGTAATGTATGCCTATTCCGTCCGGTCCAATCACGATTAACTACCTCGAGTTAATCGTGTAACTCCTCCTCCTTTTCAGTTTCTTTTGAGGTTCCCTTGTCTTTAATGAGTGCCAATGGAGTCAGTCAGATTACAACCCTCGTCGCGTACGTATACGCTAAGAAGTCATATAATTTATCGGTCAACCGGTGGTCAGAGTCTTATCGTGCAGGGCGTTCTTATTTGTTTCGAGACTTGTAACCTCGAATGAAATTATAATAAGTGTTGTGTTCGGTTACAGAACGATTGTAATTGTCTAACGTAATTATAACAAGAGTCGTGTCTAACTTGCAAATTCAATTTGCAGAACAATAGTAATTGTTAACGTAATCAAAACAAGTGTTACTGTTCGGATAACAAATAAACTTTAGAAAGTAAGAGTGACATTACTAATATCGCCTTCCGCAATTTTAAATAAAGAAACAGTGTACGAGAACAATCCAACAGAAACAAAAGTGTTTTATTTTCTGTGTTTGGAACAGCGCATCACGCAGCAGGACAACCGAGTGCATCTGGAAAATAGTGACAACCGTTCAGTGGGTGTTAGCTGAATCCGCACCCGTGTTTGGTGCATTAGCTAAACAAACACCACATTGGTGACCACGACCAGTGGACATACGCCTTCACCTGACTTTTGACCGCTTAACGCCCGAATATTGTGCCGTTCCGTCCTTTTAAAAAACAGTGACTTTCTCGGTGCCGGTGACTTTTCCAACCAACCTTCGGATATAACCCAATGTTGTTGACTCTTGTGTGATCGCGCCACCCTTTTTGAACCTTGTCAAAACAAGTGAGTGAACTATAAATACAACCAAGACCACAATACAAAAACGGTGACAAGTGCCAACAATTAAAGACATTTTAAGGGTGAGAAGAACCCCGACCCAACTTTAGCCTGGCGAACAACAACGACTTATAGAGATCAACACCAACATCACAGGAAGCAGTCACGGACCACCAACAGCCACATCAGCAACAACATCATTTGCACCCGTAGCAAGTATTCCTTTTTCTGTTTTTCTTGGTTTAGTGTTAATTGTAAACTGTGTTAGCAACCCCAACAGCATTGTAAAATTTTTTTAAAAGGTTAAAAAGGGTTAGACAAAAACAATTACTAGAAATTTCATAAATGTCATAATTTTTAATCAATTTGCATTTTCGGGCAATAAAAATTGCTATCTCTTCAAGTACTGATTTATATATTTAACAAACCTGCTACGTGTACATCTAGTCCGAAAATAACAAAACTAAATAAGAATCGATATATTGTGTCGTTTGTAGTTATTAGCAATCGGCTTAGTTGAAATTGGCTCAATATTTTATTAATTCCTTAGGAGTGTGTAACAATTAATTATAAGAATACAAACTAGAGTACATTAAAAATAATAAGTATTATATGATTGTAAAGATCAAATATTTTCGAAAATAGTTATGTTGTCTGATTTGGAGTCATTAAATAAATCAAAAAAATAGATAAACTTTCAAATTTTTCCTTTTACATTTCCGTTTCCCTTATTTAATATTTCGCATAGTGAACAAACATAAAGCCAACCGCATAGAAGGGTTGCTACAGAATTTTAAACAATATAACCATTATATTATATTTTTTTTTTTTATACGCATATTCATTATGGTATAACCACTATACCCTACGTCCTAATCTCATACTAGGCAAAAATATTACAACACCGCTATTAATCTATCAAAAAATAAGTTTTTTCAAGTCGAATGTGCCAAATTGCAAGACTTATCCATCAATTTAAATGCTAAGAAGTTCATATATAAAGCAAATTTTACCAGTTTAAATAATTATATTATAAATTTATTGAAACACAATATGCGAGATAAAATAAACACTTACACTACGAAAACAAAGTAATCGATTCCTCTAACGCATTGCTACTATTGATTAACACGCTCCTCAAGCGAGTCCATATTTTTACATAAATATTTGAATATGCTAATTAATGTCGATCAAGGCTGAGACGCGTCACTAAGAGAATGTTACATAGGATACCTGGAACGTATCACTGACGAAACAATGCAATGTGCGAGTTTACTTATTAGAATTCAGTACCGAACATAAACCTAATTGCAGGCTGACTAACTACAATTGACATCGGAATAAACTATACGAATAGTATAGTGAGACTAATGAGGATTCTTATTATTGCAATAAAACAATTAAGCATTTTAAAAGAAATCTAAAACAAAACGTGAAATACCCTGTTAATATATATTTTAAATAATAAATATTGTAAACCCCTTCAGGGTACATGGTAATATTGAAATCAGGGTTTTACGAAAATAACTTACACTCGCACACCTTTATATACCCGCACGTCCGCGAGATTTGAATTTTTTTTTAATTCTTATTACGGTTCAATAATTAAAATAAAGTTAATTATTTTAGGATTAAGCTGTATAATACAGCCCTATCCGTTATTCGCGACCTATCGACCACCGTTGACTCCATTCCGCTCCGCACGGCTTACATCGCGACTCTACTCGACCATCTACGACTCCTTTTGACTATTTTGGCCTCTTTCCCCAACTCTTCGCGTCCTCTTACGCCATTAATTTCCGTTTCGCGTCACTACCCATAATGGTCAACACACGGAACACCATGACCAAAAAGGCTCAGGAACAGTCCGAGCCCCTCGAATTCCACGACGCCTCCAGCGTCGATTTCCCCACTGAGCAAGTCGATGCTGACCTAGACTTGCCCGGACAATCTACTCCTCTGGCACCACCCGTTGCCCCCAGCGTCGTGAACCGACCCAGCCTACTTCCACAGACACACTCCCGACTGCTCCTAACGCCCCTGGTACCGGCCCTTTGGTAGATTCCGGCATTTTTATGCCCACAACTAGTGCCGGTACCTCACAACAAACTCATAGGCACCCAGAGTCCCAAGAATTCCGCGATGCTTCCAGCCTCGGGAACGGGACTCGTCATTTAAATATAGGACTTCCCCCCTTCGATGAGGAGGACCCAGACCTTTGGTTTGCAGTGGCAGACCGCATCTTCCAGGCCTCAGCTTTGCACGACGAACAACTTCGTGCAGTCGAGCTGTTGAAAGTGCTTGACCGCACTCAGCGACCGCATGTTGCCCACATAATAAGGTCGGCCGGCCGCAACCCATATAGCAACATGCGTGAAGCTCTGCTCGACGCTTTGGACGAACCTGGAAGTATGCGGCAACAACGTTTAGCCGCTGTAACCAACCTTTCTGGGATGAGACCATCTCTTTTCCTGACCGATTTACGCTCTATAGCGGGGACCAGGATTGGGGACGACCTAATAAAGCCTCACTTTTTGAGGTGTCTTCCCCAACATGCCCGTTCGGCACTTATAGCCCAACCCAACCAGAGTTTGGGCTATTTATCCAAAATTGCGGACGCAATTATGGAAAGCTCAGATCAGTATTCTGAGCCTCCAGCGTACCAAGTAGCGGCGGTTTCTCAACACGCTGCCCGGCCTGCACGGCACCCTCGTCTGCCTTTCTCAGCCCCTCAATTGGTCCCGACTCTCCGTTCTCCTCAAACCCAATTGCCTCTTAGAGGGCCCGCCTCAACCAATTTCCCTCAGGGGAATCCAGAGGCAGGCCCCAACGTATTTAACCAGAGAGGTCCGCCACCACAATTAACCCCCGATGACCTTCGGGCGCTCCAAACCTCACTCCTCCGCGAGATAACTCAATTGCGTGCGGAGGTGAGGAACAATCCTCGAAGCGCCCAGAATCGAGCCATGCCGAGCCGTCCTATTAATCGGCAAAATTCCTACCAAACTGCCCCTCAGAGGGCCTATACCCCTCAAAATGGCCCTCACCGGGCCAATCCCCAGCGAGCTCCGGCTCGACCTCCCCGTAACGGCAATACTACCAGGCAGAATATACCTGATAATGCCGTTACTCTGCCTTGGTGCGCCAATCACCGACGATATGGTGATCGCGCATTTAACTGCAAGGCGCCTTGTGGTTGGACACAACCTTCCACCAACCAAAGGCGCTCTTTAAACTGATTTTGCCGACCGACACCCTCGCGCAATCGGCCGGCACCCATACGATAAGTCGCCTAACCTTCCGGGATTCGAAACTGAATATCGCTTTTACTGTCGATACCGGCGCCGATATTTCAGTCCTCCCGCGATCGTTTGCTCCGCGCAACCGCATGCCAGCCGCACTTAAATTGTCAGCTGCAAATAATACGCCGATACTTACGTACGGACGTAAAAAGCTGACACTTCACTTGGGTCTTTGTCGTCCGATCACTTGGCGTTTCGTCATTGCGGACGTAAATGAACCCCTGATAGGTTCCGACCTATTAGGCGCACATAACCTGTTGGTCGATTCGACCCATAACAGACTTGTGGCTCCAACCGCACCCCCTTGCCCATGACGGCATCACCAGCGGCAACTTCAGGGGCCACAGAGTGCTTAGACCCATTCCAGGTTATGGTACAGGAATTTGTGAGTACAACAATTCCTCTACCTAACCAACGCCGACATAAAGCCACGGTGTTTCATCATATAGAAACACGTGGTCCCCCGGTGAGCCAGCGTCCACGTCGACTGGCTCCGGAAAAATTACGTGCGGCGCGCGCGGAGTTCGAGCATATGATCGAACTAGGTATCTGCCAACCGTCGGACAGTCCCTGGGCAAGCCCACTCCACTTAGTGAAGAAACGTTCTGGTGAGTGGCGCCCATGTGGCGATTACAGGCTGTTGAACGCAGCAACTGTCCCGGACAGATACCCAATTGCACACCTCTACGATTTTTCGTACAAGTTACGAGGGTGCAATGTCTTCACCACCCTGGATCTCACCAGGGCATACCACCAAATTCCGGTGGCACCTGAAGACATCCCCAAGACCGCAGTCATTACACCTTTCGGACTCTTCGAGTTCAAAGTGATGACTTTCGGCCTCAGGAATGCCGCACAGACATTCCAACGTTATATCGACACGGCTTTACGTGGTCTTAATTGCTGCCATGCTTACCTTGATGACATTCTCATCGCCTCCAAAGACCATGCCGAACATAAGCGCCACTTACGTCAGGTCCTAGAGCGCCTCCGTGAATTCGGTCTTGTCATCAACCCAGATAAGTGTCAATACGCCAAAGAGCAAATCACCTATCTGGGTTATGTCGTTGACAACCAGGGCATTCGCCCACTACCAGACCGTGTGGAGGCCCTCATGAAGTATCCCCGGCCTACTAACGTGAGTGAGCTTCGTCGATTTTTGGGCATGCTGAACTTCTACCGTCCTACACTGAAGAATGCTGCCCAGATTCAAGCTCCGCTCAATGAATTCTTAAAAGGAGCTAAGCGCAATGATAAGCGCCCCATCAATTGGACAGAAGTCTCTGATAGAGCATTCCAACTGTCCAAAGAACAATTGGCAAATGCCACCTTACTCCGATACCCTCTCGAGGGAGCGGCACTTTCTATCCAATGCGACGCATCGGATACCGCAATCGGAGCCGTCCTTGAACAGGACATTGAAGGCCGCCCGGAACCACTTGGTTTTTTTTCAAGGAAGCTGAGTCCCACTGAGCGACGTTACAGCGCCTACGATCGTGAATTGCTCGCGATCTACAGCGCTGTTAAGTACTTCCGTCATATGATAGAAGGTCGCTCACTCTCCATCTTAACAGACCATAAGCCATTGGTCTATGCGTTCCGGAAGAAGTCGGGAAATGCCTCCCCCCGACAAGAGCGTCAATTAGACCTCATTGGGCAATATTCTACGGAGATCAGGCATATCTCCGGTAAACAGAACGTCACGGCGGACGCCCTTTCTCGAATCGATACGATTCATTTGCGTACCGCCTTGAATAACACTGACCTTGCCCTAGCTCAAGAGGAGGACGAACAGCTCAAGTCCCTCCTAACTGCCGATACGGCACTAGAGCTTAAGAAAATTACCCTTCGCGACCCTTTGGGCGAAATCTGGTGTGATGTCTCCACTGGAACCGCTAGACCTTACATTCCTGAGAAACTTCGTAAGGGCGTGTTCCAGGTTTACCACAACCCAGCCCACCCCAGCGGCCGGGCAACAGCCGCTGCTGTCCGTCGCAAATTCATTTGGCCCCGGATGAACAAAGACCTCACCGGTTGGGCCCGTGCTTGTCTCCAGTGCCAGCGCTGCAAGGTAGCGCGACATAATGTACTGGAGCCAGCGCAATTCAAGCTTCCCACGGCACGCTTCGCCCATGTCCACATAGACATAGTGGGACCGCTTACTCCATCAAGAGGATTTTCTTATATCCTCACTATGATGGATCGCTGCACGCGATGGCCAGAGGCGACACCTCTCCGGGCAGTTACTGCCGAATCAGTCGCCAAGGCCTTTTACTCAACTTGGGTCACACGCTTCGGTGTACCAACCACCATAACTTCGGACCGAGGTCCACAATTTGAGGCGACAATATTTAGGCAGCTAACAAATCTTCTCGGCTGCCAAAGAAGTCGTACCACCGCCTACCACCCGCAATCAAATGGGATGATAGAGCGCTGGCACAGATTTCTTAAAGCCTCACTCATGTGTCATAATGACACACAATGGTTTGACGCCCTTCCAACCGTCCTCCTCGGCCTGAGGACAAGCATTAAGGAGGACCTGGGTGCTTCGGCAGCAGAGCTTACCTACGGTACCAACCTCCTTCTTCCAGGAGAACTTTTCCTGAATGGCGAAACACCGCGTGACCAACTTCGTGAATTGGGACATCTCCGTGACCTGCTACGTAAGGTTAGGGCAACCCCTGTAACCAGGCACGGCTCCAAAAAACTTTTCGTCCACCCTGAACTGCACAGCTGCACGCACGTCTTTGTCAGGGTGGATAAGGTCAAAAAACCCCTCGACCCACCTTATGATGGCCCATTCAAAGTCTTCCGCCGCATCAGTGACCGCGTCTTCGAGATCGACATTAGAGGCAAGCGATCCACGGTCAGCGTCGAAAGGCTTAAGCCCAGTTTTCTGGAAGCTTCCGCTCCAGAACCACCCCCATCTGCTGATACCACTCCTACACCACCGGCACAACCTCCCCGTACTCGCGCTCAAACGCGCGCCCATAACCAACTTACCACCCCCTAACCTGCCTTACCTGTTTCGTGACTACGTCACTGGGGAGGGAGTGATGTGGGGCTTTTCAGGGCCCGAAGAGCCATGCATCGCTCGATCCCCACTATTCCAGGCGAACGACTTACCTCTCGGTCGAACTTCAGCAAGGTTGCGTAACCTTGCTACGGCATTTACCCCCAGCCAAATCGCTGGAATTAATACGGTTACCCAATCGGATAACTGTTTTGAATTTCTGTTAGGCAGCTTACCTATTCTGTGGGGGGTTTTTCCTTCTAAACCCCTTTTTCACCAACACCACCCCTGAAAGACATTAAGTCCACGGCAAAGCTTATCACCTTGCCGTGGCATCAAAAACCCACCCTCGGGCAGGCATTAATTCCTAAAAGACATTAAGTCCACGGCAAAGCTTATCACCTTGCCGTGGCATCGAAAACTCACCCTCGGGCAGGTATTAATTCCTAAAGAAACATTAAATCCACGGCAAAGCTTATCACCTTGCCGTGGCATCGAAAATCCACCCCCCGGCATACATTATTTCCTAAAAAAGCATAAGTCCACGGCAAAATCATCACATTGCCGTGGCATTTGAAATCCTATCTTTAGGCATACGTTCTGCCAGGGCAGCTTGTTTCCATAGCCTTATGCTATGGAAACAACATCAACAAAGAGTTCCTTGTTGACTCGTTTTATATGTTTGCCCATGGCACTTCTTGCGTGCGGCCATTTGGTCCCATTGGTTTGCTACCGCCGACAAGGTTTCAGCTGACGCAAACCAAACATGTCCCTGATTACCAGCAATCGCTGGCTTCCAATTATCGGTCCCCACGTTCAGGGATCGCAACCAAGCAACGAACATGATGCAGCCAGAAAATGTTTACTTTCAACATCTGGCAATGGCTGCACCCTATGTTCGTTGCAATGTTTAATCATCGGCAACCGAAATGATGATTTATGGCCTCCCATTAGGATGACCAAATCTTCGGTTTGGGTCTTTCGCACCCCAGATGCTAGTGTTTACATTCTTGGAAAATGCACTAGCGATGTTGCCCTCCACCCATGGTCGCCGAACGATCGTATGCATGGCATACACACACATGCGTAATGTATGCCTATTCCGTCCGGTCCAATCACGATTAACTACCTCGAGTTAATCGTGTAACTCCTCCTCCTTTTCAGTTTCTTTTGAGGTTCCCTTGTCTTTAATGAGTGCCAATGGAGTCAGTCAGATTACAACCCTCGTCGCGTACGTATACGCTAAGAAGTCATATATTTTATCGGTCAACCGGTGGTCAGAGTCTTATCGTGCAGGGCGTTCTTATTTGTTTCGAGACTTGTAACCTCGAATGAAATTATAATAAGTGTTGTGTTCGGTTACAGAACGATTGTAATTGTCTAACGTAATTATAACAAGAGTCGTGTCTAACTTGCAAATTCAATTTGCAGAACAATAGTAATTGTTAACGTAATCAAAACAAGTGTTACTGTTCGGATAACAAATAAACTTTAGAAAGTAAGAGTGACATTACTAATATCGCCTTCCGCAATTTTAAATAAAGAAACAGTGTACGAGAACAATCCAACAGAAACAAAAGTGTTTTATTTTCTGTGTTTGGAACAGCGCATCACGCAGCAGGACAACCGAGTGCATCTGGAAAATAGTGACAACCGTTCAGTGGGTGTTAGCTGAATCCGCACCCGTGTTTGGTGCATTAGCTAAACAAACACCACAGTCCTACCTGGGGTCAGTGCTAAATGGGATGGGGAATCCCCCTTAACGATTCCCGCCGATGGAGGGCAAATGATTGGTTTTCCAATTGGATGCCGTAGGATTCCCTGCGCAATAGCGGCTTCCTCTCGTTGCATTCAAGAGGTTTTCCGGCGAACAAAACTCTCCTCACTGTTGGACACACTGATGAACTTGGAACATTTATTCAACAAATGCTTCTTATGTTCTCGGACCCCTTATTCACACAAATATTCGACTGCTTTAATTTAATAACTTTGAAAGTTTTATTCAACAAATCTTTCTTATTTCCTTGAACGATTTCTTTACACAAATACTCGACTGCTTTTCTTTAATTACTTAGAAACAACAATGTTTTCTTATGTTCAACAAATCTTTCTTATGTTCTTGAACTATTTCTTTACACAAATATTCGACTGCTTTTCTTTAATAACATTGAAACATTTATTCAACAAATCTTTCATATGTACTTGAACTATTTCTTTGCAAAAATATTCGATTGCTCTTCTCTAATCTTCCCGCCTTTATTCACCGTCACCTCTCCACACACAAAAGAACGACAGATAATTACGGCCCAAAAGAATCGACAGAAAACGGCAAAAATCGACAATCACCGCAAAAGAACCGACAAAAACTGTTTCTTCCACCTTTCTTTTCCGCAAAAAAAAAAAAAAAAAAAAAACGTCTCCGGTGTCTTCTCTTCCGTCAGGCAACCGTTCCCTGATACCCTCGTCTCGACAAAGAAAATCTTGGCCATGACTGTCCCGAAACTGATCGAAAACGCCATGGCCAAATGTTAGCTTATGCGGGCTTGTGCCCCAGCTGCTTCTGTTTCTTTTCTCTATATCTTTTATACCAACTGTTACATGCACTTTATACTATGTTAGGGGGAACACCATGCAAATATTATGATAAATAGCCGAACTTTAAGAAATTCGTCATCGGGTAATCGGGCTCGTTCTTGGAGCCCTATCGACGTTCGACTGATAACAGTATTTTGTAACATCAGGGCATTCACCAATACGAATGTAAACGCCGTCCACCAATATTTGCAAACAGCAAAACCTGATATCCTTGCCCTAAGTGAGACCCAGGTCGATTCGTCAACTGATTCGACATATCTTCGTTGCTCAGGATACGACTTCCATTCGACATTCCGTTTTAAGGGAGATCTTCACGCAGTTCGATCTGGGTTTCCAGAGGGTGGATGCGTTGGAACCCCAATATCTTAGACATCATGTGGTTCATGTGGATCGTGCTGAGGAATTCTGTTGAATTTCTTTGTTGCCTTTACTACTCTCTGAATGACGATCGACCAGCGACATTTGTCTAACATCTTTCACGTACCGTTGACTGGATACAGATCAACCGCTCAGCTTCTGATATTGTCGTCCTAGGCAATTTTAATGTACACAATACCGGATGCTTGGTACGTTCTAACAGATTCGACGAGGCGGGGTGGATAGCAGGCTGCTCGCTGGTAGTTGCAATTTGTCTAAACTAGTGGAGAAGGAGTGCCGGATGCCCGAAGCGATTATGCGAACACCCTGGATCTGTTTTTGACATTCGAGCCGAGCATTTATACCGTGAAGGTTGCTGCACCACTGAGAAACTCAGATCACTGCTTGGTATTGGTCGCGAAACCACTTCCATTTCAAGTGAATAACCGACCTAAGCAGCTTCATCATGTATGGAAATATGGGGCTGCTAACTGGGACTATTTGCGAGATTTCTTCTCATCCTTTCCGTGGTCGGATCGTGTGCTTTGGAGATTCCGATGTTAACGCATGCGCGAAGTCGGTTACAGAGATTATCCTCCTCGGGATGGAGATCTACATTCGGTATTCCATCAAACGAAAATCATCTGATAAACCTTGGTTTGATAAAAATGCCAGCAGATTATAGCGAAAAAAAAATAGAGTTTTTAAACAATGGCGCTGCAATCCCACCGATGTTAACAGAACGAATTTTGTTAGAATCAGAAACCCGTGCAGCCAGGCGATCGATACCGCGAAGAAAGCTCACAACGACAGAGTGACCGATAAACTCTGTCGATATCCGACTGGTTCCCGCTCCTTCTAGTCAATGGCAGGGGTTTTCAGCAGTATCTTCACTTCTTTCTCTTTCCCCCCGTTGGTGACAGACGTTAGTCACAAATTCAAAGGATAAAGTTAATGTGTTCGCGAATTCAAACCTCGATCCCGGTCTTTTGGAGCCACCTGTGATCGCGCCGATACGGAAAAGCGTGCAACCAGGCGATTGATACCGCGAAGAAGGCCTACAACAACAGAGTAACCAATACACTGAGTGCCCAACTGGTTCGCGTCCCTTCTGGCCAGTGGCAAGGGCTGTCAGCAATAACTTCGCTTTCTCCTCTTTTTCCCCTTTAGTGACGGACAGCAGGACGCTAGTCACAAATTCGAAAGATAAAAATGTTTTCGTGAATTTATTTTCCGAGAATTCAAACCTCGATGAGGGTCTGCTGGAACCCCCTATGATCGTGCCGGTACGGCCTTCGATGCGGGATGTGAGATTCCGCCGCGTACTATTCAACGGATTCTACGTGGACTGGATTGTAGGAAGGCAACCGACCCGGACGGAAACCAGCAGTAGTCCTTAAGAAATGCACTCCAGAACTGTCGCCGGTTCTTAACAGGCTCTTCCGCTTATCTTATGCACGGAGGGCATTTCCTACCTGCAGGAAGGTAAATTCATTTCAATCAATTCCAAAGAAGAGGTAAAAGTGTTTTCCACAAAATTACCGACCGATAAGATTACTTCTAAGGTTTCTACAGGCCAATAAATAGTAGTAGTAGTAAATGTCTAAAGTGATGGAAAAGGTCATCAATGCCGAGTTAATTAAGTATTTGGAGTGCAATGGAATTCTGAATGTTCGTCAATATGGATTCCATGGCAGGCAGTCCACGGGAGACGTTTTGACCCTTATAACCGATAACAGAACGGGAGGGGAAATAAACGTCATCAACAGACTCGTACAAGATGACTTCAATCATATAAAGCACTATTGCGACGACTGGAAATTAAAGATTAACTCTCAGAAAACCGAAACTACTCTTTTCCGAACGCCCTCCTCCGGGGGATCGCGGAATACGAAGTGCAATTGGAAAAAAATTTCCATTTTAGGGAACAGTAATCTCCAAAATGGCTTTATTCCCTCAGAAGCGTTCCCTGTCTTGGATAAAAAAGGCCTTATCCAAGACAAACATGGAGTCCCTATTATTTACCACGCTTCCCGTGGTGCTAGGGATAAACGTATTCTCCATAGTAGTGCAATCTTTAACGCCTCAGATCACCTACATTTCAGTATTGTGATCAATGAAAGAGATAAATCAATAGAAACTAGAACCCAACCGAATTGGTGGTGGTTCAATAATGAAGAAGGGATTTAACGTTCCAATATAGAACGCATATCAGATGCAGGGCTTCCCCTTCCCATTGCCCTTTTGTTTGTTCTTATCCTTCCCCTTCCTCTTAATCGTCGTATTGTTTTATTGGTTTTTCGTTTGGTTTTAGTTCGTTTGGTTGTTGACTTCCCTATATTAAAAAAAAAACCTTTTGCCTTTATGTAATAGATATACTAATAAGTAAAACTGTAAGAGGACCTTCTTTTTACACAGTTATGTTATATAATTTGGGCTCCTCGATAGTATAGTGGTTAGTATACCCGCCTGTCACCCGGGAGACCGGGGTTCGATTCCCCGTCGGGGAGCCCCTGGCGCAAGACTAATGACCTTGCCCAGAAAAAATAAACCATTATGGAAAATTTAACAAGCCTCAGGACTTGCTAAATAAGGCCGAGACCGGTTCCCGGTTGTAGTGCCGATGATGATGATGATGATGATGTTATATAATTTAAGTTAATTAGTAACAATCACAAACAAAAGAAAAAACCGAAAGGGAAAAACTTTAATGGAATAAAATTGTATAACTTACTCGTAGAGTGCTCGCGAAGAGCCAGTAAGCTAATTAAAAATATGTAAAATTATAAATAGGATTTAACATGTAATCCTAAATACTATACTATTTATTGGCCCGTAGGGACCCGAAAGTTCATGACCTCACCGACTCGACTCCGCCATTGTTCTATGTCCCGTGCGCTCTCCTTCCACCTTCAACCACCCGATCCGATCTCCTCGAGGTCCAACCTAACATTGTCGTTCCATCTCCGTCGCGGCAGCCCTGTCGGTCTCTTTCCCGTTAGTTTACCGTCAAGAATTCTATGCATGGTCCTATCCTTGCCCATTCGCGCCACGTGTCCGGCCCATCTTAATCTACGCGACTTGATTACTCTCACTATTGTAGGTTTGCGGTATAGCTCTTCCAATTCTTGGTTGTGGAGTTTCCTCCATTGTCTTGCCTCCTCGTCATATTTGCCGCCAAGGATACCCCTTAGGACTTTATTCTCGAATACGCGGAATTTGTTTTCTTCCCGTTTTGTGAGAGCCCATGTTTCGCATACGTATAGAACAATCGGCATATATATGGATCTATATACAGGGAGCTTTATATTTCGTGATAGCAGTTTGGATTTCAGCAGTTTACTGACTGCATGCCAACTAGCGTTGCCGGAGTGTAGTTTTTGGTTAATTTCGTTACTGACCGTCAGTATTGTTCCCAGGTATTTAAATTCTTTGACATTTTGAAATATCTTGTCCCTGATGTTTATGTGTGTTCTCTGAGGTCCACCTGCTCTCGCCATAATCATGTATTTCGTTTTGTGTTCATTTATTTCTAGGCCCACCTCTTCTGCCGCTTGCATGATGATTTCACAGTTTTTACTAGATTATCGCCCAGAACGGCGATGTGATCCGCATATGCGACCAGTTGTGTGACCCCGTTCAGGAATGATCCTGCCATGTTGTTTGTTTCTGTCACCAGACAGTCGTTTGTGTCTCGGATTATTTTGGCTCTCCCTCGGTAGCCATTTCTAATTGAATTTATGCCGACATAGATACCTCCGATATTCTTTGCTCTGGCATTTTCTAGGATTTTTTTGATCCGAGTCTTCTCCCACTCGCGTTTTCTGCGTTTGAAAAGTCTCGTTGTCTATTTCCGAATTGTCGCGTATCTTTCTGCGTTGACTTTATCATATCTTTCTAAGTGGATCACTCTGAGGAGTTTACGTTGTTCGATCTTCGCCCTGCACTCATCGTCAAACCAAGGTTTGGACTTAGTTGTTTTCTTAAATCCTAATACCTTTTGGGCTGTTTGTTTGGTTGTGTCTCTGATCGATGTCCATTTATTTTCCACACTATTGGTTTCCTCTTCTTCACTACTGTCATTCTCTAGGTTGTTAAATCTATTCGTTAGTTCGTCTTGATATTCCGCCCTTTTACGTAGGTCTTTTAGTTTATCATCCTCGAACTTTTTGCTCGTCTCCCGTGACTGTCCATGTGGGTTTGCTCCAAGCCGACTTCTAATTTTGCCCATCACTAGAAAGTAATCGGAGTCGCAATCTGCTCCTCTATATGATCTTACGTCAAGGATATTCGAGTGGTGTCTTTTGTCTATGTGGAAGTGGTCTATGTGGTTACGCGTTACGCCGCCAGGTGATATCCATGTGGCTTTATGGATTTGCTTGTGCTTAAACATCGTGCTCTTCACTACCAGATCTTTTGACGCTGCGAACGTGATAATTCGAATACCATTATCATTTGAAACGTCATGTAGGCTTTCTTTACCTATTGTTGGTTGGAAGATATCTTCCTTTCCAATTTTAGCATTGAGGTCGCCGAGGAGGATTTTAACATCGAATGATGAGATTCCATCGAATACTTCCTCTAGGGTCTCGTAGAACCCGTCCTTCGTCTCTTCATCGGTAGATTCTGTTGGGGCATGTACGTTTATATCATAAGTACATAATTATTCCATGGTCCCTGTATTTTTAGCACCGACATTGGGTCATTAATAAATTGCACATCTTCTACATGGGGCGTAATCTTCTTGCTTATGATGAAGCCAGTCCCGAGGTTATGTGTATCGGTACCTCCACACGCCAGTGTAAACACGCTGGTTTCGATTACTTGATGTGGGAGTCGGACTTCTTGCAGCGCGAGGATGTCCATTTTATATTGTTTCGCGTTTTCTACGACAGTCTGTATCGCGCCTGGTTTATATAACGTTCGAACATTCCACGTCCCGACGCGTATGTCCCGCTTTTTCCGTTTTTCCCTACGTCTTCTTTTCTCCGAGTCTGTGCTTTCTTGATGATTTGTTCCCTTATGGTAGTGTCGGCTCATCACCCCTACGCCTACTGGGTTTTTCGTGAGATTGTTTTTTGTAATTTTGATTATCCATTTTTGTTCCCACGAGTCTTGGGGTTTCAAATAGTCCGCCATACCAGAGGCCCTCTTTGATATGGTAAGGTCTGCTTACTGCTCTGATTCGACCCGGTGTCAGAGAGGCGCCGTTATAATACAGCCGGTATACCCCTGGCTGCAAACCATCCAATAGGCACGGTGACGCGTAACACCCAGGATTAGGGGTGGTAGATATTTGTGTGTTACTCCTCGCTAGCCTACCTGATATGGGTGGCCCTACTGGAAACGTATGCTTCCGTTAGCATAGCCTGAGTGATTCATTGTAGTTTAAGCCCCCGCACCACGTCAAGGTTTCTACCAAGTGGGGGATGTAATCGTAAATAATAAGACAAAATGTAATTTAAACAAAGAAATAAATGTGTTTTCAAAGTAAAGTAAAAAGAAGGAATGGTGCGTCAAGAGCGGTCGCATTATATATCTCCAAGGCTTTTGACCGCGTCTGGCACGGGGCATTGCTGAACAAACTTCGTTCATACGGACTCTCCCATCAGCTTTGTGACTGGACGGAAAACTTCCTTGAAAATCGATCGATCCGGCTTGTCGTGTCTTCGGATCTGTATCCCGTTTAACTCGGGGGTGCCTCAAGGTTCTATTTTGGCTCCAACCTTGTTTTTGCTTCACATGAATGATTTGTTGGAATCAACAGGTAACAAAGTGTTCAGCTGTGCGGATGATATCACACTTGTTTCCCCTTTTTTAAGTGATCGGCCAATCGATGCTAGAATTGGCCATTTAATATAAATTCCATTTTTGATTCAATATTTTCTTTAAAAAAAATCTGATTATAATATGCTTCCCATTGCAGGTTGAAAAATTTAATGCAGAGGCGTCTTATGCAAAAGACCAAGGACCAGTGTATCATTCCAATTATACTAAGATGTTTCGGTGAGTTAATACTGCAGGCTTTTGTATAGTTGCTTTCTTTATTACTCCTGTTACGTTTCTCAGCGGTTATTGCTATATCTGCGGAAGGAGCGTTATTAATGGGCCGTGAAACTCACTTAATGCATACTTTATATTGTATGTCCGAAAGAGGTCTATATAGTAAAACAAGCTCTAGAATCCTCAGGACCCTCACCGTGCATCTAGAAGGTACCAAACGAGTTTTAAATTCGATCATATTTCAAAATTCCCTTTCTTCCTGTTTTAGTTCTTAATTATTTTATTGATAAGACCAAGTGGTATTTTGTTGTATGTGAAATGTTCAAACGGAATGATGAGGTCTTCCTGCAACCAGATTTGGTGGATCATTTCAGCCAGTTTCTAAAAGTCAGCCCAGGCCTGGCTATTGAGCGCGGAATTTTCGACTTATTGTTGGAAAAAATACCAGAGCGGAAACCTTATCAACAGGGCGTTTTGAAATGTTTTGCATTCTTATTGAACTGCAAACAGGGACAGGATTTGTTAGATCAACGCGATGGCGTTCGAGTCCTATATGAAATTATCATTGATGAAAAGTTGTCGACGTATGAATTTGTAGCACAGGCACTTCAAAATGCCACTGCTGGCAGCACAGTGACATTATGGAGATGTAAGGAGTTTACAATGCTGCCACAGATTTTAGTACGTAGAGCTTATGACAAAAAGAACAGTCGCCAACAACAGTATTGTCTCAAGGTGGGTATAAATATTGTGCGCCAATTTTTTTAGAATGATAAAATTTTTGATTTTTGTAGACGCTAATAAATATATCAATGATTCCTTCGGTGAAGGCATATATTCAAAAGGTTTGTATGCCACAAGTACGACGAGTGGAATGTCGTACGCCTGAAGTAAAAGCGGAGAAAATACATCTTATACGCTGGCTTAAAACTAAGGCTTCAAGTCCGTGAATGTTTTAATAAATCATTAGATTTTGTAATGAAAAATTTATATCGAGTGATAAAAGGTATTAACTAACCAAAAAGAATGGTGCACTTACTTATGTAATTTAATTAGTTTGCTGAAGATTGTTGGTTTCATTTTTTGAAATGATGTTTATTATTCTGGTTTATGAAAATTGCTTGAAACCATCATATACATATCGTAAAGTATTATAATAAACACATATCGGGGTTCAATCAGGAATCGCATGTAAACATTCATCCAAAAATCTAGGCTAAACTATGAATATTACACATGCCATACATGCATTTTTAGGTTATGTCCGTAGGTAAAGTGTTCTGACTGGAATGGGTCACAAGTCAAGATGAAAGGAGATTGAAAAATTACCTATCAACATAAATGCTTCTAAATATATAATAATTTAACAATATAACAATTAATATTGTTTTTCCTTGTCAAACAAAACTTACCCGGGATTGATCTTGATCGGTGGGTCGTGGATGGTCGCTTTCTACTAAATAAAATGCCTGGTTTGGTATTTTTTCTGTATTTAGTTTAATCGTTCTTATTTCTTTTCAGCATTGAATGTTCTATACATTTTCTTTTTCTACTTTATTTTACGGCGACCGAGCCTAAATTTATTCGTACCCCTAAAAGAAAAGAGTTGAGTTTTGTGTGAACGTAGGTGAAGTGCGAAGTCAAAGAAATGGAGAAATACATTTTAAGAGGGTCACCAATTGAACTACAACTTCAAAGAGGTCATTTTACCGATTTGGAAAATGAAATCCATAAAACGGCTATGCCCGAGTGGATGGAATTGCGAAGTTCTGGCTGCACCTGCTCCAGAGAGATCCAATGAATTATAGGATGGATGAATATACAGAATGTTGCAGAGCAGAGTCGTCTATTGTTGAATGTGAGTGTTGGCAATGAACCGGAAGAGAATCAAGCAAAATCATCAATCGGGCTACGAACTGCTACCCCATTGTGCATCTTCGCCAGATTTAGCCGGCTGCAACTATTACCTGTTTCCAAAACCTGAAGAATTGGTTGGGAGGTAAGAGATTTGGGTCGAAAGAAGAGGTCATCAAAGAAACTATCATCTGTTTTGAGGGCCTTGAGGAAACCTATTATTTGGAAGGAATAAAAATATTGGAAAAACACTGGACTAAATGTATCGTGCTAAAATGAGACTGTGTTGAAAAATAAAATGCTTATTTGTCGAAAAAAATATCTTCGATTCAAAAAGTCACTGACTTATCGAACTGCACTCTCACATTGTTGAGGTCGGAATTCAATGTATCAAGCATAACCTGATGATTGGTAATGACGTTCGAAGAGTTTGGTCGAGAATGTTCATATGGGTATGAGAAACTTAACTCACTATCATCAGCAACCGAGTGAATTGGGTTTTGGGTAATTGATAAGAGATCATTTATAAAGATGGGGAAGAGTGGATGAGAGTACCGAACCTTGGGGAACGTCTGTATTAATTTGGTGGCAGGCAGATTTGGCCCCGTCAAGGACACCTTGGATTGGACGGTCAGAAAGATGATCTCTTATCCATAGGGTCAGAGCATTGTCTACTCCATAGGAATGTAATTTTGACAAAAGCCCTGGCTCCAAACTCTGTCATACGCTTTTCGAATAATCAATGCAACAACCTTGCTTTCACGGAGGTATTGGCTGGCATGTCTTCACTTTTCGGTAAAGTATGTCATCAAAGATTCTACGGCCCTGTTACTACGAAAATCATATTGGCGGTCATTGAGGAGGTTATTTGATTCCAGATATTTTGAAAGTTGACGGTTGATAAGTGATTCCATTACCTCCGAGAGAATATTAGTTAGTGCTGTTGGTCGATAAGAATTGAGGGACGAATTGTCGCCGTTTCTGGCAATTGGCTCAATGTTCGTTAACTTGTATCTACTTGGGAAACGGCCAGTAGAATAGACAAATAGAAGGGTTTCCGCAGTTGTTTAGCGAGTGAAGAGGTAGTAGTAGTTACAACAGGTCTCGCTCCCAGGTATCGCGTCTTCTTGTCCTGAAAAGGACGAGCGATCTCTTAAGACCGCTCCTGAGGGGACCTGATGTGGTCGCCGCCGTGCTTCATCAAACCTTGAGGGAAGAGCAACGACCTACTCGTTCGTGAGACGTCGCTTCGAGAATAGCGTCCCTGCACCGTGCAACCTTGCGCCTTCTATTGATGCCCGTAATCGTGGACGCTGTAAGGGTTTACATTGTGGGGTTGCCACCACTCTACTCACCGGTTCCTTTTCCTGGTTGGAAGTCGTCTCTGGTTCTCAAAAGCGGTCAACGTTTCTCAGCGAATGCATAAAGCCCAAGTCAATGGAAAATACCTTTTATTTTGTCATAATAGGTTAATTTTTTATTTAATTAGATATGGAAACAATTGATAATCCTGGGGACACCACCTCCAAGATCCTAGCTTTATCTTCTGAGCGTGGTTCTTCAGGACTTCCGCCGAGGACTAGGTACATGAATAGAATGCTTCCTCGAGATCGCGATAGATTTCCTTTTAAACGGCACCAAATCGAGATTTGTATCTTTGAAACGAATGTTTTTGATGGAAAATCTCGATTTTTGATACATTTCGTGTGATGCTCAATGTTTGTTGTAGATAATTCTGCTCTGAATTCTCATGAAACTATTTGCATATGAGAATTTGTACTTGAATTTGGGTTTTGTTTGTTTGTGGCAAATTTGAACATCTGGTTCGATTTGCCATGGGTTTGGTTTATTTAATTTACGAGGGAATTTACCAGATTGAAATGTATTTCTGGATTTTTAATTTAGATTACGCCGTGGGGCAAATGCAAAACGATAAACGAATATTTGATTCGTTTATTGCGAATTTTGATTTTAGTTAGGATTTTTGATTAAATTATGCCGTGGGGGCAAATGCTAAGCGATAAACGGATGTTTGATTCGTTTATTGCGAATTTTGGATTTAGTTTAGGTTTTTTAGGATTTCGATTACATTTAAGGTTTTGGTGTAGGGATTAGGATGTATGAATGGGGGGAAAAGGTGGTAGGGCTTTTTAGAGCACTACAGAACATCACTTCAATGGAATTAGGGGAATGTCACCCGGACCAGCCGATTTGTTTGCGTTTAACTCCTTGAGTGCGCAGACAACAGTATGCGTTCAGAAGAGAATCTGGCTCATGATGTGTTGCTTATGCTAAACTTGATGCGTAGAAAGTAGATTCGCTTTTTCTATTGCACTGGTAACTGGTCTCTCATCGACTATTAACGAAGGAATGGATGAGGAGACCGAGTTTTGAATGTTTTTTACGAAGGCCCAGAAGTTTCTACTACTTGTGGGAGAGTATAGTATTTTTGTCTGACTCTCTTGTCATGCACGAACTTTGCGGGTTGAACATGCACATTGCAGTCATTTCTAGCTCTTCTGAATCTTCTCCGGTTTTCCTCAGTATTGTTTGATTTATACAACCGGAAGCTTAACTCTTTAGCCTTAATGGCTTCTCTGCACCCGGAATCGATCCTCATATTTCTCTTAGATTTGATACTCTACCCTGTATGGAATAAAGGTTCGTATGCCAAGTAGAATCGTGTCTGTCAATGTGTCCGCTATAGAGTCAATATCGTTTTTGGTAAAAAATAACGACCAATTTAAGAAATTTGGGTCAAATGAAGAGGTCATTACAGAAACTAATTCTATTTTGAGGGCCTTGAGGAAACCTGTTATTTGGAAGGAATAAAATAATGGAAAAACGCTGGACTAGATGTATCGAGCTAAAAGGAGGCGCTGTTGAGAAATATGGTAAAATGCTAAAATGTCCCTGTCTTATCAAACTGCCGTCGTATAAGTAGGTAATACACTTTTCACTAATTATATTGAACTAGATTTTTGTGCAGTATTTGTCATTAACTCTTATAATCTGATATTATTTATGTCTTGTTTACGAATAAACAATGTTTTGGTGAATCTAGTACAAAGAGGAGGAATTGGTTGTGTAAAACTACATAGCAACTCCACCTTAAACAAAAACTACATCGTTATCCGACATTACTTTTTATTCGGAATGCTAATTTAAATAGGAATTATTGATAGATAATATAAATTCTTAAATATGAATTTGTGAGTTTAAATCAATATCTTGTATCTCTGAAATCTGCATTTCAATTATTTATTACAAGACAGTCCGTCATTATGAGCTTCAAAGAGGACGTCAATAGGTTATTGTGACTGTGTTTACTAGCTCTACTCATTAAACCGAGATAATGAGGGCTTACAGTCATATTATCTAACTATATAAAAGGTTTATGATCGCATTCAATTTAACTGTATACAGACTTTCAAATCAGCCAGCAGTGATTTATAGGTACATCATTTAAGTGGATGGGAAATTTTTCTGATGTATTGCTTTCCCCATTTCTTTAATGAGCATTGATTTTGTACAAGTCCTACAGCTTGGTGGCTTTGAGAAAGAGTATTAGATTGAGTACAGATAATCATCTCACTGACTTTGAATAATCATAATGTGCAGCACGGGTATCATAAATGGACATTTTTATCACTCACATTTGGCGTGCAAATATAAGTTTATGACTTTCGAGGTTTAAGCCTAAATCATTTGGATCGGATAGAAGTTGAAGTTAATTATTTAATCTTGAAGAAGAGTCAAATTATACGAAGATTTATAGATGTAGGGTTATGTAAGTAGCTTTGGTATTAATCTCATCGTATAACACTACTATTTCTTGAACATTTTTCTTTTCATTGGCAATTGATTTGTGTCGTTCATTGTTTTTTAAAGCTCTCTATTTTTAATTTCGTACCGCACTAATGGGACTTTTTAACGCCTGTTTTGGAAAACACATGGTCGTGTAAAGTTATTCTGGGCGTTCGTAATTTGGCGGATGAAGGATTCTTAATGCTTACTCTGAAAACAGCTTTTATAGCGTATTGTTTTCAAATGAATTTTTATGGCAAATTGGTACACATATTGGTGTCATATTGACGATATAAATCCGGAAAGGTGCGGATCATTGAACAAGTTCCCAGAGAAAAGTCCGTGTTAATATCTAAAGTAAATCGTAAGGCAAGATACATTTTGTTTATAACAGTGTTTATTTATTTTAAATCTAACGTCACTCACAAACAAAATATCGAAACAATTGTAATAAGTAAAAGTCTTTGTCTTACCTTTTTTGTCTGTTAAAGGGCGTGGTTGCATCATCTTTTTTTCGTGTTTCTAGTTCCTCAATTTTTAGACACCGGTACAATTATTCCAAACATCAAAATTCTTTACATTGATGGTCCTTGGAGCCTGATTTTGGTGTCAATTTGGGTATTTATCGGCAAATTTTATCACATCATGACGAAAGTTGTCTAATTACAACATTTGTTCGCACAGCAAGATGATCTTTTCGAGTTTATATCGAATATAGTCTTAAGAACTTAAGAACAGCAACGCAATCACAAATCAATGTATTCTGTCTCGATTAATTGCTCTGACCGAAAACTGCAACAACTTCAAACAAAATCACATCACATTGAGGTTAATTAAAGCTTCACGTAAAGCGGAGGCCAAATCGGAATATGAAGAAACACTTTACTTCAAGGAAAAACTGTACTCCCATTGCGAAGGAAAATATCTCAATGCTATGGAACTATTATTATTATTATTATTATTTATTGGCCTGTAGGAACCCGAAAGTTCATGACCTCACCGACTCGGCTCCGCCATTGTTCCCTGTCCTGTGCGCGCTCCTTCCACGTTCGACCATCCGATCCGATCTCCTCGAGGTCCAATCTAACATTGTTCTCCCATCTCCGTCGCGGCCGTCCTGTCAGTCTCTTTCCCGTTAGTTTACCGTCAAGAATTCTATGCACGGTCCTATCATCGCCCATTCGCGCTACGTGTCCGGCCCATCTTAATCTTCGCTGCTTGATTAATCTCACTATTGTAGGTTTGCCGTATAGCTCTTCCAATTCGAACGCTATGGAACAGATGACCATTTTGTCTGAAGAAATTCAGTCAAAAACTATAGATAATGGATTATCTTTAGCCCATACATCTGTAATTAGACAGCTACCACCACCCTTGACTACTAATGTTAAGGTTGTATATCTCTTCGTGGAAAGTTAAATACAAAGGATGTTGTTCTTTTGTTTTTTCTTTATCTTTTTATTGGTTTCATATCAAAAGGCACGCTGTTTTGTGGAAGGGCTGCAAACATTTGCTTGGCCACAACTCTACTATTTTATTCAAAGTAAAAGGCCCGAAGTTCCATTGCAAGGCTGCGACCTTTTTTTTGATTGATTAATTTTAACTTAATTCTCGAGCAAAGGCCTGCTGTTCCATTTCAAGGCTTTTGCTTGGTTATTTAACTCTTAACATAATTTATTCGGAGTAAAAAGCTCGCTGTAATTATGCTGATCGGATAACTCTAATCCTAATTTCTTTGCAACCAGTTCTTTTATACCCAAATTATTGGGGAAGAATCGCAAAAGATGCAACTAATTCTTCTTACCCCAAGTGCAAGTCATTTACCCTGCCCCAGTTCCCCTCGGTCGACTTTGATCCTCCTGGAGTGCATTCGCTTGACACGAGTCATTCCTTTTGCTAAAATCGACATTTCCATTTCATCGATCTGTGGCGGTCCGCCAAACCCCACGGCCCACTTACCCATAACTTCGAGCCAACCTTATAAGTTCACTAATGCAATCGCATTGGCACCTTAAATCCTTTACGCATCTAGGTTATTTAAGGTATAACCTAAAAGTCCCTGTAAAGAATTCTTACCTTTCATGCATCTCCTCGCCTACAAATTTCCTATAAGAATTCTTTCCTAACTTATCATGAATCCCAGAACAAATTCGACGCCTTCGGTGCCGGGCAAATCCCAATCTCACCAAGTGCATTTCCCCCTAGACGAATTCCTGAGAACAAAATGATTTGGTTTACATGCAATGTAACCACCATAACAGGGACAAAAACAAATATACGCATCTTGCGTCTTAAGGCATCAATTAAATCCTACAGCATAGGCAAATGCAAATAGGAATTGAGTACCTACCCTCACCAGCGATGCCATAAACACCATTTTCCGGTAATCAAGCTAAAACCAATTAGCGCATTTCCACATTGCATTGCCACCTATTTATTAAACTATCAGGGTAGTGGAGCACGAATTTGAAGTAGTGCAATCCTTTAACTACCTTGGGTCAATAGTATCAGCCGATAACAATATGCAAGAAGAAATACGCGAACGGCTGATCAAATCTAACAAAGCCTACTATGGTCTATCAAGGCTCTTTAAATCCCGAAATTTATCCAGAACATCCAAGCTACTGTGGGGGTTTAGGAAGTATGTTGCGCCAAGACACGGGCACCTGATCCACTTCCTTCCCACTTTTCTATTTTCCGCGTTCACAAAAACGTCCGTGTCACCGCGTTCCTTGGTGCGGGATAAAATCGACTGCTCCTAGGGTCGTAGGAAGGCGTGTCTCTACCAATACCGCCTTCCCTCGTCTGTCCACCTCCCGCTGACAATGTTAATGCGAGTGGGAGCAATGAGCGCGAATACGTCGTCCGCGAACAATGGGCTACGGCGATACACCATCGACGAAGGGAGGAAGGAATAAAACATTCCGGCTAACTGCACGTAGGTTTACTTTTATTTGTCCTTTTGGTTGTTTAACTCCTTTTATTCGCGAAAGGTTGCACACAAAATCGTTCTACAAGGTGGATTGGTTCACTGTTCAATGGTTATGGATCCCAGATGAACGTACATTAAATTGTCCTGCACCGAGATTTGACTTTCACTCGCGACTTTACTCGACCTCATTGAAAGATTAGAATTGACCCGAACCTCGACTTAGGTTGTGATTCTCACACTTAGGGGCACTCCTGTGGTTAAAATTGGCTAGTGTTTGTACGCTTCGAATAATGGTTTTCGACTTCGTTCTGGGCGCCACGGCGGATAAATTGCGACTCACTCATGGTATTGAAAATCCATTGCGCTGTGGTAGTGGCGTCGTAAACTCATTGCCACTTCCTGAGAATTTAGTGGAAGAGTTGCTATGCCTATGCATATGAGTTTAGTTACAGCGAATCCTTGCCGTATAAGCTAAGTTGGATTCGTTGGTTGTGTATACCAGGAAATTGAAATTGCTTCGATGCAAGTGAGGAATATCGTTTAGATAGAATGTTAACTGAAGTCATTTCGGGGAAATGTATGCCGCTTGGTTGGCTGTTAATGTTCCGTTGAGGATTTGGATATGCGCTTTGTTAAGGCATATGTACTTCGGGGAAATGTGTGCGGCTTGGTATACTTGCTAATGTTCCGTTGAGGATTTGGATATGCATTTTTTATGGCATACGGATTTCGGGGAAATGTGGATTGCTTGGTTGCGTTGAGGAAATATGGATAATTAACCGAAGCAATTTTGGGGAAATGAATGCCGGGATGATTAGAATATATTCGGTTGAATTATATTCTGTTGGAGGTTTGGAGGTTTTTATTGCGGATTGGTGAGATGTATGCTGTTACGGATCGGGTTTTTGCATGTTTGCAGGTTAGGGTTGTGGGTTGGTTCTCCGTGTGACGTAGAGGACCCCCACACTACTACTGTACAAGACCATGGTCTTACCAGTACTCATGTATGGATCCGAGACCTGGGTGCTTAATAAAAGGCACTCTGAACTCTTAGGCGCGTTTGAGAGAAAGGTGTTAAGGAGAATTGTTGGCCCCGTATGTGAGGGAGGACGCTGCAACCGATTCCGGAGACGCTACAACCATGAGTTGTACGCAATCTACCTTGAAGCTAATATTGTAAGAGAAATCAAGCTCGGTAGACTCCGGTGGGCGGGACACCTAGCTCGAATGAGCGAAGAGGAGCCTGCCCGGAAAGTCCTTTGTAGCAGGATGTATGGAAGGAGACAGCGCGGCAGACCTTGTCTGCGATGGAGGGATGGCGTAGACCAGGACGCCCAGAGCCTAGGAGTGCGAAACTGGGTGACATCGGCTCGAATTCGGGACCGGTGGAGAGATTTGTTAAATAAGGCCAAGACCGAATCCCGGTTGTAGTGCCGATGATGATGATGATTGCCACCTATTTATTTAGACGCAATGCATATCTTAGACAAAGACCTAAGCGCTCCCTTTGTCCTCTCATATTTCGGGATCTGCTTCTCATCAGCAGCGGCATGAGCAAACAAAAACCATTAGCATCCAAGGAGATTCGGTTTGTTTGCTTTACTGAACTCACATCTCATGGATACACCCTATGCTCTTTTCGTCCTTTCAGGTTCGTTCTCATGGTTGGTCCCATGAAAGAACCCATGTCTTCACGGTCCCTTTGTCCTTACCGCCCATCTACTTCATTTATCCATCGCCTTCGCGCGTGTGTTGAATATGATCCTCACGATCACCCATGCACACATAGTACCATGATCTCCATTACGAGATCTGGTTTTCTGTTAAGGAAAGAGAGACTTTACGTATTCAACGCATTCTACGTGAACTGGACTGTAGGAAGGCAGCCGGCCCGGCCGGAATACCAGCAATAGTCCTTAAGAACTGTGCTCCAGAACTATCGACGGTTCTTGGCAGGCTCTTTCGCTTATCTTATCCACGGGGGACCTTTCCTACCTGCCGGCAAATCGTTGAGTTCAGCCAATCCCAAAAACGAAAAAAAAATTTCTTCCACAGAATTACCGGCCAATAGCATTACCGTCTATTTTATCTAAGGTGATGGAAAAAGTCATCAATACTGAGATAATTAAGTATTTGGAGTGCAACGGACTTCTGAATGATCGTCAATACGGATTCCAAGGCAGGCGGTCCACGGGAGACCTTTTGCCCAGTATAACCGATATATGGACATCTGCGATTGAACGGCATGGTGAGTCAAGTGCGGTCGCATTGGATATCTCCAAGGCCTTTGACCGCGTCTGGTATGGAGCATTGCTGAGCAAACTTCGTTCATATGGACTTTCCCAGCAGCTTTGCGACTGGACGAAGAGCTTCTTCGAAAATCGATCGATCCGGGTTGTTGTGGACGGCGAGTGTTCGGGTTTGTGTCCTGTTAATTCGGGGGTGCCTCAAGCTTCTATTTTGGCTTCAAGCTTATTTTTGCTTCACATAAATGATTTGTTGAAGTCGACGGATAACAGGGTGTGCTGTTTTCCGGGTGATAGTACGCTTGTTTCCTCCTTTTCGAGTGTTCGGCCGATTGGTTTTTGACTCTCTGAACCGGGATCTGGATAAGGTCCTGCAGTGAGGAAAGGCAAATCTCGTCGACTTCAATGCTTTGAAGACACAATATACAACACTCACAAAGAAAAGTGGATCATCGGTTCCGCTGTTATATAATTGACATTAGTTAATTATCACCCCCCCATAAAACGTACCTGAAATTCTTACCAGTCCGTATCCTTTCCCTAAACCAAGTATCACATTACAGGTACAATAGCATAATCCCACCAAGCAATAGGCTTATGGAATCTTTACGATAGGCCCGAAATATTATCTACCAAGAAACAATAACACTACCCCCAAAAAGTTTGCTTTGTCGATTTACCGTTAGAAAACGACATAAGGATAGTTGCGATTCCTTATAGCCATTGCAGAGGGGTCGCCAAAACAGTAAATTTGAAACGAAGGAAACCAAAAAAAAAAAAACAAGGACAATGAAATGGTGAGAACCAAAATAAGGGTCGACTCCATGTGGACGAAACAGGTAGTGGGTTTTCACGTCAGGGGGTAAAAAGAAAAAAAACCCCGAATGACGAATGTCCACGGGGAGAGTCGATTTGAATAAGAGTTGAAAATTGTCCGGCAGTGGATTAACTAATGTCAATTATATAACAGACGTGTAGCCGACCTCTGACTGTTTTACAGATCTTATCACGGGTACTGTTCTTCGGAGATTCGTGGTATTGTTCCACGCAATTCGATTTATATGCGCTCCACAAGACAATCCGACAGATCGCACCAGTTTGCGGTTCATCTCCCGATGGCGCGAACATCCCTGCATCAGAACTTGTTCCGTTACAGAGCGGGGAAGCTGTGGAACTCCCTTCCCACGCGAGTGTTCCCGGGGCGTTACAACCTGCAACTTTTCAAGAGGAACTGTAACCGTTTTTTGGTGGTATCTTGGAACGCAGTGTCGGTGCTATAGGTTCGCTTCTCCTGAGAGAAGTATACTCCCTTCCCACGTGAGTGTTCCCGGCGCTATAGGTTCGCCTCTCCCGAGAGAAATGTAATTAAAAAAAGAAAGAAAGGGGAATCGTTTGTAATTTAGTACAGCAAACGTTTTAAGCCATTGCGCCTTGCGAAGACCAATTGAGTTAAAATGATAATTGAGCCATATCGACGGCTCGTGTTGGAAAATCGGAGTCAATGCAGGTCATATGTTCTGGATCAAATGCATCGTTTGCTTTGCTACTCCCGATTCTGGAGTATATAAAGAGTGGTTGCAAATGGTCTAATGGTCAATAACAAAGAGTAACAGGCTGCAGCCCTGCAACGGTACAGTGGGCTTGTTACTCTAAATAAAGTTACTAAGTGTAAAATAAGTAATAAGTAATATAATATGTAAGATTAACAAGTCAGTCGTGAAAATAAACCTATAGAATCTTAACATAATTCTACTCACTTGGACTCTCCAGCGGGACCCGGAACGGAAAGGGCGGACCGCATTCAACCAGTAAGGTAAGGTTTTAATTCAGATAACCTCACCATTTGGTGCGGACGGCATACATACTGCCGGTGCCAAAATAACAATTAATGTTAATGGCATGATACGTAGCTTGATGCTTCGAGCTAGGTGCTTATGGAGAAAATTAAACCTGAGTGAGTGCGATATTGTTAAAGTTTAAATTGATAACCGAGGCGCACAGTGTTTGGCCACTAATCCAATCTTTCTTGCGCGTCCTAAACACATTGCTGTGGTGGAAAATGGTTGCTGGAACACGTGAAACAAACCATGGGTACGGAATAGCCGTCGACGCGTCTCGGCGGATTAGTATTCAGCCGGTAAACGAGGTGCGATGATTACCGTGCGTATCGAGAGGACGTGTTAGGAAAACTACTTACACCAGCAGCAAACCGTACGCTGTTGTAAATGTGTACTTTATGTAATTGTGTTTACAACGGTGATTTCTGTATTTGAAAATGTCTTTTTTTGTATACAAATTGTCAAATAAAATAATTATGTAGGGTTCGTTGGATTAATTATTTTTAATAAATAAGAGCCGTTAAATTGATTTTGAATTACTGTAACACTTTATTAGACCGTTAATAACAACCGTTACTTTTAACGTACACTTAACGATTTCTTAACTTATCGCTTCCGTACTTATCGCGTCTTTTACTTCTTCACTGCTTACTTCTCACTTTTTACTTGTCTCCATGATCTGTGCGCGACATATTTATACCGTTCTCTCATTCTGATTCGGCGTTTCGTTTCCGCCCGTTCCATAGCTTTGAATGTTCTACTGTTCCTAATCTCCAGCTTTCCAGTACTATATAGAATATTCTAGTACTTTGTTTCGGACTTTCTCGAATATTCTAGTACTGATTGTCATATGCGTCACAATATTTTAGAAATTTCCTTTGATAAAGGGGAAAATGTTAGACAGGCGGTTGAAAATGTAAAAGGTTTTTATGGTCCCAATACTGTAAGTCAAATACGAGATTCTGTATTTTCAATTTTAAGGATCCATTTCGAACAAATAAGGTTGATGTATAACATGTGGTTAATATCATGGAAACGATCGAAGTGGACTGGCACATTAGTTCCTATAACATCGCCCACTAATCAAAGATCGACCACAAAACGATTTTAAATTGTGGGCATACAGCTGGATTCAAATTTAGGCTCAGGGTTTTCTATTTTTGAAGCATTGGCCAAACGGAATGAAATCAACCTATTTTATAAAAGGATAGTAATTCGAAATAAGAAGTGAGTCACATGCGGCAATATCGTGCGAAAACGATCGTGATTGAAGCGTGATAAAGTCAGTCCAACGGCGGCCGAACTAGGACTAATGACTAGTAAGGTATTGCTGTGTTCACTATGACCTGCTTCCGTATGGCGGAACACCAACTTTACGGACATTTATTGTTAAGAGAGAGATTGTTTAAAGTTAGTAATTGGCGAGAAACCGCCAGAATTGGGCAACAGGAGTTGGGGCGGAGTTAGGCTACACCCATATATAATAACAGGAATACTGAAGGTTTGGGTGGGAAGTTGTGATGCATCACCTTTATAGCCAATACTTAGCACTATGTCGTACTATCTTTCTTATCATTGCAAAACCTTTCCAATGATAGGAAATTGGTAACAAGAGAAGATTGTCAAAATTGCCTGGTAATGTTTTTCGCCAAAAAAATCTGGGCTTTTATGCGAGCTAAGTCGTATCTTATCTCTATTGTGCCACTTAAAATATGTATGGACGTTTAAGGCTACCAAAAAAATCGCCTTTGTGTGCGTGGATTATAAAGAAAAATTGACACCTTTAGCTTCATTATTGGTTTTTGGATCACATTGAACAATGATGATATTGCTCGAAGATATTGATTGAATGGCTTCATTTGTATTCAAATGCATTCAAGTAATGGTAGAATGATTTCAAAGAATCTTATCGCGAGGGATCTGCGACATAACTACGAACATGTGAGGTATTTTTTTATTGTAATTCAGCCACAAAGTGCAAAGCGCATACTTTCCCTTTGACATGATAGCGAAGCGATTGGGAAATAAAGGAAAAAACACTGAGTCACGAAACGCGGAAGCAATACTATGGAATAACTTCATACGCGAGGGCAATTACGAGTATGCTGATGCAAGGTAAATGATGAAGAATAATTGCACAATTCATTGAAGAAACAAAAACCAGAAGTCGACTGATGGAAGTGGGGACAGCATAAATTACGTACTCGAACTTACTCCGTCCCTTTTAAAGATGTTTGCTATTAAGTATTGCACATATTATATTCGATGTGTATATATGGGTACTCGTAGTATTTATATGTCCACTGCTATCAACAATTTTCAACTAAATAGAATCGCTTATTGCGAAGTTTCCAGCAGAGGTTTGGGATCACAACAACTGATCGCGAATAATTTGAAAGGGTCTAGTAAATTGACGAAGTATAAATGTAAAACGTCTTGTGACTATTATTTTGTGGAGGCATCCTGGCTGATAAGACAGCAGTTTTCCTGTCGCTGAAAATGCTATATCGAATCATTATTAAAGTATTTTAAGTCGGTTGTCCTTTATCCGGCTAGTTCAAAGGCCTTTTTTTTTTGTTTTATCTCCACATTTATTTAACAATTCAATTACAAATTTTACTTAAGACTAAATGTTAACTTCTATTTTACAAATATCATTCTTACATTAGCTTACTGGCTCTTCGCAAGCACTCTAATTACATTTATACTTTATCATCATACATCATCATTTTTCTTATGGCTTTCGGCGTACAATAACTAATGTTTATATAACATGTTGTCTTTTTAAAATTAATTCTATTCTTTCTATATATATATATATATATATATATATATATATATATATATATATATATATATATATATATATATATATATATATATATATATATATATAATATATATATATATATAGGCTCCTCGATAGTATAGTGGTTAGTATACCCGCCTGTCACCCGGGAGACCGGGGTTCGATTCCCCGTCGGGGAGCCTCTGGCGCAAGACCAATGACCTTGCCCAGAAAAAATAAATCATTATGGAAAATTTAACAAGCCTTAGGACTTGCTAAATAAGGCCAAGACCGGACCCGGTTGTAGTGCCGATGATGATGATGATGATGATATATATATATATATAATATATATATATATAATATATATGTATAATATATATATATAATATATATATGATTTTTTAAATTTTTTTGAATTTTTTTTTATTTTTATTTTATTTTTTTTAATTACATATATAGGGAGTAGACAAGCAAAAATAAAAAAAAAAACGACACAAAACGTACAAACATAATCAAGCAATACAAATAAAAATAAAAAAATGAAAAATTAAAATGAAAATAAAAAAAAAATTATTTGGAATAGGGGGAAGACAAGGGGTGTGCCTGAGAGCATACTATGTTTTGGGGACGAATAGTTCTTTCTTCATCACTGATCCACCACCAGTTGGGATGGGATCGACCTTTTATTGACTTATCTCTTTCACCAATCAACAGGCTAAAACGCAGGCGATGGAATATTAGAGGTATCGTTATCACGAAGAATTCATTTATCCCTGGCACCACGGAAAGCGTGGTAAATAATAGGGACGCCATGTTTGTCTTGGGTAAGCCCTTTTTTATTCTAGAAAGGGAACGCTTCTGGGGGAATGAACCCATTCCGGAGAGTACTCTCCAGATACATATCATTGGGATAGAATGCTGCCGATATGAGATCATTTTCACTGCACATTGCCCTAGTTGTGTGACCACGGATAATCTTGATAATGAAGTTATCTATTCTGTTTAGTCCTGATTTGTCATAGAGAATTTTGTTGGGATAGTATTTCTTGTATTGCGACTCTGGTGATCTGTACAATCCGAGGCAGGAATGCAAACACTGTCTCTCGAACACCCGAAACTTCTCCATGTAGAATGGTGATATGTTACAGCATACCGGGCAGCCATACTGTAATTGGTCCGACGAATGCTGAGTATGAAATTATTTTCACCTTGAGGTCCAGAAGTATATAAAAACAATCCCACGAAAAACCCGGTAGGCGTAGGTGTGATGAGCCGACACTACCATAAGGGAACAAATCATCAAGAAAACACCGACTCGGCAAAAAGAAGACGTAGGGAAAAAGGAAAAAGCGGGATATACGCGTCGGCACGTGGAATGTTCGAACGTTATATAAACCAAGCGCGATACAGACGGTTGTGGAAAACGCGAAACAGTATACAATGGACAACGCCGCGAGTCAGGAAGTCCGACTCCCATATCAAGTAATCGCAACCAACGGGTTTGCACTGGCATGTGGAGGTACCGATACACATAACCTCGGAACTGGCTTCATCATAAGCAAAAAGATTACACCCCATGTAAAAGATGTGCAATTTATTAATGACCGAATGTCGGTGCTAAAAATACAGGGACCATGATACAATTACGTATTTATAAACGACCCAACAGAATCTACGGACGAAGAGACGAAGGACAGGTTTTACGAGACCCTAGAGGAAGTATTTGATGGAATCTCATCATCATCATTATCATCATCATCATCATCGCTATTACAACGGGGATCCGGTCTTGGCCTTATTTAGTAAATCTCGAGGCTTGTTAAATTTTCCATAATATTTTATTTTTACGGGCCATCATGGGATCTCATCAGTCGATGTTAAAATCCTCCTCGGCGACCTCAGTGCAAAAATGAAAAAAGAAAGATGTCTTCCAACCAACTATAGGTAAAGAAAGCCTACACGATGTTTCAAATGATAATGGAATTCCAATTATCACGTTCGCAGCGTCAAAAGATCTGGTAGCCAAAAGCACGATGTTGGAGCACAAGCAAATCCATAAAGCCGTATGGATATCACCCGACGGCGTTACGCGTAACCAAAGAGACCACTTCCTCATAGACAAAAGACACCACTCGAATATCCTTGACGTAAAATCATACAAAAGAGCAGATTGCGACTTCGATCACCTTCTAGTGTTGGGCACAATCAGGAGTCGGCTCGCAGCAAACCCACATAGGCAGTCACGGGAGACGAGCAAAAATTTCGACATTGATAAACTAAAAGATCTACGCAAAAGGGCTGAATATCACGAGGAACTAACGAATAGATTTAGTATCCTAGAGAATGGGAGTAGCGAGGACAAGGAAACCAATAATCCGGGGACCAAATGGGCATCGATAAGAGACACAATCAAACAACCAGCCCAAAAGGTATTATGATTTAAGAAAACAGTTAAGTCCAAACCTTGGTTTGAGGATGAGTGCAGGGGAAAGATCGAATAACGTAAACGCCTAAGAGTGATCCACTTAGAAGGATATGATGAAGTCAACGCAGAAAGATACGCGACAATTCGGAAAGAGACAACGAGACTTTTCAAACCCAAAAAAACGCGGATGGGAGAAGATTCGGATCGAAAAAATCCTAGAAAATGTCAGAGCAAAAAACAGCAGAGGTATGTATGCCGCCATAAACTCAATTAGAAATGGCTTCCGAGGGAGAGCTAAAATAATTCGAGACGCAAAAGGATGTCTGGTCACAGAACAAACAATATCTTGACAAGATGGAAGCAGTACTTTGAAAACCTGCTCAGTGTACGCACCCATCAACCACAGATAAACGCACCAGGCGTACAGACAGCCGAGCCTCAGATCCCAGAGCCCTCTTTCGACGAAGTTGTAGACGCAATATATCGATTGAAAAACAACAAAGCCGCCGGAGTCGACCGCATACCGCAGAGCTTGTGAAGCATGGAGGAGAGGCAACCACTCGAATGATCCACCAGCTCATCAAAACAATATGGGATGAGGAAGTCACTCCGGAAGAATGGAAAACCTCAATAGTCGTCCCCATTTTCAAAGAGGCGACAGATCTGACTGCGAAAATCACAGAGGAATATCATTGCTCCCAACCACATACAAAATATTATCAAATGTCATACTGGCGAGAATCACACCGTACGTAAAAGAAATACTGGGAGACTACCAATGCGAACCAAATGGTCACAATAAGGCAACTGCTGGAAAAGAAGTGGGAATACGGAGAGACGGTTCACCAACTGTTCGTTGACTTCAAAAAAGCCTACGACTCAGTCGCAAGACAAAGACTCTACGATATTGTAGTCGAGCTGGGAATCCTGAAAAAATATGCCGCCCTCATTCAAATTTGCACGAACGGAAACAAAGGGCGAGTTAGAATAGAAAACCATCTCTCAGAACCATTTGAAATCCGGGACGAACTAAAACAGGGCGATGGCCTCTCAGCATGTCTCTTTAACCATGTCCTCAAGTATGTTATCAGAAAGGTACAAGACGACAACATGACCGGATCATCCCTGAACGGGGTCACACAAGTACTCGCATATGCGGACGACATCACCGTTCTGGGCGATAATCTAGAAACTGTAAGTAAAAACTGTGAAATCATCATGCAAGCAGCAGAAGAGGTGGGCTTAGAAATAAATGAAGACAAAACGAAATACATTATAACGGCGAGAGCAGGTGGAACTCAGGGAACACATATAAATGTCAGAGGCAAGATATTTGAAAAAGTTAAAGAATTTAAATATCTGGGAACAATATTGACGGCCAGTATTGTCGAAGGAAATTAAGAAAAGACTACACTCCGGCAACGCTAGTTGGCATGCTGTCAGTAAACCGCTGAAATCCAAACTGCTATCACGTAATATAAAGCTCCGTATCTATAGATCCATAATCATGCCGATTGTTCTATACGGATGCGAAACATGGGCTTTCACAAAACGGGAAGAAAACAAATTCCGCCTATACGAGAATAAAGTTTTAAGGGGTATCTTTGGCGGTATATATGACGAGGAGGCAGGACAATGGAGGAAACTCCACAACCACGAACTGGAAGAGCTATACCGCAAACCTACAATAGTGAGAGTAATCAAGTAGCGAAGATTAAGATGGGCCGGACACGTGGCGCGAATGGGCAACGATAGGACCGTCCATCGAATTCATGACGGTAAACCAACGGAAAAGAGACCTACAGGACGGCCGCGACGGAGATGGGAGGACACTGTAAGGTTGGACCTAGAGCGGATCTGAACGGAAGGTCGAACGTGGAAGGACAGCGCACAGAACAGCGAACAATGGCGGAGTCGAGTTGGTGAGGTCATGAACCTCCGGGTTCCTACAGGCCAATAAACAGAATAGAATAGAATTGGGGTCCAGAAGACTACTACGGAAGAGACTTCGCGTCATTGCATATGCGGTTTTAGCTGATGTATCTAAGTAAAGATACTGATCAAGCCAGATACCAAGGTATCTGACTACAGTTTTTACTTGCAGGGGAAGATTATTACTTCCTGCAATGGAAACTTTTCTCCAATTCCGTTTTGTATCCCTTGATGCACTAGGCAGCGGCGTTCTTAAAGGATAGTCTCTGTTTTTTGGAAATGTATTTTTAATTTCCAGTCGTCGCAAAAACGTTTGATTTTGTTGAAATCATTTTGCAGAAGTCTGTTGATGGCATCAATCTTTTCTCCGGATCTATACACCACAATATCGTCGGCATACGCAATTGCATGGTTAAGAGAACCCAGTAGATCACTAGTGTAAATGTTAAATAAAATGGGAGATTTCACGGCTCCCTGTTGTAGGCCGTTTTTGATGTGGAAAGTCTTGTAAGAGATTATATCTCCACATTTTACCACAAATTGCTTACCCATTATCATATCGTAGATAATGTATAATAAATATTCGGGCATACCTAGATTTGATAAGTTATATACGAGCCCGTCTAACCATACGGCGTCGAAAGCCTTTTCAAAGTCAACCAAACACGCCCCTGTGCATTGTCTCTTCGCCTTGTTCCACTGTATGTCGGAAACAAGTTTTGTCGCAGCATGAACTGTGTCATGTTGCGATCGGAAAGCAAACTGGTTGTTCGGAATAATACCATTTCCCAATGCTTTATTTATAATTTTCTCGAATATCTTGCTGATGTTCGGAAGCAAACTAATCGAGAGGAGATTGGCTGGATTACGCCTCTCTTTGCCCTTTTTGGGGATGGGATGGACTACTGCAGATTTCCATTGGGTTGGATAATATGCATTATTTAGAGTGTTATTGAACAAAATAGTGTAAACTTTCACTACTTCAAGAGGTAAATGCTTTAGAACAATGTTTGGAATATTATCTATTCCAGAAGATTTCTTGTACTTAATGGATCTAAGAATATCCGTCAGTTCATCCTTGTGTACAAATATGCTAGTGTTTAGATTTCTAAGTGGGGAATCCGCTCTTATTACTTACTTTCACTACAGATAGAGAAACTTCGACTTAAGAGACGCCAATTATTAAGTTCATTGCGTAGCGAAATATGTTTTTGAGAGACCTATTTTCTAGGTCAAGATTAGAATGAGCCGATTCGTTCAGTATATACATCGCTTCGAAACAAGCACCAATTGAGTTCCCCTTTTTTTGCGGATCCTCGACTATTATGAACTCTTCGTTAGAATTGATGTGTTCCAGGACAAGTCCTGCGTTCAGCAGAGTTTGACAATTCTCGGGAGTCGGCGGAACTCGCAGACATGGGATGTCACTATAATTTTTATTTATTTGAGGGAACATATTCGGTCCACTAGCTTTAATGGCTTGAATTTGGTATATAATTAAAGTTCAATTAATTATCCCTCCCCTTTTGAATTATTAACATCTCGTGTCTTCACGCACATACCTTTCCCTTCCCCCCAAATCACGAATGTCCCTTTCCCTTTACAATAGAATATAATTTAAATAAAAGTAAACCCCAATTTAAAACCCCACTCACATTACAATAGTCAATTGCCTTCTATTAGCCATAGTCGCCTCCTATTAGCCATTTCGACTGCTTCCTCGTAATAACTATCGTGGAAGTGGCACGAAAAAGGATATGTGGCGAAAGACACGAGATTGTAGTCCTTCTTGTTAATCGAATAGCGAACGCGAGTGGTTGTGCGGTGCGCTACTCAATATTCTAACGAGTTGTTTTTCGTGAAAAAAATTTGAGTCGTGTGCGTGTGCGTGTGCGGTTCGCTATGGAAATAGTTGTGAACGAATTACAGATTAAAAAGTATTGAAAGATTTTAAATATCAAACGAAAAGTTTGTGAACGAATTACAGATTAAAAAGTATTGAAAGATTTTAAATATCAAACGAAAAGTGTGAAGAAAGAAAAATCATAAATAAAATAAATCGAAAAGCAGACGCTCGTGTGGTGTTTCCATTAACTAAGAAAAGCAGAAGCAGCAGAACAATCAAGACACACAGAGGTAAGTTTTGTGTGAGAAATATAAATGGTGGAAATATTAATTGTTGAAGTAACTGAAATCAACAAATTCTCTTGTTCCAGTCTTCATTAATTACTGATCTATAGTTGTCAGGGATCAGCATTTGAAGATTTTTAATTAGTGACTTAATTGTTTTTATTTCCTGGCTATTTGGATCGCTGAACTGTCTGTAGAGCAGTTTTAACTTAGAGAACAGAATACTCTCTTGCCTATACAGTCGATCGTTGAGTTTCTGTATCGGTTTGTATGGCTCTCCATGTGAGACACTGTTGGGATAGTACGATTCATTATATTAGTAACAATGTTGTTCATCGTCGAAAGATAGTGATCAATTTCGTCATTATGAAGATTTATGTCAGTTGTTGGATCTATGCCATTGGAACGTAATTCTTTTTTTATTATCCGATATTCGATAGGGTTTGGTTGTCACCAGTCGAACAACGCATTGCCTCTTGTGTTTGTGATAAGGTTACCCCAAGTACTGTGCTTGGAATTGAGATCACCTGTCATAAAGAAATAATAATTTTCCGAGTCAAACTTGAAACTTCGAAAAAAGGGTATCAATTTCATTGATAAACTGTATACACTGTGGAGCCTCAGGAGCATAAGCAGGGACCACATATAATTGCCTTTGACTTTTCAAAGGATTTTCTATAACGCAGGCTTCTAGCACCTGGAACTTGTGTACATCTCTGCTGTAAACGACTTTGTGTTGTAGACCATTTTTAACTAAGACAGCGTCCCCGCCCCCGTGAGTGTAATTTCGACGATCTCTTCTAATTACTTTATTATTTGGTTAGCCCAATTTGTGCCTTTGGTTTAGCTTAGTTTCGTTACCCAAAAGCGCATCTGGACGTTTACCTTCCAGCAGATTGCTCAGATTATCCCTCCTTTCCATCCGGATTAGTGAATTAACTTTCACAGCAATAATTTTAGGGTTAATTCAGCCGCAGTGAAAATTATGATTAGAGTGCGGGTTCATCTGGAAACAGGGTCGAATATATAATGTCAGTTCGAGCCACTTGTTCTGGCAGTTTTTTTCCCGATCATTTCCAATTTTTTAACAAACGCAGCAAAATGTCCTTGTAAGGACCGTAATGTTGCTGTTATATCAGTTTGTGCCTCTGGAGCAGGCGTTATAATGATATTGCGTGATTGTTCTAAGATTGATGCATTTTTTACTCCACCTGCCATTTGGGCGTATGACACACTTGGTCCCACGAAGTTGTTGTAAGAGCGAGTTTTCATCCTTTTCTCTTCTTCAACTTGCTTCTTTCTGGTTTTCAACTTTGATTTATTTGTTCGTACTTAGGGCAATCTCTAAAGTTAGCAGGATGAGCTGAGTTGTTACAGAGGACACAGGATACTTTATTTCTATCCGGGAGTTGTTCTTTGCCCAATGGGCATTCCCCAATGATATGTTTATTTAGGTATTTGACGCATCTGAAATGCATATTGCAATTCGCTGCCACATGCCCGAAGGGTTGACTGCGTATACACTGCAATACGCGGTCGGACTTCTTTATTCTCTTCCAACTTATTGTTTGGTGATTAATGTATTTAATATATTTAAGTCCATCAATTTTACTATTGGGGCTTAGCGAGGCAATGAAGAAAGGCAACTTACGGTTGCGATTTCTAGAATTTGCTGTAGAAAATGGTTTCACACTTGTAAATTTCAAGGTATCGCTTTCGAAGCTTTTTAGTTCTTCGAGCACCTCTTCGGAAGTAAAGGAAGGATCAACTCCTTTGAGGAGCGTGCAGACAGTTTTCTCCGATTTAGGAGTGTACGTGTAGTACTCGCTTTTCGATTTCCCCAATGCCGATTTAATTTTGTTATATCCTTCTAAATCATCACATGTTAAACCTATCTTAAGATGGTTTAGACGTTTTGTTTTAAAAGATTTGCATGTCAACTCACCCAATTTTATGGGATCTCTTGTCTCAATGTAACTAATATAGATAGGAGGTACTTTCTCTATTTTTTTTTGACTGGCACATGCTGAGATGGTTTCTGCCTCTGATTTGGTTCCTCCTGTTGACGTAATTTAGTTCAAAGGCTTATACTAAGTTATATGCCACCTTTAACAAAGCTCCCGCAATATTGTGTATTTGACTTTACTACCAAGACAAATGATAGCAAAAGAAAATCAGTACTTGTTATTACTGACGTAATAGGGCAACCACTTCGAACTTAACAAAGTATTGAATTTTTTTTATTAATTGAACAACTCTTGGTATGTTTGTTGCTTTAAGAAAGTGGTTGTCTTAAACCACGAAACGATTTTACTGATCAACTTTTTAATTGTATATCAAAATCAGCACGTTCGTCCCCACATGACCTAGTAGAGCGTTTCACGTCTGTGTTATTCGACTGAAGAACGTTTCTCAGTGTTTATATATTCTTAAAATTGATATTCATTGCATCTTCTCCGGGACATGCATTGCTCATTTCTCACTCTTTGTCTATATATAACCATTGAATTCCAGCTTTGGTCGAATACATGCGTTGTAAATTGAGGTCAGTGTGGATGCGTGTTGTATTTCTTGCAGTCGTTGATGGGTGTTGTATTTTTTGTAGCTTTAAAAACTAAGCATTTCGTTGCAATGGAATATAAGCTTACTTCAGATTTGGGTTAATTCGAGTGCAAAGTAAAAGATTCATTCATATACAGTTGGTATACGTTAGGAGAATTCATTCCATTACATTCCATTTGGTGAAATCGTTCTCAGTGGTATTGTAAGAGCGAAGTCGTGGCGCCGACATGGGCGCAGGGTTCCACTTCGTTCTCACAAAAACAAACAAGTTCCGCCGCGGCAAACTGTGCACAAGAAAACAACAACACAATGAAACAAACGAACACTCAGGATTAAGTTTAGATGAACTGGTTTTTATTGATAACTCTGCTGGGGTATATATATAAATCACTAGTCACATAACACACTGAATTATACTGTTATTTGATTAAAGGCTACAGAACACTGTGAGGAGTTCAATCCAGCGACGGACAACGATCCAATATTACCGAGTGCGACGATAAAAATGGCGTGTGTAAATCATTGTACCGTGTGCACGGTACGGTGGAGATGGAGGCGACCCGACTAACTCCTGGGATGGTTGTAACACCACTCTGCGATTATAATTGATTATCGCTTCCCTGTGCGCACCAGGGTAGCGATAGGAGACACGACCCGTTCGGGTTGAAGGATGGAATACAACTCAGCGATCGTCATCTCATGCAGAGATGATTTCGCTAAGGAAAAAAGGACGAGAGAGAAAAACTTTTCTCTTAAGGGTGTGACCACTAAGAAAATGCGATCTTTTTGGTGCAGTGGTATATGTGCGCGATCGAACAGATTCAATGTTGTTGCACGTGTTCGAAAGCAGTGGAACGACGAAACAGGCAGACGGCAAAGACAAAAGGGAAAAATGATCAAATGCGCCGTTGGTAATGCGGGTCATTGTTTACGCGATGCCTCGTCGCTATTTTCGACGTTGGGAGAAAAAGGTGCTAAAAGCAAATTAGATGTTTATGGCATCTCTGGATGCAGTAGAAACCGGGTTCATATTTGCATTAGGAAATGCTGGAGAATTTGGTTTCGGCGTCTATTGCGCTAATTATATGCAGCTGCTTGGGTTGTTTATTGATAAGATAAACAAAAAAGGTTGCCAGGCAATGTGTATGAAAATGTACATGACGCGGCTGGGAAAATAGGCGGCGCAATATTTATGGTCCCTGTCATGACGGTTACAAATGTATGTAAATCTAATTATTTGTTTACCGGAATCCATCTAAGGAAATTTGACTGGCGACGTAGATGCCGAAATTGATTGGAAATTCCTGGTAGGTTAATAAAGAAATCTTAAGGAGCAATGGTATGCGAAGAGAATGCATGAAGGTAAGTTTTCTTTACAGGGACTTAAAGATCATAGATTTGATCTCTTAAATGCGTGCAGCATTTTTAGGTACTAATACAGTTGCATTAGCAAACTAAAGGGAGTTGGGGTAGTAGTTATGGGGGTTTTTCAGGTAAGTAGACCGTAGGGTTTGGCGGAACCGCTACAGTATATCTTGTTAAGGTTAGAATTCTGAATTTATTATATGAGGACGAAGTCCGATAGACTTGTGGCGGTTCCGCCAAACCCCACGGTTCGCTTTCCTAAAAAGCCCCCATAACTTCCACCCAATCTCATAATTTCACTAATGCAATCGTATTAGTATCTTAGATGCTCCACGCATTAAAGCAATCAAATTTATATAACCTAAAAGTCCCTGGAAAAGAAAACTTACCTTTCATGCATCTCTTCGCATACAATTCCTGTAAGATTTCTTTCTTACCTTATCAGGAATCTCAAACCAATTCGGCACCTTCAGTGCCAAGCAAATCCCCCTAGACGAATTCCTGAAAAGAAGATGATTTGGTTTGCATACAATGTAACCATCATAACGGGGACCATACACATTGCGTCATCTATTTCCCGTCCTCACCAAGTGTATCATAAATCACCATACATACACATTGGCTGCCGACCTACACCCAAAAAACCAAAACAATTATACACATATCGCGTCTCTTGGCACCAATCAATCCTAGAGCATAAGCAAATGCAAATATGAATTCAATACCCTACCCTTACCATCGATGCCATAAACACCAATTCACGGTAATCTAGCTAAAACCCATTAGCACATTTCCATATTCCATTGCTGCCTATTTATTTAGCAGCAATGCACATCTCAGACAAAGACCCAAACGTTCCCTTTGTCTTTTCATATTTCGGGTTCTGCTTCTCATTAGCAGCAGTATAAGCAAACACAAACCCAATTAGCATCCAATGAGATTCGGCTTGTTTGCTTAGCCGAATTCACGTCTAATGGATGCACATTTTCCCTTTCTTTGTTTAGATCCGTTCTCATAGCGTGGCCCATGAAAGAACCCATGTACACACATACATGTCTACTACCAACGATCTTTACCCCAAAGGATTGAATATCGTGGAGACCATTTCCATCCGCCGACCACACTGGTCGCGTGCCACTCCCGCTCTCCGGTGCGCACGGAGACGCGATATATCTCGGAGTCGCGAATTTAAATCCCCGAGGGATAACTAAATAATTGTTATTTTTCTATATAAACAGTAGTTATTTTCTTGAAAAATTCAATTCATTTAATGTTTGAAAGTACTTTCGTAAAGTTGCGAACGCATAACAACCAGCGGACGTGTAGGCGTGATATCAGTGTCTAATTAGACTAATTTACGATTTCAATCTGTAAAATTACGAATTAATATAACAAAATAATAGCATCAAAACACTCGGATACATCTAAACCAATAAAAGAACATTTCCTAAAGACAGCATCTAGTTTTTCTTTTTTTTTTGTGCTGCAGTTTCCTGGGTGTTGTCGTTCATCCTTACGCGTTTGTGAACAATTAACTTGGTGCTCTTTTGTTGCTGTGATAAAAGGTGGAACAATCAGTGATTCACGGTGGTTTGTGGGGACGGAGTAGAACCCTGTGCCGTACGACTTCGCCCCCCACAGGCTCTACTTTTCAGTGGGTCTTTATCGGTTGCTTCAAAAACCACATTGGCAGTCACTAGGTTCCTATGTTTCGGGCTCGAGACGAATTGGCTGTGTATTCGCTTCCATTTGTTTGGGAACTGTCAAGTTGATAATGGCAATAGAATAGCTCCAGTTTTGAAAGTGAAGAACAACACCACTTCAAAATTACAGGGTGAACGCCATCTGGACCATCGCGTTTATATACGTGTATGTTCAACTCTCGGGTCACGTTACCTGCTTAAAAGCGAATGTGATTCATGAAATATTCCAAGAGTTCGAGCAAAGGTTTATGTGTGAAATAGGCTGGGAAACGGGCAGTAGGTCATTAACTGCGACCGATGGAATGGATCAGTAGTGTTAAATGTCCTTCTGAAATGCTGAGACATTTCAATACTACGATCGACATAGGGACCACCACTCCAACTATTGGCTTAATTCAAGCAATATAAGTACTTATAAGCTAAAGCATATACATGGGCGGGCTGAAAAGTTTGCGACCTCAACGTGAATATAGCAGCACTCCTCAATAAAAGCTAGTGAATGTACTTGTGCATCTTTTGACAGTTGCTCACCAAAATTTCAGCCATTTTGGATGGGTAGTTTTTATTTGACAGTCGCTTGAGTTAGTGGATGTGTGTTTTTGTGAAAGTGGACAAAATAGAGTATCGAGCTGTCATTAAATTTTTGTTTTTGAAAGCCAATACGCCTACGCAAATCAAAGATGAATTGGGCTCTGTGTATGGGGACTCTGCACCATCATTTACCACTGTAAAATTTTGGGCAGCTGAATTTAAACGTGGCCGTGAGAGCTTGGGAGAGCTAGAGTTCCCCAAACGGTGCTAGACGACCGCCAACTTAAAGTGAGAGAGATAGCAGAGGCTAGAAAAATGTCCAAAGAACGTGTTTGTCACATATTAAATCAAGATTTGGGCATGAGAAAGATGTCCGCGCGTTGGGTGCCGCGTTTGCTCACGTTAAACCAAAAACATGTTTAGGCGCAATAAATCCTAGTTTTGGCGCCGATTAATTAGTGTCGATGAAACTTGGATACACCATTACACGCCCGAAACAAAAATACTGTCAAAACAGTGGACTGCAAAGGGGGAATCGGCTCCAAAAAAGGCAAAGCTGTGTTTTCGGTTGCAAAAGTGATGGCGGCTGGTTTTTGGGATAGTCATGGAGTTATCTTAATCGATTATCTTCCAAAAGGAAAAACCATTACAGGAGCATACTACGCATCATTACTTGACCAACTGAAGGCAGAACTTGTGGAAAAACGGCCACCATTGCAGAAAAAGGAAATCCAGTTTCACCAAGACAACGCGTCGTCTCACACCTCTGCGGTTGCCATGGCGAAAATCGACAAATTACTGTTTGAACTACTTGACCATCCACCTTACACACCAGATCTAGCCCCAAGCGACATCTTTTTGGTCCCTAATCTAAAAATTGGGCTCGGAGGACAGAGATTTCCAAATCAGCTCTAATCAGGGGCAATCACCTTCGTGAACAGTTATTTTATAGAGAAAAACGCCGAGTACTATTTGGACGGATTAGAGAGATGGGAGCATCGCTGGGAGAAGTGTGTAGAGTTACAAGGAGACTATGTAGAAAAATAAAAATAAATTTTAAGAAAAAATGTCTTGTATCTTTGTTAAGCCGGAAAATTTCAGTCCACCCTCGTATAACTTTACAGACTAAAGAAGGTAAGAAGTAACTTAACTAAGCTTAACCTAAGGTAAATGGGACATATTATGAAGGCAGGTTAGAGAGGGAAGTGTAGAAAACGCCTTTTATGATTGGTGGTGAGAATGGTTTAGGACGCGGTGCTTGGGAGTATGGGTAGAGATGTCAAAGTCGAACAAGGTGCAGTTGGAGTTGACTTCTCAGTATCAGCGAAAGGGGTTCTTTGAGACCATAAGAGGTACGTTGAGGCGGAATATAGAGAACGCGGGGATTACGCGTATTTCGAGGGTTTGCGTTCAGAGGAATCGGGTGAGGACCCGATGAATGAACATTATGTCAGCTTGGATCCTGCTCTGCTCAAGGTTTCTGAAGTTGATTAATTTGGGGTGGTTAATGTATGGGGGAAGGATTAAAGGGTTTTCCCATCCTAGTCTTCAGACAGCGAACCGAAAGTAGCGACGTTGAATACTTTCGATTCTACAGATATTGATCTTCTGATAAGGAGACCATACCTGGCTAGCATATTCAAGCAGTGGACGAACGTGGGTAAGTTAAAGGGATCGAGTAACGTAGGGGTCGGAGAATTACTTAGACCATCTTTTCACGAATCCGAGGGTAGAATTGACTTTCCGGATCGTCTCATCAATGTGAGAGAGGAAGTTAAGTTCCCTGTTGTAAAGGATCCCAAGATCTCGAATACATTGGACAATGGTCAGGGGTAGGTTATGAAGGGTATAGGGATGTGAGGATGAATTGAATACGGCTACGGGAAAAGGTTATAGATTGGCATGTGGCGATGTTAAGTACAAAGCAATTTTTGTCACACCAAGGCGAGAAGCTGTCAAGGTCAAATTGCAGCTGTTCAGAATCAAGTGGTGACTCAATGATCTTGTATAACTTGGTGTCATCAGCGTATAGGGATAAGCTGGAATTCTTAATGACCTGATTGATGTCATTAGTCATCATCATCGGCACTACAACCGGGAACCGATCTTGGCCTTATTTAGCAAGTCCTGAGGCTTGTTAAATTTTCCATGGTAATTTGATTTGCCGCGCAAGGTCATTAGTCTTGCGCCAGAGGCTCCCCGACGTGGCCACTGATTTCATTAGTGGCCAGTATAAATAGGAGAGAACCCAGGTGGGTACCTTGAGGGACCCCGGAAGTGGCAAGGAAGGGGTTGGATATCATGAACCTGAACCGAACCGAATAAAGTCTATCCTTTAGATAGGAAGAAATCCATTTCAGCAATCCAGGTTCGAAAACGAGGGCGGATAATTTGAAGAGGCTTAGACTGTGGGACATTTTGTCGAATGCGTTACTGAGGTCGAGACCATGTCGACCTCGTTACCGTGCTCTAGTGCTGAGAGTGTAGAGGAAGTGAACTCAACGAGGTTGCTTGTAGTTAATCGGTCATTCAGACAGTTTGGCGATGAGGTGGTAGTCCGCGACATCGGTTTTGGGGCCCGTCTTGTGGATGTCACCCCCATCCACGAAGAACGTTTTCCAAATGTGGGGGAATACGCATTGAGAGAGTGAGAGATTGATGATCAGTGAGAGGGGAGCAGAGATAATGAATGAGCATTTTTTAAGGGGAATTGCAGGGATAAGGGCTAGGTGTAAACTCGTCTTTGAGTTGCACTAGATTCGATTCAATTAAGGGCGGATCAAAGGAGTTGTGGAGAAGGGACCCGAGGGAAAAGTTAGGTAGGTAATTGGAGTATGACGGGTTAGGAACAAAGGAGTTATTGGTGAATGACTGATTAAACTGAGAGGCAGACGATGGCGAGTTTACTCGGAAGAAGGTCACGAGAAGAGGGGGTGGTGGTAGTCAATAGATGTAGGGACGAAGGGGCTGGGTGAGACTGATGTATTGATAGGTTCTGTTACGAGGGTTGCCTCTTATGTTTCGGGATTTGGCAACCATAGTGTTGCAATCCGGCAATTGACAGCTCTGTCGTAAAGTTGGACATTTTTGAGGTTATACGCACTCAGAACGTTTTGACATACGAGCGCTATTTGTGTTGTTTACAGTAACTTAAAAGATTCATCTCGGCACAAAAATGAAATTGAATCGTCAACATTTTCGTGCGATTTTTTTTACAACTTTCGGCGTGGATTAACTCAGCCACAGTGCATGGATGAACTTAATTCAATTTTTGGCGATGAAGCTCCATCAAGGACCAGTGTTTATCGATGGTATGGTGAGTTCAATCGTGGTCGTAGTTCACTCCAAGATGAATTTCGTGAAGGTCGTCCAAAATCAGTTGTTGTTCCGAAAACTATTGATGCTGTGCGCGAACTGATATTGGAAGATCGTCATGTGACCTATCATGAGATTGAGATAACCTTAGGCGTTAGTGGGACCAGCATACATTCAATATTGCGTAAACATTTGACTGTCGAAAAAAATTTGTTCGCGTTGGATCCCACACAATTTGTCAATCGCCCAAAAAAAGGCTCGTTCCAATTGGTCTAAAGAAATGCTCAAAAAATACGGTCGCGGTGCTTCGAAACACGTCTATGACATCGTGACAGGCGATGAACCGTGGATTTACGCGTATGAGCCCGAAAGTAAACAGCAGTCGACTGTCTGGGTGTTTCAAGATGAGCCAAATCCAACAAAAGTTGTTCGCGCACGAAGCACTTCCAAGCAAATGGTCGCCTGTTTTTTCGGAAAAACTGGACATGTCGCAACCGTACCACTAGAACAACGCAGAACAGTCAATTCTGATTGGTACACAACCATTTGTTTGTCAGTTGTCTTCCAAGAAATCAGGAAAACCAACCGCCGAAGACGGAACACTCTTACCACGACAATGCGAGCTCTCACACATCGGCTGCGACAACTGCATTTATGAGCACCCAAAACATCGATTTGATGGGTCATCCGCCGTATAGTCCTGACTTGGCACCGAATGACTTCTTTTTATTCCCGTACGTAAAAAACAAACTGAGAGGTTAACGTTTTTCGACACCTGAAGAAGCGGTTGCTGCATTCAGAATGCATGTGTTGGAGATACCTCAATCAGAGTGGCAAAAGTGCTTCGACAATTGGTTCAAACGCATGCAAAAGTGTATAGATCTTCATGGGGAATATTTTGAAAAACAATAAAGTGATTTTCGATGATCAATATTTGTTTTTGTTCTCTAATCCCGAAATATAAAAGGCAACCCTCGTATAAAGATGAGGTCTAGCTGCCTACCCAAGATGTTTCGACCGTGGCTGACTTGACAGAGGGAAGAATCATCTAGTCGATCATCTGTGAAATATGGTAATATTCATCGTTTTACGACTTTGCATGTTGAATATGGAACACAAATGCAGGTAGTTAAGAACTAGGAGAAGTAGTAGTTGCGCTATTGTAGTTTAGTGGGGCTATCACATTAGACAACGTTGGGTTCAAGGCAGCTATTACGGCACCAAGTTGAGAAGTTATCGAGATCCGTTTGGAAGTGACGAGTGGAGAGGAGAGATGATCGTTTCGTAGAGTTTGGTGTCGTCCGCATAGAAGGAGATGGATGAGTATTTAATAATAGAGTCAACGTCATTGATGGTAAGGATAAGTAGGAGGGGACCTAGAAGACTGCTTTGGGGAACCCCTGAGGTGGGAAGAAAATGATTGGAAAGGGAGGATCCGAATTTGACACGATAGGGTCGATCTTTCAGATAAGAAGATAACCACTTAATCAATAGAGGTTCGAAACCCAAGGAGGACAATGCACTCTGAGAAGGGGAAATGGAATGGAATGAAAAGTATTTTTGTGCTATTCACCTGACTAAAGAGTTTATTGATCCCCAGTGAACAGACGTGTCTGGGGGAGGTCGAAGGACGCGCGATGGCTTGGGATAATATCATCGTGAGAACTAAATTGAAAGATGCAACAGCATCGCTTGGCCAGACTTTGTTGTTGCTAACCAAACATGAAATTGTGATTTCCGGTGGAAATCTCTTGTGGTTTATGAGAAAATGTTGCCGTATGGCAAGATAGGGTTTGAATTCAATTATGCATTATCTGCATAGAATAATGAATCCAGGTTCTGCGTCCTGTTACGATAAATCTTTTTCTGGTGAAATAGGCCGACGGAAGGGACTGGGGTTGAGGTGGTGAGCGGTTAGTGGGCGAAATTGGGTTGTAATTGTGGGTTGGTTCTCCGTGTAATATAGAGAATCCCACAAAACCACGCTGGTTGCGTGAGATGATGGATTTACAACGGAAAAATAACGCGTTGTAAAGAATTCCTTCGAACAGTTTAGGGATACGAGACAGTTCGGTGATGGGACGGTAGTTGCTCACCTCGTTTTTAGGTCCCTTTTTATGTATCGGGTGACATAGGAGGATTTCCAAATACTAGGGAAGATACCTTGTGTAAGGGATAGATAGAAAATGTTTGATAGCGGCAGAGAAAGAGAAAAGGGACATTTCTTTAAAAGGACAGCCAGGAGTCCATCAGGTCAAGGGCTGAACTCGTCTTAGAGTAAGTTTAATTTCTCCCCAACTACGTGATGCTGAATAATTTGAGGGGTGAGGGGGCCAAGGGAGAATTCGGGCAAGTCTTTGAAGTTAGACAGGTTAGGCTCGAAGGAGATGTCCGTGAAGGATTTATTGAAGAACGAAGCGAATAGATTGGCAATTGGGGGCGGTTGAGATAGTCATAAGAAAGGGAGTTAGGATATGCGTCGGATATACGTTTGTAATTTATAAAGTGGAAAGAAGATTTGGGCTCATTGACCAAGTTGGATTGTGTTTTTGTGAGGTAGTTGGAGTAGAGGGAGTTGTAGAGCTCGGTAAATTTATAAAAGGAAATGAGATAGTTGGAGTAGTTTTGGAAGGAACGCGTTTTTAGGAAATTGTTCCACAAGTTATTTCTCTTGTTCCGAAGAGTGCGGAGTGTGTGGTTGTACTGTGGGGTACGAGAAGTATTGTGCCAGGCATGGGCACTCGGTTCACTTCTCAACCCCATCACAAATACCACTGAATACAAAAGACACGAGCACCAAGGGAACAATGAAGGAAACACACTGGGATTTATTTATTCAGTTTTATTGTCTAAATATATATTCCTTAAGGGAATTTGTGACACTTAATTAATTTTTACTTATTTTATTTCAATACACACACGGTACGGACTTGATTTTAATTAATTTTAAACTACACACGACTCCAGTATTATCGCGTCCTCGGCGCGCGACGAGGAGCGGGAGCTCGCACGACCAGCGTGGTCGGCTGATGGAAATGGACTCAGCGTTGCTCTGCTCGTTGCAGACCCACAGCGCAACCGGGGGTGAGTTTTCTCGAGAGAGAGTGTTCTTTGCGTGGTGAAAACGAGGAAAGAGGATCTCACTGGTGAGGTCCTGTGGTGGTGTGCGTGAAGTCGATCAGATTGTGTACATATGCCCGACGGCAATGGAACAACGAAGCAGGCAGACGGCAAGGACAAAGGAAGAAACGACCTAATGCATCGTTCGGTAATGAGGGCCAGCTGGGTAAATAGCAGCCACTCATTAAATGAAAAATGCATTCAGGATACCCCAAACGATATGGGTTGTTTATGGTATCGCCAGGAAGCCTATGAAGGAACAGCGTTCATTGTTTGCACTTGGTGCGAGTTAGGGAAATTGGCTTCAGCGTCGATTGCGCTAATTGAATGCAGTTGCCAAAAATACTTGATGTTATTGGGGTAGGTCGTTCTGTTGGCGATATATTGGCGAAATGCATTGAAATGAATTGTGTTGGGGTTATATCATGTTGTTCATTACTGTTGGAGACGGAGCAGCACACGATGGCAATACTGGATGCGGCCAGCGAAGGCACTACTGAATGCAGCCATGACAACACAAATAATAACAAATGTCAGCAAACAGCTGACATTCAATAATATTCAAATGAGCTGACACTTCGTAAATCAAATTCAAGAGACACAGTTCTACAATGACTAAATCTAGATAAATCAAAGCAAATTCAATACAAATAAAGACAAAAAAGGTTTCACAACAGTTAACTACCGTGTTTACGTTATCTGGAGAATTCTTTATTTGAGGTTCCGTCAGCAGTCCATCCAACTAAAGGTATTCGTTTCCCCCTTTTCTTACCATAGCAATTGTTTCAGGACGACAGCAATCGACATCTATATACCGTGCTGGTGGCCAGTTAATTGACCTCATTGTCAAGAGAGAGTTCCGTATCGTTCGGAGTAATGTACATATTCGCCGACCGAGTGCCAAAACAAATTGGTCCTTCGAGCCGGATCCACGATCCGAGGTAATCACAAAGATGAGGAAGTCGGAAGCAGACTGCGCAAACTGGAGGACTCATTTAAAGCCTTTGAGAGCCTCCAGGAATGTATCGAGGAGAATCACCCGGACCTGAACATCGACAGAGAGAACGAAGAGCGATACTTCTCGCTGCAAGGCAAAGTCAACCAGCGGTTGACCATGGCAACAGGCACAGGCTCCACCACAGTGGATACGTCAGGAGGCACCTTGGGAACGGCAACTACTACAACGTTGACAGCGGAGCAACCAGGAATGGAGAGGCTGGTTGACACCACGAATTCCAGCCAGAGGCTCATGAACAGCTTGGTGCAACAATTGGTTACGCGGTCAACGGAACCGACAGCAACGGATTCCACGACAACCCGACCGGTCAAGTTGAGGCATATCGATGTGCCTACCTTCGATGGGGACTACCAGCAGTGGGTAACGTTCCGAGATCTGTACCAACCACTCATCTACGACAACTCCCAGTTATCAGCAGTCGAGAAATTCCAATTTCTCCGGAATTCTTTAAGAGCGGACGCATTATCAGTGGTTCGCAATGTTCCGCTCACGGCGGCAAAGTATCTGGAGGCCTGGGCTGCACTGGTTTCGCGCTATGACAAAAGGAAGATCATCGTGGAGGCACATCTACGAGCATTAATGAGGATTCCAGCTATGCAATCACCAGGTGCTACGGAGCTCCGCAGATTCATCAACGGCCTCTTCGAGCAGGTTCGGGCTTTGCGAGCATTGGAGCTACCAGTGGAGCACTGGAGTTGTTGGTTGGTTTTCACCACAGTCGAGAAGCTCGATAGTGAGACTAGGCAGTCATGGGCTCGAGAAACCAGCAGGGACGAGATGCCGACATTCGAGGAGCTGACCGAATTCCTGGAAGCCTGCCTCACCGAGCTAGAGAGCCTCCCGACAGCGAAGAACTATTCACAGGGTCACTTTGTTCAGGGCAGAGGTATAGCAGCCGGCCCACTCATGAAGACGTACTTGGCAATCACATCAGCAGCGACGGCTAAATGTCTCAGATGCGCGCAGCCGCACCCATTGTTCCGATGCAGCGCATTCAGGAATCTCTCAGCTCTACAGCGAGATCAGTTTGTCCACCGCCAAGGGCTATGCAGAAAGTGTTTCAGCCCAGACCACAGCATTAACCAATGTGAGAGAGATAACTGCCGAGTGTAACGGACGGCACAACACCCTGCTGCATCACTGTAGACGTTCCGAGGTCAGCATCAGAGGCTGGACCATCAGAGGGATCTTGCGCGACAGTACAAGCCCAGGATTCACTACAATCGTAACGGTGGTGGGCGACAGAAACCAGTTGGTTCCGTGTCGTGTGCTTCTGGACTCCGGATCGACCACATCCTTAGTCCGAGAATCATTCATTCAGCAGTTGGGCCGGCGACGCACGCGGGCGAAGGTGAAGATAGGTGGCATAGGTGAAGCGAATCCACAGCTCAGCCGAGGAAAGGTCGAGATGCTACTGAAAGGCCGAACAGGAAAAACAAGCATTTGGGTAACGGCATTGGTGCTGGAGCGATTGACTTCGGATCTGCCGTCAAGGTCATGACTGGAGAAGCCTTTCATCGCTGGCGTTGGTCGATCCGCCATTCCACAAATCAAGACCCATTGAGTTGTTGCTGGGTTCGGACACTATCTTCTGGACGACTGATGGATCCCGACAGTAAAATGATGGCGCAGAACACCATATTCGACTGGGTGATCGCGGGGAGCTGGCGCAAGACTTATGACCTTGCCCGGAAAAAACAAATCAGTATGGAAAATTTAACAAGTCTCAGGACTTGCTAAATAAGGCCAAGACCGTTTCCCGGTTGTAGTGCCGGTGATGATGATGATGATGATCGCAGGGAGTGGGCCAGCTCTGGCCGATCAAGAACAACATTGCTGGACTGTCATCCACCAGGTCCAAGAACGAAATTGCTACACTATCAACCACCAGGTCGACCCATTAGAGGGACAGCTAAGAGCCTCCTGGGAGAGGGAGGAGATACTCGAGAGGAAGGAGCGCCTAACAGAAGAAGAGAGGAGGGCAATGACCCATTTTGCGGACACGCACCGGCGTTTAGCAGAGGGACGCTTCGAGGTGGAGATACCGGTCAAACACTTCACGCCGCCATTGGGACATTCCAGGGAAGCCGCCATCCAAAGGGTTCTGTCCATGAAGAGGCAATTCAGGCGAAACCCGGAGCTAGGCTATCAGTATGCGGAATTTAGGAAGGAATACCAGGACATGGGCCACATGTAGCGGGTAATCAAAGAAACCCCAAATTTACCGAGCAACCAATGGTGCTATCTACATCACCATGCAGTAATCAGGATCGAGAGTGCAGCCACCAAGCTCAGAGTGGTGTTTGACGCTTCTCTAGTCATCAGGAATGGAACATTTCTTAACGATTACTTGATTGTCGGACCAGCCTTGCAGTCGGACCTCAGCTCAATATTGACCCGGTTCCGCAAGCATCTCATAGCGTCTGCCGTGGACATCGCCAAGATGTTTCGCCAAATTCGAGTCCAGCCGGATCACACCGACTTCTAAAGAATTGTTTGGCAACTCAGAGGAGGAGTACCAAACGGTCAAGCTGCTAACTGTCTGGTCCATTTATGGCAACGCGTTGTTTGGTCCAAATGGCCGAGGAGATCGAACAATCGGGTCCGGATGCAGCGCGAATTATCAGAGAGGACTTCCACATGGACGATTGGAGATCTGTAGCGCTATCCGTGGAGAAGGCAATCTGGTTGGTGGGACAACTGACGGAGGAGGCGCAATGCTTCGCATATACCAATTCCACTCGGACGCCCAATCACCAAGTCCGAGAGGCGGACACCGGAACACCGGTAAACCTCGAGGAGCGCAAGGCATCGTGCGTCGTAGTACAGCAAGAGGAGCTGTGCATTACAAGAAGATTCTCTAGCTTCACTCGAACGGGACGAACAGTAGCGTGGCGGAAGGCGAACCTAACGGCCATTAGGGCCGGGAGACAAGGATCAGAACGAAGCGAACGGATTGTGCTCAACCTATTCATCGATGACCAAAGTACCTTTAGGGTGGGCGGAACACTAGAGGCAGCAAGGATTGAAGACGAACGCCGACATCCACCAATCTTACATCGGCAACATCACCTGGCAAAGATCATCGGGAGAGATTTGCACTTGAGACGGACGCACACTGGAAGCCGGTTATGGCTAGCCACAGTGAACTCCCGGTGCTGGATCATTGGGAGTCGACTTGTCCAGGGGGTCATCGGGGAATGCACGGTTTGCGATCGTCACAAGGGACGGGTGCTAGCTCAACAGATGGCGGCATTACCAGCCAGTTGGATTAATCCCGCAAGGCCAGGTAGTAGCACCGGTGTGGATTATGGAGGTCCTATCAGCGAGCTGTCCAGCGAAACTTTCCTGGCAGCATTAAGGAGATGGTGGTGGAAGAGGAGACGGTTGAACCGACAGTTCAAGGTGGGCGGAATGTTGGAGACGGAGCAGCACACGATGGCAACACTGGATGCGGCCAGGGCAGGCACTACTGAATGCAGCCATGACAACACAAATAATAAGAAATGTCAGCAAACACCTGACATTCAGTAATATTCAAATGAGCTTACACTTCGTAAATCAAATTCAAGAGACACGGTTCTAAATCTAGATAAATCAAAGTAAATTCAATACAAATAAAGAATAAAACGGTTTCACAACAGTTAACTACCGTGTTTACATTATCTGGAGGATTCTTTACTTGAGGTTCCGTCAGCAGTCCATCTTACTAAAGGTATTCGTTACCCCTTTTCTGATTTTGGACGACCTTCACGAAATTCATCTTGGAGTGAACTACGACCACGATTAAATTCACCATACCATCGATAAACACTGGTCCTTGATGGAGCTTCATCGCCAAAAATTGAATTAAGTTCATCCATGCACTGTGGCTGAATTAATCCACGCCGAAAGTTGTAAAAAAAATCGCACGAAAATATTGACGATTTAATTCCATTTTTGGGCCGAGATGAATCTTTTAAGTTACTGTAAACAACACAAATAGCGCTCGTATGTCAAAACGTTGTGAGTGCGTATAACCTCAAAAATGTCCAACTTTACGACAGAGCTGTCAATTGCCGGATTGCAACACTATGGTTGCCAAATCCCGAAACATAAGAGGCAACCCTCGTACAGATGTAAACGAGGAGTCCCTCTAGTATATGTCCTATTTCATATATATATATACATATATATGTATATATATATATATATATATATATATATATATATATATATATATATACATATAAGAAACAAAAAAAAAGATCTACGCCGATGTTTCTGTGGGTATTTTTACTACTCGTGCACCAACACGGACGCGGATTCAGTAGTAATGTGGTGGTACGGAACTCGGTCCATTTCCTTCCACCAGCATCTCTAAAAGCTCGAGTTGAAGAGAACACCGACATAAGAACGAAACGCCGTCACGTTTGTTCGCAACCAGGAGTAAACGGTGAGAGATAAATACCCAGGACACTGCGACACAGCAAGGAAACAAAACCGTTGAAATAAATCTCCAAGCCTTCACTGCACAGTAACTGAAACGCGTTAGATCGTTTTTTAATTAAATTTTTTCTTTATTGTTACGTTTTAGTCTCAACATAAAAATCACTTTGTTCTCCGCCATTATTAAATATAATAGTGTTTTTATACTTTACTTAAACTACGTTTCCACGAGCAGTTGATTTTGTTTTGATTTCCAAAGCGAAATTTCGCAAATCGATTTCAATTAACACGAATGAGGACTTTTGAAAATAACGTCTCAAGACGCTTTCCGACTCGACCGTGTATATCTAAGCTCCTCCGCCGCGCGACGGAGGGCGGGAGCTCGCGTGACCAGCGTAGTCTGCGGATGGTAAAAGACTCAGCGTTGCTCTGCTCGATGCAGAGCCACTTCGCAACCGGGGGTGAGTTTTCTCGAGAGAGAAGGTGTTCCTCTCGTGGTGAAAACGAGGAAAGAGGATCTCACTGGAGAGGTCCTATAGTGGTGTGCGTGAAGTCGATCGTTGAGATCAGATTGTTTATATATCGCTTGCAGGTCAAAAGCGAAAAGAAACCTAGACAAGGGATACAGACAAAGAAAGGAGCGACCTAACGCATCGCCCGGTAATGAGGGTAAGCTGAGTAAGTATCAGCCACTCATTAGATGCTAAAAGGGAAATAATAGATATCGTATATCGTATCTCTGCCGACTGGAAGAATCGGATTCTTTTGTTTGCATATGTTTATGCTATTGAATCCAATCCGACGGCCAAGCGCGACGTCGATCATTGTTTGAAGATTCAAACAAAGAAATATTTCAGCGAGAAGAACTTGCAGCTGTATCGATAGTTGCAAGTCATTGCGAAGCATTTCAGATGATTACACAATGACGGTTTGTATATACCATCTGTGCCAATTGAACAAAGCATCTGTGGCGACGCCAAGATCGAACTCTAGCGTGAATATCTACACTAATTGGAAATTCGGTTCCTGGTCGCTAATGGAGAGATGCATTGATATATGTATGAATGCCCTTGAAGGAAAAATTCTTTACAGGAATTTCCCGATAATGCGTTGTATGCATTAATGTCCTTGGAAAAGGGAAGGTTTTCAGGTGCCAATGCGATTGCATTGGCGGGAAACAATGCAAGTTGGGTTGTAATAATGGGGGGTTCTTCGGGCAAGTAACAGTGGGGTTTGGCGGAACCGCCACGGTAACACCACGGATAGTCTAAGTTCGATGAAACAACTGTCACAAAGGCAAGCCAAACGAATATAAGACAAGAAAATGCACTATCACAGGAGCAAGTGAAATAAAACGCTGGAGTTATTGTTTGCTTTATTTTAGTGGTTGTTTTTATTGCTTAAAACTTTATTAACTCAAATTGCTATTCTGCTTATACAATTACACTGATTAGAAGTTGCTTGGTCTCTGAACATTACAGGTTTCGACACTTACACAGTAACTATGTCAATGTTTTTACATTAGGAATTTTATCGTGTAGTATAATTTCAATGTTTATTCTAACCGCCCGCGGCAAGTGTAACCAGTTTCGGGGTGAATATCTGACTCTACTTGATTGATTTCGTTTTTTTTATGCGCGTATGTAAATGAACAATATATTCGAAAAGGACAACACGGCTTAACACCTCAAGACACCTGACTCCGAGAACCATGGGGACGAATCATATCACCCCCCGCTGGGGTGAGAAGCAAATCCGATATTTCATTCTGGTGGCGACCAATGAGAAATCGGTTCGGTTTAATTGGAAGGACTTCCATTGACATCGTGCAGATTTGGTTAGGTGTCCAAACACTGGAAGTGAGGACAAATGATAATGCATCGGCGGTTGGATGTGAAGAAGGGGATCAAAGGAAGCAGCTGTTCAAATAACGATCGAGCAACAGAGTCTGAAGGCATTGTCATCGTAAACGATAGGGGGTATGCCAGAGGCAGATATAGATTTCTGTATATTGTATATACAGAAACTCTATTTCGAAAGGCGAGCGCTAAGATGCGCATTTGTTTGCATTAGCTAATGAAACATGGGACGCGGTCGTTGCAAGATTGTTTAGAGTAAACATTATGGTCGCGTCCAACTTGATGGTTGTTTATCGCTTATGCCAGCGGTAAGGGCTAATTGGCTGCAGCTGGTAAAAATTTAATATACATGGGAACATTGGTTGTTTACACGGTCGGCTACTGCGTATAGCATCACTTCGGTCGTGCTTACATTGCTACATCCCATCGGTCAATCTGTCGAGTGTGTGTTTACATTAAACAACACGCGAATTCCCTTTAGGTAGCTGGCAGTGATTTATGCTGTAGATTGTCGTTCGAACAATCGACCGATGGGTCTGCAGATAGGGCAAGGGTGAACATGTCATGCACGTGTATGGGAAAATGCTTCTTAGCTATGCGCATTGACATGTTCGGGGATTAATGTCGGTTACGTGATGAGGTAACCGAATTAGATTTCAGGAACATGATGCGTTGGAGGCAAGCATGCCCCTGGGGAGAAAAGTTTGTAGATGCTAATGCAATAGCATTAGCGAATGGCTATTATTCTAGGTGATTTAGGTGCTTAGAAGATCTCTTAGCGTAGATGATGGTAAGGTAAGTAATGGCCTTCAAAATGGGCTTGCCAATAATACTTGTCCTTAACCCTAGGAGTAAGTTACTTGATCGTAATGGGAAGGTAAGTGGTGGCGTTCAATGGAACCACCACTTTTCTTTTTTCTGAACTTAGTATAGTTATAAAAAGCAGTTGGTGCCGCAACATGGATGATAAAAATCTCCGATTTTAAACAACTACATCAAGAAAACCTTCAATGCATCGGTTTGCCGTCGAATTCGTTGATTTGGTCTTGAAAAAATCGGGATTTGAAAGATGTTTGGGAATTTAATTTGTTACGAACGCAGTCCGGGAAGTTTTGAAATCTCTTGTGCATTTCGCCTACTACTTTTAAAAAAACTAATATTTTAGAGGATTTATAGATCTAATATTTTAAAGGTTGTGAAGGAAAGCAGTTATGCCATCCAAGCTGACCTTCTTCCACCTGGAATGTGACGAAATAATTGAACTTACCATAAACTAGAATGACCGATTTATCGTGAGAATTTTCCGCCAAAGCGGACAAAGGCGTATTTCCAATATCCTGTTCAAGTCCTTTTTCCAAAAAAACACAAGAACAATATTTTTATAGAAAACTAGTCTTAATTAAAATACATTACAAAAGAATACAATTAGTTGTGTGAGCGGGGTATATACAGCAGCATCTGAGCAGACTAACAGACTGCTTATGCACTGGACGAATGGGCATCAAAAGGAGATAGAACACCTGGCGGTCCACCAAAGCTACCCTTATAAGTACGGCTCTTATCGGATGCGTTGTTATTTTTTCTACTCGTTAGCGGTGCAGCGTGATCAGGGTCTCGGATAGATCCATCAGGTTGAATAGCATATCCAGGTTTATTTTGTCCACCCAGAAGCCCGGGGGCGCCTCCAAAACTGCCTGTATACTTTCCTGTAAGCAATGCTGGCGACGTTGTGGGCTTCAAATTGGGAATAGAAGTTGTTGCCGCATTTAGAAAACCTGTAAAGAAGTTGTGGCTTAGAAGAGTTGAAAGATACTTTAAGATTAGGTTTTACTGTTTGCATTTTCGAATGATGGAAGTTGGCCCTGAGTTACGGATGCCGGATTCGAGATGACTTTTCCTTGGTCACTTTTGTTGAATGAGACCTTCGATTGTTGTCTATCTGATTCGGGATCAACTGGAAAATCATGAGATGAGTTGGGATTTGTCTGAGAGTGTGTGTCATCGTGGTAGGTGTTTTGTTGCTCTTCGTTTGGTGGTGTAAACAATTTAGACGGTTCCTGCACCGTTGTCCCGGTGAAGGGAACAGGTGTAGGAATAGGTTGAGATAGGATAGAGTTATGAATAGTGTTTGTGTTATGATGTTCGGATGAAATGGACTTTTGGATAGAAACGCTTTGATTGGGTTCTTGTTGTTCGGTCGAACTAGGTGGGAGAAGAGCATCGTATATCAGATTAGGATCATTGCTCCCAGTCAACGTAAAAGGGACAGGGCCAGCCAAATCGGGATCAGTTACACCTTCTAGCCATGTAGGTATTGTTGCACTGTCAAATTGGAAGTATTCTGGAGTAGTGGGTACTGGCGTTGTTGTAGTAGTGGATGTAGTTGGGTATGAACTAGTAAACACATGTGTTTGTGCATTTCCATTATTTGGTAGTGAACTAAATTTGGTGTTGAACACGTAATTTGATGTACGTGTAGGCTTCACTTTGTCGACACTCTCCGTTCGTTGCTTGAAAGACTCGTTATTCGTTGTAGGCTTCGGAGGTTGTTGAGTGAAACGATTGGTAAATGGATTCTCCGTTGTCGACGAAGGAGTGTTAAACAAATTCTTCTTGTTAATACGGACTAGAGTGTTATTTTGTTTCGTGAAGAATTTAAATTCGAAAGGTTTTAAGGTATATGAAGGTGTACGTGTGGTGCGAACTGTGGTAGGAATGACTGTGGTGGTAGTAGTTGTTGTGGTTGAAGTTCTGGGAGCATGAGTTGTGCTAGTAGTGTGTACAGTATTGAAGAATGTTGATGCACCTAAATGAGTGTTTGGACGTAAGTTGGTTTTCGCCTTCTCGGGTGTAGGCACTTTAAGTACTTTGAGGTCTTCGAATGGTTCTAATGGCGGAAGTATATCGTTCGAGAGTGTGTGGTTATATTCGTTGTTGTCTGCGGGGACTTCGAATTCTACAGCTACTGACAGTTCTGGATCTTCATAGCCCTCTAACCACGATGGAAGGGTAACCGAATTGCCTCCCGGAAGTTCGAAAAATTCCGTTGAGTCTGATTTAGATTCATGAGGATTTGTTTTTGTAGTCGGTGGAGGTGGCGGTGGGGTTGTCGTTGTTGTAGTGGTTGTTGTTGTCGTTGTGGTTGTAGTAGTTGTTGCTGGTCGCCGAGTTGTTCTTATTGTTGCCGTTGTTGGCCGAGATGTCGGTCTTCTATAGGGTGTTCGTTGTTCGGACGAAAGTGGTCGCGGGGTAGTATTAAAGTGATGCTGATGTCTATTATTGTAATTTTCAGGCGAAGTTGTTACATCAGATCGTGTACCAATAGCCGTCGGAACATGGTTAAATGTGGGCTGATTTTTTTGATTTCCATCGGAGAATAATGCCGACGATTCAGCACTCTCTTGATATGGCGGGACAAGATCCCACGACAGAATTCTCAATCCGTGGTCGTCCTCCGATGGAGAATATGGCACCGCAGGTCCAATATCGGGATCGTTAAGTTCGGCAAGCCATTGGGGAAGAGCGAATTCCTGCTGCTGATTGTCTTCACTGGGCGTATCGTTGGGTATTGCTACCGCGATTGGATCTAAATTATGTGGAGGGCTGAGGTTAATTTGATTATTGCGCGTGATAGTGATATGATTGATGTGTTGATGCTGATTTGATTCAAGGGGCGAAGTAGAAAAAGTCAAGGACGACGCAGAAGAAGGAGACGCAAAGGAAGAAGAAGAAGAAGAAAAAGAATGAGAAAAAGAAGGAATATGTGCAAGATTTTCCGAATTTTGACTTTGGTTTAGTTGATAATGAGAGTTGTGTGTTAATAAATCGGCAGAAGAAGGTTCTAGAACTAAATCACCGATTAGTATTTCCCGTTCTTCTCGTAAGTTAAAATTATTAATGTTGTTGTCATCATGAATTTGATTAAAATTATTGTCATTGTTATTATAGTTGTTGTTGATGGTATTGGAAGTGAGATGTGGAGCCTGAAAATTATTTTGATTTGTCGATTCAGAATGTGAATTGTCGTCGTCGTTTGTCACTGTATAACTGGTCGCATGTCCTACTTGTTCATGGATTAACTCACCATTAAATGGTGGAAGTAAATTATCGCTTGGCTTCTTAATCTCTGTTATACCGGACGCATAATTAGGTATTTCAAATTGAAGACCCTGAGCGGCAACTACTTTTCTACCATCTGTTGTTTCAATTGGTTCTGCAAATTTTATTGGATTACCATAGCTGTCGACAGCATCTTGTAAATTATCAATTAAGGGCGGTTGCAGTTCTAATGGGAATGGTGTCTCATGTTTCTCTGAAATGGAGGACATATGATATATGCAATTTTGATTTTCCAATTGAATAAAAATATGACACAGAAGAATATCGACATCTAATAAATGGCAAGGTGAAAAGAGTAGTTAGTAAAAACAACGTTGAAGACTAACAAAATTATTCACTAGAACATATAATTTTCTAAAGGTTTTAGACACAGAAAACATTCGTACGCCGGATACAATGTAAGTCACCCATGTAGAAAACAAATTATTTCGCCTGACAGATTTAAATTCCTTATATAAGTTGCTTCCGTGTTACACATTTTTATGGTTGAGATAAAAAAGTCGGCTATAAAGGAAATTGATTGAAAATAGAAGTGCGTCAGAAAACTTAGGTTGAATAGTAGATATACAGTGCTCGAAAAAATTATAGACTCAAACGTAAATTTTCAGTTTTCTTGAAATGAGTAATAAACTTTTATGACTGATAAATATTGTCAACTCAACTCAGGGAAAACCCTTTAATGGCTTAATTGCTTTTTACCAGGAATGGTAATTAATTTTCTGAAAAAAACCCATATTTCATGTCACACAGGCCTTTAGGAGGAGGAGGAGTTGTGGTGTGGGCAGCTTTCATTGGAAATCTGAAAACAGAAATTGTTTTTATGCCTGGAAGAATGCGCACCAAAGAGTATAGAGAGGTGTGGAAGAGCTTCTTCTTTCTTTAATAACTCCAACAGAGGACGAAGAAGTCATATTTCAACAGAGCAATGCTCCTATCCATACAGCACGAACAACAAAAGCGTGGTTTCAAGAGCATGGAATTCAACTTTTACGGTGGCCAGCTGTCCCCTGGCATTCGAAAGTTTTCAGCTAGTGCAGTTTTCTCCCTATTCAAACTCGTTGATTTATTTTACTATAGGTAATTAAATAATCAAATCTGTAATATTTGAAAACGGCCTCATTAAAGAAAGACGGAGTTAGAAGACAAGTATCAAATGAAAAATGGTTGATACTGTGCTGAAAAAAAGACCTAATACTAAGATGTCCTGAATTTAAATTCAGATTTTATTACTTGCAATAATTGTACAATTGTTCTACATTTATTAATCAAACGCCACAATAGAACAGACGTCAGTTTTCTTCTTGTTTTTTAGTTTTCATGTACAAAAAAGAGATTGTGTTATACCCTTAAATGTCAAAACACACTATGGGTCAGAAAAATGGAGGGGACAGAAGCGGAGGTATCGATTGACGGGTATCTTAAATGCACGAGGAAACACATGATCAGGCAGAGGTTAAGTGATCATGTGGTTCGACTGAAAACGATTCTTTGTATTTAATGACAGAAGTTATTTTAAGTTTAAAGTAAACTGGTGTGTACCTCTACTTAATCACGAAATGATAATTGGAGAGGTGGTATGTATTCACAAAACGTAACAGATAAGAGAAGGGTAGGATATATTGTCGTTTTGTTTTAACGACCTGAATACACCTAAATGTTAGATTACCAACAAGGGGTTGGTTCCCATGGCGAAATACCAATCTCCCGGTGGATGAAAATCCATCAAACAACATAGCAGTTGTTTGTTGGCATGACCAATGATTTCTCCTGGTGCTTTTCGTCTCACGTGTGGTTGCTGGGAATGCCCATGCATTCGGCATAACGAGTGTTTGATCACACAAATTTGACGCCGCACGTCCTCGGTTAACATAAACGTTCGTGATCTAACACTGTTTCATCAACTTACTCTGGTGCACGATGCTGTCAAATGGCTACGACCCCCGTCAAGCCGTTTCATGGTCATGCAACCCAAAACCACCTGCGACCATGCACACACAATCCGCGCATCCTCAGCGAAATTCGCACGCTCAACGTTTGGTTTTATTTACATTCAGGTTTTCGGATCTCCATAGTTCAATGTTTTTGGGCTCCTCGATAGTATAGTGGTTAGTACACCCGCCTGTCACACTAGAGACCGGAGTTCTATTCCCCTTCGGGGAGCCCCTGGCGTAACACTAATGACCTTGCCCGGAAAAAACAAATCACTATGGAAAATTTAACAAGCCTCGGGACTTGCTAAATAAGGCCAAGACCGGTTCCCGATTGTAGTGCCGATGATGATGATAGTCCAATGTTTATGTTCAATCTGAGGTTGCCGTGTCGTATCCCTTTTTTATCCTTCCGACTCGATACAGCTGTATTGCGTCGTGATTTTATAATACATGTGTCTCCCAATTTGCCTCCTGCTTGTGATGTGTATTTGTGGATGATATGAGTGTATTTTGTTTGGATGAGAAATCTACTTCATTCACAGTGGCGCATATATAGCTTCGTTGGTTTTAAACCACAATTACATTGAAATGGGAAATAAAAATCAAATAGAGTTCGCTAAACATCCAGGGAAGTATTGCCATTGCTACCGGAGTGTCATAAGAAGATTCGTATTCCCTATGAATTTAATTAACTTTTCCGATTTAACTTACTCACTATTACTATTTATTGGCCTATAGGAACCCGAAGTTCAGGACCTCACCGACTCGGCTGCGCCATTGCTCACTGTCCTGTGCACTCTCCTTCCACACTTGACCATCCGATCCGATCTCCTCAAGTTCAAACCTAACATTGTCCTCACATATCCGTCGCGACCGTCCCACTGTTCTCCTTTCCGTTGGTCCACCGTCAAGAATTCTACGCACGATCCTATCGTTGCCCATTCGCGCCACATGTCCGGCCCATCTTAATCTTCGCGACCTGATTACTCTCACTATTGTAGGTTTGCGGTATCATCATCATCATAGGCACTATAACCGGGAACCGGTCTTGGCCTTATTTAGCAAGTCCCGAGGCTTGTTAAATTTTCCATAACGATCTGTTTTTTCCGGGCAAGGTCATTAGTCTTGCATTAGAGGTTGCCCGACGAGTACTCGAACCCCGGACTTTCGCGTGACACGCGGGTATACTAACCACTGTACTATCGAGGAGCAGGTCTGCGGTATAGTTCTTCCAATTCGTGGTTGTGGAGTTTCTCATCCAAACAATATACACTACGCATTGTATTTTGATAGGAGAAACTTTCGAACAATCATTGCAATGTCAAGAACAACAGTTTATCGGTGGTTTAGTGAATTTAAAATAGGTCGTACAAGAACCGAATATGCACCTCCCTGTGGAAGGCCGAAAGAGGCTACGAATGCGGAAATCGTAAAGCAAGTGCATCCAATTCGAGTGATTGTAAAGTGAAGTTTCGCGACTTGACTCAGGCCATAGGCCTCTCTTATAATGGGCTGGATACACTTTGCACGGCCTTTTGGATATGATGTGTTGGGTGCCGTGTTTGCTCTCCGTCGACTAAACACAGCAGCGCGTTGATGATCCAACGGCCGGTTTGGTGTTGTTGCAGCGTAATCGAGCGGACTTTTTTCGACGTTTTGCGACGATGGATGAAACGTGCGTCCATTACCATATGCCTGAGTCCAAAAGGCAGTCTGCGGAGTTTCTGAAAAGCCGCGAAAGCCGGCCAAACCGACCAAAAGACTAACGCTCGGCTGGGAAGGTCATGACCTCCGTTTTTTGGGATGCGGATGGCATAATCTCTACCCATAGAAGGAAAGAACGGTCACAGGGGAGTATTATGCAGCGTTATTGATAAACTGAACGACGAAATAAAGAAAAAATAAAGACCTCATATGGCCAAGAAAAAAGCTCTCTATAATCATGGTAGCGCACCGTCACACATGTCCTTGAAAGCGATGATGAATTTGGACCAATTAAGATTTGAATTGGTTGTTCACGCGTCGTATTCTCTAGACTTGGCCACCACCGACTATTATCTGATCCCAAATTTCAAGCGGTGGATCCATGGAAAGAGAATCAGATCGAATGAGGAGGTCATCGTGGAAACTGAGGTGTATTTCGAAGGCTTGGACGCTTCGCACTGCAGAAATGGGATTGAAATGATAGAAAATCGCTATACCAAGTGTATAGCCCTCGAAGGCAATTATGTTGAGGAATAAATATAACTTTTCCAAAAAAACGCTTGTTTTGATTAAAACTTCCGGGACTTTTCAACCTATGTAGTCGAATACAGATACGAAGACACGCCGTCCATAGCATAGGAAATTATAATTTCTTCGTACATAATTCTATCCCGATATTATCGCGAAAAACGTCATGCACAGTTTACGTGCCATCTGCGGCGAGACTTGTTGTCTCAGAGACACTGTGCGTGTTGCAGGAAGGCTCGCCGTACCGAAAGGGATATCCGACGTCCTAGTATTGTATTGATTTTTGTGAAACGCAATGCCTAGAATCCGCGAACGGCAAGCACTGTTGTATTTCCTTTTGTTTTTATAGTCTGGACACAGATTGTCTTAGGCGACTGGTCGGCAGTCTCCGTCGAACCATGATACGTTTGTTGTATTCCAGAATACTACCCTTATTCGCTTTAACACTAATCTCATTTCCTTTCTAACACAACCTTTAAAACTACATCCTCACATATCTTACATTCTCATTTAATACAATTCATAAATAAACAGACACAATATTCTATATCCAGTCACTTACAGCACATTTAAAAACATGCCCCTTTTCATAACAAGCACATTTTTCATTTCAAAACATAGCCACTTTGATTTTCGTTCAAAGTTTATTCAAAATTATAAACAGAGACTTCTGGATTGTTTTGTTCATTTTATACGACACAGTTAGTTGGAACAAAATGTTCTATAAAAACAGGAAAATTTATATTGAAAAAGTACAGTTCAAGTTAGAGCTCAGCTTGAGATAGCTGAGTTCAATAAAATATAAAAATAAACAAAACCTATAATTAATTTAATAACTAAGAACTATAATTGTTTCAAATAAGAAAAGATATTATAACCCCCACGCTCTTCCCTCGAAAGAGGAAGCACGGCGCTGGAGACGTAACACGTTAAAGAGTGGTTTTTCCGTATTTAATTTCCGATTATTTTGGGAGTACCACGTTTCTGTCTCGAGCTATGTCTGTTTATGAACAAATTAATTTTTTTAGAAGTAAAGATACAAATCTTGGATCGTTTTCTAGAAGGAGAAAAAGCATCTCACATTGGAAAAGGTCTTAATTTAAATGAAGCGACAGTCCGGACTATTAAGAATAATAAAAATAAAAAAGAAGTACAGTTGCTGCAGGGTCTTCGATACGCCAAAAATATACAGCTGGTCCCCGAGCGGCATTTAATGAGAAAATGGAAAAGACAAACATTTGGATTCGCGATTGCTTTCAAAAAAGAATTCCATTGAGTGGTAACATTATTAAGCAACAAGCACTTCACATTTTCCAATGCCTTAAATAAGATCTAGAAACTTCCAAAAACCCAGATTTCGTAGCGAGTAGAGGTTGATTTGGCAGTTCATGGCAGGGAAGTTCAAGGAGAAACTGCATTGGCTGATGTAACCAGAAATTCTGAATGTTATACAAGAGTAGGGATACACAAAACACCAAGATTTTAATGCCGATGAAACTGGGTTTTTGGTAGACAAAAATGGCCAATAGAGCATTTATATCAACAAAGAAAGAGAACCCAGATTTAAGGTGTCTAAAGATCGTGTATTGCTATTTTTGTGTAGTAATGCGTCGACGGACTTTAGGACAAGACCCTTGTTAGTTAGATTTCTATATCCTCGTGCATTTGAAGGCGTCAATAAAAGCACTTTACCGGTATATTGAAAAATAAATCCAAGAGCTTGGGGGACTGGAAACGTATTTAAGACCGGTTTTATAATTGTTTTTGCCAGACGTTGAAAATTAATAAAAACGGAAGAATTTGAGTTTCAATGCGCTATTACTGTTAGATAACACTTTATGTAACCTACAAGATGAGAGTCATCCCATCGTTAAAATAATGTTCCCACCACCTTATTAATAAATTTTTGGAACGTCACTCCTTCTTGTACGGGGTCTGGGTCTCACATAACACGGTTTTATATAATACGGCATTTTCTACGAATCCACGTTTTTTTTTCTTTCCTTTTTTTTTTCGAGGCGAACCTATAACGCCGAGCCGGCGCCCCGACCCCAGAAAACTGTTGCAGCTCCAAAAAACGTTTGCAGTTCACCAAAAAAATGTCACAAAAAAAAAGGTTGCAGTTCCTCTTGAACAGTTGCAGGTTGTAACGCTCCGGGATCACTCTCGTGGGAAGGAAGTTCCACAGCTTCCCCGCTCTGTAACGGAATGAGTTCTGATGCAGGGATGTTCGCGCCGTCGGGAGATGAACCACAAACTGGTGCGATCCGTCGAATTGTCTTGTGAAGCGCATATAAGCCGAATCGCGTGGAACAATACCACGAATCTCCGAAAAACAGTACCCGTGGTAATATCTGTAAAACAGACAGAGGTAGGCCACGCGCCTTCGATGTGGTAGCGACTGTAGTCCCGATGTCAGCGCCGAGTCCCCGATCAGGCGGTTCGCTCGTCTCTGTATACTCTCAAGTAGGTCGAGGGTATGTTTAAGAGCCGAGCTCCAAACATGAGAGCAATTTTCGAGTCGCGGGTCTAATTGGGGATTTATACAAGAGAAGAAGTTTACCCGGACTAAAATATTTCTTGGATCTAAAAAGATGGCTCAGTTCTCCAGAGGCTGACCTGGCGATGTTTGACACGTGTTTATGCCACAATACATTCCCACAGACCGTGACGCCGAGCAATTTCAAGATTTCCCCAGATTCGACGGCCTGGCCATTCATCATCAGCTCTGGAACCGATAATCCACTTTTCTTAGTGAATGTTGTATATTGTGTCTTCGCTGCATTGAAGTTGACGAGATTAGCCTTTCCCCATTGCATGACCTTATCCAGATTCTGATTAAGAGAGTCAATCTGTCTACATCTCAGCTGGTGCGACGTAGATGGACCAATTGGCCGAGCACTCGAAAAGGAGGAACCAAGCGTACTATCATCTGCGAAACAGAACACTTTGTTATCTGTTGTCTCCAACAAATCATTCATGTGAATCAAAAACAAGGTTGGAGCCAAAATAGAACCTTGGGGCTCTCCGGAATTAACAAGATACAGATCCGAACACGCCGTCCACAACAAACCGGATCGATCGATTTTCGAAGATGCTCTTCGTCCAGTCGCAAAGCTGCTGGGAAAGTGCATATGAACTAAGTTTGCTAAGCAATACTCCGCGCCAGACGCGGTCAAAAGCCTTGGAGATATCCAATGCGACCGCACTTGACTCACCATGCCTCTCAATCGTAGATGTCCATATATCGGTTATAAGTGTCAAAAGGTGTCCTGTGGACCGCCTACCACGGAATCCGCATTGACGATCATTTAAAGGTCCGTTGCACTCCAAATACTTAATTAACTCAGTATTGATGATTTTTTTCATGACCTTAGATAACATAGACAGTAATGCCGATAACATAGAAAGTAATGTCGGTAATTTTGTGGAAACACTTTTCTCCCGTCTTCAGGATTGGCTGAACTCGAGCGATTTTCCAGCAGGTATGGGCTCCTCGATAGTATAGTGGTTAGTATATTCGCCTGTCACGCGGGAGACTGGGGTTCGATGCCCCGTCGGGGAGCTTCTGCCGCAAGACTAATGACCTTGCCCGGAAAAAGCAAAAATTTAACAAGCCTCAGGACTTGCTAAATAAGGCCAAGACCAGCTCCCGGTTGTAGTGCCGGTGATGATGATGAAAGGTCGTCCGTGCATAAGATAAGTCTGCCAAGAACCGGCAATAGTTCTGAAGCACGGTTCTTAAGGACTATTGCTGGTATTCCATCCGGGACAATTGCCTTCCTACAATCCAGTTCACGTAGAATGCGTTGAATAGTACGCGGACGAAACCTCACATTCCACATCGAAGTTCGTGTCGGCGCGATCACAGGTGGCTCCAAAAGACCGGGGTCGAGGTTTGAATTTGCGGAAAATAAATTCGTGAACACATTAGCTTTATCCTTTGAATTTGTGACTAACGTCTGTCACCAACGGGGGGAAAGAGGAGGAAGCGAAGATACTGCTGACAGCCTTTGCCATTGACCAGAACGAGCGCGAACCAGTCTGGCACCGACGGAGTTTATTGGTCACTCTGTCGTTGTGAGCTTTCTTCGCGGTATCGATCGCCTGGTTGCACGGGTTTCTGATTCTAACAAAATTCGTTCTGTTAGCATCGGTGGGATTGCAGCCCCATTGCTTAAAAGCTCTTTTTTTGCCGCTGTAATCTGCTCGCATTTTTTATCAAACTAAGGACTCTCAGATGAACCTGGTTTGATGGAATGTGGAATGTAGATCTCCATCTCGAGAAGAATAATCTCTGATACCGACCCCGCGCAAGAATTAAGATCGGAGTCTCCGAAGCACACCTCCGACCATGGAAAGGGTGCAAAGAAATCTCTCAGAGCGTCCCAGTTAGCAGCCCCATACTTCCATACATGGCGAAGTAGCCTAGGCCGGTTATTCGCTTGAAATGCAAGTGATTGCGCGAATGATACCAAGCAGTGATCTGAGTTTCCCAATGGCGCAGACACCTCTACGGTATAAATACTCGGTTCGGATGACAAAAACAGATCCAGGGTGTTCGCATAATCACCTCGGTCATCCGCCACCCGCGTGGGTTTCTTGACGAGTTGAGTCAAGTTGTGGCAAACAGCAAACATCTCTGCTGGCCTCCCAGCTTTGTCGGTTCTGTTAAAGTGCACCAACCAGCCGAAAGTGTGTACATTAAAATCACCAAGGACGATAATTTCAGAAGCCGGGTGGTTTTTTTTTTTACACTAACGCGCGCACAAAAGAGGGATTTTGAAGTACCCTTAAATGTCGGAGCACAGTGCGAGTGGATGTGGATAAGGAAAAGAGGTGTCGATGTATATTGGTCTTGAATGTCTGGACATCACAACGACCAGGAAACACATGGTCAGGCAGAACTTTCCACATTCGTGTGGTTCGGCTAAAGAATGACTCTCTATATTTATTTGTGCGCCTAAAGTCCACTTTCAACGTGAACTGATGCGCATTCACAGATTAACGGGTATCGCGGGAAAATGTCTGAAGGGGGAGAGCACATTCAGCAAGTTCAGTTGAACAACGACGGTGATAATACCTATAGAAAAGAGATGGGCATGCTACGTTGCGCCTGTGTTCTAACGACGAAATTGATCGACTTACGGTTGGGTCCCCAATAAGTTTCACTGCTCGTTTTTGTATCCTGTCGAGCTCGTGTAGTGCAGTTTTGGATGCGCCTGACCAAATATGGGAGTTGAACTCCATTTTTGGACGAATATACGCCTTATAAATAGTGGCCAGGTTGGATGGAGTGAATTATCTTTTTCATCTCTTAAGGAACCCCATACATTTGACTGCACTTTTCGCAGCTTCAAATATGTGGTCATTCCAGCTAAGAGTCGAATTAATTCGACTGCCGAGGATTGATAATTCCTTGGGTTCGTCGATGCAAGTGCCGTTCACAGACAGTATATTTACTTTGGGGTTCACCTTTGACGACAAGAGGCAGTACTGAGCTTTTAGGGCATTGAATTCTACTCGGTTAGATAATTCCCACTGATATATCTTGTTGAGATCTGAATTCAATGTATCAAGCATAAGTTGCCGGTTGGTAGTGACGTTCGAAGAGTTTGCACGGGAGTGTTCGTATGAGTATGAGAAACTCAATGTGCTAGCATCAGCAAACGAGTGTTTTGGGTTGTGAGTAATTGACAAGAGATCATTTATAAAGATGAGGAAAAGAGTGGGTGAGAGTACAGAACCCTGGGGAACACCTGCATTAATTCGATGGGAGACAGATTTGACACCATCAAGAAGCATTTGGATTGAACGACCAGAAATATAGTCTCGTATCCATTGGGTCAGGGAATTGTCCACTCTATATGAATGCAATTTTGACAAAAGGGCTGTATGCCAAACTCCGTCGAAGGCTTTTGAAATATCCAATGCGACTACCTTGCTTTCACCGAGGTAGTGGATGGAATGCCTCCATTTTTCGGTAAGGTACGCCATCAGATTTCCTGTGGATCTGTTGCCACGAAAGCCATATTGGCGGTCATTGAGGAGGTCGGTTGATTCCAGATATTTCGAAAGTTGACGGTTGATAAGAGGTTCCGTTACCTTGGAGAGCATAGAAGTTAGTGCTATGGGTCGATAAGAAGAAAATAATGATCTGTATCCAGTCGGCGGTACGTGAAAGATGTTCGAAAAATGTTGCTGGTCGATCGTCACTCGGGGCGGGGTAAAGACAACAAAGAAATTTAACAGAATTCCTCAACACGACCCTCAACCATGTTATTGGGTTCCAACACCTCCATCCTCTGGGAAGCTAGATCGGACCACGCGAAGACGCAAAGTCCGCCCTTAAAACGGAATCTCGAATTTAAGTCGTATCCTGAGCAACGAAGATATGTCGAATCAGTTGACGAATCGACCTGGGTCTCAGTTAGGGCAAGGATATCAGGTTTCGTTGTTTGCAAATATTGGTGGACGGCGTTTACATTCGTATTGGTGAAACCGATGCCCCTGATGTTACAAAATGCCGTCACCAGTCGACCGTGGACAAAGCCTCGAGAGCGAGCCCGATTATGCGATGACGAACCTCTCAAAGTATCTGCATGATGTTCCCCTTGACATAGTCCCCCCCGGAGATCCGAATGGGAGACTAGTTTACCTCCGGAATTCTTTATATCAGAAGGTACCATCATGATTTATCCCCGTGTCAGTCCGGGCCATCAGCCACACATCCGAAACACCGTCGAAGATTTCTCTCGGCGATGTCGCGGAATGTGCAGCGTGACGGGGTGGTATCTCACCTTGGGACCGACTACCACCTAGCCAACCTTTTCTCGAACCGGTCCATCAGCCAAGCTCCGAAAGATGACCAGGGATTACTCCCGACCATTTCACGGAGCCTATAGCTTGATGGGGTGGTATTTCACCGGGCGCCAGGGCGTTGGGACCCCGGCTACCACTCGGCCTTTAGTCGCCTCTTACGACAAGCCGGCCTAGCTGTGAGTATATTCTAACGCCCTACTCACAGGGACAAAGTGCGTACATACGTTCAACATACGAATCTATGTTGTTGTGATGGCTGTGCAACATATTTCATATGTGTTCCTGTAAAATTGTAGAAAGTTCTGGAACCTGTGTGGTGCTGTTACTAGATTTTTATTTTCCACGATTGTTCTAAAGTTTAATTAAATCCTAATTATCTCCGGTCAGTGGTTAACCCTCAGTAACACTATTTTTCAAAATTGAAAAACCATATATTTCAGGGTTACCAACTCGTAAATTTATTGCTTGTCATTTTTCAAACTACTGTTTATCTCGATTCAAGTATCGAGTTTCATATCGCAGTCTTAAGATAGACACTTTGACAAACTGAATGCCCAATTTGTCCAGTTTGTCAAGTAAACAAATTGTTCCTTATGATAAGAAGTTCAATCCCCAGTCCTATTAATGACATTGTTCTAAGTTTGTGGCATAAATACGCAGTGAGTCACACCGCAACCGCACATTAATTTGTCATTTGTCTTTAGTTTATTTTTCAAGATTTTGTCACCTCTGATGGGTTAATGTTCAGCAGTAGATCCTGCGACCCAGCTAACAAGTCGCATCTTCAATTAAACACTATAGTTATAGGGTTCAATGTGAACGTCATTAGTATTGTAGTTTGTAGTGGAATTCAAATTAGTTGGAACTGAATTAAAAATGCGGGAGCAACTGAGATGTGGTGTAACGCATGCGTAACATGATGTGTCGATATAATATGAATCTTATGATAAATCTTAGGTGCCTATGTCATTGTACCGTAAATTAAAATATTAACACTTCGACAAATGTAAATGAATGCCTCGTAAATGATAGTCAAGACGGTGGGTGATGTAATGGCAGATGTATGATTCGAAATTCCTTGGATCCAGTCATCACATAATCGTGATGTTGAATTTTATTTTATTAAAGGTGAACTAAGAGCTCGTTATAGTTTTCAAAATTTGCAAAGGGTTCGAGTAATTAATGTGATATTAATGTCAGCAACTATTTTATAGCCACCGTTTTCAATAAATCTTCTCTTCGGTACCATGAAATGGAGGAATTACGAAATACTCCAAACCACTTGTAGCCATCCTGATGAAATGACCGGTTATCAATTCGCTGTTGGGTAAATTACCATTCAAAGACCACTTAACTGTTTTATTACCATGAAAATCAGTTGGATTTCAAACAGTTTGGAAGTCAGATAACATGAGTCGAGTGAGCTCATAGGCTACCAGTCGCGGATTCCTTAATATTTGTCTATTTTAATGTCACATTTTCATGTTAAAATCGATCGCGTACTAATGGTATGTTCAATTTAGCTAATTTATAAGATGGCTTTTACCGTTTTTTGGTGTTTAGAAACGTCTCAGGAAAGTTTATATGTTAACGTATTGTCGGCAGTTGCGTAAAATGGTGATTTATAGATTTGTTGTATGTTCTAAGATGTTTAACTACGCTATTGAAATATTTTGCAGATGATCGGGCTATCAGTGTGAATATATCTAAGAGGTTTTATTACGAGTATTTAAGTTTATGCCTCACAATTTTCTAACAAAAGCCAAAAATAAGTCAGAAACTTGTTGTATTCACGTAAACAGTGACTCCTCATCGCAGAGCAACACCAAAGAAACTTAAAAAAAAAGTAATAAATAAATGAACAGAGGTAGAAAAAATGATGCTTCAAATAATATTAGTAGTGTTGTATTCCAGAATACTACCCTTATTAAATTTAACACTGAATCTCCTAACACATCCTTAAAAACTTCACTTAACATATATTACATTCTCACTTAATACATACCATTCATAAACATTCACAATATTACCAGTTACAGCACACTTAATAACCTGCACCTTTTTATTTATTCAAAACATAGTAACTTGGATTTTCGTCCAAATTGATTCAATGTGAAAAGTCACAGAGAGAAAAAAGAAGAATAGAAAAGATAGAAATAGAAAGAATTCAGTTCGGACAGTTCAGTTCAGACAAAAAAGAAGTTCAGAAAAGAATATACAGTTCAGAGAAAAAGATACAGAGAGAAGAAGAATAGATGAATAGAAAAGAATCAGTTCAATTCAAGTTTAGTTGTGAAAGTCGAAATGTAGAAGAAAATAATTAAATAAAATTTATAAAGAAAAATTGTTCTTAGTGTTTCCAAATCTCAATAAATAAAAGGTCCCCGCTCTTCCCTCAACCGAGGAAGCACGGCGGCGGACGTACAACACTGGTGGCAGCGGTGGAATGCTCAGATAACGGGATCCCGATGATGATCTCGATAATAATGATGACGTAGAAACAAGATAAGAAAAAAAATAATAAAACAGAAAACAAAATTTAAAACAACAAAAAAAATGTTTATAAGAAGAAAAGAGAACACAAGAGAAATAACCAAATAAGGAGAAGAAAAAAAAAAGTAAACATAAAACAACGAAAAACAAAGTAAACATAAAACAACGAAAAAAAAAAGAAGCAGCCAAGACCAGGATAAGCAAATCAACTTTAGGACGTGAAGTCTGCCTGGCGGAAAAGAAAAAAAAAATCTAAAAAGAAAAAAAAACACAAAGGAAACAACTAAGGAAAACTGAAAAAAAAAAAAAAAAAAAAAAACAGCAACACTCAAGACAAAGACAGTACAACGACAAAAATTACTTCTAATTATTCCTTTTCTTAACTTTTCCGAACTTAACTTCACTTCTCTGATTCTCAACTCAAACTTGAATTGAACTGATTCTTTTCTATTCATCTATTCTTCTTCTCTCTGTGTCTTTTTCTCTGAACTGTATATTCTTTTCTGAACTTCTTTTTTGTCTGAACTGAACTGTCCAAACTGAATTTTTTTCTATTTCTATTTTCTCTCTGTGACTTTTCACATGAATCAATTTGGACGAAAATCCAAGTTACTATGTTTTGAATAAATAAAAAGGTGCAGGTTATTAAGTGTGCTGTAACTGGTAATATTGTGAATGTTTATGAATGGTATGTATTAAGTGAGAATGTAATATATGTTAAGTGAAGTTTTTAAGGATGTGTTAGGAGATTCAGTGTTAAATTTAATAAGGGTAGTATTCTGGAATACAACATCCCACCCTTCTTCGAGAAAGAAAATTATCCTTGAAGAGAATAATTTTCTAGTAACTATAGGTTAGATTAAGATTAATTAAAGGCTTGGATTTTCGTTCAATTACATTACAATGGTTTTCGAAATTAATCTTTCATCAAAGGTTACAATAATCAAAAAGTTCTTAATACTAGAAAATTAATCTATTTACATTATATATTAACTAAATTTTTCCAATAATCAAAAAGTTCTTAACACTAGAAAAATAGTCCAAAATAGTCTATTTACATTATATATTAACTAAATTTAAATATTTCTCCTTGGAACCTTTTCTTATCTTATCCAAAAATCATTATTACTTATTATATTAATTATATAATATTAATATTATTGTTTCAAAATTCTCATTTCCGTATATATATTAATTCCAAAATTTCTAATATATATATTACCAATAAAATTTTCTTTCTTTCCTTTTCCGTTCGAATATATATTAATTCCAAAATTTCCAATACATATTACCTCTAAAATTTTTTTTTCTTTCGTCCCCCTCATTCACCTTTTTTTTTTTTTTTTTTTTTTTTCTCGTCATTTCCTACAATTGTTAGATTATTTCATATATATTGAATAATAAAACAAAGGCCATTTATTATGTGGTTATCTTTTCCTTAAATTTATGGAAAATTTTCCAAAACCTTTCTGGGCCTATTATTATGACGATTCTATAGAAATTTATAATACCAAAAATCTTCTTAAGAAAGATTTCAAATGTCCTACATGACTGTGTAACTTTTTATTTTTTTGTATTTTGTGTTTGAATAAATGTTTATCGTTGAAAAAGAAAATTTGTAATGTACTTATATGGTTTTCCTTTTCCGTACCTATTTTAGATAAATTATTATTTTCATTATTTATTATATCGTGTTTGAGTAAGTGTTTGTGTTTGTTTTCGTTGTTTAAAATATTTATTGTTTTCGGCTTAGTGTTGTCATTGTCCATAGCTTTAACCGCTGTCGGAACGTCTACCTTTTCAGTCTTACTCACTGCTGATGGATCGTTTAGTTTCTCAGTCTCATTTACTGATTCGTTTAGTTCTTCAGACTTATTAGCTGTCAGAACATCTTGGTTCCCAGTCCTATTTGCTGTTTGAACTATTTCTTCAGTTATATCTGCTGTAGAAACATTTAATCCGTCAGTCTTTGCTGCTGAAAAGATTTGTTCATCAGTATTAGCTGCTGAACTGACTTGGGTTTCGAATTTTATTGCAACTATTGGGTCTTCAGTCTTTAACACTGCTGAATTTTCAGTCTTTGTTGCTGAAGTGTCGGGGTTGTCTATTGGGATAGCCGAAATATAAGGGATTTTTGGTTGTATATTTTCTGAAATTTCCGAATTTTCAGTCTTTATTACTGCTGAGTTCTCAGTCTTGGTTGCTGAAGTGTCTGGGTAATCAATTGGGATAGCTGAAATATTAAGGATATCAGTCTTTAATACTGCTGAAAATTTCGAATTTTCAGTCTTAGTTGCTGAATTATTTTCCAGAATTGCAGTCTGAATCGGAGTCATTATATTAGGGTTTGGTTTAACTTCTTTTATGTTTGTATTCATATGGTTAGGATAATCATAAGCTGGCTCAAGGTAAATTTGGGTAGGAGTTTCATTAAATTTGTCGTTATCTATTTCCAAAGATCTAGTGCTGTAAATAGAAAAATTTTGTTTGTCTTCCATAATTTTTGGTTGGCGTCAGGCCTTGTTTTCCGACTCTTGCACCCGAGAAAAGTGAACATTTTGCCGATCGTTTTGTCTATTGGTGGTCGTAGAATTTTCACCAAAACGATTTTCAGAGTTTGTAGGATTATTTCGGAATGGGTTACGCGTTGTTGTACCTTGTTGGTAATTTGTTAAAGACGATCCATTCCTAGATATCTTGTATCTACACTCGTTCTCTGTGTGATTATTTCGTCCACAGAAATTGCATAAAATGTTGTATTCCCTTTTTATGGGTTGTCTATTCGGAAAAAAGTTGGATTGCATGTTCCGATAACATGTGTCCTGAGAATGCCCTGGCTTACCACAGGTTTGGCAGACTATACGATTGAATGTAGGTTTTTCATTGTATTGATATGATCTGGGAGAGTTGTCCATTCGAGCCGCATGTGACACTACATGTGCAACCGACTGTTTTAAACTATTTCCCCCATGGGCTTTAGCTAGTATCTTTAGCTGTTCGTTGTTTAGTCCATCCTCAAATGTTTGTACGGCCAATTTTTTGTTTTCTTCCATTAAGAATTCCCTAACCACTGCGTCTGCTGTTATTTCGCACGTGGCAGAGTTTAGAGTCCTTAGAGCATTCGCGACTCTATCCCCGTATTCCCGGACGGTTTCTCTGTAGCGTTGTTTCAGAGAAATCAACTCATTGTGTGCCGTCGACCGAGATTGCTCCTCTTTATATTCCGATTCTAATTTTTCTTTTAAATCCTCCCACTTAGCGATTTGGGTATACCTAATCAGATCGTAAGCATGACCCTCTAGTCTATTTTTGACTAGCTCTAAAAATGTCTCGTATATATCCGGGTCTGCCTTCTTTATGGATCTAAATAAAATTCTCCCCCGGAAATAAATTTGCCTAAGTAGCAGGGTTTCCCGTCAAAGGTAGGGACGATTCTGAAAACATCAGAAATTCCGACAGAAAGAGCCATTTCAGGGGGTTTAATGTGTATCGGTTGATAGTGGATTTGTTCTTCCCCCTGCCTAGCCGCCTGTTTCGTGTAATATGGACTCGTAATAGTGAAAGTTTAAAATAAAAGCCGAAAATTCGTTATCAATTCTTAAAAATATGGTTAACTTAAAAATATGGTTATGGAAAAATTGAAATTGGCCTTTCTTTTTGTTATTCAATATATATATATATAGGAAAGAAAAATAAATTGGTCCCAAAGCTGCAAAGAAAGAAAATTCGACGAGAAAGAAAGAAAAAAAACGGAAATGTCTTCGAAATACTGAAATGAGAATTTGCAAAGAATATAGATAGAAATTTCTATCCAAAAAATATTCTATTGGGATAAGGAGAGCTTCCAAGTAGAAAATATTCAAATATTCCTAAAAAGTAGAGAGAAAAAGTCGCTAGTAAAAAAATTCTTACTCTAGTAATCGTTGTCGTTGTACTGTCTTTGGCTTGAGTGTTGCTGTTTTTTTTTTTCTTCAGTTTTCCTTAGTTGTTTCCTTCGTGTTTTTTTTTCTTTTTAGATTTTTTTTTCCTTTTCCGCCAGGCAGACTTCACGTCCTAAAGTTGATTTGCTTATCCTGGTCTTGGCTGCTTTCCTTTTTTTTTGTTTTTTTTTTCGTTGTTTTATGTTTACTTTGTTTTTCGTTGTTTTATGTTTACTTTTTTTTTTCTTCTTATTTGGTTATTTCTCTTGTGTTCTCTTTTCTTCTTATAAACATTTTTTTTTTGTTGTTTTAAATTTTGTTTTCTGTTTTATTTTTTTTTTCTTATCTTGTTTCTACGTCATCATTATTATCGAGATCATCATCGGACAGTAGGAGCAAGCCGTCTCCATTTATTGCCATTTTCCTATCCATTTATGCTTTCTTTTTTCTTTTTGTAAATAACAACAATTATTCTTCGCCAACAGTTTTTTTTAAACTAATAAAATTATGAAGATACCGTTAGCAAATTAATTTGTAAAAACGTTTATTGTGAAAATAGTCTTAAAAATCCACCGACCTGCACGGTCAATACAGAATGGCAAACAGTCCAAGGAAGAAGAAATTTAAAGGACAACAAACAGCCACGCGACAACGGCGATGAACAGACATGAGCCAAGAGTAGTACTAGTATGAGTAGTACTGAACACTCGGAGGCTCGAAAAATAAAACAACCCCAACACCGATTACAACGCCATCGACCCCAATTGAATCGTAGCGAGTCGAATTCAACCACTACGGACGCGTCAGAGACGCCAAAAAAGGGACATAGGGGACAATAGAACGGAGAATGGTGCACATTTTGCAAGCGACACAACCACACGGCGACAGTGTGTCGACAAAAAGCAAAATGGACGACGTCGGAAAACTCCCAGAGGTCGGGCCGGAATTCCCCAACCCGACCGAATTAAAGCCATCAAATAAAGAAAACTGTCCTCAGCCACCAACAAAGGTTCCAACAGTCCAGCTCCCATTAGACATCGGATGTAGAAACACTACACGTCTAATAGTGGACACAGGTGCGGAGATCAGCCTTCTTAAGCTGAAGGCACTCCAAAATGGAACAGCACTGGATACCAAAAAGGCCACTACTCTCCAAAAGGCTTTCTTAAATAAAAATACCTTATCGACAGAAAACGAAATATATGATTACGACGAGAGCAGGTGGACCTCAGAGAACACATATAAACGTCAGGGGCAAGATATTTGAAAATGTCAAAGAATTTAAATATCTGGGAACGATACTGACAGAAACGAAACGTCAAAGGAAATTAACAAAAGACTACATTCCGGCAACGCTAGTTGGCATGCAGCCAGTAAACTATTCAAATCCAAACTGCTATCCCGTAATATAAAGCTCCCTGTCTATAGAACCATAATCATGCCGATTGATCTATACGGATGCGTAGCATGGGCTCTCACAAAACGGGAAGAGAATAAATTCCGCGTATTCGAGAATAAAGTTTTAAGGGGTATATTTGGCGGTAAATATGACGAGGAGTCAGGACAATGGAGGAAACTCAACATCCACGAATTGGAAGAGCTATACCGCAAACCTACAATAGTGAGAGTGATCAAGTCGCGAAGATTAAGATGGGCCGGACACGTGGCGCGAATGGGCGATGATAGGACCGTGCATAGAATTCTTGACCCTAAACTAACGGGGAAGAGACCGACAGAACGGCCGCGACGGAGATGGGAGGACAATGTTAGATTGGACCTCGAGGAGATCGGATCGGATAATCGAACGTGGAAGGAGAGCGCACAGGACAGGGAACAATGGCAGAGCCGAGTCGGTGAGGTCATGAACTTCCGAGTTCCTACAGGCCAGTAAATAAAAAAAAAATCGACAGATTCGGTTGGAGATGTGAAAAAAAAAATACAGATTATTGATTAAAAAAGATACTTCAAATTCTGCAGTTAACCAGGATAAAGCACTCATGTGTAGGACTCAACATGCAGAATGGGGCAGGGAAGCTTGTTGATTTAGAAATTCAATTAAAAAAAAGTAGTGCAGATATTGATTCTTTTTCTACCATAAAGTAAAATATTTATTTATTTAGAAGATCTACCTTTAACGAGATAAGCTATATTGGAAATAGTAGGGCATCCATGAGGTTAAAGAAAGGATACAAAACAAAACCTTTATGCCCCACAATGTTGAATCTGCTCATCTTTACCATATTCAGATTAACCTTCGCTCCAGAACGCCCAATTTAAATGAATATGTTCTTTTGCTTCATCATGTACATCCCAGTCCACGGAGGTATTTAACTATTTCCTTGACACGAAAGATTCGCCATGATATCAATTTATTGGGTTGTACCACATGTGAAATATCCGATTTTCTATCAGTTGGAAATAAGAAGTTCTCAAGTGAATATTCGTGCTAGAATGTTAAATTTTCTTTTTTTATAAAGGAAAGTGGTACGTGTGCTTGAAGTGTGAGAATTTTAGGGTTCGTATAAGTACAGTTATTTTGTTTTCTAGGAATTGTTTACCATGCTGTCGGCAGTTCAAATTCAAACCCTTTCTTTTATGAATTTAAAATGGGACATAATGCGTCATTGGCAATGAAAAACATTAATGATGCATTTGAGGATGTAGCGGTAAACGAACGCACTGTACGGCATTGGTTTGGAGAGTTCCGTTCAAGAGATGTCAGTCTCGAAAATGAACCATGCGGGAAGCCGGAAACGTTAGTTGACGACGATATTTTAAAAGCAACGGTGGATGCGGATCCAACGAAATTGGTGCGGGAGATTACGCAAAGCATGGGAGTATTCTCAATGACAATAAGTCGACACTTTTCTCTCATAGGAAAGGGAAAGAAACTCCGTAAGTGGGTACCCCATGCACTGAACGAGTCTCAAAAACCACGGCACCTGGAAGTCTGCTTATAGCTTAGATTAAGAAACCGAACTGAACGGTTTTTGCACAAGATAGTCACCTGTGATGAAAAGTGGATTCTGTATGATAACCGTAAAAGACCTGGACAGTGGTTGGATGCAGGTGTTGTAATCCAGCGCCGTGCTTCCTCGTTAGAGGGAAGAGCGTGGACCTTTTATTTTTAGTCTTAATTAAAACGCAGGATTAATTTATCTTCTGTTTAATTTTCTGTTTATTCTTTTCTTCTAATAACTTCTTCTCTATTGTAATAACTGTCTAAACTCAACTGTTCTTCTCTGAACTTAACTTAACTCTTAACTCAACTCAACTCAACTTTTTCTCAACTGTCTGAACTCAACTGTCTATTCTTTTCTGTCTCAACTCAACTGTCCTTACAATGAATTTTTCTTTCTTCTTATACAACTTGGTGTTCTAATCTACTGTAAATTATTACTTGAACAAAATCAATTTTATCAAAGTATTACTTAATCTACTGTGACTTTTAATTTTGAACAAACTTTGAACGAAAATCAAAGAGCCATGTTTCAAATGAAAAAAGGGGCATGTATGAAGTGTACTGAAACTGACTGGTTATAGAATATTGTGGATGTTTATTAAGGATATATATTAAGTGAGAATGTTAGATATGTTAAGAGAATGTTTTAAGGATGTGTTAGATAAATAATGACATTCAGTGTTAAAGTATTCTGGAATACTACACAGGTGAAAAACCAAAACACACCTCCAAGCCCGATTTTCACCCAAAAAAGGTTATGGTGACAATTTGGTGGACTTTGAAAGGACCAATTTTAATTTCTTCAATCAGGAGAAAAGATAAACTCTATCAAATATTGTGAGAAAATCGACATGCGTTGGTCAATAGGCGCGGCCCGATCCTTTTGCATGACAATGCTTGACCCCATACCTCATAAGTAACGGTACAAAAACTGTTGCAGTTGTTGCATCCACCGTACTGTCCTGACATTTTCCCAACGGACTGCCATCTTTTCGGCAATCTGGATTCATTTTGCCGGCAGAAGGTCTTCCGGAACCGAGCAGAGGTTAAAAAAGCCTTTCAAAATTTCATGGCCTCCAAAAGTCAGCACTTCTACGAAAAAGGAATATTTGACGTTTTTGAGAATTGGCTGAATGTTGGCTGACTTTCATCTATTTGGGAAATGGGCTGTAGAATAAGACAAATGGAAGAGTTTCCGCAGTGGTTTAGCGAGTGGAGAGGAACATCTCTTCAAGAGAATTGGGGCAATGCCATCCGCACCAGTGGATTTGTTTGCGTTTAGCTCTTTGAGTGCGCGGGCAACAGTACGCGTTCGGAAGTAAATCTGGCTCATGGTGTGCTGCTTATGCTCAAGTTGAGGTGGAACTGATGTGTTATCAGACAGCCTTGAGTTGGCTGCAAAATGTGCAGCAAGTAGATTCGCCTTCTCTATTGCAGTGGTGACTGGTTTGTCGTCGACTATAAGCTATGGAATGGATGAAGAGTCTGAGTTTTGAATGTTTTTCACGAATGCCCACAAGTTTCTACTACCTGTGGGTGAGTGTAATATTTTTTGTCTCACTCTCTGGTCATGCAAGAACTTGGCGCCTTGAATATACGCATTGAAGTCATTTCTAGCTCTCTTAAATCTTTTCCGGTTTTCCTCAGTATTGTTTGATTTATATAACCGGAAGCTCAACTCTTTAGCCTTAATGGCTTCTCTCCACCCGGAATCGAACCACATATTTCTTTTGGGTTTGAACGACTAATTTAATTTCCCAAAAAAGTCATTCAGACTTTCCCAGTTGGCTTTCTTGTAGAACCATACTATGCTTTTGGGAGCTTTGTCATTAACGTTACTGTTGGTTAGAGGAAATTTAGCTGACACGACACAGTGGTCTGAAGTGCCCAAGGGCGAAGAAACTTCAATTGTGTATTTGTTTGGGTGGGAGATGAGAAACAGGTCCAGTGTGTTGGCGAAATGACCATATATGTCTGGTACCCGTGTTGGCTCATTGACAAGTTGAGTTAAACTATATGAATCAGCAAAGAGCTGAACGTATTGACCTTCAGGTGTTGTGCGTCCGGAGTGACGAAGCCACTGAGAGTTATGAACATTAAAATCACCCGTAATAAGGATTTCAGTGTGTGGATATAGGGTCCAGACCCTATCGATAGAATCCGACAGAGCATCAAATTCGTTAAACCCCTTAATGGTTTCAGTCGAATTGAACAACTCATAATACACAATACTAGGTTGATCCCGACAAATACACAACATGCGTTTTTTTTCCATGGACATTTCTCTTGGTTGTTGATGTTGAAGCATGGGTACGTGGTCCCCATGATTTTCTCATCCTTGGGTTATCGTAGTGGATTCATTTTCATGACCATTAATCCTTTTGTTTATGCCTGGCAAGCAGCATTTCAAATTCGACATTCAACATTTCCCGACTTCGGTTAAATGGAACCCTGCTTTGAATCACTTCTGACGATGTTAAACGATGTGAAATTACTTATCGAGTCACACCTAATGTGAATGCAAGTTTGTGGCGGTTTCCCCCGACGCCACTGCCCGCCTCACATTTTCAACGGGAACACCCCATAAGAGGGGCATGAACCCAGGCGACGGTGCATTGTCCGAATTTATCGGGCATGCGGTTGATACGCTATGGAGCGTGATTTTCGTGCCACACCATGGGGCCGGAAACAACAAAAACCTGGTCGTCGAAAAGCATCAAATTCTATTGGGAATAAGAGCAAAATTTCCTGTAAGGATGAATCGCTTGTTTGTGCGTAGCACAACATGAATACCCGATAGAATTTGTCCAACATGCAGCACCACCGGGGAAGTTTCAACCGACGCCGACGGCCAACGGAAATATTCCAATTTTGGTTCCCGCCAATATGCACCGCTTCTTGAGTGGAGAAAACGGTCGCATCCTTAACCAACGGATCTATCGAGATATGCGGACAAGAATATCTTCGATCCAGCACCGTCACACATAAGCAGCCTGCCCCCTTCTCATCACCGAAACATGGCAGGCATTCTGGTAGCAAAAACCAACCTACAGGCAGGTAATAGCATGCTTGCCTACAAGAGAAGCTAACACAATGAATAGCCACCTGCACCATTTGCACAACGATCGATATGCGATCTACGGCGATCCTGGGTGTGGTCGCGATCGTATAAACATTTATCGTTCCTATGGAAGATTCACCAAGCGAAATGTGCACGATCAGCAATAATGCTTTACGCAGTCGTGATCGTGTACACATTTCAACCCCTGTACGAACTGGCAATCATGTAGATTGCGATGATCACATGTCTGCATGCCAGGGGATACACACGTAAGCGACAGAAGCGATTATCGTGTGTATGTTTTCACCCTTTCTTTTTTTCTTGTGCTTAACCAAAGCTAAATCGCACCATATATGACCATCGAAGCGATGGATGGAATTTTGGTGTTCTGTCGTTTCGATGGACGAGGTTAATCTCGATTAGGATTCCGTGAGGGCAAGTCGCGCCCTCACGTTAATTTACATCCCTCTTGGGCCGTCCCAAGGGATTTATTAAACTCAGTCGTTGAGAAGATTTGAAAAGTGTCAGGTAACCGTCGTGGTGCGCCATATGCTTAAAATAAATATTTACGGTGTTTTGTGTAACAAAGTTTTCCGGTGCTATACACGAAATTGAATGTTAAGAATACAACGCACTTTTGTTACTCATCTATAGAGTAAAAATGTTTAAATAAAAACTAATATATATAAGATAAATATTTACCGTGTTTTGTGTAACAAAAGTTTTTCCTGTGTTATACACGAAATTGAATGTTAAGAATACAACGCACTTTTGTTACTCGTCTCTAGTGTAAAATGTTTAAATAAGAACTAATATATATAAGATAAATATTTACCGTGTTTTGTGTAACAAAAGTTTTTCCTGTGTTATACACGAAATTGAATGTTAAGAATACAACGCACTTTTGTTACTCGTCTCTAGTGTAAAATTTTTAAATAAGAACTAATATATATAAGATAAATATTTACCGTGTTTTGTGTAACAAAAGTTTTTCCTGTGTTATACACGAAATTGAATGTTAAGAATACAACGCACTTTTGTTACTCGTCTATAGTGTAAAATTGTAAAATGTATAATTAAGAACTAATACATTAAATAAATATCTACGGAGTATTGCGAACCTATTCGTTCTAAACCAAGTGCGACTTTTATTTGGATAATAAGTTTGTGTAAGAAGGAGTTTCATATCTAGTGGAGTCAGATATAGGACGGAACCAGTGGGGTTACGTGGTTAACCTGTGCCCCTGTGGCACCCTGATTGACACGCCACGTAACTACAAAGACCCATAAGTTCTTCTTGCGTTTCGCACGAATCTTGCTTTAATAATGCTTCCAATTCCATATCTTCATATGCTTTCGGTCTTTCATTATGTTCCTTGTCTTCGATGTCAAACTCACAATTTTTAACCTTTTGAAACCAGTTAGGACAACTTGTCTAATTTACAGCACTTTCACCATATGCCAAAGAAGTAAATCAAATCCTACCTCAAATAATGCTTATTCATCTGACTATTCCGCTTTTTCACACGAACAAAATTATGTGATGCTGACAAAAAGTCGCCCATATTTCAAGGTTATGGTGTTGCTAGATATCTTACGATATCATATTCTACCAATGTCAACGATAATTTATTGGTGGGGCCAAGTTTCATCAACCGGCGGAACATTATTTTAAGTCTCAATATGTTATTCTGAATCATTATCGGTTTCATGATATTGTAGTACTTATATAATAATAAATATTATTTTATTGTTAGGCTAATTTATTATGTTTTTGTTTTTAATTATTGACATGTTTAAATTGGTGTAGTTATTTTAAAAGAATAATGTTTATAGCGCGGGGCAAGACTAATAACCTTGCCTGGAAAAACAAATTATTATGGACAATTTAACAAGTCTCTGATAACGGCCGGATACCGGTGGAGAGACTTGCTACATAGGGCCAAGACCGGATCCCGGTTGTAGTACCGATGCTGATGAATGTTTATTACCATTATTTTTACATTATCATCATCATCATCGGCATTACAACCGGGAACCGGTCTTGGCCTTATTTAGCAAGTCCTGAGGCTTGTTAAATTTTCCATAATGATTTATTTTTTCTGGGCAAGGTCATTAGTCTTGCGCCAGATTTTTACATTATAACAGCCCGTATATTATTGTGCATCCTACATTTTAGTTCAGTGTATTGATTTTGAGAGACATCTTAATAATCCTCTCTAAGTATCTTATATGTAAATTTTGATTTATCGGAGCTAATAAACGTAAACTTGGCCAAGACCCATAGTATTTTCTTTTCACACCTTTGAATAGATTAGGCAAACATATTGATAGTATGGTATTTAAGTCACCAATGTGGGAGCTCAATGTTATCCATTCACATCACAGACCGTAAAATGATTCGCTTTCGTACAAACATTTTCGTTTTCTAGTTTTCTTCGTACTCCGTCAATACTATTGAAGATTTATAGCATGGGCAATCCACATGCACAGCACTATCAATACAAGAAACTTAAACCGGCTCGCCAGTGTCATTCCGGCTGCTTTAATTATTTCGCACTCTTTATGGCAAGAGGTCAATAGGTTGTAAATTCCTCCAATTTAATCTACCCAAACGATTGTACACCAGCAATAGCAATGCTTGAATCAATAGAAGCATTCGCACACTCTTGTGCAATACTATATATAACCTGTTACCCATATCTGGCCAATTTTATGAGATTATAGCACAACCAGAATTTCCACTACCAACAAGGCTTTTCTTAAGGCATTTTCCAAGTTCGTTCTCAACAAACAGCAGGTAGCAGTCAGCTGGATAAAAATAACCACCCTCATAATCTTTGGTGTCCTCTAAAGATAGTTAAAATCTCTGATGCAAGCTACATAAATTATCGTACCTAGAGACAAGGTCAATGTTGTCAGCGTTGGCCAAGCACATTTGCGCCCGAATTTCAAAATCATTTCATGAAGAGCCGTCTTCATAGCTACTTTCACAATCGTAAATACCACGCACCTATCAGATGTCGGTCTAGGGAATTTTCAAATCGATTTACTGAATCTAGACTGTGGGAGCCGGGAAAGTTGATAAATGGGTTTACCGTTTAATAGTCAGACTCTGCAGTTTGCTTTGATAAAATGGAGAATGGCTCAATACCGGCGCCCGGAGCTGTCACTGTCTGCTGAAAGGTTATCAAATTCGAACAAAATAATCGCTTGAAAGTTACCTTGTAAGTTGTATTTGAAGAAGAAATAACAAATTAGAGAGGTTTTGAAAGAGCTTGCTAATTAGCGCGTCAGGTAGATACAGTTATCGATTCAAAACTTGGGGCAAACAATCAACCGATGATGTCGTGCGGGAGATTTTTATGCGGTTGGGTATTTATACCAATCAGGTAGTATTTACTATTCACCATTACCATATTATCAGATCAAGGAATACAGACAGTATTTGGTTTAAGAAAACATTAAGGTAATAAATACCGTGATCAGTTTTTGAGTGACCGATGAGGAATGCAACCACGGTGATAGAAAAGACAATGTTATTTTTATTCATTGATTTCAGAGTTTGTTAAATACATTCAATCGGTCGAGAGTATTATACTTCTAAATTTCTCCATCTTTTTGGCGTGATCACAGCCTGTTTAGGTTGTCTTACAGGTTTCAAAAGTGCTACGATAAACATGCTAAAAACCTTTGCTGGTCAATTAACTATTCTATTCTTTTAGGTAACGCCCTCCTTAGAGAGCATTAAGTGGTTTAGCCGGCAGGCTGATGAGAATTCCTTTCATTCTTTCATAACATGTTGTTATATACGTAGGCGGAAGGTTCGAATTTCAATTAAAATTTAGTTTATATAATTTATGGCAACATTTCGGTAAGTTTGATCAGTTAATGCGTTCCGTATTTATACCACTATACTGATGAAATGTAACGTTTCCTTTTTCTGTCGGCACACGTTGAATGACAACGACATTTTATGGCCTTAATTACTTTATTTTGTTGGGGTATTAAAGGCTTAAGAATGACATGAATGCCGCTCCTGTCTTTTGCAATTGGGCATTTAAGTGGTCAACCTAATACAAAAACCTGTTCTGATGAACACCTAGATAGTTCACATTCGTTTTGTGACCGGCATTACGGATGTTTCAACCTACGATCTTCATGTTTTCTAGTTTGCGTAGAATTACTATATCCCATGGTCCGCGGAACAATATGGTTTCACATTTTGCATTGGTAAACGGTTAGAGAGGTCTCTGAGATTTTTTGTTTTTGCGGAAAAAAACTAAATATTCAATAACTAATCAAACGTATATTTAAACAACAAAACTACGCCAAGTAATGTTATACATGCTTGAGCGACATAGTGAACTTAATGGGCTCTGCGAGGTGTAGCGTCGCAAAAAAAAAAAAACATTTAACACCTGTTAATAGTTTGTGGAATATGAAGTGGCGTTTCAAAATATTGTATAACTGACGGGTTTTTGAATTAAAATATTTTTATTTTCGAAAAAAGCGATCATTTGTTAACAACAACAAAATTAATTTATACATATATTAGAGGGTTTTGTCCCCTGTGAGCTTTGGCTCATCCACCTTTTGGTATAATTTTTATTTTCCAAGAACTCATTCTAACGTTTTGTTTTCAAAGATCTCATATCTGTTTTACTGACACAAATTTTGAAACTTGTAAATTAAATCCCATTCAATTATTAAAGGTTGCAATAGCCCTACGCACATACTCATACAAGAGCTTTCAATTTATCTGTTGGCCTTTTCAGTGTGCATAATTCTCAGTTGTATCACTACTCTCGCCAAGTTAAATAAGTCGACTCGAAAATTAGCCAACTTTGAAACCAGATGTGGTCATTCCATCTACATGATAAATATAGTATTTTAGACATCTCACACTCTATTAAGTGTATAATAGTCTCATATTTCTCCTTGGACTCGTCAGATTATAATGTAATACCACGCCAATTAACATTATGAGGGTGGGCTGAAAAGTTTCCGACCTCAACGTGAAGATAGCGACACTCATCAATAAAAGCCAATGAATGTAGTTATGCATCTTTTGTAGTTACTCACCAAGATTTCAGTCATTTTGGACACGTAGTTTTTATTTGACAGTCGTTTGAGTGAGCCGATGTGAGTGTTTTTGTGAAAATGGACAAAATTGAGTATCGTGCTGTCATTAAATGTTTGTTTTTGAAAGGCAATACGCCTACGCAAATCAAACATGAGTTGCACTCTGTGTATGGGGACTCTGCAACATCATTTAACACAGCAACATTTTGGGCAGCTGAATTTAAACGTGGCCGTGAGAGCTTGAGAGACGATGAACGTTCCGGACGTCCAAAAACTGCAACAACATCGCTAAAGTTCCCCAAACGGTGCTAGACGACCGCCAATGGTGTCTATTATAGCGTCACACAAAGCGTCAATGGAAAAAGTACAGACTTATTTAGAATCTTAAAACGGTTGTTCTGATGCTCCCAGCTGGTCGAAAAACCACACTCTTCGTCTGGGAACTTTTTCTTTGATTCTATTGTTTTTTACATGGGTGGGCTGAAAAGTGTCCGGCTCCAACGTGAAGAGGACATTTTGGACCAGCTCGGTCACTGACGCTATTTTTCCACCCTCGATTTAGCCAGCGGCTACCACCTAGTCTTAGTGGATCAGAAGGATCGAAACAAAATTGCGTTCAGCACAAATTACGGGCATTATGAGTTCAAACGTATGCCATTTGGTCTGAAGGGAGCATCAGCTACGTTTCAGAGACTCATGAACCATGTCCTAACCGGGTTGAAAGGTATCGAATGCTTTGTTTATCTGGACGACGTTGTCTGTGTGGGAAAAGCCTAGAACACCATAATGACAAACTGCGGAAACTATTCGACTAAATGTGATACCAGAACCTCAAGCTACAACCAGAGAAATGCAAGTTCCTACAAAAGAAAATAGTATATCTGGGACATGTTTATTCCGAAAAAGGGGCAATGCCAAATCCCGATACGACAGCTAGTGTCAGGGATTTCCCCATTCCCAAGACGGTTAAGAACGTCCAATCGTTTCTAGGCTTGGCGAATTATTACCGCAAATTTGTTCTAAATTGTTCGAACATAGTACGCCCCTTAACAAATTTGTTATAGAAGGACTATAGGGTTTGAAATAATAGTTAAGAAGAACGTGTGATTCGAACTGACGCTATGACAGTTTGAATAACCCATAAAATTGAATCTAAGCGTTCCCCATCAGGCTACTGGCCGATTTTAGAATTCGATTTTAAAACTCGACTATACTCCACTGATGTGAATTGTTGTGTTATCGCTTGGTATACGGCTCTGATGTATTTTCTTATTCGATTTTTCGTTCGGTGCTCTTCACTATTTTGCTTGTGAATTGTGTGTATCTGATAGAGATGGCACACCACTCCCTCCTCAGTAACTGCGTTACGATCAGCTTCGCTGCGAACGACGGAGAGAACGAGAGAACATCGGAGCAGACGAGTGTGTCGGTGCTCTATGCCGAAGTCATGATCGTGTGTGAAGTTCACTATTTTGCTTGTGAATTGTGTGTATCTGTTAGAGATTCCACAGGACGTTAAGTTCACCTGGTCGGACAAATGCCAACAATCATTTGATAACATAAAGGAGTTATTGGTCTCGCCGCCACTATTAATCTATCCAGATTTTTCCGAAGCCTTTAATCTGACCGCGGATGTTAGTAATGAAGTACTGGGTGCGTACGGTCGCACGGCGAAATCGGTAAGCACCAGCCAGTCGCATATGCCAGCCGAACCTTGAATAAAGCGGAAAAGAACTACTCTACGATCGAGAAAGAGTTACTAGCCATTGTTTGGGCGGCTAATAATTTCCGTTGTTATTTACAAGTGAGCAAATTCACCATATACACGGATCACAAAGCATTAAAGGGAGTATTCAACGTGAAAGACCCCACGTTACGTTTAGTAAGGTTTCATTGAAAGCTACTGGAGTTCGACTACCAAATCGAGTATAAACCCGGTAAATACAACACCAATGCGGATAGCTTGAGCTGTATTCCGCAAAATTGTGATGAGACGCCCACACTACCAAGGTGCAATGCACTAACACGCGCCCAAGCTAAAAAGTTAAGGGCAAGCGAAGGAACTCAGGCTTGCACGAAAAAAGGAGTGGAGATGACAAATCCTGAAGACATCCAGTTTTTACTGTGGGAATACCATGATCCTCCTTTGGGTGGACAACAAGAAGTGAGCAAAACGTATAATAAAATACGAAGGAATTTTGGTGGAAGAACATGATGCGCGACATCAAACAAATCTTCACCGAACCTAAGTATGCCCATGGTAATAACCGACATTGTAAAGAGGCCTTTTGACAAAGTATACTTAGATATAGTAGGTCCTCTTGATCGAACTCCAACCGGCAATCAATATATATTCACATTCCAAGACAACTTGTCTAAGTACATAGATTGCTACGCTCTCCCAGATGCGGAGACAGAAACGGTGGCCACTGTCTTCTTCGACCAAATAATTGCTCGGTATTGGGTGCCAAGGCGGGGGGGGGGGGGGGGGGGGGGGGGGTAACCAGGCCCCTAAAAATCCACGAGAAAGAAAACATTAGACAATTTGGAAGAAGGTCAACAACTTCCACCACCGAACGCCAAGATGAAAGTGGTACATCGTGATCGACTGGCAACTTTTGTTTACCCAGGAGACCAGTGAACTTAGTTCGGGACGAACTAATCTAGGCGGAGGGTAGTGTGACGCATATGACAAGCAGCTGGACATCTGGCAGGTCTCCAAAACAAAGTACTAGAAAAATTGAGACTATGAGCAGTAAAAACGATAAGTCGCCAGTGAGAGAAGTATCACCGGGCGGAGAAGCGAAAAGTGCGGACGAATAAAGAATTTAAATAAAAAAATTGATTTCACGGCTTATTTTCTGAGAATAATTAATCCAGCGAACCCTAAGCTCGCTACAATATTTTTTTTAAAGTCTGTCACGCGGGAGCCCGGGGTTCGATTCCCCGTCGGGGAGCCTCTGGCGCAAGACTAATGACCTTGCCCGGAAAACAACAAATCATTATGGAAAATTTAACAACCCTCAGGACTTGTTAAATAAGGCCAAGACCAGATCCCGGTTGTGGTGCCGATGATGATGAAGATGATATTTTGACTAAGAATATTGTAATACAGTTTAAGTGATATAGATAAACGTTAAAAAAAGGTTCAGTACTTTACGAGATGTGTACACCTACAACATCTAGCGAAAAAGTTATGAATTCATTTTCCCCCAACCTATCCACTAACCATTTACAAGAGAACACTTTCTAAAAAAAGTAGGTCGGACAAATTCCAACAGTGTCGTTGAGTTGTTTAGGTTTTAATTTACTGGAGGAAAAAGAATTATAAATGCTAAACAAGAGATGTGATAGCTCACAAATACAAGACGTAGTACGGTTGCATTTCAATGGCAGTTACGCTTTTTGAAATTAATTTGAAGAGCATTGATACGAATAAATAGCACAGGCATCTATTGGAAAATGGAGAACGAGTAAGTGATAAAATAACTGTTCATAATCAAATTTTGTACCCAATTGCTTTCCGGCATTTGTTGATGTTTTAAACATAACCAAATGTCGACTTTACTCATTATAAAACTTGTACCATTAAATAGATAACAACTCAGACCATACTTTCAACCTGACATCATCGCTGATATTATAGGTTAGTCAATAACGTATGTATAACGTTAAAATTCAAACGAATACCATTAGACTTGCATAAAAAAACTGCCACTCTTTACCCATTCTGTTTTTCCATACCTCAATGATGACAGTATGATACTTCGAACAATTCTGTTATGTAAGCAAGGCGAAAACTGTTGGTACGTAACCGATGAACCTTCAATTTGCGATTATTAGATGAGCTTTTTAAACAACTTTCAAGTCATTGCATTTAAACACGTAAGTGATCACGATTTGATTGGGTAATGATCACAGGATCACGATTAACCGTATGCAATTAATATTTGCATCAATCAATCCCTCTTCTTAATAGTACACTAAGCGATTGGATTTCATTACGCGTATATGATGGCTAACCAATTAACGACTCAATAAAAGTCTTCAAATTGGGCGTCGCGAGTTAATGAAATCCCCCCGAGGATGAACCAACGCTGAAGAGGCAACCGAATCGAAAATGGAAGTGTTACGTGAATCGAAAAGGTCTTACATGAGCACATCACTGGTGTGCTTCGATCAGACACATGAAGCTATCCATAAATTTACACCCACAGTCAATTACATGCCAACTAGCTTCAACACAAAAATCTTGTTGATTGGAGTCGAAGACAAAGAAACATTATTTCGGGTCGTAACCTTCCTGTCATTTTATTTGTAGGTCACGTTACGAATGAATATTGACATCACCATTCAATTTCAAGCTCAAAAAATGCAATCGCTGCCGGTCTCAATAGGAGACCGACAACAATAATACAAAATAATGCTGAAACATAATGATTCTCATTATTTATTGACATTGTAAAGTAAAATAAAACTCTTCTTCCCTTCAACCGTCTGGTTCTTTTTACAGAAACCTTCTGGGGAATGACATCTGCATTGTGGTAACTTCGCGGTTTAATTTTTTTTTTCAAAAATCTTATTTCTATTTTGTTATTAATTATCTTGACTCAAACTTTAGTATTCTTAAACTAAACTTATGATTCCAATTAATTATTAGTAATTGCAACGCAGCTATGCTCATTCCTCTATTTTGTTTCCACATCCTGCGTTAGTTTCGAATGCTTTGATACTTTCGCAGTTTGTTCCTGTTTAATTCGATAGTTGATTTTAAAATTCTAACCTCCGCACCCATTACAGAAACATACAAAAATATTAATAATGATATGCCCTAATCGCGTCCCCTATATATTTGGCTGCTCCATTCTTCTCAGTAATGTTTCAACCACAAGTGACAGTGAACACCTATCACAACATCATCATCGGCACTACAACCGGGATCCGGTCTTGGTCTCATTTAACAAGTCCCGAGGCTTGTTAAATTTTCCATAATAATTTGTTTTTCCAGGCAAGGTTATTAGCCTTGCGCCAAAAACACCCATCACAGCCCAATTTTAAATTGCCTCGAGGTCCTCGATCACTGTAAGAATACTCGCCCTCAATAAATAATCCAAGACCAAGTCTTAGAGCTTATAGCACATTCTGTCAAAAAACTAGCGGAGACTGATCATTTAAAAAGCCTTTTTAAAGGGGTCGTTAAAATTCTAAACAAACTTAATGACATATCCGCTCGCTACAGAATGGGGAGTTGTGCCAACTTAGCGACAAAAAGAATTTTACATTCCCTTTAAGGGGGCTATTTAAATGATCAATTTCCGGTCTTTTTTTTGACAGAATGATCAAGTTCTATAACAACTCATTTGTATGTTCGATAGTCAGCTGCCAGAAGGGTGAAGATTTTTTTTTTGAATTCAGAGATACTTGATGTAAAATGTGATGATATATTAATAGAAATTCTTTATCAGCTTTAAAATTGTGAGATCCCATTGGATGGCTTGGTAACTATCAATTTGACGGTGTTTTTCCTGTAGCATAAAGTATTTAAGCGCCCGGAGAAAATTATTTAGATTAGGTTGGCAGCTAAGTGATTGCCGATTTCACACATAGATATCTTTAGCCAAATTTTTTAGAGGCTTCTGTCAATGACATATCTTTTACCATTTGACATTTGTTAGCTGGCAGTCTTACTTTGCTTTAGAAGCAAATTGCGCGTATTTTTGTGGAAAGGTATTAGTTTGGCGCCAGTTTTAATATGGAGTGCAAAAATAGGCATTTTCGTTTTGTGTGATGCATTTTGAGCTGCTTCGATCAATTCGGATGTGTACTGTCAACAATTTGACAGATGGAAACAGTGATCAATGAAAAACGGTCAGAGTTAGTCCATCGAAAAGGTGTCATTTGTCACCAGGACAACGCTAAGCCATAGACATTTTTGGTCAGTCGCCAGCAATTATTGGAGCTTGGTTGGGGATTGATGTTCCATCCACCATATAGCCTCGACCTTGCTCCATCAGATTACCAGTTATTTCGATCTTTGCAAAACTCTTTGGATGCCAAAACTTTCAATGACGATGGCGCTGTGGAATAGCACTTGATTCTGTTTTTTGCCGATAAAGATCAGAAGTTCTCCGAACGTGGAATCACGAAGTTGCCAGAAAGTTGGCAAAAGCTCATCGAACAAGATGGAAAATATATCACTGCGAGTGTTCGGATCTGTATCCTGTTAATTCGGGGGTGCCCCAAGGTTCTATTTTGGCTCCAACTTTGTTTTTGCTTCACATAAATTATTTATTAGAGACAACTGATAACAAAGTGTTCAGTTTTGCGAATGATAGTACGCTGGTTTGCTCCTTTTCGAGTGTTTGGCCGATTGGTGCATCTACGTTGCACCAGCTGAGATGTGGACAGATTGACTCTCTGAATCCGGATCTAGATAACGTACTGCCGTGGGAAAGGTTCAATCTCGTCGACTTCAATCCAGCGAAGACACCATATACAACCTTCACAAAGAAAAGTGGATCATCGGTTCTACACCTGATGATGAACGGCCACGCCCTCGAATGTGGGGAAAGCTTGAAAATACTCGGAGTCACGGTCTGTGGGAATGTATCGTAGCATAGACACGTGTCGAGCATCGCCAGGTCCGCCTCAGGAAAGCTGAGTTATGGTTTTAGAGCCTAGAAATATTTTACTACGGCCCAACTTCTTCTCCTGTATAAATCCCAAATTAGACCCGCGCTCGAATATTGCTCTCATGTTTGGAGCTCAGCTCCTAAACATACCTTCGGCCTATTTGAGAGCATACAGACACGAGCGATCCGCTTGATCGGGGACTCGGTGCTGATGTCAGGACTTCAGTCGCTATCACATCGTAGGCGCGTAGCCGACCTCTGTTTGTTTTGCACATATTATCGCGGGTACTGTTCTTCGGAGATTCGTGGTATTGTTCCCCGCAATTCGGTTTATATGCGCTCCACAAGACAATCCGACGGATCCCACCAGTTTGTGGTTCATCTCCCGACGACGCGAATATCGCTGGATCAAAACTCGTTCCGTCACAGAGCGGGGAAACTGTGGAACTCCCTTCCCACGCGAGTTTATTGTTATTCTCAAGTACACTCAACTGATGTGGAATTGCTATGTTAATTGCAATGATATACGGCTTGGATGCTTTGATTATTCGATTTTATTGTCGGTGTAATTCTTTACTATTTGTTTATGTATTGTGCACGCCTTAGAAACCTCACAATAACCTTTGGGATTATATAAGAACCTACTAACCGTTCGCTCAGCAGAAAAGATTCATACTCTTGCGCTCTCCAACTCGCATGCGCTTGGGCCATGGCACCTATATATTCCACGCCTGCATGATTATTCCCCATTGCTGAAGAAATGATCTGACCAAGCACAGCACCGTCCGACGCTGGCAGTCTCCAAGGGAGATCAAATACACACCAATTTCATGATATCTTTTAAGCCAACGCCGACTGGGATTTTACGTCACGGAATTTTGCCAATAGGAATTGCATCAATTGACATAAGGCAGAATATGCTATTCCTATATTACAGCACTGAGCCTGGGATTCATCTTCCGATGAGGTATGAACTAAACAACCATGCGATGACAAATTTAGGCGGAAAACTTATCAGCGCCCATGTAGGCCAGCGTAATTTGCTGCACACATGCACAGCACATGTTCCTGGCTTATCCAGGGCCTCGGCAGCCTTGTGTCCAATCGACAAAAGCAATGCACGCATCTATGAATCGAATTCTTCAGCATAAACATGCATACAAAATTTGACCCTTTACGTACAGCAAGATACAGTACACAATCTCCATTATGTACCTAAATTGTTCTTAGCATCAGTTTCCTAATTGCGATGCAGACTATTTGTACAGCTGCATCCATGACTACTATGGCGTCCTTTGTTCTATCCACCTTTTTCAGTTTCGTTTCCATTGACCTCATTGCATGGGTAAAAAATGGATCATTAGCACATCAGCTAAGATCGACCCGAAGAGATCCTCTTCAACTCTCCACCACACCACCACAGAGACAAACTTCTCTCAAGGAAATGAAAGCTCACCCTTAGCCGAGAAAGGACTCACCAGAGTATCTCGAGGTTAATCGCCGAGTATCTCAACGAGTCGCTTTTCAACCACCAACGAGTGAAGTCGTTCTCCCATCCCCTGTAGCGTAGGTAAGTAAAAAAGTACATCTCCCACGCAGCAAATCTGACTTGGTATTAGGGAGGCGAACATCAATCAAGTGTTAAAGAACAAATTCTATCAGCATCCGCTGTACAAAAGTATCATCATCATCATCGGCACTACAACCTGGAACCGGTCTTGGCCTTATTTAGCAAGTCCTGAGGCTTGTTAAATTTTCCATAATGATTTGTTTTTTTTCCGAGCAAGGTCATTAGTCTTGCGCCAGAGGCTCCCCGACGGGGAATCGAACCCCGGTCTCCCGCGTGACAGGCGGGTATACTACAAAAGTATACTATACAAAAGTATACACGTTTATAATTTGCTGAGTTTCCTGGTGAAAGGACATATAATACATAAAAAGAGAAAAGAGAATTAAGAGTGATTGGATAAATGTGTGGCAAGTGTGCTCATCCAATTTAGTGAAGTTGTCGATTTGGTCAGACAGTGAACTTGTTAGGGAATCTTAGTGGACCCGTCCCGTGCCGGCACATAACTAAGAGATACTCCCACAAAGGTGAAATAACAATTGCATATAAAGGACATCTGCGTTGCCATGTCGCCGTGTCGCCACGACCACGAAAATAACAACAACACGTTGGTGCCGTGGACGCAGGAGACTTTTATAAGGCAGAGAATATCCAGTAATTTTGAGAGTTCTGCTCGGGAGCTCCCCCGATGGGCCTCTTCGTTCTTGAAATTTTCTATTATTTCGTTCAGAAACTGAAAATAAACTATCTAATAAGATTAACAGTCCTTTGTCATTTTTTAGAGGGAGGGCAATTAAATTTGGGTGCTGATTTTTAGATACACCATAGTATTGTCGCTGAACTCCTTACATATTTCCACTATGGGTTGACACTCTTGGCGACTTAGGTTTTCTTCTAAGTGAAGTTTCTCATGTAATTGTCTCAACCTAGAATGTTTTGGTGATTCAATCCGTGATGCATCCTCCAGGAAAATATGTCGAATATATTGGAGGTGTTCGCCTTCCCAAAGCTTTTTCGCCGAATTAATTTCTGCTAACGTATTTACTGGTCCCTCGGTATGAGCGTCAACTCCGCCTTGATCCGGTCGATTGTTTGCGGGTTATTCATGATATTGAGTGCCTCTATTTGGACACTCTTCGCCTTTCCCAAACTACAATTAGGCAGAAATATTCCTGATTGCATTTTTTACTCCTATCATCATCATCATCATCGGCACTACAACCGGGAACCGGTCTTGGGCTTATTTAGCCAGTCCTGAGGCTTGTTAAATTTTCCATGATAATTTGTTTTTCCGGGAAAGGTCATAAGTCTTGCGCCAGAGGCTCCCCGACGGGGAATCCAACCCCGGTCTCCCGCGTGACAGGCGGGGATACTAACCACTATACTATCGAGGAGCCCTTTTTACTATTATACTATTACTATTTGTTGGCCTGTAGGAACCCTGAAGTTTATGACGTCGCCGACTCGACTCCGCCATCGTTCCCTGTCCTGTGCACTCTCCCCCCACGCTTGACCATCTGATCCGATCAAAGATCAAACCTAATATTGTCCACCCATCTCCGTCGCGGCCCTCCTGCCGGTCTCTTTCCCGTTGGTCTACCGTGAAAAATACGCACGGTCCTATAGTTGCCCATTCGCGCCACATGTCCGGCCCATCTAAATTTTCGCGACCTGATTACTCTCACGATTGCATGTTTTTTAGTCATCAGAATTACCTCTTCCCGGATTTATATGGGTAGTCTTATCATGGTTCTTGAACGTCCCGGTACTATAGCTGGTTCTTTCAGACAAATTTCTGATTCCGAGGGCTTTGATGGTAGGTGTAACATCAAAGGTTCCTCCTCTTTGTCATCTTTCGGCTTTTGAGATGTTGTCTTGGTGTTGGGGTAACTGGGGCCCGACAGGTTTACGCAGCCCTTCCCCTGTGTGGGTAGCGTTTCCGGTTGACTACCGACCGCGGTCTGGATCTTTTCGGATCCCCTTAGTATGGGCTCCCGTTCGGCTGCCTTATGCCCTGACATCCCCTTGCTATCCTTTGTAAACATAATGAAAAAACTTACCGGATTCATGGTTGTTTCGGGAATGCTTGTTTGGGCACAGAAAGTCGTTTCCCAACAAGCCCTCTGCAGGCAACCCCGGTAGTGAGTCTATTACCTGAAAGCTACAGGGGATTTCCTGGTGTAATTTGAATATCCCCTTGCAGTAGACTGTTGACTCGCTCTTGCCGAAAAAACCGTTTGGATAGTAGTTGGTTTCTTAGTATCTAATATATTTTTGTGGTGGAGTGCCTTCAACTTAAAGATTGATCTCAGCGCCTGTGTCCACTATTAGGCGTGCAGTGTTTCTAAGGCCAATGGGTAGGGGGAGTTGAACAACAGGAACTTTTGTTGGCGGAAACTGAAAGCAGGTTTTAACATCGTGCGAGTTTAGTTCGGCCGGGATGGCATCTGCCGACCCGACCTCTGGAAGTTTTTCGACCATGCCGGCGTGTGGCTGTGTCGTTTGCAAAATGTGCACCATTGACCATTTCTCTTTCGTCTATTGCTCTGCTTTGGAGTCTTCGAAGCATCCGTAGTAGTAGAGCTAGATTGTCTACGGTACACCCCATGTTTACGGCGTCGTAGTCGGTGTTGTCGGGGCTTTAAAACTGTAGTATTTTGTTTTTGAGTCTTAGAATCTTCAGTACTGGCAGAACTAGTAATGATCTGTGCTGTAGTGGTCTGTATTTGCGGACCGTCTTTGTCGCTTGCATGCCTGTGGACCTGTGAACTTTTCCTTGTCTGGACTTTCTTCCATTCTGTATTGACCGTGTAGGTCGGTGTGGTTTGGTCGTGGCATACAGTCTCAACCGATCTGTTGGGGGTATAGGTTGGTGAGTTCTGGGATTTTTCCAATTTGGTTCTACATTAAAAACCCCTCCCACGTGTGGCCCTTTCGGCCACAAAACTCACAACAACATCGAATGCTGTACACTCTATGATTTGCTGTTGTTGCTTGTTTTGAATTAGAGGGTTGGGGTTGCCAATGGTTCGATGTATTCATGGGCGCCCTCTGTTGGTACTGCGACCGTTGTCGCGGAGGTTCTGGATTACCTGTATGTAGTTGTGCATCTTGTGCACGGCAGTCTTTAATATCGTGCCCATATTGTCTACAATCCCTATAGAATGGTATGTTCCGACGCCGTAGAAATTCGTCGTATAAGTGTCCCTTCCTATTACAGAAACTGCACGTCATACGTGGAATTAGTGGATGTGGGTGTGTATGCGTGCACCGGAGCTGGTTGGGCGAATCACCGTCGTAATCATCTCTATAGCGTTTGGAATGATAGTGAAGAACGTGTGATTCGAACTGACACTATGACAGTTATAATCACCAAAAATTGAACCAAAGCGCAACTCATCAGGCGACCGCCGTGTTTTCGAATTCGATTTCTAAACTCAAGCACATTCGACTGATGTGGATTTGTTATGTTATCGCTATAGTATACGGCTCTGATGCATTTTCAAATTCGATTTTCGTTCGGTGTTCTTCACTATTTGCTTGTGTATTGTGTGTGTATCTGTTATAAAACGCTACATCTCCACCTCCCAGGTAGGGGCCGTGGTATCTCAGGTCTTCTTGATCTAGATCCCAACTGACCTTTAATGGAACGCGGTGGTGTTTGTGACCTTAAAGGGTTTTTTTATCGGCTGGGGGCCTGTAGCGTTCTACGAACGCACAATTCTGCGCAGGTAAGGTTCCTACCTTCAAAGAACTTACTTAAGAACAGACGCGTGCCCCAAAGTCCCACCATAGGGCCTGCAACTCGCAGCCAATGTTGAGACCGACACCAAAAAGCAAGGAACTGAACGTCCCCAAAGCTTTTTAGGTCAAGCTCAACAATTATAATTCATCATGCCTGAAACAAAGGTATAAACATCCATGCGTTCTATTCCCAAAAAAACAATTCCCAAAGTGTCATACATGCTGCCTGCGCCCAGGAACATCTCATCGAACCGGCAATTCCAAAATTCGATACAAAAGAATTGCTATCATCAAAGAATGAGCCGATCAACGGATGCACGTGCTGGTAATCTAATGCAAGGACCCCCCAAATCCGTTGAACAGCAGAAGGCAGCCACGACCTATCGCAATCGAATATATCTCAACGAGATATCCGATAATTTATGAGGAGTTAAGCCAACAAAGGCAATACTCCGGTCCCACGGCCACGCTAGAATTTCGCACCATTATAAAGATCTAATGGATTTCGATTCCGGGTACCAAGTTCAAATAAGACCCACGGACTGCACGTCAAAACAATCGCCGAATATCTCTGGTCTGGGCGCCAGATGTTCTGTGCAAACAGAAGGCCGTGGAAATGAAATTCTATCAGCGATAATAATGATGTATGCAAAGATGACTTTCCCCTTTTAGGAAACTACAAAATATCCCGGGGGATGTGATAACATGCTGCTAACAGAAATTCGGAAGTTCATCAGGTCTATTGAGTAGTCTTTTATCGAACAGCGATAGGATAGAACCTAAAAGATACGCAAGCCGAAAGGGCAAGCTTAGGAATCCGAAGGAGGAGGTGCGCGAGACGAGGTACGGTGTCGGGAGTAACCGCGACTTAAAATGAAAATTAAAAGTGAAAGTTTAGTTTAACGTGTGTCGGTCGTCACAGTGGTTGCGAAAAGAAAATTTATATCAAAACGCTCGTTGTATTGTTCGGTTTTGAATTGTGTACAATAAACGAGTCTTGAAACTAAAATGTGTTGTGTTTAATTGATGACGGCATCCGCTCCGGTCGTTTGGTTTTTGTGGACAGAGGTGGTAGAGCATGTCAATCGCTCCGTGTTAAGTATTGGACAGTGTCGGCGGAACACTTCCTCCGGCGATAATACCCAACTTCGCCAAAGTTATATAATTTAAATCCGCCAAAGGCCTGTAACAGGTTGGGGTCGTACGGTGTACTTAGCAGTGGAACTGCTATTACCGCCTCCGACTGCCTGAGATGCGTCGTTCATAGGTATATGTTACCTCTGTAGCAAGTCCTGTGGATTTGGCTATGCATCCCCATAGGCCTGGTCCGAAGCCCCTGTCGTTGTCTGGGGTAGATCTGGTTCGTCCTCCCAATAATAAAAAGGGTTGTTCCTCAACATAGTTGGTCTATTTGTCATGGTGGGACCATGGTTTGAGTCATTCCTGTTAGGTGACTGGGCATGGTATGTTTTTACCCTTCGGTGTTCTCCTACCACACAAACCGCTGTTACTCCGCATCTCGTTCTGAGTCTTCTCCATTTAGAGAAGTCGCGCAATAATTCGCTCGAAGCGATGTCGGAATTGGTCCTCCCTAACCCCCACCATTAGTACCGATTTGCCCCACCAACGATAAAGGGTGTTTAAGGCCTTTAAAGGGAAGGAATTCCCTTTATAATTTTAGGATCCTGGAGGATTTCTTCCCACTAGCAGTAAGAGGTGTTCGAGGTGAGATTTTTCAGAGACACCTGATGCGTTTCCCCCCACCATCGGTAAATAATGAGTAAGGGCTGTGGGTGGACTAGCATTATACTCCGCGTTGCATTGAACCAGTGCTATACGATAGAGAAGGATAAAGAGAAGACGTTGTCTGATTTCAGTTTTTGTTTTTCAGACCTTTTATCATCAACTAGCTCGAATTATATTTATAAAGGGTTTGTCAATAAGGACTAAGACTTCAACTATTTCTGGAGTCTATCAATATCAAAATCTGAGTTAAGGTTTACATGTTTCTCATGGTGGTGTTCACGAACCGAGAACGTCTGGAAAATATTAAAAATTATTATCGAAATTCCGAGTGGGTGGTCGCAAATTTAAAACTGCTTACTCCTTATTTCGGTTGTAAAAAACTTCAGACCAGACAGGCTGCGCGTGCTACAGTGGATAATTTTGGGACAAAATGATCACTATTGGATGTTCCTGTGCCAGTGAGACAACGCTCGGTCGAAGTACTGAAAATATTGTAGACGTAAATTCTACAGTTTAAAATGAATCAAATGAGACCAGCGAATTTGTTGTAAAGGCCTTCCGTACTTAAATGTAGCCTGTATGCTATCATTGGAATACATTTTAGCCAGATATCTCAATTACTCTCCTTTATTTAATTACAAAGTGGTTATGTGTTGATATAGTCCACTAAGCAAAAGTTTGTGGGCAACAGGAATGCAGTCTGCCCATAATCATTCCCAAACCTTTTCAAAATCTGTGTCTAAGTTGAATGTGCACTCTATTAGTGTAGTATACAACAAAGACACATCTCCACCGTCACAATTAATTATATTATAAGGGGTTAGTATTAACTCAGGAATTCTTCTTCTGTATTCAGTAATGTGTGTTGTATCGTTAATGTTTAATTTTTTTTCGACAATCATTTTGTACCGATCATAAACAGAGATTTTAAATCTGTGAAATTGTAGTTCAAGACGCTCATGACTTTATGGAAACGAAAGTGTCTATACACCACTAAAGTCATATTTCCCTTAATGAATCAAAATATAAATCATTGACGTCTATTCTGGGTTCGAGAAGACACTGACAAATAAATAAATAAATAGTGAAAACAAATACATAATGAAACGCAGATGAACAAAATACAAATTAAGCATAAAAGTCAAGTTTCCCCTTTGTCGACCAGTTATGGATAAAATGTAAAATTAACGACCATTTCATCCATCCAATAACACCCACTTAAAATAAAAACAACGCCCCGGAAATGTAGTATATCTCTTAGCAGTGTCATTGTAATATGATCAAAGTGCACTATCAGACTAAGTCCACTTTTAAAATTAGTTTTAACGACTCGTCGTTCAAAAATGACATTTTCTGGGACCCAGGCCTTGCGCTCGAAACAATTCTATAGTTTTGAATTCACATATAAAGTTCTTAAGACGCTATAAAACTATAACACCATCACGAATGAGATTTTCATTTTTATTGAGTTGCGGAAGCAAACATACCGGTCTTAACCTTCACAACAATTGCTTTTGCCATTGACGACATACTGAAAATTTCATATTTTGTAAATGGTTTTTTTTTAAACAATAGAGACCACAGCCAGAAAATTGAGGCGATGCCGAATAACAATGTGCCAAACTATGTGCGTATATTGTACGCGGAAGAGATGAAAACAGTTAATGAATACAACTTATAATAAAATGATATGCAAACAGCGAATTTGGGTGTGAACTAACATATCTAAACCTGATGACTATCAGTAGATGAGACTGGTATTGCAGTGGAAGCCGAATGTGTCGTATGACCTTAACACACTTGGGATGGAAAATATTTCACGATGTTACCTCTGGCACAATCGATGATTCTTCAGAAGGGGCTTACTGAAAATCAAGGCATTGAGAACTTTACCAAAGTTTAGTCTCAATACAAGACACTATAGAAGTTTTTTTTTTAACATAAATATACTGAAACCTATTCTATCTATCGTTAGACCAATATCTCCGCCCCTGTGGTTAGTTTAATTTGCTAATTTCAAGTCGTCCACTACAGAGCCACATAACTAATAGGACTTTCCCAAGATAAGATGATGCAAACAATGAGTTTCGATAACAGAATAATTGAAATCATATTTGTATTTCCTTACTGTATGTATTAATAAAAATCTTTTTTCTTTAAGTTACACTGCCATTAGAAGAGTTTTTTTAACACTTGTTTGTCTCACTTTCTGGTCAAGCACGAACTTTCAGAAGAGCTCTGGAACCCTCTCAGGTTTTATACTAAAGTAAGTGCTAAACTGTGTATATCATGAGCTGGAGAGATTGACCTTCAAATGTTGTCCACGGCGTCATTTGAAAATATGTACATTACAATCAAAGGATCCTATCAAAGGTATCGGATTGCATATCGAATTCGTTAAAGGATACACTTCTATCGAAGTTAAGGCATCTGTATAGGACGAAATATCATTCAATATGCTTATGAACGTGGAGTTTTAATCACGAAAAGTTCAATTCTGGATAGGAGCAGAGACCTTATTACGGCGAAATCTGGTCAGAAATGTTTTTTTCATTTTAACCCGTCAATTCCCATATCGGCTGAAGCAAGCGGTGGAAACTTGCAAACGCAACCAAACCAAAACTCACATAAGCAGGGTTCCGAGACAGATGGGTGACGAGTCGTGGTTTACAATTGCCCAGAAAGGAAACAAGAGGGATGGGAGGTTGAAGGACGAACGGGAACGCCAACATTAAAAAAAAAGAGGCCGCGCCCGGACGCTATAATAATATCCAAAACCGGGAAAGACATATGCGGATATATTTAAGTTCATGAAGGCCCCGACTAAGTGAACTCGGAAAAGCGAAATAAAGTTCGGAAGACAGTAAAAGGGGAATTGTTCCTAGAACTGAAACGCCGACCAGAGGCCACCGCTGAGACACTGAAAGGAAAAGTACAACAAGTATTAAAGAAAGATGCTTGTGTGAAAACAGTGTCACGGGAAATCACAGACGATTGTCGTGATTTAGATGAGGTAACCACTGTAGAGAAAATCCTGACAGCGATCGCTATATAATCCCGTGCACTGCACACGATTCCAAAAGGAAGCGGTAAAAACCTTAAGAAGGAAAGCAGATGGCCCCCAGGCTGCCATGATCCGCCTACCAAGAGAAAAGGCTAGCATGTTGCTGGCTACAGGTTTACTACGGGTCGGATGAGTGAGATTCAGACTACGAGAACAAATCACACGATGTTTCAGATGTTGGCAAAACATTCCCAAACGGTTAAGGAATATGGTACCGACGTGCTACTCATCATCATGGGGAAGCACCACGACTAAACGAGAGAGGTCGGTCCAAAATCGACATCACATTTGCCAGTTCCATGTTGGCAAGAAGTATGAAGTGGCGAGTTTTGGACACCTACACCCATACTGACAACCAAGCGGTATTGTACGATATATTATTATACCATACAGGGGATTCATCACTGGCAAATTGGCGAAGAAAGCTCAGAAAAATGGGTGGAAAGAAAAGGACCTCCATGCGGAACTGCTCGATCCTATACTGCAAGAACAAATCGAACAGTTTGACTCAGAGGCCGATGCGAACAGGCAGACTGGAAAAGTCGTGAAGAGGCTAACTACCGCATGCGTTACTTCTATGCCAAAACAAAGACAACCAGTAGGGACAATCTAACCAGTGTATTGGTTGAACCCAGAAATCGCCTACTTGCGATCGGGGAGTAACAGGTTACGACACTTGCAACAAAGAGCAAGCAACCGTAACACCTCCCCACAGTTACATGCGGACTTCACCAACAAACGAAAGGAGTTGACGAATGTGATCCGCGAGAGTAAATATGAAGCGTTCTGCTCCCTAACGGATGAATTAAATAACAACCCGTGTGGCAGCGTCCACAGGATAGTCATGAAGATACTACACAACAACAGTAGTCAAATGCAAAAGAGTAAAAGTGAGATGGTCAGAATCGTTACTGTCCTCTTTCCGCAGTGTAATGAGGCGTTGAGAGCGCAAGAGGAATGTAACATCATTGAAAGAGAATTACCTCCCATGATCACCAAAGAGGTGTTCTTGGCTGCAAGGGTTGTTAACAAAAACAAGACGGTAGTCCTAACGCTGTATTGAAGACTGCTTTAACAAAAAACCCGGAAGTCTAAAGCAGTCTCTTCACGACTTGCCTTCAAACAGGACACTCTCCTCAACGATGGAGAAATCGCGACTTGTGTTTATACCAAAAGGAGTCAGGAATCCAGAAGCGCCGTCATCCTACCGCCCGTTGTGCATGCTAGACACAACAGGGGAACTGCTTGTGCGAGTAATTGCCAGTCGCCTGGAAAAATTGATTGACGGGATATCGGGGCTCTCTGAATGGCAGTATGGGTTCCGGAAAGGTAGATCAATCGGTAAAGCACTATCTGTGGTGTGTGACATCGCTTGCAATGCGATAGCTGGAGTACGATGGTTAGCAGGTACGAAAAAATATTACGCCGTATTGAAAATATACCTTAAAAATGCGTTTAACTCGGTGAACTGGAATCAGATTCTAGAAGCGTTGGGCGATCTACAAGTCTCAATCTGTTGGTGCGTACACTAGCAGACTATCTCTCGGATGGAGCTCCTCGATAGTATAGTGGTTAGTATACCCGCCTGTCACGCGGGCGACCGGGGTTCGATTCCTCGTCGGGGAGCCTCTGGCGCAAAACTAATGACCTTGCCCGGAAAAAACAAATCATTATGGAACATTTAACAAGCCTCAGGACTTGCTAAATAAGGCCAAGACCAGTTCCCGGTTGTAGTGCCGATGATGATGATGATGATGGAAGAAGAGTCAACCAAAAGAAGTCTAATACGTCGAACTACAATCGAACTCAAACATGTGGCCGGGATTATTTTAAGGATGGACATATGTGAGGCAGTCGGTTCCAAACTTGGAATTCACGCCATGTCTCCCACAGAAATCGTATCTCTTCACAAAGCATATCATCATCATCGGCACTACACCCGGGATCCGGTCTTGGTCTTATTTAGCAAGTCTTTCCACCGGTATCTGCTCCATATCCGAGACTTGTTAAATTGTCCATAATAATTTGTTTTTCCGGGCAAGATTATTAGCCTTGCGCCAACCTTTCTTAGGATCACGATGTATATGGAGATACACAAACTACTGCAATCAACCTTCCACTGCTGTATCAGAAAAAAAAAAATTCTTGAAGCTGAGAAGATTAAAATTTGAATGGGTCGCCTGCCGCATTCGATGACGAACCTAACTCACCAAATGTTTCAAATGCATCGTATAAGTCCATACATTCAGGCAAAACCAAACACCGCTCCCACATTCAACATCTAACGTTCGAACGGTACGGATCGTCCTATCGTCCTGTCCCGCGTCCTTTTATTGTGTGCACGTCTGTGCGGAAGTGTGAATTGTGCAAACAGTGTGGCCGTCATTGAGAACGGCTGTATAGCATATTGTGAAATATTGAACGGTGTAGTGTGTACGTGTTCAGTGTATGTACGTGTGTGCATTATACACACAGTGTGAGTTGTGTGTTATCACACAGTGTAGCCGTCATCAAGAACGGTAATAAAAAAAAAAAAACAATCAATGTGACATAGAGCAGTGCGGACCTAATCCAGCATTATCATCGGCACATCAAAGAGAAGAAACGCACATTTGGCATTGACACGTCGCCGACTCGAGCGACAGCCGAGTCTTATGACGAAGCGGCACAAGCCTAATACAGATGGCGATAAAAATACAAAAGGAAAGAAAAATGAATACACTGGAGCAGGCAACCAATTCAACGAATTGGTTGACCTTGACCCAAGGGAAATTTTATTACCTGCTGATGATGACAACAATATCACAGGTACGGCAACAGATCCAGCGGAACTGGACAAACTCCTTGCGGATATCGACAACAAAAAAGAGGAATTGAAGAAACAAAAAGAATCAATCCTCAAATTAAAAGACCTAATGCAGCAACAACAAAGGAAAGAAAATACAACAGCACAAATGAAAAATCAGGAACAACATCAGGAAGCAAACAAAGGAGGTGTAGCAGCAGCAAAAGGAAAGGGCGCCGCCTATAATAATTACGTCCATGGAAACAAAGGACGTTATAAAATTATGTGAGTTAACTTGCAAAAATTTCAAAACGAAAAAAATTAATTATTCTAAAATAAAATTAATGTGCGATGATATTGAAGGTTATCGCAAAGTAATAACTGCTTTGGGTAGGACAAAAAGCGAGTACTACACGTACACCCCGAAATCGGAGAAAATAATCTCCATGCTCCTAAAAGGAGTTGATCCATGTTTTTCCCCTGAGGAAGTATTAGGGGAGTTAAAAAATGTCGAAACCGACAATTTAAAATGTACAGGTGTGAAACCCTTCTCTACCGCCAACTCCAGAAAACGCAATTACAAATTGCCTTTCTTTATTGTATCACTGAGTCCCAACAGTAAAGTTGATGCTCTCCGATACATCAAACACCTCAACCGCCAAACAATAAGTTGGGGAAAAATAAGAAAAACCGATCGCGTATTGCAGTGCATGCGTTGTCAACGCTTTGGGCACGCGGCATCAAACTGCCACATGCAATTCAGGTGCGTAAAGTGCCTCTCCGATCATATCATTGGTGAATGCCCCCTGGACAAGGAACAGCTTCCAGATAGGAAAACACTGTCCTGTGTCCTCTGTAAAAATACAGGTCACACTGCTAATTTGAGAGGATGTCCTACATTTCAACAAATGAAATTAAAATTGGAATCCAAAAAGAAGCAAGTTGAAGAAGAGAAAAAAATGAAAACTCGTTCTTACAATAATTTCGTGGCTCCTTGTGTGTCATATGCACAAATGGCCGATGCTCCTAAGCAACCAGCATCCATGGAACATACATATAGTAATGGAAGAATGCCTGTGCCAGAGGCGCATTCAGAAATAATAACAATGTTATTAACCATGCAAGGACAATTTGCCGAATTTCAAAAAACACTGACTGAACAAAGAGCACGAATAGCTCAAATTACTCTCCACATCAAAATCTACAGCCCTCCGTCTGAACTTAACCTAAAAATTATAGCTGTGAATGTAACTTCACTAATCCACATCGAAAGAAGGGATAATTTAGGCAACCTGCTCCAAGTCGAATGCCCAGATGTTCTCTTGGCTAGTGAAACTAAGCTAAACCAAAGGCACAAAATGGGCTACAAAAATTATAACATAATTAGACGAGATCGACCACATTCAACTCGAGGGGGTGGGGTCGCTATCTTAGTTAAGAAAGGTCTTCACCATAAGGTCGTTTAGAGCACAGAAGTACACAAATTCCAGGTGCTAGAGGCATGCATTATAGATATTCCGCTAAAAAGTCAAAGACATCTATATATAGTCGCTGCTTACGCTCCTGAATCTGTTCAAGGTACCCAATTTATCTGTGAAATCGATACGCTTTTCCGAAGTCTCAAGTTAGATTCGGAAAACAATTACTTTTTAATAGCAGGTGATTTTAACGCCAAGCACAGTGCCTGGGGCAATCTGACTCGAACACCAGAGACAATGCCTTGTTTGATTGGTGGCAAACAAATGCGATCGAGCATAAACTAGAATTGTACGCTACAAGTACACCGTCTAATACAAGAGGTAACTCCTTCCTGGATTTACTTATGACAGATGATCAAATTCAGTTACCAGATACCGAGGTAACTACTCGAAATTGTCTTCGCACAATTGAGTACGATAGCGATCATTACGGACTTGGAGCCGTAATACACATGCCAAACGAGTACCATCTACTTGAGCAGTACGACCAGGTACACTCTTTCGATTTCCGAAAAGCACATTGGTCGCGTTTCGATCGCATAGTAAAAAGAGAAATACGCAACATTGACATAGACCCACCGACTAATAGAAACCTCCGTAACGATGAAATCGATCATTACCTCCTAACTATGAACGATATTGTTACTAACACAATGAAGCGTTCCATCCCCAAAGTAGCTCATATGGATGGCTATACCCACCGATACAGAAATGCAACTATCGATGCTTTGTATAGGCAAAAGAGCACCCTGCTATCAAAGCTGAAATTGTGCTATAGGCAGTTCAGTGACCCAAATAGCAATGAAATCAAAACAATCAAGTCCTTGATTAAAAATCTTCAAAAACTGATCCGGGATAATTACCGAGCAGTAATAAATGAGGAGTCGAGCAACAGAATTCGAGCTGTTCAAGCGGACCGAACATGTTTTCACAAATCAAGAAAATATGTCGAAGAAAAGATCACAATGACATTCCCTGTCTCCGAATTCCATAATGCTGAACGCAGGACTCACCTTAGACCACATCAACTCCAATGATGAAGTAATAGTAGTCGAAGATCCGCAAAAGAAAGCGAATTCAATTGGAGCCTGCTTCGAAGCAGTGTACAGAGTTAACGAATCAGTTCATGCTAACACTGAAATTGAAAGCAATGCCCGTCAAAGACATTGCTCGCTGCTCAATCAACTTCACAACTGGCGATCCGTAAACCATAGTTTCATCACATTCGGCGAAAATAATAGGGCGGATTCTCCCGTCAGAAATGAAAATACAAATATGTTCGTGCGCAAGGATGAACTTAGAAACATACTTGGCTCAATAAAAAATAAGCAGAATATACAGCATTCCAAATGCGGTTCTAAGGCACTTGCCTCGCGAAGCAGTGAACATATACACTACCTTGTTTAACAACGCTCTAAACAATGCACACTATCCAACCCATTGGAAGACTGCAGTAGTCCACCCTATCCCCAAAAAGGGTAAGCATAAGAGCAATCCAGCTAATCTGCGCTCGATCAGCCTGCTTTCCAACATCAGCAAGGTATTCGAAAAAATTATAAACACAGCACTGAAAGGTTGGTGTGATGAAAACGACATCATCCCCAACAACCAGTTTGGCTTTCGAGCGCGACATGATACAGTTCATGCAGCGACAAAACTTGTTTCCGATATACAGTGGAACAAGGGAAAGCGACAATGTACAGGCGCCTGCTTGGTTGACTTTGAAAAGGCTTTCCTTTAGTGGTGGCAGGAGTCCTACAAGGGTTAGTATTTGGTCCAGTCCAGTGGAATATTATCCCCGACGGAGTTTTACAAATAACGTCACCACAAGGAAATTATTGGATTCGCAGCCGACAACACAGTTGTAGCAATTGTGAAGGACATTAGCGGGGTGGAAGCGGCCACCAATGAAGCAATTCGGCTAATTAAAGATTGGCTACAGCCGACTGAACTAGAACTAGTCGACCAAAAAACGGAGGCTGTCATAACTAGTCGAAAGCACATGGAATAAGCCAACCGCAAGATCGGAAATCAGACTATATGATCAATGGAAGCTGTTAAATATGTGGCAGTTATGTTTGGCAACCGACTAAAATTTAAAGTCTCACGTAGAGTACACACGTTAAAAACACCACAGGCGTACAAGCAGCTCTATTTAAAATATTTCCAAATACTGGTGGCCCCGGATATAGTAAGAGAATTATCCTGTCAGGGGTAGTCACATCAACATTACCGTATACCGCGCCAGGGCGAGCAGAAAGTCTACAAACAAAACAATTGAACAGAATGATGAGAGGAATGCACATGAATTGCACATTATAGACTATATGCAGCTTTAGGACGATTTCCGGTGAAGCAGCTTTGTTATTATATTCTGCCAGGATATAATAACATATAAACAAAAACTTTACACGAATAAAAACATTGTATATAAGATAAGTTGGCGCAAAGCTAATAACCTTGCCCGGAAAAACAAATTATTATGGAAAGTTTAAAAAATTTTACTTGCTAAGTAAGGTCAAGACCGGATCCCGGTTGTAGTGCCGATGATGATGGTAATGATTATATAAGATAGGACAAAACCTATACAACAATGCAACTTAGCAACCTAACCCCCTAATGTGAAGCATTTCCGAAGCATATCGATAGAGAGAACTCTTGCAACATGATTCTTTACATAATTTTCCCCCTAAGAGTAAGGGTGTAGCGTATCCATTGATGCCGAAACACATTTTTGCATACCATACAGACAAATGGATCAAAATTCAATTTCAACGCTTATTGAAGAGAAATACCCGACGGCACACGCAAAAGCAAAGGTATGCCATTACAATACTCTTTTCCCAGATGTTCCGATTGATGTGTGTCATGTATGATATAAGATATCACGGGACATGACCCTCACCCATTATCGTGTCATATGATAAGTGAATCATTGTGGATTTGCCCTGCTATGTGCAATATATATTTGAAATGACGAACTTAATTTTCAGGTTATGACTAGACAGCCGAAATATGATGGCTTCTGACCTAGTTGATATTGGTATGCAATGGAAATGTTGAAGGGAGAAATATTTAAGGACAGCAGTTTTAGGGAATAAACCAGATTCAAACGGACCACAACCCGTATTGTTTCTCACTTTTTTAGCAGATATTTATTGCATTCGTTCCCTGCCCGTCGGCTCCATTTTTTTTTGGCAAATACTTATGACAATTGTGCCTTACCGGATGATTAAGCGAAGATCCTTCTTTTAACACCTTTTCACATCTGCTAGTACTGCTTCAACCAGGTGCAAGGTATCCTCAAACGTTTAATTTACGCGATTAAAATAGAAAAACTTTCCACGAAGCTTTCTCACATTACACTATCATCCTGCCATCCACGATCCTGCAAGAGCATACTCTGCAGCCTTACATGACGATCCTCTCATAATAAGCCCATAATAGCTTTACACACGTTACAGCTTTCTAACAATTACAAGTAAACATTACACCATCCGTCATTTTTTTCCTCAAGGGTGCGAACAAAAATAGTCACAGGAGAAAGGTATGGGTGTTCGAGGGTTTCCCAGCCCATTTCTTCCAATGTATCCCTTGTCAAGGACGCGGTGTGAGGCTTGGCGTTGTCATGAAGAAGGATGACATCTCGAATGAGGATACCTCGTCTTTTGTTTCGATATGCGGCTTTTGCCGACCGTAACAACTGACAGTAGTAAGTTGCATTAACTGTTCACTTTTAATAAGCTCTTGAACGGCACGGATGTTGTCATCTGTATGATCTTGATTTTCGTTTTCGATACAGTCTCGCCCACATTTAAATTCTCTGGGCAATGCATACACACGATTCTGAAACAGTGTTTCATCACCAAACTGTGCCTTCAATTGAGAAAAAATGTCCGATGGTTTAACGCCCTCATTTGTGAAACATTTTATAATAATCCGTTGCACGAAGGACATATGTACCTCTTGCCCGCTCATGGCTGTACTGACCACAAAGTCGAGCGCGTTTGCTAGCTAAGCCGTTTCCCGTACTCTTCATAAACCAAACAACAGCCATGCATAAGATTATCTAGCTCGCAACTTGTTGCTAAGCAAAAAAGTAAACTTACCGTTTATATATGATTCACCCTCGTACTACTCAAATGCTGTTCTTCTGGGTATGGCACAGTTCCCGTAGACTTTCTCCCACATTGTCAGCGCATTCAACACAAACATTTCTCTACTTAATGTTTTTATATTGTAAAAACGACCGATACCCGATGTCTTCGGATTCGGATAAGAAACCAGTTGACAGATAGCACTGAAAATCTGCCTCAAAATAGATGACAATTGTACTTAACAAAAATCATTACCGTGGGACGTTTAATTGACTCAGTTTCGGTTATAATTTGTTAGAATGTACGTCACTCTCATTCCATACACCCACTAACGACAAAAATTATTCAACAGAGGTGCAAAAAACCACAGATGTTATGAAACGGAAGTTTTGTCACTATTGTTCTTCACTCGCGTGTGCATTTCTTCTTTATTGCATCCAAAATGCGAATTTCGATGTGGGTGCACAGCGATTCGTTTGTGTTTTTTAAATTCTGCAAAAATTGGATCGTACGAATCGATAACTGGATATCGTGTTTGTTTAAGATGTTCGAAATCTGAAATAACAATTTTGAGACTGAAGTTCGGGTGCTACCCAGTTGGCAATTAAACTGCTTTTTCCGATAATGAGATTGTGGGGGTTCTGTAATATCGTGCTGAGGATCCACCACAATTCCAACGACAATTTCACCCACAAACCACACACAACGCCAACCCCAACTCCGTTTGTTGGGCTACACCACCTGTAAACATTACCCTTCCCAAGGGCGTCATATCATACAGATAATGTATCACGGAATTCATCAATTCATGCGGATAATGCATCTCCAGAACTCATCATTTCATGCATCATTATAATTTCCCTGAAAAGAACTACTAACATGCAACATACACAGGGAAACTTAAACGGCGCCCCCCCTCAGCCAGGGTTTCCTGCCACACACGTGCGCAGCACATTTTTCTGGCTTATCCTCGTTCACGGCGGACTTTTGTCCAACCGACAAAAGCAGCCGACGTATCCCGCATCTAACCGCCGAGAATCACGTTCTTCTGAATGTGAACATGCACACAGGGAATCCAACCCTTTCCACGGTCATGGATGCCGTGCGCAACCACCGTTGTGCGAGAATCTTATTTGCTTGTAGCACAGGTTTCACTAATGGCGAGCAGCCTGTTTTACGCAGCTGCATGCACGCCACCAACAATACCCCTTTTCAAGTTTTGGGGGGGGGGGGGGGGGGTTAATGTATCTGCTTTCAACCCGGTGAAGGCCAGGTCGATCCTTGACCGTATTCAATCCAAGTGGACAGGCAATCCCCACACCCCTGGATAGCTACTTGGTACCCGCCAAGTAGTGAACCAATGCATGCAGCGACATCCTGAGAAAGGTTGGCGCACGGCTAATACCCTTGCCCGGAAAAACAAATTATTATGAACTATTTAACAAATTTCGGATAACGACCGGATACCGGTGGAGTTGCTAAATAAAGCCAAGACCGAATCCCGGTTGGAGTGCAGATGATGAAGATGACTATGGGGAAGCAAAATTTAAGAAACTAAAAAAGTTAGTAGAAGGTAAGAATGTAATTATAATATTCTGTCTCATTTTTGTTGTCGCGAAAATACCAATAATTTCGACCTGAAAAATGTCCAGTACCAGATTCTTAACGTAACTCTTCAAGAAATCTCTAGATCTGATTTTTCATATTCTTACTGCACGAAGCAATATTTTCTGCCGGGAACAACAAGAATGCGCGCTGGTGGGAATTCGGTAAAATTGCAATATGCATTGCGATCATCTCAAAACTATAGTTTGAGTATTTCAACCTTCTTAAATTTGCACACAAATATATTTGTGAGCAAGAATGAACTCATGTACATCCTTATATCCATTAAAAACAAGAAATCCTCTGGAACAGATGGTATTCCGAATGTTCTGTTCTGAAACATTGACCTCTGGAAGCGGTGGAAATTTACACTACCTGGTTCAAGAACGCTTAAAATAATGCATACTTTCCAAGACGTTGGAAAATAGCAGTAGTCCACCCCATCCAAAAATGGCAAAGACAGGAGCAACCCCGCCAATGTTCGCTCGATTAGTCTGCTTCCACACTTTAGCAAAATTTTCGAGAAAATCAAAAATAAGGCATTGATAAACTGGTGTGATGAAAATGACATTATTCCGAACAACCAGTCTGGCTTTAGAGCGGGGCTAGACACAGTTCATGCAGCTACAAAACTTGTTTTCGAGAAAGAATCCCGCCAAGATCGGCAGAGAGATCCTCTCTGTTTGGTCACCACGATGTGAAACTGCACGTTTCTCTCAATGAATGAAAAACGCCCTTAGAGGACGAACGACTCTGCACGACTCATTTACAAACAGTCGCGTTTCATCCACTGGCGAGTGCACACCAGGAGTCGGAATTCAAAAGCCATCAGCATCGGGTGGAGTAATTAATTTACTTCTGCTGCAGTTTAATTCAGTGTGCACGCGTATTTAATTATACTAAGTATTTTATGTTAATAGTTATAACAGAACAGTCTAAATAATCAGCCTGGTCTACCAAATTTAGTTCAGTTTGCACGCGTCTTTAGTTGCTCCAAATATTGATGTTCATAGTTTTAACGGCGAGGCTAAATAATTAACCGGGTTTGTCCCGAATGAATTCGACGTTTAGTTACATTTGTTGTACAAAAATTGCCGTATGCAAATAAAATTGTAAAACAAAGACTTGAGTTTTATTTTCCTTCCCTTGTGCGAAACTGGACGTTCAACTACCAACGCCGTAACAAAACATACACGTGTGAGTGGCCTAAGAATCTGTTCCCGTGCCGGCACCACTCTAGCCCTTCTTCCAACACCATATCCCCACAAGATTGCCGGCATACGTACGACTATCTAGGGGCAATCTTCTTGTACTAGATATCAACCACCATTGTAAATGAATAGGGGATATGAAAGTGTCGAGGGTAAATATTTATTTAAATCATCGCCGCGACTGGCAAAAAATTGATTCTTATTTCCGAAGGAATTTTTCTTCAGATTATACCAATTAAACGGATTCAAATAAATTCTTTGGCCATATTGTAGTTGAAGCAAGAATTAACAAGTTGACATTTAAAGCATTCCTTTTAGTCTTACCCAGCGCAAACATTTCTGTTTCAATTTTGGTTTCTAATTTCCGCTTAACTACACGTTTTCGAACTCCCCTTTAAATGAATACATTCAATGTGTACAGCAATAACATTATCTATGGATGTGAAAACGAAATGTGAGAACCGCATTAAATCAAGTTAATTAAAATTTACAAATCGAATGAATTTATTGGGAGGCAAGCGAAAGCAAATTTATTCAAATTAAGTTGAATGCTTGTGCCAAATTAAACGAATTTAAATTACGTTAAGCATTTTCGCTATTTGGTTAAGTTCTAATGCATATTTAAGCGACCGCATCTGAAATGTAATTAGATTGTACTGCTCGTGGAATCACCAAGGCCAAGAAAGGCGACTACCAAAATGTGGTAATAATCAGAATATATGCAAAAGTGAAGCATAAAAAAAAGTAAAAGCGTTACGGGTGATTTTAATTTATACAATAATTGATGATGTGAGATTAGGGGAGAAAAAGCATTGGCTACTATATCTTTTTTCTTATCTAGATGGCAAAGAGTTAATTTTCAACATGTACACGTAAAAGGGGTTAATAAAGTCCTTCCAAGGAGAAGATCTAGAGATTTCTTGAAGAGTTACGTTAAGAATCTGGTACTGGACATTTTTCAGGTCGAAATTATTGGTATTTTCGCGACAACAAAAATGAGACAGAATATTATAATTACATTCTTACCTTCTACTAACTTTTTTAGTTTCTTAAATTTTTATCAAAAACACAATTCATGAGCAAGGAGATAATAAGATGAATGAACAACGAACGAAGTCTTATTAGTTAGTTTGTAAGTTAGATCTAAGAATCTTTTGGTAAGCTAGCTCTAAGCTAATAAATGGAGTGTAGTCCCATTAAACTAAACTAACTTTCAGTAGAAAGCAATCAAGACCGCTACCTCGCATGATGTATATGGGTAGGACGTATATGTGTGTCGTCGTTGGCACGGGCCTATCGCACGCTGTTGCCCCGTTGGATGTCACCAATCTGGGGTAAAAGTTCCCATATCGGCTCGTTATCGATGGAGTTGAAGGTCGAATTGTGGAATGCACTGCCGTGGATTTTGTTTTAATTTTGAAACCTTTTACTTCTGTAAACGGTCGCTGCTTCGGGACACACTGATTTTACTGAACATCTTGTCGATGGGCTTTTCTATATCACTATAATCGCGCCTATCATAATGCAATGACACAACACATCATTAATAAAGGTGGATCGACTGACGAAGAAGCAGCCAAAGGATAGACGTCCAGGAATTCCAATGGTGAGCAATGCATTTCCCGATGGTAGTCAATTCAAAAGAGCCGAATGAGATTAAAACACACTTTCATTCCTTTTACACAGCACCTCGTTGTTATACTTGTTTTTATTTCGTATAATTGTTAAAATATTCCACAAAGGCGTACAAAAGGCAGTCACTGATAAATTAAACACTGCTTTTCAATTTACTTATTTTCCTCAATACGCTCGTCCACCGACGGTTGGACGACTTGCCTCCACGGAATCCGTATCGCGATTAATTTATTTCAATAGATAATTTCATCTTCCGCTTGTCGACATAAGGGGATGATTCTCCTTATATCAGTGCCAGCACAAGGGCGCGAAACACACACGATGATCGCCTCTGCTGCTCAAAAGTATGCGGACCGTGGGTTAACCGAATCCACAAGGGGAACATTAGCTGGCATGGTTGCAGCTGGTGCATCTATCTCGACATCGATATTTTGTGTTAACATGATCAGCAACTGCGTGCGGCATTTATGCTGATCGTGCACATCTTGGCGGCATCTCCAAGCAGTCGAATTCTCCCTTGATATTTTCCCTTTTTGAGGACTCGACTTCCTTGGGCGGTCAACCGTATGCCTTAATGTATTTGTCGGTCCGATTTTTTATTTTTTTTTATTAGACTTCTCTCGGAGAGGCGAACCTATAGCGCCGAGTGGGCGCCCCGAGATGCCATCAAATAACTGTTGCAGTTCTTTTTGAACAGTTGCAGGTTGTAACGTTCCGGGAACACTCGCGTAGGAAGGGAGTTCCACAGCTTCCCCGCTCTGTAGCGGAACGAGTTCTGATGTAGGGATGTTCGCGCCGTCGGGAGATGAACCACAAACGGGTGCGATCCGTCGGATTGTCTTGTGGATGGCATATAAGCCGAATTGCGCTGAACAATACCACGAATCTCCGAAGAACAGCACCCATGATAATATCTGTAAAACAGACAGAGGTCGGCTACGCGCCTTCGATGTGATAGCGACTGTAGTCCCGACGTCAGCGCGGAGTCCCCGATCAGGCGGATCGCTCGTCTCTGTATGCTCTCAAGTAGGTCGAGGGTATGTTTAGGAGCAGAGCTCCAAACATGAGAGCAATATTCGAGCGCGTGTCTAATTTGGGATTTATATAGGAGAAGAAGTTGGGCCGGAGTAAAATATTTCTCAGCTCTAAAAAGATAACTCAGTTTTCCTGAGGCTGACCTGGCGATGTTCGACACGTGTTTATGCCATGATACATTCCCACAGACCGTGACGCCGAGCAATTTCAAACTTTCCCCAGCCTTGAGGGCCCGGCCATTCATCATCAGCTGTGGAACCGATGATCCAGTTTTCTTTGTGAATGTTGTATACTGAGTCTTCGTGGCATTGAAGTCGACAAGATTGACCCTTCCCCACTGCAGGACTTTATCCAGATCCCGATTCAGAGAATCAATCTGTCCACATCTCAGCTGGTGTGACGCAGATGCACCAATCGGCCGATCACTCGAAAAGGAGGAAACAAGCGTACTATCATCCGCAAAACTGAACACTTTGTTATCCGTTGTCTCCAACATGTGGGAATGTATGAAAAGGAAAAGAAGAAACATCTCCTGCAAGTGTGCGGCTGACTCGTAAGCGGATATCTCATTGCTATGGTTCGGGTAATGATGGTTGCTTAATGGTGCAACCAAATTGCTTTTACTTGTGGAAATGCTTATTATTGCTGATGCAATTTTACTTCAGCGAGAATTATTGATTTAAAGTATTTCTGTAGATAAGGATGCAACTATGAAAGTAAGTACATGTTTTAATGTGTTTTAGGAAGACTGTTTCTTCATCATAGATTGTAAGGTAAGTAGTGGCGTTCAATGGAACTGCCACAATACTTGTTTTATATCGTTTTTGAATGCCCTAGGGGGAAGTTAGGTGCTGTACTTGGAAAAGGCTAGCGGTGGCGTTATTGAAACCGCTAGAGGTAGTCCGAAATAATGGAGCTGAGGTCACTGAGGTTTTTCCACAATAGTCTGTGGGGAACGATGTCATAGCGCCGGCATGGGCGCAGGGTTGTACTTCGTCCTCACAACTCAGGCATTTCGCCGCCAACTCCGAGAGAAGAAATTTGTTCAAGAAAAACAAAACAAAACTAAACTCTGCAACACACCGTCCACAAGAAGCAAGTAAAAGGAAACATTTATTGCTAATGTATTTTATTTTCACGTGGAGATTTACAATTTGTGAGGAGCGGCTTGATGAGGAAATTATTGTTAGTAACAAGTACTTAAACTGAAATTACATTTAAGAACCGTTGATAAATTAGGATGATTTTTTGTCTTCACGGGTGAAGTGATTCGTTGCGAATTGTTTGTTTAATTAGATTGTTTCACATCTGACACTCCACCGACACCGTATACCTTTTTGGTTATTAATTGTTCGTTTCACGGTATGTTTAACTTTAAGGATTGAAAATTCGCGGAACTGTATAACACGCAAGACTGGTATCGGAAAAAAAGAAACTCGCTAGGGTGTGCATTACGAGCACACCCTACAAGGGATCATGAACCGCTCGACCACTCTGTTTAGTGGTTGGGATAAGACTCAAACGATATCCTCACCAATAAGGATATCGTTTTTTACCTACCACCAGGGAAACGTAAAGTCTCTCGGTGGTATAGGAAACCAGATCTTGTAATACAGTTCATGTTAGCTTGTATGTGAGGGATCGTTGAGATCAATGCTATTCACACGTGCAGTGGAACAGCGAAACAGGGAGGCGGCAAAGACAAAAGGAAAGGCGACCAAATGGTCGTTGGTAATGCGGGTCATTGTTTACACGATGCCTCGTCGCTTTTTTCGACGTTAGGAGAAAAAGGTGCTAAAAGCAAATTGAATGTTTATGGCATCTCTGGCTGCAATAGAAACCGGGTTCATATTTGCATTAGGAAATGCTGGAGAATTTGGTTTCAGCGTCTATTGCGCTAATTATATGCAGCTGCTTGGGTTGTTTGTTGGTAAGACAAACAAAAAAGGTTGCCAGGCAATGTATATGAAAAGGTATATGGCGCGGCTGGGAAAAATAGACGGCGCGATATTTATGGTATTTGTCTGGTACCGAATTGGTTCAGAATACCAAATAAGCAAACAAAGAAATCTTATGAAAAATTGTATGCGAAGGGATGCATGAAGGTAAGTTTTCTTTATAGGGATTTTAGGGTTAAAATAATTGGGTCTGTTTGATGCGTGAAGCATCTAAGATGCTAATGCGAATTGCATTAGCGAAAGCTGGTGCAGACCCGGGTTATGGTTATGGGGGTTTTTTTCAGGAAGGCGAGCCGTGGGATCTGGCGGAATCGCCACAGTACTCCCCTCCCAGTGACGTAGTCACGAAAAAAAAGGTAGGGGCGAGGGAATGCTCGATGGTGGGTGCTGTGATGATAGGGAGGTTGCTTCGGAATGCGCTGTGGTAATGTTACAGGACTATCGTTGTGACCAGTTCCTGGTTATTGTTTGGGCCTTTATCGATAAGATGGACACAGTTGTTACCGCTTGATGCCATCAAGGGCAAATGTGTGCGGCGTGGTCCATCGGCCTGTTATGGGTCTCGTGGACCAACAGGCTTATCGCCCGAATAGGTCGGAACCTATCGGAAATCCGCTCACATCCGCAGTGACGAAATAGTGTGTGCGAGAAGGAGGGGAACTTATCCCAGGGTAATTCCCATCCGCAGTGACGGGTTGCCGTGTGCGGAATGGAAAGGGACCAAGTCCAGAGCGGGCGTCTTTTGTCCATACGTTTGTATGGCAAATTGTTTGCCGCTGTGACTGGTAAAAAGGGGGCGGGCGCTCCAGTTGCGCGGCTTACCGATCGAGGGAGGTCCGATATATCGGCTCCGGTGTCGACCCCGGAGCTTGATAAACGGCGACCGCGACCTCGACCAAGCGGCGCTTTGTTGGGAGGGCCGGCCAATCGCGCTCGTTTAAGTTGGGCGACTTAGATTACGGGGCTCCTGGGGTATGGTTGGTTGTGTCTAACCACAAGGCGGCCTAGAGTAACTGCTGCACTCTCCGAAGTATTATGCACCTAGGTATTTGAGGCGGCGTAGAGGGGCGTGTATAGCCTTTAGTTGCCGCTAAAGGGGAGCCATGGTGGCTAAAGGATTGGGGAACCAGGTATAATGTCTCAGTCCGGTGGTATCGGTTTGATTTGTGGACCGGTGTTGCTGAGACATTTGAGAGACGTAGGAGATCTAAGGACGAATGTCCTGAAATTTAAATAAAGGGGCAAAACCAGGTGCCCTGATGGGTGCTACGCGTAGTAGCTGTGGTAACGAGGGAAGCTGGCTTGCTGAAATCGGGTAGAAGGTCGAGCATTGATGAACGGTGTCGCGTGATAACTGTCTTTGGCATGCATGGACGCCAATATTTGGGCAGAGGCAGAAAAAGTTGTTAGAGGTCACGCCGAGTCGAGAAGGGTTGCTTGGGGTTGCGTGAAGGCTATGGTTGGTGAGCGTGAGCGCCAACCTTCAGAAAAGAGACAGAAAAGGGTGAGGTGTGTCACGCGAGACAAAACCGGGCGTCCTATTGATTATATGCTACGCGTAGTAGCTGTTGTTAGCTAAGGGGCCGGTTTGCAAAAAAAAAAGGGTGTTGAGTAATGGCGAGCGTGTGCGCCAATATTTAAAAAAAGGAGCCTTAAAAGGGTGGATAGAGGCGAGTTTTGCCAGTATTTAAAGAAGGCCAAAGGTCATCACTTTGAACTCGAAGAGTCCGAAGGGTGTGATGAGGAGCCGGTTAAAGGAATTAACTAGGGGCGTTGTGTGCCAATAGTAAAAGACGAGCTGTCAAAAGAGGAGTTGGTTGTGGAGGAATGAATGGAGTCGAGAGGAGTCGAAAAGTCGAGAGAAGTAGTAAGCGGAGTCGAGTGGATTGGACAAATGGAGTCGAAGAGTCGAGAAAAGTAGTAAGCGGAGTCGTGTGGTGTCGTGTGGTGATCTGTACCCAGAAGGGGTTTACAATATTTAGTTTATTTTTGCCTCAATCTCGTGCTATTTGCGGATACAAATATATTTTCTTTTTTAATTGTTTACACAGGTAGATGTTTTAATTTAAAATAAAAAAAAAAAAATTCAATTTCATTAAACAAAACAAATTCGCTCAATTGAAGGCTATTGTGTAAAAGTAAATATTATGTGAAGAAGTTAGATACATATACAATATCGTTTCCACTTCTCACAAAAACAATAATTCATCTTTCGTTTGTGAATGGTAGTTTTACAATACGTAGTAATTGAAAGGATTGCTTCTTAAATTATGTGCGTACGGTTTACTTTATCGTTTGACATTTTTTCCTAGATTTTCTGGTGGTGCCTCTTTTATCTATTTTTATTAAATGAATAATCTACATAATTTTGGGTGTGGTGTCTCTGTTTTTGCGTTTTAATGTATAAAAAGGAAAGATAATAGCAAAACTGAGTATGTGTAACTTTTAATATAAAAGTATTGTCTTTTTTTGTACGTTAATAGGTTACAAACCACAAAAGAAACGCACCCATATAAATGTATATATTTCCGGACATATATCCATCCATATAAGTGGCAATATCTTTTATGCATATTTTATGAATTTTAATTATCGAAAACAATGTTTCGGAATTTGAATTGGAAAGCATAGTTTTTTAATAGTTAAATCAGTTATACTCTTTTCCTACACAGGTAGAATCACTGCCTCTAACCAGTTGTCTACATTTACAATAGAAAATCGTTTTCGCAAATTGGAACTGTGCGAGGAAATTTGCACTTCAAATCACTAATTAATTTTACACAAAACACACGCTTAATGATTAGCCTACTTGATTAGTTTCTCGAAATAGTATTGAAAATTTTACTTTTGACAAAATTTTGCTGTTGGGTTTGTTTACCCTTTGGTTCTTTGATTTTGGACCATTTTCGTACATTGTGCTGTTCGTAATATTTAATTGCCCTGACGGAATATTTTAATTCCTTCTTACAAAATTGCTATTAATATACTAATCAAAATGAAAATGACATTTGCTTTTTTTTATATAGTTTCACAATAAAATGAATTTAACTCAGATACGGCTGTATGACTAAGAAATTGTTTGTATTGCACATAAATGTTTTTTAGGAAACAAATTTTAAGTTTCGCTCAGAAGGAGCTTACATGAAGACAATACAAAAAGGAAAGGAGAAAAAAAAAATACATAGTTTTAAAGAATACCTGATGTTTGCATTTCCTGGTGAAGTTGTCCGGAGATGGTGTTGTTCCTCGTGCTGCCATCCATTCGGATGCTCTCGGTGATGTTTCGCCAGGTGCTGTTGTTAGGCTGGCGTTGGGGCGATGTTTTTGCCCATAGATTGTGTTTTTGGCAATTGCCGCCACAATTGCTCACCGGAAAAGTCACTGACACAGTTCCCGCACCGAATAGTCACTGTTCCTTGGCTGTTTGGTGTTGCTGCTAGTCTGGTGATGTGTTGGGGTAACTGGTGCTGGTGCGTCGCTTGGTGATCCTGTCGTTGGGGCGATGTTTGCCTATTCATTGATTTTTGGCAATTGCCGCCACAATTGCTCACCGATTGTCACTGGTCTTTGCTCGTACCGGTCTTTTAGTTTTTTTATTTGACTCCAGGGCGAAGGTTCGCGAGTTCTTCGCGTGTCACCAATGTGGGGAACGATTTCATAGCGCCGGCATGGGCGCAGGGTTGTACTTCGTCCTCACAACTCAGGCATTTCGCCGCCAACTCCGAGAGAAGAAATTTGTTCAAGAAAAACAAAACAAAACTAAACTCTGCAACACACCGTCCACAAGAAGCAAGTAAAAGGAAACATTTATTGCTAATGTATTTTATTTTCACGTGGAGATTTACAATTTGTGAGGAGCGGCTTGATGAGGAAATTATTGTTAGTAACAAGTACTTAAACTGAAATTACATTTAAGAACCGTTGATAAATTAGGATGATTTTTTGTCTTCACGGGTGAAGTGATTCGTTGCGAATTGTTTGTTTAATTAGATTGTTTCACATCTGACACTCCACCGACACCGTATACCTTTTTGGTTATTAATTGTTCGTTTCACGGTATGTTTAACTTTAAGGATTGAAAATTCGCGGAACTGTATAACACGCAAGACTGGTATCGGAAAAAAAGAAACTCGCTAGGGTGTGCATTACGAGCACACCCTACAAGGGATGATGAACCGCTCGACCACTCTGTTTAGTGGTTGGGATAAGACTCAAACGATATCCTCACCAATAAGGATATCGTTTTTTACCTACCACCAGGGAAACGTAAAGTCTCTCGGTGGTATAGGAAACCAGATCTTGTAATACAGTTCATGTTAGCTTGTATGTGAGGGATCGTTGAGATCAATGCTATTCACACGTGCAGTGGAACAGCGAAACAGGGAGGCGGCAAAGACAAAAGGAAAGGCGACCAAATGGTCGTTGGTAATGCGGGTCATTGTTTACACGATGCCTCGTCGCTTTTTTCGACGTTAGGAGAAAAAGGTGCTAAAAGCAAATTGAATGTTTATGGCATCTCTGGCTGCAATAGAAACCGGGTTCATATTTGCATTAGGAAATGCTGGAGAATTTGGTTTCAGCGTCTATTGCGCTAATTATATGCAGCTGCTTGGGTTGTTTGTTGGTAAGACAAACAAAAAAGGTTGCCAGGCAATGTATATGAAAAGGTATATGGCGCGGCTGGGAAAAATAGACGGCGCGATATTTATGGTATTTGTCTGGTACCGAATTGGTTCAGAATACCAAATAAGCAAACAAAGAAATCTTATGAAAAATTGTATGCGAAGGGATGCATGAAGGTAAGTTTTCTTTATAGGGATTTTAGGGTTAAAATAATTGGGTCTGTTTGATGCGTGAAGCATCTAAGATGCTAATGCGAATTGCATTAGCGAAAGCTGGTGCAGACCCGGGTTATGGTTATGGGGGTTTTTTTCAGGAAGGCGAGCCGTGGGATCTGGCGGAATCGCCACAAGTCGACATATTGAAAATGAGATGAGAGTGGATGAAGCTTTAAGGGGTCATCGCCAGGGATTTTATTTCAGTCGTGTATTTGCTGACGTTGAAATATTCAACCACTTGATCTAAGATGACGAGGAAAAGGTTTGAATCTACAGGTTGGGGGCAGTGTTGGTTTTCATTATCAAATACAGACAAAAACTCAAAATAGTTCAGAAATAATCGGAAATCGGTCGGAATCGTTATATGATATGAAATTCGATGGTAAATCTAAAAGTTTCGTCTTAAAGACGATTATTTTGCTGAAAATTTTGTCGAAAGACTTGGAGAAGTCCGTGGAGTCTACATACAGTGGTGGACAAAATAATAGGAACGAGCTTGTTCTTCGACATTAATCGTTAGGAAAACAATGTATTTGGGGAAAAATAAGAATTAAAAATATACTAATAGATTTGGTGCACTGTAATACATAAACCAAATACTAAATTTTTAATAAAAAAAGCAGGAAAAAACAAACAACTGATAAGAGCAAATTGATGCTCCATATCAAAGTACTGTTAGGTACGGTTCGGGTATAGAATTGGTGTCGAAGAAAAACCAAATTGTACGCAGTTACTGATTGTTGATCGTTATCTAAACCTTTGTTTCTATTATTTTTTCCACCACTGTATATTGTATTCCATCCCGATATTTACCGATTTTTTCGTTTTGGAAACGAAGTCCGCTATATTTTATACCTGTTTCTAAGGAAACCGTGCTGCACATGTGAAAGTATGCATTTGCAGTGGAAGGATATGGTATTGCAAACCGCACACCCAAATAGATTGGATATAGCAGATGGGTAATGCGGTGATAAATACTTTTTTTGTTTCTCCAGTTTTTTTTATGAAAGGCGTGGAATATTTCCACCATCTTTCCTTTTTTTTACTACACTTCTGTCGGGAGAGGCGAATCTATAGTGGCGAGTGCGCGCCCGAGATGCCACCAAATAACTGTTGCGGTTCTTTTGAACAGTTGGACATTGTGCCGCTCCGGCAACTTTCGCGCGGGAAGGGAATTCCACAGCTTCCCCGCTCTGTAACGGAACGAGTTCTGAAGCAGAGATGTTCGCGCAGTTGGGAGATGAGCCACAAATTGTTGCTGATTTTTATGGCGAAAAACTTTACCAAGCGAGTTTGACAGTCGTCTCTTGTTACCAGTTTCATATCATTGGATGGGTTTGTAGCGGTTCCGCCAGACCCTACGGTTCGGTTTCCTTAAAAACCCCCATATCTTCCATCCAATCATATAATTTCGCTAATGCAATCGCATTAGCACCTTAAATGCTTTACGTATCTAGGATTATCTAAGGCATAGTCTAAAAAGTCTCTGTAAAAGAAAACTTACCTTCATGCATCTCTTCGCATATAATTTCCTGTAAGATTTCTTTTCTACCTTTTCAGGTATCCCAAAACCTATTCGGTACCTTCGGTTCCCAAGCAAATTTCAATTTCCCACACCTGCACCGCAATCTCCACCCAGAATACCTGAAACATTTCCTTTTACAAGGACATTTAATGCCTTCAACGTGCTAGATAAAAATCCTAAAAATAGTTCCTTAATGCACATATGCACCATAAATACAAAACATTCGGCACCCATTGTTATCAATTGAAATGCAACGACGGACGGCTTGTTTTTACAGCTGCAGCAAGCCGACCAGCGATTCGTTGTTCAATAGACAAACAATCATCAATTTCGTACGTCGCCACAAACTAATTTCCCTGCATATATAAATGCAGGCAAGAGATTCGTTTCTGCCACCAATCCCATCAGCACCTTTTTTCCCCATGTCTATTATATCCACGATACACAGCGTAAACATGACCCTCATTACGGGACGAAGCATTTGGTCGCTTCTTCCTTTGTCTTTGCCGCCTGTCTGCGTCGTTGTTACATTGCTTTCGAGCACGTGTAAACAACATCAGATTAGAACGATCTCACACATACCACCATGATCTTCATTACAAGATCTGGTTTCCTATTCCACCAGGAGAGACTTTACGTTTCTCTGGTGGTAGGTAAAAACGATATCCTTAGTGGAGAGGATATCTATCACGACACCAAAAACTCACCCCATAAGCGAATCATCTCTGCACGAGATGATTATCGCTGAGTCCTTCACCATCCGCTGACCACCACGGTCATGTCGACTTCCGGTCTCCGGTGCGCACGTGTGTAATAATTTAGTCGCGTGTGTGTAATAATTTAGTAACAAAAAATGACAATAAAATAAGTAAAAATCATGTGCCTCATAGACATAACTCGCATTTCCCACGTACAGTGTAGTGTTTGCAACCACCGTGTCGAATATTAAATTCGCTGCAGTCTTCGAAGATTGTGTTTTTTTTTATTGACTTCACAATGTAACTCTCACGCAGTGCTACCGTAAAATAAATAAAACTAAACAAAAGGAATCCTGTGTTTAATTTTTCCGCGTTGTCTTGGCGAACAGTTTTATTTCTCCTGTTTGTGCTTTTCTTTGGTGCACGTTGGAACTTTGTCTTTGTGATGTTGGTGGAAGGAAGTGAACCGAGTGCCCGTGCCTGGCACAATACTTCCTTCCACACATTCCTAACGCGTGAACACACCACTTCTGAACCTTAGTAACAGTTTTCGAACTACTCCTGATTAGTGCCTGAACAGTGATGAGTGCAGTTGCATGCGTAAATCAGTTTTACCTATTAATTACCCTTTTCTTTTGTGCGCCTTTACCAAGTCGAGAGTCGACCATCAGTGTTCTAATGTATGTTAACGTCGAACTTTACTCGACAAAAATAAATTTTTATGAGGCATGTCGTTTAATCCCAGTTTGTGTTAAGAAATGATTTAATATATAAACCATTTAATTAGTAAAAAAAACCTGAGTGTTTTCGTTTAGCTGTCTTGTGGCGGAGTTTTACTCCTTGTGTTGGTGAACAGTTTTATTTTACGGCGGACCTTGAAGAACTTGTGGGGACGAAGTAGAACCCCGTGTCGTACGGCGGAACCACGACATCGCCCCCCCACAGGTTTTGCAACGATAAAAAGTAGCAGTAGTAGTAGCACATGGTGCTAAGAGTTGGCTATAAAGGTGATGCCTCAAACCAAACTCTCCGAATTTCTGCTATTATATATGGGTGTAGCCTAACTTCACCCCAACTCCTGTTGGCCAATTCTGGCCGTTTGTCGTCAATTGCTAACTTTAAAAAATCTCTTTCTTAACACTGAAGATCCGTAAAGTTAGTGTTCCGCCATACGGAAGTAGGTCATAGTGCTAGTAAAGCCACCGTTGGAGTTACTTCGCCGCGGTTCAACCCATATAGTTTTCCCACAATATTGCCGCATGTGACCCATTTCTCGTTTCCAATTACTATCCTTTAGAAAATAGGTGGATTTCACCCCGTTTGGTCAAGGCTTCGAAAACAGAACAGCATCGGGAGAGGTGAACCTCCGAGATGCCACCAAATAACTGTTGCAGTTCTTTTTAAACAGTTGCAGCTTGTAACGGTCCGGAATCACTCGCGCGGGGAGGGAATTCCATAGCTTTCTCGCTCTGTAACGGAACGAGTTCTGATGCAGGGATGTTCGCGCCGAAGAATATTAACCGGAAAGCGATGCGATCCGTTGGATTGTCTCGTGGGCCGCATATAAATCGAATTGCGCAGAACAATACCACGAATCTCAGAAGAACAGTACCCGTGATAATATCTGTAAAACAGACAGCGGTCTTCTACGCGCCTCCGATGTGATGGCGACTGTAGCACCGACGTCAGTACCGTGTCCCCAATCATGCGTGTTGCACGTCTCTGTATGCTCTCAAGTCGAGGGTACGTTTAGGAGCAGAGCTCCAAACATGAGAGCGATATTCGAGCGGAGGCCCAAATTGGGATTTATACAGAAGATACAGTTGGGCCGCAGTAAAATATGTCTAGGCTCTAAAAAGATAACTCAGTTTTCCTGAGGCGGACCTGGGGATATTCGACACGTCTTTATGCCACGATACATTCCCACAAACCGTGACGCAGAGCAATTCCAAGCTTTCCCCAGATTCGAGAGCCTGGCCATTCATCACCAGCGCTGGAACCGATGATCCATTTTTCTTTGTGAGTGTTGTACATTGTGTGTTAGTTGCCTTAAAGTCGACGGGATTGGCCCTTCCCTACTGCAGGACCTTATTCAGATTCCGATTCAGAGAGTCGATCTGGCTACATCTCAGCTGGTGCGACGTTGATGCACTAATCAACCGATCACTCGAAAAAGTGTAAACAAACGTACTATCAAGCGCAAAACTGTACACTTTGTTCTCCGTTGACTCCAACAAATAATTTATGTGAAGCAAAAACAAGGTCGGACCCAAAATAGAACTTTGAGGCATCCTGGAATTAACAGGATACAGATCAGAAGACGTCGCCTACAACAGTCCGGATCGATCGATTTTCGAGAAAGCTCTTCATCCAGTCGCTAAGCTGCTGGGAAGATCGGTATGAACGAAGCTTGCTCAAAAATGCTCCGTGTCAGACGCGGTCAAAAGCATTGGGGATATCCAACGCGACTGCTCTTGACTCATCAAGCCTTTTCAATCTCAGATGTTGATATATCGGTTACAAGGGTCAGAAGGTCTCCCGTGGACCGCATGCCACGGAATCCGTATTAACGATCATTCAGAAGTCCGTTGCGCTCCAAACATTTAATTAACTCGGCATTGATGAACTTTTCCATAACATAGACAGTATTCCTATCCGTCGGTAATTATGTGGGAGACTTTTTTCCCCCTGTCTCTGATTGACTGAATTCGAGCGATTTTCCAGGATTATTCGGTGAGCATGATCGCAGCTGGCTCTGGGTTGCATGACCATGAATCGGGTTGACGAGGATCGCAGCGATATCATGCACCAGAGTAAGTTAGTGATCGATTAGCTGGCATATTTAGCCATGCGCCACATGGCATCAAATTGCATTACAGGAGACCTTACGTCCACCACTGGGACCTACACTGGACACATGTCATCAGCAGCGTTACCGTAGCAATAAAAAGAAATAAAGCAAGCGCAAAGCCGACGCTGCCGGTCGTGTTTGACGTCGACGCACTTGTAGCGATTCTAACAGATACACACACAATTCACAAGCAAAAATAGTGAAGAACACCGAACGAAAAATCGAAAAATAAGAAAAATACATCAGAACCGTATACCAAGCGATAAATTAAAACAATTCACACCAGTGGAATATAGTCGAGTTTGGAAATCAAATTCTAAACACGGTCAGTAGCCTGGTGTGTAACGCTTAGGTAAAATTTTTTTCGTGATTCGAGCTGTCATAGCGTCAGTTCGAATCACACGATCTTCTTCACTATGATTTCAAACGCTATACACTGTCCAAAGCAAATGCAATCTATCACATTTCGAATTGCCGGACGCGGTCGGCGTATGAGTAATGCGAATGACCCGATTAAGGTAAATCGTTCAAGCAAACGATAAAGCAGATGTGCCTGGCGAAGGCCAATAAAGTTTTAATGATAATTGCGCCATATCGACGGCTCGTGTGGGAAACTCGGTGTCAATGCAGGTCATTCGTTCTGGATCAAAGTGCAGGCTAAAGGAAATGCATCGTTTACTGTTTTACACCCGATTTTGGGGTATATAAAAAGTGGTTTAAAAGGTACGAATTGGAGCAGTCTATCCTAAGAGTAACAGCCTGCACCCTCGCCACAGAATAGCGGGCCTGTTACTCGGAAATAAGTAATAATAAAATAACAGTGTAGAAATTAATTCAACTAAAGATAATAAAGTAACTAAACCAAACAACATAAGTCTACTTACTCGGACTTTCCAGCGGAGCCCGGAGCAGAAAGGGCGGACCGCCCTGCGACAGTAAAGGTAAGGTTATAACTCAAATAACCTCGCCCTCGGGCACGGACGCCATATATACAGCTGGTGCCCGATAACAAATTAAAAGTAATACCTTGATGGTATTACATTTGGGGCGGACGAAAAACCTAGATCCTCCAATAAACTACAATAACCTAGTAGGATCAAGGAAGCCTAAACGCTTGAAAAGCCTTGATCTGTACAATAACATAACTTGAACGTACTGGGCAAGACTTCCTTACCCTTCGTCCGGAGCTTCAGAAGTCTCAAGACCCTAATATCTGGCGAATTCCAAAAAGGACGCCGGAGGTAAACATTGAGCAGTGAGAAAGCCAAGGTAAAACTTTCAACGGTAGGGCGTGAAGTTTACCTGGCAAAATCAAGTAACGTAACAACGAGAAGAAAGACAACGTCAACTATACTACCAACAGGATCAACAACTAAACCCACTATATGAAAGCTGTAGATCAACAAAAGAAGCAGTTTCAACAACGGATAGAAGCAACAACAGCAAAATCAACAAGAGCAGGGAATTTGTTTTTATAAGATAATCATTATCATCGGCACTACAACCGGGATCTGGTCTTGACCTTATTTAACAAGTCTGAGGCTTGTTAAATTTTCCATAATAATTTGTTTTTCCGGGCAAGGTTATTGGCCTTGCGCCAATTTATAATATAAGTAACCTATTTTTTTCCTTTATTAATTAATTATTATACCTTATACTTAAATTAGTCATAGGTTACTCATTTAAATATCCTCTTGCTAACTAATAATATTCGCCCCTATTTGTCCATATTGTAGGTCCACCAATTTTTGTGAAGCATTCTCACCCCTAGATAAATAACTGAATAACAAAAGCAAAAAAAAAGAAAAACGCCTTCGGGATAGCAAACGTCTTTACTACTACTCTTTCTATTATCAGCATCTCCCTACCATCATATTCAGCCTATCGAACAAGGGTCACCCAAATTTATTACCATGTTCTCCGCTTGTGCCGATATTTTCAAGTGGACCGGGCCCTCTTGTAGGCCGTAAGCTTCAAACATTTTTAGGGAAGGGGAAGGTAATCGAAGCCCCACCTGCAGAGGAGCATTCAGCGCTTTTCAAAATATTCCCCACGCGATTACGAGGTGAGGCATATCTACTAATAGCCCCAAACCCACTATCCACTTTCTAGGAAGCTGAAAGGCCCCTCAACTAAATGTATGTGCCTAGGGAGCCTTACCAAGAGTTGGTAAATAACTTGGTAAATGTCAGGCAACGGCCCTTTGGGGCTCTAATCGCTTTTACCGCAAGGATGCATGGGCGTCCCCAGGAACCACGCATGAAACAGAAGGGCACGGGGTAAAACCGCTGGTAATACCAACGGACAACTACTATGTTGTTTCATGGATTTTTATACACCAGAAGATTGTTTCTATTTTTACACTAATGCGCGCACAAAAGGGGGTTTTGAAGTACCCTTAAATGTCAGAGCACAGTGCGAGCGGATGGAGAGAAAGTGGATAAGAAAAGGAGGTGTCGATGTATATTGGTCTTGAATGTCTGAACATCACAACGACCAGGAAACACATGATCAGGCAGAACATTCCACATTCGTGCGGTTCGGCTAAAGAATGACTCTCTATATTTATTTGTCCGCCTGAAGTCCACTTTTAACGTAAACTGATGCGTATTCACAGATTGACGGGTATCGTGTGAAAATGTCTGAAGGGGTGGAACACATTCAGCAAGTTCAATTGAGCAACGACCGTGGTAATGCCTACAGAAAAGAGATAGGCATGATACATTGGGCCTGTGTTCTAACGACGGAATTGATCGACTTACGGTTGAATCCCCAATAAGTTTCACTGCTCGCTTTTGCATCCTCTTGAGCACGTGTAGTGCAGTTTCGGTTGCGCCTGGCCAAATATGGGAGTTGAACTCCATTTTTGGACGAATATCCGCCTTGTAAATAGTGGCCAGGTTGGATGGAGTGAAGTATCTTTTGCATCTCTTAAGGAACCCCATACATTTGGCTGCAATGTGGTCATTCCAATTAAGAATCGAATTAATTCGAGTGCCGAGGATTGATAATTCCTTGGCTTCGTCGATGCAAGTGCCGTTCATAGACAGTATATTTACTTTGGGGATTGTGGCGGTTCTTTAAAGTCTCCTCTAAGAACCATCCATTTCCTACCAAATTACCTTCCTCCTGCTTACCTGCAATCGAGCAGCGTAAGCTACCTTTCATTCGCTTTCACCTGAAAGTAAAATCCCAGCAAGCATGCACACCAAACAAATTATTTCATTCATATTACATGAACCGTACCAACCCAATCGGCTCGGCTTGTCAGCAGTTATAAAAGATAAACACTTGCTGGCCAGCGTAACTGTTGACACAGCTGTATCCGATATTCTTGCTACGGTTCATGAGTGAATATTGCTCCAATCCCAAGGTTCGCAAGTTAAATTCCCCACCATCATACCCATGTTCCATTTAATCTTTGCTATCGCTTATCTCAATAGTGCCAGCATTCCTGTGCATTATCCAATGCCTAAAATACACATGCACCCAAATCTAGTAGCCTTTGCCGTCGCAGAAAAGTTCTGTTAACTTATCGCCAACCCAAATCGATCCCCTATCGTACGATGGGAATACACCCAGCCGTACACCAATCATCATATGTGACCAGCTGCTTGTTTATTTTTCCTTTCCTTCGCCCAACGCACGTTTGTCTTTCTGCTTGAGGAAAAGACATTCACCTTATCTGGAAAGATTGTTTTCCTCCGCGATGACATGCGTGGAAACTCATCTCAATCACCAGAGGCTGGGTCAACGTCGCCCAGCTCGTGGAGTCAGATAGCATTCCCCGTTGAGAGCACACGTCTGAAGGACCAAGTTAGCCGTCGCCTTCCATTCGTGTGAAATTCGTGTGCCGAGTGTTTAAGTCGAAATCAGTGCATAGTATAAATTTGGGAAATCGTTGTCACAACTCGGGGGCGTGATTAATCAATAAAGTGTCATCACGGATCGTATCCAAAGAAGTTACCGTTACTTCCATTCGTTTGAAATTCATGTGTCAAGAACTTAACATAAGTAAAGAACATGTTTTAATTTAGAAATAAAAACAAATAAAAATAGAACAAATCAATGCGTTTTATTCCATCACCCTTCTCCAGGAGGATCAGTGTTTTGTCTTAACGTCGGTGGTGTATTTATTTCTCGTGCTTTCTCTTGTGTTTGGTGCTTCGTCAGCTTTTACGTCGATGGAAGGTTAAGTGAATCCGAGTCATACTAGGCACCTACTAAACCTTACCCACAGGCCCACCTTTGACGACAAAAGGCAGCACTGAGTTTTTAAGGCATTGAATTCTACTCGGTTAGATACTCCCCACTGATATATCTTGTTGAGGTCTGAATTCAATGTATCAAGCATAAGTTGCTGGTTGGTAGTGACGTTCGAAGAGTTTGGACGGGAGTGTTCGTATGAGTATGAGAAACTCAAAGTACTATCATCAGCAAAAGAGTGAATTGGGTTGTGAGTAATTGACAAGAGATCATCATTTAGATGAGGAAGAGAGTGAGTGACAGTACAGAACCCCGGGGAACTTCTACATTAATTTGTTGTGAGGCAGATTTCACTCCACCGAGAACCACTTGGATTGAACGGGTAGAGAGATCACATCTTTTCTATCAGATCAAGGAATTGTTCATTTCATAGGAATGCAATTTTGACACGAGGGCTGGATGCCAAACTCTGTCGAAGGCTTTTGAAATATCCAAGACAACAACCTTGCATTCGTCAAAGAAGTGGATGGAATGGCTGCACTTTTCGGTAAGGTACGCCATCAGATCTCTTGTGGACCTGTTGTTACCAAAGCCGTATTGGCGGTCATTGCGAAGGTCATTTGATTCCAGTTATTTCTAAAGTTGACGATTAATCAGTGATTCCATCATATAAGTTGGTGCTCTGGGTCGATAAGAAGAGGGGGACGATTTGTCGATCTTTTTGGGAACTGACTACATGTTCGCTGAGTTCATCTATTTGGGAAACGGCCAGTTGAATAGGACAGACGGAAGAGTTCCGCAGTGGTTTAGTGGGTGACGGAAATCTTTTCAAGAGAATTGGGGAATGACATCCGGAGCAGGAATTTTGTTTGCGTTCAGCTCCTTGAGTACTCGGATAACAGTACGCTTTCGAAAGTGAATTTGGCTTTTGGTGTCTTGCTTGTGATCAAGTTGAGGCGGATGTGGGATCAAGTAATGCTGAGTTTGTTGCAAAATGTTCAGCAAGAAGATTCGTTACCTCTATTGCGTTGATGAATGGTCTGTCATCGACTATAATCGAGAGAATCGATGAGGAAACCGAGTTTGGGATATTTTTCACGAATGCCAAGAAGTTTTTACTACCTGTGGGGAGTGTAGTATATTTTGTTCACTCTCTGGTCATGCAAGAACTTTGCGCCTTGAATATGCACATTGTAGTCATTTCTAGCTCTCTTGAATATTCTCTGGTTTTCTTCAGATTTCTTTGATTTATACAACCGGAAGCCCAACTCTTTAGCCTTAATGGGTTCTCTACACCCGGAATCCAACCATATGTTTCGCTTGAGTTTGATACTCTTCACCTTGTGTGTAATAAGGTCTGCATACCAATTTGGTATGGCTGGTCTATATGTCTGCTATTGAGTCAACATTGTTATTGAGGAAAAAAAGAAACACCAATTTACCTTCCCAAAAAAGTCATGTAGAACTTCCCAGTTGGCTTTCTCGTAAAGCCATACTGTTCTTTTGGGTTTTTCGTTAGTGTTGCTGTTGGTTAGAGGAAATTCAGCTGACACGACACAGTGGCCTGAAGTGCCCAAGGGCGAAGAAACTTCAATTGCGTATTTGTTCGGGTGGGAGGTGAGAAACATGTCCAGTGTATTGGCGAAATGACCATATATGTTTGGTACCCGTGTTGGCTCTTTGACGAGTTGAGTTAAACTATTTAAATCAGCAAAAAGCTGAACATACTGACCTTCAGGTGGTGAAGCCACTAAGAACTATACACACTGAAATCACTCTCAATAACGATTTCAGTGCGTGGATACAGGCCCAAGACTCTGTCGTTAGAATTAGGTACAGCATCAAATTCTTTAGAGGATACGCTTCTATCCAAGTTTGGGCTTCTATAAAGAAAGCAGTAATGTTGATGTTCTTAAAAACGTGAAGTTGGAGAAATGAGAAATTAAATTCTGGATTGGGGCAGAGTCCATATTGTGGCAGAAGCTGATAAGCAGTGTCACTTCGTATGTATGTGCCTAGACCACGACGTGGGAAGAACAGAGGCACTTAGTTATAACCAGGTAGATTGAAATCATAAATATCTGTATCAGTTATTACTTGGGTTTCTGGTCAGGATTACTGGTTTCTGGTCAGGATTACTGGTTTCTGGATAGAAATGTGGGCAGACACAGTGGAGACATTTCTCTTAAGCCGCAAAAGTTAGAATGCTCGACGCGAAATTCCCATGTCATTGAAAAACCTTGGTACCGAAAACGAATACCGTCTCAGAAAAGGGTACACGTCGGGAACTGCAATAGTTGAGAATACCACGAAAGGTGGAAGCAGCACTGAAAATCTGCTTAATGTGTACACCAGTTAATCGGAAATACATGTACCAGACGCACATACAGCTGAGCCGCAGAGCCCTCCTTCAACGAAGTAGTAGTCCCAATAAATCGATTGAAAAACAACAAGGCATTGAGGGGAAACGACCTTTCAGAACGTCCACCAATTGATAAAAACCATGACCAACGTAACTAGTCAAGTAAAAATAGCGGGATTGCTGTCAAAACCAATAAACATCTATAATGGACTCCGACAAGGGGACGGTCTGGCCTGCCTCCTCTTCAACCTGGCGTTGGAGAAAGCAATCCGTGACTCTGGCGTTACAACAAGAGGGACTATTATCACCAAGTTCAGCCAGATACTTGCCTACGCAGATGACATCGACATCATCGGTAGAACCGAATCTGCGGTACAGGAATCCTTCACCCAGATCGAGCAGGCGGTATAAAAACTGGGACTGCACATTAATGAGGGAAAAACTAAATACATGGTGGCAACTTTTGCGAAGAGAAGACCTAACGTTGGTCAAACTATCAGGGTCGTGGAGCACGAATTTGAAGTAGTGCAATCCTTTAACTACCTTAGGTCAATAGTATCAGGCGATAACAATATGGAAGAAGAAATACCTGGACGGCAGATCAAAACCAACAAAGCCTACTATGGTCTATCAAGGCTCTTTAAATCCCGAAATTTATTCACAACATCCAAGCTACTTCTATACAAGACCATGGTCTTACCAGTACTCATGTATGGATCCGAGACTTGGGTGCTCAATAAAAGGCACTCTGAACTCTTAGCCGCGGTCGAGAGAAAGGCCTTAAGGAGATTTGTTGGCCCCGTATGTGAGGGAGGACGATTCCGGAGACGCTACAACCATGAGTTGTACGCAATCTACCTTGAAGCTAATGTTGTAAGAAAAATCAAGCTCGGTAGACTCCGGTGGGCGGGACACCTAGCTCGAATGACCGAAGAGGAGCCTCCCCGGAAAGTCCTTTGTGGCAGGATGTACGGAAGGAGACAGCGCGGTAGACCTTGTCTGCGATGGAGGGATGGCGTTGACCAGAACGCCCAGAGCCTGGGAGTGCCAAACTGGATGACATCGGCTCGAGATCGGGACCGGTGGAGAGATTTGTTAAATAAGGCCAAGACCGGATCCCGGTTGTGGTGCCGATGATGATGATGTGTAATAAGGCGGCTGCCGCACAAGGATGAAAACCTTCATTAATCATTCCTATTTTGAAAAAAGGCAACAGATCCGACTGCGAGAATTATAGATAAATATCACAGCTTCCATCAATATACTAAATATTAACAAATGTCATACTAGCGAGAATCAGGCCATACGCCGAAGAAATACTGGAATACCACCAATGTGGATTACACAAGAATAGATGAACAAGTCACCAAATTATGACAGTAAGGCAAATTAGAAAAGAACGGCCGTAAGATTCTTGACGGCAGATTAAGAGAAAAGACACAGGTGGGAAGACCACGGCGGAGGTAGTAGGGCAATATAAGGCGTGACCTTCAGGAATTCGGGTCATGTGTCTAAGCTTGGAGGGAAACTGCGCTGAAAAGGGAATAATGGTGTAGTCGAGTTGGTAAGTTTGTGGGGGTACGAAGTATGATGCCAAACATGGGCACGGATTCACTTCACCCGCCAACACTTACGTCGTCAAAAATTGTCACCCAAAATTCCGGCACCAAAAGGAAAGAAATGAAATGCACTGGTGTTGACTTGATATTAATGTTTACTTTATTTAACATTCAATGAATCCACATGCACAAATAAACTGATAAAATTTAACTGTTTTCTTGATGATAATTACACCGACTTTTCGTGGCAAATATAAACTTTACGCGTGTGGAGTGTGCACACTTGACGTGGAATGCGACTTGACAAGCGCTGTGACCGATCATAGGGAAGATTGTAAAACAACTGACTGTAGTAACGCGACGAGGGATGATTTAACGACACGTTGCGGTGTGACTGTCACTGGCGGTGGATGTGTAACGACTGACTCGAATTAGGGATGGAAATTGACATTTCTGCTTTTGCACAACGATCAGCCGATGGTAGTCGTGCTCTCTTGTGCATCCCTCAAGTACCCACGCTCATTGATGTGGATAAGTACTTGCGTATTCGTTCGACGTCGATGGGCGTAGAAAGGATGAAGAAATCAAAAGCAAAGCACAATAACCCAGGGTTGATCTGGCTTAGTGTGTGTGTATTAATGCAGCGTCTGCGAATGATCCACTGACCTAGTGCGGTGATTGTGGTGATCTCAGAGTGCATCGAACTATGGAAAGACAGAATTGTGAAGGATGGGAAAATGTAATTTGCGCTATTCACCTGTAAGAAGGGATCATTTATCCCCAGCGGATAGAGTGTCTGGGGAAAGTCGATAGGACGCTACATCGGCTAGAGAAATATTCCCATGGGGAAAACGCTAAGGAATGCGGTAATTACCCAAGCCATTGGATGATGATGCAATCGCGTCATTTGATTCGACTTGGTTGTTGCTAACCAACATGAATTGGAATTTCCGGTGGAAATCTCATGGGTTAGAGGAATGGAGTTGCCGTATGGCAAAAAAGTAGCTGAATTCAATTATGCATTACCTGCATAGGATAATGAATTCAGCGGTGCTTTCTTTTACAGGTAAAATAGCTGAACGGTGGGATAGGCGATAATATGACGCGCTGTAGGCGGTCGAAATTACGTTGGAATTGTGGGTTGGTTCTCCATGTAGTATAGAGAGCCCCCACAAGTTCATAAACTTTCGGGATCCCACTGACCAATAAAAAGAATAACGTCTTTCTGTTAATTCGCGCTACAAAGTCATTACGAGGAACGATAGGAGGTAATGAAAAAATCGATGGCGGTTATGGTGCCCATACTTAAAGTCAAGTATAAAATATGTTTCCAGATTTGGATATAGGGCTGGCAGTGGTATGCTGCAGTTGATGATGATCAAATGTCATGAATACATTTTTATGTTGCATTTCCAAAATATATGCCGGAAACTTTTGCTGAAGGTATTATAGTTTATAGAATTATCCCTTTGTTAAATTCCATATTTTACATCCTATAATTGTCTACTAAATCAAACAATGAAAAACACGGTAAAAGAATTTTTTTTTAGTATGGTATTTCACTTTTATAATTGTCCGGCGAGTACAAGTGTGAATTTGTTTGATGAGTAATTTTCTAGAGAAAAAATAAATGCCCTCTTTTTCCTCACGGACAAAAAATGTAATGAATAAAAATACAAAGTCAATTATCCAAATTAAATTAACAATAAAAGGGCAAATAATTAAAAGAAGGAATATTGATCAAATATAATGGAAGCAGAAAGAGAAAAAGACAAATGTAAAAGCAAGAGAATGTCAAGATAATAAAAGAAAGTATAAGTTAACACATTTAATAATACAATTAGTTTGATATTTTATTTATTAAAGTATCTACAATATAACATTAAGAATTGTTTATTAGATTAAAAATAAAATGGAAATTATGGTAGCGGGTTAACAATTTTTGATAAACTTAAGTATAAAAGTAATTAAATAAAGCAGCACATTCATTTTAGTAAAAGCAATATTAATATTAAGACGTTTGATAGAATGAATATATAAGCAATGCAAGTAATAATTACTGGGTTCTCATTAGGTTGACTAAATAAAAAAAAAAAAAAAAAAAAAAAAGGACATGTAAGTCATGGGGAAAATCAAATCACACTTAGTAAGTACCAAAAATCATATTATTTTTGGAGCATCGGCACAAAAACACAGCATTGCACATCACCGAGATACACGTTTTACAAAACTCGGAAATAGGAGTGCTCCGAAAAATTTAGCAAATTTCTCTATAGTTGAGTTATGTTATAGTCTCATATTATTTAAGTTAGGTAAAACAGAAAATCTTCTATGCAACAAAAATAAAATTTTAAAAAGATATGTTACCCTAGTGCCTGCCACAATTTAAGCCAGAGAGGGTAGAAACATTAAAATATTATCTAACAAAGATACAATATCTAAACAACAAAAAATACACAACCTTCCACTAATAAAAAAGTCAAAGAATGCCGAAGATCCTGTTAACCTTGCAGTTGCGTCAGTTTTACATGTTAACGTAGAAAGCAATCAACATACATTGCATTATTAACAAAAGACAGGTATTGGTACAGTAAGGACGAGAAAGCACAGAAAGATGAAATGATCGTTTTTAGTGTTTGAAATACCAATAGCAGGAACCGCTCCATGGGCTCTGAGTTCCGAAACGTCGCCATTTACAGAACAACATAAGATGGCAAGGATAATCCAGGTCCAGAATCCTTTAGTGGTTATCATTTTATGAAAGTGAATACTTTCCCTTCGTTTCCAGTTAAACTAAAGTTCACGGTCAATATTAATTTTTCATTAAACTACAATCGAACAAAAACACTCTACAATCGGAGATCAGGACAAACCGAGTTTCGCATAAAAAGTAAAAAAGAATAAATAAATAAAAAAAAAAAAAAATTAAAACCGACGAACAGTTCGTTTGAAATTTTAACGACGGTGTTAATTGATCGTATCTTACAGATCTTGTCCCGAACTTTATAGCGTATCAAGAGTGAATTGAAATTGTTTGGATAACCGGAGAGTAAGAAGCTTTAGCGACACAGTGCCAACGTGTTAACCGGGCGAAATGAAAATCTTCATTAAACTTGGAATCGTTTGATCGACTCTAGGTAGGTGCCAGTCTCGGTGCTACATTGTTGCTGTGAGCCCGGACTCGATGACGTCTTGACCTAACTGACAACATACAAGAAGACAACCCATTCTCCCCTCTACGCGATGTATCTCCCGGCCGGTTCGGCTACGGATTAATGTGTGACGATGGTTGCCGTAGTTCATGACAACCAAGTCAAATGATTCGTCTGCTGGTGGATCATATAAAATATAATTATGCATCTGGTAAAAAGTCCATTGTTTGTAAATGTAGGTACTGAGTGTTCAAGTGGGAATTCGGCGATGAGTTGTGTAACCTTCAAAACCGGAAATCTGTCTGGTGATGAGAAAATCTTCTTCACATCAATGCGATGCGCAATTTCAGTTCATCCAATGCACAACACTTCCTTATAGAAGATCATTTCTTGGCACAATACAAAACGCAAAATTGAAAAATCCAATCACGTAGTTTCTGATCGTAATTGCTCCCAGATTTATTATCGTTTTCATTTCTTAATAGCAGTCGTTGGGTGACTATTGCTGCCACCGATAATGTAGCGATTTCCTTGTTGCTTATGGATCTGCCTAATCCGATCGGTGATGTTGGTTTCACGATCATGATGGCAAGCTAAAGTTAATGGATGTACCAAACATGGAAATTGATCTCATGCTTGTGGAAACTCTGTGGCCTGCTTTTCTTCCACTAAATTTGGAGGTCAATAACGCTCATCACATAAACTTAGTTCATATCCGTTGCCTTTCAGCGGAGACGTTCGTTCCCGAAATAATGGGTAAATTGAGTTCGGACTTTTATTTGGTGAAACTTCCTTGATCGGCTGTGCATACAAAATGAGTTCGATATTGTGCGTACGAGATACACATGTTACGAAAAGTTGTTTACATAATAAGTATTACATATATATTGTTTCTTTTATTATTTTATAGTGATCTTTTTTATGATGTGCACATACAAAAGGCGCTTTGATACAGTAGAGATTACAAAAAATTACGCGCGTGCAAGTGTGAAGAACACAGGACCATTAGAGTATCAAAAAAACAAAACAAAAAAAAATTAATGGTCACTAACAGAATAATTAACATCATATGTAAAGACTTCCGAGGTCTCATGCGTTGGTGCTTTGGTTCTATCCTCTCGATAAAGTGGGTTACAATCGAGTTCTTCTCAATTTCGTAAAACGTTACAATAGAGAGTTTGTCAATCGGGACGACATGTTAGGCTTCCCAATAAGGACTGTATGTTTTTAAAATTAAATAAAATACAAAACATTTGAAATTAAAGCAACGCGTTATTTTAATTTTAAAGTACAACTATTTTAATAACAAACCATACAAAAACTACATAACAGCTAGTGCATTTTTCTGAATAATGATTCCCTGTATTTATCCTATTTGATAGATAACACATTTTGTGTCAACTCTTTGATTGAAGGTTTTTGAAGTCAAATATTTGAAAAGAAGCAAGAGAAAACATAAACTTACTTAAGCAATTTAGTATTTCGTGATATTTCTATATAAGGTAGACAGCTTTTCGTAAAAGGCAACTAAAGACCGAGTGGTAGGCCTACAACCAAACACCATAATGCATATATCCATATGCATTGTAACCAGATGTTCATTTTCTACAAATACTATATACCCGAATTCCCCTCCAATTTCCATGGAATTTTACCGCACCATGACAAATCTTGTCTGCACTTCCTAGAATTTCTAATACATATCACATACAAATCTCAAAAGAGAATTGTATAAGCGGGCAACGCATCAGGATTTCGATGTTTAGTCTCGATTGGCGTCCCATGAATGAGGAAGACAATCATTTGCGTTATATTTTGTAACTATATCAGTTCTAGTGTTCAGTGTCAAAGTACACATCCAGCAGAGTGAATGCCTCCCCAGCAACAAGTAATTAAATAAAAACAAACTCAAAGACAGTCTTTTTATTTATCCTTAACATCGGCCACCACTTTTCCCTCTGGGCAGAGGAGGCACGGCGGTAATCGCGCAAATTTAGGAGCGGTCTATCTATAGAGGTTCTCATCCTTTTAAGGGCAATGTATGAATGAATGAATGAATGAAAGAATGAATGAATGAATGAATGAATGAATGACAGAATGAATGAATGAATGAAAGAATGAATGAATGAATGAATGAATGGATGAATGAATGGATGAATGAATGAATGAATGAATGAATGAAGGAATGAATAAATGAACGAATGAATAAATGAATGAATGATTGAATGGATGAAGGAATGAATGAATGAACGAATGAATGAATGAATGCACGAAAGAATGAATGAATGAATGAATGAATGAATGAATGAATGAATGAATGATTGAATGAATGGATGAAGGAATGAACTTACACACGATGTCACAACGGGTCTGGAAAACCAATGCCCTACCGTATGCATATCCCTCAATATTTCCAAAGCATTTGATTGTGTCTGGATCTCAGGACTTCTTTATAAGCTGCACTGCTTATTTGGTCTGAATTCCAACATCACAAAGCTCCTATCATCTTACCTTTCTGGTAGGAAATTCATGGTCAGAATAAACTCTTCCTTCTCACAAACTCGCAACATAACCGCGGGAGTTCCCCAAGGATCACTTTTATATCTTCTATACACATCCGATATTCTCCAACCTCTACCTAGTGTTGTAATGCTAAATTATGCTGACGATACTTTAATCTACTCCAGCGGTAGATTTGTCAAAGCGGCAAGAAACCGCGTTAACAACTTCCTCCCGCAGATCTCAGCATACTTTAACAAATGGAAAATTCGCCTCAAGCCAACCAAAATCCAGCTAACAGTGTTTAAGGGAAAACACTCCGCCAACGTGGGAAATAGAAGAATTCAAATGCTTTTTGGGCAGGATAACACAAGATGCTAGAGATAAGCGCCCTCTTATAGTTGCTGGAGATTTCAACGCTTGGGCAGTAGAATGGGGAAGCACAAGGGCCAACAGTAGAGCCCAGGCACTACTTGAAACCTTCGCAGTCCTAAATGTGGTGTTACTTAATGATGGTAATGATGACACCTTCTTAAACGATAAAGGCCGGTCAAAAGTCGACATCACATTTGCCAGCTCCATATTGGCAAGAAGTATGGAGTGGGGAGTTTTGGACACCTACACCCACAGTGACCACCAAGCCGTGATGTACGAAATATTACCACACAGAGGATTCATCACTGGCAAATTTCGGAAGAAAGCCTAGAAAATTGGGTGGAAAGAGAAGGTTCTCGATGCAAAACTGCTTGATTATATATTGGAAAACTAAATCGAACAGTTTAACGTAATGGCCAATCCGAATAAGCATGCTGGAAAAGTCATGAAGAGGCTAACTACCCCATGAGATGCTTCTATGCCACGACAAAGACAACCAGCAGGGGTAATCAAACCAATGTATGTGGCTGTTTGCGATCGGAGTGCAACAGGTTACGATGCTTGCAACAAAGAGCAAGAAATCGTAACACTTACCCACAGTTACATACTGAATTCGTCAACAAACGGAAGGAGTTGAGGAATGTAATCCGCAAAAGTAAATATGACGCGTTCTCAGTCGTTACCAACACGTCAAAGAGATAAGACGTATACCTGACAACAGGAGAAAGCAAAAGAAAAGAAAAAAAAATATAAATAAATAAATTCGTCGCGCGAGTGTAAGTGAACAAGTGTGGATTACACAGTGTGGCCGCCACTGAGAGCGGTTGTTTAAAAAAAATAAAAAAATAAAAAATTATGGAAACAAAGTGCTAAAGAGCTCGTCGCCTTTCATGAAAAGGGGCCAGGCAGACCTGAAAGCGATGACACGGAGCCGACTCGAGCGACAGCCGAGTATTATAACAAAGCGGCACAAGCCCAATTCAGACGGCGAAAAAAATGCAAAAGGAAAGAAAAACGAATACACAGGCGCAGGTAACCAATTCAACGAATTGGTTGACCTTGACCCAAGTGAAATCGAATTACCTGCTGAGGAAGAAAACTGCAACAGATCCGGCGGAATTAGAAAAACTCCTTGCGGATATTGACACAAAAACAGAGGAACTCAATAAACAAAGAGAAGCAATCCTCAAATTAAAAGACCTGGTGCAGCAACAACAAAGCCAAGAAAATACAACAGCACATCGGAAAAATCAGGAACAGCATCAGGAAGCAAACAAAAGGCAGCAAAGAATTGAGATGCAGAAGCAGCAAACAAACCAGAACATCGTAACCAACAAAAAGGAAAAGGCGCCGCCTATAATACTTACGTCCATGGAAACTAAGGACGTTATAAAATTAGGTGAGTTAACTTGCAAAAATTTCAAATAAAAAAAAAAATTAATAATTCTAAAATAAAATTAATGTGCGATGATATGGAAGGTTATCGCAAAGTAATGACTGCTTTGGGTAGGACAAAAAGCGAGAACTACACGTACACCCCGAAATCGGAGAAAATAATCTCCATGCTCCTAAAAGGAGTTGATCCATGTTTTTCCCCTGAGGAGGTATTAGAGGAATTAAAAAATGTCATTTTAAAATTTACAGGTGTGAAACCCTTCTCTACCGCCAACTCCAGAAAACGCAATTGCAAATTGCCTTTCTTTATTGTATCACTGAGTCCCAACAGTAAAGTTGATGATACATCAAACACCTCAACCACAAAACAATAAGTTGGGAAAAAATTAGAAAAATCGATCGCGTATTGCAGTGTATGCGTTGTCAACGCTTCGGGCACGCGGCATCAAACTGCCACATGCAATTCAGGTGCGTAAAGTGCCTCTCCGACCACACCATTGGTGAATGCCCCTTGGGCAAGGAACAGCTTCCAGATAGGAAAACACTGTCCTGTGTCCTCTGTAAAAATACAGGTCACACTGCTAATTTTAGAGGATGTCCTAAATTTCAACAAATGAAATTAAAATTGGAATCCAAAAAGAAACAAGTTGAAGAAGAGAAAAAAATGAAAACTCGTTCTTACAACAATTTCGTGGCTCCTTGTGTGTCATATGCACAAATGGCCGGTGCTCCTAAGCAACCAGCATTCATGGAACATACATATAGTAATGGGAAAATGCCTGCACCAGAGGCACATTCAGAAATAATAACAATGTTATTAACCATGCAAGGACAATTTGCCGAATTTCAAAGAACACTGACTGAACAAAGAGCACGAATAAATACTCTCTATTCAACCCTGTTCTCAAATAACTCTCCACATCAAAATCTTCAACCCTCCGTCTGAACTTAACCTAAAAATTATAGCTGTGAATGTAAATTCACTAATCCACATCGAAACAAGGGATAATTTAGACAATCTGCTCCAAGTCGAATGCCCAGATGTGCTCTTGGCTAGCGAAACAAAGCTAAACCAAAGGCACAAAATGGGCTACAAAAATTATAACATAATTAGACGAGATCGACCACATTCAACTCGAGAGGGTGGGGTCGCTATCTTAGTTAAGAAAGGTCTTCACCATAAGGTCGTTTACAGCACGGAAGTACACAAATTCCAGGTGCTAGAGGTATGCCCTATAGACATTCCGCTAAAAAGTCAAAGGCATCTATATATAGTCGCTGCTTACGCTCCTGAATCTGTTCAAGGTACCCAATTTATCAGTGAAATCGATACACTTTTCCGAAGTCTCAAGTTAGATTCGGAAAACAATTACTTTTTAATGGCAGGTGATTTTAACGCCAAGCACAGTGCCTGGGGCAATCTGACTCGAACACCAGAGACAATGCCTTGTTTGATTGGTGGCAAACAAATACGATCGAGCATAAACTAGAATTGTACGCTACAAGTACACCGTCTTATCCAAGAGGTAACTCCTTCCTGGATTTACTTATGACAGATGATCAAATTCAGTTACCAGATACCGAGGTAACTACTCGAAATAGTCTTCGCACAATTGAGTACGATAGCGATCATTACGGACTTGGAGCCGTAATACACGTGCCAAACGAGTACCATCTACTTGAGCAGTACGACCAGGTACACTCTTTCGATTTCCGAAAAGCACATTGGTCGCGTTTTGATCGCGTAGTAAAAAGAGAAATACGCAACATTGGCATAGGCCCACCGACTAATAGAAACCTCCGTAATGATGAAATCGATCATTACCTCCTAACTATGAACGATATTGTTATTAACACAATGAATCGTTCCATCCCCAAAGTAGCTCATATGGATGGCTATACCCACCGATACAGAAATGCAACTATCGATGCTTTGTATAGGCAAAAGCGCACCCTGCTCTCAAAGCTGAAATTGTGCTATAGGCAGTTCAGTGACCCAAATAGCAATGAAATCAAAACAATCAAGTCCTTGATTAAAAATCTTCAAAAACTGATCCAGGATAATTACCGAGCAGTAATAAATGAGGAGTGGAGCAACAGAATTCGAGCTGTCTAAGCAAACGGACCGAACATGTATTCACAAATCAAGAAAATATGTCGAAGAAAAGATCGCAATGACATTCCCTGTCTCCGAATTCCATAATGCTGAACGCAGGACTCACCTTAGAGCACATCAACTCCAATGATGAAGTAATAGTAGTCGAAGATCCGCAAAAGAAAGCGAATTCAATTGGAGCCTGTTTCAAAGCAGTGTACAGAGTTAACGAATCAGTTCATGCTAACACTGAAATTGAAAGCAGTGCCCGTCAAAGACATTGCTCGCTGCGCAATCAACTTCACAACTGGCGATCCGAAAAACATAGTTTCATCACATTAGGCGAAAATAATAGGGCGGATTCTCCCGTCAGAAATGAAAATACAAATACGTTTGTGCGCAAGGATGAACTTAGAAACATACTTGGCTCAATAAAAAATAAGAAATCATCTGGAATATACAGCATTCCAAATGTGGTTCTAAGTCACTTGCCTCGCGAAGCAGTGAACATATACACCACGTTGTTTAACAACGCTCTAAACAATGCACACTATCCAACCCATTGGAAGACTGCAGTAGTCCACCCTATCCCCAAAAAGGGTAAGCATAAGAGCAATCCAGCTAATCTGCGCTCGATCAGCCTGCTTCCCAACATCAGAAAGGTATTCGATATCATCCCCAACAACCAGTTTGGCTTTCGAGCGCGACATGATACAGTTCATGCAGCGACGAAACTTGTTTCCGATATACAGTGGAACAAGGCAAAACGACAATGTACAGGCGCCTGCTTGGTTGACTTTGAAAAGGCTTTCGACACCGTATGGTTAGAAGGACTTGTCTATAAGTTAACAAACCTGGGTATGCCGCAATATCTGTTATACATCATTTATGATATGATAACGGACAAACATTTTGTGGTGAAATGCAGGGACATACTCTCCAACAAGACCTTCCAAATTAAAAATGGCTTACAGCAGGGAGCTGTGAATTCTCCCATTCTATTCAATATTTACACTAGTGATCTAGTGAGTTCTCTCGAAAACGCCATTGCGTACGCCGATGACATAGTGGTGTACAGAACAGGAGGAAAAATAGACGACATCAATAGGCACCTCCAAGATGACTTCAACAAAATAAAACAATTTCGCGACGACTGGAAATTAAAGATTAATTTCCAGAAGACCGAGACTATCCTTTTCAGAACGCCCCTATCCAGGGCCTCGAGGGATACGAAATACAACTGGAAACACTTTTCTATTGCAGGTAACAATAACCTTCCACTGCAAGTAAAAACTGTAGTTAGATACCTTGGTATTTGGGTAGACCAGTATTTATATTTTGACAAGCACGTAGCAGCGTCCCTCTCCGCAGCTAAAAGCGCATATTCTATGACAAGAAGTCTATTCAGGAGTAGTCTTCTTGACCCCAGAGTCAAAATAATTTCGTACTCGGCATTCATTCGACCAGTTTTGATTTATGGCTGTCCAGTAAGGTATAATATATCTCCACTTTATATGGAGAAGTTTCGTGTGTTCGAACGGCAGTGTTTGCGTTCCTGCCTCGGACTTTACAGAACGCCAGAGTCGCAATACAAAAAATTCTATCCCAACAAAATGCTGTATAACAAATCAGGGTTAAATAGGATAGACAATTTCATAATTAAAATGATTCGTGGTCACACAGCAAGGGCAATGTGCAGTGACAATAATCTTATCTAGGGAGCATTCTATCCCAATGATATGTATCTGGAGAATACGCTCCAGAATGGGTTTATTCCCCCAGAAGCGTTTCCTTTCTTGGATCAAAAAGGCCTTATCCAAGACATGCATGGAGTCCCGATTATTTACCACGCTCTCCGTGGTGCCAGGGACAAACGAATTCTCCATGATAGTAATATCTCCAATGCCCCAGACCGCATGCGTTTTAGCACGGCGATCAGTGAAAGAGATAAATCAGCCAAAGATCGAACATCTCCCAAATGGTGGTGGCTTCTCAACGAGGAAAGGACTTTACTTCCTCAGATATAGTATGCCTCTCAAGAGCAACGCTCTCCTTCCTCTTGTCCCCCCCCCCCCCCCCCCCCCCTCCACCTTTCCCACTTACTTTTGTGTAGCTATTTTATTTTATTTTTTATTTCTTATTTTATGTTTTATTCGTTTTGTTTTGAAGTTTTTGTTTGTTATAATAATTTAAAAAAAAAAAAAAAATGTAATAATAATATATACATATAGATGTACACGAGCAGTCCCTCTAATATATGACTTATTTCATATATATATATATATATATATATATATATATATATATATATATATACATATATATATATATATATATATATATATATATAAGAAACAAAAAAAAAAAAAAGATGTACGCCGAAAGGCATATATAAAAATCAAGTTGCAATGTGTAATTTAGAGAGCTCGCATAGAGCCAGTAAGTTAATTTAAGGATTGTGATTGTAGAAAAGGGTTTAACATTTACCCCTAATATTATACATGTAAAAAGAATTAGGAAAATAAATGTGGTTTAAAAACTAAAAAAAAAAAAAAAAAATATGACGCGATCTGCTCCCTAAGGGATGAATTAAATAGCAACCCATGGGGCAGCGCCTACAGTATAATCATGAAAGGATTACACATTAGCAGTAGTCAAATGCAAAAAATTAAAGTGACATGGCGAGAATTGTTGCTGTCGTCTTCCCGCAGTGTAATGAGGTTCTGAAAGCGTAAGAGGAAAGGAACATCACTGATGGAGAAATACCTCCCGTGAGCACCGAAGAAGTGCTCTTGCCTGCAAGGGTTGTTAAAAAAACAAGACCCCAGGACTGGATGGTATTCCTAACGCTGTATTGAAGACTGCTTTAACAAAAAGGCCGGACGTTTTCAGCAGTCTCTTCACGACCTGCCTCCACACAGGACGCATTCCTTAACAATGGAAAAAACATCGACTTGGGGTTATACTCTGGCGGTTCCCCCAAACCCCACCCCCACTTACCTGAAAAACCCCGATATCTTCCATCCAATCATATAATTTCGCTAATGCAATCGCATTAGCACCTTAAATGCTTTGCGCATCTAGGATTATCTAAGGTATAATCTAAAAAATCCCTGGAAAAGAAAACTTACCTTTCATGCATCTCTTCGCATACAATTCCTGTAAGATTTCTTTCGTACCTTATCTGGAATCTCAAACCAATTCGGCACCTTCAGCATTTCCACATCAGTCGAATGTAGTTGAGTTTAGAAAACGAATTCGTACACGCGTCAGTGGCCTGATCCGTTGAGCTTTGGTTCTATCTTCTAGTGATTCTAACCGTGGTAGCGTTGGTTCGAATTACGCACTCTTCACTATCGTCGCAAAGCGGTATAGCTGGTAATCCCGACGTGATCTGTACGACATAACACACACCCCCATACGCACCCAGAACTTTACCACTTAAAATCACACGACTTCTACGGAAAGCACCGGCTCACTCGCCTGCTCTGACATTCTCTCGATCGCTTTCTCGCTCTTCGCTCAGCCGTGTCGTACGCCGGCACAACGACTTCGTACCCCACAATATCCTAAGGAGTCAAGAATCAAGAAGCGCCCAGGACATGTTTTTTTTTGTTTTTGCTTCCATTCACACTATTTTAACACCCTCGACCTCGTGGTAGATAATTCTCGATCTGATCACGTGAATCTTTCTGAAGTTGGTTTTCGACTGATTTCCTTTTTTTTCCTCATGTCCCAGGAAAATTTTCCTCTCTATTGTATATGCACCCGATGCACTCTAATAAGGTGCGGATGCATCCCAGTCAGCAGACTTGATCATCGCCGTCTGTGTGACCGGAGCTGGGCGAGAGATCTTGCTTGATTTTCACACCTTGCGGTGCTCCTTTTTAAAAGCAATTTTCAGTTAGGTGGAATTGCTATCTTCGGATACACGGGCGGCTTTATTTTATTTTTTATGGGAAGGACGGATCATATGTTGTGTGTAATAATATGAGAATAGTGTTGTTGTTGTATTCTTTGTAGGGGTTTTGTTCCAGGAAGCGTGTCTCCTGGTCCTTAAAAGGACAAGACGATCTCTTAAAATTTGACCGCTCCTGAAACTCGTCCTACAAAAGGGGTCGTTACCGTGCTTCCTCGTATACCTTGGTCTTCTCTTGGTCTTCCAGCCCAGGTGATACTTAGCTATCAATTGGCCGCTAAATGAAAATCCGTGTTGTTTTCGTTTACAAATTAAAGAGTTTTTTTTTCAATTATTTTCGTTAGTTTTTCCACTGGGGTATTTCCTCCAGGGACTAAGATCGATTTAAGACTGCGGCCCGGAGATCATTTTTTTTTCAAAACTGTATTTATTAACCATAATTAGAATTCGTACATTTAAGTAATACAGTGACTTAAAATTAATTTTGTAACAATTGCTTACATGTAATTATTATAATAATATATACATTTTCCAAACAATATTTTATGAGATATAAGATAGATGCGTGTTTATAAATTTAGTGGTATTATCTTCCTGGAAAAGGTCAGAAAACCAGGAATTTGTTTTTTCAACTTTACTTAATCTAAACTTAATCCTAATTATATAAATAACTTAACTTAATTTAGCCTGATTACAGTATGATTTTCATAAAGCCATAAACAAAGTTTTATAATTAATGGGATATATGTTATGAATTAAAGGATGTGGAATGAGGTTAGTTATGCGTTAGAGGTAGAGTATTTCTCTCCGGTTGTTCGTTGGAAAAGCGTAGGATGTTGGGAAATGGTTGGACGTTACAGTATTTGAACTGGTTAGGGGTAACTTCGGTGTTGTGGTATATGATCTCATTTGAATCAGTTACCAGTCTGCCTGAGGCGAAGATAGCTCTGGTGTGGAGACAGTTGGGATAGTTAGTTCTGATATCTAGAGGGTTCTCTAAGAGCGAGGTTATTATGGGATTGGGATTATTTTGTAGGTTTTCGATAAATTTGATAGACAGTTCGAGGAAGCGTCGATCTATACGTTCAATATTAGCGGCATAGTAGAGCGAACTACTGTTGTAATATTTGTGGGAGGTTGGTTGAGGCCAGTGATAAGTCTGAAGCATTTCCTTTCGAAAATGTGTAGCTTCTCCATTTGGGCGGGTGTGATATGGTACCATATCGGGCATGTATATGTGAGAGTGGGTCTGATTATCTGTTTGTAGATAAGTGATTTAACTTTGGGAGAGAGACCATTCGGCTTGTACATCACTTTTCTGCAGAGATTAAGTTGAATTGCGGCTTTGCGAATTGAGTTTTTGGTGTGAGCGGAGAAAGACAGATTGTTGGTGAAGGTTATTCCCAGGTACTTTAAGGCTTTGGAGGGTTTAATTATATTGTTATTTAACTTGATTCTGATTTTGTTATGGCAGCGTATGGTGTTGTTAGTACAATTCGCATTTCTGCCTTTAAACACTATGAGTTGAGTTTTGGCTGGGTTGAGTCGGATTTTCCACTTAGTAAAATATGCTGAGAGATTCGGGAGATAGCTGTTAATACAGTTTCTTGCCTCCTTGACAAACTTGTTGCCTGAATAAATTAAAGTGTCATCGGCATAGTTCAGCATTACTGTATTAGGTGACAGTGGCTGCGGTGTGGCTGAAGTATAAAGGAGGTATAATAATGGTCCGAGAATAGAACCTTGAGGAACACCCGCGGTTATACTGTATGGTGTCGAAAGAGTTGAATTTATTTTCACCATGAACTTTCTATCAGAAAGGTAGGAAGCGAGAAGTTTTATGGTGTGGGTGTTTAATCCGAACATTGAATGTAGCTTGTATAGCAGTCCTGCAATCCAAACGCAATCGAATGTTTTTGCTATGTCGAGAGAGGCGCATACTGTTGGGGATTGGTTTTGGAGATTCATTGTCACATCATGTGTCAGTTTTAGCAGAACATGACAAGTTGAGTGTTGTGGACGAAAGCCAAATTGAGAATTCGGGATAAGGGAGTTGTCTCTAGCTAATGAGAGAAGATTTTGGTATATCTTACATTCCAAAACCTTACTAAGCGAATTTAGCTGTGATATGGGACGGAAGTTAGCCGGGTTGTTGGAAGAACCGGATTTACTAATAGGGACTATCACCGCTGTTTTCCAACATTTTGGGAAATGTGAAGCGTTTATTATATGGTTGAGAAGAACGAGAATGGGGAGTAAGTTCTCTGGGTGAAGTCTTTTAAATAGAAGGTTAGGGATTCTATCCAAGCCTGTAGATTTTTTATTGTTACGCGAAGTAATCAATTCAGATAATTCTGTAAAGCTTAGGAATGTCTCGGTTCCCATGGGATGTGACGCTTTATTGGTTTCGTTGAATTCAGTAATGAATGGTGGGAAGGATGGCTCCAGTGTGCCTGAGATGAATTCATTCACGGTGTCGTGGAAATTAGTGACTGGGAGGGAATCGTTTTGTTTATGAGTTTTACAGAAGTGTTCAGCGAGACAGTTTGCTATATCAGTGTCCGATTGGGCAATGTTACTGTTAGTTGGTTGGATGAGATAGTCTATTCGAGGCTTGAATTTACGAGCAGTTAGTCGATTTATATTTTTAAATAGGTCACGGTTTGGTTTGATACTGTTTAGAGTAGACGTGTTGGTCTGATCGGTGAAATTTTTAAGTTGTCCATTTATCAGGCTGGTCAAAAGCTGTATCTGTTGTTTAATAAAGGGTGAGTAGCTAATATGCAATTTACGTCGGAGTTGTTTTTTTATGCGCAATAATTTTGTGAGGAGGTTGGGTAACGGTTTTCCTAAGTGGTTATGAGGGACTGTCGTAGGGGTATGGCTGAAGAGAGAATTTCCCAGTATTTGCTCTTTTTTTTACAGCTGCCTGGTCAATTTCAGTAGGGAATAGGTTTGAAGATTCCGGTAAAGAATAATTTGAAAAACTGACAGCAATATCGTTATTGACTTTTTTCCAGTTTGTTTTGGAAAAATTTGGAATAGGATTCACTGTGTAGAGTGGTTCGAGCGAAGGGATTTGAACCGTGGAGTGGACGGACCCATGATCGGATGGGAATGTAAAGGACACTGTAGGGGGATTAGATGAATAGATATCTGTGGGTTTTAGGAAGAAATCGATTGTTGATTTGGTTGTACTACAAATTCGAGTAGGTTGCAATGAACAGTCTGCGTAAACATATGGATGAAGTGGGAGGAGATCTAGGAGTTGGTAGCTGTATTTGTTGCACTTGATGTCATTAAATGATGTATGTCGAGCATTCCAGTTTCCCCCTATGATGAAAGGTGCCGGAAGACACTGCTGGATTATTTGAGAAATGTCTGCACTAGGGAAGTTAGGTTCACGAGAAGGGTGAATGTATATAGACGACAAAACCAGTACTTTATTACTTCTGCAGAAGAGTTTAACTGCCGTGTATTCGACATTAGTTATGTTAGTGAACCTAATTTCAGTAAATTGGAATTTCTTGTGTATTAGAATTCCAGTACCACCATGCGGGCCAGTGGTTCGCGGGTTGGACACAAATATGTAATAAGGAATGTATACTTGAGAGTTTGATTTAAGCCAAGTTTCTGAGTGAAGAAGAACATCTGGGGAGAACTTTTTAACAAACAAACGGGGGTGTTGTCTACGAGTGTGGGAATATATGGATTCTGTGTTGAGGGAGACTAGGGTTAAACTATTCATTAAGGGAAAGAATGTGGGAAGTTATTAAATCTAAGATCTGACCTTTTTTTCTATTTCCCCAGAATACCCCCTTAAATTGAATTAACAAAGGATTGCCAACGCCTACAGATCGCATTCGCACTGTTAATCGTGAATCTGACTAAAAGTTCTCTTTGGAGACAAGTGATGAAGAATTTCTGGTTTTCCATTGCGGCTAAAGTAGTCTTGATCCCAATATTGGGAACTCCATTCAGTCCTGGGCTCTTATTGTGTTTTTAATGACCCTAGCAGCCATAAGCACCTCTTCGATACTCACTGAAGATATTGTTTTTTTCAGGATGGGCCATTCCTCTGCCTTCACACTGCAGGAAAACGTCAGTACTTATTATTCTACCGCTTTCAAAGAAGTATATAGAAAAGACGTTTAAAATTATATATTTTTTAATATCATAAAATTAAACTGTGGGTTATTGTAGTAGGGTGCACCGGCGTACGGCGCTCATTCACTAGCAACACCACTGATTGTCACTGCTCACGAAACACCAAACACTAGAGAAAGCAATACGAATAAAAAACTCGCTGGTGATATCTTGTTGTTTAAAGTTCGCTTTATTTTATTAAACTTCCACACAGTTTTCTTTTTGTTTTGACTTTACATATATCTTTTACAATACACGATGTGGGTGACGTATGTATATCGTCTTTGAATACGAACAGCTAACGATATGTTTATTTTCGGTTTTTAGACACTTGAATCACGAACAAAACGTACTTCTCCAACACAACATTAATGTCCCTTGAGAATTCCTGCGCAAAGGGCTGGATATTAGAGTTTCCACGCATGTCATCGCCGGCGAAAACGATCTTTCCAGATAGGGTGAATGTCTTTTCCTCTGCAAGAAAGACACACGAAACACTCGCTGGTTGCAGGAAAGGAAAAACAAACATGCAGCTGGTCAAATATGATGATCGGTGTACGGGCTGGCTGTATCGCCACCGTACGATAGGGGATCGATTTTTGATTGACGTTAAGCCAACATAGCTTCACTGCGACGGCAAAAGCTACTATATTTGGGTGCATGTTAATTTTAGGCATTGGATAATGCACAGGAATGCTGGCATGCAGGCAAAAATAATTTCTTCTGTTTACGTAGAGTACACAGAAACATTTCGTTTAGAATAGCCAGCGTGCGAATAGTGGCTGGTCCTTGTTTAGACAACGAATCATCAGACATGAGCATGGATATGATTGTCTAACGTCAATCATATTCGTGCCCAAATCCCATGATCGGTAGATAACCGATAAAGGAAATTGGTCGCAATTGTAGCGAACCTTGGGATTAAAGTGAATTTCGTGTGGTGATTAAGCATAATGAAGCAAAATCCATAAATTTGGCGACGAACTGCTACCCGATGCGGCATATTCTCTAGGTTTAGCTCCCTGTGACTATTTCCTGTTTCCAAAACTGAAGGTAAGGAATTTGGGCCCAATTGCCCATTTGAGAGCCTTGAGGAAACCTATAACAGGGATAAAACGCTGGACTAAAAGGAGACTATGGAGTTATCAAACCGCCCTCTTATCTTACGCGCTGATTTAGTGCTAACCGTTCGTCTTTTCTAAAAAAAAAAAATGGTGGAAATGCTTCTTGATAGTGAAAGGGACTTCCTTTTAACATTCTTCACCAATTCGCCTATACTATGCCTTGTTTACAACCTCGGGGTGTTGGTTTCTTAACTACTTGGATCTTGAGTAAAAATGTTAAATGTAACAAAGTTTCTGAGAGAATGAAACAAACTTTTCGAAAGACGTGATCATTTTCGATCTTTTTTCTTCATTTTATTTCAGCAAGTACATTAATTTCACCACTAAATTTCGAGACAATTGCACTGTTATATGTGTGTTTAGCAACTTGTGGGGGGTAAAAGTAAGGTGTGCGGCACGGGAACTGGTTCACTCCTATCCCCAACGATAGTTCACCAAAAGCCGTTCGCAGAAAACTAATCACCAAGAAAAAGGGAAAATAAAACACACTGTTTTAGTCAATATTGTTCTTTATTTGTTACCATTAGTCATCACGGGGAATTAAAAAAATTGTTACTTCGGCTATTGCCTATGGGGACTTTAAGTTAACACTAATCGCAGCAGGCAGTCACAAACGAATAATTTGAACAAAGTTATGGAAATTGTAACAGCTTGTACATTGGTAGAACAACTACAACGGCAAGTATTTTGTTTTTTTTTATCTCAACCACTCTACTTTTAATTCTATTTGATTTATCTTAACCACGCTAGTTTTAATTTTATTTGCCTTGTCTTTTGTAACATGGTTTTGTTCAAAAACAGAAACAACACTAGCTCGATACAACACTCGGTTAAACTGCGCTATACACTCTCGGACACACTCGGGTTTGTGGGCACCCAAGTGCGCACACTGCAATGGATGGGATGAGACTCTTTGTACGCGCCGTTTGGTGGTTGAATTGTGACTCAGCGATGTGCGTTCGCTGGTGGTTGAAATCCGATCCATGGTGAATACTCTCCCAGCTAAGGGTGAGTTTTCTTTTCTTCGAGAGAAACGTGAAGTCTCTCTTTGTGGTGGTGAATTGGAGAGGATATGTGGGGATTAGGAGTATTGTGCCAGACACGGGCACTCGTTTCACTCCTATCCCCATCCGTCTGTCACTAAAAGTTTCAACAATGTCCCGCCAAACACTGTCAGAAAACTGTTCAAAGAAAAACGATCGCCATAGCGGAGAAGAAAACGCCAAATACAGGACAAGTGAAACACACTGCTTAATGTTGTAACACAGGTTCTTTTTTATTTTTTTATAATCTACTTGCATAACTGTTCGCAATGTAAAAGAAAATATTTGACACTGATCTTTTGTTAAGTTCTTATATTATAAAGAAGCGGATGGGATAGAGCAGATAGGCTCTTTACACTGTTCATCTCACTTGCGATGTATATTTTTTATTCGCGACATTATACACAAATAGAACGATTAAAAGTTTTAACACTGACAGGAACCCGATCACGACTTTGGAAATAGAACGCGTGCCCGCATCGCTACGGACAACGGGAGAAAAAACCGCCCGACCGGCATGGTCGGGTGATGAAAAACGACTCAACGGTATTCGTTCGTTGTCAAAAGGAATTCGGCCAGTGAAACTGGCTCTTTAATTAAGGGGTGCATTTTCCTATTCCAAGAGAGACGTAGAGTCTCTCTTTGGAGTAACCAAACCGATCTCATAGCGAAGATCGTCACGCCACACATATATGTGTGTACATTGATTCTTTCACGGATCAAGGCCATGGGAACGAATCTAAAACAAAGAAAAGAAAAGGGGATCGTTTAGATCTCTGTTTATGTGAGAAGGTTACTGGGAAACGAATCCAGAACTATGTGGGATAAAAGGAATTTATGACCAGAGAGTTCAACTGAGTAAACAAGTAGCAACTCATTAGGTGGTAGGTGCATTTGGGATACTAGAATGATTGAATTGTTTGCATATCGCCATAATGCCTGATGAAGGACAGCGGTCTTTTGTTTACTCATGGTGTGACTTAGGGAAATAGTCTCAACGTGGATGGAACTAATTACATGCAGCTGGTGTTGGACTATTTATCGCTGGCCAAAAGGGTCGACAGCCATTGTGTGTACAGATAGTTTTTATGTACACATATTGAAGCTGGGATTAGCCAACTCAAGGGTAAGATTCCCTGATATGCGGTCGTATGATATGCGAACCGATGAATTTTATTACAGGGACTTTATGATAAGGTAAAAAAGAACTTTTACAGGAATTCGTATGCAAAGAGATGCAAGAAAAGGTAAGAATTATTTTACTGAAGTTTTTAGATTATACCTTAGATAATCCTAGATGCGTAAAACATTTAAGGTGCTAATGCGATTGCATTAGCGAAATTATGTGATTGGATGAAAATTATGGGGTCTTTTTTAGGTAACCGTGGGGTTTGGCGGAACTGCCACAGATCTCTCAGTGGTGATCTTGGCAAGTGTGATAATAGATCCATTGTTTGCTCATGCAACGAAGGTCATGGGGATCGAAACTGAAAAGTAGAAGGAACATAGGACATCATTTTTTCATTTTCATTTTTAAAACATTTTATTTATTTTCTTTTTATCTTTTAAGTTTCTAAATTACATCCTAGACAAAAAATGTTTAAATTCTAGCTTAATTATCTTATATTATAACTTATAAATTGGTGCTAAAAGCAATTTCGGTACACAATGCTGATGTGCATCGAATCTTGCTGGCGGGAAGGGTCAGATTCTTGTTTGCATGTTTGTGTGCTGAAGAATTCGATTTATGGCCGCTAGACGCTAGATGCGTATATTTGCTTTTGTCGGTTGGACAAAAGGCTGCCGAGGCCATGGGTAAGCCAGGGAAATGTGGTGTGCACGTGTGCAGCAGAATTGCTTGGCAAACAGGGGGGCCGATCAGTTTTCCTAATTATGGTTATGTATGCAAAAGCATTCTTTTCAGGAAATTGATATGATGCATTGAATGTATGAATGCTACAGAATTATTTACAGGGACTTGGGATGATACCTTAATGAAGGAAATGTCCTTGGTGAAGGGAATGTTTGCAGGTAACTGCAGATTTGCCAAATGAGTTGGGGTTGGAATTGTGGGTAGTTCTTTGCGTAAGGCTAGTGAACCCCCACAAGCTCAACATTACTCCTCTCATGTGACGTGGTGGATTGACTAACAAAAGAGCTGTAGGAGTATTATGTTGTGTGTCTGGCATGACACGGATTCACTTAACACCCACTACTCTATAACGTTGTAAAAAAACAAACACATTGGATTAATCCTTCACAACCTTTACGACCGATGAAAACGTCTCTGCTGCTCCAATAATAAAGAAAAATGAAACGCTGGAGGTACCTTGTGGATTAAAGTTTTATTCCTGTTTATGGTAATTATTATGAATTACAAACACTCTTGGACTTTACATGAATCACTGATTTAAAATTATTAAATTCTAATTGCGTTGGTGTTGTTGCACTTACATGAACATGGATTGAAAATTGTTAGGTTTTACAATGTTTTTAACTAGCACTTGCGACTTTCGACTGCGCTCCTCAAGGTGATAAAAAAAAACGCTTGGGAATCCGACTCCTGCGCGCGGTTATCCTTTGGCGTATAATATTTGACTCTTTACATAACGCGGCTAGAGGTGAAGGTTAAAGTGTGAGGCGCGACCGTCTTCTACGAAGATTGACATCTGACTCCCTATTGGATGTCTCTTTACAGACATCCAACAAAAACGAACCTAAGGGATTCGCCGCCGAAGGCCAGCCAATGGAGAAAGTCAAAAAGAAAAAAAGGGAAACAGGAAAACTCATGTAGCAGGTCAAATCTGCTGCTTCATGTTTGGGAAAGATAAACTGCCGCCAGCTGCAAGGGATAGATTCTTGATTGACGTGAGTCAATAAAACCCTTGCCGAAGGCAGGAATCTATTTTGGGATAATGAATCCAGCATTGGGTATGGCCGTTGCTAGATCATTTTAAATAAACATATTTCGGTCATGTATAATTCGATGCATGTTGTCTTAGGGATATGTTAATCCCGTTGAAGGTACTGTCAGGCGAAGGTATCCGCTTGAGTGTTTTCTTTGTGTAAACTAAAATTGGTGTTCATGACCGATGCTGGTCATCGTTCCAAGAAACGGCAACGGATCATAAAATCGGTCATGCTGATAACCAAGCAAATATGCGCGCCTGAAAAGCCAATGTTTAATTTGATCTTCTCTACTTTAGGAAAGATAGATCATAGAACATGCCGTCGAAAATCTGGCTTGCAGATGTGCAAGCAACCCGAAATGATTTCTAGGACAATGGATGGGTACAAAGATAACACACGGAAAGATTAGCGTGTGTTGGTGGATATGTGCCATCCATTGTTCGGTCGCGGAAGCTCGGTTGATGAATTGATGTCATGGCAAGATGATAATCTTGCCATGAATTATTATGCTTTCAGGAATGACCGTGGAGAAGAGGCTTGGAACAGCCCCCAAAAAAGATAAGCTGCCTAACATGTATTTATGTCGGTTATCCGTAGGGGTAACCGAAATGATTCCAGCTAATTGGGTGGCGGTTAATGCCCTAGCAAGATTGTACAATCTTGCCGAAATTTCAACTTTAAGGTAAGTTGTATTGCTGGTAATGGTGGGGATCAAGCGATGCGTGGCTCTTCGGGCCCTGAAAAGCCCCACAGAGCTACCTTCAACATTAAAGGGGTTGAATAAGCTTAGTTTGTAAGAAATTTCCGACATGTGTATGCCTGCATACATGCAGGTATATACACATATCATTCCGAACAACCAATTTAGCTTTAGAACGGGGCACGACACAGTTCATGCAGCTACAAAACTTGTTTCCGGTATACAGTGGAACAAGACAAAACGACAGTGGACATGCCTAGGTTTGGTTGACTTTGAAAAAGGCCTTCGATACCGTATGGTTAGAAGGACTTGTATATAAGTTATCAGATCTAGGTTTGCCCGAATATCTCTTATAGATCATTTACATGATAATGGATAAGCAATTTGTGGTAAAATGTGGGGACAAAATCTCCAATAAAACTTTCCATATTAAAAATGGCTTACAGTAGGGAGCCGTGAATTCTCCCATTCTCTTCAATATTTATACTAGTGATATAGTTAAGTCTCTTAATCAAGCTATTACATATGCCGACGATATTGTGGTGTACAGATCAGGAAAAATAATCGATGCCATTAACAGACTTCTTCAAGATGACTTCAATAAAATCAATGTGGCGGTAGGAAATTGAAAATGAACTTCCAAAACAGAAACTATCCTTTTCAGAACACCTCATTCTAAAGCTTCAAGAGATACAAGGCGTAATTGGAAAAACTTTTCTATTGTAGGAAGCAACAATGTTCCGCTGCCAATGAAAACTGTTGTCACGTACCTTGGTATTTGTATGGATCAATACCTATACATATATGTAATCACAAGAAGTCTGTTTCGGAATAGTCTCCTAGATCACAAAGTTAAAATAATTTAATACTCAGCATTTATCCATCCAATATTAATGTATGGTTGCCCGGTATGGTTTAACGTTTCCCCATCCTACATGGAAAAGTTTCGCATGTTCGAGAGGCAGTGCCTGCGTTCCAGCCTCGGATTACATAGAACACCCGAGTCTCAATACAGGAAATTCTATCGTAATAAGACACTGTATGGAAAGATGTATGGGAGAACTAGTTAGATGGAGGGAGAGGAGGGGATTGCTAGAGGGGCTATTGAAGGGAGGGGGCGGATTTAGGACGGGTTTATTTTGAGACGTCGTTTAAGAACGGGAGTGGAGATGTTGAAATCGAAGGAGGTGGGGAAAGAGTTGGTCTGTCGTAGAATACGCGAGATGGGTTCGTTAGCGCCGTAAGAAGTGTGATGAGCGGACACGTGAAACAGCCGAGGGCTACGTACGTTACGGGGGTTTGTATGCAATGTTAAATTGGAGAGGAAGCTTGGGCAATTGATTGACCCAGACAGAAGGCGATGGACAAAGATGATCTCGACATGGATTCTGCGCACTTCAAGTGTGTTAAGATTGATTAGAGGGAGCCGGATTGGTGGTAGAATCAGCGGATTTTCCCAGTTTAGTACGCGGAGGGCAAAGCGCAAGAAACGACGTTGAACACCCTTAATCCTGCGAATGTGAGTCACTTGATGCGAGAACCAGACCTGACTAGCGTACTCGAATAGTGGCCGGACAAAAGTTGTGTAGAGTGATCGGGTGACATAGGGGTTAAGGAGTTCCTTCGACCAGCGTTGGAGAAACCCAAGGGCGGCGTTGGACTTGAGGATTATGTCATCAATATGTGCGGTAAATTTGAGCTCCTTGTCGCATAGGACGCCCAGATCCTGAATCAATTCAACCGATGTTATCGGTTGGTTCAGTAAGAGGTAGGAGCGTGGGTGAGTGGGGGAACTCTTCCGAGAGAAGGTGATTGTGTGACATTTGGCGATATTCATTTCTAGGCAGTTATTTTGGCACCAAGTCGAAAAGCTGTCAAGATCCGATTGGACAACTGAGGAGTCCAGGTCAGAGCGGATTGTTTTGAAAATTTTGGAATCATCCGCATAAAGCGAGATGAAGGAGTGATTAATGCGAGAGCCTATGTCGTTTATGGTTAGGATAAATAGGAGAGGGCCAAGATGACTACCCTGGGGGACACCCGAGGTTGGGAAAAAAGGATCGGAGATGGTAGATCTAAATCGCACGCGGGAGGTTCGATAACTGAGATAGGATGAGACCCACTTAATCAGCAGGGGTTCGAAACCGAGGGAAGATAGCTTGAAGAGAATGAGTTTAGCGACTACATCGACCTCATCGCAATTTTCTAGGGCAAGGAGTGTGTGGGATGTGAATTCGACAAGGTGAGTCGAAGAGATTGGATATGGTTTGGGAGTCCGTTGTAGTAGTTGAGCCGTAGAAAAGAGAGGTAGGATAGGCATCAGATTTCCGTTTGTGGTTGATGAAGTGGAAGAAAGATTTGGGGTCGTTGATCATGGTAATTGTGCTAGAGGGAGCTGTAAAGCTCGGTGAATTGGTAAAAGTAACCCTGATAGTTGGAGTAGTCAAGGGGAGAACGCGTGGTTAGGAAAGTATTCCACAACTTATTCCTCTTGTTACGAAGGGTGCGTAGTGTGTGGTTATACCATGGGGGCGATGAGAATGATAACCTGTGTCGAGAGTATGGGACATATAGGGATATGGCGTTGTGGATTTTTGTGTAGAGCGAGGCTGTAGCGTCCTCTACACTTATATCATTTGCGCGGAGTGTGGTATTGCTGAGGGACTCATTTATGAGTCGGAAATTGGCTTTTCGGAAGTTGAAAGAAAATTGATAGGGGGGAGGTGTGCTGTGGGCTGAGTAGTCGTGGTATAAGGATACGAGAAGCGGGGGGTGGTGGTTATCAATAGTTGAGAGAGTGTGGGGACTAGGGACGACTGGGGAATTAAAGGGGTCTGTCGTGAACACAAGGTCAAGTTGTCTGCCCAGATGGTTTTGGACATTGCTTACTTGGCAAAGGCTAGAGTCAGTGAGGCTGTCTATAAAAAGACATTCCTTAGTGGTAGTAGGGTTTGAGATGTAGTGGGAGTAGTCGTCAGACAGCGCCCATTGGAGATGGGGTAGATTAAAATCGCCAAGGACTACAATGTCGTCTTGGGAAGAACTAGGCTCCGTTATGCGGTCGATTGCCGCAATAGCGCGTTCGTATGACTCGATAGCTTGCGATGGCGGTATGTAAAAGCAAATGATGTACACGGATATAGAGCATGTTCAATTTTCATTGCGACATAGTCGAGGTTAGGAGAAGAAGAAATTGTGATAAGAGAAGATGTAAGTCCGTTTTGGATGGCAAGCAGCATGCCTCAGCAGGGGGTGTCAGGACCGGAATGATGGACCTCGTCGTCCCGAAAAACCGCGAAGGAGGGGGGGGGGGGCAGTTCCAGGCTATTGATACTGCGGATGAGGTTACTTTCGGCCAGTGCGTATATATTAAAGGAAAAGGAGTGATTATATTGTAAAATCGAATGGGTTTTGGACCGTAGTCCTCTGACATTCTGGTAGTAAATGGTTAGGGTAAGAGTATTGGGATACCCCGTAGAAAGTCGGTTGGGCAGTCGTTTAGGGCCGAAAATGTTTGTTTGTGGTTTCGCTGGGTAGGGGACCAGATGCCACTTTCATGCAAATGTATTGTCGGAAAGCCGAGAGGTCTTATAGCGTGTTAAATAATAGTGAAGAAGAACGTGTGATTCGAACTGACGCTATGTCAGTTTGAATCACCAAAAATTGTACCTAAGCGTTACCCATCAGGCTACTGGCCGTGTTTAGAATTTGATTTTTAAACTCGACTATACTCCACTGATGTGAATTGTTATCTCATCGCTAAAGTATACGGCTCTGATGTATTTTCTTATTCGATTTTTCGTTCGGTGTTCTTCACTATTTTGCTTCTGAATTGTGTGTGTATCTGTTAGAGTGGCCACAGTCTCTTGTTACTTTTTGGGGGGGAATACTGAAGTTTTCATGGAATTTTATGTACAAATTATGAAGGCTAGGGAAATCGGTAGGGGGACCTTCCTGCTGGATGGAAATCTTAACAATCGTTTTCGTTTTGCCTTCGTGGCAGACTGCATCAGATTTGCCATGAAGGTAAGCTAGATAGATGCAGACGTTATCGTAGGTCCGACCGTTTCGAAGCTTCGAGAGGGCATAGCGGCATTCAGATGATTTAAGGGATTGTTGTGTGATATTGACGGGGGGCGGTAGGAGGAGGTCAAAAAGTGGAGGGCGGGTGGTGCGGGGCTGAGGCGTGGAGGGGAATGGGGCAAGGGGGGTGAGAGATTCGATCTTGAGCTCTGTTCGGAGGACAAATGGGATGTGCTTTCATGGGCGGGGCCTAATGGAATGAGAGTGTACGATCTTTGGAAATTGGTGTATTAGCACCTGTTTTTAAGTCAAAGAACGGAAAGGGGCTGGGGTTAGGGGCAGGATGTGATGTGCGGGGAGTGGTTAGGTCGGTGTTGGGCCGGACGAAATTGCGGGCGTGCGGAGGAGGTTAATCTTATCTCTGGATCTTACTACCCCAATGACATATATCTGGAGAATACACTCCAAAATGGTTTTATTCCACCTGAAGCGTTCCCTCTCTTGGATCTTGCATGGAGTCCCTATTATTTACCAGGCTTTTCGTGGTGCCAGGGACGAACGGATTCTTTATAACAGTGAAATAACCAATGCTGCAGTTCACTTGCGCTTTAGCATGGCAAGAGGCGATCGAGATAAATCTATGAATGACCGATCCCATCCCAACTGGTGGTGGATTGACAATGAAGAAAGGACTTAATATCCCTAAATATAGTAAGATCTTCAGGATGTTACGCATTCCCTTCCCATTCCGCACCTCCCTTTTCATATATATTTATTCTTCCGTTTCGTTTCCATTTTTCATTTAGATTCCTTTTCCTTTTCGTTTTAAAATGTATGCTAACATTTTTGTTAATATTTTTCTTTATCTTATGTTAAAAAAAAGGATAGAGAGAGAACTTCTAAAATATTCAGCTAACAGAAAATATACAAATATTACTGTACGCCGAAAGGCATTACACAAACCTATATCGTGTAACTTAGAATGCTCGTGTAGAGGCAGTCAATTATTTTAAAAATAAGAAAAGTTTGTAAAATAGGATTTAGCATTTAATCCTAAGTAAACATTTGTTAAATTATTGTACAATAAATGCGTTATTCATCATCATCATATATGCAGGTTCGACAGACACCCATGTGCGGTTGGGAAATAAAACGCATCAGAATTGGAGCTTTTTTTTCCTTTGTATCCTTGTGCATATGAAGGTTCAACATACTTTCGAAATGTGTGTGATAAATTAATAATTAACCCTGCGCAATTGTGGAGCTAATTTTAGGCATCCTGTGAAGCTGTTTGTCGTCACTTGTGTATGTGTAAGCAGGTTCGACTGATAGCCCCATGTGATTGGATAATAAAATTAGTAATTTACAATTGTAAAGTTGTTAAGGAGCCTGCCAGAATCGCGTGGGTCTGTTTGTATTTGTCATATGTATACGTAGATTCGACTTATTTCCCTGGGCGCTGAAAATTAATAAATAATTCCTGTAAAATCGTGACAAGTAATGGAACTTGAAGTTGATTTCAGACGACATTCTAACCTGTTTGCATTTTTTTTCTTTTTTTTTTTTTCACACGAGTGCAATCAAATATTCAAGGTCATAATAGGTGTATGAACCCTTATCAGTGCTTTAAACATGAAAGTGATAGTTTTGATTATTATAATTTACTTTAAAGGTAATAATTATTGTTTCTACCTGGAATATTCTTCAACGTCAAGAAAACTGGTTTACTGCGTGGCACAGGTAAGATAGCCCCAAGATTCTTCTACGAGTACGCCGACCTAAACTAACAAAATGTCTACCAGCTAAACATGCAAAAACCTTGTTTCTTGATTACGTTTGCAATAATTGAATGGTAATCATATTTCAGGTTCTGCTGGTTATTTTATTTTATAAGATTATTGATATTGTCATAGTGTACTCTTGTTTGTGAGAGCCGGATATTCTGAAAGTCAGTACGCGTCATTGCCGTTCAAACTAAGAACAACTGAAAGTGAAAGTCGATCGTCAAATACAATATAAACATTTGAAGAACATTCTGCCGCCCTAAAATATCTTGTTGAACAGGACGTAATAAATTCAGAGGAGAAAACTTAGAGCAAAACCGATTTTCTAAGTGGATCAAGTCAATTGCATAATCCTGGGAGTTTCGCTGTCTACCGGTAATAGATTAAACTAAAAATTCTATAACAAAATACAAGTTTCTAATTTGTGCTACATGTTTAAGAGAATTTTATTGTCGTTCTTATTTATTGCGGTTAAAAAATGCGAATCCTGTTTTTAGAATTTGCTTCAATAAGATCGAAAGAGCTGTTTAGATTACGTAACCACCCCCTATTGGAGACCGATTTTTTATAGATTAGTAGATCATTCCCAGTATTTCTTCTTTCTGTCAACCTTCGACATTTATTAAGTCTTCTCGATCAAAAACAGAACCATTTAGAATGTTTTTTATTTTAAAACAAATTTCGAGTGCTTGTTAGTTAAATGCAAATAGAAATGTCTTTTAGAACAACTTATCACCGAGACGATCTAGATTTTAAATGAAATTTCGTGATTCGATTAAACCTAATAATTCTTTTGCTTTAAAATCGTAACAAAAAAAAGTCAATTCAAAAACCGCCCGTTGATCAACAAATGGGGTACATAAATTCAGAAGCAAGCTAATTGAGTTAATAGGTAAAAAACTTGCTCCTCTCACTGTAGAACACAATCATCTCGTTATTCAAGTCCCGGTAACCGCCCATACATAACTAATCGCCATTAAGTATAAAATTTATTGTTTGAAGATTATTGCAGATGGCATATTAATTGAGTATCACATGAATGATATCAAAACCAAATAATTACTTTAATAACATACGTGACGATCCCATCACTGGCACAGTAGTTCTTGGAAGGTCACTTGCCTTTACTTCAATTAAGCTTCAACTGCCTTGCAATCGAAGCGACGAAGTTTTAAAAAGACGTTGTACACTTCTTTTTCTCTATTTGGTTCATTATCCGGAAACATTTTAATGCGCCACACCTCTTGGATTATGACAATTCACTTAGTTGCCTCTGACTGAGTCACCAAAGGTTGGTAAGTTTAGAAGGGTAAACATTTTATTCACAGTGATAGAAACATTTTGGCGAATCTTGAAATTCTTTGGGAGTAAGTGTTATTGCTCTATCCAACTGATAAATTGCTATTCTTGGAAACTCATAAATAACGTAAGTTTCTTAAAAAATGTAAATGAATCAGATCTATGTGGTTAACAGATGCATACGGAATTTATTAAGCCACTATCAATCGTGATCCGTGGCGTGGATTAATACCTTCAGGGTTGACACCCCATCATTGACACGAGCGACAGGATTTTTATATTATGAAGCTAAGAAACAAGTTAGAGGTACTTTACCGTCGGCCTACACAGTTCTAACCTGTATGTTTCGAACCGGTTTTTGAATATATATCCAGCGTGGTAATAAATTTAATGTGGTACACTAAATGAGTAGTACCTCTCTGAATCAGCTTAAACTTCCAAGATAAGTATACTGAGCTAAAGAATTAAAAGTATTGAAGGTGTGGTCAATAAATTGCCAACACATATGAGGCTGGGATTTTCTTTAAAATCCAGTCTTTCCATCCATTTTTATACGAGGCCTCTTTGAACCAGGAAGGTGATTGCAACATTTACCTAACCATGGAGAGATTAAGCCTTCTTTGATCCTATTGCAATTTTGTCTTATTTAACTGAGTTGATTTCCGCAATGTCTTCTTATTCTTTGTCTATATTCCACAGTTTCATACTTAGTTTTTGATCCATATTCACCCCGGCATAGTCTTAATATCCACTTGTTGTCTTTAATACGGCTTTGTTGTCAAAAAGAGCTCTTAAGAAATGGATCTCAGGTAGCACAATTTTACAACATTCTTCAGGAATAAATTTACTTCTTAACCTAAATATAAAAGATGTACAAGTAGAAACTCGTTCTTATTTGGCATATTCAACTTTATTGGAAAACATATTTATATTAATTCGTCAATTTTTTTTACTGCACCTGGATGAGGAGTGTTTGTTTTTTGTTTTATCTCCACATTTATTTAACAATTCAATTACAGATTTTACTTAAGGCTAATTGTTAACTTCTATTTTACAAATATCATTCTTACATTAGCTTATTGGCTGTTCGCAAGCACTCTAAATTATACATTATCATTTTTCTTATGCCTTTCGGCGTACAATAACTATTTTTATAACATGTCACAATAATTGATATGTTTTCTTTTTTAACATTTATTTTATTTTTTCTATATCATGTATTATTTACAATAATTTTTTTTTTATTACATATATAGGGGCTTGACAAGCAAAATAAAAAAAAAACGAAACAAAACGGACAAACATAAACAAGGAATAAATATAAAAATAAAACAAAAATTAAACACTAAATAATTAAAATTAAATTTAAAAAAATCAAAAACAAAAATTTTAAAAACTTAAAATATTTGGGAATTGGGGATAGGGGGAAGGTTAGCGGTGCGTCTGAGAGGCATACTATGTTTGGGGACGTATAGTCCTTTCTTCATCACTGATCCACCACCAGTTGGGATGAGATAGACCTTTTATTGATTTATCTCTTTCACCGATCACCATACTAAAACGCAGGCGATCTGGAATATTAGAGATATCGTTATCATGGAGAATTCGTTTATATCTGGCTCCACGGAAAGCGTGGTAAATAATAGGGACTCCATGTTTGTCTTGGATAAGTCCTTTTCTATCCAAGAAAGGAAACGCTTCTGGGGGAATGAACCCATTCTGGAGAGCATGTGTGGGCTCTTTAAAGCTTACCTGAAGAGCTCCCATAGTTGCAACCCAACTACCATCTCCCTCGCATTCCTGCAACTTTTTCTTTCTTCAAGGACCTGTAATGCACTTAACGCATTACATTAAATTACCTACAAGAATTCTTTCATTCAGGCAAATACATTTCCTAAATTCTCTGAAAAGAATTCTTTGCATCATAAATTCAAAACCAATCGATACCCTTCAAATCCCAGCCTTACTGCGCACGTAGTAATTTTCCTATATGCACCTATCTTCTTTTTTTTTTTTATTTTTTTTTTTTTTTTTTTTTTTTTTTTTTTTTTTTTTTTTTTTTTTATTAGACTTCTCTCGGGAGAGGCGAACCTATAGCACCGAGTGGGCGCCCCGAGATGCCATCAAATAACTGTTGCAGTTCTTTTTGAACAGTTGCACGTTGTAACGCTCCGGAACACTCGCATGGGAAGGGAGTTCCACAGCTTCCCCGCTCTGTAGCGGAACGAGTTCTGATGGAGGGATGTTCGCGCCGTCGGGAGATGAACGACAAACGGGTGCGCTCCGTCGGATTGTCTTGTGGAGCGCATATAAACCGAATTGCATGGAACAATATCAAGAATCTCCGAAGAATAGCACCCGTGATAGTATCTGTAAAACAGGCAGAGGTCGCCTACGCGTCTTCGATGTGATAGCGAGTGTAGTCCTGACGTCAACGCCCTGTCCCCAATAAGGCGGATCGCTCGTCTCTGTATGCTCTCAAGTAGGTTGAGGGTATGTTTAGGAGCCGAGCTCCAAATATGAGAGCAATATTCGAGCGCGGGTCTAATTTGGGATTTATATAGGAGGAGAAGTTGGGCCGGAGTAAAATATTTCTTGGCTCTAAAAAGATAACTCAGTTTTCCCGAGGCTGACCTGGCGATACTCGACACGTGTTTATGCCACGATACATTCCCACAGACCATGGCGCCGAGCAATTTGAAACTTTCTCCAGCTTCGAGGGCCCGGCCATTCACCATCAGCTGTGGAACCGATGATCCAGTTTTCTTTGTGAATGTTGTATATTGTGTCTTCGTTGCATTGAAGTCGACAAGATTGGCCCTTCCCCACTGCAGGACTTTATCCAGATCCCGATTCAGAGAGTCAATCTGTCTACATCTCAGCTGGTGTGACGTTGATGCACCAATCGGCCGATCACTCGAAAAGGAGGAAACAAGCGTACTATCATCCGCAAAACTGAACACTTTGTTATCAGTTGCCTCCAACAAATCATTTATGTGAAGCAAGAACAAGTTTGGCACCAAAATAGAACCTTGGCGCACCCCCGAATTAACAGGATACAGATCCGAACACTCGCCGTCCACAAAAACCCGCATCGATCGTTTCTCGAGGAAGCTCTTCGTCCAGTCGCAAAGCTGTTGGGAAAGTCCATATGAACGAAGTTTGCTCAGCAATGCCCCGTGCCAGACGCGGTCAAAAGCCTTGGAGATATCCAATCCGACCGCCCTTGACTCACCATGCCGTTCAATCGCAGATGTCCATATATCGGTTATAAGTGTCAAAAGGTCTCCTGTGGACCGCCTGCCACGGAATCTGTCTAACTACACAAAGCAACGCCAAGAAGTTGTTGACGCAGCTGTAAACAATCAGCGCAATGGCCGCTAAAACCGAATTCTTCAGCATTTACAAATGCAAACGAGAGCTCGGTTCGTACCGCCGCCAGAGATGCCATAAACATCCAATTTCCTTTTAGCACCTTTTCTTAATAGCAATGCAGCTATTTACTTAGCTGAACCCTCATTACAGAACGATGCCCTTGGTCGCTTCTCCCTTTGTTTGAATTCCTTTCAATGTTTCAGAATTCGTTTTTCATGAGCTTGTTGCATGAGCAAACATTGATCCATTAGCACGTTGCTAAGATCACCACACGCACACCACTGCGTACCAGAGATCGCCTCCCATTGGTCACTGGAAGAAAGGAAAATTTTCATTTCCTTTTTACCACACCATAGGGAGAAATTTTTTCTTTTTTCTCAAAACTCACCATCGAACTGGGGGTTGAATCAAGAGTCGGATTTCAACCCTCGACGTAGTCGTTTACCAACCGCCAGACGCGCCGGTTGTGTCGTCTCCCACTCCCCGTAGCGCACCGGGGATGGGTACATCCAAGAGTCGTTTTTCCAACCACAAAGGAGTCGGTCGAGTTTTTTTTTAATTTATCCGTCTACCGTAGCGTGTGCACGCGTACCGAGTCTTAAAGTAAATATAAATATCTTTTACATAAAGTAGAACACCATAAACAATCACAATTACAATTAAAATCTGCTGTTCGATAAATTAAGAAACTGTGTCGTATATAATTACTTATTCAGTGAATGTATGTACTGAGTTGTAGAGTAAAGATGACATTGTTACACGCTATCCTACAATAAAGTCAAATTAATAACAACTACTAAAACTGTGTATTCATTTTGCTGTGCTGTGTCCGCTCCACATCCTACTCAACTGCCGCATTATCTGCACCATGTGAACAATAAAATAAAAATAATAAAAATAAAAATCATTTAGGGTTTTTATTCTTCTTGTGGTGATCGTTCGTTCCGTATTTCAATCTTCTCTCGGTGACGTCCAGTGTTTCATCGATGAACAGGTTTGTGGGGTCGTTGTAGAGCCCCAGCGCCCATGCTGGCGCACGGACCACGTACCCCCACAAGTACTCTCTATATACATATCATTGGGATAGAATGCTCCCGAAATAAGATCATTTTCACTGCACATTGAGCTTGTTGTATGACCACAGATAATCTTGATAATAAAGTTATCTATTACGTTTAGTCCTGATTTGTCATATAGGACTTTATTGGGATAGTATTTCTTATATTGCGACTCTGAGGTTCTATACATTCCGAGGCAGGGACGCAAACATGGGGATATGTTATACCATACCGGGCAGCCATATACTAATACTGGTCAGATGAGTGCCGAGTATGAAATTATTTTCACCTTGGGGTCCAGAAGACTACTACGGAAGTGACACATATGCGTTCTTAGCTGCTGTAAGAGCAACTGCTGTATGCTTATCAACGTAAAGATACTGATCAAGCCAGATTCCAAGGTATCTGACTACGGTTTTTACTTGTAGGGGAAGATTCTTACTTCCCGCAATGGAACATTTTTTCCAATTCTCTTATGTATCCCTTGATGCACTGGACAGGGGCGTTCTGAAAAGGATAGTCTCTGTTTTTGTGGAAATTTATTTTTAATTTCCAGTCGTCGCAAAAACGTTTGTTTTTGTTGAAATCATCTTGCAGAAGTCTGTTGATGGCATCAATCTTTTCTCCAGATATATACACCACAATGTTGTCGGCATACGCAATTGCATGGTTGAGAGAACCCAATAGTTCGCTCGTGTAAATGTTGTCTAAAATGGGAGAATTCACTGCTCCCTGTAGTAAGCCGTTTTTGATGTGGAAGGTCTTGTTCGAGATTACATCTCCACATTTCACCACAAATTGTTTACCCATTATCATATCGTAGATAATGTATAATAAATATTCGGGCATACCTAGATTTGATAACTAATATTAAAGTCCTTCTAACCATACAGTGCCGAAAGCCTTTTCAAAGTCAACCAAACAGGTCCCGGGGCATTGTCTCTTCGCCTTGTCCCACTGTATGTCGGAAACAAGTTTTATCGTAGCATGAATTGTGTCATGTTGCGATCGGAAACCAAACTGGTTGTTCGGAATAATACCATTTTCCTCACACCACTTAGTAGCCAATGCTTTATTTATGATTTTCCCGAATACCTTGCTGATGTTCGGAAGCAAACTAATCGACCGAAGATTGGCTGGATTGCTCCTGTCCTTGCCCTTTTTGGGGATGGGATGGACTACTGCAGATTTACGTTGGGTTCAATAATATGCATTATTTAGAGCGTTATTGAACAAAATAATGTAAACTTTGATTACTTCAAGAGGTAAATGATTTAGAATAATGTTTGGAATACTATCTATTCCAGAAGATTTTTTGTTCTTAATCGATTTAAGAATGTCCGTCAGTTCATCTTTGTGTACAAATATACTATTGTTTAGATTTGTAAGTGGGAAATCCGCTCTATTATTTTCACTACAAATAGTGAAACTTCGACTTAAGAGACGCCAATTGTTAAGTTCATTGCGTAGCGAAATGTGTTTTTGGAGAGCCCTATTTTCCAGGTCAAGGTTAGAATGAGCCGATTCGTTCAATCTATACACTGCTTTGAAATAAGCGCCAATTGAGTTCCCCTTTTTTTGCGGATCCTCGACTATTATGAACTCTTCGTTAGAGTTGATGTGTTCCAGGGTAAGTCCTGCGTTCAGCAGCGTTTGACAATTCTCGGGAGTCCGCGGAACTCGCAGACATGGGATGTCATTGTAATCTTTCCTTCGAAAGACTTTATTTATTTGAGGGAACATATTCGGTCCACGAGCTTTAATGGCTTGAATTCTCTTGTTCCAGTCTTCATTAATTACTGATCTATAGTTCTCACGGATCAGTTTTTGAAGATTTTTAATTAAAGACTTAATTGTTTTTATTTCCTGGCTATTTGGATCGCCGAATTGTCTGTAGAGCAGTTTTAACTTAGAGAGCAGAATACTCTTTTGTCTATACAGCTGCGTTGCGTTTCTGTACCAGTCTGTATGGCTCTCGGAGTGAGACACTTTTGGGATAGAACGATTCATTGTATTAGTAACAATGTTGTTCATCGTCGAAAGATAATCATCAATTTCTTCATTATGAAGATTCCTGTCAGTTGGTGGATCTATGCCAGTGGAGCGTAATTCTTTTTTTATTATCCGATCAAAGCGCGACCAGTGTGCTTTTCCGAAATTAAAAGAAGGTATCTGTTTGTCCTGTCAAGTAGTAAATGTTCGTGTGGGACATGTATTACAGCACCAAGTCCGTAATGATCGCTATCGTACTCGATTGTACGAAAACAATTTCGAGTAGTTAGATCCGTATCTAATAATTGTATTCGCTCGTCCAGCAACAGTAAATCCAAGAAGGAATTTCCTTCGGTAGACACTGTGGAGATTCGGGAGCATACGCAGAGATTACTATTTTGACTTTTCAAAGGAATATCTATAACGCAGGCTTCTAGTACCTGGAACTTGTAACATCTCTACTGTAGACAACTTTGTGCTGTAGACCATTTTTAACTAAGACAGCGACCCCGCCCCCCTGAGTGGATTTTGGACGATCTCGTCTAATTATTCCATAATTTGGGTAGCCCAAGTTGTGCGTTTGGTTTAGCTTATTTCGCTAGCCAAAAGCACATCTGGGCGTTCAGCCTCCAGCAGATTGCTGAGATTATCCCTTCTTTCCATGCGGATTAGTGAATTAACATTCACAGCAATAATTTTTAGGGTTAATTCAGTCGCAGTGAACGTTATGATTAGAGTGTGTGTTCGTCTGGAAACAGGGTCGAGTAGATAATGTCCGTTCGAGCCACTTGTTCCGTCAGTTTTTTTTCGATCTTTTCGAATTTTTTATTAAACGCAGCAAACTGTCCTTGTATGGACAGTAATATTGCTGTTATATCATATTGTGCCTCTGGAGCAGGCGTATTAATGATATTGCGTGATTGTTCTAAAATTGGTGCATTTTTTACTCCACCTGCCATATGAGCGTATTACACACTTGGTGCCACGAAGTTGTTGTAAGAGCGAGTTTTCATCCGTTTCTCTTCTTCAACTTGCTTCTTTTTGGCTTCCAACTTTGATTTTAGATGTTGGTACTTAGGGCAACCACTAAAGTTAACAGGATGACCTGAGTTGTTACAGAGGACACATGATAGTTTATTTCTATCCGGGAGCTGTTCTTTGCACAATAGACATTCCCCAATGTTATGCTTATTTAGGCATTTGACGCATATGAAATGCCTATTGCCATTCGCTGCCACATGGCCGACGCGTTGACAGCATATACACTGCAGTACGCGGTCGGACTTCTTTATTCTCTCCCAACTTATTGTTTGGTGATTAATGTATTTAATATGTCTAAGTCCATCAATTTTACTATTGGGGCTTAGCGACACAATGAAGAAAGGCGACTAACGCTTGCGATTTCTAGTATTTGCTGTAGAAAATGGTTTCACACCTGTAAATTTCAAGGTATCGTTTTCGAAGCTTTGTAGTTCTTCGAGCACTGTGGCGGCTCCGCCAAACCCCACTGTCGAACGAATATCGCTGAGTCCTTTTACATCCGCCGACCGAGCAGGTCGTGGTCATGTCACTCCCGTTCCCCGGTGCGCACGGGGACGCGAAATTCAACCGCGAGTAATCGTTAACGAGACAGGGTTAGTCATTTTGGAGTCAAGTTTGTCCTTAATAACGGTAGTGTAAATTAACCAATCGTGTGGTCGTTAGCGGAAACTTTGCTTAGTGCATAATCAAGAAACAGTTTAGTGCATAAGAACCTACAATAAATACAAAATATACCAATAACTATAATGCCGTGTTTTATTCCTGTGTGGTGTCCGCTCCGTGCTTTGGAGCCTGATTCTCGGTGAACTCTTGGCGGTGTTGTTCAGTGTTTTGTCCTCCATCCGGCTGGCGGTGCTTCTTGTTGGAGATTTATAAAGTGACATTGGAGGAGTGAAGTGAACCAGCGCCGTTCGCCGGCGCAACATACTTCGCCCCCCACGGCACCTCGGGGGGAGTAAAGGAAGGATCAACTCCTTTGAGAACCATAGAGACAGTTTTCTCCGATTTAGGGGTGTACGTGTAGTACTCGCTTTTCGATTTCTCCAATGCCGATTTCATTTTGCTATAGCCTTCAAAATCATCGCATGGTAAACTTATCTTATCTCAACTCTCCCAATTTTATGAGATCCTTTGTCTCCATGCAGCTGCTGAGATGGTTCCTGCTGTTAAGGTACCATCGGTAAAATTGTAGAAAGGAATGGCTTACCTACTTGGGTGGACGTTTTTCTGGTTTCTGCGGACGTTTCTCGGCTGGGGGGCCGTTTACTGCTTGAGTGTGCGGTGGAGGAAGTGTGTCCTCGTAGCTTCCTCCGGTGGGCGTGGGAGCTTCCGGTCGGGACACTCTGCTGTTGTGGGTTCCTTGACAGTTCCCCCTGGTCCTCTTGTTTCTTATATGTTATTTACCATTTGTGCTGCGTCAAGTAGAAGTTTACCGCCATATAACTCAAATGAAAAATGTCTCTCTTTGCTTCTTTAATTTTGGTTTTTATTTGTTATGTTTAAATCGAAAGGTTTGATATAAAATGTTGGACTTGGACTTCTAAGTTTAATTTATAGTTTGGAATCTGGTTGGTCGTTCGACCAGCGCTTTGCCTTTCGGAACTTGACTGATCGCGAAATTGAAAATTATCGCCCTTTTATTATTTTTCTCGAGAGATTTGTCAACGTTTTTAATGTAAAAATTCCAAGAAGCACACACAAGATTTTGTGTGCTTCAATTGGAATTGTGTTCTGGGAATTGACTAAAGGTTTAGTTTAGGTTTCCTGGAAGGGAAATCATGAAATGGGTTTTGAATTAAGCATTTCATGATGTCAGGATTTTAGGAATTGAATCAATGTGCGACGAATAAATTTTGGTTTAATTCGTCGCTCATATGATTCAATATGGAATTTGTATGTAAGTTAATGGGAAGTATTGGGGATTTGGATGGGATTATTGGTAATGTTGGGAATTTGGATGGGAGTGGTGATTTAGGATCGCTACACTGCCCCCGATTTGGTTCGTGCTGTTGATATGATTCTTGCTGTTGATGTGATTCCTGCTGTTGAGTTTCCTTAGCTTGTCGTGTTTTCTTTGCCTTTGTGGGTTGCTGTTGTCTTTTTTTTGCTGTTGTTCTTGTACCTTTTTCGTTTTTCGCTCATTCTGGCTCAGATGGTGTTTTCGTTTAAGAACTTCTTTCATGTATTTGTCCAGTTCTTATTTTTTAACACCAATCTCGTGAATGAGTCTGTTGAGGACCTCGGCCTGTTTGCTGCCGTCTGCATTTGTTACGTTAACAGCCAATTCTTGGAATTTGTTTTGCAGCCCCTGAGTACTGGGCACCATGGGCGTTGTTTTCGCCGTCGCTGCTGTCACCCGACGTGTCTGTATGCTTGTTTTTATTGGCTTTGTGACGTTTAGCCTTTAGATTTGGGTCTGTATTTTGCCTTCTCCGAAGCACCATTTTGGCGCCCATTTGATCTATGTTCATATTATGGACCACGTGTTCTCACTTTCTTTTTTTTTTAAACCCATCCACACATGCACTCGTGCGTATCACCATCGGCATACGCACCCGCACCACATAGAGCACCATAAAACCAATCCACATATGCATTCATGCGTATCACCATCGGCATACGCACTCGTCCCATAAACAGATCTGCGCATGCACTCGTGCGTATCACCATAGGACCACAGGTCACGGCTCATCGCACCGGACATTGTTGCACTAGCCTCCACAACCATCATCAGCATCACATAGCATCGAGAGCAACAACAATGTTGCACCCATCATCTCCCAGCACACTATCCCCAGCACACCAACGTAATGACCTATGTCATCGGGACTTTACGACCCAGCATCTGGGACAACGTCGCATGGCAGCTAATATAAAAAGAATATTGTAAGATAGTCTGTAAGTTAGTTGTCTGGCGATAAGCCAGGAATAAAGATTGTCTTTTTTAAAAAGCTTAAAATTCTCTTTCAATTTTAACTTATACAATTCTGCTACATGGCGTTGTGTGGTGATATTAGTTTTGTCTTCAATTGTGACTACGTCCACTGTTTCAGCGTTGTTTAGTGCGCCTTGTTGACTGTTTGAAAAATTCTACGGTGACATCGCACAAAAAATGGCGTCAACGGATCTGGCATGCTATAAACAAACACTTTCCCGCTTGATGTGACGGGAATGTTGAATGGTATATGTTAGAGGTGTGGCAACCATCCTTTCATCAGAACTGGACATCACGTATTTTTTGAGGCCACCATCATTGTCGGTTGAGATGATTGTGGTCAGTGTTATACCTTCGGTTGGCATTAACACAGTGGTTCGAATGATTATTTCATCGTTTGCTGTATCATCTTCCCTTCCATCATCTTCGTGAACGTCATAATCGTCGAGGAGTTTATTTAAGGATGTCCCACCTCGCATTGTGTCAATGGATACATGTTGTTTATTATTGTGCTGGAAACTCATTGTATTTTTATGCATTTCAGTTATGAGGTCTATTTCACTAACCGTTTCAGATTCATTATTGTTTGCCTCTAAGTTATTCATATTGATATCCAGTGAGTTGCTACAATTTGAATGGGGATTTTGACATCGGCACTGGTAGCTATTTATAATTGGAATGCATTTTGCTAAGGGTCCACATGGTCGAACGTTGCATGCATAAGGACTATTTTCGTTTATCTCTGGAACAGTGACCATTTTCTTGCTATTATGCAGGTTAGTCATCTTACTTCGGGAAGTTAGCATCGAATCGGTAGATAGCGTTGTCGAATGCTGATTTATATTTATTATTTATTTTGTGGTTGTGATGGAATGGTACTGTGGGGGTAGAAAGTTCGGATGCCAACGTATGGCAAGTATTCACTTTACCCGCCAACACTTACGCCGTCCAAAATTGTCTATCAATAAGAATAAATGAAATGCACTGGTGTTGATTGGATATTAATGTTTTCTTTATTTAACATTCACTGATTCGCATGCACCAAAAAATTGAAATGGTTTTCTTGAAGATTATTATTTAATATTAATTACACCGACCTTTTGTGGCAAACATAAAACTTTACGCGAACGATAAAATTTTCCGCATTGAATCTTGACTGTAATTTTACAAGTGATTAAATTTGGTTTAGCGCGGGTGACGTGACTGCACGCGATAGTGGTTGGATAGCGACTGATTGGAATTAGGGGTGAAATTCTGTATTTCATTTTGCACACAGGACAACCAAAAGAGACCACGTCTCTGCTCTCTCAGCGTCACGCTCGTCGAAGTGTGGTAACTTCGGTTAATTGATAATTGACGAACGTAGAGAATAAGAGAACAGAAACACGATGTACTGTGATTTCGAGGTGGGTAGGTTGTGTGTGCTGGTATCAAATGCGGCTACTGACATGACCTACTGACCCAGTGTTACGACTATGGTGTACTCAGAGAGCATTGAACTATGGAAAGACAGAATTGCGAAGGAGAGGAAAATTTAGCTGGTGCTATTCACCTGCAAAAAGAGATCATTGATCCCAAGCGAATGGATGATCTGATGAAAATCGATAGGACGCTACATCGGCTAGGGAAATGGTACCGCGGGAAAAACTCTAAGGAATGTTGGTAATTGCCCAAGCCAATGGATGATGATGCAACCGCGTCGCTTGATTCGACTTGGTTGTTGCTAACCAATACGAATGGAAATCTCATGGTTAGAAGAATAGTATTGCCGTATGGCGAAAATGGTAGCCAAACTCAATTATGCATTATCTGCATAGGATAATGAGTTTAGCTATGCGTCCTTGCGGAAAACATGTTATTTCAGGTGAATAGCATATAAGGGGAATGGGTAGGTATGACGCGCTGAAAGCGGTCGAAATAAGGTATGGGATTGTGGGTTGGTTCTCCATGTAATATAGAGAAACCCCACAGTACCCCCTACCCCCTCAGTGACGTAGTCACGAAATAATAGTAGGGCGGAAGGAGTAGTTTGATGGGTGCCGGAAGGAGAGTTAGAAGCTTAGGATCTGTGTGGTAGTTACCATCATACCCGTTGGGTATGAGCGTTTCGATGGGTGCTTCGAACCTCCACGCGGATTTGGTTTAAATCGCGGCGGAGTGAGGCCTGTAACGCTAGAAGGTCGGATATGGTGAAGTGTTCAGGCGAGCTGTCTGAGGAGGACTCGCTGGGCCTGCGGTCATGGGATTGTTGGTGAAAACAGGTTGTGCGAAAGGCGTGTGCCTTCTGGAGGGTATGGGTGTCTGTGAGGATGATGCCTTTTGGGGCAGTCCGTGGTGCTGCTAAAGAAGGTGACGTGTGCCGTGGATGCAGTGTAGGCAGTGTGACGTGTTGGCTAACCGCCGCGTCTTGATACGCTGAGAGCTCAGACTGGGGGTCTAAGGTTCCCATGATTGCGTCAGCTATCTTTGATAAACAGTCCAAACTTTGATTAGATTGGGCCATTAATGCCGAGCGGGCATGTTGAGGTAGACACCGCAGAAAATGCGGCCTAATTAGATCATCCGAGATCCTGGTCCCCGCTATCGAGCTTAAATGGGTCAGAAAAAAGGGATGGTCTAATACTCGAGAAATTTATCTCGTTCGCCAATCGTTGTTGTTTGATCCTGGTGGGCTCGTCCAAAGCGTTAAGGAGCAACTCGAGATACCATATGAGTTATTTGGTGAAAATGTTTTTGAGTCAATCTCTCTTCTCCTGCCTGTAGTAGTACCGATAGTAAAAGTCACCCCGCACGTTTCGTTATCACCTTCGCCAATGCCGTTGTAAATTGTGTCACGGTGGCCGCCGCTGCCGCTTCCATTCTTGTTGTCGCTACTCGTATCGTTGTTGTTGGCATTTGGAGTTACAACAGGTTCTTGATATGTATGTATTTGCTGTTTGGTGCCAACCCATACATTAGTATTCTCCTTGTTGGGTTTTTTTTATAAATTTCTGCTGCTGCTACTTTCAGACTCGAACTCAAACGGGATATCTACGGTGGTCAGGCATCAGAACTTGGGGAGTTGGTCGCTTCTTGCGGTTCGGTCGGATTCTTTCGAAAACCCGCGTTCTCCTGCGTTGCGCTTGAACAACTCTCGTTGTCGCTGATTGCGGGTGAACTGTACAGAAAACTGTGATAGCCTTCCGATAGGGCATATGACGATTGAACTTGAGATTCTATCAGAATTATGACGCGAGTAGTTTTGAGCATCTCCGAATATCGAACTGTGTGTTGCTGCAACGACTGTTGTTGTGGTTCGAAACCAGACTGAACCTTAAGTGCTTCACAATCAATGAGTTTTACTAGAGTCGAGGTGCGTTTCGATGATGCGGTTTGTGAGTATGCGGAAGGTGCTGAATCTCGAACGTCTTGGATGCCTTTTGGCTTCGAGGGTTCATTTGATGTGTGTAAAATTCGACCCGCGATGTCGTTCATTGGCTTCGGCTGCGTCTTCGGCGACTCCTGTGGTGGGATCGCGAATCCGATTTGTTGCGAGCAATAAATAAGGTTCGGCAAACGCTTGAGCATAAGTGCGGGTGCCTACTCTGCAACTTCCTGTAAACCCCGTTTGGATGTTACGTTCCAGTGTGGGAATGCGTTCTTGGAGATAGCATCTCGAAGCTTTATCCTCCTTGATTACTAGGTGGAATGTCTATGAGAAAGTTGTTCATCGTAGGATTGAAATAGTAAATCACTACTATGAGTACTTACTCAGTCTTTTCCGCTATTCAGGTTACCTAGAATTTTAACTGTCAGACCCCGAATGTTTAATGAAGAATCCGGCCAGCAGTCGATACCTTACCCGAGAATGACTTATTGTGTAGTGTTCTGCTTAAGTCAATTGTATGTTGTAGCGTGAGGAGTTAGACATTCATGCGGGAGTATGTATTATTTTGTGGATTGTGTGGGGTTGAACAAAATATGTGAATGTGAATCGTTCTGTGTAGAGTTGTCTCCAGTCGAAGTGAAATGTGTCGTGTATTACTTAGTCGGATTAGTTGTTGTGTAGTGTTGAGGAGAATCACGTTCGGGTGAAATATTTATAATGTGTTGTGTAGTGCTGTGTTGTGGTGATAACAATTTTCGCCGACGAATGGGTTATTCGGAATGGGAGAAAATCTTCGTTCGACTGACTCACACATCTTCTACACCATGTACACTGTGCTCTGACACTTAAGGGTACTCAAAACTACGCTTTTGTGCGCGCATTTGTGTAAAAAAAAAAATTAGTCCACAGGTAATAAACTCTTTAGACTTAACTGAGAACTTAATGGATGCAACTCACTACGGTCTCCTTGTGATGTCGTTGATCAGGTCCAGCGGTAAAGTGATGTGTTCCGAGGTGAGGATGTTGAACTCCAACGGTAAAATCCAGCTTATTCGTCTGCTCCGAATGTGATTATCCGGCTCGAACGAGCAATGTTAATTCTGTGTTGTGGTATGTGGTTCGTGGAATGTATATTTATTCGCACTTTCGTAGACACTTCTAATGGCTGTTTGTGGAAGTTTAATCAGTTCACTTGGTGTGGGTTCACCATAGAGTTTCCTTATCAATAGGACTGATGGAAGATTCCAGGAAGTAAAACAAGTGCGAATCTGAACATAAAATATTTTATATATGCGAATCCATAATTCATTTCGTGTTCAGTTTTATTGCTTTGACTATCCTGCACTTTTTCTTAGTCTCTTAGCTTGTTATGGTTACCGGGATTTGCACGATTGTGTGTGTCCAACAAGCGTGGAACACACCTTCCACTAAAAAGGGTTCGTGTTTTGTTGTGGGCATAGACGATGACTCTTTACAGAAGTTGCAAAGATCCAACACGGCAACACAGCAATAGCGTCAGCAGTCTGATTCCTGAAACCGAATGCGTTATTTACAACTGAAATTGAATGAATACCTTTAAATGCCCCAAATGGTAAAAATAATCATCCTTCTACTTTCCAGTAACAGTCGAGGTTATTTTGCTGATAAAATATGTTTATTTATTTACGTGATTATTGCTATTTTTATTGATTAACATTATTGCGACTGTGACAAATAACACAAAGTTTGTTTACTTTGTCACCTTGACAACCAGAAATATAATATGGTCAGCCAGCTGCTGACATTATTATATCGAAACACTTATAAGAAATTATTTATAATAATTTATAATATTCAATATTTCACTTAGTTTTTATATTAATTTGAAAAACCCTTCGTTCCTTTGTTTCTTCTTGTTGTCTTCCCCCCTTTGTTGTTTGATTTCCGCTACAACATAATCGTCGCTCCTCTTCTCCCAGGGCTTTTGTGGTGTTTTTTCGATCAAGAGCAGTATTGTTGCCCTGTTCTCTTGAATTCGCCCCATTAGTTCTTGTGTCACAGTTCGATGTAATCAAAACTGAGCTTATCGGTTGTGACACAACCTAATACCTCAAGCGTAGAGGTTGGAGAGTTGTTGAAACATGTTATTGCAACACCCATCTTCACCATAACTAGTTGGATCGTGGAAGAGTTATTGATCCGGCTCGATTTGTTTATTGATTTGTTATTGTCGTAAATTGTTTATCGGGCTCAAATGGATAAACTGTAAATGATCCGGTTCAAATGGAACAAACTGTTGTTGACCGTAGTGGACAGTATGCTAAGGATATCTGAAAAGAAAAGAAAGCCACTGAAATCCAAATTTCAGAAGAAACGTCGTCCCTCTACGCCCTAACTCCGATACTACCAATTGCCACCGGCGCGACGTGCCATGGTAACTGTCCGTCGCGAGGCTGTTGCTATTGGTGATGGGAACACGCCTTTTGTAAAACCTAAAATGAAAGGAATATGCTTTGAGTACCCCTTACTGCTGGTGCTCTAGGGTACCAGAAACTAGAAGAAAAAAAGCGGAGCGGAAAACAACTTCCCTCTAGAAGCAGACCAGGTATTTTTCTATCAATTTCTTTGACGGGAAAAGAACAAAGGCGATACTTGAGTTCTTGTGTTGAACTCAACGATTTAGTAATATATCTTTCCTTTTATACTATTTGCACATGGCCATCGATGGCATGTGGCGTTATGTAGTGAGCAGCTGCTGGACGTGCTGCTATTTTATCGGTCGTGTAGTGGCGGTTCTACGAACCACACAATGCACTATAGGTCGAGATGTCGTCGTTACACCAACGAACATACTCACCTATAGCCAAACTACACGTGCCCATAGACACGTGTCTCCAAATTTCTCCTTCCCACCTGAAAACATTCATACAGGCGTCAGCAACCCCACGTATCCATAGGTACGGGGGCCACAAGTCCCGAACAATTTCCTACGCCTGCATAGCGATCGAAGGACATGACCCAGCACAGAAATTGTGTGTCGATCCATCAACTGGATATACACAAACGGTTGGCACAGCTGCGCCAGATGTCGACAAACATCACATCTCGGCGATAAGCGAGTTGCCGGAAAACCTTTGTCCCCGCCGCAATGCACTTCGCTTAAACAAAGGCCATTGCGGAGCAACAGCAATAAACGAAAATGCTGCTCCCACAGGGCTAAGTAAACAACGATAATTACATTATCCCATGATCGCCTAACAGAGAACACACACTCGATTGTTTACGTAAGCAATCCATCAGAAGTGTGAACATTTTGATGATCACAGAATGATTTACAGAACGCAGACAATAACCTCCGCGTCTGTATGCGTGAGCGCGATCTTCACTGGTGGAGAGATTCTCGAGCGAGAGAAAGTCACCACCCAGGGAAAACGAAAGGAGAGAAAGACAACTATGGGGTGAATAGGATCATCCCCCAGAGAAAGTACCCTCAGTCGACTTTGAGAATTGGGACGAGAAGGCGATTTTTGTGCAGTGGTTTTAAGACGCGATCAAGTGAATTAAGGCTTTGAGTTCTCTTTTGTTACAATCGCACAAAAGATATATATTTTTAGAATCGGATGTTGTTTCAAAAAGCCATAGAGCGTATGTAAGAGTGAAAATATTTTAGTGTGATAGTGGCGAACTAAAAGAAATTAGACTAAAAGGAATCCAACGAAACAAAACGTTTGCGGCGATAAATACATGCGCTGATTTATTAAAGGTAGCTTAAACTGAGTGCAATCAACTGAACATGCTAAATAATAAGTGAATTGATAAAGTGGTGGAACGAACCGAATGTGTACCTAAAAACTAAATTTTAAAAATTTCCTAACTATAAAATTAAATAGAAATAAAATAAAACAAGATTATAAAGGAGTTTCATTCGTGGCAAATTCACCCCGGTGCCCTTTTGTTTTGTGGACTGTGCTGGCAGAGCACATCCTTCGCTCCGGTCGTTTTGCGGAACACATCGACATTCGACGCATAAAATCCCCCAAAGTGTCTTCCAAGGAATCGAGCAATTAGCGTCATGTTGCATTTGTGCAGCGTCTACTTGAGTATCCGCCCGATTTTCTTTTCCTCGATGCGGCGTCTTCCCAGGAGTCAGGTATTTATTTGTCGATCGCTGCATGTTCCTAGGAATCCAGTGGCGATTCCTTTGAACGCCACTGCTTATCTTCCCATTAACCATCTAGATAACTGCTCTCTAGAGCACCAAAACACATAAAAGCATGTACTTACCTTTACATAGTTGAACTATAAATACCTGAAACGCTGAAAATCCATAATATTCGCTGATGCAAAATCCATCAGCACCAAACAGACATGTTCCTTATAAGCAATTTGGTTACATCACCAAGCAACCAACATGAACCGAACCAATTCATTACACATGTCTCCGATCGAATTCCATCAGCAATAGTAAGTATCTTCCACAAGTAAGAGCAATTTGGTTGCACCATCAAGCAACCAACATTGCCCGAACCATATCAATGAGATATTCCCTTACGAGTCAGCCGCACACGTGCTGGAGATGTTTCATCTTTTCCTTTTTTATACATGCCCACATCGGTCGGTTATCCGACCGACAAATACGTGATGGCATACGGCTGAAGGCTCAATGTAGTCGAGTTCTCCTAAATGGAAAATTACCACCGACAATTCGACTACTTGGAGATGCCGCCAAGGTGTGCACGATCAGCATAAATACTGTACGCAGTTGCTGATCGTGTAAACACCTAAATCTCTATGACGAGATATTTGCACCAGCTACAACCATGCCAGCTAACGTTTCCCTTGTGGATTCGGTGATCCACGGCCCGCATACTCGTGGACACACGCCATGAGCAGCGGAAACGATCATCGTGTGTGTGTTTCACCCCTTAGTGCTGGACCAATGCAAGGAAGATCATCTCTTGTCGCGCACCGAAGCAATGTACAAAATTTGCTGTGCTGTCGTCTTCGATGAAGGAATAGTTAATCGCGATACGGATTCCGTGGAGCCAAGTCGTGCCACCACCTTAAATAATTTGAGTCAGTCGAATATTACCAATAGTCGGTGGACGAGCTCCTGGAGTTTTTTCGGTATACTTAAAAATTGAATCAGTAGTTTTGTGGAAATTAAAATCTTTAAAGACAAGTCAGTTCATTTTGGTTGTAATTAACACTGTACCTTTGTAAAATTAAACTAGCGTACCAAGTTGTAACTTCTATTTCGACCGAAAATAAACGCAAATAGATCAGCGTAAAATTAGACTAGCGTACCAAGTTGTAACTTCTATTTCGATCGACAACAAAACGAAAATAGATCAGTGTAAAATTAAATTAGTGTACCATTTTGTAACTTTAATTTCGATCAACAATAAAATAAGTGTGTAAACAGTTTATGTATGTAAAAGTGAACTCTGTACATATTGGCAAGGTAAAAACCTCATTAAATTTAATCATGAACTTTATGATAGAAACTACGTTTGTAATCATTTTATTTATTTCTACCGGCACTTGAAAGCCAGCCCCTTAAGTTAACGTAATTTAAGTTATATCATTTGTGAAACAGTCACATGATCAATCAAGAACCATTGATTGCATTTTTAATTGGTGTATAAAAGAATCGTATTATTTTGAGGAAATTACGGAGCGTCCTGGTGAATAGCAGCACTGCGACGTTGTAGGCGTTGCAATCCAAACCATTTGTTGGGAAACTGGTGAATATGTGCCCTTGAGGCACCCTACCTAAGAGAGGAAGTACCCACAATCCCACGATATGTCGGGTCAGCGCCTCTCCTGCCTCTACGACAAAGCCGACTCTGCCTGTTACGAAGGTAAAACGAAAACCAACGTAACGCTTCGCTAACATTAGCAGTGTTTCGCGGTCGAACTCGATTACGCGCAGACGAGTTGTTTACATTTCGGGTTCGTTTGCACGATGTTCCCCCTGGGGATAATCCCCCCCGGAGAAACGAATGGGAATCTAGTTTACCTCCAGGATTCTTGATCTCAGGAGGCATCGTCATGTCTTATCTCAATTTCAGTCGGAGCCATACAATCAAACGTCTGGAACATAATCAAAGATTTCTCCCGACTGTATCATTTTTCTATCACGGAACGTACAGCATGATGGGGTGGTATCTCACCTTGGGACAGTCTTACCACGTATATCCACTTTTTTTGGTTCGAAAGACGGCAATGATTTCTCCGGACGATTTCACGGAGCCTATAGCCTGGTAGCTAAATTGCAGAAACAACATATAGGCAAGAGCAATATTGATATATATTTAGGTAAAAAATTCAGTTATTGTATATTTTGTATTTTATTGTGGCATTACGTAATTCATATAATAGGGGTTATGGTTTTTTATTTTTAGCAGTGTTTTAATAGTGATAACTGTTATAGCTGAAACTCAGTTTCCCGTGGCAGGGATTTGTCTACAACATTTCCCAGTATGAATGAGTCTTCGAGTGTGAAAGCCGTGACAACCGCTGTCTGATCTTTAAAACCCCTGAGAAGAAGAAGAATATTTTATGGTTAATGCATTTCTTTCTCTTTAAGATGCAGGTCATTCAATAAAATACAAGTAATTCATTAACAACAGACAGCTTTGCATTGCCAAACAAAGCTACTTTCTTTTCATAGTCTAATCATTATAAAATAAAATAAAACAACTTGGGACCATCGGATAATTCCATATTCTACATGTAATGTCATTAATACACGAATCACTCAACTGTTGCGTATGATGTGCCGCATTATCCCTATTATAAAATGATTCGTTGTGAGACCTAAGGAGTGGCTTCGTTTTTCTTATATCAAGTTCAGTTAAGGTCAGATTTGTGATAATACATATGTGTTAAGATCATAGGATGTTGTTGGGTTGGTCGGAAAGTAATGGGGTTGTTTCCCAACAAAGCAGTCAAAAGACGCCAAAAGTCTAAGGCAACACTTCGAATGGGATGCTGCATCGTTACCACTTTCCAAATAAAGGTAAATATAAATTCAGTGATGCATCTTTCTGAAAGTACAAAATCCCCCAGTACCCTAAAGCATATACAACCTTTTCAACTGTCAAAAATAAAATTTGAACAATCACAATGATCGCAACTGTCAACACAATTCAGGAACATGTATCATCATCATCGGCACTACAACCGGGAGCCGGTCTGGGCCTTATTTAGCAAGTCTTGGCAAGTCTGAGGCTTGTTAAATTTTCCATAAAAATTTTTTTTTTCGGGCAAGGTTATTAGTCTTGCGGCAGAGGCTCCCTGACGGGGGATCGAACCCCAGTGTCCCCCGTGACAGGCGGGTATACTAACAGGTTAAAAAAAAATCTTTTTTTTTTTAATTCAAAATTCCCATTAATTTTTGAACATAGTTTGTATGTGACTACGACTTGATGTGGGAAGAACAGAGGTACTAAGCTATAATAGCTATAATCGTTGGAATCGTATGAGTTGTTCCTTGGGTTCGCTTAGTGAAAGGATGCGTGGGCAGACATATCAGAGATGTCGGGCCTTAAGACCAGTGAATGGTACTTTGGTCGAGGCGAAACCGTTAATGTTGTTATTGCAACAGACCGGCACAAAAAACTACCACCACATCGAAATGCAATGCAATCCAATGTCTGCTATGGATGACCGAAAATGTTGGCCATTAAACCGATACTCTTATACGAGTGTAGCGATCCTAAATCACTACTCCCATCCAAATCCCCAATATCACCAATAATCCCATCCAAATTCTATATTGAATCATATGAGCGATAAATTAAACCAAAAGTTAATTTGTCGCACATTGATTCAATTTCCCATTAACTTACATCCAAATTCCATATTGAATCATATGAGCGACGAATTAAACCAAAAGTTAATTCGTCGCACATTTATTCAATTCCCAAAATCCTGACATCATGAAATGTTTAATTCAAAACGAATTTCATGATTTCCCCCCCAGAAACTTATCCAACTAAACCTTTAGTCAATTCCCAGAATAGGATTACAATTGAAGCACACAAAATCTTGTGTGTGCTTCTTGGAATTCTTACATTAAAAATATTGACAAATCTCAACGACAAAAAGCATAAACGGGCGGTAATTTTCAATTTCGAGATCAGTCAAAGTTCCGAAGGGCGAACCGCTGGTCATACAGTAATTGAGTCAAGAAATCAAAGAGCGGACCGCTGGTCATACAGTAAATGAATTAAACCCAGGAGGCCGAAGCTAGCCCAGCAACTTATAATTAATCTAAATTTTGAATATAAACAATAAAACGATAATTAAAGAAGCAAAGAGTTGGCGGTTCCATTCCAAAATCAGAGGACACATTTCTTACGCCGCCCACTCAAGCGGTAAACGGCCCCCAACCGGATCGTCCACAGGGACGACCACAAACAATCACAAAAGGAGGTAAGCCATCTTCTTTCCACATTTAAATTTACAGAGATGATACCTCAACACGAGAGTTGTTACTAATGAATTTCCAAATACCTATACAAATAAAATATGAAGGAAAATCGGAAAGACATTGTCTTGTTATTCCTGTTGATTAATTCTAACGGCAGATATAAAGAAATTTTGGCCGTTTGTATGCTGGTTGTAAAACCAGTACGTAAAGCGGTTGTTTCTGGAATGGTGACAGGTTTCGAACTTGTCAATATAAAACCAAAAGTTGCATTCACATCGTTCACTTTTTATATGACATAATCGGTCAGGATGTATTTGATCATTAAATGTTAGATGAGAACACACAAACATATTCAGGCTGTCACCACATGCGCCTCTGTAAAAATTAACACCGTTGCACTTCCATCTAGCAGTTCGCATGCGCCCTTTTTGTCCTGTTATCATGTACACTATAAGCGGCAACGCATCAAAACATGGGCAACAATAATAAAAAAAGGAAGTGTAATGAGTATTATTGGGAACAATTAATTCCCCCTCGTCCGCATCGGACTTCACCCGTTTGGGTTGAAGATTCGATTCTGGACTGGGCCTTCTCCATAGCACCATTTTAAATCCAGCTTGACCATCGTTCATGCTGGACAGTACAGCTAATCGCTTTGTTGATTTAGATAATTTTTTTTTATCACACTTTTCTCGCGAGAGGGGAAACTATAGCCCGGAGATGCCACCAAACAACTGTTGCACTTCTTTTTGAACAGTTGCAGGTTGTCACGCTCCGGAAACACTTGCGTGGGAAGGGAGTTCCACAGCTTACCCGCTCTGTAACGGAAAGAGTTCTGAGGCAGGGATGTTCGCGCCGCGCCGTCGGGAGATGAACCGCAAACTGGTGCGATACGTCCGATTGTCTTGTGGAGCGCATATAAGTCGGATTGCGTCGAACAATACCACGAATCTCCAAAGAACAGTACCCGTGATAATATCTGTAAAACAGGCAGAGATCGGCTACGCGCCTACGATGTGATAGCGACTGTAGTCCCGACGTCAGCACCGAGTCCCCGATCAGGCGGATCGCTCGTCTCTGTATGCTCTCAAGTAGGTCGAGGGTATGTTTAGGAGCCGAGCTCCAAACACGAGAGCAATATTCGAGCACGGATCTAATTTGGGATTTACATAGGAGAAGAAGTTGGGGCGCAGTAAAATATTTCTTAGCTCTAAAAAGATAGCTCAGCTTTCTTGAGGCTGACCTGGCGATTTTCGACACGTGTTTATGCCATGGTGCATTCCCACAGACCGTGACGCCGAACAATTTCCAGCTTTCCCCAGCTTCGAGGGTCCGGCCACTCATCATCAGCTGTGGAACCGATGATCCACTTTTCTTTGTGAATGTTGTATATTGTGTCTTCGCTGCATTACAATCGACGAGATTGGCCCTTCTCCACTGCAGGACCCTATCTAGATCCCGATTCAGAGAGTCAATCTGTCTACATCTCAGCTGATGCGACGTAGATGCACCAATCGGCCGAACACTCGAAAAGGAGGAAACAAGCGTACTAACATCCACAAAACTGAACACTTTGTTATCCGTTGTCTCCAACAAATCATTTATGTGAAGCAAAAATAAGGTTTGAGCCAAAATGAAACCTTGGCGCACCCCCGAATTAAAAGGATACAGATCCGAACACTCGCCGTCCACAACAACCCGGATCGATTGATTTTCGAGGAAGCTCTTCGTTCCGGCGCAAAGCTGTTGGGAAAGTCCATATGAACGAAGTATGCTCAGCAATGCCCCGTTCCAGACGCGGTCAAAAGCCTTGGAGATATCCAATGCGACCGCCCTTGACTCTCCATACCGCTCAATCGCAGATGTCCATATATCGGTTATAAGTGCCACGGAATCCGTATTGACGATCATTTAGAAGTCCGTTGCACTCCAAATACTTAATTAACCCAGTATGGATGATCAATCGCCTTAGATAAAATAGACAGTAATGCTATCGGACGGTAATTTTGTGGAAGACACTTTTTTCCCGTCTTTGGGATTGGCTGAACTCGAGCGATTTTCCAACAGGCAGGAAAGATCCTCCGTGCATAAGATAAGCGGAAGAGTCTGCCAAGAACCGGCGATAGTTCTGGAGCACAGTTCTTAAGGACTATTGCTGGTATTCCGTCCGCGCCGGTTGCCTTCCTTCAATCCAGCTCACGTAGAATGCGTTGAATAGTACGCGGACTAATTCTCACATCTCGCATGGAGACCGTACTAGCGCGATCACAGGTGGCTTCAAAAAGCCGGGATCGAGGTTTGAATTCGCGGAAAATAAATTCGCGAACAAATTAGGTTTATTCTTTGGATTCGTGACTAACGTCCCGCTGTCTGTCGCCAACGGAGGGAAAGAGGAGGATGCGAAGTTACCACTGACAGCTTTTGCCATTGACCAGAAGGAGCGCGAACCAGTTGGGCACCGAAGCAGCTTATTGATCACCCTGTCTTTGTGAGCCTTCTTTCCGGTAGTAATCGCCTGGTTGCACGCGTTTCTGATTTTAGCAAAATTCGTTCTGTTTCATCGGTGGAATTGGAGCGCCATTGCTTAAACGCTCTATTTTTTTTTAATCAAAGTTTATCAGATGAACTTCGCTTGATGGAATGTGAAATATAAATCTCCCTCCTCAGAAGAATAATCTCTGATACCGACTCCGCGCAAGTGTTAACATCGGAGCCTCCGAAGCACACCTCCGACCATGGAAAGGATGCGAAGAAATCTCGCAAATCGTCCCAGTTAGCAGCCCCATACTTGCATACGTGGCGAAGCTGCCTAGGGCGGTTATTCGCTTGATATGCAAGTGCTTGCACGACAGATTCCAAGTAGTGATCTGAGCTTCCCAGTGGCGCAGAAATCTCTACGGTATAAATACTCGATTCAGATGTCAAAAACAGATCCAGGGTGTTCGCATAATCGCCTCGGGCATCCGCCACTCGGGTTGGCTCCCCCACGAGTTCAGTCAAGTTGTGGCTACAGCAAACATCTCCGCCAGCCTCCCAGCCTCGTCGGTTCTGTTAGAATGTAACAACCAGCCAGAATTGTGCACCTTAAAATCACCAAGGACAACAATTTCAGAAGGTGGGTGGTTGATTTGTATTCAGTCGACGGTATGTGAAAGGTGTTCGAAAAATGTCGCTGGTTGATCGTCATTCGGGGAACGGTAAAGACAACAAAGAAATTTAACAGAATTCCTCGGCACGACCCTCAACCATATAAAGTCCATATTATTGGGTTCCAAAGCCTCCATCCTCTGGGAAGCTAGATCGGACGGCGTGAAGACGCAGACTTCGCCTTTAAAACGGAATCTGGAATGTAGGCTGTATCCTGAGCAACGAAGATATGTCGAATCAGTTGACGAAACGACCTAGGTCTCAGTTTGGCCAAGGATATCAGGTTTCGTTGTTTGCAAATATTGGTGTGCGGTGTTTACATTCGTATTGGTGAAACCGATGCCCCTGATGTTACAAACTGCCGTCACCAGTCGACCGTGGGCAGAGCCTTGAGAGCGAGCCCGGTTATGCGATGACGAACCTCTTAAGGTTCGGTTATTATCATGATATCTGCATGATGTTCCCCCCTGACTAAGCCCCGCCCCCCCCGCCCCGGAGATCCGAATGGGAAACTAGTTTACCTCTGGAATTCTTTATATCAGAAAGTACCATCATGTACCGTGTCAGTCCGGGCCATCAGCCACACATCCGAAACACCGTCGAAGATTTCTATCGACGATATCGCGGTATATACAGCTAACGGGGTGGAATCTCACCTTTGGACCGACTACCACCTAACCAACCTTTTCTCGAACCGGTCCATCAGCCAAGCTTCGAAAGATGGCCAGGGATTTCTCCCAACCATTTCACGGAGCCTAGAGCTTGATGGGGTGGTATTTCACCGGGTGACAGGGTTTTGGGACCCCAGCTACCACTCGGCCTTTACTCGCCTCTTACGATAAGCCGGCCTAGCTGTGAGTATATTCTAACGCCCTACTCACAGGGCGAGACTGTTATATGCAGAAGTATTTACGTTTTCATTTTATTATACTATGCGCATACACACATGCATAGGGACGCTTTATTTGGAACGTATTAGCATTAATTGGTTTTTAATTACTTACGGTGCACTTTCCTCGTTTACATCTATATGTATACATTATTATTAACTTTTTTTTTTTTTTTTTTTTTATAACAAACAAAAACTTCAAAACGAAACGAAAAGGTTAATAAAAAATAAAATAAAAAATAAAAAATAAAATAGAATAGCTACAAAAAAGTGATGGGGAAAGGCGGACAGGGTTAGGGGGGACAAGAGCAAGGAGAGCGTTGCTCATAAGAAGCATACTATATCTGAGGACCTGAAGTCCTCTCCTCGTTGAGAAGCCACCGCCATTTGGGAGATGTTCGATCTTTGGCTGATTTATCTCTTTCACTGATCGCCGTGCTAAAACGCATGCGGTCTGGGGCATTGGAGATATCACTATCATGGAGAATTCGTTTGTCCCTGGCACCACGGAGAGCGTGGTAAATAATCGGCACTCCATGCACGTCTTGGATAAGGCCTTTTTGATCCAAGAAAGGAAACGCTTCTGGGGGAATAAACCCATTCTGGAGCGTATTCTCCAGATGCATATCGTTGGGATAGAATGCTCCCTAGATAAGATTATTGTCACTGCACATTGCCCTTGCTGTGTGACCACGAATAATTTTAATTATGAAATTGTCTATCGGATTTAACCCCGATTTGTTATACAGGATTTTGTTGAGATAGAATCTTTTGTAATGCGACTCTGGCGTTCTATAAAGTCCGAGGCAGGAACGCAAACACTGCCGTTCGAACACACGAAACTTCTCCATATAAAGTGGAGATATATTATAGCATACTGGACAGCCATAAACCAAAACTGGTCGGATGAATGGCAAGTACGAAATTATTTTGACTCTGGGGTGAAGAAGACTACTCCGGAATAGACTTCTTGTCATACAATATGCGCTTTTAGCTGCGGAGAGGGATGCTGCTACGTGCTTGTCAAAATATAAATACTGGTCTAGCCAGATACCAAGGTATCTAACTACAGTTTTCACTTGCAGTGGAAGGTTATTGTTACCTACAAAGAGAAGTGTTTCCAGTTGTATTTCGTATCCCTCGAGGCCCTGGTTAGGGGCGTTCTGAAAAGGATAGTCTCGGTTTTCTGGAAATTAATCTTTAATTTCCAGTCGTCGCAAAATTGTTTTATTTTGTTGAAGTCATCTTGAAGGTGCCTATTGATGACATCTATTTTTCCTCCTGATCTGTACACCACTATGCCATCGGCGTACGCAATGGCGTTTTCGAGAGAACTCACTAAATATTGAATAGAATAGGAGAATTCACAGCTCCCTGCTGTAAGCCATTTTTAATTTGGAAGGTCTTGTTGGAGAGTATGTCCCCGCATTTGACCACAAAATGTTTGTCCATTATCATATCATAAATGATGTATAACAGATATTGCATACCCAGGTTTGTTAACTTATGGACACGTCCTTCTAACCATACGGTGTCGAAAGCCTTTTCAAAGTCAACCAAGCAGACGCCTGTACATTGTCGCTTTGCCTTGTTCCACTGTATATCGGAAACAAGTTTTGTCGCCGCATGAACTGTATCATGTCGCGCTCGAAAGCCAAACTGGTTGTTGGGGTGATGTCGTTTTCATCACACCAACCTATCAGTGCTTTGTTTATAATTTTTTCGAATACCTTGCTGATGTTGGGAAGCAGGCTGATCGAGCGCAGATTAGCTGGATTGCTCTTATCCTTACCCTTTTTGGGATAGGGTGGACTACTACAGTCTTCCAATGGGTTGGATAGTGTGCATTGCTTAGAGCGTTGTTAAACAAAGTAGTGTATAAGTTCACTGCTTCGCGAGGCAAATGCCTTAGAACCACATTTGGAATGCTATCTATTCCAGATGATTTCTTATTTTTTATTGAGCTAAGTATGTTTCTAAGTTCATCCTTGCGCACAAACATATTTGTATTTTCATTTCTGACGGGAGAATCCGCCCTATTATTTTCGCCGAATGTGATGAAACTATGGTTTTCGGATCGCCAGTTGTGAAGTTGATTGCGCAGCGAGCAATGTCTTTGGCGGGCATTGCTTTCAATTTCAGTGTTAGCATGAACTGATTCGTTAACTCTGTACACTGCTTCGAAACAGGCTCCAATTGAATTCGCTTTCTTTTGCGGATCTTCGACTACTATTACTTCATCATTGGAGTTGATGTGCTCTAAGGTGAGTCCTGCGTTCAGCATTATGGAATTCGGAGACAGGGAATGTCATTGTGATCTTTTCTTCGACATATTTTCTTGATTTCTGAAAGCATGTTCGGTCCGCTTGAACAGCTCGAATTCTGTTGCTCCACTCCTCATTTATTACTGCTCGGTAATTATCCCGGATCAGTTTTTGAAGATTTTTAATCAAGGACTTGATTGTTTTGATTTCATTGTTATTTGGGTCACTGAACTGCCTATAGCACAACTTCAGCTTTGAGAGCAGGGTGCTCTTTTGCCTATACAAAGCATCGATAGTTGCATTTCTGTATCGGTGGGTATAGTCATCCATATGAGCTACTTTGGGGATGGAACGATTCATTGTGTTAGTAACAATATCGTTCATAGTGAGGAGGTAATGATCGATTTCATCATTACGAAGGTTTCTATTAGTCGGTGGGTCTATGCCAATGTTGCGTATTTCTCTTTTTACTACGCGATCGAAACGCGACCAATGTGCTTTTCGGAAATGGAAAGAGTGTACCTGGTCGTACTGCTCAAGTAGATGGTACTCGTTTGGCACGTGTATTACGGCTCCAAGTCCGTAATGATCGCTATCGTACTCAATTGTGCGAAGACAATTTCGAGTAGTTACCTCGGTATCTGGTAACTGAATTTGATCATCTGTCATAAGTAAATCCAGGAAGGATTTACCTCTTGGATAAGACGGTGTACTTGTAGCGTACAATTCTAGTTTATGCTCGATCGTATTTGTTTGCCACCAATCAAACAAGGCATTGCCTCTGGTGTTCGAGGTCAGATTGCCCCAGGCGCTGTGCTTGGCGTTAAAATCACCTGCCATTAAAAAGTAATTGTTTTCCGAATCTAACTTGAGACTTCGGAAAAGCGTATCGATTTCACTGATAAATTGGGTACCTTGAACAGATTCAGGAGCGTAAGCAGCGACTATATATAGATGCCTTTGACTTTTTAGCGGAATGTCAATAATGTATGCCTCTAGCACCTGGAATTCGTGTACTTCTGTGCTGTAAACGACCTTATGGTGAAGACCTTTCTTAACTAAGATAGCGACCCTGTAGCGTCCTACGAACGCACAATTCCGCCCAGGTAAGGTTCCAAACCTTCAAGGAACTTACTTACCTTATCCAGTACACGTGCCCACAGACACGTGTCCCTCTTAATCAGGCCTGTAACAAGGGCATAGGAAGCTGAAACAATGTTGAACCCGACATCAAAAAAACAAGGAACTTAACGTTCAAAAACTTTCAGGATCGAGTTCAACGCATCCATAGATGGTATTCTGCCCAATTCAAAAAGGCAGCTAAAGCATCGCTTCTAAGTAATGCGTCAAATGCAGGAAGCATCGCATACAGATCTCCCATCTTAAACATCTGCACGATGTTTCCAAGGAACTACCATTTTCGGTAGATAGACCGAACAACGGATGCATACGCTGGCAGCTAAATGCAAGAAAGCATATCGCCTATCCGATGCCAAAATTGTAAACAACCGTAATTATCGGAACAAGATAATTCGGAAGATTTACAAGACCAACGCCAACAAAGGAAATACTCCAGTCCCACGATTCCTTTGTAAGAATTTCACACCCATTAGAAGGATCTAATGGATTTCGATTGTGTTTACAAAGGCAAACAACCACGGGCTGTACGCCCGAACAATCATCTCCGTTCTGCGCGCCAGATGTTTTATGCAAATAGAGGCGGCAAACAATCGACAAGCGTCGATCCGAACTTCGATCACCACCACGGATGGTGATGATGATATAAGGATGTATGCGTCGAGGGACTTTCTCCTTTTCAGGCACCTAAATTACCCATGGGCATTAATAACATGCCGCTAACAGATACTGTGGAAAATTCTGTTAGCGGATGAAATGAAAGATTTCTTCTGGCAGACGTAGATACGGTCTGTATCAGGTTTTGGTTTTTGGATGGAGATGGGAGTCTAATTTCGATCGTCGACGAGACGACATAGTCTTTTATCGAACAGCGAGGAGAACCTAAAAGATACGCAAGCCGAAAGGGCAAGCTTAGGAATCCGAAGGAGGAGGTGCGCGAGACGAGGTACGGTGTCGGGAGTAACCGCGACTTAAAAATGAAAATTAAAAGTGAAAGTTTAGTTTAACGTGTGTCGGTCGTCACAGTGGTTTGCGGTTTTGAATTGTGAACAATAAACGAGTCTTGAAACAAAAATGTGTTGTGTTTAATTGATGACGGCATCCGCTCCGGTCTTTTGGTTTTTGTGGACAGAGCTGGTAGAGCATGTCATTCGTACCGTGTTGAGTATTGGACAGTGTCGGCGGAACACTTCCTCCGGCGATAATACCCAACTTCGCCAAAGTTAAATAATTTAATATCGCCAAAACCCCACCCCCTCGAGTTGAATGTGGTCGATCTCGTCTAATTATGCTATAATTTTTGTAGCCCATTTTGTGCCGTTGGTTTAGCTTAGTTTCGCTAGCCAAGAGCACATCTGGGCATTCGACTTGGAGCAGGTTGCCTAAATTATCGCTTCTTTCGATGTGGATTAGTGAAGTTACATTCACAGCTATCATTTTTAGGCTAAGTTCAGACGGAGGGTTGAAGATTTTGATGTGGAGAGTTATTTGAGTTATCCGTGCTCTTTGTTCAGTCAGTGTTTTTTGAAATTCGGCAAATTGTCCTTGCATGGTTAATAACATTGTTATTATTTCTGAATGTGCCTCTGGCACAGGCATTCTTCCATTACTATATGTATGTTCCATGGATGCTGGTTGCTTAGGAGCATCGGCCATTTGTGCATATGACACACAAGGAGCCACGAAATTATTGTAAGAACGAGTTTTCATTTTTTTCTCTTCTTCAACTTGTTTCTTTTTGGATTCCAATTTTAATTTCATTTGTTGAAATGTAGGACATGCTCTAAAATTTGCAATATGACCTGTATTTTTACAGAGGACACTGGACAGTGTTTTCCTATCTGGAAGTTGTTCCTTGTCCAGGGGCATTCACCAATGATATGGTCGGAGTGGCACTTTACGCACCTGAATTGCATGTGGCAGTTTGATGCCGCGTGCCCAAAGCGTTGACAACGCATGCACTGCAATACGCGATCGGTTTTTCTTATTTCTTCCCAACTTATTGTTTGGCGGTTGAGGTGTTTGATGTATCGGAGAGCATCAATTTTACTGTTGGGACTCAGTGATACAATAAAGAAAGGCAATTTGCGATTGCGTTTTCTGGAGTTGGCGGTAGAGAAAGGTTTACACCTGTAAATTTTAAATTGTCGGTTTCGACATTTTTCAACTCCTGTAGCGGTTCCGCCAAACCCTACGGTCTACTTACCTGAAAAACCCCCATAACTACTACCCAACTCCCTTTAGTTTGCTAATGCAACAGTATTAGTACCTAAAAATGCTGCACGCATTTAAGAGATCAAATCTATGATCTTTAAGTCCCTGTAAAGAAAACTTACCTTTATTCATTCTCTTCGCATACCATTGCTCCTTAAGATTTCTTTATTAACTTACCAGGAATTTCCAATCAATTTCGGCATCTACGTCACCAGTCAAATTTCCTTAGATGAATTCCGGTAAACAAATAATTAGATTTACATACATTTGTAACCTTCATGACAGGGACCATAAATATTGCGCCGTCTATTTTCCCAGCCGCGTCATGTACATTTTCATACACATTGCCTGGCAACCTTTTATGTTTGTCTTATCAATAAACAACCCAAACAGCTGCATATAATTAGCGCAATAGACGCTGAAACCAAATTCTTCAGCATTTCCTAATGCAAACATGAACCCGGTTTCTACTGCAGCCAGAGATGCCATCAACATCCAATTTGCTTTTAGCACCTTTTTCTCCCAACGTCGAAAATAGCGACGAGGCATCGTGTAAACAATGACCCGCATTACCAACGGCGCATTTGGTCATTTTTCCCTTTTGTCTTTGCCGCCTGCCTGTTTCGTCGTTCCTCTGCTTTCGAACACGTGCAACAACATTGAATCTGTTCGATCGCGCACATATACCACTGCACCAAAAAGATCGCATTTTCTTAGTGGTCACACCCTTAAGAGAAAAGTTTTTCTCTCTCTTCCTCTTTTTCCTTAGCGAAATCATCTCTGCATGAGATGACGATCGCTGAGTTGTATTCCATCCTTCAACCCGAACGGGTCGTGTCTCCTATCGCTACCCTGGTGCGCACAGGGAAGCGATAATCAGTGCACACGGTACGGTGATTTACACACGCCATTTTCATCGTCGCTCTCGTTAATATTGTATCGTTGTCCGTCGCTGGATTGAACTCCTTACAGTGTTCTGTAGCCTTTAATCAAATAACAGTATAATTCAGTGTGTTATGTGACTAGTGATTTATATATATACCCCAGCATAGTTATCAATAAAAACCAGTTCAACTAAACTTAATCCTGAGTGTTTGTTTGTTTCATTGTGTTGTTGTTTTCTTGTGCACAGTTTGCCGCGACGGATCTTGTTTTTTTTTTTTGTGAGAACGAAGTGGAACCCAGCGCCCATGTCGGTGCCACGACTACGCTCCTACACTCCCCTAATACCACCTCAGGGGAAAAACATGGATCAACTCCTTTTAGGAGCATGGTGATTATTTTCACAGATTTCGGAGTGTACGTGTAGTTCTCGCTTTTTGTCCTACCCAAAGCAGTCATTACTTTGCGATAACCTTCAATATCATCGCACATTAATTTTATTTTAGAATTATTAATTTTTTTCGTTTTGAAATTTTTGCAAGTTAACTCACCTAATTTTATAACGTCCTTTGTTTCCATGGACGTAATTATTATAGGCGGCGCCCTTTCCTTTTGCTGCTGCTGCACCTCCTTTGTTTGCTGCCTTTTGTTTGCTTCCTGATGTTGTTCCTGATTTTTCATTTGTGCTGTTGTATTTTCTTTCCTTTGTTGTTGCTGCATTAGGTCTTTTAATTTGAGGATTGATTCTTTTTGTTTCTTCAATTCCTCTTTTTTGTTGTCAATATCCGCAAGGAGTTTATCCAGTTCCGCTGGATCTGTTGCCGTACCTGTGATATTGTTGTCTTCATCAGCAGGTAATTCAATTTGACTTGGGTGAGGGTCAACCAATTCGCTGGATTGGTTGCCTGCTCCAATGTATTCATTTTTCTTTTCTCTTGTATTTTTATAGCCATCTGTATTTGACTTGTGCCGCTTCGTCATAATACTCGGCTGTCGCTCGAGTCGGCGCCGTGATATTGCCAAATGTGCGTTTCTTTTCTTTGAAGTGCCGATGATGATGCTCGAGTAGGTCCGCACTGCTCTATGTCACATTGATTGTTTTTTTTTTTTTTTTTTTTTTTTTTTAATGACCGTTTTTGATGACGGTTACACTGTGTGATATCACACAAATCACCCGCGCGTTCGCACACACACTGTGTGTATAATGAGCACACGTCCATACACTGAACACGTACACACTACACCGTTCAATATTTTGCAATATGCTATACAGCCGTTCTCAGTGACGGCCACACTGTTTGCGCAATTCAAATAAAAGGACGCGGGACAGGGCGATCGGACGATCCGTACCGTTTGAACGTTAGATGTTGAATGTCCCTTCAGTTTCATGTATGTTTCGATGAACAATTCATTTTCACCGGTCGTGGTCAATTTGGCACTGCATACATATGTTTCGGGGTACTGCTATAACGGAAATCGGTTTTATAACAATGCGACCATGAGTCTGGACAGACGCACTTAGTTCTTCAGTTCGCTGTATTGCTGGCGAGTGGACACGTCGGTCGTCGGTTGTGAATGACGTTCATATTATTCTTCTTTGGGGACACTGCAAGGGCAATGTGCGGTGAAAATGGTCTTATTCCGGGAGCGTTCTATCCCAATGATATGTATCTGGAGAGTACTATCCAGAATGGGGTTATTCCCCCAGAAGCGTCCCCCTTCTTAGATAGAAAAGGACTTATCCAAGACAAGCATTGAGTCCCTATTATTTACCACCGTTTTCGAGGGTGGGAGTTTGTGGGGGGATAAGTTGTGGCATCTACGAAAAACACTGGTTCACTTGACCCCCTAACAATTACGTCGTCTAAATTGTTCTGAAGAGGAAAGTGGAAACGAAAACACCGTTTTTATTTGTTGAGATTATGTTCTTTATTTTTCTTTTTTGCACATTATCCAGAGAGATGGTTTGTAATTTTTGTTTTTTGTTTAATGTTACTTTTTATATTTGGTTATTTTAATTCTACATAAATTTGGTATTTCTTATCTGGTGAGCACATGCATTTAGTTGAACAACGTTTGGGTGTTGCGGAAATGTCTCGCACAGAAATAGCAATTTAGTGTCACTAGAAGTTTTACAAATTAATTGTTTTAAACACACTCAGATATAATGATTACTGCCCGCCTGATCGTTTACTCCGCTTGAAATTGATTTTGTTGAATACATAAAGAAAAAAATAGATATGTTAAAACACGGACATACTGACTTAACGCGACTTTTATTTTTGACTTTGAACGTGTGTACGCTGCGGTGGTTGATCGATTACTCAGGCACGTGTGTGCCGTTTTAGAGATGGATATCGACTTGGCGTGCGTGCACGCAGCGGTGGTTGGATAAGGACCGTTCTTTACCGTTTGGGTATGATTAGCGACTGATCCCAATCAGGGATGTAAATTGGCATTTGAGATGTGCACCACGTGCAACCAATCGAGATCATACTTTCATCCGTGCTCTCTCATGTTGCCCGCCTATCGACGTGAATAAACCCTTTGGTTGATTCGATAGTCAATGGACTAGAGAGAATGAGAAAACCGGAACGGTAAAGTGCAATGATCTCGGGTTGATGTGCAACTCTGAGACTGACCCAGTGACCTAATTAGGATATTGTGGTCATCTCAGAGTGCAATGGACTCTAAAAAGGGGAAAAGAGATGGGAATGGAAGTCAGTTTGTAGCTATTCACCTGTATAAAGAGATCATTGATCCCCAGCGAATAGAGTGGTTGGGAGAAGTCAAAAGGACGCCGCTGCTGCTTGGGAAATAACAGCGTGAGAATCAGACTCGAATACGCTGAAATAACCCCAGCGGTTTTGCAATGATGCGACAACTTGGTCTAGTTAGACTGGGTTGTTGCTAACCAAAATGACGGTGGAAATCTCATGGGTCAATGCAATAGTGTTGCCGTATGGCAAGAAAAGACAGAATAAAATTTTGGATTAACTGCATAGATCAATGATTTCTGGCCATGCTTCTTTTACAGGTAAATAGGTTGGTAGGAGGAATTGGGGTTGATGTGACGCGCTGTTAGCGGTCGAAATAGGGCTGAAATAGTGGGTTGGTTCTCCATGTAGTATAGGGAACCCCCACAAGTTTAATACTCCAGATCGCCTACTTTTCAGTACGGTGATTCGTGAAAGACATAAATCTAAAAGAGACCGATCTCATCCGAACTGGCTGTGGATTAGTTACAAAGAGAGGACTAAACGTCCCTAAAAATAGTGTGCCTTTTAGTTGCAACGTTCCCCCTTTCTCTTCCTTCATATTTAACTTTTTATTATTTTATTATTTATCGGTCTGTAGGAACCCGGAAGTTCATGACCTCACCAACTCGACTCCGTCATGGTTCCCTGTCCTGTGCACTCTCCTTCCACGCCTGACCATCTGATCCGATCTTCTCAAGGTCAAACCTAACATTGTCCACCCATCTCCGTCGCGGCCGTCCTGCCGGTCTCTTTCCCGTTAGTGAGTGAGTCTACCGTCCAGAACTCTACACACGGTCCTATCGTTGCCCATTCGCGCCACGTGTCCGGCCCATCTTAATCTTCGCGACTTGATTACTCTCATTATTGTAGGTTTGCGATATAGCTCTTCCAATTCGTGGTTATGGAGTTTCCTCCATTATCCTGCCTCTCGTCATATTTACATCCAAAGATATCCCTCAAAACTTTATTCTCGAATACACGAAATTTGTTTTCTTCCCGTTTTGTAAGAGCCCATGTTTCGCGTCCATATAGAACAGTCGTCATGGTTGTGGTTCTATAGACACGGAGCTTTATGTTACGTGATAGCAGTCTGGATTTCAGCAGTTTACTGACTGCGTGCCAACTAGCGTTGCCAGAGTATAGTCTTTTGTTAATTTGCTTCGACATTTCGTTACTGACCGCCAGTATCGTTCCCAGATATTTTGAAATATCTTACCCCTGACGTTTATATGTGTTCCCTCAGGTCCACCTGCTCTCGCCGTAATCATGTATTTTGTTTTGCCTTCATTTATTTCTAGGCCCACCTTTTCGGCCGCTTGCATGATGATTTCACTGTTTCCACTTACAGTTTCCAGATTATCGCCCACAACGGCGATGTCATCCGCATATGCGAGCACTTGTGTGACCGATTTGGACATGAAAGGGCTGATACAGCATAGATGCGGAATTCCGCTGATCTATCATGTAAGTAGATCATCCGTAATCAGGCGATTGTGCTACGACCGGGAAGTAACGCGCACCGAAGAAGAGCTCCTGCGCTTCAGTAGGGCTATCTCCCACAGAGACCGGGACGATAGTATTAGACAGCGTCAACAGTTCTGGTGGTTGAATGGCATATAAAGACCTGGATACCAAAGTCGGTATAGAATCACACTATCATCAGCTAGCTTACATAGACTTAGCTTTTCTAGAATTAGGGTAGTATAAGATTAAAGTTAAGTTAAGTTAATTGTTTTTACATAAAATTAAAAATTAAAAAAAAAAAAAATAGGTAATAAGTTAAATTTTAAGAAAAAAAAAAAAAAAAAACAAAAAATTGACAAAGTTTTTCAAATTTTTCTTTGTCTTTCAAATAATTATAAGTACTGCCACAAAGTTCTGTCGCCGAAAGGCAAATTATACAAATATTAAGTAATGTTTAGCTTAGACCGTCTGCGAAGGAACAGTAAGTTATTATATAAGATACTTAAGCTAGAATTTAAGCATTTTTTGTCTAGCCTTTAATTTAGAAACTAAGAAGATAAAAAGAAAATAAAAAAATGTTTAAATATGAAATGAAATGCACTTGTGTGACCCCGTTCAGGGATAATCCGGCCATGTTGTCGTCTTGTACATTTCTGATGACATACTCGAGCACAAGGTTAAAAAGACACGGTGATAGACCACCTTCCTGTTTTAGTCCGTCCCGAATTTCAAATGGTTCTGAGAGGTAGTTTTCTATTCTCACTCGCCCTTTGTTTTGGTTCATGCACATTTTTATGAGGGCGGCATATTTTTTCGGGACTCCCAGCTCAACTACAATATGGTAGAGTCTTTGCCTTGCGAGCGAGTCGTAGGCTTTTTTGAAGTCCACGAACAGTTGGTGAACCGTCTCTGCGTATTCCCACTTCTTTTCCAGCAGTTGTCTTATTGTGAACATTTGGTCGCTTGTTGACCGGTTCTTACGGAATCCACATTGGTAGTCTCCCAGTATCTCTTTTGCGTACGGTATGTATCTCGCCACCTTACCTTACCATCATACTATGTTGAAACAAAGTATTAAATTCAATTATTATTATTATTATTAAATGTAAATTATTAAATGATGGTGGTGGCCGACGTACGTAACACACCAAGACAATAATTTGTGGTAACTTTTCTGACACCTCTTGCTAAAAACTCTTTAAACCAAAAGGATCGATAGGCCGAGCTTTTGCTGTCTCTGTGTGTACTGAACACCGAGATCAAGTCAGCATTTGCCCTTTTGCTCTATGTGTGGTTTCTGTCCGCACTGAGCTGGCCTTGGGACACCTCCGTTATTATTTGAGAGATGTACCGCCCCAGTCAAACTCCCCACCTGGCAATGTCCTTGAATTGGATCATACCTGAGTGTTTTGGAGTTATACCAAATTCAACTAATATAATAACATTTAGAAACATTATTATTTCATTGAAATTTGTTTTTTAATTATATAACATACTCTTGGTACTTTGATCAAGAATCTTGCATCAAGACCAAATACCATAAGATATATATAAATATATCCATATAATGGCTAGGAAATGATGCATGCTCCATTTAATCAAGTAAGTAAGGAAACAATCGAGTCCCGATTGTCGCTCTCCCTCTAGACATTGGCCGTAGGAACCCTACGCGCCTAATCGTGGACACCGGCGCTGAGATCAGCCTGTTGAAGCTGAAGGCACTCCATCCTAGATATGGCATGGATGTGCATAAATCTACAACGCTCCAAGCGCTGTTTGTCAAAGGTAAGTCGCCTTTTGAAAATGGGGACGACTATTGAGGTTTTCTATTCTTCCGGAGTGACTTGCTTATTGTTTGGATGAGCTGGCGGATCTTTCGAGCGGTTGTCTCTCCTCCATGCTTCACAAGCCCTGCCGGTATGCAGTCGACTCCGGGAGCTTTGTTGTTTTTCAATCGATTTATTGCGTCTACAACTTCGTTGGGAGACGGCTCTGGGATCTGAAGCTCGGCTGTATGTACGCTTGGTGTGTTTATTTGTGGTTGATGGGTGCGCACATTGAGCAGGTTTTCAAAGTACTGCTTCCACCCTGTCATGATATTGTTTGTTTCGGTCACCAGACAGCCGTTTGTGTCTCGGATTATTTTGGCTCTTCCTCGGTAACCATTTCTAATTGAATTTATGCCGGCATACACACCTCTGACGTTCTTTGTTCTAGAATTTTCTAGGATTTTTTCCATCCGAATCTTCTCCCATTTGCGTTGTTCGCGTTTGAAGAGTCTGATTGTCTCTCTCCGAATCGCCGCGTATCTTCCAGCGTTGACTTCATCATATCTTTCTAAGTGAATGGCTCTGAGGCGTTTATATTTAACTTAGTTCAATTATTTTATTTTAGTTTTAATTTTTGAATTATTGTTTATATTTTCAATCGTTTTGTTTTAAATGTTTGCTAGTTTACAAAAAAAAGTATATATATATATATATATATATATATATATATATATATATGTATATATATATATATATATAGGAAAAAAATATAGAAAAACAAAAAAGAAAAATAATAATAATATAGAAAACCTATATGTATATTGTGCTAGCAAAAATGGTAAAAGAGGAAGGTATTGACAGTCATGTAAGCAAAGTTTTAAAAGTCATAAACAAAAAAACTAGATACTGTTTTACGCCGAAAGGCATAAACAAAAAAACTAGATACTGTGTAATTTAGGGTGCTTCCAAAGAGCCAATAAGTTAACATAAGAACAATATTTGATAAGTAGGACATGCATTTACTCCTACATGAAGAAATATGTATAATTTGATTTTGAATTAAAATTAATCCGGACTTCAAATCAAAAACAATTTTTCTTTGGGGATACTTTTGAGGACTTGACACTTTATTTTTTTTATTTTTTTATTAGACTTCTCTCGGGAGAGTCGAACCTATAGCGTCGAGTGGGCGCCCCAAGATGGGGTTAGGTTTTTAATTCGGCGTGATCAGTGGGGTATTCGGAAACCATGGAAAGTAATGTACACAACCGCAGCACTAAGGAAGATGCCTCATATATCAATTCCAATTAAATGATTAATGAAATAAGAAATCTTTAATAAGGGTACATATATGTTATAAATATTATACTATATACATATATAGTTTTAAGATAGTTGTTAAGTTTTGTCGCTTGTACTAAGCTGAATATATGAGGATTCTACCCTCACTAAACTTAAAAAAACTGCTATGGGCACCAGTAGGAAAGTCCCCCGGATTATATTAGAAAAATTGTCATTAATTTATTTTAATAATATTGTGACGCATATGACAATCAGTACTGGAATCTTCGAGAAAGTCCGAAGCAAAGTACTAGATTATTTTAGGAAGTACTGGAAAACTGGAATAGAACATTCAAGACTATGGAACGGACGGAAACGATACACCAAATCAGAATGAGGAAAAACGGTATAAATACGTCGCATGCACATCGGAAGTTAAGTTAAAAAAAAAGGAAGTGAAGCAAGCGATAAGTAGAAAGTGAAGCAAGCCATAAGTGCGGAAGTAATAAGTAATAGTAAGAAGTAAGCAGTAAAATACGCGATAAGTACGAAAGCGATAAGTCAAGGAATAGTTGTGTACGGTAAAAAGTAACGGTTGCGATTAACGGACTAATAAAGTGTTATATTAGTTCAAAATCAATTTAACGGCTCTTATTTATTCAAAATAATTAATCCAGCGAACCCTAAGCTCGCTACAATATACTATAAATTCTCACCCTCGTTCCTTCGAGTTCAAAACTCTTTTTACATTATTCAGGATATTGAGGCACGTTTCTTTATTCTGTGGGGGTTCCACCAAACCCCACGTCCCACTTACCTGAAAAACTCCCCATATCCGCAACTCAACTAACATTAAATTCCGCCAATGCGATTGCATTGAAACGACCACCATTGTTCCTTTTTTTCCTCGTTTCAGGCAAAACGCATCGATCAACACGGTGATGTGTACCAACACACACATACACCATCGCGTACCTGAGATCGCTTTCCATTGGTCACTGGTCAAAGGAAATTTCTTTCCCTTTTCACCACACCACCAAAAACTCACCCCAAACGATAAAATATCGTTGAGTCGTTTTCCATCCACGGACCGCCATGGTCACGTGCCACTCCCGTACTCCGGCGGTACACGTGGAGATACGTTAAATTTGGAGTCGAGAGTATCTGAGCGTGTAGTCATTTTTGTGTGTTGAAAAAATACAATCGCTCGCGTTATCACCTGTATTAAAATTAAACAATTCCGCGGCAGTGATATACAATAAATTTGTAGACATATTCCCAACAATATTGAGTGTTTTATTTCACCGGTTTCATTTCCCAGCTGTGTCGCAGTGTCCTGGTGTTTATCTTGCACCCTTACCCGTGGTTGCGAACGAACGAGGCGGCGTTCGTTCATTTCTTAGTGATGGCTTTCGGCTCAGTGTTTTACGCGGCGAACAACTCATGATGGGGATAAGAGTTAACCGGTGCCCATGGCAGGCATAATACTTCTTCTCCCCACAATTCCACTCTTGGACTAGTAGTTCACTAAACGTCTGAATAAGTTCCGAGCCCTTACGATTGTTTAGGAATGACACAAACCCTGAAACGAAGGACGACTTAATTTCTATTACACCAGGAAGCTTAAATATTAAATCACCCTCAAAGGAACTAGTCATTACCGCTGTTACATTCGTGATATCACAATTTCTCGCAGATATGTTATCATAGATCATCCAATCTGTATTGAAGTTTCCCTTGCATGCTTGGACTAAAATATACGAAGGTTTTTTGCTGAGAGTGGGATTTTCTAGCACTTTCAAGGACTCCTCAATAAAGTCAAATTTCCCATCCTTACAAAGCAAGATAATTTTCTCATCTCCATGAGACATGAATATTAAGAACACTGATGCAAATAAGCTAAAATCATACATCGACACTTACGGCGGAAACGTAATTAAGCAGAAACGATTTCGAAAATCAGGATAGAAGGACTTAGATCTTTTGATCTCTCTGTTAAAGGACGTTATGTTGAGATCATTGAATACCATTATAGGGAAGTTAAGGATATAAAACGCTTTTTTTAGTGCCTTCAAATCCCAGTCACTGCCATTTCTTTCATTTAAACTGGGAAACGTTTTAAAGTTGAATACCAGACCGATCGTAGGGTACACTTCAAATGAATCCATATCGGGTAAATTAAATTTTCGCGAATTACTTCGTGTTGGGTGTAGATGGTGTTTGTACATTATTTCGGTAAACAAAATTGGCTGTCAAAGTAAAAAAAACTTTCCAACAATTCAGTCGATAAGTTTGACGTCTGGGCTGAAGCTTTCTATTTTAGTGTTTTTGGGTTGAATCATGACAACAGAAGCTTTTATTCTCTTAAGAGGCTACAAAGCTCAAACAGATAAAGAGAAAAAGAACGCTTGACAAATGAAGCAAAAACTTAGATCTGATTCTTATAACATATATTAAATAAAACGAAATGGCGACCATATACACTGCACCGGGTCTTTATGTCGTTAGTTTTGAAGACCACAATATTCTGGAGTCTTTTATCGGCTGTCTTATAGAAAACGAAAAATACAATCATAGTTTTAAAATCCCTGTCAACAATTCCGTTTGAGACAAATTTATTGTTAGCGCAGCAGATTTTACAAGGATTTTGTGGGGTTGATGTGGATGTGCCTAACACGGACACTGGTTTTCACCTATCCCCAACTATGTTCCGCCGAAAATTGTTCGCAAAAATATCCAAGAATCAAAAAAGGAATGGAAAATAAAACGCACTGATTATACTGTTGAATGTTACTGATTATTTTATAGTTTTCTTTGCACATTAATTGTTTTCGAATGGTTCGTACGTTAACTATTTTTTGATTAAACTAGAAATTCTTTACAACAGTATTCCATAGGAGAATGTCTTAACGCCAAAGGATGGTATTGCTGGTCCGGATGATTACACGTTTGTTATTATATGTTTGGCGTATTCTTAGACTTAATAATAATTGCAAAACCACTGAACTGTTCATTTGTTTGTCTGTTCTAAATCACCATAACTTTAAACGGGTGTTACAAATGGGTGACAGCACAGGGAACATGTTAATTCGTAAACTTTGGTATATTTGAGACACCGAAGGACACGCACGTATTGTATTAGAAAAATGTCTCACTCTTATTTTTGGTCACAAATATCCCGAATTTTATATTGTCCGCCTTTTGCAAGAATGATTACTATCCGAAAAACTCAACGCTCACTGTTATCCTTCGATTTAAGACTCACGACTCCGGTGGTGCGTACTTACTGCAACGGGGGATGAATTTTGACTCTCTGGCTGTTGCCTAGAAAAATACAACCAGTCGCGATGGTGGTAGATTTCCACCGATGTGGGAGGAGCAAATCGGATCTTTTTCTTTTGTGATGACCAATGAACGATCGATTTAGGTTTTAATGGAAGTATTTCCATTGTAACCGTGTAGGTCTGGTAGAATGCCCAATCACTGGAAGCAAGGACAAACGAAAATGCGAAGGGTGCCACGGAGAGAAATCAAACATGCAGCTGATCAAGAAGATGATCGTGTTCGGAGGCTGGCCGTATTGCCATCATACCGATAGAGGATAGATTTTATTTTTGTTGATGTTAAGTCAACAGATCTTCGCTTACGATGGCAAAGCCCAGGATGCACGTGTGCATTTTTGTTTTAGGGAAACGGATCGTGGGACATGGTCATTGGTATGATTGTTTGAATAACAATCATGGTCGTGTTCAATTCGATGATCGGTTGTCGGTTAGCGACAGATCATGAGGAATTCGGCTGCAGCTGTTGAACATTTAATAAACATGGGCATATTCGTTGTTTACACGATCTGCTACTGCGTATAGCATCACTTCGATCGTGCTCATTTTGCTCACGTCTCATCGGTCGATCTGTCGATGGTGTGTGTTTACATTAAGGGAAATTTTTTTTTGAAAAATGTAATGCGTAGATTAATTTGCAATTTAAGGCACAATTTATTTACGTTATAATTTTTAAAGAAAATATTTTTTTAAGACTAATCGTTAACAATAAAACGGTGCAATGGCGGCTTGAAAACAGCGTCTTGAAAATGCGCCGTGCAGCATACAATATAAAAAATGGGTTCTTTAGTTTATGAAAAACTTTAGCTTATAAAAAACTGCGGTAAGTTAGAACGAATTACGAATTTGTTCACGATTTTTCTATTACTCAAACTTTAAACGCGTTTTTCTCGAAACGCAAAAGTTCGCACGCCGTGCAACGTAGCTCAAAAACTAATCATTCGACCTTTATGAAGTTTGGTATAGAAATTCTATAGATATTTGGCCTCAGCATGACGTTCCCCTTTTATTAAAATTTGCAAATTTGCAAAAATGGCGAAGATTTGAAAAAAAAGGATTTTCTTTTATAAACGATTTTATTAACAATGTTTTAAATAAAAAAAATAAAAAATCGGAGCTCGTCATGCTGAGGCCAAATATCTATAGAATTTCTATACCAAACTTCATAAAGATCGAATGATTAGATTTTGAGCTACGTTGCACGGCGTGCGAAATTTTGCGTTTCGAGAAAAACGCGTTTAAAGTTTGAGTAATAGAAAAATCGTGAACAAATTCGTAATTCGTTCTAATTTACCGCAGTTTTTTGTTAATCTGCGATTCCAGGGCCATAGAGTAGACCTTCCTCTTTTTCAAACTGTTCTGGTCTGGACCGAAAGGCCGAGCGTCCGACGAGCGCTCGACTATTTGAGTGCTCTGCCCATTCACTCTGTTTACTTTCTTTTGAAAATGAAGTACAAGGAGGTCTCGGATCACTTTCTAACTTTTTTTCTCGTATTTTTGAGGAAATTTCCTATCAATTTAGACAAAAACAAAAAATTGCTAAAAAATTTCATTTTACATGAGGTTCCCGCCTTAAATCACACTTGAATTCCCTGTAGTTAGCCAGCAATGAGCTGTGCTGTAGATTGTCGCTCGAACGATCGACCAGATAAGGCAAGGTTGAACATGTCATGCACGTGTATGGAAAAATGCTTCTGAGCTATGGGCATTGACATGTTCGGGGGTTAATGTCGGTTACATGATGAGGTAACCGAATTAGATTTCAGGAACATGATGCGTTGGATGCAAGCATGCCCTTGGGTGAAAGTTTGTAGATGCTAATGGGAAAGCGTTAGCAAATGGCAATTATTCTAGGTGATTTAGGTGGTTAGAAGATTTCTTAGCGTAAATGATGGTGAGGTAAGTAATGGCTTTACAAATGTACTTGCCAAGAATACTTGTCCTTAAACCTAGGAGTAAGTTACTTGATCGTAATGGGCAGGTAAGTAGTGGCGTTCAATGGAACCGCCACAATTTCTCCTTGACTGAGTGATATTTAACGCAAGTATTTTGGCGGTTTAAAACGTTCTTCAAGTGTTCCGCCGAACACTGCTTGCCGGATAGAAAACATAAACACCAGAGCGAACGCGGTTAAAAAGGAAACATCAAGTAAATTGCTCTCGAACTTTACTTTATTGTTAGCGTTTGTTATTGTTCTCACTAATTAAATAGTTCCAATATATAGTTTTACAAAATAATACTCGCTTTCACAAAATAATCTAAACCGATCAAAAATGAAAAAGACTTCGTGCGCACTCCACACCAACCCAAACTCGAGTTTTCTTTTTTTTTCTTCTCGGGCTATCTTAACGCGTATCACCTCCTCGTGGTGTTCTCGTATTCCTCCTCGCGTGACGATCAGAATCTCTCTAACTATCTGCCCTCAGCCATATCCTGCTCACACAGATACCCAGGTTCAAAACTGGTATCTGTATCTATCCGGAAAATATTCCCTATTTGCTCTGCTAACAAAACTTCCGAATTTCTGTTAGCAGCATGTTATCACTTTCCCCGGGATATTTTGTAGTTTCCTAAAAGGGGAAAGTCATCTTGCATACATCATTATTATCGCTGATAGAATTTCATTTCCACGGCCTTCTGTTTGCACAGAACATCTGGCGCCCAGACCAGAGATACTCGGCGATTGTTTTGACGTGCAGTCCGTGGGACTTATTTGAACTTGGTACCCGGAGTCGAAATCCATTAGATCTTTATAATGGTGCGAAATTCTAGCGTGGCCGTGGGACCGGAGTATTGCCTTTGTTGGCTTAACTCCTCATAAATTATCGGATATCTCGTTGAGATATATTCGGTTGCGATAGGTCGTGGCTGTCTTCTGTTGTTCAACGGATTTGGGTGGTCCTTGCGTTAGATTACCGCACGTGCATCCGTTGATCGGCTCATTCTTTGATGATAGCAATTCTTTTGTATTGAATTTCGGAATTGCCGGTTCGATGAGATGTTCCTGGGCGCAGGCAGCATGTATGGCATTTTGGGAATTGTTTTTTTTTTTTTAGGAATAGAACGCATGGATGTTTATGCCTTTGTTTCAGGCATGAAGAGTTATAATTGTTGAGCTTGACCTAAAAAGCTTTGGGAACGTTCAGTTCCTTGCTTTTTGGTGTCGGTCTCAACGTTGGCTGCGAGTTGCAGGCCCTATCGCGGGACTTTGGGGCACGCGTCTGTGGGCGCGTGCAACGCTCTCAGGTAAGTAAGTTCTTTGAAGATAGGAAACTTACCTGCGTAGAATTGTGCGTTCGTAGAACGCTACATCACTCTCCCCCTAGTGACGTAGTCACGATATGAAGTAGTTAGTTGCTTGGGGGGTGTAGTTGAGTTTTATGGGCGTGCTCCCTTCCGTAATGGGCGGTGTTTGGGTGGTAGAGGAGCGAAAGTTATCGCGTTCGTCGTTCTTTTTCGCTTGTCAGAAGTTGGGGTTTCAGGTTGCCGTACATTGAGAATCTTCGCAGCGTCTTCTTGTGCGCGCAGATCTCGGGCGCGCTGCCGCGTTATCGGTCCGTGTAGGATGTCCGACGCCCCGCGCGCGACCATTTCGCGAGGGTTTGGTTGATTCTCAACATTTGACGTGCCTGGCGTTTCGTGGGATTCTGCTGGGTGGCGTACGGGGCAGGTTTCGGCTGCCGCCGCTGGTTGTTGATGCACTTCTCCCAGTACGGTATCTGGTGGTAGTTCCAGGTGGCACGGTTTCAGTCTTTCGACACTGGCGGTGTACGGCTTGCCGTCGATGTCAACGGAGAAAACTCGGTCGTTTATTCGATCCAGCACCTTGTATGGCCCTTCGTAGGGCGGTTCTAGAGGTTTCCTAACTTTGTCCACCCTGATGAAGACGTGCGTGCAGCTGTCCATCTCTGGGTGAACAAATATCCTCTTGGAACCGTGTCTGGCGACAGGTGTTGCCCTGACCTTTCGCATGAGTTTGCGTAGGTTTTCCAAATTTGGCAACTGTTCGAGCGGTGGTTCTCCATCGGCGAAGAACTCTCCTGGGAGGCGCAGATTGGTTCCGTATGTCAAATCTGCTGCTGAGGCCCCCAGGTCTTCTTTTATGCTTGTTCGCAAGCCTAAAAGAACTGTCGGCAGTGCGTCCAGCCATTGATTATCGTCGTGACACATCAGTGAGGCTTTCAGCGAGCGATGCCATCGTTCAATCATCCCATTGGACTGGGGGTGATAAGCTGTCGTGTGGCTTTGTTGACAGCCGAGTAGATCGGTCAGCTGCCTGAAAATCGCTGCCTCGAACTGTGGTCCTCGATCGGCTGTGAGAGTAGCTGGGACGCCGAAACGTGTGACCCAAGTCGAATAGAATGCTTTGGCTACATTCTCTGCGGTCACTGTTCGTAGTGGCACTGCTTCTGGCCACCGAGTGAAGCGATCGATCATCGTCAGGAGGTACATGTAACCTCTCGACGACGTAAGCGGTCCCACAATGTCGATGTGTACATGGGCGAATCGTGCCTCGGGGAGCTTAAACTGTGCTGGTTGTAGCACGTTGTGTCGATCGACTTTGCAACGCTGACATTGCAAACAATTGCGTGCCCTATTTGTTATGTCTTTTGCCATATGTGGCCAGACGAATTTACGTCGGACGGCTGCAGCGGCTGCGCGTCCGCTTGGGTGGGCTGGGTTATGGAATGTTTCGTACACATTCCTTCGAAACTTTTCTGGGATGTAGGGGCGAGCTGTCCCTGTCGATACATCACACCAGACTTCATCTTTTGAGTCGTTGAAAGGAAGTTTACGCAGAACTAGTGCTGTCTCCGCTTTCAATAGGGACTCGAGTTGATGGTCCTCTCCTTGCGCTTGTGCCAAGTCGGCATCATCGATTTGCGCTCGGAGTTTAATTGCATCGATACGCGAAAAAGCGTCTGCAATTACGTTGTCTGCACCTGGAACATATTCGATTTGGGTACTAAATTGCCCGATGAAATCCAGGTGCCGTTCCTGTCGTGGGGTTGAACTTTCCGCTTTCTTTCGGAAAGCGTACACCAGTGGTTTGTGATCAGTTTTGATCGTCAACTGGCGTCCTTCGACCATGTGCCGGAAGTACTTTACTGCGGAGTAAATCGCTAGTAACTCCCTGTCGTAGGCACTGTATCGTCGCTGGGTCGGGTTCAATTTTTTTGAGAAGAAGCCCAGCGGTTCCCATTTTCCATCGCACTCTTGTTCGAGTACGGCCCCAATTGCAGTGTCGGAAGCGTCACACTGTATGGACAATTGGGCTCCTTCGATGGGATGTCGAAGTAAAGTTGCATTCGCCAGCTGTTCTTTTGATAAGCGAAAAGCTTGATCAGCTGACTCGGTCCATTGAATCAGTCGTTTGTCGTTTCGTTTGGCTCCTACTAGGTATTCGTTCAGAGGAGCCTGGACCTGTGCGGCGTTTCGAAGCGTTGGGCGATAAAAGTTTAACATGCCCAGATAACGCCTAAGTTCTCGCACATTCTTGGGGCGAGGAAACTGCATTAGTGCATCCACCCTGTCTTGTAATGGACGGGCGCCTTGGCCATTTATACAATAGCCAATGTACTTGACTTCGGATTCTCCGAGGTGGCACTTGTCTGGATTGATTACCAGGCCGAAATCTCGGAGGCGCTCGAACACTTGCTTCAAATGGGAGCGATGTTCAGTCATGTTTTTCGATGCTATGAGTATATCATCGATATACGCATAGCAGAAGTCAAGTCCGCGGAGAGCTGAGTCTATGTAGCGCTGGAACGTTTGCGCTGCATTTCGGAGACCGAATGTCATCACCTTGAACTCGAATAGTCCAAACGGTGTGGTTACCGCGGTTTTCGGTATATCTTCGGGAGCCACCGGAATTTGGTGGTACGCCCTCGTGAGGTCGAGGGTCGAGAAAACTTCGCACCCCTGCAGCTTATAAGAAAAGTCGTGCAGGTTTGCTATCGGATATCGGTCGGGTGTCGTTACTGCGTTCAGCATTCGATAATCGCCACATGGACGCCACTCGCCGTTACTCTTTTTGACGAGATGAACTGGGCTCGCCCATGGGCTGTCGGACGGTTGGCAGATTCCTAAGTCGAGCATATACTCGAATTCTGCACGAGCCTCGCGCAATTTTTCGGGAGCCAATCGGCGCGGGCGTTGGCTCACTGGGGGGCCGCGCGTTTCAATGTGATGAAAAACGCCGGCTTTTGCGCGTCGAGGATTGCTAAGCGGAACTGTTATATCCGCAAATTCTCGCAACAGATCGCTGAATGGTCCGTTTGCGACAGTGCACGTTAACGTCAATGCCTCTCCCGCCTTGGCGTTTACTGGCTGAGAAAGAGACGTTAACGGGTCCATCAGTCTATTGCTGGCTACGTCCACTACTAGTTTGTAGTGTCGCAGCAGGTCCGATCCTATTAGAGGTTCGGTCACATCGGCCACTACGAAGTACCATCGAATTGGTCGACGTAGGCCTATTTTTAATGTTATTAATTTCCGTCCGTAGGTTTTAATTGGACTATTGTTCGCGGCGAACAATCTCAATTTACCCGGCAACCGATTTGCAGGTGCGTATGAGCGCGGAAGAACGGAAATATCCGCACCTGTGTCAATAATGAAGTCCATATTTAACTTCGAATCGTATATTGACAAGCGACTTAATTGGAGGTTGCCGGCCGTTTGCGCTTTTTCTACGGTCGGCAGTTCTAGTTTAAAGAACTAGCCTGTATTGCCGGCACATGTGACCAGTTGCAGGGTTGCCTGCACTTCCTGGCTTGTGCCCCGAAACGATGGTGGAAGTAACACCTGCCCAAGGTGTTTTCGTTGGCTGTGGTGCGCGATCTGCTACGGCCGCGTCTAAAGTTTTCGCGCGACCTGCTTCGGCGCCGTGATCTGTCACGGCCAGGCCATGAATTGTTCCCCACGCTGAGGTTATTCAGTTGCGCTTGCAACTGCTGAACCTGCCTGCCTAGGCGTTCTATCTCATTGCTCATCTGTGGTGCATGAGTGCAGGTTACCGTGGAGGTTCGTGGTTGGGGTAGAGGTGGATTTTGCGCGGGGTTCGTTGCCGGAAGGAATTGGAGATCCGTTCGAGATCTGTCCGTGGCCATGACTGCCTCGGCGTGTCGCGCTAGCTCATCAAGACCAGATTCGGCTAGAGGCGCGACGATTGCCTGAACGTATTCTGGCAAAGATTCTCGAAATATAGCCGTTAAGGCTGTTTCGGACATGTCCGTGGCGGCCAGTGCACGGAAATAGGCGGCGCGCTGGGATGGTCGCATCCCAGAGGTGTCGGTCGACCGTAATAAACGTCGCAAGCGATTTTGCGGCGTTTCGCTATAGGCGTTAGTTACCATCTCTTTAAACGCCGTGTACGGTTGCGGAGATGGGGTTTTTATTAAGCATTTCGCGTATGGAAGCAATTTTGGGTCTTGTACCCGTGTTACCACGAGGAATTTCACCTTCTCGTCGGTGATTCCTTCCACGCTGAAAACTCTTTCGGCGTAACCGAACGTGAAGTCCGGTAATATTGCGTTACGCAGTTGTGGGCGGTGGTCCGCCTGGAATGGGATGTCGGCTTCTTGACGGAGGGCAGGAGCCTGTGATGTCGTTGGCGAAGGTCCGGCGTCGTTTGCCATTATCGTTTTTTGAGCCGCGGTTTTCGACCTAGTAGTTATCGTTAACTTTGGACGATTTCGCGTCGAATTTTTTTCTTGGGGAACGTTTATTTTTCCCCGTAACGTTTTCGTTAGTGGACGCGACGAACGAGCTGCTGGCTCCAAAGATTTCTTTTTTAGGGATGGGCCTAGCATAAAGGTTCAATCTAATTTCCAAAGGCGAATCAGGGATGGGCCTACACCAGAGGATTCTTCGGTTAATTCGACGGTGCTAGGAGCGGACAGAGAGAAACTTTTTCGTTCGGAGGAGGACGAGAAGAACGAGGAGGTGAGGACTATCGAAGTTTTTTCGCGGATGCGCAACTGTTTCTTCGTTGCCTTTATTTCGGGGTATTAATTTTCCTTGTATTTCGCGGTCGTCACGAAAGGAGAAAAACGAGAAAAAATTTGTCGAGTGTGTCGTCGGTTCGCGTGTGCTTCAGTCTCTGAAGGAGTTTACAAAAATCTTTAATCACTATGTAATTTCTCTGGGTTTTGCTTCTAGGTTTACTTTTTTTTTTTTTTTTTTAATTTTTCTTACGGGTTAGCTTTGCTGTTTTATTTAATAACTACTTATCGAGCACAAATGCAATTATAATTTAGGAAAGAATTTTAGTACTAGATGACATCCGTGCTGTCTCGGAGGTGCTTTTGAAAATAATCTCTATACATCTTAAGAGATGAGCACGTACATTATTGCGATATTATATAATGTAGATTAATTTCGTTGTTGTTTCAAACCCTTCTGTTTCAATAATTTAGTGTTTTGTTTACCTCTGATCGAATTAGACTTGCGTATATTCTTATATGATTTAGTAGTATCGTAAATTGATTTCCTTTGTTTCAAATACAAATTTAAACGGAATGCTTTAAGTTTCTTAAATTTTTGCACCAGACAACAACTTGGATTTCTGCTTTATTCCTACTTATCACAAAAATTGAAATAGAAAGTAAAAACGTTTTGTTTTGTTTTCATTTGGTTATATAAAAGGAAAGGGTTTGTTTAAAGGTTGTATTGGTTTTTTGTAAATTTATGACTATCAATGTTTTAAGTTTTGCTCAGAAGGAGCTTTGTCAATTTAAAAAAAATTGTTTTTCACTTTTCGGCTCAGAACGAGCTCGCACAAAGAAAATAAATACATGTTTTAAATTTTATTTCAGCAATGAAGCAAAAAAAAAAAGGAATAAAAAAGGAATATAAAAGAAAGAAAATTGCTTTTAAAAAACTTGCGGCTTTCTGCTATCGTTGTTGTCCTGCATTCAGGGCGTCGTGATGAGTCCTGGTATCCTGTCCGAAAGTGGGCGGCAGTCAGGTGGGCACTGTGGGTGGTCGGGTCACTTTCCACTGTCACATGCACTGGGTGTCACTGCAACTGTTTTTTTTTTGTGTCGTAATTGTTAATATCACTGTTTGTATTGTGATCAGTAGCAAGTTCTTTCGTTTCGCGGCACTGGCACTGGAACTGTCTGTATTTGTGTTGAGTTTCCCGAACTGTTTTATTTTTTATTTTCGCGTGTTCACAGTTTTAAAAAAAATTTGTTTTTCGCGTGTTCTTATTTATCACGTCGGGGTCACCACTTTGGCGGTTTAAAACGTTCTTCAAGTGTTCCGCCGAACACTGCTTGCCGGATAGAAAACATAAACACCTGAGCGAACGCGGTTAAAAAGGAAACATCAAGTAAATTGCTCTCGAACTTTACTTTATTGTTAGCGTTTGTTATTGTTCTCACTAATTAAATAGTTCCAATATATAGTTTTACAAAATAATACTCGCTTTCACAAAATAATCTAAACCGATCAAAAATGAAAAAGACTTCGTGCGCACTCCACACCAACCCAAACTCGACTTTTCTTTTTTTTTCTTCTCGGGCTATCTTAACGCGTATCACCTCCTCGTGGTGTTCTCGTATTCCTCCTCGCGTGACGATCAGAATCTCTCTAACTATCTGCCCTCAACCATATCCTGCTCACACAGATACCCAGGTTCAAAACTGGTATCTGTATCTATCCGGAAAATATTCCCTATTTGCTCTGCTAACAAAACTTCCGAATTTCTGTTAGCAGCATGTTATCACTTTCCCCGGGATATTTTGTAGTTTCCTAAAAGGGGAAAGTCATCTTGCATACATCATTATTATCGCTGATAGAATTTCATTTCCACGGCCTTCTGTTTGCACAGAACATCTGGCGCCCAGACCAGAGATACTCGGCGATTGTTTTGACGTGCAGTCCGTGGGACTTATTTGAACTTGGTACCCGGAGTCGAAATCCATTAGATCTTTATAATGGTGCGAAATTCTAGCGTGGCCGTGGGACCGGAGTATTGCCTTTGTTGGCTTAACTCCTCATAAATTATCGGATATCTCGTTGAGATATATTCGGTTGCGATAGGTCGTGGCTGTCTTCTGTTGTTCAACGGATTTGGGTGGTCCTTGCGTTAGATTACCGCACGTGCATCCGTTGATCGGCTCATTCTTTGATGATAGCAATTCTTTTGTATTGAATTTCGGAATTGCCGGTTCGATGAGATGTTCCTGGGCGCAGGCAGCATGTATGGCATTTTGGGAATTGTTTTTTTTTTTAGGAATAGAACGCATGGATGTTTATGCCTTTGTTTCAGGCATGAAGAGTTATAATTGTTGAGCTTGACCTAAAAAGCTTTGGGAACGTTCAGTTCCTTGCTTTTTGGTGTCGGTCTCAACGTTGGCTGCGAGTTGCAGGCCCTATCGCGGGACTTTGGGGCACGCGTCTGTGGGCGCGTGCAACGCTCTCAGGTAAGTAAGTTCTTTGAAGATAGGAACCTTACCTGCGTAGAATTGTGCGTTCGTAGAACGCTACAGTATCTCCAATTTCTCACATCTGCAAAGCAATACTGATCCGCGTCGGCTTATTATCAAACGTTGCGGGCGGACGATTCACAATGAAAAGAAACTTTTTTTTTTGTAGCAAGGAGGAAATCTGAAAATCTGAATATATCCAAAACAAGTGCATACCAGATTTTGTCTTTTGTCTTTTGCATAACTAAAACCAGCTCCCACTGTTGCGGATGGAATTAGAGGTAACAATAATGTATCCATTACAATGCATTCTTGTATAACACTTCGTACTTAGCTTGTGTCCTAACCCTAGAACTATCAATAATGTTGTTCTACTAGGTTTTGTTGTGGCACAAGAAAAGCGGGACAGATCTAGAGAACAGTACTAAGCTACTGATCTTGATCTGTGATAACAAAAACAATGAAAAAAAATAGCATTAAAGATTACAGAAGATAACAACAACAACGCGGCATTGGCCAGGTGAAAATAACTTAACATAGATAAGGGTTGGAAGAAAACAAAATAACATAGGAATACTGTGCGAAAAATTACAACACATCAACTCAACACTTCACCCAATAAAATATATTCTATACAGAAATGTGATACGGTGTTCTTATGCATGAAGGTGATCTGTTTGCACAAGGTCGGGTTGAACTTATATATTAATATCCGTTTTACAGTATGAGAATTAGTGCAAAACCAGATTCCTGTCAATAGTAACACCTTTAGTAGCTCATAGATATTAACTTTAATAAAAAGCGTGTGCCATTGCTAAGAAAAGAATAACATTGTTCATTAGCAACATTGTTCGTTATCAACATTATTCCTCATTAACATTGTTTCTTAGCAAACGGATGGGGCGATAAATTTAAACAAAAAAGAAACGACATATCTTACTTACTGTAATGTGTTAGGCTAGTGCGCTGTGGCGGTTCTCCTAAACGCCACCATCCATCTTGCCATTATTCAGGTAAAAACCCCATCTAGGGCATGCCAAAGACATAAAAGACAAGTATTGTGGCAGTTCCATTGAACGCCACTACTTACCTCACGGCTAGTAACCAAGAAATAGTTACCTGTAACACCTAAAAAGCGTGTACTTACCTTCTATGCCATGCCTGTAACATTAGAAAAACTGGTGAAACATTAATCCTCGCTGACATGAAATTCCAGCGGCAGCAAATGATATATTCTTAAAGCAATTTGGTTTAACAACCAAGCAACCAATATTGCCCGTTCAATATCTATACGATATTCCACACCTGCAGGAAGTGTGTATCTTTCCTTAGCACAGCATGCCCACATCGATCGGTCACCCGACCGACCGATACATGAAGGCATCTGGCCGCCCGCCCAAGCATTCGAGTCGCAAATGAAAATTTACCATTAGAATTCGATTGCGAGGATATGCCAGCAAATGTACACGATCAGCTATAATGCTTTACGCAGTCGTTGATCGTGTAAACATTTCAACCCCTTCTTCGTTGAGATACTTACACCTGCTGCGAACATGTCGTTCCAATCGATGCCATGTCTGCATACTTGAGGACACACACGATGAGCAGCAGAAGCAATCATCGTATGTGTGTTTCAACCCCTGTCGTGTCGAACAAAACGCAAAAGGGATATCTTACTTTATATGGTCACCGAAGCGACGAAAAGAAATTTTTGGTATTCTGTCGCTTCGGATGATATAGTTAATCGCGATTTGGATTCCGTGAGGACACGTTGTGCCCTCACGTTAATGAATACATCTATCGCGGGGCATCCCAAGAGATACAGTCTTCTGTGAGTCGTATCGTTGAAAATAAGTCCCTAACGTTGCCAAGCACTTAAGCTGTATATACCTATTTTTTATATTTGTGAAATAAGACATTTTAAGTCGTTATAAAGTTAATATTTGTAACTTGTTTGAATTGTGAACAGTTTTGAAAATAATCTACACCGGACAGTGGAAACCACTTGTAATTAGTTTAACTAACGTTGCCAAGCACTTACGCTGTGAATACCTATTTTTTATATTTGTAAAATAAGACATTTTAAGTCGTTTAATAAGGTGAATATCTTTTAAGTTACCATGGATTGTAAAGACGTCTTATGTTGAACCAAAAGCGTAAACCGAATTACCACTGCACAGTGTTACTAGTAATAAACAAAGAGAGAACCCGAAATAAAAAGTCGTTTGTTGTTTTTCTGTATTTATCCAACCGGAGCGTTTTATTGGACTACTGTTTTGTGGCGATAGAAAGGCCGGCATCTGGTACGGAGTCGACTCTAAGTGGAATCCTTGCGATAACTAGTGCCCAACCAGGCCCAACGATGAGGAGAACCCCACACGGCTGTGCTATGCATAGATAAACTTTCACCACGAGGCTGTGGCGGTTCCCATAAACGCCACTACTCACCTTCCCAAATTAGCTAAAAGCTTCCAGTCCGGAAGCACCCATAACCCCATTGTTCTTTGCTAATGCAATGGCATTAGCACCTGCGCTTCAATCACCACGCATACCTGAAACATATCCTTACTCAAGGGCATTCTCCATGTATCAATGCATCAATAAAATTTTCCTAAAGAAATTTTCAAGCATCCATAAATTACGAGGGTTGCCTTTTATATTTCGGGATTGGAGAACAAAAACAAATATCGATCACCGAAAATCACTTTATTGTTTTTCAAAATATTCCCCATGAAGATCTATACACTTTTGCATGCGTTTGAACCAATTGTCGAAGCACTTTTGCCACTCTGATTGAGGTATCTCCAACACATGCATTCTGAATGCAGCAACCGCTTCTTCAGGTGTCGAAAACGTTGACCTCTTAGTTTGTTTTTTACGTACGGGAATAAAAAGAAGTCATTCGGTGCCAAGTCAGGACTATACGGCGGATGACCCATCAAATCGATGTTTTGGGTGCTCAAAAATGCAGTTGTCGCAGCCGATGTGTCAGAGCTCCCATTGTCGTGGTGAAGAGTGATCCGTCTTCGGCGGTTGGTTTTCCTGATTTCTTGGAAGACAACTGGCAAACAAATGGTTGTGTACCACTCAGAATTGACTGTTCTGCGTTGTTCTAGTGGTACGGTTGCGACATGTCCAGTTTTTCCGAAAAAACAGGCGACCATTTGCTTGGAAGTGCTTCGTGCGCGAAGAACTTTTGCTGGATTTGGCTCATCTTGAAACACCCAGACAGTCGACTGGTGTTTACTTTCGGGCTCATACGCGTAAATCACCTGTCACGATGTCATAGACGTGTTTCGAAGCACCGCGACCGTATTTTTTGAGAATTTCTTTCGACCAATTGACACGAACCTTTTTTTGGGCGATTGACAAATTGTGTGGGATCCAACGCAAGCAAATTTTTTTGACAGCCAAATGTTTATGCAATGTTGAATGTATGCTGGTCCCACTAACGCCTAAGGTTGTCTCAATCTCACGATAAGTCACATGACGATCTTCCAATATCAGTTCGCGCACAGCATCAATGGTTTTCGGAACAACAACTGATTTTGGACGACCTTCACGAAATTCATCTTGGAGTGAACTACGACCACGATTGAATTCACCATACCATCGATAAACACTGGTCCTTGATGGAGCTTCATCGCACAAAAATTGAATTAAGTTCACCCATGTACTGTTGCTGAGTTAATCCACGCCGAAAGTTGTAAAAAATAATCGCACGAAAATGTTGACGATTTAATTCCATTTTTGGGCCGAGATGAATCTTTTAAGTTACTGTAAACAACACAAATAGCGCTCGTATTTCAAAACGTTCTGAGTGCGTATAACCTCAAAAATGTCAAACTTTACGACAGAACTGTCAATTTCCGGATTGCAACACTAGGGTTGCCAAATCCCGAAACATAAGAGGCAACCCTCGTATATGCATTTTCCTAGAAGAATTCCTTAAAGGTCAAGCATTATGACTGAAGGAAAACAATTCGGTTACCGTACCATGTAACCATCATAATCAAGGATGATTAACTTTGCGTCACCTATTCCGAGCCTCACCGTGTGTACAACAATGTTCCCCACATACACATTGGCTGGCGACTCTTTTGTCCAACGACAAAGCAACTCCAAGCAGCTTATTGATGCAGCTGCAGACAATTAGCGCAATAGCCGCTAAAACCAAATTCTTCAGCACGCATCAAGTGCAAACAAAAGAATTCTGTTCTTCCGCAGGCATTCTGGCGATACGATAAACAATCCAAATTGTTTGAAGTATCCCAAATGCATTTCACACCTAATGAGTTGCAGCTTCTTTATTAAGCTGACCCTCATTACAGACCGATGCCTTAGGTGGCTTCTTCCTTGGTTCTTTTTCACTCGTTGCAGGTTTCGTTTATCCTTTGCTGAAATGCATCGATAAACACTGTGCTCTGTCCGATCACACATACATACCACTGCATACAGAGATCGCCGTCCATTGGTGACTGGCAGTAAGGAAAGATGGCATTTCCTTGGTGGCCACACCCTAAAGAGAACATTTTCTCTTTCTCCTCCAAATCTTCCCCTTAACTGAGGATTGAATACAGGTGGGAGTTCTTTCCTCGGTGAGTCGTCATTCATCCCTCAGTGGGCGCACATTAAGTTTTTTTATTCTTATCATTCCCCGTAGGGTGTGCACCGGAGTCTGTACCCCTGCTGGACGCGTCCCTTACGCGAATCGAGTTCTAACTAAGTATTGTTTTTATTTTTGTACTAGTTCATAAGCAGTATTAGCAACATTCTGCCGCATTTTGTTTCGTGTATTAAGTCCCAGTCTATACACCCTATGTAGCTCCTCAATAGTATACTGGTTAGTATACCCGCCTGTCACGCGGGAGACCGGGGTTCGATTCCCCGTCGGGGAGCCTCTGGCGCAAGACTAATGACGTTGCCCGGAAAAAAAACAAATCATTATGGAAAATTTAACAAGCCTCAGGACTTGCTAAATAAAGCCAAGACCGGTTCCAGGTTGTAGTGCCGATGATGATGATGATGATATGTGACTAGTTTGAAAACCAATATAAAAACAATAAAATGATATTCAGTAGGTTATAAAGTTCTATGTAAGCAATCGTTATTAATGCAAAAAATGCCGTCAACCCGGTAACCATAAATTCCATCCTAAACCTATTAAACCATAAAAAATCATTCATGAATGACAATCACGGTGTTTTATTTTTCACTTGTGCGACCTGTGGCTACCTTCCCTCAGTGATGTTCGGTGATCAGACGATATGCAGCTTTCTCCTTTCAACTTCTGCGTTTGGGTAAGGTTTACTTTGTGTACTGACAAGTGAAGCACTACAGATCGTGGCCATCAAGCGGAAAAGTGTTAAACAATAAATTCCATCGGGATCCGCTATGCAAAATGAAGTTGGTGATGTGAAAACAGGTGAAGACGCGTTGGGGATAGAAGTGAACCTAGCGCCGTACGCCTGCACACCTACTCCACCTCCACAAGGCCTGATGGTTAATCTTCACACACCCGAGGATCAACGGATATCCGTCTCGAAGGACTAGCACAACCGATGATGTGAACAAATCGAATCAACACAACACTAAAATGAATTCACACAACACTAAATTCGTCTGACTAACATTTAAATTTATATTTAAATTTTTAGAGGCATTTTCCCTGAGAGAAAAAGTATTTCCCTCCACTAGGGAAAAGATTTACCTACCAAGAGAAACGTAAAGTCTCTCTTGTAGGAATAGAGAACCAGATCTCGTAATGCAGATCATGGTGGTGTGTGTGAGATCGATCGTTGAGATTAGATTGTTTACATATGCGCGGAGGCAATGGCAAAACAAAGCAGGCAGGCGGCAAGGACAGAGATATCGAGAAGATCGTTGTCTAAGAAGTACATCGCGTCTAAATAAATAGACGACGATATTTCGACGAAATGTGGTAAGAGAAAAGATGAGACGAGGGCATCGTAAAAGTCTTAGATGAGTGATGCCCTTGTGTAAATATACGAATAGACATTGGGAAAGGTGCTAATGGTTGCCATACTTTATACAATGAAAATTGTATGTCGTATCTTGGGCCGGTAGCTAAAAGGAATTGTTTGCATTTGTACTCGTATATGCTGGATAATTAGTTTATGGCAAAGGCGAGGGATCGTTGTCTGGTATATGCCAGCTGAACAAACAAGCTGCCCGACGCTGCTTGGTAGTTGGACAATGAATCGATGTATATGTAAGACAAGTTGTACACATGTCAGGCTAGAAATAACCAACTCAAGGCTAAGATTCCCTGACTATCCGGTTACATTATATGTGAACCGATAAGTTTTCTTTTCAGGAATATGCTGTTTGGAACAGAATTCTTAAGAGGAATTTTGAATTCGAATAAATAAATGCAGGTAAGAATTCTCTTCTAGAAGCTTTTAGGTAAATACATTTGGTGAATTTTATTGCGTGAAGCTTTTACAGGTGCTTAATGCGATTGCATTAGCAGAAAGTGGACACATGATGGAAGTTATGGGGGTTTGTTAGGTAAGTGAACCGTGGGGTCTGGTGGAACCGTCACAGAACTCCCTTGTAGCGTTTCCGCCAAACCCTACGGTCCACTTACCTAAAACCCCCCATAATTACTACCCAACGTCCTTAAGTTTGCTAATGCAACGGTATTAGTACCTGTAAATGCTTCACGCATTATATAGATCACCATCTGTAATCATAAAATCCCTATAAAGAAAACTTACCTTCATGCATCCCTTCGCATATAATTTTCCGTAAGATTTCTTTGTTTGCTTATTTGGTATTCTGAACCAATTCGGTACCAGACAAATTCCAGTAAACAAAATAATTCGGATTGCATTCAATGTAACCGTCATGACAGGGACCATAAATATCGCGCCGTCTATTTTCCCAGCCGCGTCATATACCTTTTCATACACATTGCCTGGCAACCTTTTTGTTTGTCTTACCAACAAACAACCCAAGCAGCTGCATATAATTAGCGCAATAGACGCTGAAACCAAATTCTCCAGCATTTCCTAATGCAAATATGAACCCGGTTTCTATTGCAGCCAGAGATGCCATAAACATCCAATTTGCTTTTAGCACCTTTTTCTCCTAACGTCGAAAATAGCGACGAGGCATCGTATAAACATGACCCTCATTAAAGAGCGAACCATTTGGTCGCCTTTTCTTTTGTCCTTGCCGCCTGCCTGTTTCGTTGTTCCACTGCACGTGTGAATAGCATTGATCTCAACGATCCCACACATACCACCATGATCTTTATTACAAGATCTGGTTTCCTATACCACCAAGAGGGACTTTATGTTTCCCTGGTGGTAGGTAAAAAAAAACGATATCCTTTTTGGAGAGGATATCGTTGGAGTCTTATCCCAACCACTAGACGGAGTGGTCGAGCGGTTCATCATCCCTTGTAGGGTGTGCTCGTAATGCACACCCTAGCGAGTTTTTTTTTTCGGATACCAGTCGTGCGTGTTATACAGTTCCGCGAATTTTCAATCCTTAAAGTTAAACATACCGTGAAACGAACAATTAATAACCAAAAGGTATACGGTGTCAGTGGAGTGTCAGATGTGAAACAATCTAATTAAACAAACAATTCGCAACGAATCACTTCACCCGTGAAGACAAAAATCATCCTAATTTATCAACGGTTCTTAAATGTAATTTCAGTTTAAGTACTTGTTACTAACAATAATTTCCTCATCAAGCCGTTCCTCACAAATTGTAAATCTCCACGTGAAAATAAAATACATTAGCAATAAGTGTTTCCTTTTACTTGCTTCTTGTGGACGGTGTGTTGCAGAGTTTAGTTTTGTTTTGTTTTTCTTGAACAAATTTCTTCTCTCGGAGTTGGCGGCGAAATGCCTGAGTTGTGAGGACGAATTACAACCCTGAGCCCATGCCGGCGCCATTACCTCCTCACCACACCCTCACCACCATAGCGGTCTGGCTGCCTACTTTCCATGTAGACGTTGAGTTCTTCAAAAAATTGCGGCCGGCGGGAGACTACGATTAAATTAGGCGCATAAAGCTTCGCAGCTGTTCTTCGGCGAAATTCTCCGTAAGTAAAATTCATATCTGCAAACTCGGGAATAGTAAAAGTAGGGTTTTCTTTTCTAGAGCGTTTTGTTTTCAACACAGCTCAAAAGTCCAAGTGAGCAATAAGGCGTCGTTTTCAGAGTTATCAATAGCCAGGTAAAACAAGTCCATTTCAATAAGCAACACAAAAAGTCTAAGTGAGTGTTAAGTCGTCGTCTATTATATGTGTAAGAAAAGCAAGTCCAGGAAGCAGATCGTAGAGCGGGGTCGAAAATCGAGTGATAACCATAAAAATGATCAGTTTTGATCGTTCTGTTCTAAGCTTGAGGTTCAATTCTGACGGAGCCAAGGAATATGTCATCGTCAAAATTGATTTCCGTTGAGGGTACGTCACTGAAACATAAATCACAACAATTGTATATTATTACAAACAATTTTTAACCATATACTGTTGTACGAGTACTTACTCTGTCAGATCCTCCACTTTACTTTTCACCTCATGAAGCAATTTGATAATAGGACGCTTTTCAGTCTGGTTTTTTTGAATTTCTTCACATAAAGTCTTTATGAACGGGCTAGGTGTGTCGTTACTCCAAGAATGATTTAGACAACATCCTAAACGGAAATTAATTGATAACGACGTTTTCATATGAGAAAAATAATTTAAATACAAGTTAATTTACATCTTACCCACGGAAGTAGCGTAGAATTTAACATTTTTGGATAGAAATTGTTCCGGATTCTGCGGTCTGCGACTTATTTGAGGCATTTCCTCGGTAAAACTCCGATTATTTTGTATTATGGATAAGCGAAGCTTTCCCAACAGGCTGCTGTTAGTACCGAGAAGCGTAAGTAAGTCGGAATTGATGCTAAACAATTTGTTATCTGTTGTTAACCATAGACCTTCGTGCTTGTTGCTGTTATCCAAAACAATAATGACGATATATTTGAATCCAGAGAAATCTGTTTTTATCACTGAAAGCACAAATTTATTTTGTGTTTTATATTAATATATTTCATCATACTAGTTGAGAGAGTGGGGCAGTTTTTGGTATTTTGTACGTTATTTTATTAGAAACAACGTTATAAAAAAATAAGATATATTACAAAAAAACTGGATCATTCATTATTAGTGTTATTGGTATATGTGGTCCAATTCTGTTCGAGATTATCAATAATGAGTGCAAAGTCGGCTTGTCGTAAGGCATTCAGAAACAATAGATTACTAAGACAACAAGAGATATACCACCGACTATCGTGAGGAAACTACATAAATGCCGATAGAAAAACTTGTCGTCATCAGAAGAACGCACGTAGCACTGTGGTGGTTCTGAACGATGCCACTTTCGAATTTTTTGCCCCAACGACGCTACTTCCAATATCAGAACTTACGTAGGCGAACTTCGAAAGCGAAATGAAATTATAGTGCTTCACGAAGCCCTACTATTTCCCTCTCACATATATTACACTCCTTTCCATATCCCCAAATCAACATCGAATCCAGTCTCGAACAAATTGAACCAAACGTTTAATTGTCGCACATCGGATTCAATACGCAGAAACCCCTTCAAATGCAAATATCACAACGCATTACTTCATATGCATTGTACGTCCGGTAATCGCGTATTGTTACGTTTTTGATTTTACGTCTATCGATTTCCTAGGTCCGATCTCTGGATTGGGAAATAATCCAACAAAAACTGCAAGTTTGTTCTCCTTTCCTGAATAGCTTTATTTTATTTTCACTTATTGACAACCGTTACTTCATTTCTCCTTGACTTTTTCGCTTCTCTTCCCGGTGACACTTCTCTCACTGGCGACTTATCGTTTTTTTTTTCTCCTCATCGTCTCCAGTTTTCGCTGATTATCATCTGCGTCGCACTACCCTCCGCCTAGATTAGTTCGTCCCGAACTAAGTTCCCTGGTCTTCTGGGTTAACAAAAGTCGCTAGCCGGTCACGTTGTACCACTTTCATCTTGGCATTCGGTCTTCGCTGAATCCAATGTCGGTCACGATGTACTACTTTCATCTTGACGTTCGGTGGTGGAAGTTCTTGACCTTCTTCCAAATTTTCTAATGCTCTCCTTCTCGCGCCAACTCTAGCCTGCCGCAATTCTTCCTTTTCCCGACGACGGAATTTTTCTTGCATTTTAGGGAGCTCTTGCGAATAGTATAAGAGCAAATGTATGTGCACATCCTTAAGCCCTTCTGGAGTTTGCACATCACGTAAGCGATCTAGATCTTCATCTTTAATTACTCGCATATCATCTGTTATTGGAGCATCTGTCGATTTCATAAGCATATCCAACTGGTAGTTCCGCATCCGTTCAACACCAATTACACGCAATTCCCAAAATGCTAAAACAAATAGGCGATAAACGAACCAAATGTTCGTTTATCATGCACATACAATTCCTAAAATCTAAACACCAAAACGCATACCTTCATATGCAGGATATTGTCAAAACAAACACGTGTTAAATTAACCGAATGTCCATTTTGTTCGTATACATAAAATTCCTATAAATCATTATCTCCATATGCATTTTAACCAGATGTGTATGTTCTAAAAATATATATTCCATTCCTTTTTCTCAGTTTCTTACATACAAATCTCAATGAAGATTTGTATAAAAGGGCGATAGATTTTGGATTCGAGGATCAATCTCAAGTGGTATCCGGTGTAAGTACGCCAATAAACCAAATAAATTAAAAACTAAATAACAAATGAGTCTCCATTGGCGTCCAAGGAGCAAGGATGCTAATAACTAAATTTATTCAGATTCAGTCAGTTTTCGGAGACCCTATGAGGACAGATTCAGTCAAGGTTTTCGGAGACTATGAGAAACATAGTATACCCGCCTGTCACGTGGGAGACCGGGGTTCGATTCTCCGTCGGGGAGCCTCTGGCGCAATACTAATGACCTTGCCCGGAAAAAGCAAATCATTATGGAAAATTTAACAAGCCCTCAGGACTTGCTAAATAAGGCCAAGACCGGTGCCCGGTTGCAGTGCCGATGATGATGATGAGGACATAGATAAATAACGTAAAAGTTAAGAGTAAATAAATTCATCCTGTTTTTGAGCATTCATCGATAAATTAAAGGAGGTAAAATAAAGATACACTTAGCAAATATAAAAAGCATTTTCAGTCAAACAAAGGACTGTCAAGTCATCTAATAATCGGTCGCCCCTCTTACCGCTGACGAGAGGAACCACGGAAGCGACTGCAAAGAGGCTCCTCATGAGCGGTGTTAAGGGATCCCTCGTCCTTTTAAGGACAAGGAGACACGCCCCCTGAGAGAAAGGCTACTATAAAATTATCCAAGAGAAATATGTGGTTCGATTCCGGGTGCAGAGAAGCCATTAAGGTTAAAGAGTTGAGCGTCTGGTTGTATAAATCAAACAAATCCGAGGAAAACCGGAAAAGATTTAGGAGAGCTAGAAATGACTGCAATGCGTATATTCAACACGTAAAGTTCTTGCAGGACTAGAGAGTGAGACAAAAAACACTATACTCTCCAACAGGTAGTAGAAACTTCTGGGCATTCGTGAAAAACATGCAAAACTTGGTCTCCTCATCCATTCTTTCGCTAATATTGTAGACGATGACAGGGCAGTCACGAGTGTAATAGAGAAAGCGAACTTACTTGCCGCACGTTTTGCAGCAAAGTCAAGGCTGCCTGGTACCACACCAGTTTCGCCTCAACTTGAACATTAGCAGCACACCATGAGCCAGATTTACTTCACTACGCGTACTGTTGCCCGCCCACTCAAGGAGCTAAACGCAAACAATTCCGCTGGTCTGGATGGCATTCCCCCAATTTTCTTGAAGAGATGTTCATCTTCACTCGCTAAACCACTGCGGAAACATTTCCATTTGTCTTATTCTACTGGTCGTTTCCCAAATAGATGTGTTGTATTCCAGAATACTACCCTTATTAAATTTAACACTGAATCTCCTTACACATCCTTAAAAACTTCCCTTAACATATATTAGATTCTCACTTAAGACATACCATTCATAAACATTCACAATATTGCCTGTTACAGCACATTTAATAACTTGCCCCTTTTTATTTCAAAACAGAGCACTTTGATTTTCGTACAATTTTATTCAATTTAAAAGTCACAGAAACTAAAGGAATACTTTGCGAAAATTTGTTTTGTTCATGTTATAATTTACAGTAAATTAGAACACAATGTTCTATAAGTAGAGAAAAATTCAATAGTAAAATCAGTTTGAGTTAGAATCAGTTCAGATCCAGTTTAGTTTTGAGAGTCGAGAAGAAAGAGTTTGAGTTCACAGTTTTGAGAAATAGATTAAAAAGTTTGAGATTAGAGAGTTTAAAACAGAGCTGTAAATAGAATAAGAACATAATAAACCGAAAGAAGAAATAAAGAAATTTACAAAGAAGAAGAAAAACGAATTGTTATTTATTCGAAAAAGAAGACAGACAGAAGACGTCTTACCATCCTCTATTAAAGAAAAGGTCCACGCTCTTCCCTCGAAAGAGGAAGCACGGCGCCGAACGTCAACAGATGGAAATCAGCGCACATTCAGCCAATTCCCAAAAAAAGGCGATAAATCATCCCTCTGTTCTTATCGACCAATAGCACTGACTTCTCTTCTCTCGAAGACAAAAATGACCTCCTCAATGAGCGCCAATATGGCTTTCGTAGCAACCGGTCGACAGGAGAATTGATGACGTACCGCACCGAAAACTAGAGCCATTCTACTATTTCGGTGAAAGCAGGGTTGTTGCACTATATAATTCAAGAGCCTTCGATAGAGTTTGGTATCCAGCTCCTTTATGAAAATTACATTCATATAGAGTGGACAATTCCCTGATCCAATGGATAAGAGACTATCTTTCTGGCCGTTCAATACAAGTGGTTCTTGGTGGTGTCAAATCTGCCTCCCATCAAACTAATGCAGGGGTTACCCATTCTCTTCCTCTTCTTTATAAATTATCTGTTGTCCATCACCCACAAACCCAATTCACTCATTTGCTGATGATAGCACGTCGAGATTTTTATACTCATACGCACATTCCCGACCAAATATTTCGAACGTCATTACCAATCAGCAGGTTGCGCTTAATAGATTGAATTCCGACCTTAACAAGATATATCAATAGGGTTATCTAACCGAGTAGAGTTCAATGCCTTAAAACCTGAATGCTGTCTTTTGTCGTCAAAGACGAACCCCAAAGTGAGTATACTGTCAATGAAAGGCACTTGCATCGGCGAACCCAAGGAACTATCAATCCTCGGCATTCGAATTAATTCGACTCTTAGTTGGAGCGACCAGATATTTGAAGCTGCGAAAAGTGCGGCCAAATGTATTATCATCATCATCATCATTATCGGCACTACAACCGGGAACTGGTCTTGGCCTTATTTAGCAAGTTCTGAGGCTTGTTAAATTTTCCATAATGATTTGTTTTTTCCGGGCAAGGTCATTAGTCTTGCGCCAGAGGATTTCCGACGCGGCCAAATGTATGGGGTTTCTTAAAAGATGCAAAATATACTTCATTCCATCCAACCTGGCCACTATTTCATCATCATCGACACCACAACCGGGATCCGGTCTTGGCCTTATTTAACAAATCTCTCCACTGGTCCCGATTTCGAGCGATGTCATCCAGTTTGTCACTCCTAGGCTCTGGGCGTCCTGGTCTACGCCATCCTCCTATAGCAGACAAGGTCGACTACACTGCCGCCTTCCATACATCCTGCCACAAGGGACTTTCTGGGCACGCTTGTGGGGGTTTACGTTGTGTTACCAAGGCACGGGCACTAGTTTCACTTAAATCCCCGACGATTATCACCAAGAATAGAGATGGATTAAAAAAGCATTGGGATGTTGTTGTAGAGGTAGTTTTTTTATTGCTACTTATGGTGTTTGGGAAGGGTTGAATTGAACGGAAGCAAGAATCCATTCAGGGTGTCATGGCAGGGGAGGCATAGCTAAGTAAACTCGCTGCCACTTCTTAGGAACATAAAGAGGGGTTGCTATGCCTACATAGGGAATTTTGTTTCAGGGCATTTCTGCCGGACGGGCTGAATCAGATTCTACTGTTTGCTATGTATACTGAGAAATCGGTTTCCGGTTGCAACCGTGAGTATGGTTATGGATTGTCGATTAGACAAAAGAAAATGGGTATTGACTGTTGCGATGGTTGTTCCATGGAAAGACAACGTGTTGTATTCCAGAATACTACCCTTATTAAATTTAACACTGAATCTCCTAACACATCCTTAAAAACTTCACTTAACATATATTACATTCTCACCTAATACATACCATTCATAAACATTCACAGTATTACCTGTTACAGCACACTTAATAACCTGCACCTTTTTATTTATTGAAAACATAGCAACTTGGATTTTCGTCCGAATTGAATGTGAAAAGTCAGAGAGAAAAAAATAGAATAAAAAAAAAGTTCAGTTGATATTTGTCAGCCGTAAAGAAAGGTTGAGAATGATTTGTTATGGAGCAGCTAGCGTCGCAATAACATATTAAGTTTATTAATTATTAACTTTAAATAATTGTTTGTTATTGTTGTTTAAATAATAATTAGCGCTAAAGCAGATTTCGGCTTGATTGACTTTGTAAATAAACAGAATAGTCGCAATTGGGAAATCTTAAAAGCCAAGTGTACGTGAATTATAAGTGAGTTGTTTTTGGAAAATCATAACAGTCAATCAAAAAAATAATAAGTCCACGCTCTTCCCTCATACCGAGGAAGCACGGCGTCCGGACTACAACAAACGCATCATGCGGGTCGCTTGCCAGTAAGAAGAATTTCAAATGGTTTAAGTAGAATGGGGACCGAAATGGTTTTCGGGAAAACTGAATGCGGTTTGATTGTAACTGAGAGATGGTTTAAAATGTACTCTATTGCAGGGTTTGAAATGTATTCTTTGCAGGCGCGAATCAACATGAAATTCACCCAGATGGCCATCTGATGGACGACGAGGAACTTTGCCGATATAAGTTTTGAAGAGGTGATCCGAGGCACGGAAGCGCAAGATTGGAAGTGTGGAATCGACGAATATGTACACTTCCACAAAAAAAAAAAAAAAACACAGAGCATGGGAAATTGTAAAGCGACCTGAAAAGGAGAAGTAATAGACTGCAAGTTAACTCTGAAAATTAAGATGAACGCCGAAGGACAAATTAGGCACAAGAAGGTGCGAATTGTGGCCAGGGGATTTTCACAAATATTTGCATATGACTTCAATGAAACATTAGCTCCAGTAACGAGACTGGAATCTGTCAGGCTTCGAGGAGCATTGGCAGCAGGAATGGAGGTGAAGATTCATCAGACGGATATCGCCACGGCGTACAACGAGCATTATATATAAAGAAATATTTAGTGTGTGATGTTATATAATTAAGTTCAATTAATTATCACCCCCCCCCCCCCCCTCCCCAACCCCGCTATGAATAATTAATTATCTCGTGTCTTCACGTGCATATCCTTCACTTCCCTCCAAATCACCAATTTCCCATTACAATAGAATATCCCCAAACACAATAGTTGAATAATTTAAATAAAGTAAAACCTCTATTTTAAAACCTCAATCCTATTCTACATAGCGATTTTCTCCCTATTTAGCCATAGTTCCCCTACCGTCCATAGCCCAGCCCCCTATTAGCCAATTCCGCTTCCTAGAAATAACAATCGTGGAAGCGGAACACAAAAGGATATGAAAACGAAAGACACGAGATTCCTTCTTGTTGAAATCGTGTGCATCGATCATATGCAAATTAGCTTCTTCTTGAAAAACGTGTGTCGTGTGCGTCTGAGCCGCCGGTAACCAAAAAAAAAATTAAATAATTGAAAATTAAATGTGCGTAAAGCTCAAATAAATATCCTTCAGGAAATAAAGTGAAATAATAAATCGATTTGTATTGTGTATCACTCGAGTTTAGTAAAAAGCTCTATTCTAGAATTTTCGTAGAAATAGATAATCCGTGCACTGCACTGAATCGCAAAGGTAGCTGAATCGTGTACGGACTTAAGATATAAAAACTCGGAATTGAGCGTGTGACCTAATAGATAATTAATTTACAAAGACTGTGAAAACAAATCATCGATTGGAGTACATCACGAAAAGTTGTAATTGAAAAAGAATATCCAACAATCAAGTCAACTAAAGAAGACTCGGGGTAAGTTTTGGGACCCGAATATTAATTGTTAAAATAATGTTTAACAGTAGATGTTAAAATAAACGCAGTTGAACGTATTTTGGCATGTTCTGCCTAAGGGTGCTTTTTATTAAAAAAATTGTGGTTATATTTATTCTTACAAGTAGGGTTTATCAGAACCAAACTATAATAAACAGCGTGGAAGGAGAGTGCACAGGATAGGAAACGATGGCGGAGTCGAGTCGGTGAGGTCATGAACTTCTGGGTTCCTACAGGCCAATAATAATAACTATAATAAACAGAAGTTTTATAATAAGGGGCGCGAAATAATTTTCATTCTCGATGCAGATCTCATGTAAGTAATTCCTATTATCGTTTCAAACTTGGCACTGCGAAACACCAATGATAACCCCCCTGGGATGATTTAGTCATACATGAAAGGAACCGTTTCATTCCATGACGTTTTTTCCATTCCATGACATTTTTTTCATTCCATATTTGCCTATATAGTATATATTGACAGCGTTTGTCCTATCCGACAATTCGATTGATTGTTTTCCTCTCGTGAAAATGTGACGAAGTTTAGAGGTGTGTTATGACAAAGTGCCACTTGATAGGGGAAGTCCCCATAAAATCAAACCAAAATACATTACTCACTCGTTTTTACAACTCCACATAAATGTTTGTAGGTGTTGTTGCTTTCAATTGCTACGGTACATCCTAGAGATTCAAACACTTCTCGCAGCAATTTAAGATCAGCGTCGTTGTTTCGAATCTGATTAAAAATACGAACGTTTGCTACTACTGTTTGTTCCGATTTCGAAAGTTCTGCCCCCATTATCTGATACCCGCTAGGTTTTTGCTGCAAACAACTATTTCACAATCTAAAGTTGAATATGAACTGCAGCGATCTGCCATTCTCGCCGGCATCGAAAAGCTAGATAGTAAATAATTTCTGGCAACTTGAACTTTAGATACTTTTCGATAAGACTAGTTGAGCTTCGGAGGTTTATAATATCACGGACATAAACCACTTCACTGTACAAGTTGTTAAATTTTAGTCAGAAATTGAACGTTATACGGGAGTGGTGTTCACAAAGTTATTTACCATCTTTTTCACTTTTAATAGGTGATTTGGACAATAAAAAAGAAAAGCTTTATATCAAAAGGTTCAAGTTACCTTTGAAAATTATTTATTTTCATTAATGACCTCTAGTTCATCACCCAAAATTCAATTCATTCTTTTATTTATAGCAGCACGTTTATTGTTTCGACCATTTTCGACTAATACTATGAGATGTAGCAATCAAGCATCAGTAGCATATAGTAGTATATGCAGATTTTAATATATGTGGTTTTCCAATAGGGACTTGACAACTTTTTTTCGGTAGTAAATTTTTATAATTTGCAGAGGTTGTTTGTTCGTGTACTTAACCATGATGAAAATGTTGAGAAAATTAACAGTGACAGTTCAATGATTCGTGAAAGGGTACGTTCACAAATTAAATTCAAAGTTGTCAAGTCCCTATTGGAAAACCCGATATATACCCATAAGAATTTTATAAATGATCGGAACTCATACAGTGTTGGCTTCTATAATCAAAGAAGATTTCCAATATATACCTACTACCGATAAATGGCATATTCATTATTAAAGTTAAAGAACTCTCCATACGTGGCATTTAAATCGGTTTAAAACTTCATCGTACATATTTGCATCTTGAGAAAGTGCTACCACGTGATTGGGATTTCCTAATATATACAAGAGGTATCTCATGCCATCCAACCTGTTATATTAATTTTGACACTGAATAAACAGATAAATTAAGATAAGGTGTACTCGCGGATTTTTTTTGGTTTTATTGATTGTTGATTGTTGTTGTGTACAGCTGTTTTGGTTGCTGGGGGCATTGGATCTTAAGCCCCCAACTGTTGGTTGTTGAACACACAACCCGAATCAATACTACACTCGAAAATATTTTGTTTTCTGCTTTTCTCTTCTCGGACTGTTATTTGTTGTCTAACTATTATTCAATTATTTTCATTTCATCATTTAGTATCGTATAATGTTTTATACTACAATACTATATAATGTTTTACCGAACTTTTAGAACGAATTAATATAATTATTTATTTACAATACCACAACTCTTATTTGTCAGATGTATCCTTTCGATCTCCAATCTAGACGACTCACTTTTTACTCGGAAAATATTTCACTTTCTTTTTTCAACGACTTATTTTTTTTTATATTTCTCTATAGTAGGTTTTTAATATTTTCGCTTAGTTGTAATTATATTTTTAACCTGTTACATTTTGTTGTAGTTATCTGCAGGAGAGAGAGAAAGAGAAAGAACGACAGAGAGAGAGAGAGAGAGTTTTGGGTTTCTAACAAACCTGGGTACAATTAACAAGGCAGATATTTATCCAAAAACAGAAAATCAGTTGCCATATTTGGTCAGGAGCATTATAAATTACATTGCACATTTTCAATAGGACATAAAATCGAGCAATTAAATTCCTGGAAAGCTTAAGCGCTATTTTATTCAAAGTATTCTCACCCCCTCCCCCCCCCCGCCGCCCCACTATTTTGGAGATATTACCACAAACGTTGTTTAAGTGAAATTGAAATTTTCTCTCTCAATTATTCACTCACAGAAGCCATCAGTATGAGCGAGTACATATATAGGTAAACTTGAGACGAAAATATAAACGTAGAGATTCGTTCTCCAGTCGAAGTACACAATCTTTTCAAGATCACGTGCTCGCTCTCGGCTATCACCTTTTTTTTTCATCCTGTTTTCTTACCTTCAGCACTAACTTTTAAGGGCATCAAATAGTCTTATTTGTCTCTTATTTGATAAGGAATTAAAAATTAACTTACTCAATATAGAGATTTTTCTCACGATTACCTAATACATGACTTTAAGGGGCCCAAATCAGAACTGGAATATAGTTTTCATTGATGGATGAATTGTTTATAGTGTAATGAACTTTTATTTCACCACACACCTTGCACATCACACACATTTATTTATTAATAACAACACACTTTGTTCTTTGGTATGGGGAACACCGGCTTCCCTAAGTTCTGCCGCGTCCAAATCATCTTACCAATATTTTTTCTTTCAAGCCGAGAAAAGAATCCACAGAGTCCAAAGAGATACAAAACACCCTTTACTGTTTGTGCTTTATTTGGGTTTATTTATTGGACACTTAACTTACGTTTAATTACATGAATTTATTGATTCTTATTGTTTTTCACAGTATTACGAGTATGCACTTAACACTCGTTCACTTCACCAATTCCTTCTTTAATATTTATTTTAATTTACATGGAAAATATTCTAGTAACTTTTAAATTCAACAAGAGAACACATTGCACCACTTTACTCAAAAAAAAAAACACCCTGACCGTCTCAGCCAAAAATCAGAAACCAACTCTCGATGTCCGTTTTTTCATTCGACGAAAATTTTTCTTATCCTGCAGATAAGAGGATTTTCCTTTCTTTGTTTTACCCAAATTTGGGATCGAAAGAGGAAACACAAAAGAACAATCAACAAAGGATCTTTCCGATGAGCATTTACGATCCTTTGTGTCGGTCGGCGATAAACGTACGTGTAGTTCGATTTATTGCGCCTGTTGTTTTCTTTAACCGCATGGACCAGAATCTCTTCCGTGGGGAATCGGTACAAAGGAAAAGATCAATAGCGCCTAGGTGAACGTGCAGTTCGTTTTATGGTACCTGTTTATTTCTTCTAGGCGAATGGGCAAGGATGTTCCTTGTGGGAAATGGTTTGGGCAAACAGACCTTTAAAAGATCATAAAATTGCAGACGTGCAATTTATGATTCTCAACAACTTTACTTGAAAGTTCGTCATCTAGTCCACAGATTTGGATCCAGGGGATTCTGCGTGTTGAACATATGGTTCGTTCTTTCACGTCTTGGATTCAACTTAAATTCAATATGGGCAAATTGAACGAGCAGTTCAATTAGTTTGATATTGAATTTATATCGCGATATTTACCGTATGCGCGATTAATGATGGAGCTTAGCTCCAAAGAGGTAGGTTTTATGGGATGGGTGGTTGTGGCCGTAACAATAAGGAAAAAACGGAATTCAGGCACTTTTTTGATTAGAATGGGTACTTTGGCAGGCGTACAATAACCGTTCTCTCCGACAGTAAAAGCGCTGTTACGTGGTAACTTCTGTGGCGGTTCCGTCAAACCCCACTGTCTACTTACCCGAAGAACCCCCATAACTATAACCCAGCTTTCATAAGTTTCTGCTAATGCAATCGCATTACGCTTCAAGCAACAAATTTACCAAATGTATTTAGCTAAAAGCTCCTGGAAGAGAATTCTTACCTGCATTAATTTATTCGAATTCAAAATTCTCTATAAGAATTCTGTTCCAAACATCATAAATCCCAAGCCCAATTCGGCACCTTCGGTTGCCAGGCAAATCCTAATCTTACATACGCATTTTCCCTAGTCAAATTCCTGAAAACTGAACAATTTGGTTTACATATAATATAACCATCATAACAGGGATCATAAACATTGCTTCGCCTATTCCCAGTCTCACTATATGTATAATAAATGTCTTTACATACACATTGGCTGGCGACCTATACCCAACGGACAAAAACAAATATACATCTTAAGGCATAAATTAAAACCTATGGCATAGGCAAATGCAAATAGGAATTGTACACTTACCCTTGGCAGCGATGCCATAAACACCAATTCTCATCAAATAAGCTAAAACCAATTAGCACCATGTTCATCACGCATTGCGGCTACCAATACAGCTGCAATGCACATCATAGACAATCACCTACGTGACCTCTTTGTCATACATATTTCTGGATCTGCTTCTCATGACCTAGCGGCATGAACAAACAGAATCCCAATTAGCACCCAATGAGATTCGGCTTGTTTACTTAGCCGAAATCACATCTCATTGATGCACATTATTCCCTTAGTTCGTTTTCAGATTCGTTCTCATGGCTTTGTCCCATGAAAGAACCAATGTTCACACATACATGTGTGCCATGCGATCTTCTCTATGAGATCAGGTTACCTACCCCCTAAGAGAGACTTCACGTTTCTCTTCGGATAGAAAATGCATCCTTAAATTAAGAGAGCCAGTTTAACTGGCCGAATTTCCTTAGCCAGCGAATTGATATCGCTGAGACTTTTTTCAACACCGGATCGTGCCGGTCGGACGGTCAGTTTCCCGTTCCCCGTATAGCGCCAGAGGACGCGTACACCCTTGTAATCGCGGATCTGCAAACCCCGAGTCGCTAGGAATACTGTGGGTTAAAGTAAAAACACCATCAAACGTAGAATAGAACAATGTATAACCGAAAATGTATTCAGTGCCAATCGTGTGTGGAGTATAGAACAATTGAATAAGAAAACAAATTCAAGTGCGCCGTATTTGTTAAGTGCAAAGATGTTTTTTTTTTGTGTATTGTCGCTCTCTTTTATATATTTAAATCTCAATGGATAAATAAAATAACCTTTTATTACAATAAAAAAACAATAAAATGGTATTCAGTGCGTTTTATTCCTGGGACTACCATCCATGCGTTTTGGCTTGTTTCTGGTGACAATTTCCTGCGGACAGATTTCTCTTAGTGTTCGGCGTAACAATTGGCAACTATTAATTTATGCTGGAGAATGAACAGACACACGGAACATCTAAACGAGCAATTCCAAATTAAACTTAAATACAATTAAATTAAGATTGAATAATTTTAAACTAAAACTTAAATACAATAAAGTTAACATTGAAGAAATGTAAAAACGCAACGTACATTGTGATTAACCACATCAACTAAACATACCCATTTACCCATGTGGACCTGTTGGCATATCAAATAATATACTTAGGAAAGCAGCGTGTTTTTTAGTGGACATTCTATCTAATCTTTGTAATCGTTGCGTGTTTGATGGGATCTTCCCAAACAGTCTTAGATGTGGAGATGTCATTCCTCTTTTCAAGAAGGGCTCTCTTGCTGGGGTCGGTAACCCCAGACCCATCTCACTGCTGTCTGTCTTTAGTAAAATTTTTGAGAAACTTATAAAAACGAGAATAATGAAATTTTCTGAAAAACGAGATTATTTTAGCCCAGCACCGTTGGGTTTTCTTATAGGTAAATCCACTGAAGATGCACTCCTGCAATTTTGTTCTCAAATAATGCTACACCTGGATGGAAAGAAATGTACGAGTGGCCCATTTATCGACATTACCAAAGCGTTCGACATGGTTAACCATACGTTCATGCTTGACTGGTTTCGGTCGTATCTCACAAATTGGTCGCAACGAGTGAAGATAACTGATGCCAGGAGTGGTGAAAGTATTCTTAACCTTGGCGTTCCACAGGGCTCCGTTCTGTCCCCTGTCCTTTTTTTTTGGTCTACATTAATACACTGTACAGCTTTTGTTGATGATATTGCCTTCTCCTATGGTTTGGGCTATCCGTTAGATTTGGTCTCTGATGTTAACTGGGATTTGAATTTGTTGAGACACTGGTTTGCTGAACATAACTTGGTAATTAATTACTAACCTCTGTTGTTTGACCGGTTTCTCTCCCCCCCCCCCCCCCGCACTTTTTGTTACAGTCGAACCTGTAATGATAAATGTTTTCCTATTAAGAGTGTAAACGAATTTAAATATCTAGGACCTACACGCGACTCGAGAATGAGCTTTTCATGTCACGCTAATACACTGAGAATATATTTCCGATGCACTCTTCGCCATTTTTATTTTTTACGTAATGTCTGTTCCAGTAAGCTTTTGAGGATAACTTATTGTGGTTTATTCCATTCCAAGCTACAATATGGAATTGCATGTTGGGGTGGTGGTTGTAAAATTAAAATACAACCGCTGTTAATACTGCAGAAATTAGTTCTTAGAAAAATTTGTGAAAAACCTACCAGGCACCCGTCCTCTCCTTTGTTCAGGGTCGTGAATATTCTTCCTGTAGGACACTTGTACTCTTTTAAAGTCCTAAAGATATTCTTCTTAAGGTCTGGAAATATATTTTATTTATTTCGTTACCAATAGTGCTAAGTTTGAAAATCAAATTCTATACAACAGTTTGATTGAAGATGAGAATGTATAAAAATCAACCGGAATTTTTCATTAAAATGGAGAGCTTAAGGGAAGTTTGTAATTATTTTTTGTGAGGTTGATAGCACTTACTTTAATTACCAAGCCAAATGAGAGCGCCTTCTGTCAACCAATTTACAGCAGCTGTCAGAGTTGCTTTGCTTTGAATTTTACAGCGAATAAATTAGTTTAACAAAGAATTTGCCTTAAATGTTGTCTTTCAAACAAAATGTAACACCGTGGCCCAATATCAATCGTTAAATATGTTAAAAAATGCTTATGGTGACTTGATTTGGTTGAAAACATAGGCATATGAGTGATACAAATGGCTCAAAGAAGGCCGTGGAATTGTTAAGGATATGCCTCGTTACGGATGACCATCAACGCCTATCACTGACGGTAACATTCCAAAATCAAACAAATTATGCTTGGAAATCCTCGTTTCAGTGTTAAAGATTTAGCTCGAGAGTTAAACATTGATAAAACAGCCATTTATACAATTTTGATAAATATTTTTGGATTGAGACGCGTCGCTACTTGACCGGTTCCTGGATAGCTCTCCGAAGACATTGTTTTTCAAGAAGCCAACTTCATGAACGGCATTATTACTGGTGATGAAACTAGGTCTATGAATATGGCACATTAAGGAGCCAACAATTGTCCGAATGGTGCTTGAAAAACGAATCAAAGCCGAAAAAAATTGTTCCGAATCCGCTCGAATATGTACCTGACTGTTTTCTTTGATTGACGTGGCGTAGTATACTCGAATTCTTTTTAGAGGGACAAACTGTGCGGAGTAATATTTGAATATTTTAAGATGTTTGCGTGAGGATGTCCGTCGTAATAGGTCAAATTTGTGGGGGCACAACACATGATGCCCCCGCTTGGTAGAAACCGTGATGTGGTGCGGGGGCTTAAACTACGATGAATCACTCAGGCTATGCTGACGGAAGCATACGCTTCCAGTAGGCCCACCCATGTCAGCCAGGCCAGCGAGGAGTAACACACAATTATCTACCACCCCTAATCCAGGGTGTTACGCGTCACCGTGCTCATTATATGGTTTGCAGCCAGGGGCATACCGGTTGTATTATAGTGGCGCCTCTCGAATCAGAGCAGTAAGCAGACCTTACCATATCAAAGAGGGGTTCTCCAAAATGAATGATCAATATACAAAAAACAATCTCACGAAAAACCCGGTAAGCGTATGTGTGATGAGCCGACACTACCATAAGAGAACAAATCATCAAGAAAAAACCTACTCAGTAAGAAGGAGACGTAGAGAAAAACGGAAAAAGCGGGATATACGCGTCTGCCCGGGGAATGTTCGAACTTTGTATAAACCAGGCGCGATACAGACGGTCGTAAAAAACGCGAAACATTATAAAATGGACATCGTCGCGCTCCAGGAAGTCCAACTCCCACATCAAGTAATCGAAACCAACGGGTTACACTCGCGTGTGGAGGTACCGATACACATAACCTCGGAACCGCCTTCATCATAAGCAAGAAGATTACGCCCCATATAAAAGATGTGAAATTTATTAATGACCGAATGTCTGTGCTAAAAATACAGGGCCCATGGTACAATTATGTATTTATAAACGTACACGCGCCAACAGAATCTACCGACGAAGAAACGAAGGACACGTTCTACGCGACTCTAGAGGAGGTATTTGAAGGGATCTCATCATTCGATGTTAAAATCCTCCTCGGGGACCTCAATGCGGAAATGGGAAAGGAAGATATATTCCAACCAACTATAGGTAAAGAAAGTCTGCACGACGTTTCCAATGATAATGGAATTCGAATTATAACATTCGCAACGTCAAAAGATCTGTTAGTGAAAAGCACGATGTTCAAGCACAAACAAATCCATAAAGTCACATGGATTTCACCCGACGGCGTAACGTGTAACCAAATAGACCACTTCCTCATAGACAAAATACACCACTCGAATATCCTTGACGTATCATATAGAGGAGCGGATTGCGACTCCGATCATCTTCTAGTGATGGGCAAAATCCGAAGTCGCCCCGCAGCATTCCCTCATGTGCAGTCACGGGAGACGAGCAAAAAGTTCGACATTGATAAACTAAAAAACTTGCGGAAAAGGGCTGAATATCAAGACGAACTAACCAATAGATTTAGCATCCTACAGAAAGGGAATAGCGAGGAAGACGAAGCCAATAATGTGGACACTAAATGAACATCGATCAGAGACACAATCAAACAAACAGCCCAAGATGTATTGGGATTTAAGAAAACAATTAAGTCCAAACCTTGGTTCGACGATGAGTGCAGGGCAAAGATCGAAGAATGTAAACACCTCAAACTAATCCACTTAGAAAGATATGATGAAGTCAACGCACAAAGATACGCGACAATTCGGAAAGAGACAATTCGACTTTTCAAACGCAAAAAACGCGAATGGGAGAAGAATCGGATAGAAAAAATCCTAGAAAATGCCAAAGCGAAGAACATTAGAGGCGTGTATTCCGGCATAAATTCAATTAGAAATGGCTACCGAGGAGGAGGCAAAATGATTCGAGACACAAACGGTTGTCTGGTCACAGAAACAAATAATATCGTCACAAGATGGAAGCAGTACTATGAAAACCTGCTCAATGTGCACGCCCATCGATCACAAATAAACGCACCAGACATACATACAGCCGAGCCTCAAAACCCAGAGCCTCTTTCAATGAAGTTGTAGACGCATTAAATTGATTGAAAAGCAACAAAGCTCCCGGAGTCGACTGCATACCGGCAGAGTTTATGAGGCATGGCAGCCGCTCGAAAGATCCACTAGCTGATTAAAACAATACGGGATAAGAAAGTCACTCCGGAAGAATGGAAAACCTCAATAGTCGTCCCCACTTTCAGAAAAGGCGAGAGGTCTGACTGCGTAAATTTCAGAGGAGTATGATTGCTCCAATCACCATCATCATCATCAACGGCACTACATCCGGGATCCGATCTTGGCCTATTTTGGCAAGTCTCTCCACCGGTATCCGGTCCATATCCGAGACTTGTTAAATTGTCCATAATAATTGTTTTTTTCCGGACAAGGTTATTAGCCTTTCGACAACCTTTCTCAGGATGTCGTTGCATGTATTGGTTTACTACTTGGCGGGTGCCAAAGTACCAATTCAGGGGTGTGACGTTGAGACTCCATGTCAACTTGGCTTTAACAGGGACAGGGATTGTCCCCTGGCCTTCGCCGGGTTGAAAGCAGAGACTTTGCACTGTATGTTCGCCCCCTTGCTCCAACCACATACAAAATACTAACAAATGTCATATTGGCGATAATCACACCGTACGCAGAAGAAATACTAGGAGACTACTGTGGCGGTTTCGCCAGACCCCACTCTACACTTACCCGAAGAACCCCCATAACTACAACCCAGCCATCATAACTTTCTGGTAATGCAATCGCATTAAGCACCCATAAATGCTTCACACAACAAACGACCAAATGTATTTAGCTAAAAGCTTCTGGAAAACAATTCTTACCTTCATTCATTAATTCGAATTAAAAATTCCCTATCAGAATTCTCTCCAAACTTATCATAAATTCCCTGAAAGAAAATTCATCGGGTCACATATTATGCAACCGCATAATCAAGGAATCTTAACCTTGAGTTGGGTATTCCCAGCCTCAACATGTGTACAATCAATTTACCTACATACACATTGGCTGGCGACCCTTTTACCCAACGATAAACAGTCCAACGCAGCTGCATACAATTAGCGCAATAGATAGTACCATGTACAAACAAAAGAACGCTGTCCTTCAGCGGGCATTCTGACGATACGGCAAACAATTCAAACCATTCAAGTATACCAAATGCATCTCCCATCTAATGAGTTGCAACTTATTTAGTCAGTTGAACGCTCAGATCATAAATTCCCTTTGTCCTACATATTCCTGACCTTCTCACATAAGCAAACCTAAACCCAATTAGCATCCAATGAGATTCGGCTTATTTGCTTAGCCGAACTCACATCTCATGGATGCACATTATGCCCTTTCTTTGTTTCAGTCTCGTTCTCATGGCTTTGTCCCATGAATGAACCAACGTACACACATAAATGTATACCACCATGATTTTTATCTGGTTTGCTTTTCCACAGAGAGAGACTTTACGTCTCTCTTGTGGTAAGTAAAAAAATATCCTTAGTGGAGAGGGTACCCACCACCACCGAATCGAGGGTTAATCAAGATCCAGATTCCAACCATCGATTGAGTCCAATTACATCCGCCGACCACACCGGTCGTGCCACTCCCGCTCTCCGTAGCGCTGCGGAGACGCGAACACGTATTGAATCCGAGCAAGTAATTAGCAAAAGATATTCGATCCAAAGTAACTGTTCTAGCTGAATACAATCGTGTAAATTTAAGTCACCGGTGAAGTTAATATAAAAACAAATCAAACACCCCTGTGCAGTTATAAAATAAGGACCAAATTAAAGATAAAAGAAAATTCGTCACAATAATCATGCAGTGAGTTTCATTTCCGTGCATTTAATTTTCGGTCCTGCTGTTCCTGGATATTTTTTTTTTTCCTTTTACTCTTTTCGGTTTGTGAACATTTTACATCGAAACTTTGTATCAGAGCATGTTGGAGAGGGAAGTGAATCGAGTGCCCGTGTCCGGTACATATTTCTTCCCCACACTACCAATGCAGATTCCGTAGGAACCGGTCAACGAGCGACCAAATGTTTACAGAAAGGGGTAAGAATATGAATAGACGGTTCACAAACTTTTCGTTGACTTCAAAAAAGCTTACGACTCAGTCCCAATGCAAACACTTTAACATATTGTAATTGAGCTGGGAGTCGCGAAAAAATATGCCGCCTTCATTCAAATTTGCAAAGGACGAGTTAGAATCGAAAACCACCTCTCAGAACCATTTGAAATCCGCAATGGACTAAAACAGGGGGATGTCCTCTCACCACGTCTTTTTAACCTTGTGCTCGAGTATGTCATCAGAAAGGTGCAAGACGACAACATGGCCGGATCATCCCTGAACGGGGTCACACAAGTGCTCGCATATGCGGATGACATCCCCGGTTTGGGCGATAGTCTGGAAACTGTAAGTGGAAACAGTGAAATGATCATGCAAGCGGCGGAAGAGATGGGCCTAGAAATAAATGGAGACAAAACAAAATACATGATTACGGCGAGAGCATGTGGAGCTCAGGGAACACATATAAACGTCAGAGGCAAGATATTTGAGAAAGTTAAAGAATTTAAATATCTGGGAACGATACTGACGGCCGGTAACGAAATGTCGAAGGAAATTAACAAAAGACTACACTCGGGCAACTCTAATTGGCACGCAGTCAGTAAACTGCTGAAATCCAAACTGCTATCACGTAACATAAGGCTCCGTGTGTATAGAACCATAATCCTGCCGATGGTTCTATATGGATGCGAAACATGGGCTCTCACAAAACGGGAAGAAAACTAATTCCGCGTATTCGAGAATAACGTTTCAAGGGGTATCTTTGGAGGTAAATATGACGAGGAGGCACGACAATCGAGGAAACTCCACAACCACGAACTGGAAGAGTTATACCGCAAACCTGCAATAGTGAGAGCAATTAAGTCGCGAAGATTAAGATGGGTCGGACATGTAGCGCGATTGGGCAATGATAGGACCGTGCGTAGAATTCTTGACGGTAGACCAACGGGAAAAAGACCGATTTAACGGCCGCGACGGAGATGGGAGGACAATGTTAGGTTTGACCTTGAGGAGATCGGATCGGATGATCAAGCCTGGAAGGAGAGTGCACAGGACAGGGAACGATGGCGGAGTCGAGTCGGTGAGGACATGAACTTCCGGGTTCCTACAGGCCAATAAATAATAATAATAATAACAACTCATGATGATCATGATTTTGCATGACTGGTACAAAGCCAATAAATAAAATTGAATATCCACCGTATTCGATGGATTTAGCTCCGTGTGACTTCTTCCTGTTTGCAAAACTGATATATGAGCGATTAAGACTGGAAATATATTAAATCTTCATGAATAAATCATGACTCAAAACCAGAAATAAAGTGAGGTATTTTATATACCACAATTTTGTTTGAAATGTATTCAGCTTTCAGCTTTCGTCTTTAATCTTATAAATCAAACTTATATATATGCATTGATTATTGCACAATTGTTACTTCACAGACTTTGATCTTGGTCACAAGCTTATATACTATTAAACTTAATTTACTATAAAAATACACTATAAACAAGTATTGATAATAGATCAAGTAAAAAATTGTTATGATAGTAATCTTAATACTCGACATCATTTTATACAACATTTAATCGATTTGTCTTCTAAAATACATATTTAATAATACTCTATATGTCAAATTGACTATGTCACCCTTTCACAGAGAATAATCAACATATCGGTAAATCGGTTTTAAACTTATGTAAAACTGTACAACAACATTTTTATATCTACACATAGAAATTATAACCTTTTTTTTATAAAACGCATGCAGTCGCTGTGCGGATGCTAGTTAACTTTTGGTGCCCGAACTGTCAAATTGTCTATTTATATAATTTAATAATTTGTAGTATGCTGACATATGAACCCGTCAAGAGTGCAAGTATCGCGAAAATTCCCAGTATAACATTTTTCACTAGTTTCCATTTGAACATCCCTAGATCGTCAGGCCAATAGTAAACAGTTTCGACAACACTAGGGACCAGAATGCCTAAAAAGAGAAAATAATATTATAGGCCAACCTAAAATGCATTGGGTAATGTATTACCTAGAAGCGAGAAAAATATTGAGCCCACAAGACTGATGAAAGGTTCAAGATCGGGTATAGCTGCTGCTAGTCCACCACTTAATAAGATGATACCCGTTCGCAACGTAATTTGTGCAAAATTTTGATTACCTTCGGAAAACCGATGTTTGATCTTTTTCCACAGGATTTCATTAGGAACATAAAACTGAAGACCGTATGTGAATAGAATAGCAATCGCCATTAGGATCTTCGCGGCGTCGGCGAGACTGCAAATATGATAAATACCATTTGAAGGAAGAGTTACGAAGTACAATTTTTGAACTTACGGCGCTCCTTGATGTAAATTCAATGTGATGCTCCCCAAAACTTCTTCACCATATTTGACGTATCCAAAAAAACCAATAACGGCATAGAGTGTTATGACAGTGATCATAGCGGTGTTAAGAACACCCGGACAAGAGAGAAAGTGTTGGGGACTCCTCATAGAATTCTCCACGGGCATTACAACGCCAATACCTTCCATAGCAAAGATGACGGTGGCGAAGAATAATGGCAGTTGTTCAATCGATGCTATGAACGGTTTATCCGAAAATGTCAAGGGTTCGTTGAACATGTAATACAGGGTAATGCCAAAAGTTATAACAATGAAAATGTTTGCCATTGTCGAAAACGGCACGAGGAATTTTAGATGCCGAATTTGACCAATAACCAAACAAGGAATTATTGTCATCGCTATATATAACCGAATGTTCCATTTTAAATCACAGTCGTAGTTGATGACATTTTGCAATGATGTAGCTATAAAGACTATGTACACACAAGCCGCCGCATAATAAGTTGCCATTAAAGCTCCATCCACGAAATGTCTGCAAAGAAAATATGGTAAATGTTTAGTGACAGAAGTAATAAGTGATTATTGAATTTCAATGTGAGATGTAATGGAAAGACCAATAACCAGTGGTTATATTAGATACAATACACCATACAGGGTGGACCATTTAAACCGTAGGCATAAGGCAACCCTGTAGCTTTCAGATCCATTTTCATAAAGGCCTAACCTAGCCTGCGTTCATAGCGTTAGTTTAAATGTGTTTACGCGAGTTAAGTTGTCCGTCCCGTGAAAGATATAAAGCAAAAGACTTTTTCTTTCTTCCGACTTATAGTCGGTTTTTTCATTTTCTTTCGAAGAGTTTATTGAAGTTACACTATTTTTTGTTTGTTTTATATCCACATTTATTTAAGAATTCAATTACATATTTCACTTAGGACTAAATGTTAACTTCTATTTTACAAATATCATTCTTACATTAACTTACTGGCTCTTCGCAAGCACCATAAATTATACATTATCATATTTCATATGCCTTTCGGCGTACAACAACAGTTTTTATAACAAGCAAAATAATAAATAAAAAATGAAACAAAACGGACAAACGTAAACAAGGAATACAAATAAAAATAAAAAAATAAAAAATTAAATTTAAATTAAATTTAAATTAAAAACTAAAATAAAAGAAAATAAAATAAAATAATTGGGAATTGGGGATAGGGGGAAGGAAAGCGGTGCGCCTGAGAGGCATACTATGTTTGGGGACGTATAGTCCTTTCTTCATCACTGATCCACCACCAGTTGGGATGGGATCGATCTTTTATTGATTTATCTCTTTCACCGATCACCATACTAAGGGACGCAGGCGCTCTGGAAAATTATAGATATCGTTATCGTGGAGAATTCGTTCATCCCCAGCACCACGGAAAGCGTGGTAAATAATAGGGATTCACGTTTGTCTTGGATAAGTCCTTTTTATCCAAGCAAGGGAACGCTTCTGGGGGAATGAACCCATTCTGGAGAGTACTCTCCATATACATAATATATCATTGGGATAGAATGCTCCCGAAATGAGATCATTTTCACTGCACATTGCGCTTGTTGTGTGACCACGAATAATCTTGATAATAAAGTTATCTATTCTGTTTGGTCCTGATTTGTCTGACTGGACTTTATGGGGATAGTATTTCTTATACTTAGACTCTAGGGTTCTATACATTCCGCGGCAGGAACGTAAACATTGCATCTCAAACACCCGAAACTTCTCCATGTAAAATGGTGATATGTTGTACCATACCGGGCAACCATACACTAATATTGGTGGGATGAATGCTGAGTATGACATTGTTTTCACCTTGGGGCCAGAAGACTACTACGGAAGAGTCTTCGTGTCATTGCATATGCGTTTTTAGCTGCAGTATTCTTATCAAAGTAAAGATACTGATCAAGCCAGATTCCAAGGTATCTGACTACAGTTTTTACTTCTAGAGGAAGATTATTACTTCCTGCAATAGAAAATGTTTTCCAATTCTGTTTTATATCCCTCGATGCACTGGACAGTGGCGTTCTGAAAAGGATAGTCTCTGTTTTTTTGAAATTTATTTTTAATTTCCAGTCGTCGCAAAAACGTTTGATTTTGTTGAAATCATTTTGCAGAAGTCTGTTGATGACATCAATCTTTTATCCAAATCTGTACACCACAATATCGTCGGCATACGCAATTGGATGGTTGAGAAAACCCACTAGATCACTAGTGTAAATGTTAAATAAAATGGGAGAATTCACTGCTCCCTGTTGTAAGCCGTTTTTGATATGGCAGGTCTTGATCGAGGTTACATCTCCACATTTCACTACAAATTGTTTACCCATTATCACATCGTAGATACTGTATAATAAATATTCGGGCATACCTAGATTTGATAACTTATATACGAGCCCGTCTAACCATACGGTGTCGAAAGCTTTTTCAAAGTCAACAAAACAGGCCCCTGTGCATTGTCGCGTCACGTTGTTGCACTGTATGTCGGAAACAAGTTTTGTCGCAGCATGAGCTGTGTCATGTTGCGATCGGAAACCAAACTGGTTGTTCGGAATAATACCATTTTCCTGACATCAGTTAGTCAATGCTTTATTTATAATTTTCCCGAATACCTTGCTGATGTGCAGAAGCAAACTAATCGAGCGAAGATTGGCTGGATTGCTCCGGTCCTTGCCGTTTTTGGAGATGGGATGGACTACTGCAAATTTCCATTGGGTTGGATAATATGCATTATTTAGAGTGTTATTGAACAAAATAGTATAAACTTTCACTACTGCAAGAGATAAATGATTTAGAATAATGTTTGGAATACTATCTATTCCAGAAGATTTCTTGTTCTGAATCGATCTAAGAATGTCCGTCAGTTCAGCCTTGTGTACAAATATGGTTATGTTTAGGTTTCTAAGTGGGGAATCCGCTCTATTATTTCCACTGATGATAGTGAAACTTCGACTTAGGAGACGCAAATTGATAAGTTCATTGCGTAGCGAAATATGTTTTTGGAGGGCCCTATTTTCCAGGTCAAGGTTGGAATGAGCCGATTCGTTCAATCTATACACTGCACCGAAACAAACACCAACTGAGTTAGCCTTTTTTTGCGGATCCTCAACTATTATGAACTCTTCGTTAGAGTTGATGTGTTCCAGGATAAGTCCTGCGTTCAGCAGAGTTTGACAATTCTCGGGAGTCCGCGGAAATCGCAGACATGGGATGTCACTATAATCTTTCCTTCGAAAGACTTTATTTATTTGAGGGAACATATTCGGTCCACTAGCTTTAATGGCTTGAATTCTCTTGTTCCAATCTTCATTAATTACTGATCTATAGTTCTCACGGATCAGTTTTTGAAGGTTTTTAATTAGTGACTTAATTGTTTTTATTTCCTGGCTATTTGGATCACTGGACTGTCTGTAGAGCATACAAAATACTCTTTTGCCTATTCAGCTCGTCGATCGTTGCATTTATGTATCGTTTTGTATGGCTGTCCATGTAAGACACTTTTGGGATAGAACGATTCATTGTATTATTAACAATGTTGTTCATCGTCGAAAGATAATGATCAATTTCGTTATTGTGAAGATTTCTGTCAGTTGGTGGATCTATGTCATTGGAGCGTAATTCTTTTTTTATTATCCGATCAAAACGCGACCAGTGTGCACCAAGTCTTCTTTAATTTGTCGCTCCAAATCTGTCATTGGATACGAGTTCAATGGCGATTCAAACTCTTCAATACTTTATTGAATATTTTAACGCGACTCCAAAGTGACTTCTTTAAGATACGTCCGACGATGACGAAGGTTACAATGTTGTGAGGTTACACAGATTTGTCCTTACTTGTCAGTCTACATCTACACCACCTTTCCTTATCCACTTCCTCTTCTTCCGCTCGCGCTGTGCTTTGACATTTAAGGGTACTCCAAAATCCCGTTTTGTGTGCGCGTTTGTGTAAAAAGAAAAAACAAACAAAATTTAAATCGCTATTTTCCCTTTATTGAAGTAATTAAACAAAATATAGGGAATATGTTGATCAAAATTCTCCATGTTTGAAGCAAAATTGAAAGTGCTAGAGTCGAGCGAATTACGTCAACTATGGTTTTTATTTTTAAGTTAAATATACGAGTCAAATATAAACGGTAATGTTACTTTTTTGCTTAGCAATAAGTTGTGAGCTAGAGAATCCTGTGCGTGACTGTTGTTTGGTTTATGAAGGGTCGGAGAACCAGCTTGCGGTCGCGCTCGATTTTGTAGTCAGTACAGCCATGAGCAAGAGGTACATATCACTGTTGCGCAACGGATTATTATAATTTTTTTTAAACAAATTAAGGCGTTTAACCCCCGGAGTTTTTTCTCGATTGAAGGCACAATTTGGTGATCATACACTGTCTCAGAATCGTGTGTTCACGTGGCCCAGAGAATTAAAAAGTGTGCGGGAACGTATCGAAAGTCATGATCGACGCCCAAGGACAAGTCGACAGATAACAACATCCGTTCTGTTCGAGAGCCTATTGAAAGTGATAGCCGCTTTTTCAATTCAATTTTTATTAAGTAGATAATAAATTTATATTTTAAAACTAGTATTTCAGAGTTTTAGGACAGCAATTCCTTTACAACTATAATCTTAAATCTATATAATGAAAATAGCACAATTTCAAGGAATAATAAATAATAAATGATTAAGGGAAAACAAGAAAAAACCATTATTTGAATCTTAAAACTAATATTGCACAGGTGTCGGGTTATTTTATGTAATAATGACCTCGATATAATGTTCATAGACAGAGTACATACGCAAGACGGGCAACGAGAACATTGTCAGAAAAAGAACAATTGACGAAGAAGTTTCGATTGATTTTGTCAATAAGGAACTCTACCAGTTAAACGTTAGCGTTTTCATGTAGTTCATGTGTCGAATAATGCAATGGCAAATTCAGCAACATGTTCAATATTTTATTTTGACACCTTTGCAATTTTATTTTGTGTGTGCGAGCACAATTACACCATACAGGAGCGCCGTACTGGAGAATAGCCTGAAAAATGGTTTTAAAGATTATAATTTTATTTTTGAGAACTTTCTACACACTAATGGATAGAGAACTCTTACGACTCTTACTCAATTGTGGTAGTGATGTGTTTTTGAAAGATAAGTTTTTTATCTAGAATAATACCTAGATATCTACAGTCTTCGGACCAATCAATATCAACAGCCTGTGTTTTATTACCATTTGTTTTTTTTATTCCATTTCCTCTAATATACTGCAAGTTTGTCAAGAGCTGCTTGCAAAGAGTTGTAGACATTGGTGAATAAGGCATCCACAGAGAAAATGGCCGTATCATCGACAAACATAGCTACCTGAATGTTTTTACCTAAACATGGTATATCTGCGACAAACAATGTGAATATTGTGGGACCAATGGCCGAGCCTTAGGATACACCATAGTGGATTTGATGAGTAGAGGATATGTCGGTTCCTATACTCACAACATATTTTCTCGAACGAAGAAAGCGCTGGATAATTTTGATAAGTGGTATTGGCAGATTATAAATCAAGGCATCGTGCCATACCGTATCAAAGGCTTTTTCGATGTCTAAAAGAATCAGTCCCGTTGACTCCTTGTCGATGAATTTACCAGCAATGCGGTTTTTAATGCGCATCACTTGGTGGATTGTGCTGTGACCACTGCGGAAACCAAATTGAAAGTTTGGTATGATATTATTCATCATTATCATCATCGGCACTACAACCGGGATTCGGTCTTGGCCTTATTTAACAAATCTCACCACCGGTCCCGATTTCGAGTCGATGTCATCCAGTTTGGCATTCCCAGGTTCTGGGCGTCTTGGTCTACGCCATCCCTCCATCGCAGACAAGGTCTGCCGCGCTGTCTCCTTCCGTACATCCTGCCATAAAGGACTTCCACGGCAGGCTCCTCTTCGCTCATTCGAACTAGGTGTCCCGCCCACCGGAGTCTACCGAGCTCGTTTTTTCTTACTACATTAGCTTCAAGGTAGATTGCGTACAACTCATAGCTGTAGCGTCTCAGGAATCGTTCTCCTTCACATACGGGACCAACAATTCGCCTTAAGACCTTTCTCTCGAGCGCGGCTAAGAGTTCAGAGTGCCTTTCATTGAGCACCCAGGTCTCGGATCCATACATGAGTACTGGTAAGACCATGGTCTGGTATAGTAGCTTGGATGTTCTGGATAAATTTCGGGATTTAAAGAGCCTTGGTAAACAATAGTAGGCTTTGCTGGATTTAATCAGCCGTTCGCGTCTTTCTTCTTCCATATTGTTATCGGCTGATACTATTGACCCAAGGTAGAAAAGGATTGCACTACTTCAAATTCGTGCTCCACTGCCCTGATAGTTTGACCAACGTTAGGTCTTCTCTTCGCAGAAGTTGCCACCATGTGCTTAGTTTTTCCCTCATTAATGTGCAGTCCCGGTTCTAACGATGATGTTGATGTCATCTGCGTAGGCAGGTATCTGGCAGGACTTGGTGACAATAGTCCCTCTTGTTGTAACACCAGAGTCACGGATTGCTTTCTCCAACGCCAGGTTGAAGAAGAGGCAGGCCAGTCCATCCCCTTGTCGGAGTCCATTAAAGATGTTTATTGGTTTGAACAGCAATCCCGCTATTTTTACTTGACTAGTTACGTTGATCATGGTCAACCTACAAAGTCGTATCAATTTGTTTGGAATGCCGAATTCCCTCATGGCATTATATAGTTCTACCCTGGCTATGCTGTCGTAGGCGGCCTTAAAATCTATAAACAGATGATATAATGGAATCTTAAATTCCTGACATTTTTCCATCGCCTGCCTAAGGGTGAATATCTGATCAATTGCTGATTTGCCTGGGATGAAGCCACACTGATATTGATGAATGGTGGCTTTAGCGTGTGGGGCTATCCGATCTTGTAGGATAGTGGAGACTATCTTATAGGCGGGACTCAGCAATGTTATACCCCTATAGTTGCTGTACAGTGTGATATCTCCCTTCATATGTATGGGGCAAATTATACCACGACGCCAATCTTCCGGCATCTCCTCTTGCTCCCATACGTGCACCACGATCTCATGAATTGCGTGATGTAACGCTGTCCCTCCTAGTTTGAGCAGTTCAGCTGATATGGCATCAGCTCCAGTGGCTTTATTTGACTAGAGCTGTCTAATGGCTTTTAATGTTTCCTCAATGCTTGGTGGCGGCAGCATTTGGTCCTGGTCTTGCACTGGTGGAGTCTCCAATTCTTCTGTGAGCTGACCATTTAGCAATTCATTGAAGTGCACTTCACATCGCTCCAGAATGCCTTCAGGATCGGTGATCAGATTACCCTCTTTATCCTTGCGGTAGGTGCAGCGTGGTGTGTACGGCGTCATACTGCGGATTATTTTGTAGAACTTTCGCGCCTGGTGCGCACCTCGCTCTCTACTTTTCCCTATTTCACAGACAAGGTTTTTTTCCCACGCACTTTTCTTTGTCTGTGAAGTCTTTTTTCAGATCTTCTGAGCTCTTTATATTCCTCCTCGTTAACCCGCGTCCTATGAGATTGCTGCATTGCCCGGTATGCAGCATTCTTACATTCAAACGCTAGTTTGCACTAATCACCAAACCAGTCGCTCCGATCTCTACGACTACTGACTAAGATGGAGTTGGCAGTACTAATGACAGTATTCTTAAGGCGTGTCCATTTCTCTTCCACGCCCGGCATTCTGGCCTCAGGACTTACTCTTCCTCCGTCGAGCTCTTCGAGGGCGAGTCAACGCATGACCAAAGGTGTTACTGGTATTTTCATTGCATAGGGCAGCCGTGTTGATTCGAACCTGATCAGCGGATGCAATACGTCTCCGTAAGGCAATCCGCGCTCGGAAAACTGTACCATCAAGATAGTGATCCGAGTCGAGGTTGGTACCTCGTTTTTCGATGCTGCCAGTTCGATGACTTGTAGTCCATTGCCATTAGTGTTCTCATACAAACTATGGGAACCTGTATAGTGCCTGAAAACCGGCTCCCGACCAATTTTTGCATGATGTTATTAGCTTCCACGAAACAATCAATTTTTTCCTTAATGATATTTTCTAAGAGCTTACTCAAACAGATAAGTAGACTAATAGGTCTGTGGCTTTCGGGGCTGCTCTTCGGTTTGGCGGGTTTCGAGATAGGTATAACTTTTGCTGTTTTCCAACAGTCCGGAAAACATCAGTTCCTAAGACAGGCGTTGAAAATGAACGTGAAATAGTTACTTGCAGCAGGTGGAAGAGCTTTAATTAATTTGTTGTTAATATTATCAAGACCAGCAGCCTTTTTTGATTTCGATTATTTTATCAATACTTTAACTTTGCTGATATTAGTTGCGGAAGTACTTTCAGCTGGTGATTGAGAAAGTACATGGATAGTGTTAGCAACTTCAGCCTCAGTATACGCGTCGCTTAGATGCATAGATATGGAGTGGTTCTTACTAAACGTGTTAGCAAGTAGGTTCGATTTCTCCACTGAAGAAATAAACAACTTGTCGTGAACTTTAAACGGAGGAATACTTGACCCTCTCTTTTTAATAATTTTTGATATTTTCCAGAACGGTTTGCTTGCTTTGTCAAGAGAGGAAAGGTGTTTATTCCAACACTTGTTCCTATATGTAGAGATTTCGATTTTAATGATGTTATTTAAGACTTTAACATTAACTAGAAAACAATCGATTCTATAACGCAGCCATTTTCTTTTTTCAGAGTTTCGTAGCCTAATCAGATGTAAGATATTTTCAGGAAGCGGTGCCTTATCAACTGGAGCAGTGGAACATTTAGGTATCGCAAGATCGGCCGCTCTATTGATAACAGAAACAAAATTGTTACATAGGATATCAATGTGCTCGCTGCAGGTTATAGAATTTAGGCTGGTATTACCTACAACCAAGTTCGTGTTTATATATGATTTATAACAATTCCAGTTGGCGGCGGAATAGTTGTGGAATTAACTGGTAAAATATACAGCTACTGTATGATTCACTGTAAGGCTGATCGGAAGGTTCAGACCACGCATTTAGAGTTAATGGTACTGTGCAGTAATTTGGAATATTAGTGATATATAGATCGAGAGTTGAGGGGTTCTTGTTAGCACTCGCTGGAATATAGGTGGGGAGAAGTGGATAAAGTATGGAAAAACTTGGGCTGGATTCAGTAACATCTAGTAAAATGTTACCCCAGCAGTTTGCCCAAAGACAATTCCACGACTGATGTCTACAGTTTAGATCACCACCAATAATTCGAGTGTTGACTCTATAAAATTTTGCAGATCCCGCTTAAAGTAAGTAGATTTTTCAATGTTTCCATTTCCTCCAGGGAAATAGACCGAAAAAAGACTCACCTTGGAGTTATCACTTAATGTTACATCAATACAAACAATGAAGGACGCAAGGTATGTTCTATACATTTTTTCACAACAATGGCGACACCTCCACCACTAGCATGTACCCTGTCTAGGCGATCACATATGTAATTTGGATGAAAGAAAAAAATGTCTTGTTTGAGCCAGGCTTCTGAAACAAGTGCAATATCAATATTAAAATTTACCAAGAAATTAAAAAATACATGTTGTTTGTTTTTGATGCTTCTCGCATTCCAAGTTATGATGTTAAGAGAGTTTCTTAACATGATTTTTCCGAATATAGATACTTACTAGCTAATGAGGTAATGACATTAAATTGGTCAGACTTGGTCTGACAAGCACTAAGCTTGGTTACAACTTCATTAAGAAGAGAGTTTATCTCGCTGAAAGAGAACATGTTATCGTTATTGAGAGTGTGGGGAGGAGAAGTATAGTGCCGGGCATGTGCACTCCGTTAACTTCTTCCCCATCATTCACTTAATGAAAGTTCCGCCAAAAGTTAATCACCAAATAAATGAACGAAACGCCGCCACGTTTGTCCACAACAGGGAGTAAGGGAAAACATCTTCGAAACACACCGTCCACGAGAAGTAAGCGAAACCCATGAATAACAACACCCAGGAACCGCCGGCGGGAAATTAAACACACGGTTATTCTGTTGAAGTATATGTTTTTTTATTTTGTTTCACTTTTGTTATTAACTTGTTCTTAGCCATTATTAAATACGTTTGTGCTTTTATACTTCACTTAGAACTTATTATTTCACATTAAATTGATCTTTATAAATTTTGAAGATGCTGAAACAGTTCTTTTACGACCCGTCTCCTGTATATATACGCTTCTCCGCCGCGCGATGAGGGGCGGGAGCGACAACGACCGTGCTGGTCTGCGGATGTAATTTGACTCAAAGATTCAACCCTCGTTTGGGGTGAGTTTGTGGTGTGGTGGTAGATATCCTCTCCACCAAGGATATGTATTTACTTACCACCAGAGAAACGTAAAGTCTCCCTTGGTGGAATAGAAAACCAGATTTCGTAATGGAGACCATGGTGGTATGTGTATGATCGTTCAGATCTGTGTTGTTTACTCATGCGCGGAGGCAATGGCAAAACAAAGCAGGCAGGCGGCAAGGACAAGGGGATCGAGAAGATCGTTTCTATGAAGTACAATCCGTCTAAATAAATAGACGACGATACATCGAAGAAATGTGGTAAAAGAAAGGATGGGACGAGGGCATCATAAAAGTCTTAGATGAGTGATGCCCTTGTGTAAATATACAAATAGACATTGGGAGGAGGTGCCAATGAATTACAATACTTTATACAATGAGAATTGTATATCGTATCATGGGTCGGTGGACGAAGCGAATCCCTTGTCTGCATTTGTATATGCAGGGTAATTCTTTTGTAGCAAAGCACGAAATTGGTGATTGCTTATTAGTAGGATATTATGCATGTTTACACGCGAAGGGAATTCGGGTTATGGCACATGACGTTAGATGCGGTATTTGCATTTGTCCCTCGGACAAGGGGTCTGCTAGATATGTGCATGTGGGAAGATTACAGTGCACATGAGGGACAAAATTGCTTGGCAAACAATGGTGCCGGAATAGTTTTTCTACTTATGATACATGCATGCAGACGAATTATTTTTCCAGCGAATTGTGCTGGTGCATTGGATGTGAAAACAGAATCTTTCAGGTATTTTCATGAAATGCGTTGCAAGCATTAATGTCCTCGAGAAAGGAAATGTTTTCAGGTGCCAATGCGATTGCATTGGCGGGAAACAATGGATGTTGGGTTGTAGTTATGGGGGTTTTTCAGGTAAGTGGGGCGTGGGGTTTGGCGGAACCGCCACAGAGTTCCAGGTGGATTTTTCTTAGTGTGTGTCGTATCACTGTTAGAAGGTTGCTGGGATTGATTGAGGGCAGAAACCCGGATGAATGAAGGAAGTGAAGGTTGACGCACAGATCGTGGCAGTGGAGTAAAATTATCAAGGGAGAATCGGTCTGGCAGTGGCTGCTGTTTATCACTCGGAGGCTGAAGGAACGTTTTATTTCCTGTACCACGTCCACGTGGGGATAATTTGCGGCGAATGTCTAGGCACTGCCTTTGGCTAATGCATTCAGGATCGGTGGATTTATGTGGCCGACTGCAATTTGCACACTTGATGACCTCATTCGTTTTGCAGTCGGATGTTTTGTGGTTTCCAGAACAGATTACACAGAAGCTATTAGTGTGACAATGCATCGAGCCACGGCCGTAAAGCTGGCAATTATGACATTTTGTAACTTTACCTAGATGATGTTTTTTGAAGTCCCATCGAACGATGGTTTTGAATAAAGTAGAGTAGTTACGTTTAAGTTCGTTTAATTTAATAGTACTGTGTTGAATGTAGACGGTGTACAAGTAGTGTTTGTACAGGGCTTTTGTTGATGAATTTAAGGTGATGGTTTTAACATCTAGGCACTTAATCCCGCGAGTAATTAGTTCATTTTTTTATTATGTCATTGCCAATTAGGTCTAAACCGGATAACACTACCTTTAGTGGGGGATTTCCCTTTCGCGAGTGGTTAAAAAACTCACATTTTAACCGCAAGAGTTCAGTTCTAATTTTGTTGTATATGTCCATTGCTAGGGAACATATTTTGTGTCCATGTGATATGTTTTTAATTAAGTAATTGTATATTTTAATGGTATTCAAAATACTTCGCACTTTAACACTGGTTGATTTTAAAACCATAATTGGCAAAACGGTGTCTTTTATTACTTCTGCACACTGACCGACGTTGGTAGAATCCATTTCTGGGGATTCCTCCATTAGACTTTAAAGTGGTTGGAAATAGTTAGTGTTTGAACTCATTTTGTGTTTGGGTAGTACTTTATTGTTAAATTGTGTAAGTTTATCGGGAGGAGTTTGGCCTCCAATACCGGGGTCGTAACGAAACCGTTTACGTTTAATTTTGGTTAACTCACGTGGCCCAGGGGCCATAACTTAACGGATTACACACTTGATCAAGTTATATGTTTGCGGTAACGAGACAAAGAAAATAAGATAACAAGATAATGGGTTGTGACAATTATTGTGAATATAACGGTTGATGTAATTAAGAAAAATAGCACAAGCAAAACTGAGAGACAAGTTCTCGGTATGAAAGTCAGTCAGGTACAGTGATAGCCGCTCAACTGTTCGAGAAATCTTATCGGGCGTTGGCAAAAGCTGCATATCGAAACAAAAGAGGAGGTATGCTCATTCGAGATATCATCCTTCTTCATAACAACGCCAGTCCTCACACCGCGACCTTAACAATGGATACATTAGAAGAACTGCGCCGGGAAACCGACAAACACCCTCCTTATAGCCCAGACTTGTCGCCCTGCGACTATTTTTTGTTCGCACCCTTGAAGGAATCACTTGGAGGGAAAAAATTCGAAAGTAATGAAGAAGTCGAGGAGCACAAATGTCTAACAACTCGACTTAAATCTTTCTACGAACAAGGGATGTTAGAGCTTACAAATCGGTAGCAAAAGTGTGTAGATCACACAGGAGAGTGTATTGAAAAATGTTGGTGTAGGGAGGAAGTATGGTGTCCTACTGGGTGCTGCTACGCGTAGTAGCTGTGTTACGAGGGAAGCTGGCTTGCTGAAATCGGGTAGAAAAGTCGAGCATTGATGAACGGTTTCGCGTGATAATTGTCTTTGGCGTGCATGGGCGCCAATATATGAACAGGGGCATAACAAGTTGTTAGCGGTCAAGGAAAGTCGAGAAGGGAAGCATGGGGTTGCGTGAAGGCTATGGTTGGTGAGCGTGAGCGCCAACCTTCAGAAAAGAGACAGAAAAGGGTGAGGGTGTTTCACGCGAGACAAAAACGGGTGTCCTATAGATTATATGCTACACGTAGTAGCTGTTGTTACGTAAGGGGCCGGTTTGCAGAAAATGGGTGTTGAGGAATGGCGAGCGTGTGCGCCAATATTTAGGAAAGGACCGAAAAAGAAGATGTTGAAATAGAGGGCATTGTATGCCAATATTTAAGGAGGGCCAGAAAGGGGTTGAAGTATTACGAGCGAGACAAAACCAGGCGTCCTATTGATTATGTGCTACGCGGAGTAGCTAAAGTGTGATGAGGAGCCGGTTTGAAGGAGTTACCTAGGGGCGTTGTGTGCCAATAGTAAGAGAAAAGCCAGACGGGTGTTGAAATGGGTCGAGTGAGGTTGGATGGAGTAAAGGGACGAAGAGAGACTAAGGGGGCAAGGGGAGCCGAAGGCTGTCGAGTGGAGTCGAAAGTGGCCAATGAGGCTAAAAATAAGTCGAAGGTGGTCGGGTATTGTCGCGAGTAGTCGAGAGAAGTAGGAAGCGGAGTCGTGTGTAGTCGAATAGTGTTGGAAAGGGTTAAATAGGGATGAGCGAAGTCGTGTGTGTGCTGGAAAGGGTTGCACTTAATCAAAACCCTGAATGGGCTTACAATTGTGTTTATGTTAATAATCTTACAGGTTCTTAAAATAATTATTATTCGGTCATGCGTATATTCGATGTTTTGCGATTGTATAACTATCATTATGTAATATTTCTCTGTGGCTTATGTTTTACTAGCTTTTGTTTTTTATAATTTAAACAATATTATCCATATTTGTTTTGATATTGTCTCTTTGGAAAGTATTTCTGTTTTTGAACTTAAACAATGTTGTACATATTTTGTTTTGCTATAATTGAACTAAACGGATTTGTTAATTGCGTAAATTCCATACTTGAAAAGATGACATTTTTTATTGTCAGTAAATACAAAATGACATAATGGAATAGAGATTAGAAATTATGTAATTTATATGTTAGATTGTTATTTACTTTCCCTCTAAAATATTTATGTGTTTTTTGCTATTTGTATTCGCCTTGAAATAATTGAAGGTTCATTAATTTTCAACAAGCACCCATTAATATGTTTTCTGAGGGAAGTGAATATCTTGCGAATACCACCGAAAAGAGGTACGTGTGAATCTGTACCCAGAAGGAGTTTACAAATGTTATTCATGTATTGCTATTATTTGGAAGGTCGTCAATTTATGTGTATATCATAATAAAATATATTTTATTTAAAAGTGTTCGAAGTAAGCGAGTAACAACAGTAGTTTATTTTTTATATGTAAAAAGAGACTCATACTAGGAATAACTAATAGATTTGAAGAGAGGCAGTAATATCTTAAAGATGTAATAAAAATGAATCGGGAATAATTTTAATTAAAAGGCTGTTGTGACTTGTAGTGTTACATGTATTTTAATTTTGCAATTTTTAATCAATTTCTGCTTTTAAGAGGATTACTCTCTGTTGCTATTTTTTAATTGTTTGGTTTGTGGGGGTTGGGTTTCTCATGTAGAATAGAGAAACCCCCCACAGGTTCAATCTAAAATTTATATCTTCTGTTATTTACAATCGATTACTATATGTGCCCTCGTTAATTTCTATTGTACATGCTTGTTGGGCTATAATTCTCCGTTAAAAGTGTAAACTTTTATTGTAATTAAACATTAATAGAGAACATGTGCATAATCGGAAATATTTAATAATGTGTCGTTTTAGTTTATAAATTTCAAAAGAAATAAAAGAAACGCACTCACACAAATGAACATATTTCCGGACATATATCCATCCCTATGAATGTCGATATCCTTTATTACTTTTAATAGTCAAGCCAATTATACAGTTTTCCTAGCCTGGCAGGACAACTGTTTCGAACCAGTTGTCTACCCTTACCATGAAAATCGTTTAAATAGGACCGTGTGTGGTAATTTGCACTTTAAATCACTAATTAATTCCTGTTAAAAATATAAGCTGAATAATTGATCCTATTAATTCCATGTATCTGTATATGTTTATGTATTAATAGGAAAAACTAAGAGATTTTAAGGCGTGCAATGTAATGACAATTAAAGTCAACACTTAACTTTCTAGGAATATATAGTATAACTTTCTGTTTTTGTCGTTAGGTAGAGAAAAAAAAAGGAAAACACCGGTTGCTAATTGAGCTTTTTTATCGTTACACCAGTTATACTCTTTCCTTAAACTGGAAATCGTTTTACAAATGAGAACCGTGTATGTAAAACACAAGCTTAATACTTAGTTCTATGATTGCATGATTGGCTATGACCTACTAATTAATTGAAAATTTTGAGTTCGAAAATATTTCGCTTTTCTGGTGGTTGTAAGTCAATATAACTCAGAAGGAGCTTACAATAAAAATGAAACATTTAAAAAAAAAAAAAGGTGAAACAAAAGAGCAAACCTGCGATGTTGTTGATGTTGTTGGATGAAGTGTTGAGTCAGGTGGTGTCGCTGGGACGTTGGAGCGATGCTTTCCGGTTCATTATCGTCTACATTTGTTGCTCCGTATTTCCGTTCCAGTCATTTGGTAAGACAAATGTACTTAGTTTCGCTCCTGCGCTTAAAAATTTTGTTCCAGCTGCTAGTAATGCGCCTTTTGATTTGTTTCTAGCCATCCGATAATATCAAGCTTGTAGCCCTCTTCGAGGAAGCTGTTGGCATGAAATTCCATACAGGTGGTACGTCCGATGTCTCCACGGACTATTTAGTGATTTTTTGAGATTGCCTGGTGATGTTGTGTTGCCTGGTGTTGTTGGCTGAGTTGGCGCGATGATTTGCCCATCGATTATTTTTCGGAAATTGCCGCCACAATTGCCCACTGCTTGTCACTTGTAAACGTTTTTGGACGAATGTTAGAAAGGTTGCAGTGTTTGTTACACTTGGGATCACCACTGTAGGGAGGAAGTATGGTGTGCAGGCGTACTGCACCGGATTCACTTCTGTCCCCATCCTCACTGGAAGTTCATCATGGACATCCAAGAAAATCAGCAAGCACACAGATGCCGGTCGAGAGAAATAAAACACCGACACACTGGTTTGTTATTTTTGATGTACAGGAGCACTGTTTATTCAATTTAGTTATTAATAGATCGGAGAACTTGACAGGGTATTTTAATACACACGTAATAAGCCTTATTCCTTATAAATGAATTAATATAATCACTTTTAACCGACTTCCGTCCATTATTTCTATACTTGGTGAACGACCAACGCGACTGGCGATTCTCGCGATTATCGCTACCCTGTGCGCACCAGGGTAGCGATGGAGACACGACCTGGTCCGGTCGAAGGATGGAATTTGACTCAGCGATCGGCATCTCATGCAGAGATGATTTCGCTAAGGAAGAAAAAGGAAGAGAGAGAAAAACTTTTCTCTTAAGGGTGTAACTAGTGGCGCAGTGGTATATGTGCGCGATCGAACAGATTCAATGTTGTTGCATGTGTTCGAAAACAGGCAGGCGGCAAGGACAATAGGGAAAAATGACCACATGCGCCGCTGGTAATGCGGGTCATTGTTTACACGATGCCTCGTCGCTATTTTCGACGTTAGGAGAAAAAGGTGCTAAAAGCAAATTGGATGTTTATGGCATCTCTGGCTGCAATAGAAACCGGGTTCATATTTGCATTAGGAAATGCTGGAGAATTTGGTTTCAGCGTCTTTTGCGCTAATTGTATGCAGCTGCTTGGATTGTTTGTTGGTAAGACAAACAAAAAAGGTTGCCAGGCAATGTGTATGAAAAGGTATATGACGCGGCTGGGAAAATAGACGGCGCGATATTTATGGTCCCTGTCATGACGGTTACATTGAATGCAATCCGAATTATTTTGTTTACTGGTATTTGTCTGGTACCGAATTGGTTCAGAATACCAAATAAGCAAACAAAGAAATCTTACGGAAAATTGTATGCGAAGGGATGCATGAAGGTAAGTTTTCTTTATAGGGATTTTATGATTACAGATGGTGATCTATATAATGCGTGAAGCATTTACAGGTACTAATACCGTTGCATTAGCAAACTTAAGGGAGTTGGGTAGTAGTTGTGGGGGTTTTTTAGGTAAGTAGACCGTAGGGTTTGACGGAACCGCTACATTGGTAGTATAGTTAATGTGCAACATTATTCAATAAATGTATAAAAAAAAATTACCGTTTATATTTGATTCACCCTCGTAAAAAAACGTGCACACAAATTTGACATGTATCACGAGCAGATAAAATTAAGAGCTGCCAACACCAATTATTGACAAAAAAAAAAAAGAAGGCTTTTGAACAACCCAATCCGCACAGACAACGGGGAGAGTGAATTGTAAAGCATTATTGCTAAGCCCAGAGGTGAGTGACAGGTCATCCACATTTAGCTTCATCCGGTCGCTTATGAGCAGTTGGCTCAATTATAAACTGAGCTAAGGTGATTAGCGTAGTTACGAGGTTTCCAAAACCTTTGTTATTTCCATCTGCACGTGCTTAATATCACACTCTGGAAATATGATGTCTCTGGAAAAGTTCTAAATGATTTCGAGAGTAAATATTTAAGCACTCATTGGTATCGCTACAGAAGGTAGCTTAAACTCGATCGGCATGCATTCAAGTACCAGATATAAAATAGTTTACGGTCCTTGTGCAAATCAATTAATGGTGTTTACCTACTTAATCGGGTGGTAGATTGTTTGTGTGACTGTTAACGTGCTTCCCCAGAATGACGTTCGAGTGAAAATGTAACAAGGCTAAACCTTGAATGGTTCAGAAGATTAGACCATAGCAATACCATATCGCATGATATGGGATTAAAAGTGAATCCATTAAATGAAATATGATTGAAAACATAAATCGAATTGCACAAATAGCATAACAGCCGTTGAGTATCTTTGTATTTGGGATAGTATGTGGGTTCATAATTTAGTATCGATTGTTATTGGTTGTACTTAAGCAACGTCGTTATGGTGCTTTCGAAAGAAGATCAGCAGAATGTGAATGTGGGTGTTCCTCATAAGCACCTTTGTAACTAAGTATAATGAGATTAGCCATCGTTTGACAAACGTAATCTAGAGTAATAAACTTCGCACGCAAGCATTGTGAAATGGCTAAAGGCTTTTATCAAAACTAAAGGAATTTTTCTACAGTATTCAATAGAATTCTTTACTGATTATGGCTTATAGAGAAGCTATTGTCTTATCAGAAGAAACTGTATGAAACCGCCAAATGATAGTTAAGTACTCATTGTTTTTTTTTAATGTGCACTAAATGGCATGACGATACTTAGTTTTGCCTAGCGATAAGTATATTACTCTAAGGGTCGATGGAAATATTTGTGTAGAAATACAATGTTGACGACATGAAAGTAGATACGTCGATATGGGCACCGAGCTGGTTATCATTTCAAATAAGTATCCAGTGATGGATGCATATATAGTGTTTGTTTAATCATTGTGACTACCGGAATTCATATTCCTTTCAATCATATGCTAATTACTATCAATCGATAAATTACAAAATGAAACATGGTTTGTTTAGTCCTCTTGTTAATTACCTCGAATTCGCATTTCGTTTGCGAGGAACTTACTTTGCAAAGGAAGCCCAAGGTCGAAGCTTTTTGGGGCCATTTTCAAAGACTTTCTCAGCTGTTTCTGCGAATCCAAGAGCGGGTACTTTTACGTCTCCACAAATCCTATGCGAGGTCTTCACCTGAAAGAAAAATGATCATGTTGTTGAATTCAGTATCAAATTAACATAAATACATAAGTTGTTATACGAGGGTAGTTTCATGCGTCAGTCACTTTTCGAATAAAAGATACTTTTTTTCGGCAAATAAGCATTTTATTTCTCGTTGTAGTCTCTTTTAGCTCGATACATTTAGTCCAGCGTTTTTTCAATTTTTTATTCCTTCCAAATAATAGGTTTCCTCCAAATTTCATCCCTAATTGCGATCAGTCGCTATCCAACTACAACCGCGGTCGACCACGCCGCCGCTCGGGGAAAAATTTAATTTCGCGACTTTTTAACACAGTCGATATTCAACTTCTGTCGAGGCCACACACGTTTCGCGAGTCACATCTCAACCATCAAAGTGCGCACATGCACTTGGAGTAATTACTCAACCACAACCGAGGTCGAACACGCGCTGCTACTTCGAACGTTCAGAACCAAGTAGTAATTCAATCACCCAAGAGGACGGTCACGCTGTCAAAGTTCCTTTTTCATTCCCCGTGGCGCGCACACACGATAAGTGTATTAAAATGAGTCGAGAGTGGCTAACAAGTGGTTGTACAGAGCTGTGCCGTGTTTTCTTTAACTAAGTCTGCTTTTGACATCACACTATTTTCATCATCAAAACTAAATAAAACCATTAATCAAATCAACAAAAAGACAGAAACTAGTTAAGCTAACTTACTTCGATAAGTGTTGCTGAATTTCCATTGGATGGAAATACGCAAAAATAAAGTGATAACCAAAAAGACAAACTAAAGCAAAAACAAATGAATTCATTAATAATTTAAAAGTAAATCTAAATTAATTGAAATCCAACAAAATCCGAATTAATTATTGTTACTTCGAAACCAAGGAACAACCGTGGGGTTTCTCTATATTACATGGAGAACCAACCCACAATTCCATACCTTATTTCGACCGCTTTCAGCGCGTCATACCTATCCATTCCCCTTATATGCTATTCACCTGAAATAACATGTTTTCCCCAAGGACGCATAGCTAAACTCATTATTCTATGCAGATAATCCATAATTAAGCTTAGCTATCATTTTCGCCATACGGCAATACTATTTCTCTAACCATGAGATCTCCACCGGAAATTCCATTCGTATTGGTTAGCAACAACCAAGTCGAATCAAACGACGCGGTTACACCATCGTCCATTGGCTTGGATAATTACCAACATTCCTTAGAGTTTTTTCCCCGGTACCATTTCCCTAGCCGATGTAGCGTCCTATCGATTTTCATCAGATCATCCATTCGCTTGGGATCAATGATCTCGTTTTGCAGGTGAATAGCACCAGCTAAATTTTCCTCTCGTCTGCAATTCTATCTTTCCATAGTTCGATGACCTATGAGATCACCATAATCATCACTAGGTCACTGAATCAGTGGCATACGCGGAATTAATACACACACACTAAGCCAGATCAACCCTGGGTTATTGTGCTTTACTTTTGATTTCTCCATCCTTGCTACGCCCATCGACGTCGAACGAATACACAAGTACGTTTCTACCTAGATGAGCGTGGGGAATTGAAGAATGCACAGGAGAGTCTCTGCTAGGAATTAGTTCTATCCGGTATTTTCGTCATAAAGTAATTAAGTGATCACTAAAGTTTCCTATTAAATTGTGCACTATAAAAATAAATTCACTTGTAACAAAAATAGACAAGTATCACCACCAAACCTCATTAAAGGATATTCCGATTGAAATATAATAAAAAAAACATTATCTATAAAAGAACCCCCAGTGCGTTTTCATTTATTTTACATTCTTCTCGGATGAACAAGTTTCTTTCTGCGGATCATCGTTGGGGGAATTAAAGGAATGCTTGCCGTACGTCGGCATCCATACTTCGAACCCCACACAACTGTAACCGTTGCAAACAACGGGCGGGTAAATACATACCGTAATGGAGGAAGAGGATCGGTCATTGACATCACTTTTGCGAGCAACTTCCTCCTACGTAAGTTAAAATGGCGGGTCAGCAAGGAATACACGCACAGCGACCATCAGGCCATTGTAGTCAATATACAACAAAACAAACGTACAAGAAGTCTCCAAGTAGGTGGCCCGAAATGGAAAGACACATTTTTGACAAGGACTCCTTTGAATTAATATTGAGTACCAACGATGTACCCAATGCTGAAACAGCCGAAGCCCAGTCACACCAACTCATCCATGCTTTCACGACAGCGCGCGATGCAGCTATACCCAGGCGATCTAACGGAGAATTTATTACACCTTGTTATTGGTGGAATGAGGAAATAAAGGACTCAGGACTCTCGCTGTCTACAAGCCCGACGCAAAGTGCAGCGGTATAGGAGGACAGCCAACTTCCAAGAGCACTTGGACGAGTTCCGGTCAGTACGGCGCAATCTACAAAGGGCGATCAAGGACAACAAAACGAGGTCCTTCAAAAGCCTATGCGAAGGAGCCGATATAAATCCATGGGGTACGGCGTACAAGATGGTAATGAGTAAGCTGAACGGTTCCAGGTCCCCGCAGATATCATGTTCAAAAATGCTGAGGTCAATAGTAAACCAACTATTCCCACAAGGCACATCCCCACACTACGACTTAATAAGCGAGACAGTGGTGGAGGACATCCCGAACGTCACGGAAGACGAGCTACAGTCAGCATGCAGGAGGATACAGGACGGCAAAGCGCCGGGTCCTGACGGAATTCCAAACAAGGCGGTGAAAGCGGCGGCTGAAAGTCGACCGGACATATTTATAACCACCATGCAAACATGACTAGAGGAAGGTGTCTTTCCAGAAACTTGGAAACTGCAACACTTAGTGCTCCTACCAAAAATTAAAAAACCACCTGGAGAACCCTCATCATATCGCCCAATATGCCTTCTAGACACTATGGGAAAGATATTGGAAAGAGTGATATACGAAAGACTGCTAGCCGTAGCAGAAGAAAAAGCAGCCTTATCGAACCAACAATACGGGTTTAGAAAATCGCACTCCACCATCGACGCCATAAAGAGAATTGTGGACATTGCGACGGAAGCAATAAATGGAGAGAGATGGCGTTGGGGCACAAAGGAATACTGTGCAGTTGTAAGACTGGACATAAAGAATGCATTTAACTCGGCAAAATGTCCATTCATAAATAGAGCGCTTCACAGAATGGGCACCTCACACTACCTCCAGAGAATAATTTCCAGCTACCTCAGTAACAGGAAGCTGAGGTATGCAACAGACGATGGTGTAAAATACCACAACGTCTCAGCGGGAGTTCCACAAGGATCTGTTCTGGGACCCCTCTTATGGAACATCATGTACGATGGCGTTTTGCGATTGGTGTTGCCACAACAGGTCCAGTTGATAGGTTTTGCGGACGACATTGCCCTTGTGACAGTGGCAAAACATATTCATGAGATAGAGGCAGTAGTGAAAGTCAAAGAATGGCTGGTATCCGCTGGTCTCGAGCTAGCAGACCACAAAACAGAGGCGGTTTTAATAACTAGCCGAAAAAAGGTGGAATACATGAATATAAGGGTCGGAGATCAAATCATTAGATCGAAAGACACAATAAAATATCTAGAAGTTATGATCGACAACAGGCTACAATTCAAAGAGCACGTCAAGTATTCTAGCAAAAAAGCGTCAATGCTGCAAGCAGCACTTGCTCGAATACTACCAAACATCGGAGGACCTGGATATCCACGAAGAATCTTGATGTCTAGAGTAGTGACCTCGGTCCTACTATACGCCGCCCCTGTTTGGGCCAGTATACTGACGACGAAGGAAGCGAGGAGAAAGCTGACGTCAGTCTATAGACTCTGTGCCTTAAGAACCATTAGCGGTTTCCGAACCATCTCGGACGAAGCTGCTTTTGTCGTAGCCGAAATGGTTCCAATTGATATCCTTGCGGACGAGATGTTAAGAATCTACAACAGGAGAGCGTCAAGGCAACTGGAAACAACAGCAGTCAAGAAGATCAAGGAGGAAGAGGAAGCATCCTCATTAACCATATGGCAAACTCGGTGGGACAACACTACGAAAGGCAGATGGACGTACAAATTAATCCCATCTTTCGCCACTTGGATGAAGAGAGACCATGGTGCCTGCAACTACCATCTTACCCAGTTCCTGACGGCCATGGTGGATATCGCAAATATCTGCACCGTTTTGTACACAGCAGCTCACCGTTTTGCCCAGCGTGTCCAAACCAAGAGGAACATATGGAGCATGTGGTGTTCCACTGTAGACGCTTCAACGAAGGAAGATCCAATCTCCCAGGCCCGCAAGATCTCATAGAGCAGATGCTATTCTCCGAGGATAACTGGATGGAGATAAGCGCATATGTGACCAAACTGCAACTCAAACTTAGAAGAATCTAGAAAGTAAGGCAAATAGCCGACATGGAGAGAGCAGCTTAAAAAGCATAAAGCTAACCAGCCCCGCGAAGTAACACCTAACGGCAGTCCCGCGGGGAGAGTGGTTGACGGGAGCGAGGGTGTGGTTTAGTACGCAGGCGTGCGACTTGGAACCGTCGTTCCAGGTACACGAATCGCGCATGCTAGTAGCGCGGGCTGCTAGTACGAGTATCTATGAAGATCCGTTGACACATCAAAAAAAAAAAAAAAAAAAAAAAAAAACACAACTATAACTCAAGCCAAATTAGAAAAATATAATAAAAAAAACTATTTCAATCCATAGCAGTTTGTGTTTATTTTCTTTTCTCCCTCGTTGGTTACGTTTCGGAGTGTTATTTGTTCAGTGACGTGAGAATTAAACGAACCGCGTGCCCCTTCTGGTACAACACATTTAAACCCCCACAAATATGCTGGATGGGGTAGCAGTTCGTAGTGTTGGATCCAGGTTTCATCCACATAACGAAACGACGCAAAAACTGGTATGATTGCGACAACACCAAATACTCATTTGAGGTGGTCGCACTGTGCGCTTATGGTGGGGTATGGGGAATCGCGGCACCCATCACGTGGATAGTTTTTTAATGTCCACATATTCATGTAAAATGTGATATAATCGCTCAGTGAGATGCCTACAGCCTCAGCCAGCTCACGCACATTCATTCTCCTATCGTCCAATATCATTCTATGGAAATTATCGACGATTTCTGGCGTGACGACCACTTTTGGGCGACCTGAACGTTCGGCGTCACTTTTGCTGGTTCGACCATAATTAAACTCAGTAAACCACTTCTCAACCATTGAAATTTATGGAGCAGAGTCCACATAGTAATCAAACCTTTCCTTGGTTTCGGTGATCGAAATAATGCAAAATCAGCACACGAAATGCACTTTTTTCCATTTTCGATAAAATTCACGAGGTTGTCTGCTGTCAAAGTTACTGTGCGGGAAATTCAAAAAGTCATTGACTTATCAACTTACCCTCGTAAAATACTAGATATGAACTAATCGTTTTCATTACCATTTGGTTTTGCTAATATTAAGCATACGAAACCTTTCTTAGGAATATGACATTCTTAGCTAATTGGTGTTTTAAAATCCAACAAATTGTTTTTGGAGCCTTTAGTAAAATGCCAAGCGGTAAAAGGAGATTGGAAGCATAAGTTATAAGAATGATAGAAGTGAAATTGGGAGGAGAAATATTAACCATTAAAATGTACTTTATTTCCAGCGGGTACACGTTGTAGTTACCTACCATATATGGGTACGAATGATTGATGGCTACTGAAGTTGAGATAAAGATATCATTAGATACTAACAAGCATGTATAATTACAATTCGAGTAAATGTACTATTATCGATTTTATTTTTATTTTTACACAATCGGATAAGAGGGAAGTTTTGATATTCTTAAAGGTTAATGAATGGTGTGTATGTGGGTAAGAACAAAATTAGAAAAACAAAAAGAAATGTTGATGTACGTCTGGCTTGAATGCTTGAAAATTATAACCGGGAGAATTCTTGACCAAGAGGGTATTCATACGAATTTCTTAAACCAAACTTTCTCTGTAACTTTGGTCTCTATTCAACGAGAGGATTTATCCACCGTTGATCCCCTGCTCCAAAATTTGTTCATAAAATTTCACGAAAACTTCAAAAAATGTTCGTTCAATGGAACAAAGCTGGTCATGATACGATTTTTTGGTCCTAAACTTTCACCCAAGCCACCCTCCTCCATAACCTATCGCAATACTCCTCTTACATTCTGCCATTAAAATGTCACAGGTCTTCGCCCAAAAACTTACCGTTTTTTTAAAGAAATGCAATGCCCTACTTTTCGACATATACATTCCCAGCGAAACTGATTTAATCGCCAACGTCAATAACCTGGAACTATTTCCACCTAGCTTTAATCTCTACCGGGACGATGACCGTGATCGACCTACTTCTAATTCTTCCAGCGGTGATGTGCTCATAACCCATCCAAAACAGCTTTGATTCGTCGCCCATTGCTATATTCACTTCGTTAAAACTTGATAAATCAATTTATGCTATTTGTCTCCATTTTACTCTCCCAGCTCATCGAAGCATTTGAACTAGCCTTTAACATCTAGCAGCATATGGAAGTAGCATTCCTTCTTAACACACATGCGCAGGGTCGAAATGGAGCGTTCATCCAGTCTTTCGAAACTGAAAGTATGGTGGCGTGTTCCCGTGCCATGTCCACGCGACTTAAACAGCGTGCTATTATTGAAAATCATCGTTGCAATGCAATTGATAGGTCTACTGTAAATCGACGGGCAATAAAATTTCGTGGTTGCTACCCTGGAAAATCCATAATTGTCGATGGAACTCGTAGCGGACGTTCGATCACATCTACAGACAACGCCGTCCAGAGGCCACACCGAGGCACTGAAAGCAAAGGTACAACAAGTACTAAAGGAAGATGCCAATGTCACAACAGTGTCACAGGAAATCCCGGTTGAGTGTCGTGATTTAGATGAGGTGCCCACTGTGGAGGAAATCCTGACAGCGATCGCTATAAAGTTCTGTAGGGGTTTCTCTATCCTATAGGAGAAACAGCCCACAATTCCAACCAATACCTACCCATTTCCCCTGATAGGTATTTACCAGCAGGACATGTCAAAGGGACGCATAGCTAAACTCATTTAGATAATGCAGATAATGCATAATTGAGTTTAGCTACAATCAACAACATACGGCAACACTATTGCGCTAACCATGGGATTTCCACCGGAAATTCCATTCGTATTGGTTAGCAACAACCAAGCCAAACCAAGCGACGCGGTTACGTCATAGTCCATAGGCTTGGGTATTATTGAACATTCCAAAGAATGGAATTATATCCCCAGCCGATGCGGCGTCCTATTGATTTTTCCCAGATCACCCATTCGCTTGGGACCAATGATCTCTTTTTGCTGGTGAATAACCTTAGCTATATTTGCCCTCTCTCTCGTATTTCTATCTTGCTATAGTGCGTTGACCTAAGTGATAGTCACTAGGTCAGTAGACCAGCCGTATACACGGCATTGACGCACACAGCCCTAGCCAGATCCATCCTGGGTTATTGTGCTTTCCCTTTTGATTTCTCCATTCTGGCTACGCCCATCGACGTCGAACGAATACACAAGTACGTTTCGACCTGGATGAGTGTGGTGAGTTGGGGAACACACAGGAGAGCATGATTACCATTGGCAGATCAATGTGTAAAAAGCAGAAATTACGATTTCCACCCTAAATAGAGTCAGTCGCTATTCAATCATCACCACGAAAGGTCGCGTCGCGTCGAGTTACAAAGAGAAATAAAACACATGAATAAGATAAGAAAAAAATGAGGAGCTGTAAATAAAAAAATAATAAAAAAAAACACTTTAAATAAATAAAAATACATTTTTCATTTCTTCCTTCGGAGTAACAAGTGTCGGGGGTGTATAGTGAATCATATGCCATACGTTGGCAACATACATCTACCCCCACAGTTCCCTGCACTGAACGCGATCCCAAAGGAAGCGGTAAAAAGTTTAAGAAGGAAACCAGATGGCACGCAGACTGCCATGATCCGCTTATCAAGGGAAAAGGCTAGCGTGTTACTGGCTACAGGTTTCCTACCGGTTGGATGGGTGAGATGCAGTCTTAGAGAACACATCGCACCCACACGATGTTTCAGATGTTGGCAATACGGTCATGTGGCCAAATCCTGCAAATCCGAAGAAGATCATTCGGAAACCTGTTTGAAATGCGATGAAAAAGGCCACAAAGCATTGGCTGTAAAGCACAACCCATATGCATGTTCTGCGAATCAGGATGCGAAGGCGGTAACCACCACTCAACAGGGAGTTACAAATGCCGAGCATTTATAAACGCGATGTCCAATCTCCTCAATAAAAATGGACAGGTTTAAGTCAAATTAACTTAAACCATTGTGAAGCCGCACAAGATCTCCTTTCTCAAACGGTTAAGGAATATGGTACCGACGTGGTACTCATCAATGAGTAGTACAGGATGTCTGGCAACGGCACTACTCGTATTACATGAGAGGAAGACAGCAGCGAAACAGCGGCCATCTGGACAACTGAAAATTCCCCCATGGAATGCAGAAGTGTTCAGCGGCTGGAAGGAATTGCCTATGCTAAGATCAGAGGAATTCATTTCTACTGTTGTTACGCTCCGCCAAGGTGGGAAATAGAATATTTCAAATGCTTTTTGGACAGGATAACACAAGAAGCTAGAGATAAGAGCCCTCTAATAGTCGCTGGAGATTTCAATGCAGTAGAATGGGGAAGCACAAGGACCAAAAGTAGAGGCCAGGCACTACTCGAAGCCTTCGCAGTCCTAGATGTGGTGTTACTTAATGATGGTGTTGACGACACCTTCATAAACGAGAGAGGCCGGTCCAAAATCGACATCACATTTGCCAGCTCCGGGTTGGCAAGAGGTATGGAGTGGCGAGTTATGGACACCTACACCCATAGTGACCACCAAGCCTTGATGTACGAAATATTACCGCACAGGGGATTCATCACAGGCAAATTGTCGAAGAAAGTCCAGAATGGTTGCAAAGAGAGGGATCTCGATGCGGAATTGCTCGATTATATACTGGAAGACCAAATTGAACAGTTTGACGCAGAGGCCGATGCGAACAGGCAGGCTGGAAAAGTTACGAAGTGGATAACTACCGCATGTGATGCTTCTATGCCCCGACAAAGGCAACCAGCAGGGGTATCAAACCAGTGTATTGGTGGAACTCAGAAATCGCACATGTGCGATCGGAGTGCAACAGGTTAAGACACTTGCAACAAAGAGCAAGAAACCGTAACACCTACCCACAGTTGCATGCGGAATTCGTCAACAAACGGAAAGAGTTGAGGAATGTAATCCGCGTTCTGCTCCCTAAGGGATGAATTAAATAACAACCCATGGGGCAGCGCCTACAGGATAGTCATGAAAAAACTACAGAACAACAGTAGTGGAATGAAAAAAAGTAAAACTAACAAGGCCAGAATCGCTGCTGTTCTCTTCCCGCAGTGTGATGAGGTGTTGAGAGTGCAAGAGGAGTTGCGGGACCCAGCAAGACGGAGCCCAAAACGACACTCACAGGGCATGGACTATATAGAGGACCACCCGGTGAGTGGACGATATAATTATAGCCGACCAAGGAGCCCACCACGAACACAGGATGAAAGAAGCCACCGAGAACAGAGGTACAGGGAATATAGCCCGGATCCGCGGGAATCGTTCAGTAGGTAACCTCAACCTACGAACGATGCGTCTCGGAGAGATGGGGCTTACTATAGCAGATCGACCGAAACAGCTGGACCCCACCCCGTAAGCCGCCCTCAACCTGCGAGGAACCTGTGGGTGGTATTTGCTAGGCGTAAGCACGGGCGCGGGTTCAGTCAAATACCCCACAACACTAAATGGCGCACTAAATTGTTCCGGGAGAAAACAAAGAAAAACAAGCACACAAGTTGGTCCTCGAAGAAAGCAAAGAAAAACAAAATAAAACACTTAATCTTGGATGTAGGTTGTATATTATTGTGCTTTTGTGTACTAGTATTTGTTTGCTTACGATAGGTTTTAATTATTCATTTGCACAATATCCTATTTTACGTACAGCTCGATGACGAGAAATAGTTATAAAAAAAGATGAAGCGATGCGAAATAAATTATGTGAATGGTTGAATTGACGTTAATTAAGCGACGATTTTCTCTCAACTCTGCTTTTGCAATACTGATTTTTTGTCGACACTCGGGTAGGCACATTAATTACCGAACGACCGATTCTCGGAAATATTTTACGACTTCGACCGAATAACTCGCACTTCAACAGAGAATAGTTCCGCACCCGACTAATGATAAAATCTGACTCCCCGATGCAATTCACATCCATCAGATTCGATGGCCGCAAATTGCATCGATAGGGGAGGATTCTATATGTGTCCGTATAGGACAAGTACGTTGCCCTTCGATGAAAACGATGATCGGCGGACACCTGATTAAACAGACCGGGGCTGCGGCGATGCACGCATACATCGTTGATGATGTATGCCAGGGATCGAAACAGATTTTTGCTTCAAAGTAAACAAAAACTCTATTTCACAGATCAAATGGTGGCCCGCATGATGTAAATGATTTGCCTATGATACAAGGGGTCGTCATGATATTTGCCAAAGATTCCTTGGAAACATCGATGTAGGCAATATCCAATCTAGCCGTACGGCTCCGGTGCGCAAGGAGGCAAATTATTTTGTTGACATAAGTCAGGAGAAACCTCGTCGACGGCGGCAAAGTGTCAGACTGGATGGCTGCATGTTTGATTAATATGCGGGTAAGTAAAACGCACACAGTGAGATACTGTATGTTTACATTAGGTTTTCAGGCAAGTCATCATAGGCATGGAATGGGTAAGGTTACCTAAACAATGTTCATATCCATTCCCAAATGGTTGATAGCCGATAAAGGAAAATGGTCGCAAATGTTGCGAACCTCGGGACTGGGGCAATAAATGGTTATGAAACGTAGCAAAACACATCAGCTACAACTGTGTCAACAATTACGATGGCCACCGAGTATTTATCTATTATAATTGCTGACAAGCCGAGCCGATGGAGATATGGTACGGTTCATAGAATAATTCAATGTGATGCATGCCTTGATGAGGTTTAACTTTCAGGTGAAAGTTATTTGTAAGAAAGCTTACACTGCTCCAATGCAGGTAAGTATAGTGGTTTGCATGCAAAGAGGAAGGTGGTTAATTTAAGAGTATGGGCGGTTCTTTGGGAATGTATTAAAGAACTGCCACAAACCCATTCCGCCAGTACGAACCACCACGCGCACCACCCCACGAATATCAACTACACAACGGGACAAGGCCCGACGGACCTGGAGTACGAAGATACCAACAGGGCGAGGGTGATTATACGCTCATCCAGGTCCAAGACGTACAACCACAACCGATAGCTGCACAAGTAGCGTGCAGTTTCTGCCGCAAAAGGGGGCACCTACGGGACGAGTGCATCACACGCAGAAACATGCCCATTTGCGCCTCGTGTCTAAGGTACGGGCATGAAGTAGGGAATTGTCTGGTGAAGGTTGCACCACCAGCGTCACAAAATCCCGCGCCACCTGCACAAAGGCCAAATAATGAGCAGAGGCAGTCCCCGAGACAAACAAATCAGGGAGAAGTACCACCCTCTAATGCCAAACAGCCACACCCAACATCGAACCGAAGAGTGTACATCGTTCGATGTTGTTGTGAGTATTGTGGCCGGTATGGTCACAGGTGGGAGCAGTGTCGATATAAGGCAAATTGGGAAAAAACCCATCCGACTCCAGCTTGTACGCACACTGCAACGGCTAGACCTGTAGGTCGCCGTAATAACCTGCCAACGTGCACGGTTAACAAAACCAATATAAAAGGCCCAAAGAAATGCACCAAATTGTTAAAGATTTATTTCTTAACAATTATTATTATTTGGGTCTTCACCAAACTTACCCCTATGAATGACTTGATTGTTGTTTACCTCGACGCAAGTCCTTATGTTTTATCCTCGACTCCTGTCGATTCTTCGGTGGTTGCGTGAAGACACGAGATGTTAATTATTTATGGCGAGGGGGGGGGGGGGGGGGGGGTGATAATTAATTGAGCTTAATTATATAATATTCCGTAAACTCGCCAAATCATAGACGAGAACAAACGGCATCGATTGGAATGTTGCGAGCAACTTTTGGAGCATTATCGTGACGAAGGAGATGACTTTCTTTTGAAAATTGTGACAGGGATGAGTTATGGGTCCATCAATACGATCGGGAAGAGAAAATATAGAGCGCTGAATATCGACATTCGTCCTCTCATCGCCTGATAGTTTAAAACACAACCATATACAAACAAAATTTTACTGTGTTTTGGAAAGCTTACCGAGTTTATGTGAGCAATTTTCTAGAATGAGGGGCTACGGTTAGTTTTTCTCAGCACGTATAGATTCGGAAATTCTTCCGACATCGAGTTTGTTGTGCTTGAGGCAGCTTGTGGCCAATAATCTTGCCGCATGAGGAGCCGGCGAATGAATAGAATATCGTTCAAGACTCTACACTCAACCGGTTAATGTAAGGGGGCAGAATCAATGGGTTATAATGGGTTCGCTCTAGAGGAAAGTAGGTCAACATGGTTACAAACGATCTCAGCAAGATTGTCGATAAGATTTCCCGTTAACTTAAAGTTTTCAAATAGTCTATTCTTGGCCTTAAACCCATTCTGTTAAAATGGAATTTTTATATTTCACACTATCATCTCTAGACGAAAGGAGGTCGACATGGTTACAACCGATCTTAACGACGTTTTCGAAAAGATTTCCCATAAACTTAAAGTCTTCAAATGGTCCATTCTCGGCTTTGAATCTATTCTGTTAAAATGGATTTATTTCTACTTGAAAGATTGACTCTCTAGAGTATGATTCAGATCTGTGATATCTAATCCCTTTCTGATTACGCTGTGGGCCCTTAGGTCCCCTACTTTTTATACTAACTACAAGCGGAATTTTTCGGGTTATAAAGCACTCCCATGTTTTCGTTTATGCTAACGGCTGATGAACCTGGTCGAGAAAAAACAGCATCCCAGGACGCAGGCTCGCCTTTCTCGGGAGAAGTAAATTAAAAAAAAAACAAACACAAATATTCTTTAAGACTACCATGCCATGATTCTGCATTGCTTCTCGGTTTGGTGACAACTACTCAATTCAGTGTTGTAAAAACTGCTTGGAGCTTAATAGAAATGGCAGTCTGAAATCTTTTCACGAAAGCGTATCTCTTCTCTTTCCCGTCCCTACTACCTTCATTATCGATCCGCGACCTTTGGTTTTATATGATAGGGATATAAATTGCCTTACACATATTGAAGAGGTGATCCTTATTGACCCTCGGCCTTGTAAAATGGTGGCGTAAAGAATTCTTCAACCCCATATGCCATCCTTCTATATTTCCTTAGCCCACCCACTGTTCGAATACGCTAGTCAAGTATGGTCCTCTTATCAACAGATTCACATCCATAAAATCGAGAGCATTCAACATCGCTTCTTACATTTCGCTTTGTGTGGATTGGGACGGGAAACATTTTTCGTCCTGTCCCCTTAAATTACCCGTCTCAAATGAATTAACCTGAATACCGGGAAAGAACGCAGAATCATATCCGATATTCTTTATTCAGCGATTTCTCTTTGGCTCGATCGACTGCGTCCATCTTCTGAACACAACCCTATCCAACTTACACCACGACAATATAGGCAGTCGTTGCCTGATCTACATTCACTATCACCATACCAGTTGCGGCTCCACGGAACTTATCTCTCGAATTCTGGGAATTTTCAACTCCAGGTCATCGATTTTTGACTTCTATCTCTGTCCTACCACCCACCGCCGTAGTTTTGTTTATACACTTGTCTCAGGAGAGGCGAACCTATAGCGCTGACATGACGCCCCGAGATGCCAAAAAAAAAAAAACGTTGCAGCTCTTTTTGAACAGTCGCAGGTTGTAACGCTTCGGGAACACTCGCGCGGGGAGGGAATTCCAGAGCTTTCCCGTTCTATAACGGAACGAGTTCTGATGCAGGGTTGCGCACGCCATCGAGAGATGAACCGCAAATTGGTGCGATCCGTCGGATTGTTTGTGGAGCACATATAAACCGAATTGCGCAGAACTATAGCACGAATCACAAAAAGAACAGTACCCGTGATAATATATGTAAAACAGACAGAGGTCAGCTAAGCGTCTTTGATGTGATAGCGACTGTAGTCCCGACGCTAACGCCGTGTCCCCGATCAGGCGGATCGCTCGTCTTTTAAGATCTCAAGTAGACTGTGGGTATGCTTAGGAGCGAAGCTCCAAACATGAGAGCAATATTCGACCCCGGGTCTAATTTGGGATATGTACAGAAGATAATGATGGGCCGGAGTAAAATATTTCTTGGCTCTAAAAAATATAACTCCGTTTTCCTGAGGCGGGACTGGCGATGTTCGAAACGTGTTTATGCCACGATACATTCCCACAGATCGTGACGCCGAGCATTTTTAAGCTTTTCCACGGCCTGGCTATTCATCGTCAGCTTTGGAACCGATTATCAAAATTTTCTTGTGAATATTGTATACTGTGTCTTCGTTGCATTGAAGATGATGAGATTGGCCTTCCCCACTGCAGGACCTTATCCAGATCCCAATTCAGTGAGTCGATCTGGCTACATCTTAGCTGGTGCGACGCTGATGCACTAATCGGCCGATCACTCGAAAAAGAGGAAACAAGCGCAAAACTGAATTCTTTGTTATACATTGTTTCCAACACATCATTCATGTGAAGCCAAAGCAAGGTTGGACCTAAAATACAACCTTGAGACACCCCGAAATTAACAGGATACAGATCCTAAGACGCCGTCTACAACAATTCGGGTCGATCGATTTTCGACAAGCTCTTCGTCCAGTCGCAAAGCTGCTGGGGAGGGTCCGTATGAATGAAGTTTGCTCAGCAATGCCCTGCAATGTCAAATGCCTTGGAGATATCCAATGTGACCACTCTTTACCATGTCCCTCAATCTCAGATGTTCATATATCGGTCATAAGGGTTAAAAGGTCTCCCGTAGGCTGCTTGCCACGGAGTCCATATTGACGATCATTTAGAAGTCCGTTGAAATCCAAATATTTAATCAACTCGCCATTGGTTACCTTTTCCATGACCTTGCATAACATAGAGAGTAATGCTATCGGCCGATAATTTTATGGGAGATACCCTTTCCTCTTCTTTGGCATTGGTTGAACTCGAGCCCTTTTTCAGCAGGTAGGAAAGGTCCTCCGTGCATAACATAAGTGGAAGAGTGTGCCAAGGTTCCTTGATTTGGACATGGAAGGGCTTATACAGGATAGATCCGGAATTCCGCTGATCTATCATGTAAGTAGATCATCCGTAGACGGGCGATTGTGCTACGACCGGGATGTAACGCGCTCCGAAGAAGAGCTCTTGCGCTTCAGTGTGGCTATCTCCCACAGAGACCGGGACGATAGTATTGGACAGCGTCAACAGTTCTGGTGGTTGAATGGCATATAAAGACCTGGATACCAACGTCGGTATAAAATCACGCTATCATCCGTCATAGTATAATATTTAAGTTAGGTTAAGTTAAGTGCTTTTAAACAAAATTAAAAATTAAAAAAAAAAAAAAAATAGTAAGTTAAATTTTAAGAAAAAAAAAACAAAATAAAATTCAACACGTAGTTTTTCAAATTTTTCTTTGTCTTTCAAATAATCCTAAGCACTGCCAAAAAGTTCTGTCGCCGAAAGGCAAATTATACAATTGTTAAGTAATGTTTAGCTTAGAGCGTCTGCGAAGGACCAGTAAGTTATAATATAAGATAATTAAGCTAGAATTTAAGCATTTTTTGTCTAGCATATAAATTAGAAACTAAGAATATAAAATGAAATAAAAAATATGGTAAAAATGAAATGAAAAATGAGAGTGTGCCAAGAACGGGCGATAGTTCTGGAACACAGTTTTACGGACCATTGCTGGTATTCCGTCTGGGCTGGTTTGCTTCCTACAGTCAAGTCCCCGTAGAATGTGTTGAATAGTACGCGGGAGGAATCTCACATCCTACACCAAAAACCATACCGGCGCGATCACAGGTGGCTCCAAATTCGCGGAAAATAAATTCGCGAACATATTGGCTTTATCTTTTGAACCTGCGACTAACGTCCCGCTGCCCGTCACTAACGGAGGAAAAGAGGAGGAAGCGAAGTTACTGCTGGCAACCCTTGCCATTAACCAGAAGGAACACGAACCAGTTGGACGCTCAAGCACTTTATCGTCTGGTTACATGGGTTTCTGATTTTAACAAAATTCATTCTCTTAACCTTGGTGGGATTGGAGCGCCATAGTTTAAAAGCCCTTTTTTCGTAGCAGGAATCTGCCCACATTTTTGATCAAACCAAGTCTTATCAGATGAATTTCGTTTGTTGGAATGCGGAGTGTAGATCTTTATCCCGAGAAGAATAGTCTCCGTGCCCGACTCCGCGCATGCGTTAACATCAGAGTCTTCAAAGCACATCTCCGACCACGGAAAGGATGCGAGGCAATTTCGTAAATTGTCCCAGTTGGTAACCAAATATCTCCATATATGGCGAACCTGCTTAGATCGATTATTCGCTTTAAATGCAACTGATTGCACGACCGATACCCAGCAGTGATGTGAGTTTCCCAGTGGCGCAACAACCTGCACGGTATAAATGCTCGGCTCGGATGTGAAAAACAGATCCGGGGTGTTCGCATAATCATTTCGGGTATCCAGCACTCGCATAGGCTTCTCCTCGAGTTGAGTCAAATTCTGGGTAACAGTGAACGTCTCCGCCAGCCTCCCAGCCTCGTCGGTTCCGTTAGAATGCACCAACCAATCGGAATTGTGTACATTAAAATCGCCCAGGACGTACATTTCAGAAGCCGGGTGGTTGATCTGTATCCAATTGACGGTAAGTTAAAGATGTTCGAAAAATGTCGATGGTCGATCGCGATTCGGGGTAAAGCGGTAAAGACACCAACGAAATTTAACAGAATTCCTCAGCACGACCTTCAAACACATGACACCCTCTGGAAAGCTAGATCGGACCGCGTGAAGACGCGGACCCGCCATTAAAATGGAAACTCGAGTGTACGTCGTATCTTGAGCACCGACGATATGTTGAATCAGTTGACGAATCAACCTGGGTTTCAGTTAGGGCAGGGACATCAGGCTTTGATGTTTGTCTTCGCATTCGTAGTCTCTTTTGGCCTTCGAGAGCGAGGTGCTTGTGCGACCGTTTTTAAATTGACTAAACCACCGATAAACGAAGGAGTAGATCTGGGATAATATTACTGCAACCATTGCAATGATTGCTCAGACGTTTTTCCTATCAAAATATGATGTTTGAGCAAGATGTGGTATCTTGTTTTTTCGTTTTCGACGGCGAAAGTAGCGTCATCTAAACGACTGTAGCTTGCAAACGAATAGTTACAAAACTGCATACAAAAACTTGTGACAGATGAGCCTCTCGAAATGAGTCATGTTCATTTTCCAGTGGCGCTACCTATTTCAAAATCCCGGGACTGTTCAGACCATGTAGTATGTGGCGCAAATATGTAAATATTTGAATGTTATAAAAAATATTGGAATGTTCGTTTCTAGGTATTCGATGAAAAATTCTAATGCGATGACAAATTCTATTTGATGACAAATTCGAATGCTTAACAACACTTACCAATATATGAACACAATGTGTGCACACAAATCCTACTACGAGAGTGCCGATCATTCCAAAGACCAACCCAGAGTTTTTGAATGCCATTGGCATGGCTAATATTCCGCTTCCAAGCGAACTTTTCAATAGATGTGCTAGTGATCCGCTTGTCGATGCGCCATTAACTTTATCTCGATGGTCGAATGGATTGTAGGCATCTTCTTGCTGTACCTTGCCGGTAAGCTGTGTTCTGAAAAACAAAAAAATATGTATTTAATTCGCGTAATTGTTAATAAGAAATTTGTTAGATAATATATAAAAGAAAACAGAAAAGAAGGTAAAGCCCCAAAGTATCAAAATAAAAAATCAGAACGCTTATTTATTTCGCTTTAAAACAAACTATACAAAACTTAAAAAACTAATTTAAAACTAGGGCAAAAATTCAATTCAGTTGTATTCAATTGTAATTGAATTGAACACAACTGAGGGGCTGGTGGATTCAGGGGGGTTTATAAGAGCAGAAGTGTGCAGGTTCAAATAAAACAAGGTGAGGTAAGAGTTAGTGCTTAATAGGATACGCGAGATGTGTTTGTAAAAGTCATATGAGGTGTGATGGCCAGATAAAATAGGGGAGGTTGACGAGGGTTCCGTAAATTATATGGGTTGGCTTGCACAATCGGCCGATCCTGAAGAGAATGTCAATATTGTACGCTATTCGAGGGCGATGCAATTTAGGGATAAACGGCTTTCTTCGGAGGGCCAACGTTGCGACATTAAAAGTTCTCGATTTTGCGGTTATGGTACATATGAAAAGGGGACCAGACCTGACTAGCATATTCTAGAAGAGAACGCACAAAGGTTATGTGGATGTTTTATTAGCGCGTCAGCACGAACGCAGATTCAATAAAAACACCACCGCGGTTACACTGGAAGAATTCGGCCGAGAAAGAGTGGAGCACAGCAGCGGCCTCGATGATCGCCAAGAAAACACCATACTAATAAAAGAAGAGAGTTTAAACAACTTATTTTTTTTCGTTTCTTACTATTTCTTCAATTTAATATTTTTATTTCAATTTGTGCACATATGTCTGAATTTTGTTAAATTACATTAAAATATTTCTTCACTGTTTCCATCCATCACATTAATCCAATAAAATGCTATTTGGGAAATTTAACGTACGAACTCTTCTTAGGAATACCGAATTTTGCAACTAAAATTAACTTTCCACTCGCTAATTTTCCGACGCACTTCTATACTCTCAGCTGACCAGATAAAGACTTCCTGGTGACGTCCCTCTACTCTGGTGACTAAAATCTGACTGGTTATTGGATGTCTCTTTACAGACATCCAACGAAAACGAACCTAAAGGATTCGCCGCCAATGGCGAAGGTCCAAACAAAAGGAAAAGGGAAAAACTTATGTAGCAGATCGAATCCGCTGCTACATGTTTGGGCAAGATAAACTGCCGCCATACGCAAGGGATAGATTCTTTGATTGACGTGAGTCAATAAAACCCTTGCCGAAGGCAGAAATCTATCTTGGAAAAATGCATCGAACATTGGGCATGGCCGTCGTTAGATCATCTAGCATAAACAAATTTCGGTCGTATGATTCGATGCATGTTATGTTAGGGATGTGTTTATCCCGTTGAAAAGGTACTGTCAGGCGAAAGTATCCGCTTGAATGTTTACTTTGAGTAAACTAAAATTGGTGGCCATGACCGATGCTGGTGATAGTTCCAAGAAACGGTAACGGATCATAAAATCGGTCATGCTTAGATCCAAGCAAAATATGCGCGCCTCAAAGGCCAATGTTTGATTTGATCTTCTTTACTTAAGGAAAGATAGATCGTAGATATGCCGTTGGAAATCTGGCTTGCAGCTGTGCAAGCAACCCGAAATAATGCTAGGTCAATGAATGGGTACGAAAATAACACACGGAAAGATCAGCGTGTGTTGGTGGATATGTGCCATCCATTGTTCGGCCGCGGAAGCTCGGTTGATGAATTGATGTCATGGCAAGATGATAATCTTATGCTTTTAGGAATGACCGTGGGGAATAGGTTAGGAAAAGCACCCAAAAAAAGGTAAGCTGCCTAATATATATTTATGTCGGTTATCCTTGGGGATAACCGAATTAATTCCAGCGAATTGGTTGGCGGTTAATGCCGTAGCAAGGTTGCATAATCTTGCTGAAAATTCGACTTCAAGGTAAGTCGCATCGCTGGGAATGGTGGGGATCGAGCGATGCATGGCTCTTCGGACCCTGAAAAGCCCCACAGTTACGTAGAACGATCGGGTCACGTAAGAGTTAGAAAATTCCTTAGACCAACGTTTCACAAATGCGAGAGCAGAATTGGATTTAAGGTTTATGTAGTGAATGTGTAAGAGGAAGTTCAGCCAAGGTGGCGGATCAAATAAACGGAGGATAAAGGTTAGCTGTATAAGAAGGGGTGGGAGGGGGATGTACGTGCTTCCGTGAAAACTTAATTGATTTGCATTTGTCAACATTAAGTTCCAGACATTTCATCTGGTACCAAACCCAAAAATTTGTCGAGGCCTATTTGGAGGAGGAAAGAATCAAGCGGAAAACAACTGTTGTTGAAAAATTTTGTATCATCGGCGTAGAGAGAGAGACACATAAATGCTTGGTAATCATATCAATGTCCTTATTGTTTGTGTAAACAGAAGGGGGCGCGATGACTGTTCTGAGGGTCTCTTGAGGTGGCGAGAAAAGGATTTGAGGGAACGTATCTAAAACGTAGTCTGCAGAGCCGATTACTGAGATATGAAAAAGTCCACTTTATCAATGCGTGTTCGAATCTCAAGGAATAATTTAAAAAGTATTAATTTGTGCCAGTTTGTATCGAAGGCTTTACTGAAATCGGTTGTGATAACGTTGACTTCATTGCCGTTCTCTACAGATATGTGGGAAGTGAATTCCACTTAGTTAGCGGGGGTTGATCTCTCACCAAGAAAGCCGATTTGTCTGGGTGAAATTTAGGAGTTGCAGTGGGAGCATAATCCTTGGTATAAAATGCTTTCAAAAGGTTTGAAGTTGTGGGAAAGTTTAGCGATGGGGCAGTAAGTTTATACATTGCCTTTGGGCCCATTTTGTATACAGGGGTTGTGGGGGTTCTCTATACTACATGGAGAACCAACCCACAATTCCAACCACAATTGCATATCTCATTTCGACCGCTTTCAGCGCGTCAATTCTACCCGTTTCCCTTATATGCTATTCCCCTGTAAAACATGTCTAAAGGACGTATAGCTAAACTCATTATCCTATGCAGATAATGCATAATCGAGTTTAGCTACATTCTTGTCATACGGCAACCCCATTACGCTAACCCATGAGATATTCACAGGAAATCGTATCATGTCGGTTAGCAACGGCATAGTCTGATCAAACGGCGGTTGCTTAATCTTGCGACCGATGGGGAAATTATTAAAGCATTTAAATTACTTCCCATGATCAGATTTCCCTAGCCAAGTCAGCGGCCTTTCCATTTTATCCAGACACTTCATTCGCTGGGGATCAATGCTCTCTTCTCGCAAATGAATAGCATCAGCTTAATTTTCCCCTCCTTCACAGTTCTGTCTTCGTACAGATCAATGTACTCTGAGCTCACCATATTACCGAATTAGGGCAATAGGTTTCGTTCAGAACTACATTGATTCATGCACATACAACCAAATCCACCCCAAGATAATCATACAGTGAGTTTCCGTTCTCTCATTCTCCCGCTTTCCTCGATTACCAATTTACCGATGTAATCCACCACACATCGATGAGCGTGGCAATGAGAGAGCAGAAGTATGTTCTCTTTTGGTTGTCAATGGCAAAATTTAAATTATCCAATTTCATCCCTTTTCGAATCATTCTCTACTCAAACATCACCGTGGATAGTTACACCGCCACGAAACGTTTTTCCACCACGGCCGTGTCCGCACACGAGTGCGTCCGTGTGCTTTAATTGTATATTTTTTTAATCTGTAAACGCTTCTAGTAAGACATTTTATTCACGAAGTTATGACTGGACGCAGAAAAGGAGTGTTAAAATAAAGGACATAAAAAACAACAAATTAAAAGTGCTTTCCATTTCTTTCGGGCGAACAATCATTTCTACAGAATTCGATGGGGATACGAATGGACAGCGTGCCATATACTGGCACAACACTCGTACCCCACAGGGTGATGAAAGAAGTTTCCCAAATGTTAGGTAACTCACCTTAAGAAACAGACAGAGAGAAAATAATCCACAGGGGAACATTGTTTTAAGGAATATAGCATCTGTGCCGTGAGTGAATTCGTCTTTAAGTTGGGTTCGTTTATTTTCAATCGTGGGTGGATCGATGAAATGAGAAAGTAATGGAGAATGTCTGATAAGTATTTAAAATAAGTGGGCTCGAGAACGACAGAGCTGAGGGATTGTTTAAAAAAGGAGGCAAAGATAGTTTGCAGACATGGAAATCCGTTGAGGTTTCCGAGTTAAACGAAAAGGAGTTGAGATAACTGTAGTGCGCCAAGAAGTCACACCATTTTCCTCCCATATACACATGTACCCACCTACAAAAACCCCATCCAAAAATCCTGCCATATCCCCAAATCAATATTGAATTCAATGTCAAGCAGATTGAACCAAACGTTCAATTCTTGAAGATTGAATTCAGTTCCTTAATATCCAAAAAGCACATGTATGGTTGCACATACCATTAACACTTTTAAATCCTTGAATCCAAAACGAAAATTGAACACGTGTCTAAACAAAAACATGTCTATTTGATTCGCCGACATACAGCTCAGGCAATCTAAACATCATAATGCATACCATCCCAGATCTTATATGACTTGCAAATAGACCAATATTCCCAGATTCTAATTTCACACCAAAATTCCCACGGATCTTGTTTCCATTTTTAAACATTTTTTTATTTTCTTTCTATATTCTTAGTTTCTAAATTAAAGGCTAGACAAAAAATGCTTAAATTCTAGCTTAAATAGCTTATATAATACCTTACTGGTCCTTCGCAGACGCTCTAAGCTAAACATTACTTAATATTTGTATAATTTGCCTTTCGGCGACAGAACTTTGTGGCAATACTTATAATTATTTGAAAGACAAAGAAAAATTTGAAAAACTTTGTCAATTTTTTTTGTTTTTTTTTTTGTTAAAATTTAACTTACTTAACTTACCTAAACTTATCTACTTTTTTTTTTTTAATTTTTTTTTTTTTATTTTTTTTTTTATTTTTTATTTTTTATTTTATGTAAAATCACTTAGCTTAACTTAACTTAAATCTTATACTACCCTAATTCTAGAAAAGCTAAGTCTATGTAAGCTAGCTGATGATAGTGTGATTCTATACCGACTTTGGTATCCGGGTCTTTATATGCCATTCAACCACCAGAACTGTTGACGCTGTCTAATACTATCGTCCCGGTCTCTGTGGGAGATAGCCCTACTGAAGCGCAGGAGCTCTTCTTCGGTGCGCGTTACTTCCCGGTCGTAGCACAATCGCCCGTCTACGGATGATCTACTTACATGATAGATCAGCGGAATTCCGGATCTATCCTGTATAAGCCCTTTCATATCCAAGTCAAGGAACGCCTCTGGTGGAACAAAGCCGTTGCGACGCACGCTCTCATAGTACAAGGGGTTTGGATAATAGGCCCCGAAAATTAGGTCATTGGACGAGCTTATTGCTCTCGCAATATGTCCTCTGATTAATTTAATCATAAAATTATCCACCCTATTTATGTACGCTTCATTATATAAAGTCTCATTTGAGTAATACTTTTTATAGTCCGATTCCGGTGTCCGATATAATCTGAGACAACTTCTGAGACACTTCCTTTCGAACACCCGAATTTTTTCCATCAAATTTGGACCTATGTTGAACCATACTGGGCAACCATATATGAGCATTGGCCTGATTAGCGTCATGTAGCATATGACTTTTACCCTGCTGTCAAGTTGGCTACTGTGAAATAGCCTCCTTGTCATAGCAAACGTTTTTCTCGCTTTGAGCAAAGCAGCCTCTACATGTCTGTTGAAATATAGATATTGATCTAGCCAGATGCCCAGGTATTTAACTAAACTCTTGGTTTCCAGTTTATCTCCATGCGGTCCCACGATAACTAGCTTTCGCCAGTTTTTCCTTGTGTCGTACGTGGCTTTATATAATGGAGTTCTAAATAGGATGGCTTCAAATTTCTGGAAGTTGATCTTAAGTTTCCAGTCATCGCAATAGCCCTGCACTTTGTTGAAGTCTCGCTGTATTAACCTATTTATGATCGCAACTTTCGGAGCTGTTCTGTAAATTATGAGATCGTCTGCGTACGCAATAGCCTGCGGGAGTGCATCTAATAAGTCGCTAATGTAAATGTTAAAAAGAATCGGAGAGAGTACCGCACCCTGTTGCAAGCCATTCTTGATATTATACGTTTTATTAGAGGTCACATTACCACTTTTGACCACGAATCTCCTGTCCTTTGACATATCGTAAAGTACATATAGTAAAGGCTTATGTATGCCATATCTGACCAGTTTGTAATACAACCCTTCGATCCAGACGGTATCAAAGGCTTTTTCCAAGTCGATCAGACAGGCACCTGTGCATTGGTTCCTACATTTATTCCATTGTATGTCGGAGACCAGTTTAGCTGCGGCATGTGTGGTTTCATGACCCGCCCTAAAGCCAAACTGGTTATTTGGAATAATGCTATTGTCGTCTACCCATTTTAGCAGAGCTTTGTTAATGATTTTTTCAAATACTTTACTGATGCTTGGGAGTAAACTTATCGAACGCATGTTCATTGGGTTTGTACAGTCTTTGCCCTTTTTTGCGATGGGCTGAATGATAGCCGTTTTCCAACGCGCGGGATAATATGCATTATTCAACGCGTTGTTAAACAGGACCGTGTATATATCTATTGCCTTTGGGGGCAGGTTCTTGAGTACGATGTTAGGTACTCCATCTATTCCCACTGACTTTTTGCTTCTTAATGAGTCGAAGATACTCTGGATTCCTTCCCTTGTGATTAAAAGGCTATTAGCCCCACCATTGGCATTAATGTCAATTGACAGATTATCGTCACTGAATTTGGTAAAACCCGGATTCTCCGATTGCCAATGTGAAATTTCATTCCGGAGGTGCAGGTGATTCTGTCGAATTCTGTCCTCCAGGTCATGGTTTCGGTGAATGCTTTCATTCACCTTCCCACGGATCTTGTGTTACCCATCTGAAGTGAATGCAAACTCTTGTTTGCATTAGCCAGATGGATAACACAAGCAAACCCCAAAAAGGATCGGTGATAAGTGGCGATGCGTCCATATTTCGAAAAGATAGCAAAAAGATACAGATAGAATCTGAATCAAGAGTCGGAATCGACGTGTAGCAGACAGTTAGAAACCAGAGTCAGTAAGTAGCGTGCGTAAGGAGAAGAGCTCCTCAAAAGTTATAAAAATCGAAGTATTAAATTGACCCTTTTATAAAGATACAAGTTGCGCTTAAATTGTACTCGTAAATGGCTGCTAAAAAGAAAGATTCGTTGGTCGTAGCATTTGTTCAAATAGTGATTTGGATGTTTCTCTCCCGATTAATGAAATTGACCTTTAGCAAACAGTGTCTTTTTTCTCGAGTGTGTAAAGACACTTACGTCGCTAGTGAATCAGTATAATCGTGCGGCAACACCTTCGGTAGGACAAAATACACACGTTCGACGCATCCATTAAGGACAACAATGGTAGGCCACTTTTCCCGGGGAACCCGAAGCACGGTGAATCACCCAAAATATTATATAAATGGTGGCAGCGGTGCGATTACCATAATCCTCTACCTAAAACAAAAAATCGTGTGCGACCCGAGTATCTGTGAACTGTTCAAAAATTGTGTCTAAATTTATCGAAATGTGACAATAAATGTTCGTGAACAAGTGAGGGGCTCCTCGATAGTATAGTGGTTAGTATACCCGCCTGTCACCCGGGAGGCCGGGGTTCGTTTCCCCGTCGGGGAGCCTCTGGCGCAAGACTAATGACCTTGCCCAGAAAAAATAAATCATTATGGAAAATTTAACAAACCTCAGGACTTGTTAAATAAGGCCAAGACCGGTTCCCGGTTGTAGTGCCGATGATGATGAACAAGTGAATAGTTACTGCATACAGAAAAAATAGAACAACATTTTTAAATGGTTTGCTCGATTCGAAATTAAAAAATCAACTCATTGTTCGAATAAAATTCATGTTGTGAACTTGACGTAGTACCTTATAAATGTGACACTCCTCTACTGTTAACACAGTGCAATCAACCACAACTCGAACTAATAAATCAAAAGGATGACTATGAAGCTAGAATTTGTGAGGCGCAACGTCGTATCAGAAATTTAGAATCGTATAAAATTCGTCTAGATGAACACTGCCAACATCTTCAAAAACTACTCAAGAACTTGAATATAAAAGATAGTGATAACTTATCCAAAAATCGACTTCTAATGTAGGAAAGAGTTATAAGCAGTGTCTGATCCAGTTATAAGCACTGTCTGATCCGGAGAATTGCTGGCTAAGCCATTTTGTCCAAATATCTACGTTAGATGCAACAAATGCAAGCAGAAGCAAGCAACATCCGACAGCAATCAATTCCTCACCAGCAACAAGTGCAACCAGCGTCAACATCAACAACATCAACAGTATTCTTGGTCATTTCCCCGAGCTACACCGATACCACAGCCAACAAAAGATGCAGCAACAACCCAAAGTACTTAACATGTTTATATTGTTTTTTTATCCAAAGGGGACAAATGAAAACTCCCAAGATAAATTGTAATTTTTACATTGAGAAGACAATAAAACCCCCAAAATAAATCCATATACATGTAAAAAATAAATTAAATAAACCAAATTGAATTTAAATTAAGAGTGAATTAAATTTGCTTCAAAGAGGATTAGTACAATTTTATTTTTAATATGCATAATAACTTCGCAGAATAAGATAAACGAAAAAAGAACGCACATATTTCAAGGGAAATAAAAGCATTTACATTTTTTCTAAATATTATCAAACGGAATAAAAAGAAAATCCTGATTAAAAAATAATTTTTTTTTAAAGCAAATAAACATATATATTAATGGGGTTACAAACATCCCAAAATCTAAAATTTCAATTTTCTATATATATATACGAGGGTTGCCTCTTATGTTTCGGGATTTGGCAACCCTAGTGTTGCAATTCGGCAATTGACAGCTCTGTCGTAAAGTTGGACATTTTTGAGGTTATACGCACTCAGAACGTTTTGACATACGAGCGCTATTTGTGTTGTTTACAGTAACTTAAAAGATTCATCTCGGCCCAAAAATGGAATTAAATCGTCAACATTTTCGTGCGATTATTTTTTACAACGTTCGGCGTGGATTAACTCAGCAACAGTGCATGGATGAACTTAATTCAATTTTTGGCGATGAAGCTCCATCAAGGACCAGTGTTTATCGATGGTATGGTGCATTCAATCGTGGTCGTAGTTCACTCCAAGATGAATTTTGTTAAGGTCGTCCAAAATCAGTTGTTGTTCCGAAAACCATTGATGCTGTCCGCGAACTGATATTGGAAGATCGTCATGTGACCTATCGTGAGATTGAGACAATCTTAGGCGTTAGTGGGACCAGCATACATTCAATATTGCATAAACATTTGACTGTCAAAAAAATTTGTTCGCGTTGGATCCCACACAATTTGAAAATCACCCAAAAAAAGGCTCGTGTCAATTGGTCGAGGGAAATGCTCAAAAAATACGGTCGCGGTGCTTCGAAACACGTCTATGACATCGTGACAGGTGATGAATCGTGGATGTACGCGCTTCGACAATTGGTTCAAACGCATGCAAAAGTGTATAGATCTTCATGGGGAATATTTTGAAAAACAATAAAGTGATTTTCGAAGATCAATATTTGTTTTTGTTCTCTAATCCCGAAATATAAAAGGCAACCCTCGTATATATATATATATATATATATATATATATATATATATATATATATATATATATATATATAATATAAATAGAAATACACACATACATATATACATATATTTTGAGGTTAATAAGAAGACCGAAGCATAATTCTAACACAGTACTTTTTAAAAGTTTTTATACTCTTGGGGTACCTCATATAGGTAAGGATATTTTCAATTTTAATTTCCAAGCGCTCAGCTTTTGACTGCTATTGGTCCTTTTCCTTTTTTATTTCTTTAAATTCTTTCTCCATAGCATCGTTTTTCTTAGCAGTTCTTTCTGTTATAGGTTGATGAGAGTTTTTCAATTTAATAAATAATTTACTTGGGTTCCATGAAAACCGCTTCTCCTTACCCTTTGGCCTAATTTTACTTGTATTTGGGAAGATGAATTTACCGAAGGAATAATTCACCAAAAATACGCGAATAGAACATTTAAAAAGCGCGAAATCGAATTTCTAATTATAATAACGCGAATACAAATATGAATATCTATGATATTATTTTCTCACAGGTATAGGACGACAGTCAGCATGCTTTTTATCTAAGCGTGGTAAAAACCAGACTGCCAGTGCCAGCACACGAGCATATCCGATACAATGTCATTTCAACCTGGAATGATCTTGCTTCGGAATTAAAGGGAGAATTTAAAATTCTCACCTCTACCTCAGCGCCACAAAACAGTCTGGTGACAGCCAAGCAAGATAGCAAGGAAAATGTGAAGGGGTTTGGAAACAGACTCGCACATCTTCTGCATCTGCTGAACAAGGCCACGTTCGAAAGCACTGTCGAACCTGCGGTACAGACATATCTCCTAGAGGAAAATAAAAAGCTCGCCTTGGATACATTTGAGGATGGTCTTAAGAATCCTAGTCTGAAATTATTGGTTAAAGCACGGAACACTTCACACCTCAGAGCAGCTCAAACCTCATTGTGCTCTCGAGCAAGCTCCAAGTTTTGGTGATGAGAATACTTTGAAATTTTCTAACAATTCCAATTATAGCCAGCCACAAATTTGGCAATCATGCAATAAGACTGGATATACTTCTCGGGGTTGCTATCGCAATACTAATTTTGTAAATGTTAGTCTCCAACAAATGAAGACAGGGGTTCAACGGATTCAATGCACTTATTGCGAAAGAGTTAATCAACCCCAAGCAGAGTGTAGGAGACGGTCCCATTTCAAAAGACAAAACGATTCTCCATCGAATAAAAACGATTTTAGAACTCCGCCCACTTCTACCGCAAACGTCTGGAGAAGTGGAGTAATAAACAAAACGGGTAGGGTACAGCAATTACAAATATATATATAGAAACATTAAACACCCAAAGATCTAAACAATCGTTATTAGAAGCTAAGGATATAAACAGAAAGGTGGAAAATGCCGCACCTTACAAGGTGTCGTCTACGGATGAAATTGGCATTAGGGATAATAAGAACACAAACCAGAGGCACGATGATCTAACTGCTCCTCAAATAAAAGAATTAGTGGCTGTTGCAGTTCCGCAACATGTATTCTATAATTTCACATTATACCATTACGGCAAAACACCATTGGCACTGAACGCTGCCAATGACAACTAACAGATTTATCGGACTGATAACGAGCCCGTTATCAGAAAACTGACATGAAAGAGAACAAAGAAGTTTTGATATTTTACCACTGTACTCTCACAGTTTTTCTTTTTAACGTTAAAATTAAGATGTTTTGATACGGTGCAATCTAGTATTCGGTGCTGTTGGAAGGGCAACCCTTACAGAGTGTACTGGTAACAACCTTAGTAATTCTAGCGCCGGATAGGTGGCGCTTAGGTCAACGAGCAGGGCATATATAAACAGTGGCACCATTGACTCTCTCTCTCTCTCTCCTTTCGCCGCTGGACCTGTCATCAAGACAGTTTAATTTAGTTTAAGACTAGAATATTAACTTCTCATTTGTAAATATCATTCTTACGAATAAAGTATCATTTCCAACAATTTTCCAACAGGTTATGGGCCCAGTCTAACGCCGCAATACACAGCGAGGTAAAAGCACGCATCAACGGAACACGTGGCGATAACACGAAAGAGGCCCAAAAGTGACGCCAAGTAATCGGCACGATGCAGGATGGAACGAAAACAAATATCCCGTTGTTAAACGGAGGCAACTACATACCCTGGAAGACAAAACTCAAGGCAGTGCTGGTTCGGGACGAGTTTTGGGAAGCGGTGAGTGAGCCGGCACTCACGCCGAAAGACACCGAGTGGAAAAAGAAAAACAACAAAGCCATGGCATACATAACCCTGAGTGTCGAAGACAATCAGCTAGTGCACATCCAACATACGGAAGAAGCGTACAAAGCGTGGCAAGCGCTAACAAAGAAGTACGAACGTTCAACCTACGGAAGCAGGCTATATTTAAGAAGGAAACTGTACGGAATACAATACAAAGGCGGACCAATGAGTGACCACGTGGACGCCATCATGACAGTGATTGCACTGCTCCGAGGATCGGGCAAGCCACTCGAGGATGAGGAAGTCGTTGCTATTGTACTGGTGAGTCTTCAGGAATCGTACTCGGGACTAGTCACTGCGCTCGAGGGCCGTGACGAAAAGGATCTCACAATTCGAGGGAAAATTATGGACGAATACCAGAGAAGGACAGAATCTCAAGGCTCGAGCAGCGGAGGTTCAGAAGTGGCTCTCAAATCAGCAGGTCCAGGTAAACGTGACCTAAAGAAGGGACATCTCGACAAAGGCTCAAACTTACAGAGAGAAAGGAAGGACAAACAGGAAACCCGTACATGTTACCATTGCCAGAAACCAGGACACCTGAAACGGGATTGCAAATGGTACAAACCAATGAAGGAACAAGCCAGGGCAGGAATAGAAAAGCCAAAGACGCCGGGGGCTGACGCCAATCAGAAGCAGTTTATCTTCCAAGCGAGAGATCACACGAGGATCCAAGACGGTGGACAAGATGGCTGGCTCGTGGACTCGGGAGCAACGAGCCACATGACAAACGACTCAGCCTTTTTCGACGGCACCCGGGACTTGAACAAACCAATTTATTTGGCGGATGGATCAAAAATAATGGCAACTGGGATAGGAGATGGCTACCTACCATGCATCTTGAAAGACGGTCAGGTCCAGAAAGTAAGGCTGACAGATGTCCTGTACATTCCCAAACTCGATGACAGTTTAATTTCAGTTCGGAGAATCATCGATAAAGGATACGAAATAATATTCAAGGACAACGGATGCCTGGTCCTTCAAGGAAAGGAAGTAGTAGCTGAAGTACACAACGACGGCGGTTTGTACAGACTGAAATTGGAAGGAGTAAAGGAGCAGGCACACCTGACCAGAGAAGTAGCGTGCATCCACGATTGGCATCGGCGATTAGGACATCGAGACTTGGCAGCTATCAGACAAATGGCTGGCTCTGGACAGATGCGCGTCTCTCCCTGCAAGTGTGAACCAACCTGTGAGAGCTGCATCAGAGGAAAGCTGAGCCAGAAGAAATTCCCCCAGGCACAGAGGAGAGAAAGGAAACCAGGGATACTGATCTATTCGGATCTGTGCGGGCCGATGCAGACACAGACACCGAGCGGAAACAGATATTTCCTGACCCTCATTGACGATTTTTCTCGTTTCACAGTCGTCAGGCTAATGAAATAAAAAACCGAGGTAACCGATGCAATTAAAGATTATGTTGCAGCAATTGGAAACAGATAGGGCAGAAAACCAGTGGCAATCAGGTCGGACAACGGAAAGGAGTACGCCCCCAAGGAATTGCAAGACTTTCTTCGGCGAGAAGGAGTGGAGCAGCAATTCACGGTCGCATACACGCCACAGCAAAACGGAGTGGCGGAACGGAAGAATAGGACGCTGGTCGAATCCGCGAAGTGCATGCTTTTGAAGCTAGACTGGACAAACGGTTCTGGGGAGAAGCAGTGCTGACAGCGACATATCTGCAAAACAGAATGACGAGCAGAAGCATCGTCAAAACACCGATAGAACTGTTTACAGGTGAAAAGCCAGACCTGTCGCACGTAAGAACCTTTGGCTCCAAGGCTTTTTCGTTCATCCCAAAAGAAAAACGAAGAAAGTGGGATGTCAAGGCACGAGAAGGAGTTCTGGTGGGGTACCATGCCAATACTACAGGATATCGAGTTCTGGACCTGTCAACGAACGAGACCTGGATTAGCAGATCAGTCAAGATCATCGAGAACTCAATCGAGCAAAAGAAGAGCTGCCATGAAAAGAAGAAGAACAAGAAGCTACCAGAGCGATACGTCACATACGAGATGCCAGACGGTGAGGAACCAGGAGGAGAAACCGACTCTGGGTAGGAAGGCCAAGACTCAGATGGAGAGACAATAGACTTGAGAGGTCAAGAAGAGCAAAGGGAAGGTGATTCCGCAGACGAACAATTCCAAACATCCCCATCAGTACAAAGAAGGGTTTCTCAACGAAGCAACAAAAATGTACCACCACCCAGGCTGGGGTACAAGGAGAGAGCCTGCATCGTAAGAGAACCAAAGGATTGGAAAGATTTGCTACAGATGTCACCCAGAGAGCAGAACCCGTGGCGAGTGGCAGCCGAAGAAGTGATGAAGTCACTGAACGACCACCAAGTCTGGGAAATGGTAGATCTTCCTCCAAACAGAAAGGCAGTTTCGTGCAAGTGGGTTTTCAAGGGCGAGACCGATGGCAATGGATAAATCTACACCCACAAAGCTCGCTTGGTCGCGAGAGGATTCTCGCGGCGGTACGGCGAAGACTACGACGAGACGTTTGCTCCCGTGGTCAAACACGAGGCAGTTCGAGTCCTACTCACACTGGCAGCGCAGCAGAACCTTCATGTCCGGCACCTGGATGTGAAGAGTGCGTACCTGAACGGCGAGCTAGACGAAGAGATTTTCATGGAGCAACCCGAGGGATTTGTTATGCCAGGACAGGAGAAGAAGGTGCTAAGACTCAAAAGGAGCCTCTACGGTTTGAGGCAGTCGGCAAGGGTCTGGGATTTGAAGGCAGCGGCAATCCTTGGCAAACTGGGTTTCAGTTGTGGTTGTGCAGACAGGTGTCTGTACTTAAAGGAAGAAAAAGATGGAAGGATGTCCTACATTCTACTCTACGTTGATGACTTGCTGGTGGCCGGAGCAACGCCTGAGGTAACAAGGGCAGTGAGCAAGCAGCTGAGCAGACATTTCCAGATCAAGGACCTGGGAAACGTTAGCCATTACCTGGGGATTCAAATTGAGCGAGACAACGACGGTTCGTTTTTGCTGAATCAAAGGGCAAAAATCGTCAAATTGGTGGAAGAGAACGGCTTGCTGGACGCAAAGCCGGTTACCACACCGATGGAGAACGGATTCCTTGCAGCTCCTAGGGAAGATGGCGTAGAGCTGGAGAACAACAAATTGTACAGGAAGGTGATCGGGTCGCTCCTATACATAGCCACTGTGTCGAGACCAGACATCGCGGTAGCAGTCGGGTTGCTGTGCCGAAGAGTGGAACACCCAACCCAAGCTGACTGGAGCGGAGCCAAGCGGGTGATGCGCTACCTGAAAACTACCGCGGACACTGTATTGAGACTACCCTCAGCCAAGGACGCCAGTCTCACTTTCTACGTGGACGCGGACTGGGCAGACGACATGGCGGACAGGAAGTCAACAAGCGGATACGTTTTCCTGCTTGGTAAAGCGGTGATCGCTTGGTGTAGTCGTAAGCAGACCCCGGTAGCAATGTCCTCCACAGAGGCAGAGTACATCGCCGCGTCGTTCGCGAGCAGAGAGCTGCTATGGTTGAGGCAGTTGTTCAAGGATATGAAAACTCCATTGAGGGAACCAATAACCATGTACGAAGACAACCAAGGTTGTATTAGACTGATCTCAGGTTCGGGATCAGCCAGGACCAAACATGTTGACGTTTGCTATCACCAGATGCGGGACCTCTTGGGGAAAGGGATAATAAATGTTTGTTATTGCCCATCCGAACAAATGTTGGCAGATATCCTAACGAAGCCGTTGGCCAGGGACCGGTTCGAGGAGCTTACAGAAGGACTAGGACTGCATAGACCGGAACATTCTGAAGCGAGAAGGAGTGTTGGAAGGGCAACATTTACGGAGTGTTCTGGTAACAACCTTAGTAATTCTAGCGCCGGATAGTTGGCGTTTAGGTCAACGAGCAGGGCATATATAAACAGTGGCACCGATGACTTTCTCTTTCTCTCCTTTCGCCGCTGGACCTGTCATCAACACAGTTTAATTTAGTTTAAGACTAGAATATTAACTTCTCATTTGTAAATATCGTCCTTACGAATAAAGTATCTTCTCCAACAGGTGCCTTCAGCATCTGTTGTAACAATGTGAACATACGTTCGAGAAAAAAGTGTTTGTACGGTGCTTTCTGCACCTGTTGCTTGACATTGTCTTTTTTAATTTAATGTAAAATAAAGTTAAATTTTGTGTAGTTTTAAAACGGCAGGAGGTTTAATGTGTCCATGGCGACACATTTTTTGAACATTTTGCTGTCACGTCGAGGAAACCTTCTCGACGCTGTACAGTGACCAATGATCATCTCCAACAGCCAACATCTGAATGCGTTTGTCTACGGGCCGGATCTGATGATTCGGCAAAGACTCCTGAACATACTATCCTAACACCTCCCTTTACTTTCATATTCTTAAATCCTCCGACTTCTGGCTAAAACACGTTCAAGCTCATAGAGCATAAACAGAAAATCCCGACAAAATGTATACCTGAGGAGTAAGAACTCCCACCAGAATATAGACCCGAGGAGCAAATAACCCCAGCATGCAATAAGCCGGGGGGACAAAGAGTCCCAGCTAAGAGTAAGACTGAGTTACAAAAAGTCACAGCAGAATATATGCCTGCAAATAACAGATATATCAAAATACCCCTTTTCAATTATTCGTTTAACCACATCTGTTCAAACAAGCAAACAGTGTTAATTAAAACGATGATTAATGATTAATGACTAAGAAAATAAAACAAATTTTGACGTAGCATTTTTAAATAAACAAAACACAAAGTTGTATTCATCACCTTTCAGCAATTTGAATCTACTTATGTATCTCTAATAAATACACAACGGAAAGTTTTCATTGCGAAAGAAGTATGAGAAAAAAAAAAAAACAAATCATATGAAATTTTTAAATCAACTATCTATCGTATACACAACAAAAACATAAATTACTTGTGAATTTAACACTAAATGAAAAAAAAAAACCTTAAGTTACATATGTCTAGCAATAGAATAAATAAAATAAAACACAATTTTTTACATTAATATTAAGAAGAAAAAGCAACAAAATTCAAAAGAACACATATTTGTAGCTCATAAAACTTCTCTAAAATTGCCTATATACATTGTAATATAAAATAAAGAAAAACAAAACATCTTAGCTTGCCAATAGATATAAATATAGTATACGTGTTAGTTCTAGAAGACTCTATGTTCACGAGAAAAAACGATACGAAATATTGTAATTAGTATCATTAATATATAATATTCAAACAAATGTTCAATGTAGAAACTTAAAATTGACATGCATAGGTACAAAAGCTAAAAAAATAACAAAAAACAAAACAATCATTAGACAATTAGAGAAAAAAATATAAAGATAACATTTTATATTTTTTTCTATAACACTAATTTTCTTTCTTGAAGGAGGGGAGGATGTAGTGCTCCAAGAAGTCCTACCATTTTCCTTCCGCATACACACGTACCCACCTACAAAAATCCCATCCAAAAATTCCATCCATATCTCCAAATCAATTTTGAATTCAATGTCAACCAATTTGAACCAAGCGTTCAATTCTCGAACATTGAATTCAATTCCTTAAAACCCAAAAAAAGCACAATGCATATCTTCACATGTATGGTATGGGTAATTAACACTTATAAATCCTAGAATCCAAAACCGAAAACGAACACGTGTCTAAACAAAAACATGTCTATTTGATCCGCCGACACACAATTCAGACAATCTAAACATCATAATGCATACCATCCCAGATGTTTTATGACTTGAAAATAGACCAATATTCCCAGATTCTAATTTCACACCCAAATTCCCACGGATCTCGTGTTATCCATCTAGCTAATGCAAACAAGAGTTTAATGGATGGATAACACAAACAAATCCCAAAAAGGATCGGTGATAAGTGGCGATGCGTCCGGATTTCGAAAAGATAACAAAAAGATACAGAGAGAATCTGAATCAAGAGTCGGAATCGTCAGTTGGAAGCCCGATTCAGTAAGTAGCGTGCGTAAGGAGAAGAGCTCCTCCACAGTTATAAAAATCGAAGTATTAAATTGATCCTTTTACAAAAGATACAAGTTGCGCTTAAATTTTAAATGGCTGTTAAAAAGAAAAATTCGTTGGTCGCAGCAGTTGTTCAAATAGTGATTTGCTTGTTTCTCTCCCGATTAATGAAATTGACTTTTAGCAAACAGTGTCTTTTTTTCTCGAGTGTGTAAAGACACACGTCGCTAGTCAAACAGTATAATCGTGCGGTAACACCTTCGGTGTTTTGTTCGGAAGGACAAAATACACACGTTCGACACATCCATCAAGGATAACAACGGTAACCCACTCTTCCCGGGGAACCGGAAGCACGGTGGTGCAACAGAAATATTATATAACCATCGCATTTTCGTTTGTGATTGAAAAGAAGTTTTTGTGTCATTTATTAGGTAGGTCGTTGTTTTCATTAGGTAGTTTTCGTAAAGGGAATTGTAAAGTTCCGTGAAATGGAGAAAGGTGCCAACATTGTTAGAGTAGTCTCAGACAGAGCGATTTCGTTTAAACCAAGGAGATGAGATTAAAGTTTAATGCCTGGAAAAAGCAACGTCAACGGAAATAGAATTTAAATTTTGTATGTAATGACTAGTGGGAGCGTCCTTTACAGAAAGGTGTTCAACATGAAATGAGATTTTGTGAGATAATCGTTAATATTCGGTTTATTTAAATCGTTCGAGTAAACATTGCTGAAGTGAGAAATTATGAAAAAAGACAGGAGAAGAAGAGGCGCAAATTGTCGATGGTAGGCAGGACGAGAGGAGAGAGTGCAATTGAGGAATTAATAGCGTCCTAATAAAATAAGGTCTAGCTGGCTGCCCATGTGCTTTGAGACATTGCTAACCTGATAAAGACTTAGTTCAGTTCAGTGGTCGGTGAAGCTATATTTTTTTGTTTTATATCCACATTTATTTAACAATTCAATTACATATTTTACTTAAGACTAAATGTTAACTTCTATTTTGCAAATATCATTGCTACATTAACTTACTGGCTCTTCGCAAGCACTTTAAATTATACATTATCATTTTTCTTATGCCTTTCGGCGGACAAAAACTGTTTTTATAACATGTCACAATAATTGATATGTATTCTTTTTAAAATTTATTCTATTTTTTCTATATCGTGTATTATTCATAATTTTTTTTTAAAATTACATATATGAAAAAAAAAACGAAACAAAATAGACAAACATAAACAAGTAATACAAATAAAAATAAAAAAATAAAAAAATAAAATTAAAAACAAAATTAAAAAAGAAATAAAAATAATTGAAAATTGGGGATAGGGGGAACGAAAGCGGTGCTCCTGAGAGGCATACTATGTTTGGGGACGTATAGTCCTTTCTTCATCACTAATCCACCACCAGTTGGGATGGGATCGATCTTTTATTGATTTATCTCTTTCGCCTATCACCGCAGGCGACCTATAACGCAGGCGATCTGGAAAATTAGAGATTTCGTTATCGTGGAGAATTCGTTTATCTCTGGCACCACTGAAAGCGTGATAAATAATAGGGACTCCATGTTTGTCTTGGATAAGCCCTTTTTTATCCAAGAAAGGGAACGCTTCTGGGGGAATGAACCCATTCTGGAGAGTACCCTCCATATACATATCATTGGGATAGAATGCTCCCGAAATGAGTTCATGTTCACTGCATATTGCCGTTGTTGTGTGAGCACGGTTAAACTTGTTGATGAAGTTATCTATTCTGTTTAGTCCTGATTTGTCATACAGGACTTTATTGGGATAGTATTTCTTATACTGCGACTCTGGGGTTCTATACACTCCGTGGCAGGAACGCAAACATTGCATCTCGAACACCCGAAACTTCTCCATGCGATGAAATGGTGATATGTTGTACAATACCGGCCAGCCATACACTAATATTGGTGGGATGAATGCTGAGTATGACATTGTTTTCACCTTGGGGCCAGAAGACTACTACGGAAGAGACTCCCTGTCATTGCATATGCGTTTTTAGCTGCTGTATTGTTATCAAAGTAAAGATACTGATCAAGCCAGATTCCAAGGTATCTCACTACAGTTTTTACTTGAAGGGGAAGATTATTACGTCCTGCAATGGAAAATGTTTTCCAATTCCGTTTTGTATCCCTTGATGCACTGGGCAGGGGCGTTCTGAAAAGGATAGTGTCTGTTTTTTTGAAATTTATTTTTAATTTCCAGTCGTCGCAAAAACGTTTGATTTTGTTGAAATCACTTTGCAGAAGTCTGTTGATGACATCAATCTTTTCTCCAAATCTATACACCACAATATCGTCGGCATACACAATTGCATGGGTGAGAGATCCCACTAGATCACTAGTGTAAATGTTAAATAAAATGGGAGAATTCACTGCTCCCTGTTGTAAGCCGTTTTTGATGTGGAAAGTCTTGTTAGAGATTATATCTTCACATTTCACCACAAATTGTTTACCCATTATCATATCGTAGATAATGTATAATAAATATTCGGGCATACCTAGATTTGATAACTTATATACGAGCCCTTCTAACCATACGGTGTCGAAAGCCCTTTCAAAGTCAACCAAACAGGCCCCTGTGCATTGTCGCTTCGCCTTGTTCCACTGTATGTCGGAAACAAGTTATGTCGCAGCATGAACTATGTCATGTTGCGATCGGAAACCAAACTGGTTGTTCGGAATAATACCATTTTCCTCACACCAGTTAGTCAATGCTTTATTTATAATTTTCTCGAATATCTTGCTGATGTTCGGAAGCAAACTAATCGAGCGAAGATTGGCTGGATTGCTCCTGTCCTTGCCCTTTTTGGGGATGGGATGGACTACTGCAGATTTCCGTTGGGTTGAATAATATGCATTATATAGAGCGTTATTGAACAAAATAGTGTAAACTTTCACTACTTCAAGAGGTAAATGCTCTAGAACAACGTTTGGAATACTATCTATTCCAGAAGATTTTTGGTTCTTAATCGATTTAAGAATGTCCGTCAGTTCATCCTTGTGTACAAATATACTATTGTTTAGATTTGTAAGTGGGAAATCCGCTCTATTATTTTCACTAAAGATAGTGAGACTTCGACTTAAGAGACGCAAATTGTTAAGTTCATTGCGTAGCGAAATATGTTTTTGTAGAGCCCTATTTTCCAGGTCAAGGTTAGAATGAGCCGATTCGTTCAATCTATACACTGCTTCGAAACGAGCACCAATGTTACGCCCAAAACCACCCACCCATAAATATATACTTTGGAGTCACCCTCCACCAATGAATTGCGGTACACGCAAAACCATCCACTAAGTGGATGAAGCACTCCCCAAGCCTTAGCATGCCCCATACACTAAACGGGCCAATACCAAAATTGATATCAATCAAATTGAACTAAACGTTCCATTTGCCTATATCAATTTCAATAATTCAATATCAAAGAAATTGAACTACACGTGCAATTTATCCATATTGAATTCCATAAAAACCCAAAACGTGATGAACTAGATGTTCAACACGGAACTTCTCCTGGACCCAAATCTGCGGACCACATGGCCAACTCATAAGTAAAGTTGGCAAAAAACCATAAAATTCACGGCGACACCGTCCGTTTAAAATCCTATTCAAGGAAACATTTCCTATACGGAACCAAGGACGGCGATCGTAAAAACAATCGCTGAACAGACCCATAAGATACAAAAATATCTTTGGCTCCGAATGTTCAGAGAAAAATAAATTGCCAAGTCTGGGCACCAATAAAATAACAATACTTTTAAGGATTCCAGACGGTTGCCGATCCAAGGTAAAACACCTTGGGATCAGACAAATGATGCGCGGGCAATAAAAGAAATCCTAATACAAAGGACCTCGAGTGCAATCATCGCACAAAGAACCTAACACGTTGGCTTGTGTTAGCAAGAAAAAAAGAAAAAATGTTCCTGCGACAAAACGATCGAAAAAGGAAAGAAGCTGGTGTTATGAAGTAGTCCAGAACGGACATAGAGATTTTTTGAAAAGAGTTGGTTTTCAGTGATCGGCCGAGAAGGTCGAAGAAAAAAGTGTTGTGCTGTGCGGTGATTCGTATAAGTGGTGAAAATTTAAATTAGGTTGTCTTTATTCCGTAAAGTTGAAAATATTATAAGTCCTGAAGGCCGAACCTACGGCCGATATGTAAAATAAAACAGTTGCAAAATAATAAAGTGTCGATTCAAAACCAAAAGATAAAGAAGTATATTTTATTTCTAAATTGTGAAGTGTATAACGAATTCGCACTGCTCGTGGTGGAATATACCTCGGCGAGTACAGCGCACAGTAGTTATACGGGCGGCCAGGAAAGGAGCCTCCCGTTACAGTAGTGCGGTTAACACCTGCAGCAGATGCAAGGGACAAGAGAAAAGGACTAACTACTCGACATCACCAGGAAGAGGTAGCAGCCGCATAGAATCAACCACCAAGTCCAGAAAGCCGGAAACCACCCCAAGAGACCTGGAAGGAAAACACCCCATTAAGGTAAGCCTATAAAAAGCATTTTAAAAATATAACCCTACAAAACACCAACTGAATTCACCATTTTTTGCGGATCCTCGACTATTATGAACTCTTCGTTAGAGTTGATGTGTTCCAGGGTAAGTCCTGCAATCAGCAGAGTTTGACAATTCTCGGAAGTCCGCGGAAATCGCAGACATGGGATGTCATTATAGTCTTTCCTTCGAAAGACTTTATTTATTTGAGGGAACATATTCGACCCACTAGCTTTAATGGCTTGAATTCTCTTGTTCCAGTCTTCATTAATTACTAATCTATAGTTGTCACTGATCAGTTTTTCAAGATGTTTAATTAGTGACTTCATTGTTTTTATTTCCTGGCTGTTGGGATCGTTGAACTGTCTGTAGATCAGTTTTAGCTTAGAGAGCAGAATACTCTTTTGCCTATATAGTTCGGCGCTTGTTGAGTTTCTGTATCGGTTTGTATGGCTCTCTATGTGACACACTTTTGGGGTAGAACGATTCATTGTATTAGTAACAATGTTGTTCAACGTCGAAAGATAATGATCAATTTCGTCATTATGAAGTTTTCTGTCAGTTGGTGGATCTATGCCATTGGAGCGTAATTCTTTTTTTACTATCCGATCAAAGCGCGACCAGTGTGCTTTCCCGAAATTAAAAGAATGCATCTGTTTATACTGCTCAAGTAGTGAATGGTCTTTTGGGACATGTATTACAGCACCAAGTCCGTAATGATCGCTATCGTACTCGATTGTACGAAAACAATTTCGAGTAGTTAGGTCCGTATCTAATAATTCTCTTCGCTTGTCCAGCAACAGTAAATCCAAGAGGGAATTTCCTCTTGGATATGATGGAGTACTTGTAGCGTACAATTCTAGATTATGTTCGATAGCGTTTGGTTGTCACCAGTCGAACAACGCATTGCCTCTTGTGTTTGTGATAAGGTTACCCCAAGCACTGTGCTTGGAATTGAGATCACCTGTCACAAAGAAATAATTATTATCCGAGACAAACTTGAGACTTCAAAAAAGGGTATCAAGTTCATTGATAAACTATATACACTGTGGAGTTTCGGAAGCATACGCAGAGATCACATATAGATGCCTTTGACTTTACAAAGGAATATCTATAATGCAGGCTTCCAGCACTTGGAACTTGTATACATCTCTACTGTAAACGGCTTTGTGTTGTATACCATTTTTAACTAAGACAGCGACCCCACCGCCATGAGTGGAATGGACGATGGACGATGGACGATACGTGTAATTACTTTATAATTTGGTTAGCCCAATTTGTGACTTTGATTTAGCTTAGTTTCGCTAGCCAAAAGCACATCTGGGCGTTCAGCTTCCAGCAGATTGCTCAGATTATCCCTTCTTTCCATGCGGGTTAGTGAATTAACCTTCACAGCAATAATTGTTAGAGTCAATTCAGCGGCAGTGAACGTTATGATTAAAGTGCGGGTTCATCTGGAAACAGGGTCGAATAGATAATGTTATTTCGAGCCACGTGTTCCGTCAGTTTTTTTTCCGATCATTTCGAATTTTTTATCAAACGTCCTTGTATGGACAGTAATATAGCTGTTATATCAGTTTGTGTCTCTGGAGCAAGCGTATTAATGATATTGCGTGATTGTTCTAAGATTGGTGCATTTTTTACTCCACCTGCCATATGAGCGTATGACACACTTGGTGCCACGAAGTTGTTGTAAGAGCGAGTTTTCATCAGCTTCTCTTCTTCAACTTGCTTCTTTTAGGCTTCCAACTTTGATTTTAGTTGTTGGTACTTAGGGCAACCTCTAAAGTTAGCAGGATGACCTGAGTTGCTACAGAGGACACAGGGATCGTTTATTTCTATCCGGGAGCTATTCTTTGTCCAATGGGTATTCTCCAATGATATGTTTATTTAGGCATTTGACGCATCTGAAATGCATATTGCAATGCGCTGCCACATGCCAGCATACACTGCAATACGCGATCGCACTTCTTTATTCTCTCCCAACTTATTGTTTGGTGATTAATGTATTTAATATGTTATATCTAAATCCATCAATTTTACTATTGGGGCTTGCGACACAATGAAGAAAGGCAACTCACGGTTGCGATCTCTAGAATTTGCTGTAGAAAATGGTTTCACACCTGTAAATTTCAAGGTATCGTTTTCGAAGCTTTTTAGTTCTTCGAGCACCTCTTCGGAGTAAAGGAAGGGTCAACTCCTTTGAGGAGCATGGAGACAGTTTTCTCCGATTTAGGGGTGTACGTGTAGTACTCGCTTTTCGATTTCCCCAATGCCGATTTGATTTTGCTATAGCCTTCTAAACCATCGCATGTTAAACTTATCTTAAAATTATTTATCCGTTTTGTTTTAAAAGTTTTGCGTGCCAACTCACCCAATTTTATGAGATCATTTGTCTCCATGTAATTGATGTAGATAGGAGGTCCTTTCTCCTTTTTTTTGACGGACACCTGCTGAGATGATTCCTGCTGTTGATGTGTTTCCTGCGGTTATTGTTGATGTGATTTCTGCTGTTGAGTTTCCTTATCTTGTCGTGTTTTCTTTGTCTTCATGGATTGCTGTTGGCTTTGTTCTTGCTGTTGTTGTTGTACCATTTTCGTTTTTCGCTCGTTCTGGCTCAGATTGTTTTTTAGTTTAACAACTTCCTCCATTTGTTTATCTAGTTGCAGTTTTTTAAGACTAATCTCATGGATGAGTCTGTTGGGGACCTCGATCTGATTGCTGGGCTCTGTATTTGTTTCGCTGACAGCTAGTTCTTGGGATTGGTTTCCAGCCCCTGAGTACTGGGCACCATGGGTGTTGTCTTCGTCGTCGCTGTTGACAATCAACGTATCTGTATCCTTGTTTTCATTTGTTCTAAGGCGTTTAGCCTTTAGATTTACGTTTGTGTTTTGCCTTCTCCGAAGCACCATTTTGGCATCCATTTGATTTACGTCCATATTATGGACCACGTGTTCTAACTTTTTTTTACTGTTTTTTTTTTTTTTTTTGTTATTGCGCGAGTGACAGATAGATAATCACGTTCAGGAGTTTGTTCATTATATTGTGTACATACACAAACATGAACACTTCGTACGTCACGTATCGGCACTAATGGTTTTTTAATTATCTTGGGTTGCGGAGAAGTACCAAGCGAACCCGTACTCATTTATGATGTGCAACGCGTTTTAATTAAAAAATAATAATTTAATAACTATCGTTTGTCGACACGACTACACTGGATGGTGGTCAATTTGGTACTGCCGGTGAAGCTACTCCTTGGCACTGCAGGTACGGTGGCATAAAGAATGACCATCTGATTAAGTCAATTTTAATATAGATGTGGGAGGTTAAAGTCACCAAAAAAGACGACTTTGACCTGGAAGTCGGGTACCACTATCATGTGATCGACAGCATCAATTGCTAGTTCATATGACTGAATGGGCTGGGATGGCAAAATTTAGAAGTAAATTACGTATATTGATTTCCGGGGTACTTTTATTTTAACTGAGATATAACCGAGATAGGGTGGGGAAGATATAACAACGGGGGTTAAGCAAACGTAGCTTTGGATGGCTAAGAGCACAGCGCGACAAAGGGGAAATTTATACTAGGCTGATTACCAACGTCATCGCAATAAACAATAAAAGAGGTAGGGAATAATCCTTGGTTGTTAATATTGGGACTCAAGTTGCCTCTGATAAGGGGCGTACATTGTAAAAGAGAAGGATTACGTTTTTTTTTTTTCAAAACCGCTTGAGGTTTGGAACGAAGTACCTTGACATTCGAGTAATAGAGGGTAAACGGGAGATCATAAAGGCCATACGAAGGGGAAAGGTCGTATGAGTGAATTATAATTAGTGGAATTGGGGTGTTTATTAGTGGGGCTATATTTGTGATTAACCATCAATACCACCTTTAATTTGCCAATTTTTAGTGCAACGTCAACCGCGTTGAGGAAGGGCCATTCATAAAAAAATGGAATGTAGAATCAAAATGAGTTGGAGCTAGAGTTTACGATCTTATTGACGTTTGTAATGCGGATGGCGAAATTATTAAGGAAGACGCTAGCTACCTAGGAAGCGTCGGCTGTTTTGGCTATTTGAGGAGCCTCTTGTTTCACTCTTTAACAGCCTATGTTGACCCGAAACAATATACTGTAGGGGTGAGTGTGGTCGGGTGCACAATGATCGCTTGTGTCTTTTTGGTCAAGTGAGTTACTCCACGTCCGGAAGAGGAACATTACGGGGCCATGTAGTGGTATTAGAACATCGCCCATCGGCCTGGTAAGAAACGTTGTTAACCGGTGGTGGTGACCTTATTCCGCGCTTAGGCGGCATGGATTTATATAGTGTTGACAGCGCAGATTTTGTCGCTAATGAGGACCTTCATTAGAGCAAGATCATTCCAAATATCCATCATTTTTTTGACTAGTTCCCATGACAAAACAAATTACATGAACACATATAAACGTCAGAGGCAAGATATTTGAAAAAGTTAAAGAATTTAAATATCTGGCAACAATACTGACGGTCAGCAACGAAATGTCGAAGGAAATTAGCAAAATACTGCATTCCGGCAACGCTAATTGGTACGCAGTCAGTAAACTGCCGAAATCTAAACTGCTATCATCATCATCATCATCATCGGCACTACAACCGGGAACCGGTCTTGGCCTTATTTAGCAAGTCCTGAGGCTTGTTAAATTTTCCATAATGATTTTTTTTTCTGGGCAAGGTCATTAGTCTTGCGCCAGGGGCTCCCCGACGGGGAATCGAACCCCGGTCTCCCGGGTGACAGGCGGGTATACTAACCACTATACTATCGAGGAGCCCAAACTGCTATCACGTCACATAAAACTCCGTGGCTATAGAACCATAATCATGCCGATTGCTCTATACGGATGCGGAACATGGGCTCTCACAAAACGGGAAGAAAACAAATTCCGCGTATTCGAGAATAAAGTTTTAAGGGGTATCTTTGGAGGTAAATATGACGAGGAGGAACGACAATGGAGGAAACTCCACAACCACGAATTGGAAAAGCTATACCGCAAACCTACAATAGTGAGAGTAATCAGGTCGCGAAGATTAAAATCGGCGGGAGGTGTATTGCGAATGGGCAACGATAGGACCGTGCATAGAATTCTTGACGGTAGACCAACCGGAAAGAGGCCGACAGGACGGCCGCGACGGAGATGGGAGGACAATGTTAGGTTTGGCCTTCAGGAGATCGGATCGGATGATCAAGCGTGGAAAGAAAGTGCACAGGGCAGGGAACGATGATGGAGTCGAGTCGGTGAGGTCATGAACTTCCGGGTTCCTACAGGCCAATAAATAGTAATTGTTCCCATGGCAGGGGTTCAACTTGCCACGGGCAAGGTGTTTGGCTAACTTGGGGGGGAAAGGGAAGGAAAAAAATCTCTACATTACTTGTTAAGGGATTAATACGAGGGTAGCCTGAAATATAAAGCACACGCACAGAACTCGAAAGAAATGAACTTTAGAAACGCGGCTGACGGAAAATGGAGATAACATACTCTCGTATAATACGCATGTTCAGGTCAAAGGTTGACAGTTTATCCAGTATCGTTCATGAGCGGGAAGTACGGCGGCGTGTTCTATTTTTATGTCAACCCGACTTAAACGGAGCGCGGATTGCCTTACGGAAACGTATTGCATCCGCGGATCAGGTTCGATCAACGCGGCTGTCTTACGCAATGAGAATACCAGTAACACTTTTGGTCATGTGTTAAGACTCGCTCTCGAAGAGCTCGACGGAGGGAGAGTAAGTCCTGGGGCCAGAATGCCGGGCGAAGAAGAGAAATGGACACGCCTTAAGAATACTGTCAGTGGTACTGCCAACTCCATCTTAGGCAGTAGTCGTAGAGATCGGAACGACTGGTTTGATGATGAGTGCAAATTAGCGACTGAACGTAAGAGTGCTGAAACCGGGCAATGCAGCAGTCTCATAGGACGCGGGTACGCGGGGAGAAATACAAAGAGCTTAGAAGATCTGCAAAAAGACTTCACAAACAAAAGAAAAGTACCTGAGAAAAAAACCTTGTCTGTGAAAGAGAGAAAAATAGAGAGCGAGGTCCGCACCAGGCGCGGAAGTTCTACCAAATAATCCACAGTATGACGCGGTACACACCACGCTGCACTTACTGCAAGGATAAAGAAGGTAATCTGATCATCGATCCTGAATGCATTTTGGAGCGATGGGAAGTGCACTTCAATGATTTGCTAAATGATCGGCTCACAGAAGAATTAGAGGCTCTACCAATGTAAGGCCAAGACCAAATGTTCCCGTCCCCAAGTATTGAGAAAACATTAAAAGCCATAAGACAGCTCAAATAAAAAACAAAACCCATGGAGGTGATGGCTCGTGGTGTACGTATGGGAGCAAAGGGAGATGCCGGAAGATTGGCGTCGTGGTATAATTTGCCACATACATAAGAATGGAGATATCACACAGTGCAGCAACTATAGGGGTATAACATTGCTGAAAACCGCATATAAGATACTCTCCACTATCCTACAAGATCGGATAGCCCCATACGCTAAAGCCATCATTCATCAATATCAGTGTGGCTTCATCCCAGGCAAATCAGCGATTGATCAGATATTCACCCTTAGGCAGGCGATGGAAAAATGTCTGGAATTTAAGATTCCATTATATCATCTGTTTATAGATTTTAAGGCCGCCTACGACAGCATAGCCAGGGTAGAACTATATAATGCCATGAGAGAATTCGGCATTCCAAACAAATTGATACGACTTTGTAGGTTGACCATGACCAACGTAACTAGTCAAGTAAAAATAGCGGGATTGCTGTCCAAACCAATAAACATCTTTAATGGACTCCGACAAGGGGACGGTCTGGCCTGCCTCCTCTTAAACCTGGCGTTGGAGAAAGAAATCCGTGACTCTGGCGTTATAGCAAGATGGACTATTATCACCAAGTTCAGCCAGATACTTACGTACGCAGATGACATCCACATCATCGGTAGAACCGAATCTGCGGTACAGGACTCCTTCACCCAGATCGAGCAGGCAGCACAAAAACTGGGACTGCACATTAATGAGGGGAAAACTAAGTACATGGTGGCAACTTCTGCAAAGAGAAGACCTAACGTTGGTCAAACTATCAGGGTAGTGGAGCACAAATTTGAAGTAGTACAATCCTTTAACTACCTTGGGTCAATAGTATCAGCCGATAACAATATGGAAGAAGAAATACGCGAACGGCTGATTAAATCCAACAAAGCCTACTATGGTCTATCAAGGCTCTTTAAATCCCGAAATTTATCCAGAACATCCAAGCTACTACTGTACAAGACCATGGTCTTACTAATACTCATGTATGGATCCGAGACCTGGGTGCTCAATAAAATGCACTCTGAACTCTTAGCCGCGTTCGAGAGGAAGGTCTTAAGGCGAATTGTTGGCCCCGTATGTGAGGGAGAACGATTCCTGAGACGCTACAACCTTGAGTTGTGCGCAATTTACCTTGAAGCTAATGTTGTAAGAAAAAACGAGCTCGGTAGACTCAGGTGGGCGGGACACCTAGCTCGAATGAGCGAAGAGGAACCCGCCCGGAAAGTCCTTTGTGTCAGGATGTGTGGAAGGAGACAGCGTGGCAGTCTGCGATGGAGGGATGGCGTAGACCAGGACGCCGAGAGTCTGGGAGTGCCAAACTGGATGACATCGACTCGAAATCGGGACCGCTGGAGAGATTTTTTAAATAAGGCCAAGACCGTTTCCCGGTTGTAGTGCCGATGATGATGATGACTTAAACGGAGTGGGGTTATAGAATTTTTAGCAGTTGAAAAAGTGGCTTTTACTCAAATTTATCTTCGTTTAAAGGCAGGTTACGATGGCGATGGGGTTAATATGTGTAACTCGATGGGCAACAAAATGTTGTGGTTGGGACCCTGGAAAGGCCACAATTGTTAATGGCACACGTGTTGCCACCATCGAATCATCGCAAACTCCTCAACGATAGGTTTCAAATTGACCAGCGAATCACGCAAACCGTATTAGAACATCCAAGGAATGTGTCGGCGTTATTATTGAACAACCGTAATATTTGCGCCCAATGGTTCCACGTCCTTCCACAGAGGAGAACAAACGGCGTGGATTGGAATGTTGTGAGAACTTTTTGAATATAAGTTTAAAACGGAGGAAGTTAGAGTCGCCAATACAGACTGTATTGGCGACTCTAACTTCCTCCGTTTTAAACTTATATAATAACAGACGATTTTAACTTTACAATACACAAAATTTTTGAATATAAAGTTCGAATCGAATACACACCTTTCTTATTCCTCTAATCTCGCGTCATGCGATTATTACATTTTTTTTCTCTACTCAAGAGAGACGTTATTGATCGTCAACCCGTTTGATGTGAGTTTTAATCAAGTTTACGCAGAGTTCAGAAACCGTTTTTAATTCTTCGTCAAATTTAATCACCTTGTGGCGGTTCCTTTGAACGGCACTGTTTACCTTCCCATTAACCGTCCACGTAACTGCTCTCTAGACCACCAATAGCTGGAAAGCATGTACTTACCTTCCATAGTTGTACTAATATCTTCAGAAATGCTTTAGAACTGTAATTGAGTTGATGCAAAATCCATCAGCAACAAATATGTGTTTTTCCACAAGGGCATGGTCGCATTAAACGCATCATGTGCCTTAAAACCAACTTGGTCGCACCATCAAGCAACAAACATTAACCAAACCACATCATAAGATATCTCCTAACGAGTCTGCCGCACAGGAGCAGTAGATGTTTCTTATTTTCCTTTTTACCCATGCCCACTTCGGTCGGTCATCCGATCAACAAATACATTACGGTATACGGCTGATCGCCCAAGAAAGTCGAGTCCTCAAAAATGGAAAATTACCAGCGAGAATTCGACTGCTTGGATATGCCGCCAAGATGTGTACGATCAGCATAAATGCTGTACGCAGTTGCTGATCGTCTAAACAAAAAATATCTACATCGAGATATTTGCACCAGCTGCAACCATGCCAGCTAATGTTCCCCTTGTGGATTCGGTGACCCACGGTTCACATACTCGTGGACACACGCCATGAGGAGCAGACACGATCATCGTGTGTGTGTGTTTAACCCCTTTTTGCTGAACCTATGCAAGGAAAATCATCTCTTGTCGGGCACCGAAGCAATGTACGAAATTTGCTGTGGTGTCGTCATCGGTGAATGAATAATTAATCGCGATACGGATTCCGTGTAGGCAAGTCGTGCCTCCACGTTAAATAATTACAGTCGAATATTATTAACAGTCGGTGGACGAGCTCCCGGAGTGTTTCGGTTAACATAAAAATAAAGTCAGTTTATAAGTTTGAAATTAAACTCTGTACATTTGTTGAAATTAAATCCGTGTGAAATTAAATCCTGTACATGCAGTATAAAACAAGTGTATCATCCTTAACATCAATTACCATTGACAGTAAAATAAAAGTAAAATCAGTTTATTTGTTTAAAATTAAACTTTCTACATATTGTCGAAGTTAAATCCTTGTGAAATTAAATCCTGAACCTTGTGATAAAAATAAGTTTTATAATCAGTCAACCTAAGTTTCTATTGACACTTGAAAGCAAGCCTTTAAGTTAGTGTAATGTAAGTTATGTCATTTGTTGAACAGACATTCTACCAATAAAGAACCATTGACTTTGAATGACTATTGCATTTTAATTGGTGTAAAAAAAAAATCGCGCTATTTTGAGGCAATTACGGAGCGTGCCGGTGGATAACAACAGTGCGACGTAGTAGGCGTTGCAATCCAAACAATTCGTTGGGAAACTTGGTGAACCCGTGCCCTTAAGGCACCATACCTAAGAGATACGGAACCCACAACCTCATCTAGAGTTCGCGAGCTCCTGTAATCCTTTTTTGTGATAGATGTTAAAATCTGCAGGTGTTTCAGTGAGACTTTAATTAGGCATTTTATCGCATGTGGGACATGCGACAGGGAGACCCGCTCATAACGCGGCTCGTGACTACGAGGGTTGCCTCTTATGTTTCGGGATTTGGCAACCCTAGTGTTGCAATCCGTATAGAGTAACTTTATTTTCTAGCTCCAAGAGAAAGATGTAGTCAGGTTATCTTGTACTTATATCTTACTGATGGAACTGAATGGCCGTATCCGCACCCTTTATACGTTGACTGTATGTGTACTCTAGCAAAAAATGGGTTTTCTTTTCCAGCTTAGCATGAACTTATCTTGAAAATTGCCAGTCCTGGCATATTTTTCAACATCAATTCATGCAAGTAAGTTCTACTATGTTACTTAGGCCAGATTAGTTATTCTAACTTAATCATTTTCGGCAGATCAGCGACAAAGTCTTCGTTATAGGTAGACATTTAATAAACACAATAGTTTTAGTTACGTATTGATTTTTGTTAATATCATATTAGTTTTCTGTATTAAGTTTGTTAACATTTTTGGGGTTTTCGAGTCATTTCGTTTTATTTTCACTGAGTGTTCTTGTTGTTACTGCTTTTCGTAGAGAAACAAGAAATTGTATAAAAATGAAATTATGAAGTTACCCGAGATATGACAGAGGGTTATCGAACAAAAAGGCCAATACATTATTAATTAGAGTTCATTACTTATATTAAATAAACGTATCTTTAAATAAAATAAATAAAATGCAAAGCATTTTCGAACAACCCAATAATAAGTATACTGTATAATGTATCTGTTATTCTAACAAATTCATATATTTATTTTTAATACATACTCCATAATATTCGTAGGTTTAACTTTTAAATATATCATTGTTAGAATATAGTTTCGTTATTCCAAAAAAAAACATTATATATATATAAGCATGGACTTACTTCGAACTAAAATCATCAATTGTAAACACCGAACTAGATTTTTTTCGGGACAAGGTTCCATTGTCTGTCATCTGAAAAGATACCGCAGGGTGTGAGTTATTTTAGTGATAACATTATTGTAGAAATGCATTAAATTAAATTAATACTCGTAACTTAAGATAAAGCACAAGCATTAGAACGATTAGATATCAGCGAATTTTGGAAACTTTATTGGACATACAAACACTTAATTACAAATTGCTTGGGCTCATTCAAGGTACACTATGTCAAACAAGAATCGGAAATTGTCGATTTAAACTGACCACGCTAGTCGAGCTGCTCGCATTACGACAGTTTCCTGGAGAATACATGAGCAATTTTTTTCAGGTTGAAACAGAAAATGGTATCGGGAAATGGTAGTTGCGAGTTGTCTCATGGCGAAGTCCATGGTAACGGGAAGCATTGCAGATCGTTTTCTTTCACAATTTCTGTTGCTTGACGGAGATAATATGTTCAACAGTTTAGCTCTAAAAGTAATCGAGATGGATAAGTCGCCGGACGAAATGCTGCACATGCACAATTTCATCCAAACGACGTATTTTGTCTCTGAGGTATGTGTTGATTTTGTTCGACCCCCAGGGGCCTAATCATCAACATATACTCACGAGCGATTCATGGAGAACTACAAAGCTTACAGTCGGCGATGCAGCTGATAAAATGTGGGTGGCGGGGCTGTAGGTGGACAGATTGTGGATAATGGAGAAATGCTTCTGTAGTCCGGAGGACAATGGACGCGTCACCTTACATATGCGAATATATCTAGTATTTTAGGTTTTTAGTTCTTGGTCCTTAGGAAGAACCATTATATACACAGGAATAAAAGTAGGGCAAGATTCATTTGGGGAAGAAACACCCTAACCGTAATGTCTCTTCGCCACATCATACTGCCAACTCCGCTTCCTATACCGGCAACGGGTTTCGTCTTCTAACACATTTTCAAACCTTTTCAGCTGATCGAAATATATCTGATGTGCATTCTGTAAAAAAATATTCTGAATTGTCTCATTTTCGAATAAGTTGACCTGGTAATGTTCGATACGTGTTTATGGCACAATAGATTCCCACAGATCGTGTCACCGAACCAATTTATGCTTTCCCTAGATTCGAGAGCTTAACCTTGGATAACATAGAGAGTAATGCTATCGGCCGGTCATTTTATTTTATGGGAGATACCTTTTCCTCTTCTTTGGCATTGGCTGAATTCGAGCGATTTTCCTGTAGGTAGGATGGTCCTCTGTACTGGTTTCTAAGGATAATGCAAGTATTCCATACGGGCCGGTTGCTTTTCTACAGTCCAGCCCACGTAGAATGCGTTGAATAGCTCGTGGGCGGAACACCACATCCCACATCGAAGACTGTACCGGCGCGATCACAGATGATTTCAAATTACCATCATCGAGGTTTGATTTCGCCGAAAATAAATTCGTAAACATATTGGCTTTATCTTTTGAATTTTTGAATAGTGTCCTGCTGCCCTTAACCAGCAGAGGAAAAGAGGAGGAAGCGAAGTTATTGCTGAAAGCCTCCCATTGATCGGAAAGGAGTGAATCAGTTGGGCGCTCAAGGGGTTTTTTTGTCACTTTGTCATTGTAAACCTTCTCTACGGTATCAATCGCCTGCTTGCATGCGTTTCTGAGCCCAAAGTTCGTTCGATGGGATGGGAGCGCCATTGCTTAAAAGCTTTACTTTTTCCCACTGGAATCTGCACGCAGTTTTCATCAAACCAAGTTTTATCAGATGCATTTGATGGAATGCGGAATGCAAATATCCATCCCAAGAAGAATAATCTCCGGGACACACTCCTCACCTACGTTACCATCGGAGTCTCCGACTCTGAGCACGGGCAGGATTGCGAAGTAGTCTCGCAAATTGTCCCAGTTAGCCGGCCCATACCTCCGTACGGGGCGATGCTGCTTAGGTCGCTTATTGGTTTGAAATGTAACTGGTTGCGAAACTGATACCAAGCAGTGATCTGAGTTTCCCAGTAGTGTAGCAACTTCCACGGTATAAGAGCTCGGCTCGGATCTCAAAAACAAATCCAGAGTGTTCGTAGGTTCCTCCACGAGTTGACTCAGGTTAAGGCTAAGAGCGAACATCTCCGCCAGCCCCCCAGCCTCGTCGGTTCCGTTAGAATGCACCAACTAGTCGGAATTGTGTACATTAAAACCGCCAAGGACGAACATTTTAGAAGCCGGGTGGTTGATCTGTATCCAGTCGAGGATATGTGAAAGATGTTCGCAAAATGTTGCTGGTCGATCGTTGTTTGGGACAAGACAACAAAGAAATTTAACAGGATTCATTAGCACAACCTTCAATCACATGACGTTCAAGATATTGTGGTCTTACATCTTTATCTTTTGGCTAGCCAGATCGGATGGGGTGAAGGTCCAGACTCCACCCTTAAAACGAAATTTTGAATCTAAGTCGTAACCTGAGCAACGAAGATATGTCGAATCAGTCGACGAATCGACCTGGATCTCAGATAGGACATGGATATCCACTTCGGCTGTTTTCAAGTATTGGTCGTCGGCGTTTACATTCGTATTGGTGAAACCGATACCCCTGATGTTACAAAACGCCGTTGTCAGTCGAACGTCGACAGTGTTTCTAGAACAAACCCGATTACGCGATGACGAGTTTCTTAAAGAGATAGGCATCTTAGCACCTAAACCAACCTCTTCTAGAATAGTTTTGTGGCGTTTCTAGCAGATACACACACGACTAGTAAGGAACAACACCACCAAATGCACATCCATTAAAGCCGTATACCATAGCAATAATATACCATTACCACATTAGTCGAATGTATTTGAGTTTAGAAATCAAATTCACATACGCGGCAGTGGCCTGATGGGTAAGAGCTTTGGTTCTATCTTTTAGTGATTCTAACCGTGATAGCGTCGGTTCGAATCACTCGCTCTTCACTATCGTCGCAAACGCTATAGTTCCACCCGCCATGCTCCGAAATATGGTCGGGGATTGCTCCCGACTATTTCACGGAGGCTGTAGTTTGATGGAGTCATATTTCACCGGGCGTTCAGCGCGTTGGGACCCCAGCTACCACTAGGTCAATAGCCGCCTGTTACAACAAGCCGGCCAGGCTTCTAACGTCCTACTCACAACCCCCGTCAGCCAAGACCCTGCGCTCCTCAAGGGTTCTGAGGTTGATTAATTTGAGACGTTAATGTACGGGAGAAGTATTAAGGGGTTTTATCATAATAGTCCTCAGAGATCGAACCGAAGGAAGGGACGTTGAATACTTTCGATGCTACGGATATGAATTTTGTAATAACGCGACATACCGGGCTAGCATATTCAAGCAGTGAACGAACGAATGTAAGGTAAAGGGATCGAGTTACGCAGGGTTCGGAGAAGTCCTTAGACCATTGTTTCACGAATCCGGCGCAGAGTTGTCTTTCCGGATCGTCTCATCAATGCGAGAGAGAAGGTTCAGCTCCTGTCGCAAAGAATCCCAAGATCTTGTTTAGATTGGTCAATAGTCAGGGGAATGGTTATAAAGGGAATATGGACGCGAGGATCAGTGAATACGCTTACGGGAAAAGAATATAGATTGGAATTTGGCGATGTGGATTTCAAAGCAATTTTTGTCACTCCAAGTGGAGAAGTGTTCGAGGTCTGATTGCAGCAGTGCAGATTCAAGTGGTGACTCGAAGATCTTGTACATCTTGGTGTCATGAGCGTATATGGACAAAGTGAAATTCTTAATGACCTTATCAATGTCAATAAATACGAGAGTGTCCAGTTGGCTTCCTTGAGCGACCCCAAAGGCGGAAAGGAAAGCGTTGCGGATTCGCACTGAATGCAGTCAGTAGATTCGCAACTGAATTCCAGTTGTCATAACAACAGCATAACAACAGAAACTTAAAACTTACAAACGAACTGTCATTCTTTCAATAGAAAAACTCTCTTCTAGTAGCTGCTCTTGCTGGCAACATCGCAATTAGTTATAATCTTCTTAAATCAATTGAATCTTTTAATAAACTTAATATTTAGTAACATTAAACCAACCCCAGTTATTTGTGGATTTCTGGAGGAGGATTATTTCTGGGGTACAGCAGCAATCACAGGTAATCATTTTCCTTTGAACAAGCAAATATTAGCAGTTGATTCCAGCCGCGGAACCAACATCGCTGCACTCCAGGAGACCACATTGTTCCTGACGTCATTCCCCCGGTCCACCGACCATACATTGGGTGGTGGACAGTTTGTATTACTCAAATACAAACAGAAAGGGTTGGATATCATGGACCTGAACCGAACGGAATAAAGTGTATCCTTTCTATAGGAAAAAATCCATTTCAGCAATCCAGGTCTGAAGCGGGGGGCGGACAGATCGAAGAGGATTCGATCGAAGATTGGATTTTGTCGAATGGTTTACTGAGGTCGGTTGAGACCATGTCATCCTCGTTACTGTGCTTTAGTGCCGAGAGTGTAAAGGAAGTGCATTCAACAAAGTTGGTTGTAGTTGATCGGCCATTGAGAAAACCGTGTTGCCTTGGTGAAATAGAAGGTTTGCAACGAAAACTATTTCGCTACATTATGTTTGGGACACTTGTTGTGGATGGGGGTGATGAAGGAGGTTTTCCAAATGTGGGGGAATACGCCTTGAGAGGGTGAAAGATTGATGATCAGTGAAAGGGGAGCAGAGAGAATGAATGAGCATTTCTTGAGGAGAATTGCAGGGATACTATCAGGGCCCGGTGTCAACTCGCCTTTGAGTTGTAGTAGCTTAGATTCAATTAAGGGAGCATCAAAGGAATTGTGAAGAAGTGCCCCGAGCGAAATGTTTGGTAGGTAGTTGTAGTATGACGGGTCAGTGACAAAGGAGTCATTAGTGATTGATTGATTGAAGTGAGTGGCGTAGAGGTAAGCGATATGGGGTAACCATCGGATCTTGTTTATGATTGGCGAACTGGAAGAAGGTTGTAGTAGTTTGTTCAGGGAGCGTGGCTCCTAGTCCTTAAAAGGAGAAGGGATCACTTAGACCGCTCCTGAAAAACGCCCTACTGAGGTCGTCGCCGTGCTTCCTCAGAGCTCGGGGGAAGAGCAACGTCCTGTTGTTGGTCCTGGTTTCCGCCGCTTTTCCGGTCTTCGCAAACCCTCGTCTCCGCTGGGGCTGCTTAAAATGGGGATTGGTCAAAATGAAATTCGGTTTTTACTTACTAGAAGATTTTATTTTTGATTCATTCTCGGCTCAATGTACATTCAGATACTGCCGTCTGACACAAGGAATATTAGGGTACTGCGGCCGCGAGATCACTCAACTGTTCCTTTATAAAGGGAAACAAATCGAGATTTGTATCTCGAAAATGCACCATTCCATACCAAATCCCGATTTTGGTACATTGAGTGAGATGCTCAATGTTTGTTTAAGATAAGAATTCAGTTTTCTGAATTCTCATGAAACTATTGTGCATATGAGGATATGTAATGGAATTTGGGTTTTGTTTGTTTAATTTATGAGGGATTTTACTAGATTGAGATCATGTATTTCTGGATTTTGAATTTAGATTATGCCGTGGGGCAAATGCAAAACGATAAACGAATATTTGATTCGTTTATTGCGAATTTTGATTTTAGTTAGGATTTTTGATTAAATTATGCAGTGGGGGCAAATGCTAAGGGATAATCGGATGTTTGATTCGTTTATTGCGAATTTTGGATTTAGTTTAGGTTTTTTAGGGTTTCGATTATATTTAAGCTTTTAGTGTAGGATTACTGAGATTAGGATGTATCAATGGGGGAAAAAGGTGGTAGGGCTTTTTAGAGCACTACAAGGTTTTGGAATCATTTTTGAGATTGTGGTGAGATAGTTGCGATAACAGGCAAGAAAGTTGGAGTAGTCGAGAGAAAGAAGTCTGTGATTGCACCGTGGAGGGGAAGAAGAACCCATCAAAAAATTTCCAAATCGGTACAGCCAATTCTGAGATTAATTGTTGCCATGCTTTTTCAAGGACTCTACTTCAACGACATCTATTATACGAAAAAGTTATCGAAATTAAAAAAAAAATTCAATAAATAAAGGTTTTGAGAAAAAAATCGGAAAGTTTATATCAAAAAACGCATTTGTAATGTATACTAATACCTTAAAGCCAGTATACATCAATCGAATGATTTCCCTATTAAAGTTAAAAATGCTTCGCCGGGGCGTCGAGGCTGAAAAACAACACCTACTCTGTGTTTCGTCATACTATTACGCTGGCTTACTTTTAAATGTACTTACCTATTTAGTTACTTGTTTTAAGCGAAATACCTGATGTTTATGTATTCAAAGTATCCAAACTCAAACAAGGGATAAAATAACATAAATGAACAACTGTTGCTTTGGTATTTACAAATAATTTAGAACGTATGACATAATTGAAATACCTCCATACAATTTGCGCAGGAATACTACTTCACTAAATGCCAATGCAAATAGAATTGCCGCAACAAATGTATACTATCGACTTGATATTCGTTTTTTTCCATACATCACAAATGTTTCAAATATTTGACAAGTCGCACACTTCTGCCATAACGTTTAATGTCGTTGATATTTAGGCACAATAATGACACGCATATTTTTATTTCAAGTTCGAGCACGCTTATAGGCAACATGTAATACATGCGATTGCAAAAGAATAGTCTTCTTCTGCCGAACCGCACAACACTCCACACATTCTTGTAATTACACCACCCTTAAGAATCTCTTCATTTTTACCCCACACGTACATCTATTTCCCATCTGCACAGTGCGAATTTCATTGCATTCAGACTATATAATATGATCGGGCACTTTTAGATAAAAATTGTTATAAAACAGAATTACTAAAAAAAATATAATCGCGTATTTATAAATGAAACCTGTTACCAGACAAAGTTATTAAAAAATGCTATCACGTAGTTATAAACAAAACGTGCTACAACACAAAATTGTTAAAAAATATACAACGCTCTAAGCTCTGACTATGAGGAACTAATTAACTGTGCTACCGCTTAAAAGGTAGAAATCGTTTATCAATAAAGCGTGATCTACTTCCGTTGAGACAATACGATTATTTACTTTGGCGTTGATTAAAAGATTGTACTAAAGTGAAATGGGAATATTCAGCTCATTACCCTACAAACGTGTGTTTTCTTTTTTCTTATCTCCTCGTCTTGTTTTTATTATAGATTCAGCTTCTCTTTACACACGTACAAAGATGTAATTCGATATGTAAAACGATGCTAAGATTTTTAAAATATTATCAAACTCATACTCATCGTATCAACGGTTTGTAATTTGTATTCAGGTGTTAAAATTGAAATTTCAGCTCAAAATATTTATTTTATTGCTTTGTTTTTCTTTTCGTGTTTGTGTGTAGTATAAGTACAAACTTTACCAAAAGGTAAGCTTAGGATTCAAAGAGTAGTTTTGGATGAGCTCACCGATTTGTAATTCTGGGGACATTTGATAAGTAAAGTAGAGTCAGAAAATTTATGAGTTAAGCATGAAGTAAAAGGTGTAATAAACGACTGTACGTCTCTTGTAATCCTTCCTCTCAAACCGTATATATAATTTAATACGAGTATATTGTATAGTATAAATTAAATCATGTAATATATTAGTAATTGGTTGTTACAAATATGAAAAAACTGTTTTTGCCGTTGCAGGATATCTATTACCGATGAGTAGTGTTCTTCTCCTACTATCCTTTAATCCTGAACCATTAAAAGTAAAAGGTATAAGATTGTTTCATTAATATACTGTGACGAATATGACAATCACTACTAGAATATTCTAGAAAGTCCGAAACAAAGTATTAGAATATTCTATAAAGTACTGGAAAACTGGAGACTATGAGCAGTAGAAAATTCGAGGCTATGGAACGGACGGAAACGAAACGCCGAATCAGAATGAGGAAAAACGGTATAAATACGCCACACACAGATCAGGAAGAAGAAGTAAAAAGTAAGCAGTCAAAGACGCGATAAGAACGGAAGCGATAAGTCAAGAAATCGTGAAGTGTACGGTAAAAGTAATGGTTGTTACTCACGGACTAATAAAGTGTTACATTAATTCAAAATCGATTTAACGGCTCGTATTTATTAAAAATAATTAATCCAGCGAACCCTAAGTTCGATACAATACTTTACAAAATTAAAAAAAGAAACGTTTTTATGCCATTCAACGCTTTCTACTACCGATAAACAACATTTTCATTTTAGCTGATTTTTTACCACCAATCTATTATTATAAGAATATTTAAAAACTCCGGAATCCATTATCATCTAGTAATGAACAAAAATATTAGAGCTTTATAATTTATATATTAGTGATATATAATTATAATCTGGTAAAACGCAGTTGAGGTGATTTAAAATAACTAAGAATACTTTACTGATAAACATATAATCAGCCAATATGATTCCGCATTTATTCGAATGCGAATCAACAAATTAATCAGATATTAATTTCATAGCAGGCGATAGGCTGATACCCAGAAAATTAAATTTATTAGGGTAAGTGAATGCAATCCGTGTTTTTCGTTTATCTGCGGACGGCAGCGTGCGGACTATAGTGTTGTAAAACAATAATTTAATGGATCAGTTGTGTCGAGATTATTTAAATCAATTTCTGACCAGTCGTTCTTCCATGCCAGTTTTGAGAAGCTTCGTATTCTTGATTGGCCGTAGTTTTTTTTTCTGTATAGTGTTGTTCTAAAATTATTTATCTAGTTTCATACAAGCACATCTAGCACATCCCTGTGAGTGTATTATTTCTACGTGTCATAAAACTCGTATATAACCTTGTGGCATTTGACAAAGAAAAAATGGGAGTTGAACGACTGATTGGACGCCTCTCGAAGTGGCAACAACAAAATTGACGGGCCGAGACAAATTAAATATCATAATGCATGATAAGTTGAAAAAAATAAGAAGATTTAACCGCGCATAGCCCGTACTTGGTCATATTGCGTCGGACCGTAACATCCGTAACATGTACAACTACCTCGTATCACCTAGTGTGTCATATGACTACTGCTCCAAGGAAAGTACAATCCATAGAGAAACCAACCGATAATACAAAAGTATCTGCACCTGAAGCACAAGTGGATCCAAAAGCACACTTAGTGTCTACACGAGGTTAAATAGCGAATAAGAATTGAATGAACTGTCGGTCTGCATAGATACAATTGGACCATGTTCTCAGATGACTGCATTTCATTTTTACAACATTTTTTATTTTTCTTTTTATATTCTTAATTTCTAAATTAAAGGCTAGACAAAAAATGCTTAAATTCTAGCTTAATTATCTTATATAATAACTTACTGGTTCTTCGCAGACGCTCTAAGCTAAACATTACTTAACATTTGTATAATTTGCCTTTCGGCAACAGAACTTTGTGGCAGTACTGATAATTATTTGAGAGACAAAGAAAAAATTGAAAAACTTTGTCAATTTTTTGTTGTTGTTTTTTTTCTTAAATTTTAACTTACTTAACTTACCCACTTTTTTTTTTTTTTTTTATGTAAAAGCACAACCTAACTTAACTTAAATCTTATACTACCCTAATTCTAGAAAAGCTAAGTCTATGTAAGCTAGCTGATGATAGTATGATTCTTTACCAACTTTGGTACCCAGGTCTTTATATGCCATTCAACCACCAGAACTGTTGACGCTGTCTAATACTATCGTCCCGGTCTCTGTGGGAGATAGCCCTACTGAAGCGCAGGAGCTCTTCTTCGGTGTGCGCTACTTCCCGGTCGTAGGACAATCGCCCGTCTACAGATGATCTACTTACATGATAGATCAGCGGAATTCCGGATCTATCCTGTATAAGCCCTTTCATATCCAAGTCAAGGAACGCCTCTGGTGGAACAAAGCCGTTGCGACGCACGCTCTCATAGTACAAGGTGTTTGGATAATAGGCCCCGAAAATTAGGTCATTGGACGAGCTTATTGCTCTCGCAATATGTCCTCTGATTAATTTAATCATAAAATTATCCACCCTATTTATGTACGCTTCATTATATAAAGTCTCATTTGAGTAATACTTTTTATAGTCCGATTCCGGTGTCCGATATAATCTGAGACAACTTCTGAGACACTTTCTTTCGAACACCCGAATCTTTTCCATCAAATTTGGACCTATGTTGAACCATACTGGGCAACCATATATGAGCATTGGCCTGATTAGCGTCATGTAGCATATGACTTTTACCCTGCTGTCAAGTTGGCTACTGTGAAATAGCCTCCTTGTCATAGCAAAAGTTTTCCTCGCTTTGAGCAAAGCAGCCTCTACATGTCTGTTGAAATACAGATATTGGTCTAGCCAGATGCCCAGGTATTTAACTAAACTCTTGGTTTCCAATTTATCTCCATGCGGTCCCACGATAACTAGCTTTCGCCAGCTTTTCCTTGTGTCGTACGTGGCTTTATATAATGGCGTTCTAAATAGGATGGCTTCACATTTCTGGGAGTTGATCCTAAGTTTCCAGTCATTGCAATAGCGCTGCACTTTGTTGAAGTCTCGCTGTATTAAACTATTTATGATCTCAACTTTCGGAGCTGTTCTGTAAATTATGAGATCGTCTGCTTACGCAATAGCCTGCGGAAGTGCTTCTAATAAGTCGCTAATGTAAATGTTAAAAAGAATCGGAGAGAGTACCGCGCCCTGTTGCAAGCCATTCTTGATATTATACGTTTTATTAGAGGTCACATTACCACTTTTGACCACGAACCTCCTGTCCTTTAACATATCGTAAAGTACATATAGTAAAGGCTTATGTATGCCATGTCTGACCAGTTTGTAATACAACCCTTCGATCCAGACGGTATCAAAGGCTTTCTCCAAGTCGATCAGACAGGCACCTGTGCATTGGTTCCTACATTCATTCCATTGTATGTCGGAGACCAGTTTAGCTGCGGCATGTGTGGTTTCATGACCCGCCCTAAAGCCAAACTGGTTATTTGGAATAATGTTGTTGTCGTCTACCCATTTTACCAGAGCTTTGTTGATGGTTTTTTCAAATAATTTACTGATGCTTGGGAGTAAACTTATCGAACGCATGTTCATTGGGTTTGTGCAGTCTTTGCCCTTTTTTGCGATGGGCTGAATGATAGCCGTTTTCCAACGCGTGGCATAATATGCATTATTCAACGCGTTGTTAAACAGGACCGTGTATATATCTATTGCCATTGGGGGCAGGTTCTTGAGTACGATGTTAGGTACTCCATCTATTCCCACTGCCTTTTTGCTTCTTAATGAGTCGAAGATACTCTGGATTCCTTCCCTTGTTATTAGAAGCCCATTAGCCACTACACCATTGGCATTAATGTCAATTGACAGATTATCTTCACTGAATTCGGTAAAACCCGGATTCTCCGATTGCCAAAGTGAAATTTCATTCCGGAGGTGCAGGTGATTGAGTAGAACTCTGTCCTCCAGGTCGTGATTTCGGTGAATGCTTTCATTCACCTTGTACATTTCCTGAAAGACAGCTCCCACAGCGTTCACCTTTTCCAAAGGATCTTCGATCACGAAGAGCTCACTATTGCGGATAGCGTTCTCCGTATCTATGCCAATGTTGGTTAGCAGCTGCTTGTTTACCTCAGTACGTGGAATTTGGAGACACTGAATCTCATTTCGATTATTTCTCCTGAATATTTTATTTATTTGTGGGAACATATTCGGGTTATTAGTTTTTATAGCTCGAATTCTGTTGTTCCTATACAAATTTGTTGCTATTCTATAATTAGCTTTAAGTAATTGTTGGAGGTTTTTTAATCGGGATTTCAGTGATATTATCTCCTGGTCTTGTCTGTCTGTAAACTGTCTGTGTAATTGTTTTAATTTCGATAGCAGTCTGCTCTTTTTCTTCTGTAGTGCGTTTATTGTTGCGTTTCTGTACATGTCAGTGTGATCTGTAACTGTTGTTTTGGGAATTATTTTGTCCATTGTTCGTTTTACGGTTTCGTCCATTTGTTGAATGTATTTGTCGATTTCGACATTAGACAGGTTTCTGTTTACTGGCAGATTAAAGTCATTCGAACGCAGTTCTCTTGTTAATGATCTGGTGAACCGCGGCCATCGCATTGCCCCGTAGTTATAGGGTTGCGGCATCACGAATTCCTCCAGATCTGCGAGCTCGTTCGGAAGCTCTATTACTGCCATGAATGCACAGTGGTCACTGTCGTATTCAATTGTCCGTAAACAGTTTGTGTTTCGTCTGTTGGTGTTAAGTAATCTCAGCCGTGAGTCGATTAGCAAGATATCTAAGAACGATCTACCTCTGGGGAACGGTGGATATTTCGTAGCTAGCAGGTCAGTTCTATATTCAATATGAAACTGATCTAACCAACCAGCCAACTGATTTCCTATGGCATTAGGTATATAATTTCCCCGATTTCTATGCTTGGCGTTCATATCTCCCCCTAGGATAAAGTAATTTTTGCCCAGGTGAAATTGTAAGCATCGAAAGAGTGTCTCGAGCTCCGCTATAAATAGGTTTTGTTGGTGCTCCTCAGGTGCGTAGACCGCAATCGCATACAAACCCCTTCCTTGCTGAAGGGGTATGCGTACGATACAGGCTTCCAGCACCCGGAACCTGCGCACTTCTCCACTATATATAACTTTATGACGGATCCCTTTTCTAGGCTGCGAACAATATCCTGTGATATTCGCTCTGTTTCGATATATCTGAGAAGACCTTGTTCCTTCCAGTGACCGGCTCTAGGGTATGGAACCTGAACTCGAGGAAATTCATTGGATCTTTTAAGCACGGTAGCGACCTGGGATGTTTTACGGATTGTCCCCATAGTGTATGGATGGATCTATTCAGTTTGCTTGTGAGTAAATGCACGATGATGGGATCCCAAAACCTTGTGTCGGTGTGGAGGTTGTTAATGTGTTGAGGCATTCTTGGGTAACATCATTCAACACCTTGATTGACCTACCATTACCGCTAGATGTTTTTGGTTATGCAAGGAATCTGGCAAATATAATATTTGCTGCAATTCGTTTGGTAACATACCTGTGGCGGTGCCGCCAAACCCCACGGTACACTTACCTAAAAACCCCATTACCTCATCCCAAGACGCATAAGTTTTCGCCACTGCAATAGCATTAGGCACCTGAAAATGCTTCACGGATTAAAGAGATCAAATCTATGATCTTTAAGTCCCTGTAAAGAAAACTTTCATGCATTCTCTACGTATACCAATGCTCTGTAAGATTTCTTTATTACCTTATCAGGAATTCCAAACCAATTTCGGCATCTACGTTGCCAGACAAATTCCCCTAGACGAATTCCTGTAAACAAAATGATTTGGTTTACATACATTGTAACCATCATAACAGGGACCAAAACAAATATACGCATCTCGCGTCTTAAACCATAAATTAAATCATACAGCATGGGGGTGTGCACGCCCCGAGTGTCAAGTTTAGTCGAGAGTAATACCCTTTAGAGCCACTAATAACAAGTACGAATTAAGTGATTAATTACAAGTATACAAGTGTAGACAATATCGTCATCTACTCAGTGAAGAGTAATACGCCAGCGAACTCAAAGTTATGTAAAACACAAATTTAAGATTCGGTTACCAGTTTAATAATTTTTGTATAGATGCATCATAAAATTAAATGAAATATCAGTTGGACTACCAAACAAGCCAGAAGTGTTTTCGTTTTTTGTTTCTTCTTGGTGGACAGTGTACGGCGGAATTCATAGTGACGATGGCCGAAGGAAGTGAATCAGCGTCGTACGCCGGCACACCATACTTCCCCGCCACATACTTGTTCGTTAAAATGTTCTAGGCTGGTTCGAAGTTGGTCTCTGGTGTATGGCAGCTGCCAAATCAATTGTTCTCCTACTCCAGTGAGACTAACCTTAAGAGAGTGCAACCTCTCGGAGTGCGATTGCAGTGCTCTAACAAGCCTTACCTTTTCCCTCCCATATAGACATTACCCACTTACAAAATTCCCATCCAATATCATCCGTTCATATTCCCAAATCAAGGTTGAATCCAATGTCAAGCAAAATTGAACCAAACGTTCAATTCTCGAACATTGAATTCATCATCATCATCATCATCGGAACTACAACCTGGATCCGGTCTAAGCCTTATTTAGCAAGTCTCGAGGAATAATAATTTATTTTTACGGGCAAGGTTATTAGCCTTGCGCCACAACATTGAATTCAATTCATTAAAATTCAAAGATCACAACGCATATTTTCACATTATGGTATGTGCAATGTGCAATTATCACTTCCTAAAATCCAAAATCTGAAATAAATACGCGATAAACAAACCAAATATTCGTTTATCATGCAAACACAAAGTTCGGGCAATCTAAACATCACAATGCATATCTCCATATGCCAGATGTTTTATGATTTGCAAATAGACCCAGATTCCAAACTAATTTCTCATCCAATTCCCACGCTCTTTGTGTTACCGTTTGAAGTGCATGCAAACTCTTGTTTGCATTAGCCAGGTGGAAAACACAAACAACCCAAGGTGACGAAAGAAGTTTCCCAAATGTTAGGTAACTCACCTTAAGAAACAGACAGAGAGAAAATAATCCACAGGGGAACATTGTTTTAAGGAATATAGCATCTGTGCCGTGAGTGAATTCGTCTTTAAGTTGGGTTCGTTTATTTTCAATCGTGGGTGGATCGATGAAATGAGAAAGTAATGGAGAATGTCTGATAAGTATTTAAAATAAGTGGGCTCGAGAACGACAGAGCTGGGGGATTGTTTAAAAAAGGAGGCAAAGATAGTTTGCAGACATGGAAATCCGTTGAGGTTTCCGAGTTAAACGAAAAGGAGTTGAGATAACTGTAGTGCTCCAAGAAGTCACACCATTTTCCTCCCATATACACATGTACCCACCTACAAAAACCCCATCCAAAAATCCTGCCATATCCCCAAATCAATATTGAATTCAATGTCAAGCAGATTGAACCAAACGTTGAATTCTTGAAGATTGAATTCAGTTCCTTAATATCCAAAAAGCACATGTATGGTTGCACATACCATTAACACTTTTAAATCCTTGAATCCAAAACCAAAATTGAACACGTGTCTAAACAAAAACATGTCTATTTGATTCGCCGACATACAGTTCAGGCAATCTAAACATCATAATGCATACCATCCCAGATCTTATATGACTTGCAAATAGACCAATATTCCCAGATTCTAATTTCACCCCAAAATTCCCACGGATCTTGTGTTACCCATCTGAAGTGAATGCAAACTCTTGTTTGCATTAGCCAGATGGATAACACAAGCAAACCCCAAAAAGGATCGGTGATAAGTGGCTATGCGTCCGGACTTCGAAAAGATAAAGATAAGAAAAGATATAGATACCAGTCGGAATCGAGAAGTCGAGCGAAGAGTCAATGAATAACGTGTGTAAGGAGAGGATCTTCCAAAATTATGTTAATCCTAAAATAAATTAGTCTTCTGCCCCCCCCCCCCCCCCCCCCCCCCCCCCCCCTCCCTCGGCCATGGTGGTACACCAAAAATGTAATACGATATTCTTCTATTGTGTACTAATTCTGTGAACGGTCCCGTTTTATATACTCCCTATCAGATTTTGGCGTAGATATTTCAGGGAGCAAAGTCCCATATTGGTATTACATTTGGTCATCCTTGAGCTCTCTTGGACATGTATTGACATCATTTCCTGCAGTTTGATAAAGTATCCCTGTGCCTTTTCCTCTCGGTCGTAATACTCCGCAACATTGTAACCCCCACAACCAGAATCAGGAGATTCTTCGCATACTTTGCCGTGCATGGCACAGATGTCTGCCCAATATCGCTCCATGCACTTTTCTTTGACCTGGCAAAATTGATTCGTTTACCTCGAGGCTGGCTATCTGTGTACAAATCCTATTTAGCTCTTCCACGACAGTTCTTTGTTTCTGCACCAATTTGACGTTTGTCTCGAAATGTTTTGGTCTTTCTTTTTTCCTGGCTGATACTTTCTTTTGTCCCTTCCAATATCATAGATTCTAGTTCGTTGAGCTTTGTGGTGATGTCTTCATGCACTTTCTCGGATGCCTTCTACATACGTTCATATTTGTCTATGGTTAAATACGAATGGGACAGTTCTTCCTAGTAGCTCGTAGGTGGTGTCAGTTCCATCAAACTTTGACAAAAGCCGCTCGAAAATGTGTAACCTTTTGCTGAGGTTTTCTCTTGCTCTTCACGGTGGTGGCTCTTTCTTTCCTGTACGCTGCAATAACTCGAATTCTTCGTGTGCCGTTTCTTGTTGTCGTGTAACGCGTTTCTTGTACCAGTCATCTTTTATGGTGCTTCTATCGGTTGCTGCTTTGTCTGCAAGAGCGTTTTTCTGTATAGAAGTTTTGACCCTAGTGCCTCTTTTCTGTACGCTGGAATAACTCGCTCCAGTTCTTTGGCCTTTCCGTCGATTGTTGGTCCAAGACCAGGACAACCGGGATATTAACAGCGAGAGGCAACGCGGGAGAAAAAATGTCCAAAACAGGCAATGATTAGATCTCGCCGGGTAACCAATGTTAATCAGTAGGCTTTTCCACCGATTTCCCTAGAGGATGGTATTAAAGACTCTCTGCCTTGAGCAGAGGATTCACTGAGCCGAGTACTTCACCCGTTCAGCCGAAGGACGCCGTCGGCTCAACGTATCGCGGTATCTTTACCGATCCACCAAAGTTTCTAGATTTTTACGACACGTTCCTTACAATTGGTGGGCAAAACGGTCCGCAGTGTCTAAAAAGAAGAAATCAAAATTATCCGTTTGAGTACCACGTATTTGTGGCACCTCTTAAGAGATTTTAAGCTCTTCGTTGCTCTTTTCATGTCTTCGAATCCTATAATTTTGGGTAAAGATCATTCATCTTTAAAAGTAAGATGTGAATTGTACCTGGAATTAATTTCAGCCCAATATCTCAATTGTTATGTGTTTGATTGAAATCAATATTGTTGTCCCTATTGAAAAACGCGGTATCTGTTCATAGCTGTGCTATTTATACACATTAATTTGTCTTTAGTGGTTTAGGTACGTATGAGTTTCTTTCTAATTTGAAGGCTTAGAATTATGGGATGTTAGGTGCTACTCCTTGGTATATCTTGCAGAAATCAGTGGTCAATGAGTTCAGAAGTCATCAAACACCGATATTTGATTGGTTTGATTGTGGAATCGAAGGATATTAGTCAACCATACTAGAAGCAATAAAAAGAACTTAATATGAGGCAATGTCAATAAGTCCTTAGAATATCTAAGGGAAGGTGCTCGGTGCATCGTTAATGGTATGTTTTTAGTAAGCATCATTCTCCACTAGGTATCTGTCAAATACAATATATAAATATCAGATAAATTGGGTATGAAAAACATATCTACGAGATGGGTGCCGCATTTGCTCTCAGCTGAGAGCAAACCCGACCGCGTGGTCTCTTCTAAGGCCAAAGTTGTATCTCCAGGATAATGCACAAGTGCATACGTGCAGTTTCAATCGCTAAAATTGAAGTATTGGAGTTTAAATTGATACACCTGTGGCGGTTCCTGAAAAATCCCCATATCTTCCATCCAATCATATAATTTGGCTAATGCAATCGCATTAGCAACTTAAATGCTTTACGCATCTAGGATTATCTAAGGTATAATCAAAAAAGTCCCTGGAAAAGAAAACTTACCTTTCATGCATCTCTTCGCATACAATTCCTGTAAGATTTCTTTCTTACGTTATCAGGAATCTCAAACCAATTCGGCACCTTCAGTGCCAAGCAAATTCCCCTAGACGAATTCCTGAAAACAAGATGATTTGGTTTGCATACAATGTAACCATCATAACGGGGACCATACACATTGCGTCGCCTATTTCCTGTCCTCGCCAAGTGTATCATAAATCACCATATATACACATTGGCTGGCGACCTACACCCAAGGGACCTAAACATATATACGCATATCGCGTCTCTTGGCACCAATTAAATCCTACGGGTGGGGTAGGACTTCCCATTTGAGAGTTTCCAGGTAGGTTTTACCGAGTTTGGCAACGTGCCTCTGCTCGTATTGTGGCTGTTTTTCGCGCAGCTCTCGGCTCAATCGCATCGTCGACCAGGAGACCAGATGATTATAAATTCTAATATATTGTCTCTTCACTAAATTCTACAATAATATGGTCATTTTTATTATTGTCTTTCGGTGAATGATACATGGCTATTTGAAAGTTATTGTTAAAGATTAACTATGCCAAAAGAGAAAAAGAAACAACCCGATTACATATGTTAACAAATACTGGTGTATTTCAGGGTTCGGTATTGTCATCTAGTTAATTTCTGATCTCCATTAACAATTTATTGTCCATCACTTAAAACTGAGTTCATTCTTTTACTGTTAACAAGGTACGAAGGCAGGTCTGTGGGGATGATGCATTGTGCACCGGCGTACGGCGCTGATTCTTTTCTTTCCTCCATCATAAACTAGAGTTCTCCGGGCACCAAAAGAAACTGAGTTCATCCGCGAATCGTAAGAATGAGGAACAAGGAGACACAATCGATCCATCAGCAATCTGTTCACCAACACAAGGAGTAAAACTCCGCCACAAGACAGTTAAATGAAAAACACTCGAGTTAGTTTATTAATTATATGGTTACTTTTATTCACGACATATTTTTCGGTATTTATTTAGATTACAGAAAACTGATTTTAATTACACTGATGATGAAACGTATGCACAAAAGAATGTAAGACAATGTACTCTACTTGAAAGACGTTATACTGGCGGCACAAGAAAAAATACTTTTCACTCGGTAACGCGCTTACTCTACTCGACTTTATGATGATCGCGTCCCCGTGCGCACCGGGGAGTGGGAGTGACACGATCGGCTCGGTCGGTGGATGAAAAAGGACTCAGCCATGCGAATTCGCTGTCAAAGGAAATTCGACCAGTGGTACTGGCCCTCTTAATTTAGGGATGCATTTTCTATCCCAAGAGAAACGTGAAGTCTCTCTTTGGGGGTAGGTAACCAGATCTCGTAGAGAAGATCGAAGTGGTACACATGTATGTGTGAACCTTGATTCTTTCATAGGACAAGGCCATGAGAACGAATCTGAAAACAAAGAAAGGGAATAATGTGCATCCATGAGATGTGAGTTCGCCTAAGTAAACAAGCCGTATCTCATTGGTTACTAATGGGTTTCTGTGTGTTCATGCCGCAAGTTCATACGAAGCGGATCCAGGCATATGGGAAGGCAAAGGGATCGCGTAAATCGTTGTCTATGATGTGCATTGCAGCTGTATTGATAGCCTTCATGAACATGGTGCTAATTGGTTTTGGCATATTCACAGGGAATTGGTGTTTATGGCATCGCTGTCAAGGGTAAATACATAATTCCTACTTGCATTTGCCCATGCTATAGGTTTTGGTTTCAGCGTCGTTTGCACTAATTGTGTGCAGCTGCGTTGGATTGTTTATCGTAGGGAGAAAAGGTCGCCAGCCAATGTGTATGTAAAGGGATTTATTGTACACATGGTGAGGCTGGGACTAGGCGACGCGATGTTTATTATTCCTGTTATGTTGGTTACATTATATGTAAACCAAATTGTTTCATTTTCAGGAATTCGTCTAGGGAAAATGCGTATGATAAGATTCGGATTTGTCTGGCAACCAAAGGTGCCGAATTGGCATTGAATTTATGATCCGACAAGTTTGGATAGAATTCTTGTAGGGAATTTTGGATGCGAATTAACGCATGAAGGTAAGAATTCTCTTCCAGGAGCTTCTAGATAAGTACATTAGATACTTGATGCGTGAAGCATTTACAGTTGCTAATGCGATTGCATTAGCGGAAAACTATGAAAGTTGGCTTGTAGTTACGGGGTTCTTCGGGAGAGTAGACAGTGGGGTTTGGCGGAACCGCCACAGGTCAATAAGTCCTTAGAAAAAGATAGAAAAAGAATTTTTTTTTATATTTTTTTTTATTTGTGAACATAATCTCCTTCTAATTCAATTCACTTCGACAGATGTCCCTCCAACTTTTTAAGCTTTCATAAAAGTATGATTGTGGTAGTTCCTCAAAATAAGTATTTATGTGTTTGATGACATCCTCTTTTGATATAAACCGTTGTCCGCTGAGCCATTTCTTTTGAAATTTGAAAATAAAAATAAGTCACTCGGGGCCAAATCTGGTGAATGCGGTTGGTGGTCTGTGGGGAGGAAGTATTGTGCGAGACACGGGCACTAGGTTCACTTCCATCCCCATCGTCTATTACCTGATCCACCGAACACCAGAAGACATCCGTTTGCAAAAAGATTAGAATGCACGTTATTCTCTGTCACTCACTGATTGTCCGCTGCAAATGATCTTCCAAGAATCCAAGAGTATAAGAAAATGAAACGCACTGGTTTGATTTCTTCCTATTTGTGTCTATTGTTTATAACTTGATTTAAGTTTTTATTTATTTTTGGGTCTACTTTAGTTGTTTTCATCGATATGCAACGTTTCACAAGTTGTATTTGGCACATGCGCGTCACTGTTTAATTAGTTTATTAATAGGTTTCACTGCTGGCACCGTTTCACTGGGGATTCGTTTGACGAATTAAGGGTTTGACACGTAAAACATCGCGTGTGTAAACGTACCGTACCGTGTACAGCAAAGGGGAGAGGACCGACCGACTCCTTTGATGATTGTAATAACCTTCAAGGATGTTCAATCGTTTGGGGTGAAGACCGTTGGTAGTACACATGTATGTGTGGACATGGGTTCTTTCATGGACACACCATGACAACGAATCTGAAACACCAAGAAGGGGCATAATGTGCATCCATGAGAGGTGAATTCGGCTAAGCAAACAATCGGGATCTCATTGGAGGCTAATTGGGTTTGTATTTGCTTATACTGCTGCTGATGAGAAGCAGATCCCAAAATATGAAAAGACAAAGGAAACGTTTGGGTCTCTGTCTGAGATGTGCATTGCTGCTAAATAAATAGGCCGCAATGCAATGTGGAAATGTGCTAATGGGTTTTAGCTAGATTACCGTGAATTGGTGTTTATTGCATCGCAGCCAGGGGTAAGTACACCATACCTATTTGCATTTGGTTATGCCGTAGGATTTAATTGGTGCCAAGAGACGCGATATGCGTATATATGTTTAGGTCCCTTGGGTGTAGGTCGCCAGCCAATGTGTATATATGGTGATTTATGATACACTTGGCGAGGACGGGAAATAGGCGACGCAATGTGTATGGTCCCCGTTATGATGGTTACATTGTATGTAAACCAAATCATCTTGTTTTCAGGAATTCGTCTAGGGGAATTTGCTTGGCACTGAAGGTGCCGAATTGGTTTGAGATTCCTGATAACGTAAGAAAGAAAACTTACAGGAATTGTATGCGAAGAGATGCATGAAAGGTAAGTTTTCTTTTCCAGGGACTTTTTTGATTATACCTTAGATAATCCTAGATGCGTAAAGCATTTAAGTTGCTAATGCGATTGCATTAGCCAAATTATATGATTGGATGGAAGATATGGGGATTTTTCAGGAACCGCCACAGGTGTATCAATTTAAACTCCAATACTTCAATTTTAGCGATTGAAACTGCACGTATGCACTTGTGCATTATCCTGGAGATACAACTTTGGCCTTAGAAGAGACCACGCGGTCGGGTTTGCTCTCAGCTGAGAGCAAATGCGGCACCCATCTCGTAGATATGTTTTTCATACCCAATTTATCTGATATTTATATATTGTACTTGACAGATACCTAGTGAAGAATGATGCTTACTAAAAACATACCATTAACGATACAACGAGGACCTTCTCTTAGATATTCTAAGGACTTATTGACCTTGCCTCATATTAAGTTCCTTTTATTGCTTCTAGTATGGTTGACTAATATCCTTCGATTCCACAATCAAACCAATCAAACATCGGTGTTTGATGACTTCTGAACTCATTGACCACTGATTTCTGCAAGTAACACCTAACATCCCGTAATACCTACAACGGAACATTAACTATCACCACCAACTATACCGAGCCGCATACATTTCCCCGAAATGACTTCGGTTAATGAGTTTGTGTTTGACAAACATTGAAAGCAGACAACCTCGTGAATTCTCGAATAAGCTACCCTTGTCGTGTATTCCGATATCATAAATGAATTAAGTACTCTTTGCCAAGTTTAGAAATGCCGTCAAACGGACAACCCACTGTTAACAAATAGAACACATTAAATAAAAGTTATTTTAATAAATCAAGAAACAGTATCGTGCACAATTATGTATTCAGTGAATGTCTGTACTGAGTTTTAAAGATAAATATAAACACAAATTTCAATAAACATAGAGTACAACAAATCAATAAAACAATAAAACAGAAAGCTAAAAGTGACAAATCAGTATCTCTCAGTGCATCACATAAAATTAAAAAGAAGTGCATATAAAAACAGTTGAGTGAGGCGCAAAAAGTGTTCGAGACAATAAAAACAAAAACAATAAAAAGATAACACTTCGGGCGCAAACGCGAAAATTAAAACAAATAATACATTGCTCGTTAAGAAAGCAATTTTTAAATTATCGTTTGGCGCGAGTGCAAGCTTACTGACTTTTGGCCGACGGTAGGCGAGTTCGACTCAGCCTGCGGGAGAAATCGAGTTGCCATGGTTCAACAGGTCGCCTTTGTTTTTTAATGAAAACAAACTGGAAAGAACCAGAATGAACACGGAGGACGATAAAAACACGACAACACACAAACGAAAAGGTGCTCCGAAAAACTCCATTGTGACGCGAAGCAAAACCGCGAAATTGACAATGCATAATGGAGATCAACAATTGGCGGACGACAGTGAGTTCCCCTACCCCTCCAACTTTAACATATATGGGGCAAATAATTCATTCGCTTCTCTTGCATCCTCAGAGTCTGAGGATGAAGAGGAAGAGATAAGTGAATTGGAGGCGAAACTTGCGATGGCAAAAGCCCGATTACAAGAGAGACGCCGAAAGAAAAAAATATCGGCGCTCGAACAAGAACAAAACCCACAACAACTACAAAAGCCAAAGCCAAAAGTCGGCCAACAGCAACAATTTCACCATCAACAGCAACATCAACTTCAACATCAGCAGCATCAACAGCAACAGCAACTACCAACACAAAAGCGATCAACGAACCAGCAAGCAACACAGCAGCAGCAAAGCAACAATAACAGCGGAAAAATAAAGATGGCACCAATCAACACCATAGATGTTGACTGTAAGGAATTGGTAAGTCTTTGTAAGCTAGCCATAGGTAACAATTTCGCAGTTAAAAGACTGACGGCTAACAGGCATGCCATTCAAACATATACGGTGGCAGACCACGACAAAATTAAAGAGGTCTTAAAAAGAGCCACCGCGGAATTTTACTCGTTGGCGCCGAAACAAACGAAGAGCGTAACGGTTCTATTAAAGGGTGTCGACCCTGAAATGAAACCGCAGGCTCTGCTCGAAATGCTTCAAAACCTGAAGCACGAAGATCTCGAGTTTACCGCGGTAAAACCATTCACCACATCCAAGGCAAGAAGGGAAAACCGCAAGCTGGTTCAATTAACACCCAGCAGTAGAATTGGTGGTCTAAGAAAAATTACAGTCTTGGATCATAAAAATGGTCACAAGGGACAAATTAAAAAAAGGCAGAGACATCCTGCAATGTGTCCGTTGCCAAAGGTTTGGTCACGCGGCGGCTAACTGTGAATTGCAGCGCCGTTGCGTAAAATGCGGAAAGGACCATAAGGCAGAAGAATGCCCTCTGGGAAAAGAAAGGGTAGAAGACAAAGCCCTTCTAAAGTGCGCAGTGTGTCGGAATGAGGGACATCCCGCTAATTATCGAGGTTGTCCTAAATTCCGAGAAATAATAATCTCTATTAGAAAAGGGATCAATCATAAAGTAATATATAGTGGAGAAGTGCGCAGGTTCCGGGTGCTGGAAGCCTGTATCGTACGCATACCCCTTCAGCAAGGAAGGGGTTTGTATGTGATTGCGGTCTACGCAAAACCTATTTATAGCGGAGCTCGAGACACTCTTTCGATGCTTACAATTGCACCTGGGCAAAAACTACTTTATCCTAGGGGGAGATTTGAACGCCAAGCATAGAAATTGGGGAAATTATATATCTAATGCCAGAGAAAATCAGTTGGCTGGCTGGTTAGATCAGTTTCATATTGAATATAGAACTGACCTGCTAGCTACCGAATATCCATCGTTCCCTAGAGGTAGATCGTTCTTAGATATCTTGCTAATCGACTCACGACTGAGATTACTTAACACCAATAGACGAAATACAAACTGTTTACGGACAATTGAATACGATAGTGACCACTGTGCATTCACGGCAGTAATAGAGCTTCCGAACGAGCTCGCAGATCTGGAGGAATTCGTGATCCCGCAACCCTATAACTACAGGGCAATGCGATGGCCGCGGTTCACCAGATCATTAACAAGAGAACTTTGTTCGAATGACTTGAATCTGCCAGTAAACAGAAACCTGACAAATGACGAAATCGACAAAAACATTCAACAAATGGACGAAACCGTAAAACGAACAATGGACAAAACAATTCCCAAAACAACAGTTACAGATCACATAAACATGTACAGAAACGCAACTATAAACGCACTCCACAAGAAAAAGAGCAGACTGCTATCGAAATTAAAACAATTACACAGACAGTTTACAGACAGACAAGACCAGGAGATAATATCACCGAAATCTCAATTAAAAAACCTCCAACAATTACTTAAAGCTAACTATAGATTAACAACAAATGTGTATTAGAACAACAGAATTCGAGCTATAAAAACTAATAACCCAAATATGTTCCCACAAATAAATAAAATATTCAAGAGAAATAATCAAAATGAGATTCAGCGTCTCCAAATTCCACGTACTGAGGTAAACAAGCAGCTGCTAACCAACATTGGCATAGATACAGAGAACGCTATCCTCAATAGTGAGCTCTTCGTGATCGAAGATCCTTTGAAGAAGGTGAACGCTGTGGGAGCTGTCTTTCAGGAAATGTACAAGGTGAATGAAAGCATTCACCGAAATCATGACCTGGAGGACAGAATTCTACTGAATCACCTGCACCTCCGAAATGAAATTTCACGAATCCAGAGTATCTTCGACTCATTAAGACGCAAAAAGTCAGTGGGAATAGATGGAGTACCTAACATCGTACTCTAGAACCTGCCCCCAAAGGCAATAGATATATACACGGTCCTCTTTAACAACGCGTTGAATAATGCATATTATCCCGTGCGTTGGAAAACGGCTATCATTCAGCTTATCCCAAAAAAGGGCAAAGACTGTACAAACCCAATGAACATGCGTTCGATAAGTTTACTCCCAAGCATCAGTAAAGTATTTGAAAAAACTATTAACAAAGCTCTGGTAAAATGGGTAGACGACAACAGCATTATTCCAAATAACCAGTTTGGCTTTAAGGCGGGTCATGAAACCACACATGCCGGAGCTAAACTGGTCTCCGACATACAATGGAATAAATGTAGGAACCAATGCACAGGTGCCTGTCTGATCGACTTGGAAAAAGCCTTTGATACCGTCTGGAGCGAAGGGTTGTATTACAAACTGGTCAGACATGGCATACATAAGCCTTTACTATATGTACTTTACGATATGTTAAAGGACAGGAGATTCGTGGTCAAAAATGGTAATGTGACCTCTAATAAAACGTATAATATCAAGAATGGCTTGCAACAGGCCGCGGTACTCTCTCCGATTCTTTTTAACATTTACATTAGCGACTTATTAGATGCACTTCCGCAGGCTATTGCGTACGCAGACGATCTCATAATTTACAGAACAGCTCCGAAAGTTGAGATCATAAATAGTTTAATACAGCGAGACTTCAACAACGTGCAGTGCTACTGCGATGACTGGAAACTTAAGATCAACTTCCAGAAATGTGAAGCCATCCTATTTAGAACTCCATTATATAAAGCCACGAACGACACAAGGAAAAACTGGCGAAAGCTAGTTATCGTGGGACCGCATGGAGATAAACTGGAAACCAAGAGTTTAGTTAAATACCTGGGCATCTGGCTAGACCAATATCTGTATTTCAACAGACATGTAGAAGCTGCTCTGATCAAGGCTAGAAAAACGTTTGCTATGACAAGGAAGCTATTTCACAGTAGCCAACTTGACAGCAGGGTAAAAGTCATATGCTACATGACGCTAATCAGGCCAATGCTCATATATGGTTGTCCAGTGTGGTTTAACATTGGATCAAATTTGATGGAAAAGATTCGGGTGTTCGAAAGGAAGTGTCTCAGAAGTTGTCTCAGATTATATCGGACACCAGAATCGGACTATAAAAAGTATTATTCAAATGAGACTTTATATAATGAAGCGTACATAAATAGGGTGGATAATTTTATGATTAAATTAATCAGAAGACATATAGCGAGAGCAATAAGCTCGTCCAATGACCTAATTTTCGGGGCCTATTATCCAAACACTTTGTACCATGAGAGCGTGCGTCGCAACGGCTTTGTTCCATCAGAGGCGTTCCTTGATTTGGACATGAAAGGGCTTATACAGGATAGATCCGGAATTCCGCTGATCTATCATGTAAGTAGATCATCCGTAGACGGGCGATTGTGCTACGACCGGGAAGTAACGCGCACCGAAGAAGAGCTCCTGCGCTTCAGTAGGGCTATCTCCCACTGAGACCGGGACGATAGTATTAGACAGCGTCAACAGTTCTGGTGGTTGAATGGCATATAAAGACCTGGATACCAAAGTCGGTATAGAATCACACTATCAGCTAGCTTACATAGACTTAGCTTTTCTAGAATTAGGGTAGTATACGATTTAAGTTAAGTTAAGTTAAGTGCTTTTACATAAGATTAAAAAAAAAAAAAATAGGTAAGTTAAGTAAGTTAAATTTTAAGAAAAAAAAAAACAAAAAAAATTGACAAATTTTTTCAATTTTTTCTTTGTCCCTCAAATAATTATAAGTACTGCCAGAAAGTTCTGTCGCCGAAAGGCAAATTATACAAATATTAAGTAATGTTTAGCTTAGAGCGTCTGCGAAGGACCAGTTATTATATAAGATAGCTAAGCTAGAATTTAACCATTTTTGTCTAGACTTTAATTTAGAAACTAAAAAGATAAAAAGAAAATAAAAAAATGTTTAAAAAATGAAATGAAATGACTTCGGTTAATACCTTATCTAAATGATATTCCTTGCTTGCACCCAAGCAATTCCAATTTCCCCCGAAAACCACTTCGGTTCATTTCCTCCTTAAATTATACTTCTCGCTTCCAACCAAGCGGTAAACAATTTCCCAGTATACACAACCAACGAATCCAACTCAGCTTGTACGGCGAGGATTCGCTGGAACTGAATTCCCTATGCAAGCATAGCAATCCCTTTCAAATTCCTAGTAAGTGGCAGTGAGATTATTTAGCTATGACTCCACTGCCACGACGCGATGAACGTTTTCTTTCCATTTATTAGTCAGTCGTCGTTCAACTACCAACGCGCGCACATCAAATCGATATCCAATCGCCACCGGGGCCGGACGCATATCGAGGAGTCGCCTTTTGTCAAACCCCTGTTTTGTTTTGCGTTAAATCAAGAATTGATTTTCGGGCCCAACAAAGTTAAACGAAAGCAACATTATACACAGTAAATCTTCAAGCGTGGGCGAACTAACTTTAAATGAACGAGTTTCTATGGTGTAATATATTATTAAGTTTTGAGCCTGGTTAGTCTATGTTTCAGTGCACTTTTCCGGATCTAATGAAGCTAACCTGTTCCTCTATACTAAGTGGATCGCCTTGTAAATATAGTAACAATAATAAAAAAAATAAAAAACACGCTTAACAATAAAACCTTCAGTGAGTTTACATTTACGCTTGACCCCCTTTTGGTGAAGACATTACCATAAAGCTCAACGAACTAGAATCTATGATAATGGAAGGGAAAAAGAAGGTATCAAACAGGATAAAAAAAAGTCCAAAACATTTCGAGACAATCGTCAAATTGTCGTGGAAGAAACAAGAACTGTCGCGGAAAACCTAAACAGGATTTGTACACTGATAGCCAGCCTCGAGGTAAACGAATCAATTTTGTCAGGTCAAAGAAAAGTCCATCGAGCGATATTGGGCAGACATCTAAGCCATGCAAAATATGTGAAGAATCTCCTGATTCTGGTTGTGGGGGTTACAATATTGCGGAGTATCACGACCCAGAGGAAAACGTACAGGGATACTTTATCAAACTGCAGGAAATGCTGTCTATACATGTCCAAGAGAACTCAAGGATGACCAAATGTAATACCAATATAGAAAGAAAGAAGAAAAGAAAATCATGGGGACCACCTGGCCATGCTTCAACAAAAAAGTAATGCCTAGTAATGGACAATACTTTGAATAAAACTTTATGTACCGTTCTTTTACAATAAATTCCTAATTTTTTATAGAAAACGGCGGAAACTTATTTGTACACCGAATATATATATATAACCCTCGTATATATATATATATATATATATATATATATATATATATATATATATACGAGGGTTGCCTTTTATATTTCGGGATTAGAGAACAAAAACAAATATCGATCATCGAAAATCACTTTATTGTTTTTCAAAATATTCCCCATGAAGATCTATACACTTTTGCATGCGTTTGAACCAATTGTCGAAGCACTTTTGCCACTCTGATTGAGGTATCTCCAACACATGCATTCTGAATGCAGCAACCGCTTCTTCAGGTGTCGAAAACGTTGACCTCTTAGTTTGTTTTTTACGTACGGGAATAAAAAGAAGTCATTCGGTGCCAAGTCAGGACTATACGGCGGATGACCCATCAAATCGATGTTTTGGGTGCTCAAAAATTGTCGTGGTGAAGAGTGATCCGTCTTCGGCGGTTGGTTTTCCTGATTTCTTGGAAGACAACTGGCAAACAAATGGTTGTGTACCACTCAGAATTGACTGTTCTGCGTTGTTCTAGTGGTACGGTTGCGACATGTCCAGTTTTTCCGAAAAAACAGGTGACCATTTGCTTGGAAGTGCTTCGTGCGCGAACAACTTTTGTTGGATTTGGCTCATCTTGAAACACCCAGACAGTCGACTGCTGTTTACTTTCGGGCTCATACGCGTAAATCCACGATTCATCACCTGTCACGATGTCATAGACGTGTTTCGAAGCACCGCGACCGTATTTTTTGAGCATTTCTTTCGACCAATTGACACGAGCCTTTTTTTGGGCGATCGACAAATTGTGTGGGATCCAACGCGAACAAATTTTTTTGACAGTCAAATGTTTATGCAATATTGAATGTATGCTGGTCCCACTAACGCCTAAGGTTGTCTCAATCTCACGATAGGTCACATGACGATCTTCCAATATCAGCTCGCGCACAGCATCAATGGTTTTCGGAACAACAACTGATTTTGGACGACCTTCACGAAATTCATCTTGGAGTGAACTACGACCACGATTGAATTCACCATACCATCGATAAACACTGGTCCTTGATGGAGCTTCATCGCCAAAAATTGAATTAAGTTCATCCATGCACTGTTGCTGAGTTAATCCACGCCGAAAGTTGTAAAAAATAATCGCACGAAAATGTTGACGATTTAATTCCATTTTTGGGCCGAGATGAATCTTTTAAGTTACTGTAAACAACACAAATAGCGCTCGTATGTCAAAACGTTCTGAGTGCGTATAACTTCAAAAATGTCCAACTTTACGACGGAGCTGTCAATTGCCGGATTGCAACACTAGGGTTGCCAAATCCCGAAACATAAGAGGCAACCCTCGTATATATATATATATATATATATATACTAATTTTCTACACCAAGAATGGCCATAAGGAAGCTGCTGCCAAAATGGGTGCTGGGCTTATCCACGATCTTTTAAAAAAGGAAAAGTGTAGACATATAGAAATAGTGCTTGGACATCTTAAAGCTTTAAGCGGAGACGTAGTGAATTTTACGACATTATCTGACAGTGGATGAAACCTAGATCCAGAATTGTAATCCAGAAACGACGTAGAAAACCAGTATATAGGTCCAATTAAAAGTACTTCCATAAAGCTGGAAAATTAATAGGCATCGTTCTTCAGCATTCTCTCGGAATGATCTACACTGAATTTTTGGAAAAAAGAGAATCTATAACATCCCAGCACTATTCAGCATCATTAGATCAATTTCTCATCGCCCTGTCGGAAAAATAACCCCATTCAATGAAAAAAACTCAATTTAAAGCCACTGACATATCAAACAAGCTGCGTATAATGTAGACTGTTTGCGTAGTGCCGATGAATTAGGGTAAGAAGCACTAATACCTAATGTTATAAGCCTGTAATTTGATTCCATTTGTGTGAATAAATGTGTTTCAAACAAATCAATCAATCACACATAAATTTATATATATTGTTAATTCACAATCTTTTAATTTTTCACGATGCTCTTATTTCGCTAATAACATTTCGCAAATGATTTTGAAATAGTGGTGGTAAGAGTATCAATTTAACTTTTGGGACTTAGAAATGAAAAAACTTTAGGAGACAAACTTGCTTTTAAAGCAAACACAAAATCTAAACCGAAACCCCAAATAGAAAGTTAAATTTGAGAACAAACACCGCACTCTTTCAGCTGGCTTAATCTGAATGTCTTCTGTTTTAATGAAAATTAACTTTCAACACACTATGCAAAACACTGTAAAATAGAACAGCCAGTTAGTGACGCGGTCCTCTGTAGAGTGTATATGGTGAATGTTTTATTGTTAGCTGAACTATGTATCATAATTTTAATATATTTTCAAACTTGGGAAACCCGACACTCAACTGACATAAGAATGGCTTCAATCTAAAGATTAAACAAAAAAAACATTTGTAGTCAATTTACCTTGAAAGTCCTTTCAGGCGGGTTTTTGATCTTGACTGTGTTATTGTTAATATTATTACTTTTTAAATGTTTGTTGTAATTTTAATCAAGATCTATTGTCTTCATTGAAAAGAGAGTTAAAAAAAATGTTGACTCGCACTTTTAGAACAATGTACCGATTTTGTAAGAATTTGATCTTCTCAAAACAACCGACAGAGCGATGTGTTCAATGTAGCGGGCAACCGAGCACTAACTTGAATCGATCAAGTTTAACGCCTCATTCGAACCGCTTGAACTAATCGTCTTGTTTTAACAAATTTTTAACGAACGAGATAAAATATAATCGCGCATTTGCCAACCTGATAAATTTACCGGAAAATGCAATTGAAATCTATTTTTTTTTTTTGATCGTTCTTTAGTAATTATATAATTACATTCAAGAAATTTATTATTAGAATGAAACATATTTGTAAAATTTGTGCCATAAAAATTACATTATTTTAATGTATGTAAGTGTAAAACGACTCGAGGTATTGATTAGTTAAATTTTAATCCTACACAACAGTTGGGCAGCGTACTTGAATTAAGTGGGGGACAATTAATATCAGGTAAAACCATTCTAATGCTTATTTGTTTACCCATCTAATGCCAGAACAAAGTAACAATGGCCTTGTGTTAAAAAATATAAAAAGGTCAGCAGGGCCAAAATAAGAAATTATGAAGTTAGATTTCGATTCGATGTTGGTTCAGACATCATAATACAATCAAACTTTTTCAAAAGATGTGAAAGCAAATTATTTTATGAAGCATGTCACCAATTTTATGATGATCACATCATCATCTCTTCTTGTCAGATTTTTAAAATAATCCTATGTTCCTTTTCAAATTTTTTTCTACAGACGTTTGTTTTATAAAAATGATTGACATCATTTTGATCTTAAAGGGAAATGACCTGATTCCATACGGGTAGCCTGTAGCCTAATATATGGTAAATATACCCACACGTGGATATCGATGACGAATTTCGTCATTCAGAACCGGCTGTGTTAAATTTATTCGTATTTAAAAAAAAAAAAAAAAAAAAAAAAAAACTAGTGAACGGAGGTTATCACTGTGCAAAATATTTAAAACAGTAGAGCTAAGCGACACTGTAACTGAGTTTATCAAATATATACGATTTAGTATGTCTTGACCGCGTCTACCATTACCAGCAAAAAATACTTACTATGCGCAAAATTATTTCTTAATGCGATGCCCAACTGGACAGTGAGTTAGATGAATTCATTAATGCCAAAAATCCGAGATTTCACGACGAGTTTAACAAACTAATCTGTGACGCAGATATTGCTATTATTGTTCATTTTTCGTCAAAGTTTAATTTTTGACCTTTCCAGCTTTTTATAAATTCGCGAACTTTATAAAATTTCCGAGTTCATAAATATTATAAAAATATAAAGTAATTCGTTAATCTAAATAAATCAAACATTTTTAAAATAGTAGTAGCAATAAAATGTTGTTGGCTTTGGTTTGATGGTCAACATCTGAACAAGAAAGCACATGAAAATCACACTAAAAAATTGGTATAATAGTGGTATGCATAAATGCTAATTTGAAATTGCCTCAAGCACATGGTTTTTTATTTGCGCAGTAATCTCCATTTTAATTTATTCATTTTGCCATTTATTGGAACCACTGAACGACGAATTTCCTTCGGGTGGTTCATTCACGAGCTTTAGGTCTTTTTTAGTGCTCCTTGTGAAAAACAAACGAGCATCCATCTTCAAATGAATAAATACAATATTTAGAAGTCAAAAATGGTGAGTCAACTACTACTATTTAGCTGTGCTACCTCAGTCCAATTCTTGCCGGCCATATGCGCGCCGGTTATTTACTTCTGTAAAACTCTAACCGGTTTTTGAACTAGAAACATGTTGAAAAGTTTGCGATTGTCTATACCTTACTCTCGTAATAAATCAATGCTGGTTATGATACTTCAATTCACGGTGCAAAGCCGATATTTTGGTACACCTAAATGTTAAAGTGTAGTGTTGTCGAAAGCTTTAAGGGAATTATATTTAGATCATGGGGAGATACAAACGCTTTTTGTAGCCAAATCTATCTTTATATTAAAATTAACTTTTCAATGTTCTTCGAATTACGACAATCGTCGACAATTGGTAACGCACAATTAAGCCTCAAATTACGCGCACAGTGATTCAACCGCGATTCTGAGAATTATAGCCGTTGAACATTAACCTAATTTATCACGATGAATTGCGGAATTAATTTCAGGTTTTTGGCTTTACGTGGCTCGTTAACCTTTGGGGGTTTCAAGTTATAAAATCTGACGTATTCACCTGATCGTTATTGTAGAAGGATTATTTATTATCATTATTATTATTATTATTTATTGGCCTCTATGAACCCGGAAGTACATGACCTCACCGACTCGACTCTGCCATCGTTTCCTGTCCTGTGCACTCTCCTTCCACGTTTGACCATCCGATCCGGTCTGCTCGAGGTCCAACCTTACATTATCCTCCCATCTCCGTCGCGGCCGTCCTATCGGTCTCTTTCCCGTTGGCTTACCGTCAAGAATTCTATGCATGGTCCTATCGTTGCCCATTCGCGCGACGTGTCCGGCCCATCTTAATCGTCGCGACCTGATTACTCTCACTATTGTAGGTTTGCGGTATAGCTCTTCCAATCCGTGGTTGTGGAGTTTCCTCCATTGTCCTGCCTCCTCGTCATATTTACCTCCAAAGATAGCTCTTAAAACTTTATTCTCGAATACGCGGAATTTATTTTCTTCCCGTTTTGTGAGAGCCCATGTTTCGTATCCGTATAGAACTGGGGCGGTTCCGCCAAACCCCACGGTTCACTTACCTTAAAAACCCCCATAACCCACCTTCCCACAGAACAATCGGCATGATTATGGTTCTATAGACACAGAGCTTTATGTTTCGTGATAGCAGTTGTAGAAGGATAGACACTTTTTATTTCTATTTCAATATGATGCAGTCTTTTTTCTAATTATGTATTTTACGAAGCGAAGTACAACTGGGTATAGAGCGGGCTATTCACTTTGTGGTATTTGTTTCTGTAGAGATTTTACGACATATTAAACTACCAAACTGAAAAACTCACGATCTGTCCTGGTATTTTGATTCAATAGTGTTTGATATTTCATCATGGAAACAGAACGATATAGGGTCTACAAATTATTCAGCTACATTACGAAAACCAGCGTTCTATTGGTAAAAACCAGGAACTCTGTTTGTTTTAACTTAGTCTACTTAAAATTACTTAACATAACTTAATCTAACGTAATCTAATCTTATATACAATTTACAATATTTGATATTGCAATGATAGTGACAGTTCGAATTTGACTTAAAAATAATATTTGCAATTTTTAGTTATGGATGTGGGATTTCTTGTTGTGATTGAGGGTAGTAAGGGATCGGATCAGGTATGTTCTTGAAGGAGGAGAGAGCCATTCGGTTCTGTGTTAAAGGTAAGGATCTTGGAGAATGGTTGGAAGTTGCTGTATTTGAAATGATTGGGTGCCAGTTCGGTGTTGTGGTACACGATCTCGTTTAGATCGTTAACCAGTCTGCTCGCGGCGAAGAGGGTCTTGATTTGGAGACAATTACGGTAGTGAGCTCCCGTATTGGAGGAGGGTGATGGTAGGTCCGTTATTATCGGGTTGGGATTGTAAGGAAGGTTTTCTATGAAATTTATCGACAGTTCTAGGATCCGTCTATCCAGTCGTTCGATGCCTGGGGTGTTGTAAAGGTCGTTGTTACAATGGTATCTATATGAGTTGGTTTTTGCGGTGTAAGCCAGTGATAAAACGGAAATATTTTCGTTCAAACACTCGTAGTTTCTCCATTTGGGAGGGTGAGATGTGGTACCATAATGGGCAGGCGTATGTAAGAGTGGGTCTGATTATCTGTTTGTAGATGAGCTGTTTGACCTTGAGAGAGAGGCCTTTAGATTTCCACAACACTCGTCTGCACAGGTTAAGCTGTATTGAGGCTTTTTGAAGAGAATTTTTGATGCGGGTTGAGAATGACCAGTTGTTGGAAAGGGATACTTCCAAATATTTTAGGGTTTTGGAAGTTTTTATGAGGGTGTTATTAAGATTTTGTTTAATTTTGTTGTGGCAACGTTTAGTGTTGTTTGTGCAGTGAGCGTTTTTGCCCTTAAGCACTGTTAGCTGGGTTTTGGTTGGGTTGAGGCGAATTTTCCATTTGTTAAAGTATGCTGAGATGAGCGGGAGGAAATTGTAAACGCGGTTTCTTGCCGCTTTGACAAATCTACTGCTAGAGTAGATTAAAGTATCGGCAGCATAATTTAACATAACAACACTAGGCGGCGGTTGGGGAATATCGGATGTGTATAGAAGATATAAAAGTGGTCCAAGAATGGATCCTTGGGGAACTCCTGCGGTTATGTTGTGAGCTTGTGAGAGGGAAGAATTTATTCTGACCATGAATTTCCTCCCAGAAAGATAAGATGCTAGGAGCTTTGTGATATTGGAATTCAGACCAAATAAGCAGTGCAGCTTATAAAGAAGTCCTGAGCTCCAGACACAATCAAATGCTTTGGAGATATCGAGAGATATGCATACGGTAGGGCATTGGTTTTCTAGACCAGTTGTAACATCGTGTGTAAGTTTTAGTAACGCATGGCAAGTATAGTGTCGTTCACGAAAGCTAAACTGAGAATTAGGGATCAGAGCGTTATCATTGGCAAACGAGAGAAGGTTTTGGTAGATCTTACATTCCAATATTTCATATCAATAAAGATATCGGACGATAGTTGGAGGTGTTATTGGAACTGCCGGACTTTTTAACGGGAATTACTACCGCAATTTTCCAGTTCTCTGGGAAATGTGAAGCATTTATGATATGGTTAAGAAGGACTAGAATGGGAAGTAGATTTCGTGGGTGAGGTCTTTTAAATAGAAGGTGTGGTATTCCATCTATACCGGTAGATTTTTTGTTGGGTCGTGATTTTATGAACTTGATGAGTTCATCTGTAGTTAAAAATTTGGTGGTGTCTGAAGGGTGTGACGCCTTGTTTGTGTCGTTAAATTCTCCGATGAAAGGAGTATAAGATGCGGGTAATCTGTGTGAAATATATTCGTTGACAGTATTTCGAAAATTAGGGACTGAGAGGGAATCATTTTGTTGATGGATCTTTGAGAAGTGGTCATCGGGGCAATTGGCTATGTCCGTGTCGGATTGGATAAGATTATTGTTGAATCGGTTGATGAGGTGATCGATTCGCGGTTTAAACTTCCGACCAGTTAGGCGGTTGATGTTTTTGAAGAGATCACGATTGGGTTTAATATTGTTAAGTGTAGAGGCATAAGTCTGATCGGGGAACTTTTTTAAATGTTCATTTATTAAGGTGGTCAGGAGTTGGATCTGACTTTTAATAAAGGGGCAGAATCTTATATGAAGTTTTCGGCGGAGTTGTTTTTTGAAACGCAGCAATTTAATTTGGATGCTGGGTAAAGGTTTTCCTAGATGATTATGAGGGATGGTGGTGGGTGTATTGCTGGTGAGAGCATCCTTGAGTGTCTGCTCAATTTTTAGGGCTGCTCGATCGATATCAGCAGGGATTAGGTTAGAAGATTCGGAGATTTGCAAGTTAGAAAACCTTGCGGCGACGTCTCTATTGACCTTTTTCCAGTTAGTCTTGGAGAAGTTCGGGACAGGACTGTGTGAGTAGAGCAGTTCGAAGGAGGGAACTTTGATCGAAGTGTGAACGGAACCATGATCAGAGGGAAAGAGGAAGGATACTGTGGGGGGGCTCGTTGAGTATACATCAGCCGACTTGAGAAAGAAGTCAATTGTTGACCGCGTCGAGTTGGTGACACGAGTTGGCTGCAGTGGACTGTCGATATACGTATATGGGTGAGATGAGAGGAGATCCAAAAGTTGGCACCCGTATTTGCTATTCTTTATGTCGTTGAATGTTGTATGTCGAGCGTTCCAGTCTCCACCGATTATGAAAAAGTCAGGGAAGTCTGGTTCTCGTGTTGGGTGGATGTAAACGGATGTTATTATGATTACTTTTTTGTTTTCACAAAAAAGTTTAACTGCCGTGTATTCAATATTGAAAACATTGGCAGACCTGATTTCGGTGAATTGAAGTTTGTTATTTATTAGGATGCCGGTACCTCCATGGGATCCAGTAGTTCCTGGGTTTGAAATAAATGTGTAATTGGGGATGGATACTCGGGAGTTGGACTTAAGCCACGTTTCTGAGAGGAGAAGGATGTCTGGGGAGCAGGTTTTAACAAACAACCGTAAGTGTTGCTTATGGATGTTGGAGTATATAGACTCTGCGTTGAGGGCGACTATAGTTAATTCAGACATTGAGGGAAAGAATATGGGAGGTTATAAGTGAAAGAATCTGACCTTTTTTTCGATATCCGACATATGCGTCAATGTGGGAAGCATAGTTTGTAGACTCTTCATGTAGCCCATGATGTTCAGGTTGAGGCCAATGGAGTTGGGGTTGTTTCACGTCGGCGTGTTTTGATTGTTCTTGATGACATCCGCATATGATGTTCCTGGCCTTGTAGGTTGTTGTAATGTTTTCTGCCATGTGGATTTGGTTGGTGCGGATTTGTTGGTTGTTGCTGGTTTTGTTCTTCTTTGGAGAAATCTCAATTTATGAGGGCACTGGGAGAAATTGGCTGGATGTGGGCCTCCGCAGTTACAGCACGTTACAGCGATTCCTTAGTAGTAATTGATCCATCGGGGTTTGTGGTTTGGATTTTTCCTGGTTCCATACCATGTGGATTGACCTTACATTCTCCTGGTTGATGTTCTTCGCCACATCTGCCGCATCGTATATTTAGGTGGCAAGCCACCGCCAAGTGTCCTAAGCCTTGGCATCTCTTGCAATGAAGGATGTTTTGTTTATGAGGCTCCTCGATGCTGATTTTATGCGTAAACAAGTACTTAATTTGTTTGAGCTTGTTGGTGTCTTCATTTGGAGGGATTTGGATAATCCGTAGGTTCCTTAACCGCTTAATGTACACCTCCGTGACATATACGGGCAACGTTTACCGGCAGAATTGTGCAGCTCCGTGAACGTCACGGTCACTGTAATTTTATATGTCTCAAAATATTACAGCTCCGTATGGGTCACGGTTAATATAGAAATATATTAAAGATTTTTCCTTAACAATTAATTATTTATGTAATATGGATTTTACACCAAACTTACCCCACGATGATATTGAAGACAGGGAGTCTCGATGTAGGCAGGTGCAGTTTCGACGATGCAAATTGTTATGATTCGGCGCCGTGCTTCCTCGGTTGAGGGAAGAGCGTGGACCTTTTATTTTTCCTTTATTTAGTATTCTTTCAATATTCGCTCCGATTGAAAATATGTCTGTACGGAAATCAATTATCAAAGAAAAAAACTATTCTGTCTCTTCGTTATTATTTAATTTTATTTTGTGTATCTGCTTCTTCACTCAAACTCTCAAACTAAAACTTACAAATTCTCAAAGCTGATAACTCAAACTTTCTTATAACTGTAATCTCAAACTCAAAATTTAAAACGTATTCTCAACTGTTACACTTCAAACTTAACTTTAATCTCCAACTGAAACTTCCTCTTTTTCTCAACTAACTCAAAGTGACCTTACAATTCATTTTTCTCTCTTCTTATAGAACATTGTGTTCTAATTAACTGTAAATTATAATTTGAACAAAAACCATTTTCTCAAAGTATTACTTACTCTCTGTGACTTTTAAATTTGGAATAAACTTTGAACGAAAATCAAAGAGCCATGTTTCAAATGAAAAAAGGTGCATGTTATGAAATGTACGGTAACTGGCTTGATATAGAATATTGTGTATGTTTATTGATGATATGTATTAAATGAGAATGTTAGATATGTAAGGAGAAAGTTTTAAGGATATGTTAGATAAGTAATGAGATTCAGTGTTAGAGCTAATAAGGGTAGTATTCTGGAATACTACATCCCACCCTTCTTCCAGAAAGAAAATTATCCTTGAAGAGAATAATTTCCTTTGTAACTATAGTTAATTAAGGACTTGGGTTTTCGTTCAATTACAATGGTTTTCAAAATTAATCTTCCATCAACGGTTACAATAATTAAATTTCAAAAAGTTCTTAACACTAGAAAAATTGTCTATTTACATTATATATTAACTAAATTTAAATATTTCTCCTTGGAACCTTTTCTTTTCTTATCCAAAAAATGATAATACTTTAAAAAAACTTATGTTTCAAAATTCTCTTTTTCGTTCGAATATATATTTCAAATTTTGAATATATATAACGCGTTAAAAAATTTCAATATTTCCAATATATATACTAACTCTAAAAGTTCTAATATATATATTAACTCAAAAATTTTCTTTCTTTCTTCCCCCTCTTTAACTTTTTCTGGTGGCAGCGGTGGGATCCAACCGAAGGATCCCATAAATAAATAAATAAAATAAACTAAAATAGAAAAAAAACTAAAACAAAAATAAAACAAAAAATTCAAGAAAAAAAAAATTTTTTTTTTAAGCAGCCAAGACCAGGATATTCAACTTCTAGGGCGTGAAGTCTGCCTGGCTATAATAAAAAAAAATAAAATAAAAATGTGAAAAAAAAGAACTCAACGACTACAACACTGCTTGGAAAGACACAAGAAAGACAACAAATAAGTGACAAGACTTCAATCAACTTTTAGTAGATAGACATTTTTCTTTGAAAGTTCTCTTTTCAGTTTTTTCGACGACATTTCCGTTTTTTTTTTGTTTTCTCTTCGAAAATTTTCTTTCTTTACAGCTTTTGGGTCAGCAATTTATCTTTTCCATACATATATATTGAATAACAAAATAAAGGCCTTTCATAACCATATTTTTAACAAGTGATAACAAATTTTCGCCATACATTCTTTCAAATTGTCACAATTTCGAGTCCTTATTACACGAGACAGGCGGCTAGGCAGGGGGAAGAACAAATCCACTATCAACCGATACACAGTAAACCCCCTGAAATGGCTCTCTCTGTCGGAATTTCAGATGTTTTCAGAATCGTCCCTACCTTTGACGGGAAACCCTGCGACTTATCCAAATTTATTTCTGGGGGAGATGTTTTATTTAGATCCATAAAAAAGGCAGACCCTTATATATATGAAACATTTTTAGAGCTAGTCAAAAATAGACTCGAGGGTCCTGCATATGATCTTATTAGGTATAGCAAAATCGCTAAGTGGGAAGATATAAAGGAAAAGCTGGTATCGGAATATAAAGAAGAGCAATCTCGGTCGACGGCACACAATGAGTTGATTTCGCTGAAACAACTCTTCAGAGAAACCGTTCGGGAATATGGAGATAGAGTTGCAAATGCGCTGAGGACTCTGAACTCTGCTACTTGCGAAATAACAGCAGACGCGGTAGTTAGGGAATTCTTAATTGAAGAAAACACAAAATTGGCCGTGCTGTGGTCCTTCTCTCAGGGAGCTTGTCTGGTCCTGAAAAGGACGAGGGATCTCTTTAAGAAAGCTCCTGAGGGGACCCGTTGCGGTGCCGCCGTGCTTCCTCAAACCTTGAGGGAAGAGCAGCTACCGATCGAATATGGTCCTGGGAACCGGCCAGGATCAATTAAAAATACTTTTAATTTTATTAAATTTTAATTTTATTTGTAAATTCATTTTCTGGCGTCCTTACACCTAGAACGCCAATTGGGACTGATCCTCGAATACAAAATCCATCGCCCTTATAAAGAGAAACAAATCGACATTTGTATCTCGAAAATACACAATTTCCTAGAAAAATCCCGATTTTGGAATCCTGAGTGAGATGCTCAGTGTTTATTTAAGATAAGGATTCAGTTTCCTGAATTCCTATGAAACTATTGTGCAGATGTGGATATGTAAATGAATTCGGGTTTTTGTTTGTTCACTTAGATGGATTTTACCAAATTGAGATAACGTATCTCTGGTTTTAGAATTTAGATGATGCCGTGGGGCAAATGCAAGACGATAAACGAATATATGATTCGTTTATTGTGAATTTTGATTTTAATTTAGTTTTTTAGATTAAATTATGCCATGGGGGCAAATGTTAAGCGATAAACGGATGTTTGATTCGTTTATTGCCAATTTTGGGTCTAGTTTGGATTTTTTCGGGTTTTGATTGAATTTCAGGTTTTAGTGTATTACTGCTAGGTTTTGGATGTAGGTGTTGGGGGAAGGAGATGGTAGGGCTTTTCAGAACACTACATCCTCCCCTCCTTCAAAAAAAAATTAATCTGTAAGAGATTAATTTTCTAGGAGTGGCGCGATAAAAGGTGAAGGGCGATGTCATCATGATTCGTTACATAATTTGGATTTCAAATTATAATGGTTACTTTAAATTTTCATTGTAGTTACAATTGGTAGCTACTTTTTTAAATGTTTGTTCTTGTTTTTACATATTATTCAATATTTTGTGTTAATTCTGTAGCTTACGGTAGAGTGTTCTTCAGTATTTTGTTATGTTTTTAGAAAATCTAAGATTATGTGTTAAACTATAGGCTTACATTCACAATTTTTCTTATTGTGTATATAAGTACATTTTTAAGTTACATATATTAATAATGTTATTTACAGTGTTCTTTTGTTTTTTCAAATATTTAATAATAATTGTGAATTATTTTTATGAAATAAGATTATTTTAAATAAAATATTAAATTCAATTTGTGCTACAGATCAATTTTAGGTAAGCCTTACACCTTGTGTATTATATAGGAATTTACATTATCTACAGAGTATATTTCTGTTTCATTTTGAGGACACTATTTGTTTTTTTTTTTTTTTTTTTGTATTATAAAGAAAGTTTTAATTCTAAATTTTTAAAATTCATTTTGATTTAAAGTGAAAAATGTTAGTTCCTTATTTTTCTTAGGATATATGTGATTAGGTTAATTGAAGAATGTTACATAGGTATTTGAAATTATTATATTTGTATATAATATTGTTTATTTCATAGATTTTTTGTTATTAATTTTTGCTTACTTAAAGTTATTCAAACTGTCATTTACAGCTTCCTATTTGAATAATTCAAGACAGTTTATTTGTGTGTTTTATGTCAAGCTTTTATATATAAGCGTTAGCTATATAATATTTACAAACTTCATTTGATATGAATTTGCGGAGATTTTCTTCATAATATAAGCAATTTAAAGATTTATTTGTATTATATTTTGCTTATTATCCCCTGAGTTGTTAATACTGTTGTATTATTTACAAATGTTCTATGTTTATTATAGACAATTTTCTTTTAGATACATAAATTTCCCAAAACAAAGTTGGTTGTTTTATTTTATTTATTTCCGTTATTATGTATATGTATCTATTTTGTTTTTGTACAATTATTTGTTAACAGGGGAATTCAATATTATTAATTATATATTTTATGTGGATATATTTAATTTACATATCGTTTTTTATATATTTTTAGATTTATAATGTGAGCATTTTTTATATATTTATATGTTCATACACGTATACATATATGTTTGAATAATAAAGGATCCATTTGTTTCACTTTAAGTTTTTCTTTAAATTTGTGGAAGACTTTCCAAACTCTCGTCGGTTTGGTTTGTGTAAAATTTTTCAAAGTTTGGGCAGTAAAACCATCTATGAAAAGCATTTTAAAGGATGTAGAATTCATAATCGATTTTGGAAGATTAACCATTGTTTTATTTGTGAAAGGGATTTCGATCATTTGTTTATTTTTATGTTTCATTTGCAGAACCCATTTTAAAGTTTGAAAAATTAGATAAACGAGGGGAACGATGCGGGCAAACAAGCAATTTAAAAGCGGTAATTTGATATAGCTGTTATTTACAGGCTCACATTCTACTGTGACTTCTTGTTCCACAGTCTTACTCTTAGCTGGGAATCTTTGTTCCTCAGGCTTATTGGATGCTGGGAGTTCTTGTGGCTTTTCAGGCTTACATTCTGCTGGGACTCTTTGTTCCACAGGCTTACACTTAGCTGAAAGTTTTTGTTCCTCGGGCTTACAGTTTGCTGGGAGTTCTTGCTCCTCAGGCTTACATTTTGCCGGAATTTTCTGTTTGTGCTTTATGAGCTTGGACGTGTTGTTGCTAGAAGTCGGAGCATTTAAGAATATAAAAGTAGATGGAGGTGTTAGGATAGTATGGTCAGGAGTCTTTGTCGAATCATCAGATCCGGCCCGTAGACAAACGGATTCAAATGTTGACTGTTGGATGCGATCTTTGGCCAATACCTCCTCTATTTGGGGGGCCTCTAGATCGTCCTGCCTCTGATTTTTGTCCCTATTATCTCTAATGCCAATTTCATCCGTAGACGACACCTTGTAAGGTGAGGCATTTTCTACCTTCCTGTTTATATCATTAGCTTCTAATAACGATTGTTTAGATCTTTGGCTGTTTAATGTTCCTATATAAATTTGTGATTGCTGTACCCTACTCGTTTTGTTAATTACTCCACTTCTCCAAACGTTTGCGGTAGAAGTGGGCTGAGTTCTCAAATCATTTTTATTTGATGGAGAGTCGTTTTGACTTCTGAAATGGGACAGTCTCCTACATTCTGCTTGGGAATGATTAAATTTGTTGCAATATGTGCATTGGAGGTGTTCAAACTCCGCCTTAATTTGGGGGATAGGATTAGAAACATTTTCTTTTCGACGACATGTTGCAGAAGTATGACCAGACCTATTGCACGATTGGCAAATTGCTGGTTGGCTATATTTGGAATTATAAGATAAATTAAGAAGGTTTCTATCGCCTAGTCGTGGGGCCTGCTCGAGAGCGTAATTTATTGCTGCTCTAAGACTTGGGGTACCTCGTGCTTTCACTAAGAGTTTTAAATGGGAATCCCTAAGACCATCTTCAAAAGTATGCAAGGCGAGCTTTTTATTTTCTTCGAGGAGATATGTTCGCACCGCAGGATCGACAGTGCTTTCGAACGTGGCTTTGTTCAGCAGATGCAGGAGGTGTGCGAGTCTGTTTCCAAACTCCTTCACATCTTCCTTGCTATCTTGCTTGGCTTTCACCAGACTGTTTTGTGCCGCTGACCTTGAGGTGAGAATTTTAAATTCTCCCTTTAATTCGGAAACAAGATCATTCCAGGTTGAAATGACCTTGTACCGGATGTGGTCGTATGCTGGCCCTTTCAGTCTGGTTTTCACCACGCTTAGATAAAAAGCATGCTGACTGTCGTCCTGTGCCTTTGAAAAGATAATATCCCCGTGAGAAATGAAATCATCGAGTTCGTCCGGGTTACCGTTAAAAACCGGCACGAAACCTAAAATATCTTTCAATCCGATTGTGATATTCATTGTTATTAGTTTCGCGTTTTTATAATTGGATATTAATTTTCGCGCGCTTCAAATATTCGATTCTCGTATTATTTTGGGTGAAATATTCCTTCGGTAAATTCATCTTCCCAAACACAAGTGTATCAAGGGCGAAGAGTAAGAAGAGAATTTTTCGAACTCAACTGAAGCGATCCTAAAGAGAAAAGAGAAAAAATGACTTCAAACCCAAACACATCGATATATCTACAGGAAATTTCGATAATACTAAAGGTAAGAGAAGATTTTTACCGACAGCGCGAAAAGCAATCCTAATATCGAAGGATCCTGTAAAGGACAGATTAGCAAAAGAGATCCTTTCAAACCCAACACATCTTCACCTATAGAGGAAATTTCGAAAATATCAAAGGTAAGAAAAGATTTTGACCGACACCGAAGTAAGACATTCCTAATTTCGAAAAATTCTGGTAGACAGATAAGCAGAAGAGATCCTGTGAAAGAAAGCAATGGTAAAAAGAGAGGACATTTTTATCGAGCCCAAAGTGAAACGAGCCTGCAAGTGGAAAGATCCTGGATAGGGGAAAATGATCCTAAGGAATTTTGATCTAAACAGATGAAAGGAAAAAGACCAATAGACAGATAAGGGTGAGCGCGTTAAAATCGAGAATTTCCTGTTAGAAAGTATGGAAAATATTCATCAAGTAAATTAAATCCTTAAGAAACCTATTTAATGCATGTAAATATGTATAGGTATATGTAAAAATGTAAGTAAAAATTGATTTTATAAGTGTAGGGTTTGTACTTTCTTATTCTCCCTTTGTATATTTAAATTTTTCTTGGGGTTTTTGTTATCATTGTAAACCAGTCAAGTGATTACGTTAAAAAATGCTGTTTATAAAATAAAATGTTCAAAATTTGCTTTTCTTGATATCCCCTTTGATTAATTTTTCACAATTTAATTTGTTTGGTGATTTTCTATGCGTTCCTTTTTTGTTTTTATGAACTTTTAAAATGTGTATTGTGGGTTTTGTTTGTCCTCTTAAATTAACTAATACAATTTTATAGATAGAATGTATGTGCATACCTTGTACATTTTTGTGCCGGTGTTGCTGGCTGCTACAGCTGCATTGACTGCTCCTACTGGTGCGGTGTTGTTATATGGACATGAAATTTTTGTTGTTTATGATGTTGAGTATGTTGCAGTTGTCCCTGATCACCTTGTTGTTCCTTTTGCTAGTGTCTTGCTGGGAATAGTAGATTGGACAAGTAGCCAGCTGTTCAGACTGAGACCTTTATCGGGTTTTGCTAGTTCCACATTTCACAGTCCCACTAGAGCTCCTGCCTATCGATTGCCAGAGTTTCCGTCTCCATTCGCATGTGTCGATATAGGTTGTGTTTGGTGTGTTTGCTTTTGGCCGCTGGACGTTGTTTTAAAAATTATATTTTTTTCACTATTAACTGTGATGTTTTTGTTTATGGGGTGTCGTTCTCGTTTTGTTGGTAAGGGATTATGGTATAATCCCAGTTGATCTTTGCCTGGACGCCAATTGAGACTCTTCTTGGTAGGGGATTATTTGTCTCTGATCCAAACCGCTGCCGTCAGTCTTCTTTGTAGGGGATGAATGAATCAGTCCGATCCACTGCTCATTTATTTTATATTTTATTGGTAGGGGATGTTGGGATCCCAAACCGCTGCCACCATTTTTGTAGTGGTCCTTCTCTCAGGGAGCTTGTCTGGTCCTGAAAAGGACGAGGGATCTCTTTAAGAAAGCTCCTGAGGGGACCCGTTGCGGTGCCGCCGTGCTTCCTCAAACCTTGAGGGAAGAGCAGCTACCGATCGAATATGGTCCTGGGAACCGGCCAGGATCAATTAAATATACTTTTAATTTTATTAAATTTTAATTTTATTTGTAAATTCATTTTCTGGCGTCCTTACACCTAGAACGCCAATTGAGACTGATCCTCGAATACATTTTTTTTTTTTTTTTTTTCAAACTGTATTTATTTGACCAAAAATGAATAGTTACAATAAGTAATACAGCTAACTTATAATAGATTTGTTACATATTAAGTGTTTACATGTTATTTGTTAACATTTTTCAAACAATTCTTTTTATATGTGCTTAAGATTTACTGGGAATTATATATATTGGTAATTTTGATTTTCCTGGAAAAGGTCAGAAAAAAACCAGGAACTCTGTTTATTTTAACTTAGCCTACTTTAAATTACTTAACATAACTTAATCTAACTTAACCTAATCTTATATACAATTTACAATATTTGATATTGCAATGATAGTGACAATTCGCATTTGACTTAAAAATAATATTTACAATTTTTAGTTATGGATGTGGGATTTCTTGTTGTGATTGAGGGTAGTAAGGGATAGGATCAGGTATGTTCTTGATGGAGGGGAGAGCCATTCGGTTCTGTGTTAAAGGTAAGGATCTTGGAGAATGGTTGGATGTTGCTGTATTTGAAATGATTGGGTGCCAGTTCGGTGTTGTGGTACACGATCTCGTTTAGATCGTTAACCAGTCTGCCTGCGGCGAAGAGGGTCCTGATTTGGAGATAATTACGGTAGTGAGCTCCCGTATTGGAGGAGGGTGATGGTAGGTCCGTTATTATTGGGTTGGGATTGTTAGGAAGGTTTTCTATGAAATTTATCGACAGTTCTAGGATCCGTCTATCCAGTCGTTCGATGCCTGCGGTGTTGTAAAGGTCGTTGTTACAATGGTATCTATATGAGTTGGTTTTGCGGTGTAAGCCAGTGATAAACCGGAAACATTTTCGTTCAAACACTCGTAATTTCTCCATTTGGGAGGGTGAGATGTGGTACCATAATGGGCAGGCGTATGTAAGAGTAGGTCTGATTATCTGTTTGTAGATGAGCTGTTTGACCTTAAGAGAGAGGCCTTTAGGTTTCCATAACACTCGTCTGCACAGGTTAAGCTGTATTGAGGCTTTTTGAAGAGAATTTTTGATGTGGGTTGAGAATGACCAGTTGTTGGAAAGGGTTACTCCCAAATATTTTAGTGTTTTGGAAGGTTTTATGAGGGTGGATCCTCGAATACAAAATCCATCGCCCTTATAAAGAGAAACAAATCGACATTTGTATCTCGAAAATACACAATTTCCTAGAAAAATCCCGATTTTGGAATCCTGAGTGAGATGCTCAGTGTTTATTTAAGATAAGGATTCAGTTTCCTGAATTCCTATGAAACTATTGTGCAGATGTAAATGAATTCGGGTTTTTGTTTGTTCACTTAGATGGATTTTACCAAATTGAGATAACGTATCTCTGGTTTTAGAATTTAGATGATGCCGTGGGGCAAATGCAAGACGATAAACGAATATATGATTCGTTTATTGTGAATTTTGATTTTAATTTAGTTTTTTAGATTAAATTATGCCATGGGGGCAAATGTTAAGCGATAAACGGATGTTTGATTCGTTTATTGCCAATTTTGGGTCTAGTTTGGATTTTTTCGGGTTTTGATTGAATTTCAGGTTTTAGTGTATTACTGCTAGGTTTTGGATGTAGGTGTTGGGGGAAGGAGATGGTAGGGCTTTTCAGAGCACTACAGCCGTACAAATATTTGAGGATGGCCTAAAGAACGAACAACTAAAAATAATAGCTAAAGTCCATGGGGGAAACAGTTTAAACCAGTCGATTGCCCACGTAGTAGCGCATGCTGCTCGAATGGATAACTCTCCCAGGTCGTACCATTTTAATGAAAATCCCCACAGATTTAATCGAATAGTCTGCCAAACCAGTGGTAAGCCAGGGCATTCACAGGACACATGTTATCGGAACATGCAGTCCAACACTTTTCCGAATAGACAACCCATAAAAAGGGAATACAACATTACCTGCAATTTCTGTGGACGGAATAACCACACAGATAACGAGTGTAGATACAGGTTATCTAGGAATGGATCGTCTTTGCCAAATTACCAACAAGGTACAACGCGTAACCCATTCCGAAATAACGCTGCAAACACCGAAAATCGTTTTGGTGAAATTTCTAGGACCTCAAATAGACAAAACGATAGGCAAAATGTTCACTTTTCTCGGGTGCAAGAGTCGGAAACGAGTCCTGGCGCCAACCAAAATTTTTAGAAGACCAACAGCACTTTTCAATTTAGAGCATTAGATCTTTGGCAATAGATAACGACAATTTTAATGAAGCTCCTAACCAAATTTACCTTGAGCCAGCATATGATTATCCTAACCATATGACTAATTCCGATAAAGCTATAAATATAAATATAAAAGAAGATAAACCAAACCCAATGACTCCGATTCAGACTTCAATTCTGGAAAATACTTCAGCAACAAAGACTGAAAATTCGGAATTTTCAGAAAAAATACAAACAGAAATCCCTAATATTTCGGCTATCCCAATTGACAACCCTGACACTTCAGCAACAAGGACTGAAAACTCAGCAGTATTAAAGACTGAAGATCCAAAAGGTGCAGCAATTAAAACCGAAACCCAAGTCAGTTCAGCAGCTAACACTGAAGAACAAATCTTTTCAGCAGCAAAGACTGAAGGATTGAATGTTTCTACAGCAGATAAAACTGAAGAAATAGTTCAAACAGCAAATAAGACTGGGAACCAAGATGTTCCAACAGCTAATAAGTCTGAAGAACTATACGAAACAGTAAATAAGACTGAGAAACTAAATGATCCATCAGCAGTGGGTAAGACTGAAAATGTAAACGTTCTGACAGCAGTTAAGGCTATGGAAAATGACGACATTAAGCCAGAAACATTAAATATTTTAAACAACGATAATGAACACAAACACTTACTCAAACACGAAATAATAAAAATTGAAAATAATAATTCAACTAAAATAAGTATTGAAAAGAAAAACCATATAAATACATTACAAATTTCTTTTAACAACAATAAACAGTTATTCAAACACAAAATACAAAAAAATAAAAAGTTACACAATCATTTGAAATCGTTTCTTAAGAAGATTTTTGGCAATATTCACGTTTATTCAATCATCGTAGTAATAGGCCCAAAACGGTTTTGGAAAATTCCATAAATTTAAAGAAAAGGTACACACCTAACAAATGGCCTTTGTTTTTTTTATTCTATATATATGGAAAAATCAAACAATTGTAGGAAATGACGATAAATGAAAAAAAAAAAAAAAAGTTAAAGAGGGGGAAGAAAGAAAGAACATTTTTTAGAGTTAATATATATATTGGAATTTTTGGAATTTTTATAGAGTTAATATATATATATTGAAATTTTTAATTATATATAATTGAAATTTGAAACATATATCCAAATGAAAAAGAGAATTTTGAACGTACAGGAATCATACTTTTTTTTTCGATGAGAAAAGAAAAAGTTCCAAGGAGAAATATTTAGTTTTAGTTAATATATAATGTAAATAGACAATTTTTCTACTGTTAAGAACTTTTTGAAATTTAATTATTGTAACCTTTGATGGAAGATTAATTTTGAAAACCATTGTAATTGAACGAAAACCCAAGTCCTTAATTAAGCTATAGTTACAAAGAAAATTATTCTCTTCAAGGATAATTTTCTTTCTGGAAGAAGGGTGGGATGTAGTATTCCAGAATACTACCCTTATTAGCTCTAACACTGAATCTCATTACTTATCTAACACATCCTTAAAACTTTCTCCTTACATATCTAACATTCTCATTTAATACATATCATAAATAAACATACACAATATTCTATATCAAGCCGGTTACAGTACATTTCATAACATGCACCTTTTTTCATTTGAAACATGGCTCTTTGATTTTCGTTCAAAGTTTATTCAAAATTTAAAAGTCATAGAGAGTAAGTAATACTTTGAGAAAATGGTTTTTGTTCAAATTATAATTTACAGTGAATTAGAACTCAATGTTCTATAAGAAGTGAGATAAATGAATTGTAAGGTCACTTTGAGTTAAAATCAGTTAGAGAAAAGCAGTCAAGAAGAAACAGAGTTGAGATTAAATAGTTTGAGAAATACAGAGTTAGAGAAAGTAAATTGAGTTGAGAAACTAAAGTTGAGAGTTGAGAAACAATAGTTGAGAGACGAGAGAGACGAGAAGAAATACGAATTTTAATAAACGATAAAAACGTATAAAAGTGAAAGTAGATTAACCTTCGAATTGATTTCATAAAAAGGGAAGTGATATTTTAACTGCGTAATTTATAAACTATTTATCTGGCAAAATAACGGAGTTTGCGTTAAATAATAAAGAGAGAAATTCAAATTCTCACAAATTGCGATAGACTCGGCAAATAATGAATTATACTTAAAGAAAATAAATTAAAAGGTCCACGCTCTTCCCTCTAACGAGGAAGCACGGCGTCCCGGACCTACAACAAAATGGACATGACCACAAGAAAAATTGTACACCAAACACAAACGAATATACAGAATATAGTTTTCATTTAAATTAATGTTACTTTTATTTTCACAATTTCATTTCCATTCACAAACGAATATACGGAATATAGTTTTCATTTAAATTAAGGTTCCTTTTATTTTCACAATTTCATTTCCATTCACAAACGAATATACGGAATATAGTTTTCATTTAAATTAATGTTGCTTTTATTTTCACAATTTCATTTCCATTCACAAACGAATATACGGAATATAGTTTTCATTTAAATTAATGTTGCTTTTATTTTCACAATTTCAATTCCATTCACATACGAATATACGGAATATCATCATCATCATTATCGGCACTACAACCGGGAACCGGTCTTGGCCTTATTTAGCAAGTCCTGAGGCTTGTTAAATTTTCCATAATGACTTGTATTTTCCGGGCAAGGTCATTAGTCTTGCGCCGAAGGCTCCCCGACGGGGAATCGATGATGACAGGCGAGTATACTAACCACTATACTATCGAGGAGCCCATACGGAATATAGTTTTCATTTAAATTAAGGTTGCTTTTATTTTCACAATTTCATTTCCATTCACAAACGAATATACGGAATATAGTTTTCATTTAAATTAATGTTGCTTTTATTTTCACAATTTCATTTCCATTCACAAACGAATATACGGAATATAGTTTTCATTTAAATTAATGTTGCTTTTATTTTCACAATTTCAATATTTAGTTAAATTTTTCAGCCAATAACAAGGACATCCGTACGCGGCGACTGCTCAACCAAGAAGATGGACTATCACGTGGCTTCACGGCACATATCCTTTTTCGTTCCGCTTCGGCGGAATTGGCAATTGGCTAATAGGGGGCGACTATGGCTAATACAAAGAAGATGACTATTACAATGTAAATGGGGTTTTAAATGGGTTTTACTTTTATTTAAATTAGATTCTATTGTAAAGGGAATATTCGATTGTAAAGGGACTAGGCAATTAGTACTTTGGAGAGAAGGGGAGGATACGGGAATTATATGTGCGTGAAGGCACGAGACGTTAATGACGAGAAATCAATGATTCAAAGGGGGAGTTTAGTTATATAACAAATATAATTTTCCAAATATTTTAAGTCCGTATCTGTCACGTTGGATGGTAGATTATTGCCATTCTCGGAATTTGCGTTTGCTTATGCTAAGACCAGAGCCAGATGTTTATGACCCACATTATCATTCTAAAAGTTACCTTTTTCATGTGCGGATGTGTAGTATATGCAGTGATATTTGAAAATCCAAGACATTTTGCTAGAATAAGTTTTACGCTAGTATAACAATATAATATATTTTATCTCAGGTAAGATTTTTTTTTTATTGTTGAATATTTAGAAATTTATTTAGAAAAATTTGTTCAGCCAAATGTCTGACCAAGAAGATTCTGAATTTGAGTATGGCAATTTATCAGAAAGCGGAAGTGACGATAGCGATGTAGAGTCGGATTCGGAGGAAAGCGAGGATGATGACCAATCAAATGATATCTGGCAACAAATAAATACAGATATCTTGGATTCAGCACCACCGCGTTTCCATTTTATTGGTGTCCCAGGTTGTACATTCAATGCAGATAATTTTGCAGTCTTGGATTATTTCCAATTATTTTTTGATAATGAATTGATAAACTTATTGGTCACCGAATCTAATCGCTATGCAGAACAACAACCACGAAGATCGTCTGATGTTTTATTGTCTATAAAAACAGAGGAAATGCAATGGAGACAGAGGAGCCTTTAGTGTTTGTGGTGAAGTTGCGGTGTCCTAGGGCATTTTCTACTATTAGAATTATTCCCTTTTCACATTTTTTATGTAGATTGGTGGTGGTCTAACATTTTTGTGGTGGGAAGGCAGGGGACTCGCTGCTGGTTTGGTTTGTTTGGTGGATTCCTTATGGGCTGATGGTAGTTGTTTGGGTGGAGATGTTTTATGGTTTGAGTTGGGAGAAGGCGTCATCTCCATACTGGCATCATCGCTGTTTTGGGTGGGTTGCTTTAGGCAGTGAATTTCCGAGGTTACTTCACCTGTGTTGTAAGCTGTTGGATATATTCCACGGCTTCGTGGAATTTTTGTTCGTAGTCAATGTGTTTTTTTGCTTGAATTTTCCATTTTTGCGGTCTTCTTCGATGAGTTTTGAAGAGTTTCAATGGCTGTTCTCTTCCGTTCCAAAAGATATTCCCGGGTAGCGCCCGGATCGTTGTCTGGCATCTGTGAAGACAAATTTCGACTACGGCACCCAGCGAAAATTACATGTGTTTGCTCGTGTTTGTATAGTTTTTTTTTTTCTTTTTTTTTGTGATTATAACTTGTCGCGGTATATCACAGAAGGTTCGATGTGAATGCGATTGATCGTCGACGACTTAACGTCTACGGTTTCAATTTTTTTTTGTTTTCTTTCAATTTTGTTCGTCAACGAGCACACGATGAATACGTCTGTCTGCATGGACGATCGGCGAGTGTGATCAAACAGAAGACGCAACAATCAACAACTAATGATTCGCTTCGTGGGAAGACGTCGCAGATACAATAGCAGGACAATGGAACTCGACCACGATCGCCACGTGCAAAACTATATAAAAAACAACAAATCATGCCTCTAATTGAGTTCGATTCTAGATCTCCTAGGGGTGCACAGGTTGTTTTCGCTTGTAGGGAATTTTAGAATTTAAATATAAAAACCTGGCCCAAGACTAATGACCTTGTCCGGGAAAAACAAAGCATTATGGAAACAAGCCTCAGGACTTGCTAAATAAGGCCAAGACCGGTTCCCGGTTGTAGTGCCGACGATGATGATGATGATGATGAAATATCAAAACTGTACAGGGTGAGCCATCTGTTATGCCAGAATGTAAACATTGAACAACTTTGACATTTATCAACCGATCTGCTTGAGTAGAATGTTTTTGAAAAGCCAATTCAGTACAATTTAACCATTAATCGCTTCACACCAAAACAACGCGCCGAGATAGTGACGATGTAAATTGAAAATTGTCGTTCCGTTGTGTTATCTCAATGTGTATATCGTCGACAATATCGTGACCAACAAGAACCGCCTGACACCACTATTCGTCGTTTGGTGTCGAATTTTGTTGAGCACGGGACAGTTGGATATCGTCGACATTCCGTTCATCAACACTAAAGACGTTTCAATGAACTGGTTGAAGCGGTAAGAAAGAGTGTTGTTGAGAACTCACATGTGTCGTATCGTCACGGCGTCCAGCATTTTGGCATCAGTGGAACCACCTTGCCTTGATTTGACTATAGACAATGGTGTAATAATCAGAAGGTAACGGGTGCCATCAACATTACAAGCGGCAGTTTAAAAAAACTTTATAAAACATTTATTGGGACATCGAACGTTAGGCATGTCGCTTGCCGATATTTTCACTGTAAAAACATCGACAAAGGTATCGAACATTTAGTTCGCTCATGTACTGTTTGTGTAAAAAGAAAAGCAGCCCCCCAAAAGCTCCACACAACCCTTAGTAAGAACCAGAATAAAATGGGCAGCGCATACAATACAATGTTAACACTTAGTTTTTATATTGTAAATAACATTTATAACTTAGTGTGGGAGTCATATCTAAACATAATTGTGGCGGTTGCATCTCAACCGTAACTAAACTCTTCCAATCTCATCTAACCAACCGCAGCTCCAGCTATATATTGGAACACGAAACATTCTCATCATAAGTGCATAAGTGAAATACTGCAGCTTTTTGAATCGTATAGTCACTGGGGGTGAAAATGGATCCACTACGATAACCCAAGGAAGAGAAAATCGGCAAAACCGAATATTCATGAGAGAAAACTCAGGCTATATATTTGGTGGGATCAGTTTGGTGTCATGTATTATGAATTGCTGAAACCGAATGAAAACATCACTGGAGTTCTCTACCGAACACAATTAATGAGATTGAGCCGAGTACTAAAAGAAACACCCGTCCATTACTACTCTTTTCCATCATAATGCTCGTCCGCATGTTGCAGTGCCGGTAAAAAACTATTTGGAAACACTTCATTGAGAAGTCCTACCCCACTCGCCGTATTCATCAGATCTTGCCCCTTCTGATTATCACTTATTTCGATCCATGGCACATGACCTGTCCGAGCAGCACTTAACAACATATGAAGACACCAAAAAAATGGGTCGATTCGTGGATATCTTCAAAAGATGAAGAGTTCTTCCGACATGGTATCCGGATGCTGCCAGAAAGATGGGAAAAAGTAGTGCCTAGTAATGGACAATACTTTGAATAAAACGTAATATTCCGTTCTTTCCCAATAAATTCCTAATTTTTTTATAGAAAACGGGAGGAACTTATTTGCACGCCTAATATAATTTGTGGAATGAGTGTGTCTTTCTCGAAATTACCATAATTTGCGACCTCGAGTGCAGAGAACAATACGTAAACAATGCAACAAAAAACACGTGCTCCGACCGCGGTAACAAAACCAAGCTGTCAAGCATTGTAAAGAAACAATAATAACAACTTGCGCGAGAACCAGACTCAAAAAGACCTTTGCACGCTTAGGATGAAACTTCCGAACATTTAGGACTTGTCTCTCCCACAGAGCCGACTCACTGGTTGAGCATCTTTCGGAGCTAGGCTTATGGACTCTATCGAGAAAAAATAGCATCTCAGGACGTGACTCAGCCTTTCCTGGGAGTAGTAAAATAAAGAAAAATATAAAAAAGGGCAACGCCTCTTTTAACAACTCGTATCTCAAACAAAATGTCATAGACATGCTCGAACCTCAAAAGGCTGAGATGGAAATAAATGTTTGTCCTAAGGGAATCAATGACGGTACACTAGCTCGACAATATCCAACAAGTCCTTCAGGGTAGCACAGCGGCAACTTTAGATGGAAATCACACATTGATATTAACTCTACTAACCCAAACCTTGAAACAGGTTATCTCTAGATTGTCAACATTAACTTACCGTTCGCATCTGATGCGTCTGCAACATGGTTCGCCATTGTTAAAGCGAATGCGCAGCAAATCTCATCATCAGTGGCAACCAAAAATAAAGCCAAATTCGCAAGTCATTACAAATCGCACTTTTCAAACAACTTTGGAACATCATTAGCAGACCACCTCCTCAGGACAAGTAACAGGCCTTGAAAATGGCCATACTCAATCGCTTACCTGACACCTGCCAAGCCCAGGTACGCAAATTACTGAAAGAAATGAACATGAATGCAATAGACTCTCCAAATTTCTCCGAGAAATGGGCGAAGAGAAGGAATCGCGGACGAAATGCTGCATGAGCTGCAGAGAGAGCACTTTCCATAGCTGATACCAACGTATTCCCTCATGCCTCCCAACCTTAAACTTGAGAGTTTGGCCGAGTGCTCAGACCGCCTCCTACTCAATTCATCAAAATCAACATCATCTCCTCTGTTCACAACCGTGACATAATGCAAGCAAGTATCAATGTACAACTAACTCATATACCTCACCAAATTCAAAAAACAATACAAATTTTGCAAAATGTGTAGCTTGCAGATACAGCAACATCACATGGAAAAGCAATTCCACGATATCGAACCAAATCATCAGCAGCAGTTGCAATGGCGCAGCAACTCATAACAACAGACTGACGAACAAAATCCACAAGACTACCCAAGAACAGATCGCACGCGTGTAGTGATTCTAAATCACTACTTTCACCCAATCCCCCATTATTACAACATAAATCCATCATCCATACCCAATTATCCTACCCCCATCCATAATCCCAATCATTCGGCCAATCGAATCATATGCGCGACAAATTAAACCAAATGTTCATTTGTAGCACATTGATTCAAATCCCAATAATCCTAACATCATGAAATGCCTATTTCTAAATGCACTAAATGCGCAAACCTTCTGGGAATTTGTTCAAACAAATTTCCCATATCCTTCCAAAACCCCATTCCAAATGAAGCACACATAAAATCTTCCTTGTGGTCCTTGGAATTTGTATACGCTTCTTAGCAAATGTCTGTAGATACAGAGTATTAAAGGGCGGCGCATTTTGGATTTATGGATCATCCGATCCGACCGCCACAATTTTTTTTTTCAGTACAAAACTGAAGAAAGCACCCTTCCCAATAACATTCCCCACTATAATAGTGGATTCCTGGACCCATCCCATAGGGTCTACTGCTATAACACGACATACACACACACACAGTACAAGACAGCACAAATATACACCACACACCGACCAAAGCTCAGATTATCAGACCCCGAAGACGTGATCTGGGTTTACTACCGCACTCAATACCTACCGGTCTTGTATGATTTCTATCCCGCCATCCCCGATCCAAGTAGTTAGAGACATTTGAACTAACCCTGTTGAAACTAGCCTTATGTACCTGCCCCCGCTTTTTATTTTTCAGATATCTTGAGACCGAGCCCAGCATCCACGCGGATGTCGGTGATTCTGGTTGTCCCAAGATGGCCAGAGGGCAGAGACAATATGAAGGGCACATTTGTCTTTGTGTCGCTCAAATCGGCTTCCCGCCACACTTTTTTTTTTGGATTCATGAATCAGTCAGTCTCCAGAGGCCGAGACTACGGCCAACTACAAGATCAATTAATTCCCAAAGGCCGAACCGTAAGTTAATACCAAAATAAAAAATAATAATCGTATAACAGGCGCCTAGCCGCAATGGATATAGTTATTACCTCAACGGGTGGGACAATGACGGTCGGCAGTGCACAAAACCGTTCACATTTTCATCCCTCTCTCGAGATATTCTAGGAAAATAACTCCGCTGTCGGTGAGATTAGAAATTAGCGAGATCGACAGCAAATTTCTATCCCCAAAGCATTGCATACACATATTGGGGTCACTATTCATCAAAAAATCTTGATCGAGTTAGGATCGATGGTCAGAACAATCCCGACCTGTTTCTGAGCCTCTCAAACCTGGTCAAAGTCAAAGCGCAATTTCCTTTTTTTTTCTAAATCGTGTGGTAACTGTCGACATATATCCACCATTCAAAAAATGGCAATAATCACACCTTGGGGATTCTATGAATATATTGTTCTACCATTCGGTCTCAAAAATGCAACACAAACTTTTCACAGGTTCATGGATACCCAATTTCGCAACCTCGACTTATTCTTCTTATACACAGATGATACTGTGAAATCATCATGGAAGCGCCAGAAGAGGTGGGTCTAGAAATAAATGAATACAAAACAAAATACATGATTACAGCGAGAGCGGGTAATATATATAAACGTCAGAGGCAAGATATTTGAAAAAGTTAAAGAATTTAAATATCTGGGAACGACACTAACGGCCAGTAACGAAATGTTGAAGGAAATTAACAAAAGACTGCATTCCGGCAAAGCTAGTTGGCACGCTGTCAGTAAACTGCTGAAATCTAGACTGCTATCACGTAACATAAAACTCTGTGTCTATAGAACCATAGTGATGCCGATTGTTCTATATGGATGCGAAACATGGGCTCTCACAAAACGGGAAGAAAACAAATTCCGCGTATTCGAGAATAAAGTTTTGAGGGGCATCTTTGGAGGTAAATATGACGAGGAGGCAGGTCAATGGAGGAAACTCCATAACCACGAATTGGAAGAGCTATATCGCAAACCTACAATATTGAGAGTCATCAAGTCACGAAGATTAAGATGGGCTGGACACGTGGCGCGAATGGTGAACGATAGGACCGTGCATAGAATTCTTGACGGTAAACTAACGGGAAAGAGACCGGCCGGACGCCCGCGACCTAGAGCACGTCGGATCGAATGGTCAAGCGTGGAAGCAGAGCGCACGGGACAGGGAACCATGGCGGTGTCGAGTCGGAGAGGTCATGAACTTCCTACAGGCCAATAATTATAATAATAATAATAATAATAATAATAATAATAATAATAATAATAATAATAATAATAATAATAATAATAATAATAATAATAATAATAATAATAATAATAATAATAATAATAATAATAATAATAATAATAATAATAATAATAATAATAATAATAATAATAATAATAATAATAATAATAATAATAATAATAATAATAATAATAATAATAATAATAATAATAATAATAATAATAATAATAATAATAATAATAATAATAATAATAATAATAATAATAATAATAATAATAATAATAATAATAATAATAATAATAATAATAATAATAATAATAATAATAATAATAATAATAATAATAATAATAATAATAATAATAATAATAATAATAATAATAATAATAATAATAATAATAATAATAATAATAATAATAATAATAATAATAATAATAATAATAATAATAATAATAATAATAATAATAATAATAATAATAATAATAATAATAATAATAATAATAATAATAATAATAATAATAATAATAATAATAATAATAATAATAATAATAATAATAATAATAATAATAATAATAATAATAATAATAATAATAATAATAATAATAATACACAGATGATATCTTTGTTATGTTAAGACGAAGAAGAGCACACAAAAAGAAAACACTTGCAGATGTCTTTGAGCGGCTGCTAGACTACACTCTCAGCATCAATACCAGTAAATGTGTATTTGGCCAGTCTAAAGTCGATTCTTGATTACCACATAACATATCAAGACTCTGGTCTGGTCTAAGAACGAATTGAGGTGATTTTAAACTATACAAAATCTGAAATCATTGAAGAGTGCTGAGGTGTTTTTTTTTTTGGTGTCATCAATTATTACAGGCCATGCACATCCCAAGCAGCATATCCGCTCTATAATTAGGTCAAACGATCGACAAAAAAGACAAGACGGAAATCAGCTGGACAACCAAGGCCGACAAACCCTTCGAAGACTGTAAATGGAAGCTACCTAAAGTCGTGTAGTGTAACAATGCAAACATAAGATGAGCATGTCAAATAGATCATATAAATGAATTACCCAGTTACTGTTTGGAAGTGTCATATGGCATGTGTGGGGTACGAGAAGTATTGTGCGAGGCATGGGCACTCGGTTCAATTCTCAACCCCATTACAAATTGTTCCACCCATACAATTTCGCGACTGTTAGAAGGTCGCCGAACATCACAATCACAATCACCAAAAAAAATGGTTGTCTGGGCGCAAGGCGCTCGGACATGATATTCGTGATAACGTATCCTAAATATGTAACATTGAATATACAAGTTATTAAATCAAAATTAAAGTGTTTTTTTCTGAATGCCTCCAAGTGTAGGCTTAATTTTGGTTTGCTTAACGAAATTTTACAAGTATTGCAAACTACTGTGTATTCGTCAGGACACAGTAGTCGATTTTCTTTTGTGTGCCAGTCCGAAATTACGTTCATCTGTTGCACTGTGATCGGTTTTAAATCGCGTTCAAACCAAAGTCTATCGCAAACAGAGCAAGCATGCCCAAAGTCATTGTCAAGAAACATCAATTTAAATCTTGATATCGATTTGTTCCATTTCATGTCCCATACCTCTTGCGCCGATATAACTGGTTGTATTGTAAAATACACGGGTTCTGCTGCTGAAGGCTGTTGTAGGTTTACAACCTGTAGTTCTTGAACGTTGTTTGAACTTGCCGCTGCGAAACCACTATGAACAGACAATTTTCTCTTAGCTATATCCGATTTATTTAATGCTGCAAGGCGCTGCCTGTATTCGCGTTGTCTCTGTGTATTTTTTGTCTTTACACTTTCAACCTGTACAGCTGTTCTCGACAATGCAAGGCGCTGTCTGTATTCCCGTTGTCTCTCTGCATTTGACTTAGGAGCAATTAAGAGAGTCGCGCTCTCGCTCACTGCGGCTCGTGCGTTATCGGTTATCGTTATCGTAACGCTACAACCTTTTTTCCGAATGCCTCCCAAGGTATATCGATTTATAAGACGTTGTCACGTCAACAATGACAAACGATAGAACGCCCAGAAAGGAAAAGTACGATGCAACACACTGGTGGAAATTGCAACACAGCGAAGTAAAAAAATTAGAACGCTCTGTCTATGGTTTATTCCGTTTTATTCTCTTCGTTCTCTGGCTTTTATAGAATATGTTAGTGTTTTTTATATTTTAGTTAAGCTTGTTATTACTATTAATTCACCTTTATAAATTTTAATTAACTACACACACGACTACGAGTATTTTCGCGTCTTCGGCGCGCGACGAGGGGCGGGAGCGACACGACCGTGGTGGTCTGCGGATGGTAAAAGACTTAGCGATAATCATCTCGTGCAGAGATGATTCGCTTAGCAAGGGACATTTTTGGGTGCAATTCCCCTTCACTAGGGAAAAGAATTTCCTACCACCAGAGAAAAGTAAAGTCTTTCTTGGTAGAACTGACATCTCGTAATGGGGATCATGGTGGTGTGTGTGAGATCGTTCAGATCTGATGTTGTTTACACGTCCTCGAAGGCAACGGAACAACGAAGCGGGCAGGCGGCAAAGACAAAGGAGGAAACGACCAAATGCATCGTTTGGTAATGCGGGTCATTGTTTACGCGATGCGTCGTCGCTATTATCGACGTTGGGAAAAAGGTGCTAATGGGATTGGTGGCAGAACCAAATCCTTTGCCGACATTTGTATATGCAGGGTAATTAGTTTGTGGCGACGTACGAAATGGATGATTGTTTGTCTATTGAACAACGAATCGCTGGTCGGCTTGTTGCAGCTGTAAAAACAAGCCGTCCGAGATTGCAGTTCAAATGATAACAATGGGTGCCGAATGATTTGTATTTATGGTGCATATGCACATTAAGGAACTATTTTAAGAATTTTAGATAAAGCGTTGTATGCATTAAATGTCCTTGAAAAAGGAAAATGTCTTCAGGTGCCAATGCAAATGCATTGGCGGGAAACAATAGGAGTTGGGTCGTAATAATCGGGGTTCTGCCTGATAAGTTAAGAAAAATATCTTACGGAGAATTGTATGCGAAGAGGTACATTTTTTTTTCCAGGGGCTTTTTAGATTACAGATTGGATCTCTTTAATGCGTAAAGCATTTAAGATGCTAATGTGATTGCATTCGTGAATTTAGGAGATTGGATGGAAGTTATGGGGGTTTTTCAGGTAAGTGAACTGTGGGGTTTGGCGGCACCGGCACACATGCACTCGGTGCCGTCAGTGTTTCAATAATATGGAGGTCAACATTTGTCATTGAATCATAGAAATGAATTGCCCCAGTTACTGTTTGCAAGTATCATATTGCATGCACATCTGGCTTATCCATCTCCAGATGCATACATCACAAACCCCTTACCTAGGCATTCAAACAAAAAGTCGAAAAGGCTGCAGCATGCACTTCTGGCTTATCCATCTCCAGATGCATACATCACAAACCCCTTACCTAGGCATTCAAACAAAATGTCGAAAAGGCTGCAGAATGTAAACTGAGCCACACACCATAAGCATGCCTAAGGAACTCAGTGCCAATAACATCTCTACGGAACAAGTAAGAGATGTAGAACTAGGAATACCTTATAGGCTTTTACATTTCTCCAGCTTCAAGAGTTGAAAGTCGAACCATTCGTATCTTCTGAAAATTCACCATCGGTTGTCAAACCCTACATTCCATTTTCTCTGAAAAAAACAGCATTTAACGTCATTATTGGTCTAGCTCACCTGAGCGGCAGAACAACTTGGAGCCCCCAAGGAAAAGTTTGTTTGGCTTTTGAGATCAAAAAAATACTGCTACCCTGGTTCGAGATTCAACCAAGTATATATAGATATCATTATCCTACAGAAATTGCAGGGTTATCAGCACGGTATCACCATAATCGATCGTTTCTACAGGTGGACCGAAGCAGTTCCCATGCAGAACGCAACTGCAAGCATCGTCGCAGACACCTTATTTAACCAGTGGATAGCAAGCATCTGCTCGCTGATCACGATAACCTCTGATCAAGGGACGGAATTCGAATCTCCCGTTTCATGAACCCTGCTCGAATTCGTAAGCACAAAACAAGCTCATACCACAGCATACCATCGTCAGTCGAATGACATTGTCGAACGCATGCACTCATGTGTTCACAGAAATCCGACATACTAACGAACGTTCTATTTGGTCTCAGAATCACCTTCAAAGAAGATATCCATGCCAGTCCAGCGGAGATGCTATTTGGCACGTGCTTAAGGTTACCTGGCGAATTCTTTGTCTCAGCAGATCTTTTACCGAATCCAAAGATCTTCATCAAAAAACAGGCGAAATGCATGTGCGGCATACGTCCAACTCAGATGGCGCACCACTCAAACGCCAGAATCTTCGTCTCAAAAGACCTCAGGTCATACTCCCATGTCTGATTAGATAGTGACCACGTAAAAGCTCCTCTTGAGTCACCGCATTAAGGCCTCTTTCAAGTCATAGAACACTTAGATGACCGCATTTTCAAAATTAAATTCAACGGCGAAGAAAAAAGTGTCTTGATTGACATATCCTGCTGCATATATATCCGACAACGACTTCGTCAACGACAGCACACCTTCAACATCTCAACAAATAAAACCACATCCATTGGGCTTCATATTGGATCCCCAAAAAGAAAAAACATGTGCTTGCAACGTGACTTTTCAGTAACCTAGATCAATTCTTGAACCATAATTTAAATCTGGGGAATGTTCTGGTGTTTTTATCTTGGAAGTACGAGGGAAGTTTGATAAGTCAGTGAGTTTCCTGCGCAGTCATTTTAAATCCAAAACTGCTCCCATCAACTGGCATCTATAAATAGACTGCTGTTGAGCAAGCTGCGTCGTTCAGTTTGTCCTTGACAGCCATTGAAAGTAAACAACCTCGTGAATTTTAACGAAAATGGAAAAAAGTGAATTTTGTGTGCTGTTTAAGCATAATGAAGCAAAATCCATAAATTGGAGACGGGCTGCTACCCCATCCAGAATATTCTCAATTTTTAGCCGCCTGCGAGTATTTCCTGTCTCCAAACCCGAAACAATGGCTGGGCGGTAAGAGATTTGGGTCGAATGAAGAGGTGATCACAGAAACTAAGGCCTATTTTGAGGGCCTCGAGGAAACCTATTATTTGGAAGGAATAAAAAAAATGGAAAAACCGTGGACTAAATATATCGAGCGAAAAGGAGCGATGTTGAGAAATAAAATGCTTATTTACTGAAAAAAAATATCTCATTCAAAAAGTCACTGACTTATCACACTGATATATGACAAAATGGTGTCACTTTTCGTTTCTCCTATTAGTATTCTGCATTAAATTTGTCTAATATATTAAAATGTATGTGACTTTTGTTTTTAACTAATTGACCATCCCCCACATTAGTTCCTTAGGCAATAAAAGATATAGTCACTATACATACCATGACATTAAACTCCCATATTAAATGTCCTTCCTTTTATGGTTACTTTATATATGTATAATGATATAATTAACACCACTGCAGAATACGTATTAATTTATTTAAAATTACCTGAATCACTTTTCAACACCACGATCACTTGAATTAATAAGTACGCGTATAAACTGAAATAAACGAGTAACCTTTTCATTCACTTCCGTAAAGTATCTCGCGAAATTTCGTTGGTTCTCGTCACGTTTTTAAATGCCTTTTTTGTTTGAACGCTGGGAAACTATTTCGGTGACGTGTATTGAAGTTGGGGGATCCACTGGTCATTAGTATGCATAATCCACGGTAAGTTCCGCGATTCGTTCCGCGAATTGATCAACTGATTCAATGTCTTGTTCGAATTTAATGCAATGCAGGAAGAACATTAAACTGATTCGAGTGGGTATCAATATTGTATGTGCTTAACTACTTTTGTACGTAAGTTGCACGTGACAATCTTTTGATATCGTTTACATATGTGTTCTAAAATGTTTGTTATATATACGGATATCAAAATATGAGGTGAGCGGGATTGCATTTTATTACCTTTTTCATTCATAGAGTTCTAAGAATATTTTGAAGAAAAGGTCAAGAGGAATGAACTCTGTATAAAAATATAACGCGGAAGTGCTTCAAATGATGACAATCTGCTTAATTTAGACTTAAAAGAATCGTTAATTTTGAAAGTAGCGATATTCGTTGTTATGTTATTACTGTTTTTTATACTTTAAGATTTCGCCACTTAGTCTTCTGCCACAAATACTTTCAGGTACCTTTATACACATGGGGCTTGTTTGTAATATAATGTCTTCAAGACGCTAGAGCCCGGGAAGCAGTTTCATGCGAGATCCATCACCCTTGACGTGTGGCCCAGTTGTTATCTTTCAATTACGCAGCAAACGGGGGGCACTGCGACGCTTAGTATTGGATGGGTAGTCGTTTGGGATGGAACTCATGCTCGTGTGGGGAGGAAGTATATTGTGCCAGGCATTGGCACTCCGTTCTCCTTCCTCCTCCATCATCCTAATCACTTTTCGATGACACTCACCAATTGTTCCGTCGAATTCCGAAGAAAAGGAAATAAAACACGCAGGCTTTCACAGGATCTAAACTTTATTTGCGTTCTTTCATAGTTAAGGGCATGTATACATGTATTATTGTAGTCTATAACATTTTGTTCACAATTCTTATTTTTACCGAAGGCAATATTAATAAGGACACGCTTGTTTTATGATATTTATTTTAGTTAAATTCCGTACTAGAAAATGGTGTGTGTAAATTGGATTTCGACCTCCTTAATCACTTTACAAATAGACGACTCAGGGATGTACGCCTCCCCGGCTCGCTTCTGGGAGCGGAAAAGAAGAACAGACCGAATCGGTGGTTGAAATACGACTCCCCGATATTCATTCGCTATCAAAAGAAATTCGGCCAGTGAAACTGGCTCTCTTAATTAGAGGGTGCATTTTCCTATTCCAAGAGAGACGTAAAGATCTCATAGAGAAGATCGTCACGGTACATATGTATGTGTGTACATTGGTTCTTTTATGGATCAAAGCCATGGGGACGAATCTAAAACAGAGAAAGGGAAAATGTGCATCCATGAGTTGTGAGTTCGGCTAAGCAAACAAGCCGAATCTCATTGGATGCTAATTGGATTCGTGTTTGCTTATGTGAGAAGGTCAATGGTAAACGGATCCAGGAATATGTAAGACAAAGGGACCGTTGATGATCGATATCTACAATATCCATAGCAGCTGTATTGACAGCCGCAATGCATCATGAACATTGTGCTAATTGGTTTTAGCTTGTTTACCGGGAAATGGTGTTTATGGCATCGCTGATACGGGTAGGTATTCAATTCCTATTTGCATTGGCTATGCTGTAGGATTTAATTGATGCCTTAAAACGCAAGATGCGTATATTTGTTTTTGTCCCTGTTATGGTGGTTACATTGTATGTTAACCAAATCATTTTATTCTCAGGAATTCGTCTAGGGGAAATGCACTTGGTGAGATTGGGATTCCTGATAAGCTAGAAAAGAATTCTTACAGGGAATTGGTATGCGAAGAGATGCACGAAGGGTAAGGATTCTTTACAGGGACTTTTAGATTATAAATTTGCTCTATTTAATGCGTGCAGCATTTAAAGTGCTAATGTGATTGCATTAGTGAACCTAAAGAAGTTGGGTAGCAGTTATGGGGGTTTTTCAGGTAAGTGGGCCGTGGGGTTTGGCGGAACCACCACACTCGCTTCTCCCGGCATGTGTTGGTTAAGTGCGGTGATATATTTTTTGAGCTCCAAAGGCACTACAACAATCAACAAGTCATCATTGGACCACAATGTATGAACACAATGCAAACATGGATTGAAAGTTCAGAGTAGAATGTACAGACGTCCATGACGAATAGCATTACGGTTGGCCTTTGCTTTTGGATGAAACAATCGCGAAATTGGAGAAAATATTGTTTAAAGACGAGCGTGTGTCGGATCGCGAGTAGATTGTTGATGTCAGTAAAACTACGGTGGATAATATTTTGATAGAACACCCGCATCATCACAAGATGTACACATGGTGCCCCGAAATGTCCATCGAAAACTAAGCAGGCCGCGAATTCAATGGGTGCTACCTAGAATAGAACGCAGAATTTTTGGATTCAATAGTCACTGACGACGAAAGCTGGACACATTACACGCCACCCAAAACTATCCGGTAACCAAGGAAGTTCGTCAGTTTTTTAAAACGGACAAGCGTCAGGAAAGGTTACTGTTAGTGAACGAATATCTCAAAAGTGTTTTCAGACCTTTCTGATTGGCGATGAAACCCTTGCAGATACACCTCGATTGGGCAGACCAAAATCTCTCTATTTTAACAAATTAAAGGCTACAGCTGAAGAGGATTCTAGCCAAACACCCCTAAAACTTGCTCAACGGTTTTGGGGTAAGCGATGATATCGTTCACTTGCATTAGATGGGAAAATCGTGGAAGATGAGTAAATTGTTTCTCCACGAACTGATTACTGTGAACTGAGTCCAGCAAATCCATATTTGCCTTTCCTTGCTCACCAGGATCAAGACTTGAACAATTTTATCTCGGATTTTGACTTGTGACGAAAATTGGACGATGTACTCCAACAGAAAACAATCGTATCATTGGCCTTCGTCCACACGGCCTAGTTCCTTGAGTGCTAAACCTATCTTTCATCCTGTCATACATATATGTATATATATCTACATATATATATATATATATATATATATATATATATATATATTTATATATATATATATATATATATATGTATATATATATATATATATATATATATATATATATATATATATATATATATATATATATATATATATATATATATATATATATATATACGAGGGTGGGTTGAAAAGTTTCCGGCCTAACAAAGGTACAAGACATTTTTTCTTAAAATGTATTTTTATTTTTCTACATAGTCTCCTTGTAGCTCTACATATTTCTCCCAGCGATGGTCCCATCTCTCTAACGCCTCCAAATAGTACTCGGCATTTTTCTCTGCAAAATAACTGTTCACGAAGTTGATTGCCTCCTCATTTGACGAAATCTCTGTCCTCCGAGTGCAATTTTTAGACTAGGCAACAAAAAGAAGTCGCTTGGGGCTAGATTTGGTCAGTAAGGCGGGTGGCCAAGCAGTTCAAACCGTAATTCGTGGATTTTCGCCATGGCAACCGCTGAGGTGTGAGACGGCGCGTTGTCTTGGTGAAACAGGATTTTCTTTTTCTGCCAATGTGGTCGTTTTTCCGCAATTTCTGGGCTCAGTTGGTCAAGTAATGATGTGTAGTATGCTCCTGTAATGGTTTTTCGTTTTTGAAGATAATCGATTAAGATAACTCCATGACTATCCCAAAAAAACAGTCGCCATCACTTTCCCAGCCGCAAAAAAACCGTTCTTTGCGTTTTTTGGAGCCAATTCCCCCATTGCAGTCCACTATTTTGACTGTATTTTTGTTTCTGGCATATAATGACGTATGCAAATTTCATTGACAGTAATTAATCGGGGCCAAAACTCGCATTTATTGTGACTAAACTGCGCCAACAGAGGGTTGGACATTTTCAATCGAACACGTTGTTGGTCTAACGTGAGCAAACGCGGCACCCAACGCGCGGACAGTTTTGTCATGCTGAAATCTTGATTTAATATGTGACAAACACGTTCTGTAGACATTTTCATAGCCTGTCCTATCTCTCTCACTTTAATTCGGCGGCCGTCTAACCCCATTTGCTGAACTTTAGCGATGTTATCATCAGTTGTTGCAGTTTTTGGACGACCCGACCGTTCATCGTCTCCCAAGCTCTCACAAGGATGTTTAAATTCAGCTGCCCAAAATTTCACTGTGGTAAATGATGGTACGGAGTCCCCATACACAGAGTCCAATTCATCTTTCATTTGCGTAGGCGTATTGCCTTTCAAAAACAAAAATTTAATGACAGCACGATACTCAATTTTGTACATTTTCACAAAAACACTGACACTGACTCACTTAAACGACTGTCAAATAAAAACTACGCATCCAAAATGGCTGAAATTTTGACGAGTTACTGTCAAAAGATGCACAAGTACATTCACTAGCTTTTATTGACGAGTGCTGCTGTCTTCACATTGAGGTCGGAAACTTTTCAGGTTATATATATATATATACATATATATATATATATATATATTATATAAATATATATATATATATATATATATATATATATATATATATATATATATATATAAATCATCATTGGCACTACAACCGGGAACTGTTCTTGGCCTAATTTAGCAAGTCCTGAGGCTTGTTAAATTTTCCATAATGATTTGTTTTTTCCGGGGAAAGTCATTAGTCTTGCGCTAGAGGCTCCCCTACGGGGAATCGAACCCGGTCTCCCGCGTGACAGGCGGGTATACTAACCACTATAGTATCGAGGAGCCATATTATATAAATAAATATATATATATATATATATATATATATATATATATATATATATATATATATATATATAGTTATGCATGCGGATAATAAAGCAACAAAAAGCATGCAGACCATAAAACAACAGAAATGCATTACAATCATCAGTCAGCAGAAAAAAAGATCCCACAGCAGAAAGATCAACAGTCAGCAAATCCAAAAGAAATAAAAATCCAAAGAGAAATACAATAACCCACAGCAGAAAGATCAACAGTCAGCAGATCCAAAGGAAATACAAGATCCCCCAGCGGAAAGGCAAACAACAACAGTTAGCAGGAAAAAAAAAAAGAATTGCGAGCAATGAACGACGACATGGGACAAAAGCAGAGTCAGTCTGAAGTTGGAACTGAAACGTGAAAGCCGAATCTCTGAAGTTATAAAATTTAATGAAAAGTTTAAGATTTGATTAAGGAATTAAAAGTTAAAATTAGATTGAAATTAAATGTTAAATGTAAAAAGTTAAATCAATTAATAAAGAAAAAGAAAGTAACAGAGAAGACCCGCCTTTAAAGTTGCTTGCGCTACACGTCGTTAGATAACACCTTATCTCCGAAGGAAACCCGACTCTATTGCTTGCCTGACGAGGGACTTCTGTGCGCATCTCTAATTAACGTGCATAACACGAATTTTGGTGGCAGCGGTGGGATAAATCAAAGAGTCACAGGAGGAACATCCATCGATGGAGCTGCTGGTAATTTTAATGTAAGTGATCCAATTTTACTTTTGTAAAGTGATTGTGTCCATTTATATTTAAAAGTGCTTAAATTAAGAATTGTTTAAGCGGGATAAGTAGATAACATACATGTTCTCGAGAGTTCGTGAGTCAGTCGGCGCGTTAAATAAAGATACTTCCGACAGTGAGGAGTTCTTGGGAGATAGATCAGACGGTGTTAGAGGTAGTGTAGATAACGGTTCGATTGGTGATTCCGGTGAAAACCCAGCGGATAAAATGGCCGAGGTTCCGATCTGTGTCTTACATCATTCGTTCCGACTTTCGATGGCACAAGTGACGAAGTTTCCACCTTCATCGACGCGTGTAACGATGCTATCGAATTAGCATCGGAACCACAAAGAAACGTGCTTTTCAAATTTATTACAACGAGAATTCGTGGGAATGCGATTACGATCCTTATGAATAGAGAAATTGCCGACTGGGAGGCGTTAAAGAGGGAATTAGTTGTGGTGTTCAGGGAACCTCACAGTGCTTTGCAATTGCATAGGGAACTCATTTCTATCAGACAGAATAGGGAAGAATCGGTGATCCATTTTACGCAGCGTGTAGAGACATTACAAAGACGGTTGCTGCAAGGCAAACTGGGTGATGTCAAGCAGGAACATCAGGCTGGTCACATTGAATATATACAGAATGAAACCTTAACGGTTTTCATTAATGGACTGCGTGAAAGATTGTCATCATATGTGATAACGCAGCGTCCCAAGACCCTCTCTGAAGCAAGCAAATTTGCAAGCGAAGAAGAGCAACGAATCAATCTGTTTAGAACTAACACTCAAAGGGACTACACGTCCAGGAATTGGCAAGGATAAATATTCAGGAAGTTAAATGTTTCAACTGTGGAAGGTCGGGACACATGGCGAGGAATTGTAGGTTGCCAAAGCGAAATAGGCAGTTCAATGACGGAACCGTCTACCAACCAGTGAATACCGATCGCACGTCAACCTCAAATGGTGGACAATGGGATCGCCCGTCAACCTCAAACGGTAGATAATGGGATCAGCCGTCGACTTCACGTAGTAGACAGTTTAAACCAAGGGATTTTTTGGTAAGCTGCATGGAGACTGAGGCAACCACGCGGCTAAGGGTCTTGGACAATTGTGAAAGTCCTCATGTGTTAGCATTGATAAACGGTGAGTTAAAGAAATTAATTATAGACACCGGAGCAGAGATATCCTTGATAAAAGCCAACTGCATTTATTTAGACGAAGTGAACCTCAGGAAGAAAATGAAATTTAGTGGTATAGGAGGAAAGACGCAAGAAACGATGGGTGAAGTGAATAGTGAAGTTCAGTTTTGGCATACCACGGGTAGAGGCAAGCCAAGTAAGATAAAATTCCAGGTCATCGAGAATAATTATTTATTATATATTTCGGGATTAGAGAACAAAAACAAATATTGATCATGGAAAATGGTTTTCAAAATATTCCCCATGAAGATCTATACACTTTTGCATGCGTTTGAAGCAATTGTCGAAGCACTTTTGCCACTCTGATTGAGGTATCTCCAACACATGCATTCTGAATGCAGCAACCGCTTCTTCAGGTGTCGAAAAACGTTGACCTCTCAGTTTTTTTTTACGTACGGGAATAAAAAGAAGTTATCTTGAAGTCGAATTTTCAGCAAGATTATACAACCTTGCTACGGCCTTAACAGCCAACCAATTTGCTGGAATTAATTCGGTTATCCCAAAGGATAGCCGACATGAATACCTTATAGGCAGCTTACCTTTCTTTGGGGGGTTTTTCCAAACCCCTTCGCCACGATCATTCCTGAAAACATTAAGTCCACGGCAAGGATTATCACCTAGCCGTGGCATCAAAAATTTCACCCTCGGGCATGCATTGCACCCAGTGCATCACGTCCCTATTTCCTCACGCTACCCATGTCATGCCATGAAAACAAAATCAACACAGAGTTCCTAATGTACTCGTTTTGTTTGTCCATGTCACCTCTAAGCGTGCGGCTACCAAGTCTCACCAGTTTGCCACCGTCGACAAGGTTTCGGCCGACGCAAAGCAAACATTTCCCGCATCTTCAGCAATAGCGGGTTTCCCATTATCGGTTTCCACCGATCATGGACCGTAAACAAGCAACGAATTGGATGTGGCCATCAAGTGTTTACTTTTAACAACTGGCAAAGGCTGCACCCTATATTCGTTTGCAATAACTAACCGTCGCATCCATATCTTCCGGATTGTTTATGGTTTACCGGAATTTCCTATTAACGGCCGCCAACCGTCCGCGGACCTGGGAAATTGCATGTCCATCAACCGAATGTTGATTTATGGCCTCTCCCCGGGCGAGCAGATCTTCGGTTTGTTTTTCACACCAGAGGGGTCTGTTGCCGGCAAGCATTACACAATCAGTTGTGTACACAGCCGCAGACCCATGCAATGTTGGCGAACGCAAACAATGCATACCCATTACCCGATCATGGAAATAGCGTCTCTGTTGACATAGGATCGCAGAGACCTATCCCTTGCTTAATGATCATTACCAGGAGATGCAATTACGACGCCCGCATCTATCTATGTTCACCGGACGATCGTATGCGACGCATACACATACATGCGAAATGTACGCCATATTTCCCAATCCAATCACGATTGACTGCCTCGAGTTGATCGTGTAGCTCCTCGCCTTTTTATGGCATTTCTTTGCGATGTCATTCTGATGGTGGCGAATGGAAGTCAGACAGATTTTATTCGCCCAAGGAGTAAGGAGTCAAATTCCACCCATCGTCGGGTACACAGGCGTTTGAAGAGTATTAATAAAACGGTGTCGCAGAGCGGTTGAGTTTTAAGTGAATCTTCGAGATCTCCTTTTTCGCAATCCAGTTCGAATAAATCAACAACGAATTGTGTGGTAACATTCGTATCCTTCTATTTATCTGAATTTTACAAAGCCTCATAGAAGTGTGCTAACGCGATTAAAAGGCGAATCGGTTGTGTCTATAAAGTAAAGACAAAATGAACAAGTAAGCACTAGAAAACAAATCTGTGTAATTTGGATTTGTAAAATACTGGTCAATAAAAAGAAAATTTAAGTGACGAACTAAACCGGTACGTTTTATTCATTGATTTTTCTTGTGGGACAATTTTTGTGTCATTTTAAACTCGTCGTTGGTGTTTGTGACTCGTCTTTTCGTCGGTGGAGTTTTTAGCAACTAGCATCCTTGTTGATGTCATATTAAAAACTAAACACAAAGTCATTCGGTGCCAAGTCAGGACTATACGGCGGATGACCCATCAAATCGATGTTTTGGGTGCTCAAAAATGCAGTTGTCGCAGCCGATGTGTGAGAGCTCGCATTGTCGTGGTGAAGAGTGATCCGTCTTCGGCGGTTGGTTTTCCTGATTTCTTGGAAGGCAACTGGCAAACAAATGGTTGTGTACCACTCAGAATTGACTGTTCTGCGTTGTTATAGTGGTACGGTTACGACATGGCCAGTTTTTCCGAAAAAACAGGCGACCATTTACTTGGAAGTGCTTCGTGCGCGAACAACTTTTGTTGGATTTGGCTCAACTTGAAACACCCAGACAGTCGACTGCTGTTTACTTTCGCGCTCATACGCGTAAATCCACGATTCATCACCTGTCACGATGTCATAGACGTGTTTCGAAGCACCGCGACCGTATTTTTTGAGCATTTCTTTCGACCAATTGACACGAGCCTTTTTTGGGCGATTCACAAATTGTGTGGGATCCAACGCGAACAAATTTTTTTGACAGTCAAATGTTTATGCAATACTGAATGTATGCTGGTCCCACTAACGCCTAAGGTTGTCTCAATCTCACGATAGGTCACATGACGATCTTCCAATATCAGTTCGTGCACAGCATCAATGGTTTTCGGAACAACAACTGATTTTGGACGACCTTCACGAAATTCATCTTGGAGTGAACTACGACCACGATTGAATTCACCATACCATCGATAAACACTGGTCCTTGATGGAGCTTCATCGCCAAAAATTGAATTAAGTTCATCCATGCACTGTTGCTGAGTTAATCCACGCCGAAAGTTGTAAAAAATAATCGCACGAAAATGTTGACGATTTAATTTAATTTTTGGGCCGAGATGAATCTTTTATGTTACTGTAAACAACACAAATAGCGCTCGTATGTCAAAACGTTCTGAGTGCGTATAACCTCAAAAATGTCCAACTTTACGACAGAGCTGTCAATTGCCGGATTGCAACACTAGGGTTGCCAAATCCCGAAACATAAGAGGCAACTCTCGTATATATTATTAATATATTAGGAGAATACGATGGATCGATCGGTAACCATTTCCTACGAGAGGGTGGTTTTACGATCAATTATAAGGACAATATTATAACTGGTAGTTGTGGGAAAATTCCACTAAGATATCTCAACGAAGAAAATACGGTTAAAGAAAGGTCAGAAGTATTTAGGTCTGTAGCTGTAAAGGGGAATTTAGATAAAGAGGTGGTGATACGTAAACAGGAAATTACCGGAGGCATCATCATCCCTAGCTGTATAAGTGAAAATAAAAACGGTAAATGTCTTGTATCCATAGAGAAAACAACATTTGACATCGAGGGAATTTATATACAGGCTTCAAACTTAACGGATATTAATGTAGCAAAGAATAGAATCGAGAAAGTAACTGGAAATGTTCGTACAGACCACCTAAACAAAAAAGAAAAGGAGAGTTCATTAGAAGTCGTTAAAGAGTTTAGTGACACATTCAGCGTAGAAAATGAGAAATTATCCAAGACAAATGTAGCAAAACATAAGATTCGAACAGGTGTCGGTTCCGAGCCAATATTTACTCAGAGTTATAGATATCCAAAAGCCCACAAAAAGGGTAAAGAAAATCTTGTGGCTGATGAATTGAGCAGAAACGTCCGAGTTACAGAGAAAGAAAAGGGAGAAACCCGGCAGGATCTAGTGAGCCTTATGGAAGGAGAAGGTATGGGTAAAGATCAGGAATACAGGGAGGATGTCAATAATAACAATGAAAGTAACGTAGCGGTTGAAGTTGAAAACATTGCCCAATATGCAGCAAGTGTTTCAGGGGAAAGCATTCCAGAATCGAACACTGCTAGCGAAGCAGGAGCACCTGAAGACAATAAAGAACTTGCCAATGATAACGACAGAAAGCAAGCAATAATAAAGGAATACCACGATGGCCTATTAGGAGGTCACACGGGCCAAAAAGCCACATATACAAAGGTTAAGAAAAAATTTAAATGGAAATGTATGCAGAAAGATATTGAAAGTTACGTAAGAAACTGTCCCCACTGTCAAACCAAAAAAGTTAATAGAGCACCAACTAGGAACCCGATGAGAATAGTTAGCTCAGCTGATAGGGCTTTTGAAAAAATTATGATCGACATTATAGGACCACTTCAAGAAACGGAAGATGGTTATAAGTTTGGATCAACTATACAGGGTGATCTTTCAAGATTTATCAAATTTATTCCACTAAAAAGCAAAGATATGGAAACTGTAGCTAGATCAATAATGGAAGAGTGGATCATGAATTTCGGTATGCCAAAGTTCATTCTTTCAGACAACGGCACGGAATTCTGCAACGCCCTTTTCGAGGAATTCTGTCAGCTATTAGGTATACAACACCTAACGACTAGTGTGGCATATCCACAAGCTAACGGTAGTGTAGAAAGAGCACACTGCAGATTATTGGAGTATCTAAAATCTACAGGGAAGGACTTGAATCAAATGGAAGACTGGCACAGACGCATGCCATATGTGGGATTCTGCTACAATAGCACAATCCACAATACGACTGGTTTTACGCCATACGAATTGGTTTTTGGTTATCAAGTCAATAGACCCAGCGAGGTGGGCACAAGTGAGGAGACAACTGTTTTTGATTACGTCGATGAATTGAAAGCTAATCTTTTTGATTTACAAGATAGAGCTAAACCAAACACAAAGAAATGTTGGGAAAAATCAAAATTAAGGTATGACAAAAAGCTAGGAGAAGTAAACGCGGTTTAGCTAATGTAATAGGTTCAGGTTTTAAAGTCCTCTTTGGAACCATGGACAATGAGGATGCCGACTACTACTCTAAGGCTATTCAAAGCATTACTGAAAACGAGAAAAGAATAAAAATGGTATGGAAGAAAATATAAAAGTCATGAGCCATTTGAATAAACAAGTTCTCGAAAGCGTCAAAAATGCGAATATAACGTCAAAGAAGGTCAACGAGATTATTGAAGAAATCAATAGAGTTAATACAATAGAAAGCAACCTTAATCGAACCATAGTTCTAACTTCTTACTATGATGAAATATCCCATAAGATTAATCACAAAATTATGCGACTTGAACTCGAGACAGAGCAAGTAATCGATAGTTTGTTATTCATTCAGTCAGGAATCTTGCATCCACGAATTATAGAACCGTCTGACTTACTACACGAATTGAGAGAATTTGAACATAATAATATCCTAGCAATAGAGCCAAATTTAGAAAATTATTCGGACATTTTGAAGATGTTAAAAATTAAAGCATTTACTAGAGATCATACAGTCATATTTATTATTCAAGTTCCAACAGTTACCAAAGACACTTTTGATGTATACGAGACAATCACTCTCCCAAAAATCATTACGAACGGAATTGTAATCCTAGCATTAAACCATAAGTACCTAATAATTAATAAAAATAGAGAAGAGTATGTATTAAAAGAAAACCTCAATGATTGTGAAACGTTTAATAACATCTATGTTTGTAAACCGCAACTTCTGCGTAGTACACTAAGCGACTACAATTGTGAAATTAATATGTTCATGAGAAACGAAGCAGAAAATTGTAATGCTAAAGTTGTAAATTCTCAAATCGAAATTTTTCATAAAATAAAAGATAAAATAATAATAATTTGACTCAAGTCAATCGGTTGATAAATGTGAAAGTTATTCAATGTTCACATACCGACATAAAATATATATACCAGTAGTGCCATATTATGTGTCGGTATCTAAACAATAAATAACTTTAACATATATCAACCGATTGGCTTGAGTAGACATCTTTTTGATATAAATGTATTTACATAAATATATATATACATAAAAAAAATAAATATATACATATATATATATATATATATATATATATATATATATATATACACATACATATATATATATATATATATATATATATATATATATATATATTATAATTTGATGATTCGATATGTTAATGAATTGCGCCGATTTTTATATGTTGATGGATTTTTGTATGTTATAAAGTAATATTTTGATATACCATAAATGATATGTTATATTTAATAAATGGTAATGTATTAATATGTAATATATGTTGTAATAAATAAGTTGTAATATGCCGATGTTATAATTCTTTCTTTGAACGCTCGGGAGGAATGTTATTTGTAATATATTGTAATAAGTCAATATGTGATGTAATAAATGTTATGAGTAATAGGATGCAATGCGATGCAACACGATGAGGTTGCACTATCTTGGTGCACTGTTATATACGGAGCCAAAATCCAAAATTACTATTTTGCTAATTTATAGTTCCATATTTAAAGACCTGTTCCCGGTTGTAGTGCCGATGATGATGAAGATGATGATTCAAAGACCACTTATTACAAATAAGTTTTATTCATATGACAACACTTCGTCACAAATTCTTGGGTCATATGCTGGTTAATTAATGTTGGAGACGGAGCAGCACACGACGGCCGCACTGGATGCAACCAACGAAGTCGCAATTGAACGTTGCCATACACAACGAATAACAAATGTCAGCAACCAGCTGACAGGTAGAATAAATTCTGCTTCGGGGCCGTCCAGATTAATTTTTTTCTTACCACCGAAGACCACATGAGACCACATTTCAATGTGTTGCATATATCTTTCATTGAATTCAATGCGTGCCTCCTTATGTCGCTATTTGAGTGGTGGTTTGCACAAGCACTTTGGATATTTCCCATTTTATAATGAAGCTAGAATCGTAGTCCAAATCAAAACGTCGTAACATTTGGGACGATGAAGCTTCTGTTTTGGACATTTCACGTAGAACGGCTCACTAATTATTTTGTTGGTATCCCAGATCTCTTATTTCTTTCGTAATTTTCAATACCGACCTGTAGAAAGTTCTTCACTACCCCTTGAGAGCGATTTATTTCATTGGCAATTTGTCGTTGGGTCATTCACACTATTTTGTAAATCGACTATACTTTGTTTTTCAGTGTCCGTTAATTGTTTCCTAGGTGGCATATTTAGAACATTACAAAAGTTTACTGCGTAAAACAAACATCTGTTAATTATCACTTTAGAATGCTTGTGCTGTTTTTCAAGAACTTTTGTTATATCAAGCTATGCGTTAAAACTAAACCTACGATTGAAAAGAAAGCTTGAGTTTATACTTTTTCACGGGCGATATTTGGGTCTATAAGTATATATATATATATATATATATATATATATATATATATATATATATATATATATATTCATTTATTAATTTATTTATATAATTATTTATTTATTTATTTATTTATTTATTTATTTATAACTATCAAATAAAAGAGAATTGTTTTTTGTAGAACTTTTTTTTTAATAAAAAAGACTATAATAGGTCGTTCTTTCTCTGTTTGGTCACGGGGGTCGCCAAGTTGGGTTGTGCCTTTTTTGTAATACCATGCTATGTCTGTGATATCTCGACTTCGATATAATATAGTCGAAAAAAATATTGCATATTATATTTTCAGGACATAAAGAAATGCCGTTGGTGGTTCTAGTACACTTCTAAAAAAAGGCTAAAAAAAATGTGTTTGTTGGTGTGAGAGTGTCGGGGTAAAAAGTAAAAGGGTGGCGTCAAAATCTGTAATAAACAAGCAACAAGTAATTGAATAAATAATTGTGGAAACCAGGTTTGTGGTTTTTAAATTAACTTTAAGTAACAAAAATTAATTGAATAAATAACTGTACAAATAAGTTTTATGATTTTTTTAAATTAACATTAACAAACCAAGAACATGTAATTGAATAAATTTTTGTTTAGATTAGCAAACAAACAAACAGTAATTAAAATCTATACTCTCGAAAAAGACCTAAATCTTATTATTAGTGTTTTTATTATTAATAATATCAAAAACGAATTTCGAAAATATCACTGTTAAATCAACCCCACGGAATATCACAATTCCGCCAAGTTGAAGAAGCGGCGGATTATCGAAATCGCATTGTAAGATATATAGCAGTTCCGACTTTAAAGGGGGATTTAAAAAAAATTCTTTTTTTTTTTCATTAGAGCGGGAACATCTTGAGTGACTTGTTACGGCGGTGGTCTGATACGTTGGTGCTTTAGTTCAACTTTTTCAAAGGCTGTGTACCAATCAGGTTCTTCATTACTTCGAAAAACGCTTTAGCTACAGTAATAAGGAAGGTATTGTGGTGGTTCCCACTAAACGCCACTACTCACCTTCCCAAATTACCCTAAAAGCGCCCTGTGATGAAACTCCTCAAACCCCATTGTTTCCCGCTAATGCAATTACATTAGCACCTGTAAATGCTTCACGCATCAAGGTTATCTAACGCATAACCTAAAAGTTCCTGTAAAAGAATTCTTACCTTTCATGCATCAATTCGCAATCAAAATTCGCTACAAGAATTCTGTTCATCATACAGGATCATAAACTCAAAACCTATTCGGCACTCTTTGTATGCCAAGCAGTCCTGCTACACATGTGTACACCACATTTCCACCACCAAGGCCATTATGATTCCTTGCATCAACGCATCATTGCGTTTCCCCGAAGACATTATGGTTCACATTTAATGTAACCTTGTAATCTCGTCAATTTTTCCTGCATGCACACTGCTTGGCGACTTATTTGTCTAACGACATAATGCAATACCAAAGCAGCTTGTTGACGCAGCTGCATACAATTAGCGCAATAGCCGCTAAAACCGAATTCTTCAGCATGCATTATGTGCCAAACAAAAGAATTCGGTTCGTCCACAGGCATTCTGGCGATATGATAAACAATCCAAATGGTTTGAAGTATCCTAAATGCCTTCACACCTAATGAGTTGCAGCTTATTTATTTAGCTGAACCTCATTGCACACGATGATCTTGGTCCCTTCAATTTTTCGGTTTTGTTTCCCATTGACATGCAGGCATGGGTAAACAATATGATCTACACGATCACACATACATCATCATCATCATCATCGGCACTACAGTCGGGATCCTGTCTTGGTCTTATTTAACAAGTAGGAGGCTTGTTAAATTTTCCATAATAAATGGGTTTTCCGGGCAAGGTTATTAGCCTTGCGCCATAATCACACATACACACCACTGCAATACCAGCGATCGCCGTCCATTGGCCACTGGCATTAAGGAAAGGTTGCATTTCCTTGGTGGCCACACCCTAAAGAGAAAATTCCTCTCTCTTTATCCGATCTCACCAGCGAACTGGGGCTTGGATCAAGCGTCGGATTACAACACTCGGTGCGTCGTTTCCCATCACCCGACCGTCGGTTCTGCTCGCGCTTTCGGCGGCGTGCCGGGGATGCGTACACCCCATGTCATCTTTAATAGTAGTGTAAAATACGAGTTCAACTATCCGGGACCATTAAACAGTTATACCAGAATAAATTAAAACTAACGTGTGTGTTCTTTAGTTCGGTGAAATTGTAATAATTATCAAGCTTAAAAAATGACGTCTAACTACATTAAAAATTCAATACAATCAAAACCATTAAGAAGATGAATTAAATAAACAGTGCTCTTGAACTAATAAACCGAACGTGCGTGTTTTATTTCTCCTGTTTGCTTCCTTGGTGCGTTGCTTGGCAATTTCAGTGTCTCTGTTTCGCTGTTGTAGGTTTCTGTTTCAGGAAGCGCGTCTCCTTATCCTGAAAAGGATGTGGGATGTCTTATAGACCGCTCCTGAAACAACGCACTACAGCAAGGGGTCGTTTCCGTACTTCCTCATATGCCTGAGGGAAGAGCAACGTCCTGATGTCGGTTGATGTTACCCTGATTTTTTGTTCTGAGTTCCGCAAGCCGTTGACTCCGCTGGGATTTTTCCTGAACTATTTGGGGGTTTAGAAAAAAATGAAAAATCAATCTTCCTTTTTTGTAACTTTTATTTGTCAGCTTCTCCTTGCTATGAATATCAGTTTAATTCTGAAAATCCTTGATGTATTTGGATCCTGAACAGTTTTATAAGGCAATTCGGAATACTGAATGAATATTAAATTTTAAAACAAAAGATTTGATTTCCTGAATACTTAAACTGGGTACTTATTTCTGGTCCAAACCTGGATGGTGAGTGTCGGATACTGATCTGATCTCGGATATAATTTTTTTTTTTTTTCAAAACTGTATTTATTAACCATAATTAGAATTCGAACATTTAAATAATACAGTGACTTAAAATTAATTTTGTAACAATTGCTTACATGTAATTATTATAATAATATATACATTTTCCAAACAATATTTTATGAGATATAAGATAGATGCGTGTTTATAAATTTAGTGGTGTTATCTTCCTGGAAAAGGTCAGAAAACCAGGAATTTGTTTTTTCAACTTTGCTTAATCTATACTTAATCCTAATTATATAAATAACTTAACCTAATTTAGCCTGATTACGGTATGATTTTCATAAAGCCATAAACAAAGTTTTATAATTAATGGGATATATGTTATGAATTAAAGGATGTGGAGTGAGGTTAGTTATGGGTTAGAGGTAGAGTATTTCTCTCCGGTTGTTCGTTGGAAAAGCGTAGGATGTTGGAAACTGGTTGGACGTTACAGTATTTGAACTGGTTAGGGGTAACTTCGGTGTTGTGGTATATGATCTCATTTGAATCATTTACCAGTCTGCCTGAGGCGAAGATAGCTCTGGTGTGGAGACAGTTGGGATAGTTAGTTCTGATATCTAGAGGGTTCTCTAAGAGCGAGGTGTTTATGAGATTGGGATTATTTTGTAGGTTTTCGATAAATTTGATAGACAGTTCGAGGAATCGTCTGTCGAGGCGCTCGATACTAGCGGTATTGTAGAGTTCAACGTTACTATAGTACTTATAGGAGTTAGGACGACGATGTAACCCAGAGACATACCTAAAGCATTTTCTTTCGAATACTCGTAATTTCTCCATTTGGGAGGGAGTGATATGGTACCACAAATCAGCAATTGATCAGATATTCACCCTTAGGCAGGCGATGGAAAAATGTCTGGAATTTAAGATTCCACTATATCATCTGTTTATAGACTTCAAGGCCGCCTACGGCAGCATAGCCAGGGTACAACTATATAATGCCACGAGAGAATCCGGCATTCCAAATAAATTGATACGACTTTGTAGGTTGACCATGACCAACGTAACTAGTCAAGTAAAAGTAGCGGGATTGCTGTCCAAACCAATAAACATCTATAATGGACTCCGACAAGGGGACGGTCTGGCCTGCCTCCTCTTCAACCTGGCGTTGGAGAAAGCAATCCGTGACTCTGGCATTACAACTAGAGGGACTATTATCACCAAGTCCAGCCAGATACTTGCCTACGCAGATGACATCGACATCATCGGTAGAACCGAATCGGCGGTACAGGAATCCTTCACCCAGGTCGAGCAGGCGGTACAAAAACTGGGACTGCGCATTAATGAGGGAAAAACCAAGTACATGGTGGCAATTTCTGCGAAGAGAAGACCTAACGTTGGTCAAACTATACGGGTAGTGGAGCACGAATTTGAAGTAGTACAATCCTTTAACTACCTTGGGTCAATAGTAACTGCCGATAACAATATGGAAGAAGAAATACGCGAACGGCTGATCAAATCCAACAAAGCCTACTATGGTCTATCAAGGCTCTTTAAATCCCGAAATTTATCCAGAACATCCAAGCTACTACTGTACAAGACCATGGTCTTACCAGTACTCATGTATGGATCCGAGACCTGGGTGCTTAATAAAAGGCACTCTGAACTCTTGGCCGCGTTCGAGAGAAAGGTCTTAAGGAGAATTGTTAGCCCCGTATGTGAGGGAGGACGATTCCGGAGACGCTACAACTATGAGTTGTACGCAATCTACCTTGAAGCTCATATTGTAAGAAAAATCATGCTCGGGAGACTCCGATGGGCGGGACACCTAGCTCGAATGAGCGAAGAGGACCCTGCCCGGAAAGTGCTTTGTGGCAGGATGTATGGAAGGAGACAGCGCGGCAGACCTTGTCTGCGATGGAGGGATGGCGTAGACCAGGACGCCCAGAGCCTGGGAGTGCTAAACTGGATGACATCGGCTCGAAATCGGGACCGGTGGAGAGATTTGTTAAATAAGGCCAAGACCGGATCCCGGTTGTAGTGCCGATGATGATGATAATGATGATATGGTACCACAATGGGCACGCGTACGTGAGTGTGGGCCTGATAATTTGTTGGTAAATGAGCAGTTTGACTTTGTGAGAGAGACTATTAGGTTTCCACATTACTCTTCTACAGAGATTAAGCTGAACTGTGGCTTTTTGAAGGGAATTTTTAATGTGGGAGGAAAAAGACCAGTTATTAGAAAAAGTGATTCCCAGATATTTTAGGGTTTTGGAGGGTTTTATCAGAGTGTTGTTCAGTTGAATCTTAATTTTGTTGTGGCAGCGTCTAGTGTTGTTTGTACAGTGCTCGTTTTTGCCCTTGAACACTATGAGCTGCGTTTTATTTGGATTAAGGTGAATTTTCCACTTATTAAAGTATGTTGATAGGTTAGGGAGGTAGTTGTTAATGCGGTTTCTTGCAGCCTTAACAAATTTGCTGCTAGAGTAAATTAATGTATCATCAGCATAATTCAGCATCACAACATTAGGAGATACGGGTTGAGGAATATTTGAGGTATATAACAGATATACAATTGGCCCTAAAATGGAGCCTTGGGGAACACCCGCGGTTATGGTGTAGGTTCCTGAGACAGAAGAATTTATTCTCACAACGAATTTTCTGGCAGAAAGATATGAGGCTAAGAACTTTGTTGTGTGAGTGTTTAGATTAAATATGGAGTGCAGTTTGTACAGAAGCCCTGAGATCCAGACGCAATCAAACGCCTTAGAAATATCGAGAGATATACACACAGTAGGGCTTTGGTTTTGGAGACCAGTTGTAACATCGTGTGTAAGTTTTAGTAGAGCATGACATGTGGATTGTCGCTTACGAAATCCGAACTGACAGTTAGGGATGAGGGCATTCTCATTGGCAAATGAGAGAAGATTTTGGTAGATCTTGCGTTCCAGTATCTTACTTAGTGTACTTAATAGGGATATTGGACGATAATTGCAAGGGCTATTACTACTACCGGGCTTCTTAATAGGAATTACTACCGCAGTTTTCCAGTTCTCTGGGAAGTGCGATGCATTAATTATATGATTAAGAAGAATGAGGATGGGAAGTAGAATCGGTGGGCGTAGCCTTTTAAATAGAAGACGTGGGATTCCATCTAATCCAGTCGACTTTTTGTTATTTCCTGATCTTACGGTCTCGGATAATTCGTCCGCAGTTAGAAAATTTGTAGTGTCTAAGGGGTGTGAAGCTATGTTTGTGTTGTTGAATTCACCGATGAAAGGAGTAAAAGATGGGAATAATCTGTTTGAGATGTATTCGTTTACTGTGTTCTCGAAGCCAGGAGTTGAGAGAGAATTATTTTGCTCATGGATCTTTGCAAAGTGTTCTGCGAGGCAATTTGCTATGTCCGAATCGGACTGGGCAATATTATTGCTGATCGGGTTAATGAGATGGTCAATTCGGGGTTTATATTTACGACCAGTTAATTGGTTGATGTTTTTGAAAAGATCCCGATTTTGTTTGATATTTTTAAGTGTGGAGATGTAGTTTTCATCTGCAAAGTTTTTCAACTGCTCATTTATCAGAGTGGATAGGAGTTGGATTTGGCTTTTAATAAAGGGGCAGTATCTTGTATGAAGTTTACGACGGAGCTGCTTTTTAAGGCGCAATAATTTGGTTAGGATGCTGGGCAAAGGCTTTCCTAAATAGTTATGAGGAATGGTTGTCGGGGTGTTTTTGCTGAGAGCCTCCTTAAGAATTAGCTCTATTCTTAAAGATGGTTGATCGATTTCAGTAGGGAGTAAGTTAGATGCTTCGGGGATATACAAGTCAGAGAAACTTATCGCTATGTCCCTATTGACTTTTCTCCAATTTGTTTTGGTGAAGTTTGGGACAGAGTTTGACGAGTATAGGGGATCGAGAGAGGGGATTTGGATCGTGGTATGAACGGAACCATGATCAGAAGGAAATATAAAGGAGACTGTAGGTGGACCCGCTGAATAAACATCGTCGGACTTGAGGAAGAAATCGATTGTTGACCTGGCTGAGCTAGAGACACGAGTTGGCTGTAATGGGGAGTCAATGTAGGTATATGGATAAGACTGGAGGAGGGCTGGCAATTGGCAACCATATTTGTTGCATTTATTATCATTGAATGCTGTGTGACGAGCATTCCAGTCTCCTCCGATTATAAATGGAGCGGGAACGGACTGTTGGATAATCTGCGAAATGTCAGTATCTGGGAAATCTGGTTGTCGTGAAGGGTGAATATAAATGGATGCTAAGACGAGCACTTTATTGTTCTCACAGAAAAGTTTTACTGCTGTGTATTCAATGCTGGATACACATGTGAATCTAATTTCACTGAATTGAAATTGTTTGTGAATTAATATGCCGGTACCTCCATGAGATCCATTAGTTCTGGGGTTAGAAACTAAAGTATAATTGGGAATTGAAACTCGGGAATTTGGTTTGGGCCAGGTCTCTGAAAGGAAGAGGATATCTGGGGAAAACTTTTCAACAAACAACCGGAGGTGTTGCTTACGTATGTTAGAGTAAATGGATTCTGTGTTGAGGGAGATAATGGTTAGTTTAGAGAGAGCTGGAAAGAATATGGGAAGTTATTAGTGAAAGAATCTGACCTTTTTTCTCTATTTCTGACATCTTCCTCAGCGAAGGTAGCATGGCTTGTAAGCTTTGGATGTATCCCATGATATCCAGATTGAAGTTTTCAGTATTGTTGTTAGGGGGAGTGGTAGTGTTGAGGTTTCCTCTTGCTGCATCCGCGTACGATATTCCGGGTCGGGTTGACTTCGTTTCCTGCAATACTGTTGGTTTCGTTGTTGTTGTTGTTGTTGTTGATTTAATAGTTGTTGCTAATTTCCGTCTTTCCAGAAGTTTTAGCTTCTGAGGGCATTGGGAAAAATTTGCCGGATGAGGGCCTCCGCAGTTACAGCATTTAACTGTGATCTTTTTGTTGGTAATGGATCCATCAGCGTTGACGGTTTGTATTGTTTCAGGTTCCAGGCCTTGTGGATTTACCATGCATTCCTCGAGCTCGTGTTCCTCTGCGCATCTGCCGCAACGTCTTTGCTGGTGGCATGAGACCGCCAAGTGTCCTGATTCTTGGCATCGCTTACAATGAAGAATTTCTTGTTTGTGGGGCTCTTCGATTGCGATTTTTTGGGTAAACAAATATTTAATTTGTTTAAGTTGCTTGATGTCCTGATTAGGTGGGATTTGTATGATCCGGAGGTTTTTTACGTTGTTTGTCCTCATGTACGGTGTTTGGAAGTAGTCCAGCTTATTGATCTTTATTTGTGGACATATCGTAGCGATTTCCAGGCCCACTTCTTCGTTGGTCCATTCGGGATCGATGTGCCTTATAATAAAGGTAGCTGGTTTGCTGTTCGGATGCTGGAAGGTGAAGAACTGATATTGCCCTTCCGACAGTTTTTTAACTGCCCTATCATGATCGAGTAATGATCTGACTGTTATTGAAGTCCTAGATCCTTTTGCATTGACCCAGGTGACCCAGGGCATTTAGCAGGGTTTGAATTAGTGCTTTGGTGCTGGTCGGGTTTCTGATGTAGATTGGCGGTGGTCTTTCGTTTTTGTGCTGGGCAGGCAGGGGACTTGGTGTTGGCTTGGCTTGTTTGGTGGATTCCTTATGGGCTGATGATTGTTGTTTGGGTGGAGATGTTTTATGGTTTAAGCTGGGAGAAGGCGTCATCTCCATACAGGCAACGTCGCTGTTTTGGGTGGGTTGCTTTAGGGAGTGAATTTCCTCCCGGAGTTGTTTCACCTCTGCTGAAAGCTGTTGGATGTATTCCACGGCTTCGTGGAATTTTTGTTCGTAGTCCATGTGTTTTCCTGGATTTTCCATTTTTGTGGTCTTCTTAGATGAGTTTTGAAGAGTTTCAATGGCTCTACTCTTCCGTTCCAATAGGTATTCCCGGGTAGCGCTCGGGTCGTTGTCTGGCATCTGTGAAGACAGATTTCGACTACGGCATCCAGCGAAAATTACACGTGTTTTTTTTTTTTTTGTAATTATAATTTGTCGCAACGCTTACGAACAAACGCAATATATCACATAAGGTTCGATGTGAACGCGATCGATCGTCGACGACTTAACGTCTACGAATTCAATTTCTTTTTTGTTTTTTTTTTTCAATCTTTGTTGTACACGGCCATACGATCAGTATGTCTGACTGCATGAACGTTTCGAAGTGAAGTGTGATCTCGGATATCACTTTTCTGTTCCTTTATAAAGAGAAACAAATCGAAATTTGTATCTCGAAAATACACAATTTCATACAACAATCTCGATGTTGGGTATCCTGTGTGATATGCTCAGCGTTTATTTTAGAAAAGAATTCAATTTCTTGAATTCTTACGAAACTATTTCGCAGATGTGGGAATGTATCTGGATTTGGGTTTCTATTTGTTTAGCTTAATGGAATTTTTCAGATAGAGAAAACGATCTCTGAATTTTGGTTTTCGATGATGCCGTGGGGCAAATGTAGAACGATAAACGAATATTAGATTCGTTTATTGTGAATTTGATTTTAATTTAGTATTTTGGATTTAATTATGCCGTGGGGGCAAATGTTAAGCGATAAACGAATATTTGATTCGTTTATTGCGAATTTTGGATCATGTTTGGGTTAGTTCGGGTTTTGACAGGATGTTGGGTTTTAGGGTAATATAGCTGGGATTTGGACGTAGGAATGGGGGAAAAAGGTGGCAGGGCTTTTTAGATCACTACATCGCAACAGAGTTTCACGGAGCCTTTGGTGAAACTGTGTGAACAAAAAAAGAATGTACGGAAAACAATGTGTGCAAAGAGCTCAAATAGCCACTAACGTAAATTAAACAATACTCCATTGAAACCGACATAATAATTTCGTTGACATCTTGAATAGAAATAAAACACCGCTTATCGGTCCTAATAGACAGGTTTTAACCAATTTATTAAACCAAATTTATCTTATCCTGCTTTTTTGTTTCCTAAGCGATTATTCAAAAATTGTATAGAATTATAATTAAAAATTGAACTTCCTATATGGTACTTCAATGTTATTACAAGCACCACGGTATCGTTCGGCAAGGCATTGAGTGTTTTTTTTTTTTTTCGAAAAGCGTGAAAGGAATCTAATTATCAGCAAATCCAAGAAGAAGTGGTAAAGTTGTCCAATATCAATTCCAATTAAGTAAGAAGTACCTGATAAGATTCATTCAACAGATTGGAGTTTAATAACAAGAGAAGAAATATATCATCCGATTACCTGATATCATAATTTCATTAAGTATCTCAAATTAAAAGAAAATTTGAGTCATCCATTGATATAAGTACGGGCAAATTAACATTGAAAGTAAACGCTACTTTTCCATGATTTTGAATTCATCTTTGCCATTCTCGACAGATATATTCGCCTGTTGAACATGAAACTTATTAAGTTGGCATTAACATTAGTTGCAAGTAATTAATTGAATTCAGTTAAGGACGTCTACTTATATTGAGGATGAGCATTTTGCAGTAACAAATATGTTTACGAGGAACCGTGTGAGTGAATTAAATTCGGAGTACCACAGAAAAGTTCCGAATAAACTTTTAAATGTCTGTTTACAATTTGTTTGTAACTCTAAAATGAGTGTTTGTTAGTGAAAAATCTAATCAAAGGTAAATTAGAAAGTACATTCAAAGATCCACTTGACATAACAGAATAATATTAAGATTTTTTTGTTTGTGCTAAATCACACAACAAAAAGCATAAATATAATATAATAAAGCCAATATTAGACCATACTGTACAGGACCACCTCGTGCCTCAAGTTCAGCGCTGGGAATATCGAAGTAGGAAAATTAAATCATAATAGCGGACCATATTAATCATAAAGGTCAAGTTAGGAAAATAGAAGGTAAGTTAACGTTAATTAATAAAATCGATATAGGAGTATTAACTGACTACATCGATAATATTTGAAATATAATTAGTACCATAAATGAAACATGTTTGAGTCATATTAACTTTTGTAAGAAATACCAAGAAGTAGTTCAAAATAATCTAATTACATTAAAACCTAAAGTCCTGGTAAATTACAATATAATAGGTAAAATTTCGAACAGGATTAATAAACACAATAGGCACAGGCCTCAAAACACCCTTTGACACGATGTGTAATGAAGACGCCGAATACTATTCAGAAGGTATCAGGGCGATTCAAGGTAAACAAAAAAGAATTAAAACTGGCATGGGAGAAAATGTAAGACTAATGTCGAAACTAGGTAAACAGGTGATTGATGTGGGTACAATGCAAAATGTAGCAACTAATAAAATTAACGAGTTTCAATTCAATTCAATTTTTTTATTATGTAGATAATTCTATTTATGGTATATTTTACAACTAGTATTTAAAAGGTTTAGGACAGCAATTCCTTTACAAACTATAATCTTAAATCTATATAATGACAATAGCACAATTTTAATGAATAATAAATAATAAATTAAGGGGAAACTACAAGAAAAAACCATTATTTGAATCTTAAGACTAATATTGCACTGGCTTCCGGTTATTTTATATAGTAATGACCTCGATATAATTTTATAGACAGAGTACATATGTAGTGATTTAGGATAACGCAAGACGGGCAACGAGAACATTCTCAGAAAAAGAACAATTGACGAAGGAGTTTCGATTGATTTTGTCAATAAGGAACTCTACCGGTTTAAAGTTAGCGTTTTCATGTAGTTCATGTGTCGAATAATGCCATGTCGAATTCAGCAACATTTTCAATATTTTATTTTGACGCCTTTGCAATTTTATTTTGTGGCTGCGCGCAAAATTACACCATACAGGGGCCCCGTACAGGAGTATAGCTTGAAAAATGGTTTTAAATATTATAATTTTATTTTCGATGCTAAGCTTTGACTTTCTACGCACTAATGGATACATAACTCTTACGACGCTTACTCAATTGTGGTAGTGATGTGTTTTTGAAAGATAAGTTTTTTATCTAGAATAATACCTAGATATCTACAGTCTTCGGACCAATCAATATCAACTGCACACATACTGAGTTTAGTGCCATTTGGTAGGTAGCAGAGTTTCCTACGTCTCGAAAACCAGACAGCTTGTGTTTTATTATCATTTATTTTTATTTTCCAATTCCTGTAATATACTGCTAGTTTGTCAAGAGCTGCTTGCAAAGAGTTGTAGACATTAGTGAATAAGGCACCCGAAGAGAAAATGGCCGTATCATCGGCAAACATAGCTACCTGAATGTTTTTACCTAGACATGGTAAATCTGCGACAAACAATGTGAATAATATGGAACCAAGGACCGAGCCTTGAGGTACGCCATAGTAGATTTGGTGAGTAGAGGATTTGTCGGTTCCTATACTCACAACATATTTTCTCGAACGAAGAAAGCTCTGGATAATTTTGATAAGCGGTATTGGCAGCTTAAGTGTTAGTAGCTTATAAATCAAGGCATCGTGCCATACCGTATCAAAGGTTTTTTCGATGTCTAGAAGAACCAGTCCCGTTGACTCCTTGTCGATGAATTTACCAGCTATGTGGTTTTTAATGCGCAAGACTTGGAAGATTGTGCTGTGACCACTACGGAAACCGAACTGCAAGTTTGGTAGGATGTTATTGGCTTCCATGAAACGATCAATCTTTTCCTTAATGATTTTATTCTAGAAGGTTACTCAGACAGCTAAGTAGACTAATTGGTCTGTAGCTTTCCGGGCTGTTCTTTGGTTTCCCGGGTTTCGGGATATGTATTACTTTTGCTGTTTTCCAACTTATTTATTATTATTATTTACTGGCCTGTAGGAACCCGGAAGTTCATAACCTCACCGACTCGGCTCCGCCATTGTTTCCTGTCCTGTTCGCTCTCGTTCCACGTTCGACCATCCGATCCGGTCTCCTCGAGGTCCAATCTAACATTGTCCTCCCATCTCCGTCGCGGCCGTCCTGTCGGTCTCTTCCCCGTTAGTTTACCGTCAAGAATTCTATGCACAGTCCTATCATCGCCCAATCGCGCTACGTGTCCGGCCTATCTTAATCTTCGCGAGTTGATCACTCTCACTATTGTAGGTTTGCGGTATAGCTCTTCCAGTTCGTGGTTGTGGAGTTTCCTCCATTGTCCTGACTCCTCGTCATATTTACCGCCAAATATACCCCTCAAAACCTTATTCTCGAATACGCCGAATTTGTTCTCTTCCCGTTTTGTGAGAGCCCATGTTTCGCATCCGTATAGAACAATCGGCATGATTATGGTTCTATAGAAAGGGAGGTTTATATTCCGTGATAGCAGTTTGGAATTTAATAGTTTACTGGCTGCATGCCAACTAGCGTTGCCGGAATGCAGTCTTTTGTTAATTTCCTTTGACGTTTCGTTTCTGGTCGTCAGTATCGTTCCCAGATATTTAAATTCTTTGACATTTTCAAATATCTTGCCCCTGACGTTTATATTTGTTTTCTGAGGTCCACCTGCTCTCGTCGTAATCATGTATTTCGTCTTGTTTTCGTTTATTTCTAGGCCCACTTCTTCTGCTGCTTGCATGATGATTTCACAGTTTTGACTTATAGTTTCGAGATTATCGCCCAGAACGGCGATGTCATCCGCATACGCGAGCACTTGTGTGACCCCGTTCTGGGATGATCCGGCCGTGTTGTCGTCTTGTACCTTTCTGATAACATACTCGAGGACAAGGTTAAAAAGGCATGGTGAGAGGCCATCCCCTTGTTTTAGTCCGTCCCGGATATCAAATGGTTCTGAGATGTGGTTTTCTATTCTAACTCGCCCTTTGTTTTCGTTCATGCAGATTTGAATGAGGGCGGCATATTTTTTCGGGATCCCCACCTCAACCACAATATGGTAGAGTCTTTGCCTTGCCACTGAGTCGTAGGCTTTTTTGAAGTCCACGAAAAGTTGGTGAACCGTCTCTGCGTATTCCCACTTCTTTTCCAGCAGTTGCCTTATTGTGAACATCTGGTCGCTTGTTGACCGGTTCCGACGGAATCCGCATTGGTGGTCTCCCAATATTTCTTCTGCGTACGGTGTGATTCTTGCCAGTATGACATTTGTTAATATTTTGTATGTGATTGGGAGCAATGGTATTCCTCTGTAATTTTCGCAGTCAGATCTGTCGCCTTTTTTGAAAATGGAGTTGACTATTGAGGTTTTCCATTCTTCCGGAATGACTTCCTTGTCCCATACTATTTTAACCAGTTGGTGAATCTTTCGAGCGGTTGCCCCTCCTCCATGCTTCACAAGCTCTACCGGTATTGAATCAATTCCGGGAGCCTTGTTGTTTTTCAATCGATTTATCGCGACTACAACTTCGTCGAAAGAGGGCTCTGGGATCTGGGGCTCGGCTGTATGTACGTCTGGTGCGTTTATTTGTGGTTGATGGATGCGCACATTGAGCAGGTTTTTAAAGTACTGCTTCCATCTTCTCACGATATTTTTTGTTTTCGTCACCACACAGCCGTTTGTGTCTCGGATTATTTTGGCTCTCCCTCGGTAGCCATTTCTAATTGAATTTATGCCGGCATACATGCCTCTGCTGTTTTTTGCCCTGGCATTTTCTAGGATTTTTTCGATCCGAGTTTTCTCCCATTCGCGTTTTTTGCGTTTGAAAAGTCTAGTTGTTTCTTTCCAAATTGTCGCGTATCTTGCTGCGTTGACTTCATCATATGCTTCTAAGTGGATCATTCTGAGCTGTTTACGTTCTTCGATCTTTGCCCTGCACTCATCGTCAAACCAAATTTGGACTTAGTTGTTTTCTTGAATCCTAATACCTCTTGGGCTGTTTGTTTGATTGTGTCTCTGATCGATGGCCATTTAGTGTCCACGCTATTGGCTTCCTCTTCCTCACTACTGTCATTGTCTAGGATGCTAAATCTATTCGTTAGTTCGTCTTGATATTCTGCCCTTTTACGTAGGTCTTTTAGTTTATCAATGTCGAACTTTTTGCTCGTCTCCCGTGACTGTCCATGTGGGTTTGCTGCGAGCCGACTTCTAATTTTGCCCATCACTAGAAGGTGATCGGAGTCGCAATCTGCTTCTCTATATGATCTTACGTCAAGGATATTCGAGTGGTGTCTCTTGTCTATGAGGAAGTGGTCTATTTGGTTACGCGTTACGCCCTCGGGTGATATCCATGTGGCTTTATGGATTTGCTTGTGGTTGAACATCGTGCTTTTCACTACCAGATCTTTTGACGCTGCGAACGTGATAATTCAAATCCCATTATCATTTGAAGCGTCATGTAGGCTTTCTTTACCTATTGTTGGTTGGAAGATATCTTCCTTTCCAATTTTCGCATTGAGGTCCCCGAGGAGGATTTTAACATCGAATGATGAGATCCCATCAAATACTTCCTCTAGGGTCTCGTAGAACGTGTCCTTCGTTTCTTCGTCGGTAGATTCTGTTCGGAGGGGTACGTTTAAAAATACATAATTGTACCATGGGCCCTGTATTTTTAGCACCGACATTCGGTCATTAATAAATTGCACGTCTTTTACATGGGGCGTAATCTTCTTCCTTATGATGAACCCAGTTCCGAGGTTATATGTATCGGTACCTCCACACACCAGTGTAAACCCGTTGGTTTCGATTACTTGATGTGGGAGTCGAACTTCCTGAAGCGCGACGATGTCCATTTTATATTGTTTCGCGTTTTCTACGACCGTCTGTATCGCGCCTGGTTTATACAACGTTCAAACATTCCACGTCCCGACGCGTATATCCCGCTTTTTCGGTTTTTCCCTACGTCTTCGTTTTACCGAGTCGGTGTTTTCTTGATGATTTGTTCCCTTATGGTAGTGTCGGCTCATCACACCTACGCCTACCGGGTTTTTCGTGGGATTGTTTTTTATACAGTAATTATTCATTTTTGATTCCACTAGTCTTGGGGTTTCAAATAGTCCGCCACATCAGAGCCCCGTTTTGATATGGTAAGGTCTGCTTACTGCTCTGATTCGCTCCGGTATCAGAGAGGCGGCGTTATAATACAGCCGGTATACCCCTCGCTGCAAACCATCCAATGGGAACGGTGACGCGTAAGACCCTGGATTAGGGGTGGTAGATCTTTGTGTGTTACTCCTCGCTAGCCTGTCTGACATGGATGACCCTACTGGAAGCGTATGCTTCCATCAGCATAGCCTGTGTGATTCATTGTAGTTTAAGCCCCCTCGCCACGTCAAGGTTTCTACCAAGCGGGGGGTGTTTTCCAACAGTCCGGAAAATAACAATTCTTAAGACAAGCATTGAAAATGAACGTTAAATAGTTACTTGCAGCAGGTGGAAGTGCTTTGATTAATATGTTGGTAATATTATCAAGACCAGCAGCCTTTTTTGATATAGATTATTTCACCAATTCTTTTACTTTGCCAATATTAGTTGCTTAAGTATTTTCAGCTGGTGTTTGAGAAAGTATATGGATAGTGTTAGGAACTTCAGCCTCAGTATACGCGTCCCTTAGATGCATAGATATGGAGTGGTTCTTACTAAACGTGTTAGCAAGTAGGTTCGATTTCTCCACCGAAGGAATAAACAGCTTGTCGTGAACTTTAAACGGAGGAATACTTGACCCTCTCTATTTTATAATTTTTGGTATTTTCCAGAACGGTTTGCTTGCTTTGTCGAGAGAGGAAAGGTGTTTATTCCAACACTTGTTCCTATATACCGAGATTTCTTTTTTAATGATATTATTTAAGACTTTAACATTAACTAGAAAGCAATTGATTCTATAACGAAGCCATTTTCTTTTTTCAGAGTTTCGTAGCCTTATCAGTTCTAAGATAGGAAGCGGTGCCTTATCAACTGGAGCAGTGGAAAATATAGGTATCGCAAGATCCGCCGCTCTATTGATAACAGAAACAAAATTGTTACATAGGATATCAATGTGCTCGCTGCAGGTTATAGAATTTAGGCTGGTATCACCTAGAACCAAGTTGGTGTTTATATATGATTTATAACAATTCCAGTTGGGGGTGGAATAGTTGCGGTGTAAACTGGTACGATTTACAGCTACTGTATGATTCACTCTGAGGCTGATCGGAAGGTGGCCTGAACTTAACGCATTTAGAGTTAATGGTACTGAGCAGTAATTTGGAATATTAGTGATATATAGATCGAGAGTTGAGGGGTTCTTGTTAGCACTCGATGGGATATAAGTGGGGAGAAGTGGATAAAGTATGGAAAAACTTGGGCTGGATTCAGTAACATCTAGTAAAATGTTACCCCAGCAGTTTGCCCTAAGACAATTCCACGACTGATGTCTGCAGTTTAGATCACCACCAATAATTACCTCGTTTCGAGTGTTGAATCTATACAATTTTTCCAGATCCCGCTTAAAGTAAGTAGATTTCTCAATGTTTCCATTTCCTCCAGGGAAATAGACCGAAAAAATATTCACCTTGGAGTTATCACTTAATGTTACATCAATACTAATTTCCTCAATTAATTTAAGGTGCAATGAAGGACGCAAGGTATGTTCTATACATTTTTTCACAACAATGGTTTCCGGAACAGATTGCACTGAAGCTATTTATGTGACAATGCATCGAGCGGTGGCCGTAAAGCTGGCAATTATGACATTGTGTGACCTTACCTGGTTGATGCTTTATGAAGTCCCAGCGAACGATAGTTTTGAAAAATCTAGAGAAGTTACGTGTGAGTTCATTTAATTTTATAGTACCGCGTTGGATGTAAACAATGTACAGGTAGGGTTTGTACAAGGCTTTTGTTGTTGAATTTATAGTGACGGTTTTAACATCTAAGCTTGGCCCAAGGCTAATAACCTTGCCCGGAAAAACTAATTATTATGGAAAATTTAACAGGCCGAGGGAGTTGCTAAATAAAGCCAAGACCGAATCCCGGTTGTAGTGCCGATGATGATGATGATTTAACATCTAAGCACTTTATCCCGAGTGCAATTAGTGCATTCTTCACTATATCGTTGCTAATCAAGTCTAATCCGGATAGCACTACCTTTAATGGGCGATTTTCCTTTCGCGAGTGGGTAAAAAAGTCACATTTTAACCGCAAGAGTTCAGTTCTAATTTTGTTATATATGTCCATTGTTGAGGCACATAGTTTTTGTCCAAGTGATATGTTTTTAATTAAGTAGTTGTCTATATTAATGTTACTCAAAATATTTTGCACTTTAGCACTGGTTAATTTTAAAATCACAATTGGCGGAACGGTTTCTTTCGTCACTTTTGCACACTGGTCGACGTTGGTCGAATCCATTTCAGGTTAGTCCTCCATTAGACTTTGAAGTGGTTGAAAAAGTTAGTTACTTTTGTAAGTTTATCGGGAGGAGTTTGGCCTCCAATACCGGGGTCGTGACGCAACCGTTTACGCTTAATTTTGTTTAACACACGTGGCCCAGGGGCCATAACTTAACGGATTTCGCACTTGATCAAGTTAAGTGTTTGGGGTAACGAGGCAAAGAAAACAAGATAAGAAGATAATGGGTTATGATAATTGTTGTGAAAATAACGGTTGATGTAAATTAAGATAAATAGCACGAGCAAAACTGAGAGACAAGTTGTCGGTTTGAAAGTCAGCCGGGTACTGTGCAGTGAAAATGATCTCATTTCGGTGCATTCTATACCAATGGTATGTATGTTATATGGAGAGTACTCTCCAGAATGGGTTCATTCCCCCAGAAGCGTTTCCTTTCTTGGATAAAAAAGGACTTATCCAAGACAAACATGGAGTCCTTATTATTTACCACGCTTTCCGCGGTGACAGCGATAAACGAATTCTCCATGATAACGATATCTCTAATATTCCAGATCGCCTGCGTTTTAGCATGGTGATCGGTGAAAGAGATAAGTCAATAAAGGGGCGGTCCCATCCCAACTGGTGGTGGATCAAAGGACTTTACGTCCCCAAATATAGTGCGCCTCTCAGGCGCACCGCTCTCCTTCCTACCCCCAACTCACAATAATTTGTTTTTATTTTTATTTTTATTTTTAATTTTATTTTAATTTGTTAGTTTTTTATTTTATTTGTATTCCTTGTTTATGCTTGTACGTTTTGTTTCTTTTTATTTTTTATTTTGTTGTTGACAAGTTGACAATTGTCAAAAAATTATAATTAATACATGGTATAGAAAGAATAGAATACATTTTAAAAATAAAACATATCGATTAATATGACATGTTATAAAAACTTTAGTTATTGTACGCCGACAGGCATAAGAAAAATGATAATGTATAATTTAGAGTGCTTGGGAAGAGCAAGTAAGTTAATGTAACAATGAAATTTGTAAAATAGAAGTTAACATTTAGTCTTAAGTAAAATCTGTAATTGAATTGTTAAATATATGTGGATATAAAACAAAACAAAAAAAAATTAATTGCTTATTAACATTATTTATAGAAAAGTAATTAGTTTTCTTTCGAGTGATAATAAACTTGATGCAAACATTTTTAAATAAATATTTTCAACGGTTTTTTCAACAACAACAAAATTCAGAATCGAGAAAAAGCATGTTTTTCGCCCTCATGACTGCAAATTTACAACATATGTGAAGTGATAAATAGTATATGTTACCTGTGTATGTATGAGTCAATCTGGGTAAAGACTGTTCTAATAAGAAGGAAGGACTAGTGGATTGCTGACTTATTAATCGAAACATTTGGTTTGGTCTATTCGCAATAGTGTGTGCAAATTAATATCGGCCAAATGTAGCCCACAGCTACGGCGGCACAACTCCAAACGATGGTCTAAATTTTTGATATCATCTTAAGTGCTCTTCATATTTCCAATAAGCATTTAAGTGCTCCTCAATATTTCCAATAAGCATTATTATCTTATCTTATCCTTCTACTGTCGAATTGTTTTTGGGTTATTGGCATAGACTTACTCTTAACACTTACTCTAAATCCAAAAGAAAAGTTCCGATGGCGACGAATCGCATAATTTTGGAACTCAATCGATTTCGCTGTTTAATGCGACCTGAAAACCTGCCATTCAATAAAGCCATACAACAAGTTTCGGTCAAATGTCTTTATTTTACATTAACACTTTGAAAACACCCTTGTAAAAAGTTTTACATAAAAAAAAACCTCGACCTTCGGTTCTTACATTATTTTTCGCCACTAAAAGTAATTTGGTAAGTAAAATATAAAACAAAGCAATCGATTTTTGAACATCAAACGCAATCGTCGAAAATTTGAATATTCTGATTAAGAAAAAGTTGAATCTAATAACTTCAATTACAATAAAAGCTGCTGCTAATTTGATGTGACGTGTAAGATAAGAGGACTGTATTCCCAGATCAAAGATAAAAAACAAAAATTGATTGTGTTATGTCTAGTAATTCACTTTTATCCAATGATGATTCATTTCGACTCGTGAATATTATTTAACCATATATATTGAATCTTAAGCTAACTTAACATTATCGACAAGATTATTTACATATGTTAACACCAGCGTCACGTTGATCTCATTCACTTTTATTACTCAGTCGGTATTCCCTTTTTGTATTATTGATTGGCGTTCTCCTATTTGATTCGTTGTGTTATGTAAATCCTTTGTGTTGGACAATGTGTTTTCTTCCTGAGTATTGTGGGGTAATTTCGACTCTTTGATTTCCTACCAACTCATCTACCATCTGCCACATAATAAAACGTATAATTTTTCATTGTTAATTATGTGCTATCTTGCACTGTAATACCACTATGTTATACGTTATCGTCGTTTCCTTATTTCTTCTGTGTTCTGTAGAATTCGTTAATCCCTTTTCTTCCTATGTGTCGTGTAGTATTGAGTTATTCTCATTCCTTTTCCTTTAGCGCATCGTGAAACCTGTTTAGGTGTTTTTTTTTCTCTTACCACTTTAAACAATAGTTAAATAACTTTTCCGAAATCTCGCAGCCACAAATCAAAGTGGCCTTCATGACTAAAGATGACACTTTGTAAAAAATGCTTATCAACTGCTCGTGCATTTAATTGGCGAAGACAGGGTTCAGTTCTTCTGTTAATTGAACTTTGTTGGCGTGCAGAAAAAAATCCTTTCTCAAAAATCGATGCAATGTGGTCGTGGAGAGATTCAATTCCTGTGCAGGATGACGCCCCAAGGGCAAAGAACGTGAATGAATTTTTTTTTTTTTTTTTATAGATATCATTTTTTATTTCTTCCCATTATTATAATTTACTTACTTGCTAGACAAAAATGATTAAACTCTAGCTTATGTTATCTTATTTCTTAACTTACTGGTCCCTTGCGGACTCTCTAAGTTACATGCATACGCTTAAAGCATGAAAATTTGTCTTTCGACATTATGGTTATTTTGTTTACATGAATTTTTAGGGAACTTAATTGGATACAAAGAAAATGAAGAAAAGAAAAAACTTTGTTCTTGTTATTGTTTTTACCTTATATCTAACTTAAATATTAAACTATCTATAGATTTTTTTTTTTTTTTTTTTTTTTTTTTTTTTTTTTTTTTTTTTTTTTTTTTTTTTTGTTTAACTTAACTCTATTCTAAACCTAACATCAAAACTAAATTTTCGAAATGCTAAATCTATGTAAGCTTTCCGTTGTTTGTCGGGTTTTTTTTTTTTTTTTTTTTTTTTTTTTTTTTTTTTTTAATTATTATTATTATTATTTCTTTAGTTTTATAAGGAAACAGGGTTTTAATTGCCACTCAGCCACCAAAATCTCTGGTGTTGCTTATTCGCGTCTTTTCGGTCTCTCTGTGCTACTGCCGTACTGAACTGCAGGCTCTCTTCATTAGTGTGCGCAACCTCTCGATTAAAACATATTCGTTTATCTATACCCGACCGACGCACGTGATAAATCAACGGTATAGCGGATTAATTTTGTATGAGGCCGTTCATGTCAAGACTAAGGAATGCTTCTGGTGGAATAAAGCCATTGCGACGTACCACCTCATAATACATATTGTTTGGGTAATATGCACCAAAAATCAAATCGTTCTGTGAGATCATTGATCTCGCAATATGCCCTCGGATCAGCTTGATCATAAAGTTATCCACTCTGTTTATATTGGCCCCACTGTACAACGCTTCATTGGGATAATATTTTTTGTGATCGGATTCAGGAGTCCGATGTAACTGAAGGCACGTCCTGAGGCATTGCCTATTAAAAATCCGAATCTTTTCCATTAAGCTAGGTCCTACATTAAACCACACTGAGCATCCATATATGATCATCGGTCTGATGAGAGCCATGTAGCATATAACTTTAACTCTGCTGTCAAGTTGACTACTATGAAACAGTCTTCTTGTCATAGCGTAAGCTTTCTTTGCCCTGGCTAGGGCAGCTTCCACATGTTTGTTAAAATATAGATACTGATCCAACCAGATGCCTAAGTATTTGACTACGGTTTTGGTTTCCAGTGTTTGTTGGTGTGGTCCCATAATAGCTAGCTTTCGCCAGTTTATCCTGGTGTCTCTGGTAGCTTGAGCCAGTGGTGTTCTAAAGAGGATGGTTTCACACTTCTGGATATTGATTTTGAGTTTCCAGTTGTTGCAGTATCGCTGAACATCATTGAAATCCCCTTGTAATAATCCGTTAATGATTTCAATTTTTGGTGCTGTTCTATATATTATCAGATCGTCTGCATACGCAATAGCCTGATGAAGATACCTTACCAGGTCGCTAGTGTAAATATTAAAATGGATCGGAGATAACACCGCTCCCTGTTGCAGACCGTTTTCTATATTGTAAGTAATGTTGGAGGTCACATTGCCACTTTTGACGACGAATTTCCTTTCATTCAACATGTCGTATAGTATATACAGTAGTGGTCTATGAATGCCTAGTCTCATTAGCTTGTAATATAACCCTTCTAACCAAACGGTGTCGAAGGCCCTCTCCAAGTCAATCAAACAGGCACCTGTGCACTGTTTCAGATTTTTATTCCACTGAATGTCTGAAACCAGTTTCGCTGCGGCATGTGTGGTTTCATGACCAGCTTTAAAACCAAACTGGTTATTTGGAATAATATTATTGTCCTCAACCCATTCAAGTAGAGCCTTGTTTAGAACCTTTTCGAATACTTTACTGATACTCGGTAACAAACTGATCGATCGCAAATTTTTTGGGTTTGTTCTGTCTTTCCCTCTTTTTGGTAACGGTTGGATGATGGCCGTTTTCCAACGTACTGGATAGTGTGCGTTGTTCAGAGCGTTGTTAAACAAGACTGCATATATGTCCATTGCGATTTGAGGAGGATGTTTTAGTACAATATTGGGTACTCCATCGATTCCAACTGATTTTTTGTTTCTTAATGATGCAAAGACGCCATGGATGTCTTCACTAGTGATCAAAAGGCTGTTAGCGGTTTCGACAGTGATCTCGGCGTTTGCCGTATTTTCATTACTGAATTCGTTAAAACCATGGTTTTCTGATCGCCACTGTGAAATATCATTTCGAAGATGACGATAATTCAGTAAAACTCTATCTTCCAAGCCATGGTTGCGACGAATTACTTCATTTGCCTTGTACTGTTCTTGAAAGACGGCCCCTACAACATTCACTTTTTCCAAGGGATCTTCAAACACAAAAACTTCGTCATTTAGGATGGCGTTGTTTGTGTCTATGCCTATATTTGCCAGCATTCGTTGGTTTTCGTCAGCTCGTGGTATTTGGAGACACTGAATCTCGTTTTCATTACTCCGTCTAAATATTTTATTAATTTGCGGAAACATACTAGAGTTGTTGGATTTTACCGCCCGAACTTTGTTGTTCCAATACAAATTTGCTGATAGCCTATAGTTGGCTTTTATCAGCTGTTGGAGATTTTTTAATCTGGACTTCAGTGTTATTATCTCCTGGTCGTGCCTATCAATAAATCGTCTGTACCGTAGTTTTAGTTGCGACAGAAGTCTACTTTTTTTCTGTGGAGTGCGTTGATTGTGGCGTTTCGGTACATGTTCATGTTGTCCGTAGGTGTGGTTTTTGGTATTGTTTTGTCCATAGTTTGTTTTATGGTTTCGTCCATTTTTTGTATGTATTTGTCGATGTCATCGTTGGGTATGTTTCTGTTGGTAGGAGGGTTAATGTCTTTTAAGCGAATTTCTCTTGTTAAGGTTCTCGTGAAACGCGTCCATCGCATACCCCAATAGTTATAGGGTTGCGGTATCATACATTCACCGAGTTCCACAACTTCGCTTGGTGTTTTTATCACTATTGATAATGCACAATGGTCGCTGTCATACTCAATTGTGTGTAGGCAGTTTATATTTTGTCTGTTAGTATGTGTATGTTTAAGGCGTGTGTCAATAAGCATAATATCAAGGAACGAGCCCCCTCTGGGGAAATAAGTATATTCTGTAACTAGCAGGTCAACTTTATATTCAATGTGATGTTGATCTAGCCAACTAGCTAGTTGATTTCCTCTCGTGTTGGATATGCTATTTCCCCAATTTGGGTGTTTAGCATTCAAATCGCCACCCACGATGTAATAGTTCCCTTCCGAGTAAAGTTGTAAGCATTGGAAAAGAGTCTCTAGCTCCACTATAAATTGATTTTGTTGATGTGCTTCTGGTGCGTAGGCAGATATCACATACATCCCCCTACCTTGTCGGAGGGGTATGCGGATAATGCACGCTTCAAGCACCTGAAATCTGCGAATCTCACCACTATATATTACCTTATGTTGAAGTTGTTTTTTAATAAAGATTGCCACCCCTCCTCCTTGTGTGGAGTTGGGTCGGTCTCTTCGTATAATGTCATAGTTTGTGTGACATAGTTTATGCCTCTGATTCAGCTTAGTTTCGCTAACCAGAAGCACGTCAGGACTTTCGTCTTGCAACAGTTTAAAGAGAGCGGCTCTTCTCTCGATTCTGATAAGTGAATTTACATTCACGACTAAAGCCTTAATTGTGCTTTCTGTTGGGGGGTTTATATTGACGGCTGGCTAGACAACTGCGAATAGACCCAGTCTAGTCTAGTATCCTGTTCTTTTATTTGTTTTTGCATTTGTGTCATCTGCGTCTGAATAGCGAGCAAGGTTGTGAGCACATCTGCTAGTGTTACTGTTTCTGGAGGCACAGTGTGTTGCTGCCGTACCCGTGTGGTGGGTTGTGGCGTGTTTCTCCTGCCAGCTGTTACTTGAGCATACGAGAACTGGGGTGTTACATTTAGTGCTGGTCGGCCTTGAACTATCGGGCGTTCTAATTTTCGTTGCTGTGAAAACTTTTTTTCCTGTAGTTCGCGGAACTTAGGACAGCCTCGATAATTAGCGGGGTGTCCCTCACTCTTACAAACTGCACACTTTAGAAGAGATCTGTCGTCTACCCTTCCTTTACTTAACGTGCATTGTTCTGCGCTGTGGTCCTGTCCGCATCTTACGCATCGATACTGCATTTCGCAGTTTGCTGCTGAGTGCCCGAACCTTTGGCAGCGAAGACATTGGATTATATCTCTGCTTTTTTTCAATTTGTCCCATGTGACAATTTGATGGTTCAGGATAGTGATTTTCCTAAGTCCACCAATTTTGCTCCCAGGGCCCAGCTGCACCAGGAAGAATGGTAATTTTCTATTCTCCCGTCTAGCCCTAGCTGTATTGAAAGGTTTTACTGCGATAAACTCAATATCATTACAGTTAAGCTCTCGTAGCGTTTGTAATAGAACTTCTGGTTCTGTTTCAGGGTCAACGCCTTTTAGTAGAACCGTTATATTCTTTATTTCTTTCGGGGTGTACGTGTAAAATTCCGCGGTGGCCCGTTTTAGCACATTTTTCATTTTTTCGAAATCCTTAACCGAATTTGTCTGTATGGCCAACCTGTTCCCTGTCAGTCTTTTAATTGAAAAATCCCCAATAGAAAGCTTACATAGACTTACCAGTTCGTTACAGTCCATATCTGTAATGTTGATCGGTGGCATCTTCGTTTTCCTTTTTGCTGCCTGTTGCTCTTGTTGTGGTTGTTGCTGCGTCATCTGTTGTGATGGACATTCTTTTTGTTGGCTTGGCTTCTGTTGTGCACATTGTTGCTGATTCTGCTGTTGTTTCGCTATTAACTGCTCCTTTTCAGCAAATTCCTTTTTCCTGTGACGCTCCTCTGCTAATTGCGCCCTTGCTCGGGCTAGCCTTGTTTCAAGATCGCTGATTTCATCTTCTTCGTCCTCAGTGTCGGTAGTCGCTAAACATGCAAACATGTTATTGGTGAGATGGCCGTCATTATATGGAACCGGGAGGAATAGATTGTCCTCTTCCATTTTGTGCGCCTTTTCGAGCAAGTCTGCTATTGCTCGTTTGGCTTGTTTATTTTTGTTCCAGCTCGTGTTAGTGGGGAGCTCGCCGGGCGTTTTATTAACGCGGACTTCGGTTTTAATTTTTTAATATTTTGTTTTTTGTCTGCCATTCTGCATGCTGAGGGTCCATACACCGAGCTTGTTGCATCCAAGATAGCAGGCCAGTCTTTGTTTGAAACCAGTTCTTAGGTTGGCTTCACTTTGTAATTTCACTGTATATTTTAGTTCCTTTTGTTTCTTTTTTATTTATATTTATTGTTTTTGTTTTGTTTTTCTCTTACTTCAATTTTTTTTTTCGCTAAACATGTGCTCACATACACTCTCACAGTTGATTAGTATTAAACGGCGTTTGTTTTGACTGTCAAACCACGTGGCTTCGTTCTCTTTTATTTGTTTATATTTATGTATAATAACTTTGTTTTGACTGTTCTTGTCACTAGAATTGATTTATTTATAAATAGTCTTATTATTTCAAATTTCACTCGCGACTCATAAAAGTAACTTTTACATTTATCTCGATCGGCGAATTGAAAACACGTCCGCACTCGGTCAGTGTGTATCGTTGTGTGTAAACGTGAATGAATATTCCACACCTGATGCTACAGATCCACTTCCTTTAAATTTTGCAAGAACTTTTTCTACGGCACTTTACTAGATGGGCGATTAGCTTGACCCAAATAGTTGCGAAAGCCATTGTTATTGCTGTGTCACGTTGGGAAGTGGACCGGCATTATATAGTTGAATAAATTCATACTTTACTCTTTGTGTCACGTAAATTTTATTTCATTTTATATTTAACGTGAATTAATACTTCTTGATTTTTCTTTCTCCTTATTATCTCCAATTATTGTTCTGAATTTCTTCTTTTTTTCTGTGTTTGTATTATTTTGAACATTGTCGAATTATTTCGAAATTCCTTTGTTCTGTTCTCGTTCATTACCAGCTTTAAAGAACCATCATTTAGTCCTCTTTTCTTGCTTGATCTCCATTTGTGTCTTGGGTTAACAAACGTAGTAGAACCAAATTCTCGTTAGTTATAGGGTTGTAACAGAAGATAAGTGTTGAGTGTTCTTCAAGAATATATGTGGCGGATCAGCACAAACCACAACCTCCACGCAGTCGTCGCAAGCAAAGACTCACACCGAGAGTGGCTTTCAACTAATTAAGTCAAGCACAGTCTCGGTCACCCTCACATACAAAGAAGAGTCACGGCTGAATTGACGTGGAGTCGACGCGGTACTGTGGGGGCTCTTTATGGCGCCCCAAGAACCACTCATCGCTTTAACCCAACCAACCGAAAAATTCCTGCACCTATTTTAAGCAGCTTACATGAATATGAGCTGTTCCAAGCCTTCCTTCGAATGGTCATTCCTGAAACATAAATTCATGACAAGATTACCATCTTGCCATGACATCAAATCAATATCATCAACTGAACCACCTCGGTGGATCCATCATGAACCGATCGGTTCCTATGGGCGGCCACATGCCCACCAAACACACGCTAACCTTTCTGTGTGTTATCGTTCCACCAATCCGTTGTCCAAAGAAGACACGCCGGGCTACTTGCTGGCTGGCACATCTGTAAGCCAGATTTCCAATGTGCATGCCCTACGATCTATTTTTCTAAAAAGAAAAGAGGACAAATAAACCTTTACCCTAGCCCTGGCCATGGCGAGCAATCCCCTGTTGAACTAACACCACAGAAGAATCCATTTCCGTCGCCTGTAATATTCCCTATTACTCTCGACATCATGGCTTTAGCCTCCATGTACGCATAGTTATTTACATACCGATTATGCGATCCGTTGCCGTATCGAGGAACGATCACCAGCATCGGTCACGTCTAAGGATACGTTGTCCAAACAACGAGCAGCCACGATTCTCACGCTGGCTATCGAATCGATATGCTTCTGTTTACTCAATGTAAACAGAAGAAACTATCTTCGCCTGCACGGCAACATTATAATGTTTTAATAAACGCTTAAATAAATAATACACCCAAGCATCGTAGCCTCGATCTTTGCAGCGAAGTTCGGTTACATATTATCAACAGAAAACTAAACCCTATTCCATATGGTTTATGATGGCATAGTCAGCCAGCCTCGGTATGCGATCTTTTATCTGATCAGCCGGCGTATCTGAACTTCCTTTTATGCACCCTTCGCGACGGCATTGTTACAGCGTTCGAGGAATACATTTTCAACTTTATCTGTACACCATAGAAACCTGCCACCAAAACGCAAGTCGATCGTCCATTGGTCGACGCCAATGAAAGGATCGAAGTAGCTCCTCCCAGATTGACGGTAATTCACCACTACCGCAGCTAGTGGATGTTGACGACGAACACATCTTAGAGTCAAATTTTACCGGTCAAGCTGAGTAGTCGAGGTCTGTGCGTTGTCAGAGTGGGGAAAAAACGATAACTTGTGTGTTCGATTGATGTGTAAATACACCTCTTGTGAGAAGTCCGTGTAGTGTTTTCCGTTTGTGATTGTTCGCCGCGTCATCTTGCGCAGAATTTTCCAATTGATTTAACGTGATTAAAACGTAAATCGGTTGTGACAATAGTAATAGCAATTGGAACAAAATATCTAGCAGAAAAAGGAATCTCGCTTTGCTGACAGAACCAACCATAAAACGAGGAAGAAGAGTTACAAAAATGGGAAATTAGTCGATAAATAAATATATAACTGAATGAAAAGAAAATCAGAGTGTTATATTTTCTCTTTCCTTGGCGGACTATTTTAGTGAAGGATTCACCGACTCCGGATCTTTTCCGCCAATTTCTTTTGACACACACCACATGTCTGGACAATTGGCGGGAATACCCGTCCACTTGAACATCGCTCGCGGACGACACCGGACGTCTCTCAGGACTTCAACTTCAACCCACACCGCGAACGGACACACCAAGAGCCAGCAGCGAGAGAGCCCAGCGCCAGCAGCAATTTCGACCGCCGACCTGCGATTTGGGGATAAGAACTCCAAATATATTTATAACTTTACATGGGCTGAAAAGTCCCGTGATTTTTCAATAGATGACGCTACTAGAAAATGAAAGTGAGTCATTCCGAGAGGTTCGTCAGTCACGAGTTTGTGTATGAAATTTCGTCACATTTCGTCCATTCGTTTACAAACTATAGTCCTTTGATTTGCGAAACTATTTTCGCCTTAGTAAAAAAAGGGAACAACAGGAATACCGCATCTTGATCAAACATTACTTTTTGATGGGAACAACTTCTGAACAATCATTGCAATGGTTGCAGAAATGTTATTCCCTATCTCCTCCTTCGAGAACAACAGTTTACCACTGCTTTAGTGAATTTAAAATGGGTCGGACAAACAAAGAGACCAAAAAAGGCTACGAATGCGTATGTCGTGAAACAAGTGCATCGAATTGGTTTGAGTGATCGATAAAGTGAAGTTATGCGAGTTAGTTAAAGCATCTCAAAAAAACAAAAAAAAAAAAAAAACGGGCGGGATACATTTTGCACAATATTTTGGAGATGAAAAAGCTATCGGCGCGATAGGTGCCGCGCTTACTGTTTGTCGACCAAAAACAGCAGCGCGTTGATAATTCAACGGTCGGCTTGGCGTTGTTGCAATGTAATTTTGTGACGATGGATGAAACATGGGTCTGTAGCGGTTCTACGAACCATACAACTCACTACCGGTTGAGCTATCCTTTCCGCCAAGGAACTTTACTCACGTTTTTCAGCACATGTGCCCACAGACACGTGTCCCAATAGTCAGTAACCATACCTGAAACAAAAGGTTATAGGACATGCAACGACGTTGAGCCCGATATCAGAAAGCAAGGAACTAAACGTTCAAAAGCTCCCAATATCGAGTTCAACGCATCCATACATTGTATTCAACCCGATTCCAAAAGGCAGGAAAGCATCGCATCTAACCAAATGCGCCATGCAAGAAAGCGTCACATGTAAATCACTCACCCATCCTAAGCATCAACGCGATTTCCCCATGAAATACCATTGTCGGTAAATAAACCGAACAACGGATGCCTATTCTGGTAGCTAATAGCAATTAGCACCTAAATCCCTTGCATGACCCTAACTCAAAAGGCACACTTGTGCAAACAAAGCATATCGTTTCGCTCCCGACCAATAGTCAATCAATCATAAACATCTTAACGTAGATCGCGCACTAGATGTTTATGGTTGGGAAATGCTAACAAAGAAACTATACCAATCCCACGGTTCCCTTTATTACCCATCTGAAACGCACAAGAACATTGTTTGCTTAAGCCAGGTGGGTAACCTAAATAATCCCACGAAAAGATCGGAAAATCAGTGGCGGTACGATCGATCGTCAAACAAAGGAACAAGATTCCGATAAGGAAGACGGAAAGAAGGATAATGGATTGATGATGGGGAAATTCTGTTACAGATACGATGGGAGATTCTGTTTAGCAGATTGGATGTGAAATTTTCCTGTGCAGATGCGGGGATGAGAAGTTCGGATTGAATTTTAAAGATGGAGACAATTAGTCTACTTGGAGCATTCGTTCAAGAGAGTACAGAGAGAACCCCTACGAAGGGGTCAGTGCGCGCGTCTTTTTAATCCAAAAAAAAAACTACACGTAATTAAATATCGTTTGTTAGATGCCGATAAGTTCGTAACGGTCGAGTGTCACATAAGCTAAATTGATTTTAAACCTTATGTAGTGATTTACGAAATAAAATAGAAACAATAAATAAGGATTCGAAAACCACCTCTCCGTGTATCATTTATGACTGTATTCGCTCCAGTGTATTTCTTTTGGGTTTGCGAACGATTATTATCTGTTCCCAAACCTCAAGCGGTGGCTCCAATAAAAGACATTCAGATCGAATGAAGTAGTTGTTACGGAAATCGAGGTGTATTTCGAAGGCTTGGACGTTTCGTAGTGCAGTGAGGGCATTGAAATGTTGGAAAATCGATATACCAAGTGTATCGCCCCCGAAGGTAACTTTGCCCAAAAAACGCTTGTTTTCATTAATAATGCCAAGACTTTCAGCCTATGTAGTATATTCTCATCATGTGGCAACATTTTTATTCGAATGTTCTTTTCCGTAATAGGTTAATAACTTTAACACATTTTCGAAATGTTAATCTATTGATAGTTGAATTTGCCAAATGATGCGAAATAAGTGTCAAAAGTTCGTTGATCCAGTATCTTTGCTTCTAATTGGTACTGTTACATAATTAACAATTATGACCCCCCCCCCCCCCCCCCCCCCCCTGCACCGTAATTATTAAGTAAATTCGCGCCCTTATCCCCTAATCACACACATCTATCATACGAGAAAACATCATTTTCCACGCTTAATAGTCATATTTTTCAATCTATATTAAACGCATGTTTCAATTTCCAATTAAAATATTTTTCCTCACACAATCCCATCCCAAAAAAATACCCCGAAAAAAATTCCAAAATTCACTTAACGAGGACACTAAATGTGTTCATACATATTTTTAAGTACAATGGCCCTCCCTAGCAAATTTTCCGTTACCTTGCCATTATATACTTGTATACCTGACGACTCACTGGAAGAGACTTCCGGCCAACGAGAGCCGAAACCAAATTCCAATGAATCAGTAAATGGTAAGGTAAATTTGTCTCCCAGTATAAACGGACGCGAATGAACGATTTTCTCGCTTGTGTTTCTAAAATTCGTCGTGTGACAAGCCGGAACCTAGAGTCGTTATTAAAAGTAGTAAATTGTAAATAGCAAAACTAATTATAAGTGAAATAAAATGTTAAAACTATAAAAGTGAAACATGTCGTGTATTTTCTTTTTCAACCATGTGAATAACATAACTATCAATTCATACCACGTAATCCGTAGAATTTCAGCAGACGCCCTGGCAGAAACAATTGAACTTTTATAACTGAGAAACGGGCCAGTATAGAGTCGACTTTCTATTATTAGTGAAATAAAAGAGTAAAGACAAAAGGACATAAATAAAGTCAAGACAAAAGGACATAAATAAAGGCAAGAAAGATTCGGAGCATCGAGTCGATCTTCTATGATTTGTGAAATAAAACAAAAAAAGTAAAGACAAAAGGACATCAATTAAGACGAGAAAGATTCGGAGCATCGAGTCGATCTTCTATGATTAGTGAAAAATAGATTAGATAAAACATAAAAAAGTAAAGACAAAAGCACATAAATAAAGGCGAGAAAGATTCGGCTCGGCGGCAATGGAGAAGCAACCACCGAAGGGAGGGAGTAGATCGTCTCCACAACAGCAATCCGGTAGGAACGTTAATTTGTAAAAGCGGCACATGTCTCATTGTGAGGTTACCGCATCGCGAGGTAACGCATCTAAAATATACCCCTAGAACCCCCCCCCCCCCTCCCCTCACCGCCATCACAACCGTGGTACAACAGTGAGTATACTCTTAATATTTAATTATATATATTTTATTGTGTGAATATTTTGCAACAACCCCTTTGGTAGAAAACTTGGCGTGGTGCGTGGGCTTAAACTGCAATGAATCACTCAGACTATGCTGACGGGTCACTCATGTCAGACAGGCTAGCGAGGAGTAACACACAAAGATCTACCACCCTTAATCCAAGGTGTTACGCGTCACCGTGCCCATTGGTTAGTTTTCGCCCAGGGGTATACCGGCTGTATTATAATGGCGCGTCTCTGACACCGGGTTGAATCACACAGTAAGCAAGGAACAAAAATGAATAAGCAATACACACAAAACAATCCCATGAAAAACCCGGTAGGCGTAGGTGTGATGAGCAGACACTACCATAAGGGAACAAATCATTAAAAAAACACCGACTCTGCAAAAAGAAGATGTACGGAAAACCGGAAAAAGCGGGCTATACCCATCGGGACGTGGATGTTCGAACGTTATATAATCCAGGCGCGATAGAGACGGTCGGCGAAAACGCGAAACAATATAAAATGGACATCGTCGCGCTTCAGGTCCGACTTCCACATCAAGTAATCGAAATCAACGGGTTTTCACTGGCGTGTGCAGGTACCGATATACAACCTCGGAACAAGCTTCATCATAAGCAAGAAGATTACACCTCATGTAAAAGATGTGAAATTTATTAATGAACGAATGCCGGTGCTAAAAATACAAGGCCTATGGTACAATTACGTACTTATACACATACACGCCCCAACAGAATCTCCTGTCGAAGAAACGAGGGACACGTTCTTCGAGGCCCAAGAGGAGGTATTTGATGGGATGTCAGCAGCCTCCTCGGGAACCTCAACGCGAAAATTGGAAAGGAAAATATCTTCTAACCAACTATAGGTAAAGAAAGCCTACACGACGTTTCAAATGATAATGGAAGACGTACGGAATTCGAATTATCACGTTCGCAGCGTCAAAAGATCTGGTAGTGAAGAGAATGATGTTCAAGCACAAGCAAATCCATAAAGCCACATGGATATCACTCGACGGCGTAACGCGTAACCAAATAGACCAATTCGTCATAGACAAAAGACACCACTCGAATATTCTTGACGCTTACGTCATATAGAGGAGCAGATTGCGACTCAGACTATCTTCTAGTGATGGGCAAAATTAGGAGTCGGCTCCCAGAAAACCCACACGGACAGTCAGAGAAGACGAGCAAAAAGTCCGATACTGATAAACTAAAAAACCTACGAATATCAAGAGGAACTAACGAATAGATTTAGCATCCTAGAGAATGGGAGCAGTGAGGAAGAGGAAGCCAATAGTGTGGACACTAAATGGACATCGATCGGAGACACAAGCAAACAAACGGCCCAAAAGGTATTAGGATTTAAGAAAGGAATTAAGTCCAAACCTTGGTTTGACGATGAATGCAAGGCGAAGACCGAAACGCCCCAGAGTGATCCACTTAGAAAGGCATGATGTGGTCAACGCAGAAACATACGCGACAATTCGGAAAGAGACGATGAGACTTCTCAAACGCAAAAAACGCGAATGGGGAAAGACCCTGAAAAAATCCTAGAAAATGCCAGAGCAAAGAACATCAGAGGTATGCACGCCATCATAAACTCAATTAGAAATGACTTCCGAGGAGACCCAAAATAATTTGAGACGGAAACGGCTGTCTGGTCACAGAAACACAATATCGTGACAAGATGGAGGCGGTACTTTGAAAACCTGCTCAATGTGCATACCCATCAACCACAAATAAATGTATCAGACGTACATACAGCCGAGCCTCAGATCCCAGAGCCCTCTTTCAACGAAGTTGTATACGAAATAAACCTATTGAAATACAACAAGGCTCCTGGAGTCGACTGTATACCGCTAGAGCTTGTGAAGCATGGAGGAGAAGCAACCGCTCGAAAGATGCACCAACTGATTAAAACAATATGGGCTAAGGAAGTCACACCAGAAAGAATGGAAAACCTCAATAGTCGTCCCCATTTTCAAAAACGGCGACAGATCGGATTGTGAAAACTACAGAGGAATTCATTGCCCCCAACCACATACAAAATATGTTGTCAAGTCTCTCCACCGGTATCCGGTCCATATCCGACACTTGTTAAATTGTCCATAATAACTTGTTTTTCCGGGCAAGGTTATTAGCCTTGCCACGGTAATCTTGTCGTGGGCTTGTGTTTTCAGGTAGGTACTGATTGCAGGTTGGGAAGGGAGAGTTGGGTAGGACGATGGATGGTTCTTGGGAGATGCTTAAAGAACCCCCACAGACCTTTATCTCAAACCAATAATAGTGAGAATCATCAGGTCATGAAGATTAAGATGTGCCGAAAATGTAACGAGAATGGGCAACGACAGAACCGTCCATTGAATTCTTGAAGGAAGATCAACGGGAAGGAAAATTTCGGGAGGGCCCCTTTGGAGATGGGAGGACAATATCAGGACTTACCATTACGAAATTGGATCGGATGGCGAACATGGAGGGAAAGTCCCCAGAAGAAGAACCGGCGCAGTACTCGACACAGTAAGGTTATGAACTTTATGTTTCCTAAAGGCCGATAAATAGAATAGATATATACGTTTCGCTTTAACATTAGGAAGTATTATGTCGGGTGAGTGCACGTGATAAAAAATGGTTGGCGTAGACGTTTAGTCGAAGGTATTTACATTTAAGTGAGATCTGGTGAGGTGGTTGAGATGTACGTTGTATGTTACTTAACATATTATGCTCATCCGATGGCACTGTGTCATTCTGGTGGTAGAATACAGAAGTGTTTTGTTTAAACTTATAAGAAAGAAGAAATTTTAGAAAGTTCTGGCACAGATTTATAATTCCATCGATTACACTTCCGAAAAGTTCAAAATATACCATCTATCATAAGTTTTCAAAATCGTGAAGAAATAAGTTACTGGAATTATTAACATATATTAAAGTCAAAGTGACCTAAAAAACCCACAGCCTAATACCCTCATAAATCCATTCGTCTGTGAAGCGGAAATCTCATAGAAGGTCAATGTTTTTCGATCGACACCTAGTTTTATTAGATAATGAGGCATGACGTGCATTGTAACTTAAATACGGGAAACGATTAGAGCAATTACTTTGATTAGCTCCTTAGAAATCTGATTAGGTAGTAATTATTGACATATCAGTTGGTAGTGCCACTTGTTCTTGAGAACATGCCATGACGTTTTGTATACTCGAAAATTTGAGGAGTAACAGTTGTCGTTTGAATAACACCTTTCATTTAAAATTTGGCAAATGAAGCCATTAAACAATCTCATGAATGACATATCTCCCACCTTCGTTGTGTGCCACTCATTTTAAGTAGTTTCCGTAATTATCATTACTCAGCCAATCACATTAATCAGAATCCCATAATAATACCATTTTGAGATGATTTGTTCGTTACCAGTAATTTTTGCATCACAAATTTTGACAATCTCAGGTTTTTTAAATTCCAGAAAAGTAAAATCTTTTCGTAATGTATTTTTTACTTGAGGTATTTGACCCACATATTTCGATAGTCATGCTATGAAGATAATGTACCCACATTAATTAAAAAGTATTTCTGAGGTGAATGATATTTTTCTCTTTATTTGATTAAGCTTATTTACTTATTGAACGGTTCGAATGTGCCTACATTTTGTGGATTTTGTTCAAGGGTCGACAAAATGATATGATTGCGTCTAGAAATAAGCTTTAAAGGATTTACAAAAGAATGATGCAGATACTTAATCGAGTCGGATCATTTTGCAATCAATTTTATGCTGAAGCGGCATCATAGCCCTTTATTTTTCAATACGTCTCAACAACTTTCTTTCTCTCAACGACAAAGATGTCAAAATCTGTACCAACAAATCGTAGTTTGTGTGGAAGCTCTATTTTTCGCTAGTAGTTGAAAAGAAAAAGCAGCCGAAGTTCTCCGATTGTTAACTTGGGGTTATGGAGAGCATCCTACATCAATTTCAACTTGTGAATACAGGTAGAGAATGCCAGATACGTTAGGAGATAGGCCTGTAAATAGGGCGTTAGAATATACTTACAGCTAGGCCGGTGAAATACCACCCCATCAAGCTATAGGCTCCGTGAAATTGTCAGGAGAAATCCCTGTCCATATTTCGGAGCTCGGATGATGTACCGGTTCGATAAAAGGTTGGTTAAGGTAGTAGTTGGTCCCAAGCTGAGATATCACCCCGTCACACTCTACATCCCGCGATAACGTCGAGAGAAATCTTCGACGGTGTTTCGGATGTATGGCTGATGGCCAGGACCGACACGGAGATAAGTCATAATGGTACCTTCTTATGTAAAGAATTCGAGAGGTGAACTGGTTTCCCATTCGGATATCCGGAGGGACTATGTCAGGAGGAACACCATGCAGATATTGTGATGAATAACCGAACTTTAAGAGAATCGTGATCACATAGTCGGGCTCGGTCGCGACCTCTGTCCACGTCTGACTGGTAACGGCATTTTATATACCAGCCCTTCTAACCATACGGTATTACGGTATCGAAAGCCTTTTCAAAGTCAACCAAACAGGGCTCTGTGCATTGTCGCTTTGCCTTGTTCCAGTGTATGTCGGAAATAAGTTTTGTCGCAGCATGAACGGCGTCTTGTTTCGATCCAAAACGGAACTGATTGTTCGGAATAATACAATTTTTATCACACCAGTTTATCAATGCCTTATTTATAAATTGTTCAAATACCTTGCTGATATTTGGAAGCACACTAATCAAGGGAGGATTGGCGGGATTGCTCATGTCCTTGCCCTTTTTGGAATGGGATGAACTACTTCGGTTTTCCAACGGAAATATATGCATTACTTATATCGTTGTTGAATAAAAAAATGTACACCTTCATTGCTACAAGAGGCATGTGCTTTAAAACAATGTTTGGAGTACTATCTATTCCAGACGATTTATTGTTTTTAATAGATTTAAGGATGTCCATAAGTTCATCTTTGTGCACAAATATACTCGCGTCTAGATTTCTAAGAGGTGAAACTTCGACGTTCATGATGCCAATTGTTAAGTTTATGGCGGTTCGAAATATGGTTTTGGAGAGCCCTATTTTGGTGGTCACGGTTAGAATGAACGATTTCGTTTACTCTATATACTGTTGCGTGGCCTCCCCCTCTCCTCAAAACTCCGACAAAAATGGAAGAAATAAATAATAAACAATAATAAAATACACTAATAATACAAAAATAAATGAATAACTACTGTACGAAAGTAAAAAAAAAGGCACCGAAAAATACTTGAAACAGAAGCAAATAAAAATATCATTGATTCGCCGTAAAACTTTAGTAGCGAGCAGTCGTAGTTTAGCACACAAAAACGTAGTAAAAGACGATTATTTTAAACGGTTTCGCACTGAAAATATTTCGCGTGGAAAAGAAAACAAAACTTAAATAAAGACGAGAAAAATCCGGCAGAGTGAACGGAGAAACTCTGTGATCTCACAACACCTCTATTGGACAGACCAACGTGCGATAGACAGCGGCACAAAACCTGTTGACCCAAACCTGGGGATACAACAGTGAATACGCACTATTTCAATCTTTATTTATTTATTTTATTGCATCATCATCATCACCATCGGCACTACAACCGGGATCCCGTCTTGGCCTTATTTATCAAGTCTCTCCACCGGTCACGATTTCGAGCCGATGTTATCCAGTTTGACACTCACAGGCTCTGGGCGTTCTGGTCCACGCCATCTCTCTATCAAAGGCAAGGTCTGCCACGCTGTCTCCTTCCATACATCCTGCCAAAATTGGCTTTCCGGGCAGGCTCCTCTTCGCTGATTCGAGTTAGGTGTCGCGCCCACCGGAGTCTAACAAGCTTGATTTTTCTTACAACATTAGGTTCAAGGTAGATCGCGTACAACTCATGGTTGTAGCGTCTCCAGAATCGTCCTCCTTCACATACGGGGCCAATAATTCTCCTTAAGACCTTCTTCTCAAACGCGACTAAGAACTCCGAGTGCCTTTTATTGAGCACCCAGGTCTCGAATCCATACATAAGTACTGGTAAGACCATGGTCTTGTACAGTAGTAGGTTGGATGATCTGGATAAATTTCGGGATTTAAAGAGCCTTGATAGACCATAGTAGGCTTTGTTGGATTTGATCAGCCGTTCGCTTATTTATTCTTCCATATTGTTATCGGGTGCTACTATTGACCCAAGGTAATTAAGGGATTGCACTACTTCAAATTCGTGCTCCACTACCCTGATAGTTTGTCCTCTCTTTGCAGAAGTTGCCACCATGTACATAGTTTTACCCTCATTAATGTTCAGTCCCAGTTTTAGTTCCGCCTACTCGATCTGGGTGAAGGAGTCGTCTACAGCCGAATCGGATCTACCGATGATGTCGATGTCATCTGCGTAGGCAAGTATTTGGCTAGACCTGGTGACAATAGTCCCTCTTGTTGTAACGTCGGAGTCACGGATTGCTTTCCCCAATGCCAGGTTGAAGTGGAGGGAGGCCAGACCATCCCCTTGTCGGAGTCCATTAAAGATGTTTATTGGTTTGGACAGCAATCCCGCTATTTTTACTTGACTGGTTACGTTGGTCATGGTTAACCTATAAAGTCGTATCAATTTGTTTGGAATGACGGATTCTCTCATGGCCTTATATAGTTCTACCCTGGCTATGCTGTTGTAGGCGGCCTTAAAGTGTATAAATATATGATATAATGGAATCTCACATGCCTGACATTTTTCCATCGCCGGCCTAAGGGTGAATATCTGATCAATCGTTGATTTGCCTGGGATGAAGCCACACTGGTGTTGACCAATGATGACTCTAGCGTATGGGGCTATCCGATCTTGTAGGATAGTGGAGGATATCTTATAGGCGGTACTCAGCAATGTTATACACCTATACCTATATAAGAACGGAGATATCACAGTGTGATATCTCCCTTCTTATATATGGCGCAAAAAATTCAACGACGGCAATCTTCCGGCATCTCCTCTTGCTCCCATACGTGCAATACGATCTCATGAATTGTGTAATGTAACGCTGTCCCCCCTTGTTTGATCAGCTTAGCTGGTATGCCATCAGCTCCAGGGGCTTTATTTGATTTGAGCTGTGCAATGGCTTTTAATGTTTCCTCAATGCTTGGTGGCGGCAGCATTTGGTCTTGGTCTTGCATTGGTGGAGCCTCCAATTCTTCTGTGAGCTGACCATTTAGCAATTCATTGAAGTGCACTTCCCATCGCTCCAGAATGCCTTCAGGATCGGTGATCGGATTACCCTGTTTATCCTTGCAGTAAGTGCAGCGTGCGTGTACGGTGTCATACTGCGGATTATGTGGTAGAATTTCCGCGCCTGGTGTGGACCTTGCTCTTTACTTTTCTCTATTTCACAGACTAGTTTATTTTTTTTCAGGCACTTTTCTTTGTCTGTGGAGTCTTTTTTTTTGCAGAGCTCCTGAACTCTCTGTGGCTCCTCGATAGTATAGTGGTTAGTATAGCCGCCCGTCACGCGGGAGAACGGGGTTCGATTCCCCGTCGGGGAGCCTCTGGCGCAAGACTAATGACCTTGCCCGGAAAAAAACAAATCATTATGGAAAATTTAACAAGCCTCAGGACTTGCTAAATTTAAGGCCAAGACCGGTCCCCGGTTGTAGTGCCGACGATGATGATGTACTCTCTGTATTTCTCCTCGCATACCCGCGTTCTCTGAGTCAGCTGCATTGTCCGGTATGCAGCATTCTTACATTCAGTCGCTAGTTTGCACTAATCACCAAACCAGTCGCTCCGATCTCTACGACTACTGACTAAGATGGAGTTGGCAGCACTGATGATAGTATTCTTAAGGCGTGTCCATTTCTCTTCTACGCCCTACATTTTGGCCCTAGGACTCACTCTCCCTCCATCGAGCTCTTGAAGGCGAGTCTTAACGTATGACCAAAGGTGTTACTGGTGTTCTCAGCGCGGAAGGCAGCCGTTGTGATTCGAATTTGATCAGCCGATGCAATACGTCTCCGTAAGGCAATTCGAGCTTGGAAAACTATACAAACAAGATAGTGATTGGAGCCGAGGTTGGCGCCTCGGTATGTTGGTATCGTTATCAGGTTCGAGGAGTGGCGGGATCTATCAGCACGTGGCCAATTTGGTTGCGAGTGGCTCCATCCGGTGATACCCAAGTGGCTTTGTGGATATCTTTACGTGGAAATCTGGTACTCGCAATGACCAAGTTATTTTATTGCACCCCTATCTTAATTTGCAACAACACTGTCTCGAAACTAGCACCAATTGAGTTCGCTTTCTTTTGGGGATCCTTGATTACTATTAGCTCTTCGTTGGAGTTGACGTGTTCCAGGGTATCCTGTGTTTAGCATTGTTTGACAATTTTCCGGAATCCACGGAACTCGCAGACATGGAACGTCATTATAACCTTTTCTTCTAAATACTTTATTTATTTGTGGGAACATATTCGATCCGCTAGCTTTAATGACTTGGATTTTGTTGTTTTAATCTTTAATAATTACTGATCTAACATATAATTGTCGGTGATTCGTTTTTGAAGGTTTTTGATTAATGGCATAAGCGTTTTTATTTCCTGGCAATTTGGAACACTAAAATGTCTATAAAGCGGTTTCAGCTTGGAGAACAGAATGCTCTATAGCCTACACAGAGCGTAGTTGTTGAGTTTGTGTATCGGTTTGTACGGCGCTCTATGTGAGTTATTTTTGGGATAGAACCATTCATTGTAAACATTAGTAACAAGATAATGATCAATTACGTCATTGTGAAGATTCCTGCCAGTCAGTGGATCTGCTCCATTGGAGTGTAATTCTATTTTTATTAGCCGATCAAAAGTTCCAAAGTTAAAAGAATGTATCTAGTCATACTGCTCAAGTAGTGAGTGTTCGTTTGGAACAAGAATTGTTGATCGCTATCATACTCGATTATACGCATACAAGTTGAAGTAGTTAGATACGTATCTAATAATTGTATTCGCTCGTCCAGCAAAAGTAAATTCAAGAAGGAATTTCCTCTTCGATTAGACGGCGTACTTATAGCGTACAATTCAAGTTTTTGTTCGATAGCGTTTGTTTGCCACCAATCGGACAACGCATTCCCTCTTCTGTTTGAGTTCAAGTTACCCCAAACACTGTGGTTAGCATTGAAATCTCCTGCCATAAAAAAAGTAATTATTTTCCGAGTCTAACTTGAGACTTCGGAAAAGGGTATCACGTTCATTGATAAACGTGGGCACTTAGGAGCTTCAAGAGTGTTGATGAACTCCGACGCCGTGCTTCCTTGTGGATTGAGGAAAGAGCGTGGTGTATGTAAGGTAAAAATTAAAGATTCCGTTTTCGTTTCTATTTTTCTTTATGAAATCCAAATACAATCCGTTCTAAGATCACACAACTACGATCGTCGCCAGACACGATCCGCTCGCCACGAAGTGCCATGAGAAATTAAAGAATGAACAAAATCGAACCTGGAAAAAGGTCGTCGTTTTCTTTCCTGTACCTGAACCCTGAAACACATGAAAATTGTTTGGCCAATCATATTCGAGCAGCTGCCCCGGTTGCTCGATATTGGTTTTGCTGATGGTATTCAATCAACGGCCATGGTCTTTGGCTTGGGATGCAAGGGTTTGTTATTTTTAGCAGCTGCTGGTTGCTCGATTTGTTTCAGAATCGTCACTTTGAGCAGCTGCTATGTTTGCTTGGTGACGATTCGGGGATCGTTATATTGGGCAACCGCTATTACTGCAAAGTATGTTTGAAAACGATTCGGGAATCATTTGGAGTTATGGAATGATGGATGGGATCTGTATGTAGGGATATGTATAGGGGGATATGTATAGGGGGATATGTATAGGGGGATATGTATAGGGGGATATGTATAGGGGGATATGTATAGAGGGATATGTATAGGGGGATATGTATAGGGGGATATGTATATTGGGAGGAAATGGTAGGGCTTCATGAGCACTACAATGTAAACAGAGACTACATATAGATATTTGTGGGGGTACGAGGTCGTGGCACCGACATGGGCGCAGGGTTCTACCTCGTCCTCACAAAAGTATCCTGTCGACCACTAAAAGAAATCTGTTCACTAGCAAGGGGGTTCATAACACAGCACAGCGAATAAAACACACGGAATAGATATTATATGTTAATGGTTTTTATTGTTTTCTTCAGTTAACATTAATTGTGCACTAGTTATAATGTAGAAATTAGTTTAAGAAACGAATACGAAACTAGGAAAAAGTTTTAAAATATAAATTGCAGAATAAAGGATCACTCGACTGTTGTTAACGCTCGTAGAAAATTGCGTGTGTAAACGTACCGTACCGTATGCACGGCACGGCGAAGGGGTAGACGAACCGACCGACTCCCTTGATAGGTGTAATGATACTCCATCGAGGGTTGGAATCTGGCTCTTGATTCGCCCTCGATTCGGCGGTGGTGGATATCGTCTCAGCTGAGGATATATTTTTACTTGCCACAAGAGAGACGTAAAGTCTCTTTTTGTGGAATAGAAAATAAGATCTCGTAATGGAGATCATGGTAGTATGTGTGTATGGGTGATCGTGAAAATCATATTGTTCAACTTATGCTCGAAGGCGATGGAAAAACAAAGCAGGAAAACGGTAAGGACAAAAGGGACGTGGAGATCTTTGTTTATGGTGTACATTGCGGCTAAATAAATAGACGGCAACGCATCGTGGAAATGTACTAAAAGAAAAGATGGGACGAGGGCATCATAAAAGTCTTAGATGAATGCTGCCCTTGTGTAAATAGACGAATAGCCATTAGAGAAAGGTGCTAATGGATTACAATACTTTGTACAATGAAAATTGTATATCGTATCTTGGGTCGGTAGCCGAAACGAATCCCTTGCTTGCATTTGTATATGCAGGGTAATTCTTTTGTGGCAAAGAACGAAATTGGAGATTGTTTAGATGAGGGATCGTGGTCGGGTATATTCCAGCTGAACAAACAAGCTGTCCGACGCTGCTTTTGCCGTTGGACAATGGAATCGCCAGCCAATGTGCACGTAAGACATTGTTGTACACATGTAAGGCTGGGAATAGCCAACTCAAGGTTAAGATTCCCTGATTATGCGGTTACACTATAGGTGAACCGATAAGTTTTCTTTTCAGGGACATTGTGTTTGGCCTTGGTGAATTCCTTTCAGAAGATAGTTACGATGGGTAAGTACTTGATAAATTCTTTCAGGGGATTTATGATATGCATTGGATGCATCGATGAAGGAATTCTTATAGGGAGTTTAATGCAATGCCCTAGGCGCATTAATTTCTTATGGGAAGGAAAGGTTTACAGGTGTGCTGGTGCTTGAAATGCAAAAATGGGTTGCAAATAGGGGGGTTCTTCAGGTGAGCTTTAAGAACCCCCACATATTCCTTTGAGTTTGCAAAGGAATATCTACAATGAAGGTTCTAGCACCTGACGGTTATGTACAGCTTCAGGAGCGTAAACAGAGACTACATAAAGATGCCTTTGACTTTTCAAAGGAATATCTATAATGCAGGCTTCTAGCATCTGACGGTTGTGTACATTTGTGTAGTACACGACCTTGTGTTGCAGACTATTCTTAATTACGACGGTGACTCCATCCTTTTGAGTGGATTTTGACCATCTCGTCGTTTGCAGCCCAATTTGTGACCTTAATTTAGGTTAGTTTTGGCAGCCAAAGTACATCTGGGCTTTGTTCGGGTTCTAGCAGATGGCTCGGATTACCCCTTCTTTCCATATGGATTAGTGTATCCACGTTCGCAGCATTAATTTTAAGGGGTAAATCAGCTGAAGTGAAGTTTCTGACGTGTATTGGGTTATCTAGAAACTGGGTCGAGTAGATATTATCTACAGTTGCGTCACTTTTTTTTAAATCATTTGAATTTTTTCTCAAATACAGCGAGCTGCCCTTGTATGGACAGTAAAATTGCTGTTAAGTTTGTTTGTGCCTCCGGTTCAGGCGTTTTAATGATATTTCATGGTTGTTCCATGATTGGTGCATTCTTTACAACACCTGCCATTTGGACGTATGACACACTACGGGCCACGAAGTTATTGTAATAACGAGTTTTGTTTCGTTTCTCTTCTTCAACGTGTTTTTTTTTTATAGATTCTAACTTACTTTTGTAGAGGCCGCAGGATAACTAATTACGCCGTCAACCCATATGGCGCATCATGATTTTTCAAAGCCTCCAAAAGCGGCTATTCTATTTATTAGCAAATTGCTGATTCACGTGGCTCTACTGAAGAATGATTATCTGTGTTTATTGGTACGTAGGAAGTTAACTGTCAACTTGGACTGATGCGCACTCTCTGACTGACGTATATCATAGGACAATGTTTGGAGAAATGGAATACTATACATTCAGAAAGTTCAAATGAGCAACGACCGCGATATTACCTATAAAAAAGAGATAGGCATGATACGTTGCACTTATGTAGTTATCCTAAATCACTACTCCCATCCAAATCCCCAATATTTCGTATAATCTTAACCCTATTCCCATAATCCAAACCATGTTCCCCAATTGAATCAGATGCACGACAAAATTAAACCAAAGCCCATTTGTCGTACATTAATTCAATTCCTAATAATCCTAACATGCTTAACTCTAAATGCATTTCATGATTTCTCCTTCCGGGAATTTATTCAAATAAATTGCTAACAACTTCCCGGAATCCTATTCCAATTGAAGCACACAAAACCTTGCTTGTGCTTCTTGGAATTTTTACATACAATTTTGACAAATCTCAATGAACCAGACTATAAAAGGGCGACACATTTTGGATTGAAGATGAGTTTGGATCCAGAGGTCGAAGCAACGGCCAACAAATATTAAACAACATATTAATAAATAAAATAAATTAAAACAAAAGAATTAAACCGCATTTAATTTGGCCACCCTAAAGGAAAACACCCCATAGGAGGTAAGATATAAAAAAGCAACTTAAAAATATAACATCCACACTTATATTCTAATGGCGGAACTGAACGACATACGCCATGGTTCCCAACTAGTTTTATTGTTCGTTTTTGGATCTGTCAAATGTGTGTAGTGCAGTTTTTGATACGCCTGACCAAATATCGAAATTCTATTTTAGGACAAATATAAGCCTTGTAAATCATAACCAGGTTGCCTCGGGTGAAGTAAAGGGTTCTCCACAAGCTTAATGTGTTTCATAAATTAAATAGAAGACAAAATAATTGAGAAAAAAGTTAAACTTTTTTTTTAATGCTAAAGTACAAATATTTTAAAAATCGAACTCTTTTAAAGCTATTCCTGCCATTTTAAATATTTTAAAAATATCTCGCCCCTACTATCCTTCTATGGGAAACCAAACAAACATGACAGGAATTTTCTTGACAGTTTGGAGTAAAAGATGAATTCGTGTGTACTTGCATCAGCCGGGCAAATCGTGGACGATGAGTAAATACCTCCTCCACGAACTGACTGCTGCTCAATATTTGTCGATAAATAAGGATTATTATCTGGGCATAGTCGATCGTTGGTGCAAGCCTACTAACCTTGCCCGGAAAGATAAAATATTATGGAAAATTTAACAAGCGCCAGACTTGTTAAATAAGGCCAGGACCGGATCCCGGTTGTAGTGCCGATGATGATGATAGTCGATCGTTGGTCGCAAATGACATCGGTAGCATTGTTCTGTGGGGATAGTGTCGAGTTTTGGTCATCCATGATTCTTCCGTCGGTGGTTGTTACCTATCGCCGAACAGGGTGCGGGAATTGTAACCTTATTCAAGGCGAAATTGTTTAATTGCACAAAATGAAAAAGTGAAAATTGTGTAAAATGTGCTCGCAGTGATTTTGGCGAACCCTGTGGGGGTTCAGGGTTCCCTAGAGAAAACGGGAAATCATACAAAAGTGATGTTTATCCAAAATAATTAATCAAATGTAGTAAGTGAGGCACACTAGACATATACCGCGCGAATTACAAATCTCCCTAGACCATACTATCTTGCCTTGATAACCTGATGGTTATTAAGTGCTTCAAGACAGGCAAAGCCAAAAACGAGAACTAAAAGTACACAAGACTGTCTTATAAGAGTGGAAACAAGTGTCGTCAAGAAAAATGTTCATTGCATAGAAGTGACAATAAATGTAAAGTGCGATTAGTGCAGGCAATTGGGTTTGCTTTAAACAACGGCGGTGTACCTAATGCATTTAACATGACGAGTGAGGACAAGAACAAAGAGAAAAGTAACGACAATAAAACGATCGGCAAGTGCAACAATGAAATTAAGGTCGGCACAATTAAACAACACAACCATGACGCGTAACAAAGCCGAGAAATTGATGTTGCAACAGAACCAGCGAATGACCCTGTTCCAACAGGCCGTGAGAACTTGGGAGACGATGAACATTCGGGACGTCCAAAAACCAAAAACAACTGACGATAACATCGCTAAAATTCACGAAATGGTACTAGACGACTGCCGGATTAAAGTGAGAGAGGAGCAGAGGCTATGAAAACGTCCAAAGAACGTGTTTTTCACATATAAATTCAAGATTTAGGCATGAGAAAACTGCCCCCGCGTCGGGTGCCGCGTCTGCTCACGTTAGACCAAAAACGTGTTTGAATGAACAGCAAATCCCATTACAGCTAGTAGTAATAAATAAACAAGCGAACGACAGCACTTGGCGTCCTGCACGAACCTTCTACTGACCCAATCATTACACATCGTATTCCCGGTCAGCGGTAGTCAAGAACGCATGTTCCTGTGTTAATAAGACTGCGATTAATCCACGGTGAGTAAACTCCACCCCCTAACCAGACTCTTGGCGCCCTGCACGAAATTACACAGCCAAATCCACGGTCCCGGGGCAATAGATTTCTCTCTAAGGTAATTCACCATAAAGCGACATAAACACACTTAAAAATATAACCTTACCGGCTAAAGCCGGATTGCTTTTATCGTCTAATTTGATTTTTCACATCTTTCTTGGAGGGTTTGTACTACTGTGACAATTGCTAAATCGTCCGTGTAGCCTATGGTGTCCATCGTACATCACATTCCATGGGAATGGTCCGACGTCTGAACCCTGTGCTACTCCTCTTTTTAGGTGGTGTTTTCTTGGACTACACTCTGTTAGCTCAGTTTAAGCGCAATAAATGCGAGTTTTGGCAGCGATTAATTATTGTCGATGAAAGCTGGATACACCATTATAAGTCCGAAACAAAAATATAGTTAAAACAGTGGACCGCAAAAAGTGGGAATCGGCTCCAAAAAAAAAAAAAAAGCAAAAACTGCTTTTTTCGGCTGGGAAAGTGATGGCGACTATTTTTTGGGATAGTCATGGAGTTATCTTAACCGATTATCTTCAAAAAGGAAAAACCATTACAGGAGCATACTACGCATCATAACTTGACCAACTGAAGGCAGAAATTGCGGAAAACCGGTCAGGAAAAGAAAATCCAGTTTCGCCAAAACAACGCACCGTCTCACACCACAGCGGTTGCCATGGCGAAAATCCACGAATTACGGTTTGTACTGCTTGGCCATCCGCCTTACTGACCAAATCTAGCCCCAAGCGACTTCTTTTTGTTCCCTAATCTAAAAATTGCGCTCGGAGGATCGAGATTTTCATCAAATGAGGAGGCAATCACCTTCGAGAAGAGTAATTTTGCAGAAAAAAAAGCCGAGTACTATTTGGACGGGTTAGAGTGATAGGAGCAGCACTGGGAGAAGTATGTAGAATTACAAGGAGACTATGTAGAAAAATAAAAATAAATTTTTAAGAAAAAATGTCTTGAGTCTTTGTTAGGTCGGAAACCTTCCGGCCTACCCCCGTACACACGATTCTGAGACAGTGTATCATCACCAAACTGTCCCTTCAATCAAGAAAAATTTCCGAGGGTTAAAGCGTTCATTTGTTAAAAATTTTATAATAATCCGTTACACAACAAACGTATGTACCCGTTGTTCGCTCATGGCTGTACTGACTACAAAGTCGAACACGACTGCTAGCCAAGCCGGTTCCCCTACTTTTCATAAACCAAACAACAGCCAAGCACAAAATTATCTATCTTGTTGCTAAGCAAAAAAGTAAAATTACCATTTATAAAAAAAGTAAAAAGTAAACTAACCATTTATATTAATCCACTCTCGTATATAGTATAAATAATGCTTTCGCCTCTCTTGCCTCCTCTGAGTCTGAGGAGGAGATAAATGAGTTAGAAGTAAAACTAGCGGTGGCAAGAACACGACTAGAGGAGAGACGCAGAAAGAAAAAAATAGCTGGGCTCGAACAGCGAATAGGTATCCATCGACAACAAAAGCCGGGGCCAGAGGTCGGTCAACAAAAACTAGAATAACAAAGCTCACAACAATAGCAAGCAACACAACAACCAGCAGCACAACATCAGCATATTAAATACAAAAAAAAAATAAATAAAGAAATAAATTATAATAATAATAATAATAATAATAATAATAATAATAATAATAATAATAATAATAAAATACATAAACATGCCACCAATCAACACCATCGATATCGATTGTAAGAAATTGGTATGATTTTTTAATTGAAAGACTGGCAGGTATGACATTCAAACCTATACGGTGGCAGACCACGATAAAATAAAAGAGATTTTAAAAAGAGCCACTGTGGAATTTGACTCGTTCACGCCGAAACAAACAAATAACAAAATAACATAACAGTTCTATTAAAGGGCGTCAACCCTGAACCGGACATTCTGTTTGAAATGCTTCAAAACCTGAAGCATGAAGATTTCGAATTCATCGCAGTAATGTGGCGGTTCTGCCAAACCCCACGGCCCACTTCCCTGAAAAACCCCCATAACTGCTACCCAACCTCCTTAAGTTCGCTAATGCAATCACATTAGCACCTTAAATGCTTCACGCATTAAATAGATCAAATTTATAATCTAGAAGTTCCTGTAAAGAATCCTTACCTTTCATGCATCTCTTCGCATACAAATTTCCTATAAGAATTCTTTCCTAGATAATCATAATTCCCTAAACCATCCGGCACTCTGATATGCCAAGCAATTCCGCTGTCCAGGTGCACACCGCATGTCCCTGAAAATTCCACGGCTTCGGCAGCCTTTTGTCCAAGGTGTTACGTACGTCGGCCACCACCATCATTTGATAATTTGTGTTTAATATAATTTTGTTTTAAAATAGTACGATGGTAAGGTGGTGGAAGAATTGCACGATCCAGAAGTGAGTTTTTGAACCCGCCCCGATTCGGGTGTGGATCGTGCAGTTCTTCGAGTTCGAATTTGTTTTTCGAAGTGGACGTGAATGGAGAGCGAGAGAGATGGAGGGTTAACCTTTTTCTTGAATACGGTTCGGAATTCCGTTGTTGACGTTTTGACAACGGAAAAAGCAGGAAAAACGTTTTGTTCGTTGATGACAGTTGGAGTTTTTCCGCCCAGTTGGTGAGCAGAAAAGAAAAAAAAGATAGAAAGAGCCCGTTTCCTTTTGTTTAAAAAAAAGTAAAAATTCCAGGAAGGAATGTTCAGTTGTGTTATTGAATAGTGTCTTATAAATTGTTTTATTTTTTAATGGTCCACGAAGGACTCACATTTATGTTGTTAAAGTAAAATTAAAGTTTTAGTTGATCGAAGTTATGCATGTGTTTCATGTTTGAACGAGGACTTGCATATATTTGGTAACCTCGATTTGGAGATCACTGTTGCTGGAATTGGGGGTAAGATTTGTGCACATACCGCAATTACATTGAGATGGATTGTTCTACTGCGAGAAGTGGCCCCGTTACCCGTGGTCACAGATAACAGCTATCGAATCTGGATATAATAATATTAAAACTGGTACTGCAGTCTTTCCGCCACATAGCATTCTTATTTAGCAGAATTACAACACAAATAATAGACTGGCATTGCGGACACCCCATTACAACAATAAATTATTTAACAAACTAACTGCATGAATAACTTATCCTACACTGGCACTGAGGACGGGATCTCAGCAACCCCATACCATTATAATAAATTCTACAACAAACTGGCGCTGCGGACAAACCTTCCCAGGACAGGTTTGCGGATTATGGATATTGACTATAAAACCTATTGTGATACATCACGCAACTAATACTCGTAAGCGGAGAGGCCTGCATGGACCAGGGACGGAAAGCGGAAATTTTTGTTTTTTTTTCTTCTCTTTTTGTTATTAATTGAACGATTTTGTTATTTTTTTATTTATTTATTCTTATTGTGAATGGAAAACTTGTACATCAATTATTGTAGGATTGTTTGATATTAATGTTAAGATTTTGCTTTTGATTTATTTATTTATTGAATAATTTTCAGATTAATCGATCTTTGAAATTTTTGAATGTGATTCTGCTTTTCTTCCTTTTCGGCTGCGCGTTTGGTTTTAGTTTAAATATTTTTTTTTTTTCGTTGTTGTGTTACAAAATTGACCAAAAAGTGGTCATTATATTCGCTTACCCCTTTCTCTCTCTCCAATTCTCGCCCGCTGAGAACTGCGTTTGTTGGTAGAATGGTGTTTTTGTTTGTTTATTGTGACCGACGGGTGTAGTGTGTGTTTCTTTTTCTCGTTGCACGACCGTTTGTTTTGTCGATTAGTGCACCGTTTTTCAGTCCCAAACATTAGTGAATTTTTGATTACGGGCTGACCTCCTCTGGTGTTCCGGGTTTCCTTGTTACGCATCGGGCCCCTATAGTGATTGCGAGGGAGGAAGGTTCGTCGGCCGGCGTCTTGTTGTATATTGGGAGCGTGCTTGTTTTTGTTTTTCGCACCCTTTCCGTTGGTGGATACTGTCGGCGACGAGGTTGTTTTTTCTTTTCTCCGCGGGGTATCCGGGATTGACTTTGGTGTAGGTGACCTTGAGATCTAGTTAGACGGCCGGCAGATGCAGACAAGGCAACGTCAAAGAGATGTCCGAGAGGGCACCCCTGCCCGGGCACGACCCGAGGCATTTCCCGAGCCGCCGGTTGACGAGGTGGATCCGGAGGCGTTCCATGATTCGAGGGACGAATTTGTGGACGACCGATCGCCAACACGCCCCCCTCCCACCGTCGGCAAACAGCCTGTCGGGAGCATGGAGGACACGCCGATGCCCTCGTATTTTAAACTGGGCCCACAACCATGTCCTGTACGGACCATGCTGGGCACAGATAGGGTTTTCGACCTTGTGTCGAAGGCGGTCCCCATGTTTTCGGGACAGGAAGGCCCGGATACGGCCGAGAGACTCTCTTCGTTTCTCAAGGGCTGTAGAAGGACCTTGGATGGGCTGGCGGTGGAGGAGGAACATGCCTTCCTCCGGTGGCTGCCCTCTAGGCTGAGCGGCGAGGCCTATCGGATGTTCGAGGAGAGACCACCCACGACATTCCTTGAAGCGGAACAGCGTCTTAAAGAGGCCTACGAACCCCGGGTGTCGTATGAGGAGTTGTGTGCGCAACTTTCCAAAATGCGACAACTTCCTTCCGAGGATGCCACAGGTTTCGTTTCCCGAGTGAAGCGGGCCGTGGTACGGTGCGAGAAGGCAGCTGAGCGCTTTTATGGTCGCCAGGGTAGGTCCGTCTTCGCCAGCCAGCTTGAGGGCATGGCCGAACCGGTGTTGGTAAGGGGTCTGAGGGAGGAAGGACTAAAGCACTTCCTTCTCACGTTGGGTAATGTCCCTTTTCGTAGCCTGGTGGACCACCTAACCGGGTTTGAGCGAGCTCGTAGGGAGATGCTGAGGCAGGACGACCTGTTTGTAGATGCGCCGCACGGGATCGCCGAGCGAGCGTCGGAATCACTAGAGTTAGGACCGGGAAGTTGCTCGACCCTTTTGGAAAATTCATCCTCCACTTTTAGGGATTGTACCGCGGCGCCGGCGCCGGTTTTATCGAACTTAAATCCCCGGGCGGTGTCATTCGTGTTGCCGGCCGAAGAGCCTGATAGTCGTCGACGTGAGGAGGATGGTTTCGTTCGGGAGCAGTCGTGCGGACCTCTCAATAATCGACGGGATGCTGGTGCCTATGCTCCGGCCTCCTCTGGCGAGGGAGCGTGGTCAAATACCATGCCGAGCCAGAGTGGAGAGTCGCAGAGCTTGGCTCAGGGGACGTATGTGCCACAGGATCGATCGGGTCGGGACAACCCGTTCAGGCATCCGGTTGGTCGATCGGCGCACCCCCTGGAATCCCCGACCATATGCAATTTTTACCACCTGAGAGGTCACGTGTACGACGAGTGTCTACAAAGACGAAACACTCCCTTCTGTCGCGAGTGTTGGCGGTATGGCCACGACATAGTGGACTGCCCGGATCGTCCGACGAGGACGCGCGGCCCCCAGACTGCATACAGGGGTAGAGGTCACCAGGGCGGTTTCGCACGGCAAGAACCGCCTCATCAGCGACCACAGTATCAGCGGAGAGCCCTACCAGAGCCGCAGCCCCCGTCTACGTGCGGCGGGCCGGCGACACCAGGCCCCAGAGTATTCAGCGTCCGGTGCTGTTGCGAGTTTTGTGGCCGACAGGGTCATAGCTTGCGCGGGTGCGAATACAGGCAAAGGTGGGAAAAACAACAGCATTCCCAGGGTTCTCCCCATAAGCGGCACGCCGGAACAGCACCTGTTGCGAGCCGAGAGCAAGACACCCGTGTGGGGACTGGGGCAAGCGCGAGAAATAGGCGCAGGGGGCGTCGGAGGCAACGTCGGCGAAATCGAAGCGCCGGTAATGATGGCGCGGAGAGTGGGAATTCCCGGAAAGCAGGCGGAGATGATGGGCGACGATCGTCCGTGTCGAGCGGTGGCGGTAGGCGGCCTGACTCCATGGATTCGAAATCCTCAAAAACGGATGCGAGACATGACGCCGCATCAGGCAGCGCGGGGAGCCGGGAATGGCAGCCCCGGCGCATTGGGCCCAAAGTGGGCAGAAAGAATAGCTCCAGTTACGCTAGTTCGGTGTCCAGTGGGACTCCCGAGCGGAATATTCCTGAACGGGGGAGCAGAACATTGCGCGAGTTTTGCGGTCGACACACTCACAAGGCGGCAGAGTGTCGACATAAAGCAAAATGGGAGAGTTCGGGAAACTCCCCAAGGTCGGGTCGGCAAGATCCTACCCGACCGCACTAAAAACGAAACCCAGTTCCAGCTGTTCTCAGTTTTCGCCGACTCGAGTCCCGATTGTCGCTCTCCCTCTAGACATTGGCCGTAGGAACCCTACGCGCCTAATCGTGGACACCGGCGCTGAGATCAGCCTGTTGAAGCTGAAGGCACTCCATCCTAGATATGGCATGGATGTGCATAAATCTACAACGCTCCAAGCGCTGTTTGTCAAAGGCAAGTCGAGGGGATGCTGCACTGGGAATTTCAAGTTGCACCATGAGATTCCCTGCAGTTTCCAAATAGTAGACTCCTTGCCGGGTTTGGAGGAAGACGGATTGTTGGGGTACGACTTCCTGTCTCGGAATTGTAAGGTAGACGGGCCGGGTGGTTGTTTGGTTTTTCCCCGAACGACCGTAAATCCCGTGCCATTCTCCATTCAATTTGTCAACTATGGGACGGGAAGGGTTGAGCGTGTGGCAGCCAAACGGGGAGACGTGCCAAAGGGACCTGTTAAGGTCGATACTGCGGCAGGTACTCGCCCGGAGACCCTACCCATACAGGGGAGGGCTGCGAAAAGCTGTTCAACCACGTGCTACCCACGTGGTCATCCGGATGAACCCCAAACAGTGGTCGTTAATAACATATAGTTATAGACAACGTTTTTTTTAAAAGAACAATTACGGAAAGGTTAAGCCTTCCGGTAACTTGGAGCCCCTGATCCTAGCTGGCCAGACTCTGGTTACCCTCCGAAATCTTCGTCCTTGTAAAGGACCTTCGTCGAGGGATACCAACTTGAGAGTCTGACGAAAAGTCTTTAAGGCCAGGCCTAATGCTGCAGGCGCAGTCCCAGCGCAGACTGCAGAGGCAAACCCCAGTGCTAGGGGTTGGATCGCATATATGAAAGTGCGAAAGCGCACTATAATGTCGGGTGATGGTAGTTTTGCCGCCGAAACGGGAAACCCCCCCGATCTACCAACCCATGGACCGGGCCAAGTACCGAGTCCAGAAGAGGAGGACTAAGTTAAATATATAGGAGCGGGACGCTTTCGCCGGCCGGGTGACATTTCGGAGGTTGAACGAGAGGGGATCGCCTCGCCTTAGCGAGGGGGTCCTAACCGGATCGTGTGGGCGGTCGAGCTTTCGGTCGGACCGTCGTTTCAGTGTCGGGCCCGCCGCGATAGATGGGAATCTGTGTAGTTAGTGTTCCCCTATTAAATGTTATTTATTTATTTATTTATTTATTTGTACTAACCCTCATATATAAGTAGTATAATCCCTACTAACATTAGCACTTAAGCATGTAGACTAATTTATTTATTTATTTATTTATTTATTTGTTGATTGGTCTGCTGATTGTTTGTTTGTTTGCTCTCCGCCGTCCACTCTCCGGCGTGACATTCCTCTCCTAAGAATGCCACGCAGTCTTGTGGAGGGAGGAGGTGTGTTACGTACGTCGGCCACCACCATCATTTGATAATTTGTGTTTAATATAATTTTGTTTTAAAATAGTACGATGGTAAGGTGGTGGAAGAATTGCACGATCCAGAAGTGAGTTTTTGAACCCGCCCCGATTCGGGTGTGGATCGTGCAGTTCTTCGAGTTCGAATTTGTTTTTCGAAGTGGACGTGAATGGAGAGCGAGAGAGATGGAGGGTTAACCTTTTTCTTGAATACGGTTCGGAATTCCGTTGTTGACGTTTTGACAACGGAAAAAGCAGGAAAAACGTTTTGTTCGTTGATGACAGTTGGAGTTTTTCCGCCCAGTTGGTGAGCAGAAAAGAAAAAAAAGATAGAAAGAGCCCGTTTCCTTTTGTTTAAAAAAAAGTAAAAATTCCAGGAAGGAATGTTCAGTTGTGTTATTGAATAGTGTCTTATAAATTGTTTTATTTTTTAATGGTCCACGAAGGACTCCCATTTATGTTGTTAAAGTAAAATTAAAGTTTTAGTTGATCGAAGTTATGCATGTGTTTCATGTTTGAACGAGGACTTGCATATATTTGGTAACCTCGATTTGGAGATCACTGTTGCTGGAATTGGGGGTAAGATTTGTGCACATACCGCAATTACATTGAGATGGATTGTTCTACTGCGAGAAGTGGCCCCGTTACCCGTGGTCACAGATAACAGCTATCGAATCTGGATATAATAATATTAAAACTGGTACTGCAGTCTTTCCGCCACATAGCATTCTTATTTAGCAGAATTACAACACAAATCATAGACTGGCATTGCGGACACCCCATTACAACAATAAATTATTTAACAAACTAACTGCATGAATAACTTATCCTACACTGGCACTGAGGACGGGATCTCAGCAACCCCATACCATTATAATAAATTCTACAACAAAGGGACAAAAACAAACACTAGCGTCTAGTATCATAAACCGAATTCCTTCGCATGTAAACATGCATAAAAATTCGATCCCATTTCGTTCATCAAGATACGGTACAGGACCACCCATCGTAAACCTAAATTGCTTTAGCATCACCAGCATAATAGCAACACGGCTATTTACCCAGCTGCAATAGATTCACCCATGATTTGTTTTCCAACGAACAAACAATCACAACTTCGTGCTTAGCCACCAAACGAATTATCCAGCATATACAAATGCAAGCAAATTCGTTCGGCCACCGACCCAAGATACGATATACAATTTTCATTGTATAAAGTATCGCAGCCATTAGCACCTTTCCCAATGTCTATTCACACATTTACACAAGGGCATCACTCATCTAAGTCTTTTATGATGCCCTCGTCTCATCTTTTCTTTTACCACATTTCTTCGATGCATCGTCGTCTATTTATTTAGACGCGATGCACTTCATGGACAACGAGCTTCCCGATCCATTTGTCCTTGCCGCCTGTCTGCTTTGTTTTGCCATTGCCTTCGCGCATGAGTAAACAACACAGATCTAAACGATCACACACATACCACCATGACCTTCATTACGAGATCTGGTTTTCTATTCCACCAAGAGAGACTTTACGTTTCTCTGGTGGGTAGTAAAAACATATCCTTAGTGGAGAGGATATCTACCACCACCCAACAAACTCACCCCATTAGCGAGTCGGCTCTGCACGAGCCGTTAATCGCAGAGTCTAATTCCATCTGCCGACCACGTTGGTCGAGCTATCTCCCGCTCTCCGGTGCGCACGGGGACGCGATAATATACAGAGTCGTTGGTGTAAAGAGTTGTGATCTGGTTGTCGTAATAAAAATTAGTCCGTTAATTAGTGCAAATGTCGGGAATATGCATATAAGACAAATCAAGTTATAGTAACACAACTTGTAATACCAAATTGTTACAGATAAGGACCTTTATAACGTAAAAATCTTCGTATGTGTAATTATGAAATTCCCCGTGTCTACTGTGTGCGTGAAATAAAACAAATTATAACGAACCAACTTGTGAGTTTCATTTCTCCTGGGTGTGATGTTTCCTCTGCTGCTATGGCGAACAAATTGCAGCGGAATTCCAAGGAACGATCGGCGAGTGAAAAGTGAAAGGTTAGTGGGACGAAGTAGAACTCGCACCCATGCCGTTGCCACGACTTCGTTCCCTACAGTAACACCATTCACTGCAGGCAAGTCAAGAACGAAAAACCGACAGGTCTAAATACTAGCGAGCAGCTGAATTGGTAGTCTAAGGAAGATAACAGTCCTGGATCATCAAATTGTCAGATGGGACAAATTAAAAAAAGGTAGAGACATTCTGCAATGTGTCCACTGCCAAAGGTTTGGTCTCTCTCGGCGAACTGTGAAATGCAACCTCGTTGCGTAAAATACGAACAGGACCATAAGGCAGAAGCATGCGCTCTGGAGAAAAAAAGGGTAAGAGACAAAACCTTTCTAAAGTGCGCAGCATGTCGGAATGAAGTACATCCCACTAACTATCGAGGATGTCCTAAATTCCGAGAATTAATGTCTAGAAGTGTGGCGCAGGGGCAACTCGAACAACAACAATTCCCGTAACATGGCAGCGGTTGTACGCACAAATTGCCTCGGGCGGGAGAATAACAAAACAGGCTCCAACACTGGTAGACACAAATACTTCCACACAGACTGAAACAACATCACAAGCAGACGTGTTCACAATCTTCAGAGATAGATGACACAGCTGCTAAGTCAAATAAACGAGATCTACTCGCACTTGCCCAGTCTAAGTAAAAAGTCGATGTAGATCTTCCAACCGAAAGATCAATTAAAGCTCTTGTCGTGACTGTAAATTCATTTATAAAGACCGAGAGAAGAACCACTCAAAAACGATGATATTATACGAAGAGATTGACCTTATTCCTTACAGAGGGGAGGTGTCGCCATCTTTATTAGAAAAGGATTCCAACACAAAGTCATATATAGTGGAGAAGTGCGCAGGTTCGGGTGCTGGAAGTCTGCATGCATCGTACGGATCCTTCAGCAAGGAAGGGGTTTGGATGCGATTGCGGTCTATGCACCTGAAGAACACCAACATAACCTCTTTATAGCAGAGCTCGAGACACTTTTTCGATACTAACAATTGCATCTGGAAAAGAACTATTTTATCGTAGGAATGCCAAGCATAAAGATTGGGAAAATTATAAATCTAATACCAGAGGAAATGAGTTGACTAGTTGGTTAGATCTGTATCATGTAGAATATAAAACTGACCGACTAGCTACGGAATATCCATCGTTCCCTACAGGTAGATCGTACTTAGATATCTTGCTTATTGACTCACGACTGAGACTACTTAACACCAATAAACGAAACAGAATGGCAGTATGGGTTCCGGAAAGGTAGATCAACCGGTAAGGCACTATCTGTGGTGTGCGACATCGCTTGCAGTGCGATAGCTGGAGCACGATGGCTAGGAGGTACGAAAAAATATTGCGCCGTGGTGACACTAGACGCTAAAAATGCATTTAACTCTGTGAACTGGAATCGGATCATAGAAGCGTTGGGCGATCTACAAGTCTCACTCTACTTGGTGCGTATACTAGCAAACTATGCCTCGGATAGAAGACTGCTCTATGATACAGACGAGGGACCACAGGAATATAAAATAACAGCGGGTGTACCTCAGGGATCTGTATTAGGCCCGCTGTTATGGAATATCATGTATGATGGTGTGCTTAGGGTCAATGTACCAAAAGGAGTTAAAATCATAGGGTACGCAGATGATTTGGCCATAGTGGCCATAGCTAAACATCTAGATGACCTGGAGAATATTTACTCCTAAATATACGCCTAAGAGAATGGCAATGAAGGTGGGATTCTTCCACCAAAGGAAGATGGACCCACACCATGATACCTGATATAGAAACATGGGTGCAAAGAAAACATGTCGAGCTGAATTACCACCTGACTCAGCTAATATCAGGACATGGATGCTTTCGGCAATACTTGCACAAGTATAAGCATGTGAATCACCCATACTGCTTGTATTGTGAAGGTGTGGCGTCTCTAACAGATACACACAATTCACAAGCAAAATAGTGAAGAGCACCGAACGAAAAATCGAATAAGAAAATACATCAGAGCCGTATACCAAGCGATAACATAACAATTCACATCAGTGAAGTATAGTCGAGTTTTGAAATCGAATTCTAAACACGGTCAGTAGCCTGATGGGTAACGCTTAGGTAAATTTTTGGTGATTCAAACTGTCATAGCGTCCGTTAGAATCACACGTTCTTCTTCACTATTATTTCAAACGCTATAAAGGCAAAATAGAAAATGCGGAACACGTACTCACAGAGTGCGTGAGATTAGAGACCGCACTAACGATTTTGGAGGGACATTTGAGGCGGAGAGTTACTCCGACAGGAGTAATAGAATACATGCTAAGTTCCAAACAGGCGTGGTCCGTAGCAAATGGTATTCTATGTGACATGATGCAACTGTTGCGATGTGGCGAGCGGAGTAACCGGTAAACTCCGTCCCACCTTGCGGTGGAATATCTAAAAGAAAGTTCAGCAGGGATCAACGGGAATATATGCCTGGCGGAAGGTTGACCTTCAAGGAATACCTGCGGAAAACGAGTGAAAAAACGGCAAGAGTATGCAATGTTTTGGGAAGAATTTGGCGGATTTTGTCTATGTCTTTGAAGGTGATGGTGTTGGAGTGTTCCGGCGAACACTGTTAACCCACAGCACACAACGGAGCGAAATAACACAAACAAAACACGGAGAGAACTTATTTATTTAGATTTTTTTATTGTTTCTTTTTTTTTCTTCTTTTATCATACATCAATTAAAGCGGATACAAAGAAAAAGACAGGGGAAGAACACTCAAGCACTGTTTATATATTTGCAGGTAAGTTATTCCCGTTCCTATATGAACTGAATTCACGGTTACTTGTGGTGGAATCGATGCCAATCGACCATTTCCTTAGCACATTGAAAATACCAGAATTAATTCACGGGACACACGTTACTTGCGACTTTCAGACACACGCGCGGCCTTCGGTGGTTGATTCACTTTTCTTTTAACTCCCTCGTTGGAAATCTCTATATCGACTTGTTTGTTTTCGGTGTTCTATCTCGACTGAGGTCACTTTCTCCGGGGATGATCCTATTCACCACATAGTTGTCTTTCTCTCCTTTCACTTTCCCTGGGTGGTGACTTTCTCTCAATCGAGAATCTTTCCACCAGTGAAGATCGCGTTCACGCATACAGACGCGAAGGTTATTGTCTGCATGCAATAGATCATCCTGTGATTGTCAAAATTTTACACCCCTGATGGATTGCTTACGTAAACAATCGAGTGTGTGATGTACAGTAGTCGATCTTGGGATCGTGCTTACTTTGCCCTATAGGAACAGCGTTTTCGTTTATTGCTGTTGCATCGCAATGGCCTTTGTTTAGGCGAAGTACATTGTGGCAGGGACAAAGGTTTTGTCAACGGATTGGATTTCCGGCAATTCGCTTATCGCCGGGGATGTGATGTCTGTCGACATCTGGCGCAGCTGTGTCAACCGTTTGTGTATATCCAGTTGATGGATTGGTACACAATTTCTATTCTGGGTCATGTCCTTCGATCGGCGTGCAGGCGTAGGAAAATTGGTCGGACTTGTGGCCCATGTATCTGTGGATACGTAGGGTTGTTGACTCCAGGATGCATGTTGCCTTTTATTTCAAGTGGAAAGGATGACTTTTGAGGACACGTGTCTGTGGGCACGTGTAATTTGGATATAGGTGAGTATGTTCCTTGGTGGAACGACGACATCTCGACCTATAGTCGTTTGTGTGGTTCGTAGAACCGCCACAAGACTGGTACTCAATGTTGGTGGGGTCAAAATGCGACATGCCTCTGGGTCGGTCAGAAGTATCTTTTGAAGATTTCCACCTTCCCACCGGAACCGAAACAAAAAAAAATGCAAGGCAGTATAAATACGCGCACATACCGACCAAAGCGCAGATTATCAGATGCCGAAGACAGATCTGCGTTTACTACCACACTCAAGACCTACCATTGCCCCATCCAACTAGTTAGAGAACATTTGAACTAACCCTGTCCACACTATCCTTAGTACTGGAGTCGAGTACTAGAGAAAAGGAGTGTGATATCTATTTTTAGAATGTACACATCTGGCAAGAATGGAGATAAAGATAAGGATTTGTAGGAACATGAGTTTGTTTTCATACGAAGATATGAATTGTGGTGTTTTGTTTTTAGGAAGTTCTGGAAATATGAGTATGGATGATAAACGAATATTTTATTCGTTTATCGGGTTTTGTATTGGATCGGGGTAATGGATTTTGTAAATATAAGTTTGGGTATAGGGATTTGGATATGAGTGGGGAAAGGAGACGGTAGGGCTTTTCAGAGCACTACAGGCCAATGATCAGTGGTTGTTGCTTAAGAAGTAAATCCTATCTACAAAAAGTATTCAAAATGAACGAACAAGTGAAATACAAAACTAGAACAAAGTGTCGTGTTTTCTATTTTCTATAACTTAAGAACTCACTGAAAAGAACATTGAACATTCTGGACTTGGCGGCAGACATAAAAGTAGAGGTATGAGTTGCCCGTAGGTTAATACGAGGATTGCCTTTTATATTTCGGGATTAGAGAACAAAATCAAATATTGTTCATCGAAAATCACTATATTGTTTTTCAAAATATTCCCCATGAAGATCTATACACTTTTGCATGCGTTTGAACCAATTGTCGAAGCACTTTTGCCACTCTGATTGAGGTATCTCCAACACATGCATTCTGAATGCAGCAACCGCTTCTTCAGGTGTCGAAAAACGTTGACCTCTCAGTTTGTTTTTTACGTACGGGAATAAAAAGAAGTCATTCGGTGCCAAGTCAGGACTATACGGCGGATGACCCATCAAATCGATGTTTTGGGTGCTCAAAAATGCAGTTGTCGCAGCCGATGTGTGAGAGCTCGCATTGTCGTGGTGAAGAGTGATCCGTCTTCGGCGGTTGGTTTTCCTGATTTCTTGGAAGACAACTGGCAAACAAATGGTTGTGTACCACTCAGAATTGACTGTTCTGCGTTGTTCTAGTGGTACGGTTGCGACATGTCCAGTTTTTCCGAAAAAACAGGCGACCATTTGCTTGGAAGTGCTTCGTGCGCGAACAACTTTTGTTGGATTTGGCTCATCTTGAAACAGCCAGACAGTCGACTGCTGTTTACTTTCGGGCTCATACGCGTAAATCCACGATTCATCACCTGTCACGATGTCATAGACGTGTTTCGAAGCACCGCGACCGTATTTTTTGAGCATTTCTTTCGGCCAATTGACACGAGCCTTTTTTTGGGCGATTGACAAATTGTGTGGGATCCAACGCGGACAAATTTTTTTGACAGTCAACTGTTTATGCAATATTGAATGTATGCTGGTCCCACCAACGCCTAAGGTTGTCTCAATCTCACGATAGGTCACATGACGATCTTCCAATATCAGTTCGCGCACAGCATCAATGGTTTTCGGAACAACAACTGATTTTGGACGACCTTCACGAAATTCATCTTGGAGTGAACTACGATCACGATTGAATTCACCATACCATCGATAAACACTGGTCCTTGATGGAGTTTCATCGCCAAAAATTGAATTAAGTTCGTCCATGCACTGTTGCTGAGTTAATCCACGCCGAAAGTTGTAAAAAATAATCGCACGAAAATGTTGAACGTGTGATTCGAACTGACGCTATGACAGTTAGAATCACCAAAAATTGAACCAAAGCGCAACCCACCAGGCCACTGCCGCGTGTACGAATTCGATTTCTAAACTCAAGTACATTCGACTGATGTGGATTTGTTATGTTATCGCTATGGTATACGGCTCTGATGCATTTTCTTATTCGATTTTCGTTCGGTGTTCTTCACTATTTGCTTATGTATTGTGTGTGCATCTGTTAGAAACGCTACAGTGTTTTTTGTTTTTCCCCGCTGTTGTGGTGAAAAGAACGAAGGAAAGAAGGAGGGACAGTAGTTGACGGTTCAGTTTAGTTTTTTTTTTCTTTTTCCGTTGTTGTTAAAGTAATTGACGGTTCTTTAGTAGTTCCTTTCCGTTATTGTAAAGAAAGATTGTGCTTTTTTTTTTAAGTCAAGAATGAAGAAAGGCGCGCGTTGTTGGTTTTTTCTATTTGTGCTGGAAAGAATTTTCGGGTTTTTAAGTAATAAAATTAAGCGAACCGAGAGTTGTTGTGTTTTGTTTTCGTGTTTACGTTGAGGTATCAATTGTCGGAAAGGCACATGTACCTGGATGCGTGTGCCGCGTGTGTCTCCGTTGTCGACGTCGACGATGTCTCCGCTTTGTCCCCTGCTGGCATCTGTCATCAGCAGTCGTATGGTCGACCAGTTCCTCTGGGTCGGAGTTGTAAAGTCACAACCCCCGAGGACCGGCCATGTGGTGGCTGTTGACAGGACTGGTCACTTTTAAACTGGATGCTGTGACGGGTGCTGCTCCTGTTGGCACATGCAGCAAAGTATGATTTCTTCGCTTGCATCGCCGGCACACCCTCTTCGAGACGCAGTCGCGTATGAGGTGGCGACCCCGGCAGTTGAGGCACAGTTTCTGGGTATGTGCGACATACTAATGCTGGACAGGTTTGAGGAATCAAAAACCCTCGCACACATATATGTAGTGTTGTGCCTCTCAGAACGTGCATGGCGTCTGTTGGTGCTCACTCCCTGGACTGGGATGCGGTTGCGTTCTGGTTGCTGGGGAGCGCCACCCGCCAAGCGGGGCATTGCGTTCTTGATGCGTTTTGCAGGCGCTGTTTGTGGTCATTGAGGAGATTGGATCGAGCACAAACTGAGCCTCGAACAGTCTCGTTGATTTGGTAGCATTGCCTTGGTCGGCGGGTTTATCTGCAGCAGGCTTCTTTCCTTCTTGTGGTGCATCGGATTTCTTGGCAACTTTCTTCGCTGGTGCTGGTGGACTCGCAGCTGCTGGTGCATTCTTGATGTCCTTCAGTTCTTCTTCTTCAGTCAAAATTGGCAAAAACTCTTCTTCTGGTTCGCCAGGTTTACAATTTGCCAAGTCAGCCTTCTTCATATGGGCAGCAGAGAATAAATGAGTATCGTAATCGACATCGGTAGAAAATTCCTTATCACATACAGGACATCTCGAATGGAAGAACTTCTTCAATTGCGTGTGGCCTTCAGGCTTGCGATGACCCATCATGTTACCATGGACATTATGGTCACACATGGTGCAATGCTCTAATGCACGCCCCCTAGATCTTCCTAGAAGCTTGGAACGATCCAATTCGCTAGTTCCCAATTGATCAGTGATTTTAGCTTCTTGACGAATCAAATTGGGTTTAAGTCGGTTACCTTCCTCAACACCTTCGCGTACAGCCAGATGAGGGCGTCCTTTAATATGATTTTCGAAGGACTGATCATCCCATATGTGCTTCTTGCACAAATGGCAATACAACATCTCATTTGGTACGGTTGCATAGGGGGATTCTTTCAGTGCATCGGATGCCTTTGCATCGTTCCTCGCTATTGCTCTGGGTGAATGGCCAGGTGGCATACGCATGTCAGGTGTGGAAGGAGTCCCCAGCCACCAAGGTGGTTGCGCCATCAATGGCGGCTAACGACTGTTGGGTTGTACACGGTGTCTGTCGCAGTCTTGTAAGCGGTCGGATGGTCGGCGATCAGCGCGTGCCTTACCTCAGCAAGCTCCATGGCCTCGTCAAGGTATGTTTTTGCGCAGAGGCGATATCGTAACCAATGAGGTTCTACTGAGGTGCGATTATTGCTAGTTGAAAACTTCCTCGGCCTGGTCGATGAATCGCTCTTCAAAATACCGTTGGATTATGGCCGTCCATAGAGTGATCAGGCATATGAACTGTTCATGCCGATTCCGCATCTCATCCCAGTTCAGCTGGAGGTCGCGCTCTTGCGCCTCCACTGTGGCCAGCTTCGGTGGCCCTCTCTTGTTGAACTTATTGACAGTTCCCATCATCTTTTCATGTGCGGCGAACTGGCCCGCCATGGGGTTTTTGGCCAATGCAGCCATTGTCGTCGTCGACTTCGCTGTCATTACGCTGCTCTCTGGGCGTTGACGTGATTGTTCTCACGAACTTGACAACGGTGGGTCTTTACGTCTGGACTCTGGTGTGTCCCGCGACCTTTTTATATTCTGCGAGCTGGCAGCAGTGGATTGGATCCACAGACTGGATTCGGCTCGAAAGACCAACATGTTTGCGAACGACAGGCATTGAACGCAACTTCCACGAACAATGGATATTGTTGTGGGCCGGGATGATGTCTTCAGGAACAGTGGTGTCTCCTTATGTGCAATACTGTTGATTCTGTGGGAGTGACGTGTAATAACGTCAAGAACCAGGTGGGCTCTCCGCTGGAATTAACTACTCTATAAACAATATGGAACTGTCCACCAACACGAGATATTCAATGGAGGGCCAAAGCAATGGCGTCAGCAACACTGCTCAACTCTCTTGGCAGGCATATGTGACGGTTACCGCTGACTGAAAACAATTGCGTGTAATGAGAAAAAAGAGAAAGAAATACCTTCCGTTGACTGATATTAGTGTTGAGGTCGCTACAGCCTCACTCTACACAGTAATCTTCAACGCCATATCCCTATTTGTCCCTTATTCCCGAAACAGGTTATCATTCTCATCGCTCCCTTGGTATAACCGCAGACTCCGCACACTCCGTAACAAGGGAAATAAGTTGTGGAACACTTTCTTAAATACGCGTTCTCCTCTGGACTATTCCAACTATCTCGGTTACTTTTACCAATTCACCGAGCTTTATAGCTCCCTTTACCACCATTACCTTGCCAAAGCCCAACTGAATCTGATCAATGACCCCAAATCTTTCTACCACTTTATCAACTATACACGGAAATCAGATGCCTATCCCAACTCTCTTTTATACAACTCAACTACTTCATCTGACTCCCAAATCATAGCCAATCTTTTCGCGTCCTTCTTCAAACTATCCTTCACGGACGACTCGTTCGAGCCTAACCCTTCTCACTTTACTGGCATGTCTCAATTCTCCCTTGGCCCACTCATCCCTCCGCACATACAACAACACCAAGTTAAAGAAAACCTTGAACAACTTAAAGACGATTTCAGTCCCGGCCCAGACGGACTCTCTGCTATCTTCTTAAAAAATGCTCCTCTTCTCTCTCTCTCCCGCTCTCGTCAATCTTCAATCTATCCCTTGCACAAGGTCTATTTCCCGCCTTTTGGAAGTCCTCCTACATAACCCCCATACATAAAAAGGGGCCAAAAATCAATATATCCGATTATCGTCCCATTGCTAAGCTTTCGCACATTCCTAAACTGTTCGAAGGCCTTCTATACGAAGCGTTATGTTTTCGCTGCACCCCCATCATCTCTCCTGACCAGCACGGCTTCCTCTCCGGCAGGTCCACTACTACCAACCATGTCGAATTCACATCTCACACACTCCTCGCCCTAGAGACCGGCGATGAGGTTGATGTAGTCACTACCGACTGTAGCAAGGTCTTCGACAAGATTTCCCATAACCTCATTCTCTTTAAATTATCTTCCCTTGCTTTTGAACCGCTGTTGATTAAGTGGATCTCATCCTACCTTAACTCTCGAACCTGTCGGGTGCGATTTAGATCCACCCTCTCCGATCCTTTCTCTCCAACATCAGGTGTCCCCCAGGGCAGTCATCTCGGCCTCCTACTATTTATCCTTACCATAAACGACATACGCTTGAGCATCAATCACTCCCTCATCTCGCTTTACGCGGATGATACCAAAATCTTCAAGACAATCCGCTATCCCCTTGACTCCTCACTTCTCCAATCGGATCTTGACAGCATTTCGACATGGTGCCAAAATAACTGCCTAGATCTGAATATCGCCAAATGTCACACAATCACCTTCTCTCGGAAACGCTCCCCCTCCCAGCCACGTTCCTATCTCTTGCTAGGCCAACCGATAACATCGGTTGAATCGATTCGCGACCTGGGCATCCTATGTGACAAGGAACTTAGATTTACCGCACATATCGATAGCACAATCCTAAAGGCCAACGCCGCCCTTGGCTTTGTAAAACGCTGGTCGAAGGAATTCCTAAACCCCTACGTCACCCGATCCCTCTATACAACTTTTGTCCGGCCACTACTCGAATATGCCAGTCAGGTCTGGTCCCCGTATCAACAGTCTCACATTCGTAGGATCGAGGACGTTCAACGTCGTTTCTTGCGCTTCGCCGTCCGTGGACTGAACTGGGAAAACCCACTCATTCTCCCACCGTACACAGGCCGGCTCCTTCTAATCAATCTTAACACGCTTGAGGAGCGCAGAATCCATGCTGACATCATCTTTATACATCGCCTTCTGTCAGGCTCAATCAATTGCCCAAGCTTGCTCTCCCCTTTATCATTTTATACAAACCCCCGTAATGTGCGGAACCCTCGTCTGTTTTACGTGATCACTCATCACACGTCTTACGGCGTTAACGAGCCCATCTCGCGTATGCTACGACATGCCAACTCTTTCCCCACCTCCTTTGATTTCAACCTCTCCACTCCTGCCCTCAAACGACGTCTCAGAATATACCCGTCCTGACCCCACACCACCCCAATTTCAAACACCCCCCCCCCCCCCCACCGCCCCTTTTTCCAACCGTGCCCCTTACCCCTCACTGTCACACCTCAAGCCCTCTTCTCCTTCCGTGTTTTTTTCTTCTTTTTTTTTTAATTATATATATATATATATATATATATTTTTTTTTTTTTAACTACTACTTTAGTTTTTAAGTTAGTCTGTAAGTTGTTATATTATATTAACTTAAGCTGCTTGGATTAAGCCTAAATAAATAAATAAATAAACAGCAACATTAACAGCAACTACCAACACAAAATTGATCAACGAAACAGGAAGCAACAACAGACAACACCAGGAGATAATATCACTGAAATCCCGATTAAAAAATCTCCAACAACTACTTAAAGCTAACTATAGATTAGCAACAAATTTGAATTGGAACAACAGAATTCGAGCTATAAAAACGAATAACCCGAATATGTTCCCACAAATAAATAAAATATTCAGGAGAAATAATCAAAACGAGATTCAGTGTCTCCAAATTCCACATACTGATGTACACAAGCAGCTGCTAACCAACATTGGCATAGATGCAGAGAACGCTATCCTCAATAGTGAGCTCTTCGTGATGAAATCACGACTTGGAGGACAGAGTTCTACTGAATCACCTGCACCACCGAAATGAAATTGCATATTGGCAATCGGGGAATCCGGGTTTTTAATGCTTATTATCCCGCACGTTGGGAAACGGCAATCAATTAGCCCATCGCAAAAAAGAGCAAATAGTATACTGGTTAGTATACCCGCCTGTCGCGCGGGAGATCGGGGTTCGATTCCCCGTCGGGGAGCCTCTGGCGCAAGACTAATGACCTTGCCCGGAAAAAACAAATCATTATGGAAAATTTAACAAGCCTCAGGACTTGCTAAATAAGGCCAACACCGGTTCCAGGTTGTACTACCGATGATGATGATGATGATGATGAAAAAAGGGCAAAGACTGTACAAACCCAATGAACATGCGTTCGATAGGTTTACTCCCAAGCCTCAGTAAAGCATTTGAAAAGAATATTAACAAAACTCTGCTAAAATGGGTAGACGACAACAACATTATTCCAAATAACCAGTTTGGCTTTAGGGCGGGTCAAGAAACCACACATGCGGCAGCTAAACTGGTCTCTGACATAAATGGAATAAATGTAGGAACCAATGCACAGGTGCCTGTCTGATCGACTTGGAAAAAGCCTTTGATACCGTCTGGATCGAAGGGTTGTATTACAAACTGGTCAGACATGCCATACATAAGCCTTTACTATATGTACTTTACAATATGTTAAAGGACAGGAGGTTCGTGGTCAAAAATGGTAATATGACCTCTAATAAAACGTATAATATCAAGAATGGCTTGCAACAGGGAGCGGTACTCTTTCCGATTCTTTTTAACATTTACATTTGCGACTTATTAGTTGCACTTCCGCAGGCTATTGTGTAGGCAGACGATCTCATAATTTACAGAACAGCTCCGAAAGTTGGGATCATCAATAGATTAATACAGCGAGACCTCAACAAAGTGCAGCGCTATTGCGATGACTGGAAACTTAAGATCAACTTCCAGAAATGTGAAGCCATCCTATTTAGAACTCCATTATATAAAGCCACGAACGACACAAGGAAAAACTGGCGCAAGCTAGTTATCATGGGACCGCATGAAGATAAACTGGAAACCAAGAGTTTAGTTAAATACCTTGGCATCTGGCTAGACCAATATCTGTATTTCAACAGACATGTAGAGGCTGCTCTGCTCAAAGCGAGGAAAACTTTTGCTATGACAGGGAGGCTATTTCACAGTAGCCAACTTGACAGCAGGGTAAAAGTCATATGCTACATGACGCTAATCAGGCCAATGCTCATATATGGTTGTCCAGTATGGTTTAACATAGTTTCAAATTTGATGGAAAAGATTCGAGTGTTCGAACGGAAGTGTCTCAGAAGTTGTCTCAGATTATATCGCACACCGGAATCGGACTATAAAAAGTATTACTCAAATGAGACTTTATATAATGAAGCATACATAAACAGGCCGGATAATTTTATGATTAAATTAATCAGAAGACATATTGCGAGAGCAATAAGCTCGTCCAATGACCTAATTTTCGGGGCTAATTATCCAAATACTCTGTACTATGAGAGCGTGCATCGCAACGGTTTTGTTCCACCAGAGGCGTTCCTTGACTTGGACATGAAAGGGCTTATACAGGATAGATCCGGAATTCCGCTGATCTATCATGTAAGTAGATCATCCGTAGACGGGCGCTTGTGCTACGACCGGGAAGTAACGCGCACCGAAGAAGAGCTCCTGCGCTTCACTAGGGCTATCTCACACAGAGATCGGGACGATAGTATTGGACAGCGTCAACAGTTCTGGTGGTTGAATGGCATATAAAGACCTGGATACCAAAGTCGGTATAGAATCACACTATCATCAGCCAGCTAACATAGACCTAGCCTTTCTAGATTTAGGGTAGTGTTGAATCAGGCCTCTTTTGACCTGATGTAATTTTGCCTGTTAAAGCACCTAACCTTAAATTCTCTACTGTACACTACGGTGTAACACCCTTAGTGTGATATTTTTGGGTGATACTCGGGCGCAATGCCACTAAATATCTCAAAAAAACCTCTGCTGAAAATTCGGGCGCAACGCCACTGAATATTTCAAACATAAAATTAGCTGAAAAAGAATTGAGAGTACAGGTAGTATAAGATTTAAGTTAAGTTAAGTTAAGTGCTTTTAAATAAAATTAAAAATATAAAAAAAAAAAATTAATAAATAGGTAAGTTAAATTTTAAGAAAAAAAAAAACAAGACAAATTCGATACAAAGTTTTTCAAATTTTTCTTTGTCTTTCAAATAATTCTAAGTACTACCACAAAGTTCTGTCGCCGAAAGGCAAATTATACAATTGTTAAGTAATGTTTAGCTTAGAGCGTCTGCGAAGGACCAGTAAGTTATAATATAAGATAATTAAGCTAGAATTTAAGCATTTTTTGTCTAGCATATAAATTAGAAAATATGAATATAAAACGAAATAAAAAATGTTGTAATAATGAAATGAAAATGAACACTTCATTTTGCACTTGACTTGTAGTACCTTTGACTTTTTTATTTGATGTATGCTCAGAAGTGAGTAGTCGGGTTTCTAAGATGTTTTACTGTTTGATAACTTGTGACATTTTTAACAACTTGAAAATGAATATATAACATGTTACTATTTGCCTTTATACGTCATGTCAGGGTTGTTGTGGAATAATAAAAAATAAAACCGAAATTATTTAATATAAAATATAACACAAAAGACGTGTATATAAATAAGGGACAGAGGATTTGGTCTATTTTTGATTATAAAAAACCTTCCCACAAAGTAACAAATCAACTTTATCATAAAACTGTCGGTTTTTTTTTTATAATCATATGTATTATTTTCGGATGGCTTTGTAAGTCCAAATAAGATTGACTGAGCCTTTGAATCAAATGCTTTCGAGGGATCTGTGCTATGAGCTCGTTTCGTATATACAGTATAATACCAAAACTTAGTACTAAATCCCTAATGGAAGACGACATTTATCAATCGCGTTATTTACAAAAGCGTGGGCATGAAAATAGGTTTGCTGTAATAAAAAGCACATGCAGCCAATTTTCACATTAATATTTTTATGAAAACAATCATCTTTACCTGATGTTTTTTAGATTTTAAGCACGATGTGCTTTAAACACTCACGGAACCTTAAAATGTAAGTAATTTGTTGTAGATCACTGAAATATAATATTCACCCAACAATGGTAATAATTATCCGTGACATATGCTCACTTTCGTGTCTACGTGAAACGTTTGTTTTGATTTTAACGATCCTAAGATTATAAATTGTATTTAAATGAACCAGTAGCACACTCACTTTGTTTATAGAGAAATTATTCCACAGACCGTACTTAAGCCGTTGCCCTGGAGCTTTTGTCTCATTAACGCCAAAATTTACTTCATTCGTTGCTATTGTGTTATCATTTAATATTTTTCACACGACTTTATCTCATTAGGTTTAAACAATATTATTAGCTACACGCAGTAACTAATTACTTATGCAACAATGATCCTGATTTCACGGCAATCCAATGATGACTACCAGATATTCGTGTGACTATCAATGATTTCAGCCAACACAACGCAAAAAGTATAAAAACGGAAAAAAAACGTTAGTAGTGCCACAAGGTGTACACAGATGTACAGGTGTGCGATGAAATAGGTTGTTATAAGTCGTGATTGTTGGGGTGCAAAAAAAACTTGCTATTGATCCTACGGCAACCAATGTGGTCTCAATATTTTCGTAGATCTCAATGGATTTGATTGAATGTACAAAATTAAGCCCGTTTGTCTGGAGAGGTATTTGTAGCTAGCAAGGTGTCTGCAGATGACGGTTAAGCTCTATAATTAGACAAACTAAAGATAAAATTATATATCTGGAATTCCTCGGTATACGGGATATTGACATCAACAAATATTTGACTGACGGACGAAGCGTGGTATACGAGGGTTTTGCCAGTTACTGTTTCTAACTAAACTTTTACCAGCCGTTGGTATCTTGTCTACTATACAAGTGGTAAATAATTATTTCTAAATTTATACCAAAATATAAATGAAGTTCGAAAAAGATATCACTGTGTGTAGTTGGAAACAATCGAATTTAGGAATATATCTGTTTATTCCGTAAAAATAAATTTTCTCTGGGCGACAAAAAAATGCTATACTCAACGACACTATGTGATAAAAAAAAATAAATAAATAAATAAATAAAAGGGGTAGAGAGCAGATTTAGAGGAGACAACAACAATTGTATCCTTTATCGTGTCTCTGGTTTCTGGCCTTCTTCAGACAATCAGAATCACCCACACCCGTGAGAATGTTGGGCTCCGTCTCGAGATGTCTGAAAAAGAGAAAAATGGGGAGGTATCTAAGGATAGTGTCTACGGGGTTAGTTTAAATCACCTGTAACTACTTGGATGGAAGGATAGTGGGAATGGAATCATACAAGACCAGTACGTCTTGAATATGGTAGTAAACGCAGATTACGTTTTTGCCATTTGATTAACTGCGCTTTGTGTGTGTATTTGTGCGGTATTGAACTGTGTGTACGCATCTGTAGACTGTCAGCAGTAGACCACGTGGGATGGGTCCCGGAATCTTCTGTTATAGAGAGGAAACGTGCCTTCTTCAGTTTTGTACGGACGAAGAAATTGTGGCGGGCGGATTCGAGAGCTCGAAAGGGAGAAGGGTCAAACACGCGCAGAAGTCGTAGTATGTTCTTGCTGTTCTGAATGGTTTCGAGGTACTTGGATGCTAGCTGCAGCAAGTCCTCCTCGGTAGGACTAATGCCGACACCTTCATATATTTTAGTTTAGTAAGGGCAGAACCCTCAATTATTTGGCTTAATGCAAGCTTAAATTAAATTAATATAAAACCTTACAGATTATCTTAAAATCCAAATTAGTAATTAAGACATTATTAAAACAAAAACAAAAGGAGAAAAAACCAGGTGAAGGTGACTGGGCGATAGGAGAGGTAGGAGGCCATGGAAGGGCGAGTGTATGCGGGGGTGGTAAATGCGGCATTTGTGAGACAGTGAAGGGCATTTGTACGGACTGGTAGGGGACGGGGTTAGTGAGCTGGGGGAGGAGAGGTTGAAATTGTGGGTGGGGCTGGAAAGGTGTAGGGAAGAACTCGTTTGAGGGCAGGAGAGGAGAGGTAGGATCGCAGGGCAGAGTGGTTATTGAAAGGAGGGGGCGGGATTAGGACGGGTTTCTTCTGAGACGTCGTTTGAGAGCAGGAGTGGAGAGGTTGAAATCGAAGGAGGTGGGGAAAGATTTGGCATGTCGTAGCATACGCGAGATGGGTCCGTTTGCGCCGTAAAAAGTGTCATGAGCAGTCACGTAAAACAGTCGACGGTTACGTACGTTACGGGGGTTTGTATGAAATGTAAAAGTGGAGAGAAAGCTTGGGCAATTGATTGAGCTAGAGAGAAGGCGATGGACAAAGATAATGTCGGCGTGGATTCTGCGCTCCTCAAGCGTGTTGAGATTGATTAGAGGGAGCCGGCTTGAATATGGTGGTACAGTCAGCGGATTTTCCCAGTTTAGTCCACAGAGGGCAAAGCGCAAGAAACGACGTTGAACGCCCTCGATCCTGCGAATGTGAGCCAATTTTTGTCCTGTGAGTAGGTATACCCGCCTGTCACGCGGGAGACCGGGGTTCGATTCCCCGTCGGGGAGCCTCTGGCGCAAGACTAATGACCTTGCCCAGAAAAAATAAATCATTATGGAAAATTTAACAAGCCTCAGGACTTGCTAAATAAGGCCAAGACCGGTTCCCGGTTGTAGTGCCGATGATGATGATGAGTAGGGCGTGAGAATATACTCACAGCTAGGCCAGCTTGTCGTAGGAGGCGAGTAAAGGCCGAGTGGTAGCCGGGGTCCCAACGCCATGCGCGCCCGGTGAAATACCACCCCATCAAGCTTTAGGCTCCGTAAAATGGTCGGGAGGAATCCCCGGCCGTCTTTTGGAGCTTGGGTGATGGACCGGTTCGAGAAAAGGTTGATTAGGTGGTAGTCGGTCCCAAGGTGGGATACCACTCCGTCACGCTGTACATTCCGCGATATCGCCGAGAGAAATATTCGACGGTGCTTCGGATGTGTGGCTGATGGCCCGGACTGACACGGGGATGAGTCATGATGGTATAAAGAATTCCGGAGGTAAACTAGTCTCCTATTCGGATTTCCGGGGGGACTATGTCAGGGGGAACATCATGCAGATATCATGATAAATAATGGAACTTTGAGAGGTTCGTCATCGCATAACCGGGGTCGCTCTCCAGGCTCGGCCCGCGCTCGGCTGGTGACGGCATTTTGTAACATCAGGGGCATCGCTTTCACCAATACGATTGTAAACGCCGTCCACCAATATTTGCAAACAACGAAACCTGATATCCTTGCCCTAACCGAGACCCAGGTCGATTCGTCAACTGATTCGACATATCTTCGTTGCTCAGGATACGACTTAAATTCGAGATTCCGTTTTAAGGGCGGAGTCTGCGTCTTCGCGCGGTCCAAACTGGCTTGCCAGAGGATGGAGGCGTTGGAACCCAATAATATGGACATCATATGGTTGAGGGTCGTGCTGAGGAATTCCGTTAAATTTCTTTGTTGTCTTTACCGCTCCCCGAATGACGGTCGACCGGCGACATTTTTCGAACATCTTTCATATACCGTCGACTGGATACAGATCAACCACCCAGCTTCTGAAATTGTTGTCCTTGGCGATTTTAATGTGCACAATTCCGACTGGTTATTACATTCTAACAGAACCGACGAGGCTGGGAGGGTGGCGGAGATGTTTACTGTAAGCCACAACTTGACTCAACTCATGGGGGAGCCAACGCGAGTGCCGGATGTCCGAGGCGATTATGCGAACACCCTGGATCATCCGAACCTAGTATTTATACCGTAGAGGTTTCTGCGCCACTGGGAAATATAGATCAGTGCTTGGCATCTGTCGCGCAAGCACTTGCATATCAAGTCAATAACCGGCTTAGGCAGCTTCCCCATGCATGGAAGTATGGGGCCGCTAACTGGGACGATTTGCGAGATTTCTTCGCATCCTTTCCATGATCCGAGGTGTGCTTCGGCAACTCCGATGTTAACACTTGCGCGGAGTCGGTATCAAAGATTATTCTTCTGGGGATGGAGATGTATATTCCACATTCCATCAAACGAAGTTCGTCTGACAAACCTTGGTTTGATAAAAAATGCGAGCTGATTACAGCGGCAAAAAATAGAGCTTTTAAGCAATGGCGCTCCAATCCGACTGATGTTAACAGAACGAATTTTGTTAGAATCAGAAACGCATGCAACCAGGGGATTAATACCGCGAAGAGGGCTCACAACGACAGGGTGATCAAAAAGCTCCTCCGGTGCCCAACTGGTTCGCGCTCCTTCTGGTCAATGGTAAAGGCGGTGTCAGCGGTAACTTCGCATCCTCCTCTTTCCCTCCGTTGGTGACAGACAGCGGGACGTTAGTCACGAATCCAAACGATGAAGCTAATGTGTTCGCGAATTTATTTTCGGCGAATTTAAACCTCGATCCCGGCCTTTTAGAGGGATCTCCTGGGATCTCGCCGGTACAGTCTTCCATGCGGGATGTGAGATTTCGTTCGAGCACTTTTCAACGCATTCTACGTGAACTGGATTGTAGGAAGGCAACCGACCCGGACGGAATACCAGCAATAGTCCTTAAGAACTGTGCTCCGGAACTGTCGGCGTTTCTTGGCAGACTCTTCCGCTTATCTTATGCACAGAGGACCTTTCCTGCCTGCTGGAAAATCGCTCGAGTTCAGCCAATCCCAAAGACGGGAAAAAAGTGTCTCCCACAAAATTACCGTCCGATAGCATTACTGTCTATTTTATCTAAGGTGATGGAAAAAGTCATCAATACAGAGATAGTTAAGTATTTAGAGTGCAACGGACTTCTGAATGATCGTCAATACGGATTCCATGGCAGGCTGTCCACAGCACCTTCTGACACTTATAACCGATATACGGACATCTGCGATTGAACGGCATGGTGAGTCAAGGGCGGTCGCATTGGACATCTCCAAGGCTTTTGACCGCGTCTGTCACGGGGCATTGCTGAGTAAACTTCGTTCATATGGACTTTCCCAACAGCTTTGCGACTGGACGAGGAGCTTCCTCGAGAATCGATCGGTCCGGGTTGTTGTGGACGGCGAGTGTTCGGATCTGTATCCTGTTAATTACGGGGTGCCCCAAGGTTCTATTTTGGCTCCAACCTTGTTCTTGCTTCACATAAATGATTTGTTGGAGACAACGGATAACAAAGTGTTCAGTTTTGCGAATGATAGTACGCTTGTTTCCTCCTTTTCGAGTGATCGGCCGATTGGCGCATCAACGTCACACCAGCTGAGCTGTAGACAGATTGATTCTCCGAATCGGGATCTGGATAAAGTCCTGCAGTGGGTAAAGGCCAATCTCGTCGGTTCCACAGCTGGTGATGAATGGCCGGGCCCTCGAGGCTGGGGAAAGTTTGAAATTGCTCGGCGTCACGGTCTGTGGGAATGTATCGTGGCATAAACACGTGTCGAGTATCGCCAGGTCTGCCTCGGGAAAACTGAGTTATCTTTTTAGAGCCAAGAAATATTTTACTCAGGCCCAACTTCTTCCCCTATATAAATCCCAAATTAGACCCGCGCTCGAATATTGCTCTCATGTTTGGAGCTCGGCTCCTAAACATACCCTCGACCTACTTGAGAGCATACAGAGACGAGCGATCCGCCTGATCGAGGACTCGGCGTTGACGTCGCGACTATAGTCGCTATCACATCGAAGACGTGTAGCCGAGCTCTGTCTGTTTTACAGATATTATCACGGGCACTGTTCTTCGGAGATTCGTGGTATTGTTCCACGCAATTCGTTTTATTGGCGCTCCACAAGACAATCCGACGGATCGCACCCGTTTGTGGTTCATCTCCCGACGGCGCGAACATCCCTGCATCAGAACTCGTTCCGTTACAGAGCGGGGAAGCTGTGGAACTCCCTTCCCATGCGAGTGTTTCCGGAGCGTTACAACCCGCAACTGTTCAAAAGGAACTGCAACAGTTATTTGATGGCATCTCGGGGCGCCCACTCGGCGCTATAGGTTCGCCTCTCCCGAGAGAAGTCTAATATAAAAAAAAATTGAAACGAGGACCAGACCTGACTACCATATTCGGGTAGTGGCGGGACAAAAGTTGTGTAGAGTGACCGGGTGACGTAGGGGTTTAGTAATTCCTTCGACCAGCGTTTGACAAAGCCAAGGGCGGCGTTGGCCCTAGGGATTATGTCATCAATATGCGCGGCAAATTTAAGATCCTTGTCGCATAGGACCTGTAGGTCGCGAATCGATTCAACCTCCGAGAAAAGGTGATTGTGTGACATTTGGCGATATGGAGTGATTGATGTAAGAGCCTATGTCGTTTATGGTTAGGATAAATAGGAGGGGACCGAGATGACTGCCCTGGGGGACATCTGAGGTTGGAAAAGAGGATGAGATCCACTTAATCAGCAGGGGTTCAAAACGGAGGGAAGATAAATGAGAGAGAATGAGGTTATGGGAGATTTTTTCGAAGGCCTTGCTAAAGTCGGTAGTGACTACATCGACCTCATCGCCGTTTTCTAGGGCAAGGAGTGTGTGGGATGTGAATTCGATAAGGTTGGTAGTAGTGGACCTGACGAAGAGGAAACCGTGCTGGTTAGGAGAGATGATGGTTGTGCAGCGAAAACATAACGCATCATATAGAAGGCCTTCGAACAGTTTAGGAATGTGCGAAAGCTTAGCAATCGGACGATAATTGGACATATCGTTTTTTGGCCCCTTTTTATGTATGGGGGTTATGTAAGAGGATTTCCAAATGTCAGGGAATAGACCTTGTGCAAGGGATAGATTGAAGATTGAAGCAAGTGGGAGAGAGAGAGAGAGAGAAGAGGGACATTTTTTTATGAGGATAGCAGGGACTCCGTCTGGGCCGGGACTGAAATCGTCTTTAAGTTGTTCAAGTTTTTCTATAACTTGGTGTTGTTGAATGTGTAGAGGGATGAGTGGGCCGAGGGAGAATTCAGACATGCCAGTAGAGTAGGAGGTAAACGAGTCGTCCGTGAAGGATAGTATGAAGAAGGACGCGAAAAGATTGGCTATGGTGTGGGAGTCAGTTGTAGTAGTTGAGCCGTAGAAAAGAGGGGTGGGATAGGCACCAGATTTTGGTTTGTAGTTGATGAAGTGGTAGAAACATTTGGGGTCGTTGATCAGGTTGAATTGAGCTTTGGCAAGATAATTGTCGTAGAGGGAGCTGTAAAGCTCGGTGAATTGGCAAAAGTAACCGAGATAGTTGGAGTAGTCCAGAGGAGAACGCGTATTTAGGAAAGTGCTCCACAACTCATTCCTCTTGTTACGATGGGTGTGGAGTTTGCGGTTATACCCAGGGGGCGATGAGAATGATAACCTGTGTCGGGAATATGGGACATATAAAGATATGGCGTTGTAGGTTTCTGTGTAGAGTGAGGCTATAACGACCTCTACACTTATATCATTTAAGCGGAGTGTGATATTGCTGAGGTACTCATTTATGAGGCGGAAATTGGCTTTTCGGAAGTTGAAAGAAAATTGGTAGGGGGGAGATGTGCAGTGGGCTGAGTAGTCGTGGTATACGGATAATAGAAGCGGGGGGTGGTGGTTGTCAATAGTTGAGGGGGTGTGGGGACTAGAGACAACTGAGGAATTAAAGCGGTCTGTCGTGAACACAAGGTCATGTTATCTGCCCAGATGGTTTAGGACATTGCTAATTTGGCAAATGCTAAAGTCGGTGAGGCTGTCTATAAAGAGACATTCCTTGGTAGTAGTGGGGCTTCAGATGTAGTGGGACTTATCGTCAAACAGCGTCCATTGGAGATAGGGGAGGTTAAAATCGCCAAGGACTACAATGTCGTCTTGGGAAGAACTCAGCTCAGTTAAGCGGTGGATTGCAGCAATAGCGAGTTCGTATGACTCGATAGCTTGCGAAGGCGGTATGTAGAAGTATATGATGTACAAGGACTTTAAGCAATGTTCAATTTTTATAGCGACATAGTCGAGGTTAGGAGAAGAAGAGATGGTGATAAGAAAAGATGTTAGTCCGTTTTAAATGGCAAGCAGCACGCCTCGGCAGGGGGTGTCAGGACAGGAATGATGGACCTCGTCGTCTCGAAAAACTGTGAAGTAGGGGGGACAGTTCTAGGCTATTGATACTGGGGGTGATGTTACTTTCAGTCAGAACGTATATACCAAAGGAAAGGAGTGAGTATTTTGTAAGGTCGAATCGGTTTTCGACCGTAGTCCTCTGACATAGGTGAGCGTAAGTGAAATGGCGACTGTCTGGCCTTCTAGAGTGGTTGATGCTACTTCTGCGGAGTATCCCTTCGAAAACTGGAAGTCTTTCCATTGTTGCAGCACAAAGCAACAACAAAACAACAATAAGGGATGAATCGATTCCTCAAAGATATAACAAAGGCTAATCGATTCATCACAATTCAAATAGTTAATTCACCTGCCAAACAAGCAACAAAATTCACCACGACAACCCCATCGCCGAAAGGTAGACTCCGTCTTTTTTGTTGCTGAATTGCTGGTATCGACAGTACGAAGGAAAAAGCAGTCGTGCGATACAACCGTTTTCACGATAACGTGCCATTCGATGGCACGGTGCATATCATCAAAGAAGACTTTTTATCTTTCTTTGGAGTTTTTTATTTGTTCTTTGAACAGTATGTTTTTTAACGTTGTGACCTCAAGGTGCGGTGAATTATTTTAAATTCGTCTTTTTTTCTGTTCGGTTAAAAGTTATATTGTATCGAAATGTTAAATAAAATACGGTGTTTTGAGTTAAGATGAAAAATTCTCTTTTATTTGTTTTTCTTGTGTTTCTGGTCGAGTGAATTACGACCACGGAAATTAATGTATTTTTCAAAGCGCGTTTTGTGTACGATGTGTGCCCAATGAGGGAATTCTGTAATTTGCTGTTCTGCTCAATGCAGAATACAATATTGGCTTTTCCCAGTTGGCGAACCATCTGCAACGATTGGAGTTGTGGTTCCCAACTGGCGAAACAACATGGGAAATGCGTACGATATTCCAGATCGGATTAGCTGGTTATAGCAGAGAAGTTTTACTTTGCTACCAAGTTTGTTGCTCCAATTCAATAGGTTGTGCAGTTGCTTAGACCGGATGGATGTGGGCCACATATTTCATGAAATTCATTTTTGGGGTATAAATGACCATATGATATTTCATCCTGTCCTGTGGTCTAATCGTAGTACTTCCTATTTGCAATTGAATATTCTATGAATATCAAGAAGTACGTTAGGAGTGCTTACTACTCAGAATTATGGCGATTGCTTTGGTTGTGTTTACTCGAATTTTCCATCGAGTGTGATACTGATACAGTTTATCAAAGTGATAGTTGAGTCGATTTGTTAGGTGTTTAGGGCTTATGGATGACATGTACACTAGGGCATTAACCGCATATCAAATCGAGCTTACTCTCCCGTCCACAGGGCGAGGGATATATGATGTGTATATATTAAATAGCATGGGGCCTAGAATGCAGGCCTGTGGTACGCCTGCCGTGGCGTTGAAAGTTCGGGATAGCTTCCCGTTCACCCGAACTTAAAAGGTTCTGTTTCAAACGAAGTGGAAGATGATACTACACTGTGTTCGCTTGAGACCAGTGTTCAATAATTTAAAGACGAGACCATCAATCTACGTCGTGTCATAGGCCTTTTCAATATTCAGGCTCGCCACAAAGGTGGACTCATTATTAAAGAGGCGCACGCAGTCTTGGTTATGAAATATGTTAAGAGCACCACTATGGCTTTTGATAATCCGAATGGAAGTCAGGTATTAGGTTCCTGGCACTGATAAATTTGTTTAGCTTCTTGTATATGAACTTTTCATACCTATTACTGTTGCAAGTGAGGAACGAGATGGGGCGAAAGCTTGAGGGGTGACATGTTGTTTTTCCATCTTGGCTATTTGACAAAAAGTAGCATACTTCCAAGTTTGGGGAAAGTACCTCATGTTGTAGGCATGGTTGAACAATATGGAAAGCTTTATAAAAAATAAGACAGAAAGCCTTCGCAAAGAATGGTACGACAAGCTCGATACGGAGTGACTTCTCAGGGTTTCAACATTTTACCAGGTTCTGAAGGATATTTGGGTTGACAAACCTTGACCATTATCACCCACCATCCTCGAAAATGAGCCTGTGATTATTTTCAAAAATGATGTTTGCTTTATTGGAGCCATAATTGAGATCAAGAATGTCGTGGATAATTGGGCCTGTGGTACGAGTAGTACCACACATTTTTTTAACGTTTTTATAAACGTTCTGGTCCATCGGAATACCCTTCAGTATGTATTACAATTGTTGGGGACGACTGTTTTGGATTCTCTGTTTTAAAACTGTGCTAATATTGTGAGTTAGGCGTAAGGCGGTGACGATATGTCATTCCACAGAGGTTTTTACGCTCCCGGATTGAGAATTTGATGTCTTTTCCTGTATGTTATGTACTTTAGGGCGTGACTCTCTGAAGTTTCAACCAGAATCTCGGAAGTCGTATAGCATTATTTACCTGAACCATCGTTACGTTTCTGTCAGTGGGAAGAGAGAGTTGGTGAAAAAAAAAAAAACTGAGTAATTTGCGGAAATAAGCCTTTGGACACAAACAATTTGTCCAGAATTGAGTTGCCTTGCATACCAATCGTGAGGATATGAGAGTATTCGGTGTACTATTGATACGGTTTTATTTCGTTTGCGTAAGAGTCAGAGTTGTTTCAATAGGGATGTCTGGAGTTCAAATCACCGCTTGCGATGAAGGGTGAACGCCGCGAGGACTTTATTATATTGCCGATATCTCCGGGATTAGTGGAACTATTATTGGTGTTATGCGACTGGTATGTGGAGTATATACCCACTCTACCATTAATAGCCAAATGCAGTTCGACCCGGAGACCCGTACGGACTCAAAATATGGAAAGTCAATAGCTTAGTGGCGAAGTGCTCCTCCGCTGATGGGGGGACGTTCAGTGAGGGTTCGATCGGTTGGAATCATGGAGAAGTTTGGGAATATAGGACGGCGACATGGATGCAATCTACTTTCGATTACAACAACCACGTCCTCCTGGTTATCCTTTATGAAGTCAGAGCATATCATACGCTTTGATAACGAAAGAAGAGATTTTCGTACCACTGCTGCTTATATGGGAGATCGCTTAGGGGCTCAGATATGTTTTTGGGGGGAAAGTGTTGGGAGAGTTTTTATATTTTTTGTCCGCGTTCCTTTATACAATTTGGTCTTGCCTGTTTTTAACGTTGTTTTTACTTGGCTACTTCTTTAGGTTAAGTCTCTGTGTATCCTTGAACGATCTCTTTATATTTGCGACAGTTGTGGCGTTTCTAGCAGATACACACACGATTAATAGTGATGAACATCTGTTAAAGCCGCATACCAAGAAGATAGCATTTCCACAGCAGTTGAGTGCAGTTCAGTTTAGAGATCGGATTCGTACAAGTGGCAGTGGCCTGATGCGTTGAGCTTAGGTTGTATCTTTTGGTGATTCCAACTGCTATAGCGTCCATTTGAATCGCAAGCTCTTTACTATTGCCGCCAAGCTATACAGTTCCTGTGACTGGCAGGATGTCTTTTTTTACCACAGTGGCAGGTTATAGGTTTGCTAGGTTATTTCATCTTGCACATTTGTTGCGGGATCATATTGTGCTGGCGAGAGTTCACACAGTTTCTGATCAAAATAACTTTGGTGTATTTGTCATAGAAATTATATTAATTAAGTGTGAATCGTAACATAAGTAACAAAAATATTTAAGGTTCTGAAATCTGACCGAAGGTATAAGTAATGTTTTCGTCTGTGAGTGTCTGCCCTTGATAGAATTATTTATCGTGTACGTCATCAGAGTTTAAATTTGACTGCAAAAGTTGACCAGTTTGACAGACTTCTCTCGGGAGAGGCGAACTTATAGCGTCGAATGGGCGCCCCGACATGCCATCAAATAATTGTTGCAGTTCTTTTTGAACAGTTGCAGGTTGTAACGCTCCGGGAACCCTCGCGTGGGGAGGGAGTTCCACAGCTTCCCTGCTCTGTAACGGAACGAGTTCTGATGCAGGCATGTTCGCGCCGTCGGGAGATGAACCACAAACGGGTGCGATCCGTCGGATTGTCTTGCGGAGCGCATATAAACCGAATTGGGTGGAATAATACCAAGAATCTCCGAATAACAGCACCCGTTATAGTATCTGTGAAACAGACAGAGGTCGGCTACGCGCGTTCGATGTGATAGCGACTGATCAGGCGGATCGCTCGTCTCTGTATGCTCTCAAGTAGGTCGAGGGTATGTTTAGGAGCCGAGCTCCAAACATGAGAGCAATATTCGAGCGCGGGTCTAATTTGGGATTTATGTAGGAGAAGAAGTTGGGCCGGAGTAAAATATTTCTTGGGTCTAAAAAGATAGCTCAGTTTTCCTGAGGCTGACGTGGCGATTCTCGACACGTGTTTATGCTATGATACATTCCCACAGACCGTGACGCCGACCAATTTCAAATTTTCCCCAGCTTCGAGGGCCCGGCCATTCATCATCAACTGTGGAACCGATGATCCACTTTTCTTTGTGAATGTTATATATTGTGTCTTCGCCCCATTGAAGTCGACGAGATTGGCCCTTCCCCACTGCATGACCCTATCTAGATCCTGATTCAGGGAGTTAATCTGTCAACATCTCAGCTGATGCGACGCATATGCACCAATTGGCCGAACACACGAAAAGGAGGAAACAAGCGTCTCATCCGCAAAACTGAACACTTTGTTATCCGTTGTCTCCAACAAATCATTTATGTAAAGCAAAAACAGGGTTGGAGCCAAAATAGAACCCTGGGGCACCCCCGAATTAACAGGATACAGATCCGAACATTCGCCGTCCACAACAATCCGGATCGATTGATTTTTGGGGAAGCTCGTCGTCCAGTCGCAAAGCTGTTGGGAAAGTCTGTGGTGGTTCTTTAATACACTCCCAAAGAACCGCCCACCCTCTTAAATTAACCACCTTCCAAACCCATAGTACTTACCTGCAATTAGGGGCAGCGTAAGCTCCCATGCAGTATCGCACCTGAAAGTTAAACCTTATCAAGGCATGCATCACATTGAATTATTATATCAGTCCCGAGGTTCGCAACACTTGCGACCAATTTCCCTTATCGGTTATCTACCGATCATGGGATTTGGGCACTAATATGATTGACGTTAGACAATCATACCCCAGATCATGCCTAACGATGCTCTGGCCTGTTAAACAAACAAACACACAGTAGCATCACTGTGTTTGCCCTATTAATCGAGCGCTGGTCCATGGCGACCCTGGACGAGATGTACGCTTGCACATCTGCAAGGCTAATTCCTCGCCATTATACTCATATACCCGGCACCGTCTTGTAAACAAGACCCAAATTTTCGGATGACCTATCGTCACCAGAATGTATAGGCTACAATGGCATTAGCATGAACGCCTAAGTAAACACGATGTGCATACTGGTATCATCGTGACCCTTGAAATTGCGTTTTTGTGTATCTTAAAGCAAAAACCTATTTCGTTCTCAGGCGCAAGTCACCAAAGATTTATGGCCCTCGAAATAGGGTTTCTGTTTATTTAAGACGCAGAAACCTATTTCTCTCTTCGGCGAACTTCGCTATCGCGTATCTCTATAATACCTACAATCCATTACACCAGCCCATGTTTATTTAGGTGCATTTTCGTCGTTGCCGATATGCAGGCTGAGGGGCAATGTACTTGTCCTATACGGACACCTATACAATCCTCCCCAATCGACGCAATTCGCGGCCATCGTATCTGATGGATGTGAGTTGCATCGGGGGGTCAGATATTAACCTTACAACCAGCAACACGTGTCGGGGTCGTTGCGTTGCCAGAGTCGGGACCATACGATAAGTATGGTCAAGTATAAATTCACCTCTTGTGAGAAGTCAGCGTTTGGAAATTCGCATTCTTTTGGAAATAGTGTTTTCCGTTCGTTGTTGTTCGTCGCGTGATTGCTCTGAATTTTCCAGTTGACGCAACTTGATTGAATCGCAAAACGTTGTAACAAAATATCTATAAGAAAAACAAATCTCTTCTTATTGAAGACTGATTACCACCTTAATTTGCCCACTTTAAAATAAAAGCGAAATTAATTGCTAAATAAATATATCAGTGAACGAAAAGAAAATCAGAGTGTTTTATTTTTCCTTTCCGTTGAAGAACAGTTTCAGCGGCATGCAGTGGAGTTTTGTTACGGAAAGTTTTATTCGTTCGGTTTTTCTGGTGTGACAATTTTTGGCAGCAGACATCGGTGGTGTTTTTATGGAACCCGCATCCTTGCTGATGCCATCATAGAAACTCGCCACAAGTCCATATGAACGAAGTTTGCTCAGCAATGCCTCGTGCCAGACGCGGTCAAAAGCCTTGGAGATATCCAATGCGACCGCCCTTGACTCACCATGCCGTTCAATCGCAGATGTCTATATCTATATCTGTTATAAGTGTCAAAAGGTCTCCCCTGGACCGTCTGCCACGGAATTCGCATTGGCGATCATTCAGAAGTCCGTTGCAGTCCAAATACTTAACTATCTCTGTATTGATGACTTTTTCCATTACCTTAGATAAAATAGACAGTAATGCTATCGGACGGTAATTTTGTGGGAGACACTTTTTTCCCGTCTTTGGGATTGGCTGAACTCGAGCGATTTTCCAGCAGGCAGGAAAGGTCCTCTGTGCATAAGATAAGCGGAAGAGTCTGCCAAGAAACGCCGATAGTTCTGGAGCACAGTTCTTAAGAACTATTGCTGGTATTCCGTCCGGGTCGGTTGCCTTCCTACAATTCAGTTCACGTAGAATGCATTGAATAGTGAGCGGACGAAATCTCACATCCCGCATCGAAGACTGTACCGGCAAGATCACAGGTGGCTCCAAAAGGCCGGGATCGAGGTTTGAATTCGCCGAAAATAAATTCGCGAACACATTAGCTTTACCGTTTGGATTCGTGACTAACGTCCCGCTGTCTGTCACCAACGGAGGGAAAGAGGAGGATGCGAAGTTACCGCTGACAGCCTTTGCCATTGACCAGAAGGAGCGCGAACCAGTTGGGCACCGGAGGAGCTTTTTGATCACCCTGTCGTTGTGAGCCCTCTTCGCGGTATCAATCCCCTGGTTGCATACGTTTCTGATTCTAACAAAATTCGTTCTGTTAACATCAGTGGGATTGGAGCGCCATTGCTTAAAAGCTCTATTTTTTGCCGCTGTATTCAGCTCGCATTTTTTATCAAACCAAGGTTTATCAGACGAACTTCGTTTGATGGAATGTGGAATATACATCTCCAGAAGAATAATCTTTGATACCGACTCCGCGCAAGCGTTAACATCGGAGTTTCCGAAGCACACCTCGGATCATGGAAAGGATGCGAAGAAATCTCGCAAATCGTCCCAGTTAGCAGCCCCATACTTCCACACATGGTGAAGCTGCCTAGGCCGGTTATTCGCTTGATATGCAAGTGCTTGCGCAACAGATACCAAGCAGTGATCTGTATTTCGCAGTGGCGCAGAAACCTCTAAGGTATAAATACTAGGTTCGGATGTCAAAAACAGATCCAGGGTACTCGCGTTGGCTCCCCCATGAGTTGAGTCAAGTTGTGGCTTACAGCCTCCCAGCGTCGTCGGTTCTGTTAGAATGTAACAACCAGCCGGAATTGTGCACATTAAAATCGCCAAGGACAACAATTTCAGAAGCTGGGTGGTCGATCTGTATCTAGTCGACGGTATGTGAAAGATGTTCGAAAAATGTCGCTGGTCAACCGTCATTCGGGGAGCGGTAAAGACAACAAAGAAATTTAACGGAATTCCTCAGCACGACCCTCAACCATATGATGTCCATATTATTGGGTTCCAACGCCTCCATCCTCTGGCCAGCCAGATCGGATCGTGCGAAGACGCAGACTCCGCCCTTAAAACAGAATCTTGAATTTAAGTCGTATCCTGAGCAACGAAGGTATGTCGAATCAGTTGACGAATCGACCTGGGTCTCAGTTTGGGCAAGGATATCCGGTTTCGTTGTTTGCAAATATTGGTGGACGGCATTTACATTGGTATTGGTGATAGCGATGCCCCTGATGTTACAAAATGCCGTTACCAGCCGAGCGTGGGCAGAGCCTCGAGACCGAACCCGGTTATGCGATGACGAATCGCTTAAAGTTCCATTATTTATCATCATATCTGCATGATGTTCCCCCGACATAGTCCTCCCGGAGATCCGAATGGGAGACTAGTTTACCTCCGGAATTCTTTATACCAGAAGGTACTATAGCGTTTGAAATAATAGTGAAGAAGATCGTGTGATTCGAACTGACGCGATGACAGTTTGAATCACAAACAAATTGAACCTAAGCATTACCCATCAGGCTACTGGCCGATTTTAGAACTCGATTTTAAAAGTCGTCTATATTTATTTATTTATTTATTTAGGCTTAATCCAAGCAACTTAAGCTAATATAATATAACAACTTACAGACTAACTTAAAAACTAAAGTAGTACGAGTAGTTAAAAAAAAAAAGTAAAAAAATACTCCACTGATGTGAATTCTTATGTTATCGCTTGGTATACGGCTCTGATGTATTTTCTTATTCGATTTTTCGTTCGGTGCTCTTCACTATTTTGCTTGTGAATTGTGTGTGTATCTGTTAGAGTCATCACAGTACCATCATGACTTATCTCCATGTCAGTCCGGGCCATCACCCACACATCCGAAACACCGCCGAAGATTTCTCTCGGCGAAATCGCGGAATGTACAGCGTGACGGGATGGTATCTCATCTTGGGACCGACCACTTAACCAACCTTTTCTCTAACCGGTCCATCAGCCAACCTCCGAAAGATGGCCAGGGATTTCTCCCGACCATTTCACGGAGCCTAAAGCTTGATGGGGTGGTATTTCACCGGGCGTACATGGCGTTGGGACCTCGGCTACCACTCGGCCTTGAGTCGCCTCTTACGACAAGCCGGCCTAGCTGTGAGTATATTCTAACGCCCTACTCACTGGGTATTACGTTATTGAGGAGAATAGTGCAACTAAATGTGTTGGAGATGTGGTTAGGAATTAAAATTATGGAACATTTTGCATGTTTTAATAGTTAGTGCGGAGACTAGAATTTAAAAAGTAATTGTCGAATCAAATGAGAATAAATTGTAAAAATGGGAAAAAAAATACCACAATGGGCTTCTCGGTTAATTAACTCCAAATAAATAAAGTTAAAATATGAATCATATATCATATATAACATACTTGAAACAATTTTTTGTTCTTTGCAGCTGCAGTTTCTTTAATTTTACCACCGTTCATTAGTATACCCGCGAAATAGAAGGAAAACAAGAGTAGAGCCCTGTCAACCACCTAGAACTTTCTAGAAAATTCGATGGTGTCGACTTATCTGGCGAGTTAGCAGCGTGGTTTATGAAATCCTAGTTCTGTGCTAATTACGTTTGAATCAAATTTATCTTATGTATATATGTTGCTATGTAAAACTTATTCTGTATTCAGTAAAAAAAATTATATTCAAAAGTGCGTTACCAGTTACCATTATCTCATAAAAGCATTCTTGGTGGATCGCACAATAAATAATTAAAATTCGTAGACATACTTCTTGACGGCAGCAAATGATAATTTAGATTTTCAGTGCGATAATGCCTACCATCTCAAAACGCGTTTCTAACACAGTATCATTAATATCCAATAGGTGTTGGGAACGCACATCGTTCATTAGATTGACATTGAGACATTGCGCAGATGTTGTTGGTCCTTACATGTTCTGATTTACTACACTGCTTTCTATGTTTTGACTTCGAAAGTCGGTGTATCTAAGAGAATCAACCGCATCTATTATAAACATGAACAAGTGAGAACCGTGAAATAAGTTGTAATGATAGCATAAATATGACAAACTCATCACTGTAGTGACTAAAACGTGCATACTTCACTACCGAAAGTTATTTTGTCAGTCATCACATTTTCTCAAGGCCACTTACGAAGTGCGCTAGAGAGTGGCATCTAGAACGCGACACATCTGTTGAATGCGATACTTTGTTTTACTGACATTTGTGATTAGCATGTGTAAATTAATATTTCGTCAAGTCAAACAGATGTCAATACAAATTGGGAAAATATATACACAACTAAATGAGTGTGACACAAAAACTTTACACATCTGTCCTATGACAGTAAAAAGTTCAATGGAACTTTCTTGGGCTCGTCAAAATTAGAAGGTGATGATTATCATCATGGCGCAAGACTAATAACCTTGCCCGGAAAACAAATTATTATGGAAAATTGAACAAGCCTCGGGACTTCCTAAATAAGGCCAGGACCGGATCCCGGTTGTAGTGCCGATTATGATGATGATGCCGAATTATCATCATCATCACCATCATCGGCACTACAACCGGGATCCGGTCTTGGCCTTATTTAGCAAGTCTCTCCACCGGTATCTGGTCCATATCCGAGACTTGTTAAATTGTCCATAATATTTGTTTTTCCTGGCAAGGTTATAGGCCTTAGCCCCAAATGCCGAATTATTCCCTTTCATAAATTTTTAAGGCATTAGAAAGCTATTTGGGAGCCCTCTCACACTTTAGGGGTCTGAATTTTGTAAGAAATAGTTGTCACTTGTTGCATAAATTAATGAGAGCGCATTGTCTTATACGAGAATATTAATTCATCAAACTCGGAAGTTTAACCAGTTGTTCAGCACAAATCCTTGGTAGTATAACGATTTCATGGTTTTGGTCACTCTGCATGTCACCCCGAATATAAAAATATAAGCAAATAAGTGGTTTTACTGGGCACGGTACCCACAAAACATACAAATTAAAACAATCAACTTTTATTCGTACTTTACTATATTTTAAGAGTCCATTAAATCCACAGAATCTGCGAGTACACAATTAATTTCTTTGTATCAATGATTGCAGAAACGTAATGAACACGCAATGTTCTCTTTTTATAGGTAGTTCAAAACGGCTACAAACACGCAAATTGTGTCCTTCATAACGAATTCACAACGACTGTGAGAACACAGGACTCGTATTTTCTGGATTATTGAGTTTCACTCTCTGCTGGCCACTGAAATTATATATATATATATATTTTTTACATTTCTGTATTTATTGACCATCAATAATTTTTACAATAAGCAATACAGATAACTTATGATACTTTGGCTATAATTGTTTACATATACTTACTAGTACATTTTTCAAACAATATGATAAAAGTTATATATTGGTTATGGATTAAGATTTTAGTGGGTAGAGCTTCCTGGAAAAGGTCAGAAAACCAGGATATAGTTATTTACTTAACCTATGCTAATTTACTTAACTTAACTTATCTTAACTTAGTCTAGTTACCTAATTATTATTGAAATAAGTTAGTGTGGCGTGGAAGGGGGAAGCATAGGTAGGTTATGGGTTAGTGAGGATGTGGGGGGTAAGAAGTATTGCACCAAGCACGGGCACACGATTCACTTCTTCCCCACTGCACCGTCACTGCGAAAACAATAGTTCGCCCGAAAGCAATGAAAACGAAAACACTTTTAGTTTGTTGTGTCTTTTTATTATTTGTAATTTTTGATATATACACTACGATATTAATTGGTTAATTGGTAGCCACGATATTCTTCAAGTGGACTTGGATGTGGTGATTTTGTAATCCAATGTTCTTATTATTATTTGGAATTTTTGATATATACACTACGATAGTAACTGGTTAATTAATTGTCACTATTTGTGGAGATGAACCGAAGATTCACTAAGAATAAGGGTTTTACTAGTAAGATAAATCAATTGCACTCGCGAAGAGACAGTGTTCGATTTTTGGTGAATGGAATTTTAATAACTTAGGTTGGTAGCAGCTAACTCAACGGAGAGACGGTGGAGACTCGAATTCTTTTGCGCAAACGCACTACGTGGTGTCTGTCTCTGATGACGGATGGAATCTTACTCGGTGCGGCGTAACCGACACCGGTGGTGGATGTGAAGCGACTGGTATGAATTAGGGATGAAAATTCATATTTCATTCCACACACAGGACAACCAAAAGAGACCACGCCTCTGCTCTCTCAACCCCACGCCCGTCAAAGTGTGAGTAACTTTTGTTAATATGGTAATTGACGGACATGAAGAATGAGAGAACAGAAAACATGATATGCTGTGAACTCCGGGTAGCTTTGGTTGTGTGTGTTGGTGTCAGATGCAGCTACTGACATGACCTGGTGACCCAGTGGTACGGCTATGGTGTAGTCGGAGCACATTGAACCGTGGAAAGAAATACGAATGAGAGGGAAACCTAGCTGATGTTACTCCCCTGCAAAAAGAGATCATTGATCCCAAGCGAATGGGTGATCTGAGGGAAAGTCGATAGGACGCCGCTGATGTTTGGGAAATAATTCGCGTGAGAACCAGACTCTAAGACGCTGAAATAACCCCAGCTATTTTGCTATGTTGCAACAGCGTCATTCTTTTAGACTTGTTGTTGCTAACCGACATTATGAGATTTCCGATGGGAAACTCATGGTTAGCAAGAATGGAGTTGCCATATGACAAGAATGTAGCTAAACTCAATTATGCATTATCTGCAAAGGATAATGAGTTTAGCTATACGTCCATTTGAAATGTTTTACAGGGGAATACATATAAAGGAAATTGGTAAGTATGACGCGCTGAAAGCGGTCGGAATTAGGTGGAAATGTTGGTTGGAATTGTGGGTTGTTTCTCATGTAGAATACAGAAACCCCCACAAGGATATTGTCAGTCAGGGATGTGAGTTGGGGAACTACTTTCCGTTTGGAGAAGGGTTGAATATCACTATATTTAAATTGGTGAGGTGAAAGCTCTGTATTGTGGTATACAATCTCATTAAAGTTATTAACCGACCTGCCAGAGGTGAAAAACGTTCTGATGTGTAGACAGTTCGGGTAGGCAGTTCGGTTATCTGACGGAGTCGATGTGAGCGCATTTATTATCGGGTTGGGATTATTGGGAAGATTTTCGATAAATTTGATGGACAGCTCGAGGAAGCGTCGATCTATACGTTCAATATTAGCGGCATAGTAGAGCGAACTACTGTTGTAATATTTGTGGGAGTTGGGATGTCGGTTGAGGCCAGTGATAAGTCTGAAGCATTTCCTTTCGAAGATGCGTAGCTTCTCCATTTGGGCGGGTGTGATATGGTACCATATCGGGCATGCATATGTGAGAGTGGGTCTGATTATCTGTTTGTAGATAAGTGATTTAACCTTGGGAGAGAGACCATTCGGCTTGTACATCACTTTTCTGCAGAGATTAAGTTGAATTACGGCTTTGCGTATCGAGTTTTTGGTGTGGGCGGGGAAGGATAGATTGTTGGTGAAGGTTATTCCCAGGTACTTTAAGGTTTTGGAGGGTTTAATTATATTGTTATTTAACTTGATTCTGATTTTGTTATGGCAGCGTATGGTGTTGTTAGCACAATTCGCATTTCTGCCTTTAAACACTATGAGTTGAGTTTTGGCTGGGTTGAGTCGGATTTTCGACTTAGTAAAATATGCTGAGAGATACGGGAAATAGCTGTTAATACAGTTTCTTGCCTCCTTGACAAACTTGTTGCTTGAATAAATTAAAGTGTCATCGGCATAGTTCAGCATTACTGCATTAGGTGACAGTGGCTGCGGGGTGTCTGAAGTATAAAGGAGGTATAATAATGGTCCGAGAATGGAACATTGAGGAACACCTGCGGTTACACTGTATGGTGTCGAAAGAGTTAAATTTATTTCACCATGAACTTTCTATCAGAAAGGTAGGAAGCGAGATTTTATGGTGTGGGTGTTTAATCCGAACATTGAATGTAGCTTGTATAGCAGTCCTGCAATCCAAACGCAATCGAATGCTTTTGCTATGTCGAGAGAAACGCATATTGTTGGGGATTGGTTTTGGAGATTCATTGTCACATCATGTGTCAGTTTTAGCAAAGCATGACAAGTTGAGTGTTGAGGATGAGAACCAAATTGACAATTCGGGATAAGGGAGTTGTCTCTAGCAAATGAGATAAGATTTTTGTATATCTTACATTCCAAAACCTTACTAAGCGAATTTAGCTGTGATATGGGATGGAAGTTAGCCGGGCTGTTAAAGGAACCGGATTTACTAATAGGGACTATCGCCGCTGTTTTCCAACATTTTGGGAAATGTGAAGCGTTTATTATGTGGTTGAGAAGAACGAGAATGGGGAGTAAGTTTTCCGGCTGAAGTCTTTTAAATAGAAGGTTAGGGATTCTATCCAAGCCTGTAGATTTTTTATTGTTACGCGAAGTAATCAATTCAGATAATTCTGTAAAGCTTAGGAATGTGTCGGTTCCCATGGGATGTGACGCTTTATTGGTTTCGTTGAATTCAGTAATGAATGGTGGGAAGGATGGCTCCAGTGTGCCTGAGATGAATTCATTCACGGTGTCGTGGAAATTAGTGACTGGGAGGGAATCGTTTTGTTTATGAGTTTTACAGAAGTGTTCAGTGAGACAGTTTGCTATATCAGTGTCCGATTGGGCGATGTTACTGTTTGTTGGTTGGATGAGATAGTCTATTCGAGGCTTGAATTTACGACCAGTTAGTCGATTTATATTTTTGAATAGGTCACGGTTTGGTTTGATACTGTTTAGAGTAGACGTGTAGGTCTGATCGGTGAAATTTTTAAGTTGTCCATTTATCAGGGTGGTCAAAAGCTGTATCTGTTGTTTCATAAAGGGTGAGTAGCTAATATGCAATTTACGTCGGAGTTGTTTTTTTATGCGCAATAATTTTGTGAGGAGGTTGGGTAATGGTTTTCCTAAGTGGTTATGAGGGACGGTCGTAGGGGTATGGCTGAAGAGAACACTTCCCAGTATTTGCTCTATTTTTACAGCTGCCTGGTCAATTTCAGTAGGGAATAGGTTTGAAGATTCCGGTAAATAATAATTTGAAAACTGGCAGCAATATCGTTATTGACTTTTTTCCAGTTTGTTTTGGAAAAATTGGGGATAGGATTCACTGTGTACAATGGTTCGAGCGAAGGGATTTGAACCGTGCAGTGGACGGACCCATGATCGGATGGGAATGTAAAGGACATTGTAGGGGGATTAGATGAATAAATCTCTGTGGATTTTAGGAAGAAATCGATTGTTGATTTGGTTGTACTACAAATTCGAGTAGGTTGCAATGGACAATCTGCGTAAACATATGGATGAAGTGGGAGGAGATCTAGGAGTTGGGAGCCATATTTGTTGCACTTGATGTCATTAAATGATGTATGTCGAGCATTCCCGTCTCCCCCTATGATGAAAGGTGCCGGCAGAGACTGCTGGATTATTTGAGAAATGTCTGCACTAGGGAAGTTAGGTTTACGAGAAGGGTGAATGTATATAGACGACAAGACCAGTACTTTATTACTTCTGCAGAAGAGTTTAACTGCCATGTATTCGACATTAGTTATGTTAGTGAACCTAATTTCAGTAAATTGGAATTTCTTGTGTATTAGAATTCCAGTACCACCATGAGGGCCAGTGGTTCGCGGGTTGGACACAAATATGTAATAAGGAATGTATACTTGAGAGTTTGATTTAAGCCAAGTTTCTGAGTGAAGAAGAACATCTGGGGAGAACTTTTCAACAAACAAACGGAGGTGTTGTCTACGGGTGTGGGAATATATGGATTCTGTGTTGAGGGAGACTAGGGTTAAACTATTCATTAATGGAAAGAATGTGGAAAGTTATTAAATCTAAGATCTGACCTTTTTTTTCTATTTCTGAGCTGTGTTTCAGGGTGAGTAGCAGCGTATGCAGGCTTCTAATATAACCCATGATGTCCAGGTTGAGAACGTTGGAATTGGGTTGATGAGGCTTAGTCCAGTTTCGGGAATCTTTCGTAACTTCTGCATAGGATATTCCTGATCCCGCGAGATGAGATGGTTGAGGTGATGAGGGTTTAGTTGCAGTTGCTTTGGTTGGTGCTGGTTTATTTGTTGTCGTGTGTGCCGATCGTCTCTCGAGGATTCGTAGCTTTTCGGGACATTGGGAAAAGTTCGCTGGATGTGGGCCTCCGCAGTTACAGCACGTTACTGTGATTTTATTTGTGGTTGTTGATCCATCAGCGTTTGTTTTTTGAGTTGTTGTTGGTTCAGTACCAGGCGGGTTTACCTTGCATTCTACAGGTGTATGCTGTTCGGCACATTTCCCGCATCGTGCACTTAAATGGCACGCAGCTGCTAAGTGACCTGAACCTTGACATCTTTTGCAATGGAGAACGTCCTGTTTGTGTGGTTCCTCAATCGCAATTTTATGCGTAAACAAATATTTTATTTGTTTAAGCCGGCTAACATCTACTTCGGTGGAATCTGTACGATTCGTGAACTCCGTATATTGTTTTGAAGAGTTTGGAAGTAGTCCAATCTGTGTATACTCAGTTCCGGGCAGATCCTCGATATTTCGAGTAGGAGTTCCTCATTCGTCCATGCTGGGTCAATGTGCCTAATGATGAATGTCTTTGGTTTACTCTGGGCATGTTGAAAAGTGAAGAACTCATGTTGTTTTTCTGTGAGTTTTTTTTTACTGCCATGTCGTGGTCCGTCAAAGTTGTTGTCATGATCGAGATCGAGGAGCCTTTGGAATTTGTGGTAAAGTTTCGATGTCCTAGGGCATTCTCGAGCATCTTGATTACTTCCTTGATGCTAGTTGCATTTTTGATGTAAATCGGTGGTGGCCTCACCTTATTTGTAATTTTGTGTCCAACTGTTTGCCACTGGTCCTCTATTTTGTTGGTATATTGGTACGTTAACGGTTTATGTGATGACGATGGTTTGATGTTGGTTGTTAAGGAGATGTCTGATCTTTGGGGATGTACTTCCTTCATGCAGACATCGTCGTAGGTTTTGATCGGTGATTGAAGAGAGCGTATTTTGTCGTGCAGTTGGTTCATTTGGACTGTAAGAAGCCTTATTTGTTCCATGGCGTCATTGTAGTTCTTCTGGTAGTCGATGGTTGGTTGAGTAGTCATTGTAGCGATTTTCTTCGGGGCGTTTAAGCTACTGTGGATGGTTTTTTTTTTTCGTTTTATAGTTGCCCGGCATCTGCGAACGCAAAGTCCGGATACGGTCGTTTATTTTTTGTTTTGGTTTACCAATTTTGTAATAGTTTTCATAAGGTATCATCGAGATTTAAGAAATTTTCACTATCACTTTACACAAAGAACAATGTTCTGTCACAGACCGTTCTTAATGACGGTACCTCATTTATAGTTCACACGCGCACACGTGTTTTTTTGTTGTTGTTTTTTTCTTCTTTTCTTTCTGTCAAGTAGTAGCAGTGGCAAAACGCGTCTACACACTAAGACGATCAGAGTGGGAATGACTGAAATTATAAATTTTCCGTTTTTGCACCGGCTCCCGATCACTGGTGGGATGCTGATACAATAACACGCACAAGTATAAGCCTTTGTAGTCAGGAACGCGATAAGGACATTTCACTATTATTTAACACATTTTTGATGACATTTTGGAACGAAAATTGTTTTGCTTTGCTATGTGCGCATATATTTTATGCTTTCGTTGGGTTTAAAACGCGGCATTCTAATTATCGTTAATAGAATCATGATTTCGGTAGAATCATGATTTCGCTTCCTGTCAGTGGAGTTTCAAAGAAAATGAAGGCAGTCAGCGCGGAATTCAAACAAGGATCGCAATATTTGCGTTCGTTTGATACATATTTAATGGCGCTTTTCTTGTCGGGCATTTTGCGATTTTTCTAAACCGCCGATAACGAAGTGATAATGGATTCAGCTCTCGTTTTTGCTCTGATCAATATTACACACGATGTGAATCTCTTGCGATGGTCATGCAAAGATGTATCCCTTTTGCTGGGGTAAGTCTTATTCTTTACCTAGATTTTAGGGGAGAATCGTAGAATCGCTACATCCTTTAACAAAACCAAATCAACTTTGGGTTACGATTAGACACGTTGATGCCATTTGTTCACTGCACTTAGTGCTGATGTTATTTTGACATCCAGATGGCATACTTTTTTTTAAACTTTTCAAATGCATCCTATTACGAGATTGAATAAATAAACATTCAAACACCACTTACCGGCTTCCGGCTTGGTTAAGCCCGTGTGTATTAGCTTCCGACTTTGTAAGGTTGTGGTGGTTGGTAGTACTTGTGCTGTTGTTAGCACCGGTTCTACTTCCGTCACCAGCTTGGCCTTTATTGTCTCTGAAGGTTTTCCCCAACTCCAGATCTTGTTAAGATCTCAGTGTAGTATGGATGTAGAAAACAAAGTCTAAATTTTACACATTCCACGGTTCTTTATTACTCTTAAAATGAAGGCTAATTTAAACCAACGTCATACTACTTTCTTAAACAATCTATTGACACTATTGAATTAATCGATTTAATAAACGTAACTAAAATGAATTTTCTTCCACAGAATATAGTATGCACACGAGTTCTAGCTAGAGTCACTTTGATTTCTTAAAGTAGTTCTAAACAAAACTGAATTAACATTGATTTAATAAGCTAGTCGCTCGACGACGCAATATTGCCACTACAAAAACCAATTCAGCCGGCTGCGCGTTTTTACTCCAACTTATCTGGCACTCCAAACTAACTCTTTTGTGTTTAAACTCTACACTCAAGGGTGGATAATTTGCGACTGACATTATTTAACGTGGAGGCCCGACTTGCCTCCACGGAATCCGTATCGCGATTGAAGATTGCCACCGAAGCGACAGAATACCAAAATGTTCATCCCTCGCCCCGATGACCATATAAGGGATGATCTTAGAAGATGATCACCGAAAGGATGCGCACATACACAGATGCGGTTACTTCGCACTCTCATACTGTGCATGAGCAAGCGGACCGTGGATCACCGAATCCACAAGGGGAACATTAGCTGGCATGGTTGCAGCTGGTGCCATTATCTCGACATAGAGATTTATGTGCTTACACGATCAGCGATTACGTAAAGCATTTATGCTGATCGTGCACATCTTGGCGGCATCTCCACGTAGTCGAATTCTCGATGGTAATTTCCATTTATGAGAACTCGAATTCCTTGGGCGGTCAGCCGTATGCCATTTTGAATTTGTCGGTCGGATGACCGACCGATGTGGGCATGTATATAAAGGAAAGATGAAACATCTCCTGCATGTGTGCGTCTGACGCGTAAGGGTATAACTTGATGATATGGTTCGGACAATGTTGGTTGCTTGGTGTATGTCGCATGTTATACTTTCCTACTAGGAAATCCGATGATGCGACATACACCCGACGAACTACTTTCTAGCACATGATGCCCGTGAGGAAAATTTCTCTTGTGGTTCGTGCTATTGAATTGGCGAAAATATGGTTTAGGAGACACTTTAGGTGGGTGACAAAAAGGTAAATACATGCTTAATTGCTGGGCAAGCAATCAGTACTTGTTTTATCGGTTTTCGCCCGCTATAGGTGGGAGTTTTTACATGGTTAATGGGAAGATGAGTAGTGGCGTTCAAGGGAACCGCCACAAGGTCTTTGTAGGGGGCGTCCTTCAATTCAATTCAATTCAATTCAATTCAATTTTTATTTGGTAGATAATTACATTTATGGTATATTTTACAACTAGTACTTAAGAGATTTAGGAGAGCAATTCCTTTACAACTATAATCTTAAATCTATATAACGACAATAGCACAATTTTAATGAATAACAAATAATAAACGAAGGGAAAACTACAAGAAAAAACCCTTATTTGAATCTTAAGACTAATATTGCACGATCTTCCGGTTATTTTATATAGTAATGACCTCGATATAATTTTCATAGATAGAGTACATATGTAGTGATTTAGGATAATGCAAGACGGGAAACGAGAACATTGTCAGAAAAAGAACAATTGGCGAAGAAGTTTCGATTGATTTTGTCAATAAGGAACTCTACCGGTTTAACGTTAGCGTTTTCATGTAGTTCATGTGTCGAATAATGCCATGGCAAATTCAGCAACATTTTCAATATTATATTTTGACACCTTTGCAATTAATATTTGGGGTGTGCGAGCACAATTACACCATACAGGGACCCCGTACAGGAGTATAGCTTGAAAAATGGTTTTAAATATAAAAATTTTATTTTCGATGCTAAGCTTTGATTTTCTACACACTAATGGATACATAACTCTTACGACTTTGTTTATTTTGTCAATTGTGGTAGTGATGTGTTTTTGAAAGATAAGTTTTTTATCTAGAATAATACCTAGATATCTACAGTCTTCGGACCAATCAATATCAACTGCACACATACTGAGTTTAGTGCCATTTGGTAGGTAGCAGTGTTTCGTACGTCTCGAAAACCAGACAGCTTGTGTTTTATTACCATTTATTTTTATTTTCCATTTCCTGTAATATACTGCTAGTTTGTCAAGAGCTGCTTGCAATGAGTTGTAGACATTAGTGAATAAGGCACCCGAAGAGAAAATGGCCGTATCATCGGCAAACATAGCTACCTGAATGCTTTCACCTAGACATGGTAAATCTGCGACAAACAATGTGAATAATATGGGACCAAGAACCGAGCCTTGGGGTACACCATAGTGAATTTGGTGAGTAGAGGATATGTCGGTTCCTATACTCACAACATATTTTCTCGAACAAAGAAAGCTGTGGATAATTTTGATAAGCGGCATTGGCAGCTTAAGCTTCAGTAGCTTATAAATCAAGGCATCGTGCCATACCGTAACAAAGGCTTTTTCGATGTCTAGAAGAACCAGTCCCGTTGGCTCCTTGTCGATGAATTTACCTGCTATGGGGTTTTTAATGCGCAAGACTTGGTGGGTTGTGCTGTGACCACCACGGAAACCGAACTGAAAGTTTGGTAAGATGTTATTGTCTTCCACAAAACGATCAATCCTTTCCTTAATGATTTTTTCTAAGAGCTTACTCAGACAGCTAAGTAGACTAATAGGTCTGTAGCTTTCGGGGCTGTTCTTCCGTTTGCCGGGTTTCGGGATAGGTATTACTTTTACTGTTTTCCAACAGTCCGGAAAATAACAGTTCTTAAGACAAGCGTTGAAAATGAACGTTAAATAATTACTTGCAGCAGGTGTAAGTGCTTTGATTAATTTGCTGTTAATATTGTAGCGAGCTTAGGGTTCCCTGGATTAATTATTTGAATAAATAAGAGCCTGTGGGGGTACGAAGTCATGGCACCGGCCTGGGCGCAGGGTTGTACTTCGTCCTCACAACTTAGGCGTTTCGCCGCAAACTCCGAGAGAAGAAATTTGTTCAAGAAAAACAAAACAAAACTAAACTCTGCAACACACCGTTCACAAGAAGCAAGTAAAAGGAAACACTTATTGCTAATGTATTTTATTTTCACGTGGAGAGTTTACAATTTGTAAGGAGCGGCTTGATGAGGAAAGTATTGTTAGTAACAAGTACTTAAACTGAAATTACATTTAAGAACAGGTGATAAATTAGCATGATTTTTTGTCTTCACTGGTGAAGTGATTCGTTGCGAATTGTTTGTTTAATTAGATTGTTTCACATCTGACACTCCACTGACACCGTATACATTTTGGTTATTAATTGCTCGTTTTACGGTATGTTTAACTTTAAGGATTGAAAATTCGCGGAACTGTATAACACGCACGACTGGTATCGAAAAAAAAGACTCTCTAGGGTGTGCATTACGAGCACACCCTACAAGGGATGATGAACGGCTCGACCGATCCGTTCTGTGGTTGGAATAGCACTCCACCGATATCCTCTCCAATAAGGATCCTTTTCGATGTATTATTACAATTTCTTCGTCTTCTTCGATAATTTACAATTTTCCTCCTTTTTGTCAGCTCGAGCCAACCGGCACGTTGGTTTCGTCCCGCAGCTGATGTAAATATACTTCTTCTTCCAACAAAAAGACGGTTAGTTATCTTTTGGATTGTTTTTATTTCTACACTGTTATTTATTTTAAACCCGCTGGGTTGATACACCCCTGTTGCCGTTCTAATTCTAATTGCCTATTCTCCTAATGGAACTCCCTAGTCATAATCTACATAAAATTTCCACATATCTTCCCACTATCATAGCTGTCCTCCAGACAGCCACCTGACGCCAGTCGCAGTTGAAGACCAAGCGAACGACGATGAGAATCGCAACGTTTGCAAAATTCTTTTCCCCAAGGCTGAGGGAACATTTCGATTCACGGTGACGTGAATCTGATTTTCTCATAGCGAACGGTGTGCAGGTAGAATTACCTGCGCGATGATGGGGTGGTGGGTTAATTTTTCATCTAGGTGATGAGACTGTTGGGTGTGGGAATTGCAGAATTGCAATTTAGATGTGGCTATGGAAATGTATGCATTTCAAGGTAAGTAGAATGTGGGAATTGCAAGATTGCAATTCTAAGTATGGGAATTGGGAATGCGTTTAGCAATAGGTAGACATGTGATCAGGTTTCACATGCTACACCGGAAAGGATTCCATGGATTGTAGCAAGAATTATTTGATGCTACACTGAGAGAATGCTTTCGGTTTTAACATTAATTAATGTTGTCCCATATGTATGCAATATTGTTTTATACAGGATAAATGTTAGGGTTTATTTAGATGTTGATTGGATAATAGATTCTGCGTGTAATGCGAATATTATGGTTATTTTCCAAATTTGGAAGGCTATTGGGATTCTGCGTGTAGCAAGCACGCGTTTGAAACTTTAGTTTTAGAAAATTTTTGCTATGGAACAGTACATGCCAATCAAACGTGTTGAACATATTCGACTGTACATTCAAAATGACTTCTCAGTTGTAAAAACTCTACATGTATGGAGAATAAAGTAAAAAGAATGCTTTCAAAAGACTTATGGACGATTTTTGCCTTTGGCTACGTGTCCAAATAGACTTCGTACGATGCAAATATCGCTATACTACAGGCCAGTATTAAGGCTTCTACGGAAACATTACCTCGACGTCGTTCTGTACAGCGGGATATTAGATGAACCAGTCACAACATACATATCCTGTTGATTTGAATGCATTCCCATAAAAAATGCAATCGATTCAGTTGGGTGTTAGTTAGATCAGACGTGAACGCGAATTTCGTCGTTCGAATGTCAGAAATCGAGGAGAAGTTTTGGCAAAAAATCATTATGGGTTACGACATGCGTTACACAGTAAACGGGAACGTTAGCGAGCATAACTATCGGTTACATGGCACCAGAAGACCCTCACATTATTCAGGAGTTAACTCTTCATGACCAAACAGTTACTGTTTGGTGTGGTATTTGTGCTGATGTTTTAATCGGGTTATGCTTTTTCGAAGAAGAACGTGGTATCACAGCAAACGTTAATCAAGTGCGCCATCTATTTCGTTATACTGATTCTTCGTGAAAGTAATAGTTGTGCAAGTGAAAACTCGGCTCTGAAATTGGTTGCATGAAGAACATACTTGAAAGCATCCAATTCGCTCCCCATTTTAGATATATGTAGCTTAGTCATTGCTGTTTATATGAGTAAGTTTTCGTCATTTACAAGCTGTCATTTCGAATGCATCAATTGTATAAGAGATGAATGTCGATAAATAACATTGCATTCTACTCTATTTTAAAATGAAAAAAAAAAATTCTGCTCAAGCTACGGAATCGATTATTACGACTTTGAGTGAACATTCTGTAAGTCAGTAAAAAATTGGTTAGCAAAATTTCGTGAAGGAAATTTTAGTAGTGAGAACGCTCCACGTCCGGATGCAGTAAAATAATTTGACGACGAAGAACTTCATGTTTAACTGGTAGAAAATCCATGTCAAACTCAAGAAGAGCTAGCCGAGCAGTTCGGGGTTTTCCACCAAACAATATCATTATCACGTTCGCAGAATCAAGAGATCTGGTAGTGAAAAGCACGATGTTCAAGCAGGAGCAAATCCATAAAGCCACATGGATCTCACGCTACGGAGTAACACGTAACCAAATAGACCACTTCCTCATAGACAAAAGACACCACTCGAACATCCTTGACGTAAGATCATATAGAGGAGCAGATTGCGACTCCGACTATCTTCTAGTGACGGGCAAAATTGGGAGTCGGATCGCAGCAAACCCACACGGGCAGTCGGAGAAGACGAGCAAAAAGTTCGACATTGCTAAACTAAAAAACCTACGAATATCAAGACGAACTAATGAATAGATTTAGCATCCTAGAGAATGGGAGTAGTGAGGAAGATGAAGCCAATAGTGTGGACACTAAATGGACATCGATCGGAGACACAATCAAACAAATAGCGCAAAAGGTATTAGGATTTACGAAAACAATTTAGTTCATACCTTGGTTTGACCATGACTGCAGAGCAAAGATCGTAGAACGTAAACGCCTCAGAGAGATCCACTTAGAAAGATATGATGAAGTCAACGCAAAACGATACGCGATGATTCGGAAAGAGACAACGAGACTTTTCAAACTCAAAAAACGCGAATGGGAGAAGACTCGGATCGAAAAAATCCTAGAAAGTGCCAGAGCAGAGAACATCAGAAGTATGTATGCCGGCATAAACTCATGTAGAAATGGCTAGCGAGGGCGAACCAAAATAATTCGAGACGCAAACGGCTGTCTAGTCACAGAAACAAACAATATTGTGACAAGACGGAAGCAGTACTTTGAAAACCTGCACAATGTGCGCACCCATCAACCACAAATGAACGCACTAGACGTACATACAGCCGAGCCTCATATCCCAGAGCCCTCTTTCAATGAAGTGGGGCGATAATCTAGAAACTGCAAGTAAAAACAGTGGAAACATCATCCAAGCGGCAGAAGAGGTGGGCTCAGAAATAAATGATGACAAAACAAAATATTTGGTTACAGCGCGAGCAGATGAACCTCAGGGAACACACATATCCGTCAGGAGCAAGATATTGTAAAAGTTAAAATTTAAATATCTGGGAACAATACCGACGGCCAGTAACGAAATGTCGAAGGAAATTAACAACGGCAACGCTAGATGGCACGCAGTCAGTAAACCCCCTGAAACCCAAACTGCTATAACGTAATGTATAGCTCCGGGTCTATAGAACCATAATCATGCCGGTTGTTCTATACGGATGCGAAACATGGGCTCTCACAAAAGGGGAAGGAAACAAATTCCGCGTATTGGAGAATGAAGGTTTAAGGGGTATCGTTGGCGGTAAATATGCCGAAGAGGGAGGACACTGGAGGAAACTCCGCACCCACGAATTGGAAGAGCTATACCGCAAACCTACAAAAGTGAGAGTAATCAAGTCGCGAAGATTAAGATGGGCCGGACACGTGGCGCGAATGGGTAACGATAGGACCATTCATAGAATTCTTGACGGTAAACCAATGGGAAAGAGACCGACAGGGCGGCCGCGACGGAGATGGGAGGACAATGTTAGGTTTGACCTTGAGGAAATCGGATCAGATAGCCAAGCGTGGAAGGACCGTCCACAGGCAGGGAACGATCGCGCAGCCGAGTCGGTGAGGTCAAGAACTCCCGAATTCCTATAGGCCAATAAATAGTTATACACTTATTAGTATGAATCACTTCAGGTTTCACCAGACGCTGATAAAGCTACAATCGAAATTTGTTTGTTCCTGTTGCTTCCTTACTCTTGTTGGTTCTATTCATAAATTTTATGGTAAAATAACATATGACTTGAGATTCTAAAAGGTGACATGATTGAAAGCCACCACAGATTCGTTTTTTGTGTCGCGTTGATGATAGAAGAGGATAAAAGAAGATAGAGTTTTGGATTTTTTTCATATGATCCACAAGAAATTTCTCTTCTCAGTGGAATAACATAATACTTTGTGATAGTAGTGAAGAATATGATTCGAGGTTATGGCGTTTAGAAAGGAGAATGAAGAAGGTGGATTGAACCACACGATGAAACAGGTGAAAAGTGATGGATAAAGCAGCAGGCTAGCGACCACGTGTTCGAGTTCATATATATATATATATATATATATATATGTGTATATATATATATATATATATATATATATATATATATATATATATATATATATATATATATATATATATATATATATATATATATATATATATATATATATATACGTGGGTGGTCTGAAGAGTTCCCTCATTCATCACCTAAACGTGAAGATAGCAGCACTTCTCAATAAAAGCTAGCGAATGTAGTTGTCCATCTTTTGACAGTTACTCACAAAAATTTCAGGCAATTTGAATTCGTAGTTTTTATCTGAAGCCATTTGAGTGAGTCGATGCGAGTGGTTTTTAATTTTTACGAGGATATGAACCGGTTGCTCTTCGGAGAGTCGTTTCTTAAACTCAATTTATTTTAACATCAAATCTTATATATATACTTATCTTTCTACATGGCAATATGCTTAATTACCTATTTTCGTGTTTCCACGAATTCTTGTTAATTGCCTTTAAATGAGTTCTTAATAGATTGTATTTCCATCTAGAGAAAATGTGTAATTAGGTATTGTCGTAACATATGTTGCGATAGACATTACATTGCAATTTGCTTATTTTATATTTTAATGTTTATATTGAATTTTATTATTTGTTACCTGCAATTCTTTTTTTAGTTTATTCCTAATTATGTTTCTGTCTAGAGAAAATGTGTAATTAGGTTACACATTTCGGTTGATGGGTTTTTTGGTGTTGTCGAAGGATCCTTTGACGTAACACCTCCCCCTTTTAATTCGAAACTCTCCTGAGTTTTGTTTTTAATTCAATTTAAAAATGCTTATGACTATTAGGATTACAATTATAGTTGTCTAATTATAACAAATATATTTTTTTTTTATTAAATTTTTAGTTCTTCTATTGTTTCTATATTTTCTATTTGCTTAATTACAAGTTCATCGAATGATAGTGTGGTATTATATTTATATATTTGATTAAAATTAGTCTCTATTACAATATTCTGTACAAATTCCTCTTCTTTATCGTAATCAATTTTTTTTTTATTACAATTATTAAAATTTAGTAGGTATTTTCCATTTAACATAATTAATCTATCGTCACATGAACTCTTTAACGTTGTTTTATTTTGGTTTTTTAACAGTGTGAATTAATTTCTATTGTTTTCGATTTTCTATTCTTATTTTTAGGTAATTGTTTTGGTATATACACATTTTTATTTAATTAAAGTTTTTAAGTTCACATTTTCGTCAGAGTTATAAGTGGTATTATTTACAATTACAATTTTTTTTTTTTTTTTTTTTTTTTTTTAACACAAGTTCTTCAAAACTTTCATTGGTTAGGTATAATTGAATGTTTAGCTCTTATGTCTTTTGGGATTTTTATTTGTAATTTCTTTTGTGTCTATTTCTAATATTTCTTTAATCTTATTGAAAGTTCTGTTGAGATGATTATTAATATCTATGTTTTATTAAGGTTGGTGATTATGTTATGGTTATTTTCGTCAATTGTTCTTAAATGTTCCTGCCGTTGTGTGGGTCAGTGTTGTTACAGTCATTATTGTAAGTGTTAGCGTCTAGTTGATCTAAAAATTTCGTGGGTCGGATTATATTTGTCGGGTGTATATTTTCTAGTTTAAGTTTTCTAAATTTAGGTTGGTCTTTGTGCCTTAATGCTTTATAATTTTTTACGTAGCCTTCATCTTGGTTTGGTCTATAGGTTTCTCGTTTTTCATTGCGCTTGTTAATGGTTTTTTCTTTGTAATCTTTTAAAAGTTTATCTATTTGTGTTCTATCGACTTTTCCTTCTATTACGTCTATTGGCTTTGCTTTAATGACGGAGTGAATAGACTCATTGTACCATTCTAAACATTTGAAAAGTCTTTCTTGAATTGATAGTTCGGATTTTTCGGTTTCCAAAACTCTAAGTTTTTGTCCTAATGTATTATGAAATCTTTCAATATCTGAATTACCTGTATGACTATTTGGTTTTGTGAAGTGTTTTTCTGCTTCTTCTAACCTTAAAAATTCCTTGATGTTAATTGAATTGAATTGGTTGTCTAAAATTATTAATTTGGGTTTGCCTTTAATGGAAAAGGATAGTCGTATTTTTTCAATGATTGTAACGCTATTTCTGTCTTCTAAATTTAGTATTACTGCATGTTTTGAGAATTTGTCGATAAATGATAAACAGCTATGTCTCTTGTTTATATATACATCGAGGTGAACTATCTGATTTACGTTATTGGGGGTTTCAGTTATATGGAACTTTGGTTTTATTGGTTTCCTATCATATTTTGCTTTATTGCAAGTATCGCAATTGTTGATGTACTTTTGCATATATGTTTTTAAATTTTTGAAATATATAATTTTTCTTAGTCCTACGTAATTTTCGTTAATTCCTGTATGTCCTGTTTCGCTCCTATGATATTTTGCAATGTATCTATATGTTTCGTCTTCATTCGTCATGTCTTTTGCATGGTAGGTGCATTTATAAAATTTCAACTTTGTATTGAATAGTTTGATTAATGTTTGTTGTACTTTGTTATATACGAGTATATGGTCAGATAGTTCTGAAAAAATTCCTATTTTACCTGATTTTATAAATCTGCGAAATATATCAGTCATGAAGTTGTTTTCAATGTCATTTGTACTTACGTACATTTTTCGTTTGTCTTCTATAATTTCGATTTCTTTTGTTTTAGTATGTGTCAATATAATTTGTGTCTGGAATCTATTAACAACTGTTTCTAAGATTGGAAAGTGATCATTTTGTTCTTCTTCTTGTGAGTGTATTGTTGCAGCTGTGCTCATGTTATCATTTTGTTCTTCTAAATCTATGGCATTTATTTCTCCTGTGTTTGCATTTATCCTGGATAGAAAGTCTGCAACTTTGTTTTCTGTGCCCTAAATGTAATTTATATTTATGTCGTATTCTCCAAGTTTAAGCAACCATCTTTGTAATCTAGGGTTTATATCTTTGCCTTTATGTTTACTTTGGATCCATTTGAGAGGTTGATGATCCGTGAGTAGATCGAAAGCTCTACCATAAATATATGGGCGAAAGTAGTTAACGGCCCAAACGATACAAAGAAGTTCTTTTTCCCTCGTGGAATATTTTTTCTCATGGTCGTTTAGAGTTCTACTTGCAACGCTTAGTGAGTGGTTGTCCTGTGTAAGGACTGCGCCTGCAGGAGAATCGCTGGCGTCCGTTATTAACTTAAATCTTTTGTTGAAATCTGGATATTTTAAAATTGGTGCTTCCATGAATCTTTTAAGCTTCTGAAATGAATCTGTATATTGAGGGACTTTTTTATCGATTTTAGAATTTTTCTTCAAATACTTTATCATACCGTGGGCAACCTTTGCATAGTCTTTAATAAACTTGCGATAGTATCCGGTCATTCCCAGGAATGATTTTATTTGTTTTTGGGTTTCCGGTAATTTAAGCTTCTGTATATTTTCAATTTTATTCATATTAGGTTTAATACCTTCTGTTGTCAGAGTGTGACCTAAATATTCTGTAGTTCGACTAAAGAAATTACACTTATCAACTTGAATCTTCATATTATGTTCTCTAAGTTTATTGAACACTTTTTCTACATTTACAGTGTGTTCTTCTAAGGTCGTACTAAAAATAAGAATATCGTCCAGATAAACTACCCAAATTCGATTAATGTGCTCTCTTAAAACTGCATGTATTAGTCTTTGGAAAGTTGCAGGGGCATTTTTGAGTCCAAACGGCATTCGTATAAACTCATAATGTCCAAGAGGCGTTGAAAATGCGGTTTTCTTGCTATCATCTTCTTTGACTAGTACTTGATGAAATCCTTTGGCAAGGTCCAAGGTAGTGAAGTATTGTGACCGCCCTAATTTTTCCAATATAGTTTCTATGTTAGGGATTGGGTATTTGTCTGATATAGAAATTTCGTTAAGTTTTCTATAATCAATTACTATTCTCCATTTCTTTTCACCAGAATTATCGATCTTCTTCGGAACAATCCATAATGGTGAGTTGTATGGTGAATTACTTTCCTTTATGAGACCTTGTGACAACATTTCTTTTATTTGTCTATTTATTTCTGTTTCATGTATTTGGGGATATCTATGTATTTTTGAGCCCCTCAATAGTATACTGGTTAGTATACCCGCCTGTCACGCGGGAGACCGGGGTTCGTTTCCCCGTCGGGGAGCCTCTGGGGCAAGACTAATGACCTTGCCCGGAAAAAACAAATCATTATGGAGAGTTTAACAAGCCTCAGGACTTGCTAAATAAGGCCAAGACCGGTTCCAGGTTGTAGTGCCGATGATGATGATGATGATGTTATATTTTTGAGTATTTTGGTTTTTCTATTGAGGTTATAATTTCATGAGTATGTGAAAGTTTTTGTCCTTCTTGGTAAAAGATATCTCTACTTTTGTTAATTAATTTTCGTATTTCCCTTTTTTCTTTCCTATTCATGTCTTCACGTTCTAATTTTTCCAGTTTTAGTTTAGGTTCTTCTAATGTATGTATTTCCTCGTATTTGAGTGGGCAAGAGTTAATGAATTTCATTTTTGTGTTATTTATTTCTATGTATTCTTCTTCTAAGTTGATTACTGCTTGTAAAGGTTTGAGTAGGTTTTGACCTATAAGTCCATCGAATGGTTTATTATGAAAACGAGTTAATTTCCAACTTATATATCTCTTCTCGTTGAACTCGTTTGGTAATGGTGTTATTATCTCAGCGCTTATTGAGATTTGTCCGTTAAGGGTGCTACAGGGGATTGTGTTTTCTAATTTTATTCTTCTGTAATGGGGCAGTTTGTCTGAGTTAAAAAGTGTGGCTGTTGACCCTGTGTCTATTAGGCTTTTTAGTTTGTCATTACCTATTGTCAATTCTATTCCTGGTAAAGTTCCTGTTAAGCTGGTCACTTGAAAATTCTCATGGTCCAAGTTTGGATTTGTGTTGTAGATATGGTCCTGCATTAGTTCAACCGAATTGTTTCTTGTCTGGGTATAATTTCTGCCGGTATAGTTTGTCTGATTTTTTTTTTTTTTTTACATTTCTGTATTTATTGACCATAAATAATTTTTACAATAAGCAATACAGATAACTTATGATACCTTAGCTATAATTGTTTACATATACTTACTAGTACATTTTTCAAGCAATATGATAAAAGTTATATATTGGTTATGGATTAAGATTTTAGTGGGTAGAGCTTCCTGGAAAAGGTCAGAAAACCAGGATATAGTTATTTACTTAACCTATGCTAAATTGCTTAACTTAACTTAACTTATCTTAACTTAGTCTAGTTACCTAATTATTATTGAAATAAGTTAGTGTGGTGTGGAAGGGAGTAGCATAGTGATCAATGGGTTAGTGAGGATATTGTCAGTCAGGGATGTGGGTTGGGGAACTAATTTCCGTTTGTTCGTTAAAACGCAAAATATTGGAGAAGGGTTGAATATTACTATATTTAAATTGGTGAGGTGAAAGCTCTGTATTGTGGTATACAATCTCATTAGAGTTATTAACCAATCTGCCAGAGGTGAAGAACGTTCTGATGTGGAGACAGTTCGGGTAGGCAGTTCGGTTATCTGACGGAGTCGATGTGAGCGCATTTATTATCGGGTTGGGATTATTGGGAAGATTTTCGATAAATTTGATGGACAGTTCGAGGAAGCGTCGATCTATACGTTCAATATTACCGGCATAGTAGAGCGAACTACTGTTGTAATATTTGTGGGAGTTGGGATGTCTGTTGAGGCCAGTGATCAGTCTGAAGCATTTCCTTTCGAAGATGCGTAGCTTCTCCATTTGGGCGGGTGTGTAGTTTGTCTGACTTCGTCTTGTTTGACTTGAGTTATTCGGAAAACGTTGGTTCCGGTTTATATTGTGATGATATGTGTTGTTGGTATTGTAATTATTGTTATTATGTTGTCTCATTTGCCTAGAATTGTTTTCGTATGTGTTGTTATATTGGTATGTATTATTTCTATTGTAATAATGTGTTGTTGGGTCGTTATTGTCTCTTTGTAAGTTTTCCCTATAGTCATTATGTCTGGGGTATTGGTTTTTATTAAAATTTTGGTTATTGGGTCTATTTCGTAATTATTTGGTTTGTTATAATGTCTAAGCATTCCTGTTTTTTCTAAGGTATAATATGCGTCTCTAGGTGTTGCTATATTCCTACTGTAAATTATGCTTGGTAGATTGGGGTTGATTTCATTTAAAAATATTTTTAATATAAGGGATTCATTTGACGTTGGGGAAAATTCGGTAGGTTTTTTCTCATCGAATTCATATTTACCATTTAATTTGTCTAATATTTTCCGGAGGTCCATATAGTATGAGCTTACGGATTACGGAATTGGTACATGTCACTGCTTCATGGTGCAATTTGTGATATGTTTCCCTAACTCCGAAGTTCTTTATTAATTCTGTTTTTATCCCTTCCCATGTGGGATTGGGTCCTTATGTCCTTATGCAATGGAGAGCGGCTCCTTGAATTTTATTGCGGACATGTCGTTGATAAATGAAATCTTTCAACGCATGGTTTTCATTGAAGAGTGGCAGGATAAGCTTGTAGGAGCGAAGTCAGGGCACCGACATGGGCGCTGAGTTCCACTTCGTTCTTACACAAAAAAAAGTTCCGCCGCGGTCTGTAAACGAACGATCACCAGGGGAAACCATACAGAAATTAAAACACACTGCCACAGATTTAAATGGTTATTTCATTTTAATTTATTGTATACTGTTTGATGACGGTGGCACAAATACACAATTAAAACCAAAACGATTGGATGTAACTTTAAGTTTAAATGTTATTCGACAGGGGAAACACGAATACATTTCGTGGTTACCCAACGCGACTCTCGACTCACGACTGGAGACAACGACTCGAACGATTATAATCGATTATCGCTTCCCTGTGCGCACCAGGGAAGCGATAGGAGACACGACCTGGTCCGGTCGAAGGATGGAATTTGACTCAGCGATCGTCATCTCATGCAGAGATGATTTCGCTAAGGAAAAGAAAAGGAAGAGAGAGAAAAACTTTTCTCTTAAGGAAGTAACTAGTGGCGCAGTGGTATATGTGCGCGATCGAACAGATTCAATGTTGTTGCATGTGTTCGAAAACAGGCAGGCGGTAAGGACAATAGGGAAAAATGACCACATGCGCCGCTGGTAATGCGGGTCATTGTTTACACGATGCCTCGTCGCTATTTTCGACGTTCAGAGAAAAAGGTGCTAAAAGCAAATTGGATGTTTATGGCATCTCTGGCTGCAATAGAAACCGGGTTCATATTTACATTAGGAAATGCTGGAGAATTTGGTTTCAGCGTCTATTGCGCTAATTATATGCACCTGCTTGGAGTGTTTGTTGGTAAGACAAACAAAAAAGGTTGCCAGGCAATGTGTATGAAAAGGTATATGACGCGGCTGGGAAAATAGACGGCGCGATATTTATGGTCTCTGTCATGACGGTTACATTGAATGCAATCCGAATTATTTTGTTTACTGATATTTGTCTGGTACCGAATTGGTTCAGAATACCAAATAAGCAAACAAAGAAATCTTACGGAAAATTGTATGCGAAGGGATGCATGAAGGTAAGTTTTCTTTATAGGGATTTTATGATTACAGATGGTGATCTATATAATGCGTGAAGCATTTACAGGTACTAATACCGTTGCGTTAGCAAACTTAAGGGAGTTGGGTAGTAGTTATGGGGGTTTTTCAGGTAAGTAGACCGTAGGGTTTGGCGGAAACGCTACAAGATCTGTGTCCCTTATAAAGGAGGACAGGTCATATCTTCCATCCCCTGAAATTCTTTGATTTTCGCGACTTCCGCAATTAATTCGACTACCGGTATTTCGTCTGGCATTTTTGATTTGTAAACAGATTTTCTATATTTTTAAGATTTAAAAAAAAAATTCTTTATCAATACCACTAATTAAGACCAAAAGACATGAAACTAACTTATTTTCTCAAAAGTGTATGTATGTAAATGTACACTGCATGGCAGCTTTTATTATTTATATAAATCTAATACTTAAAATAAATGTTGCTTACTTTTATTTCCTCCTTTTGTTGTTTTGTTCTTGGTGTTGTGCGGCTTCTTCTGCGATTAGAGATGAGGTGGGGTTCTTCTTACCCTTGTTGTTCACGAATTCTTTCTCGTTGGGGTGTTTGTAACCCTTTAATTGTCGTTTTTTTTTTTTTACAACGAATATATTGACCGTATTTGTATTTGATATAAGCGAATATTATACCACATGCTAATTAAGCATTTAATTTGGTGCATATCTAATTTTTAGTCACAATATTCCTTTTAATGCAATTGATTGTATATATATTTTTTCGCTATTGACACATCATAATTTCGCTGTCCTTTTTATGATTAGGCTTGTATTTATTACTTGTTACGTAAAATTTATCATTTTTTTTACTATCAACATTGTTTATTAACATATATGTGTTTTTTAAAATTGTCGGCTGAACACTATCTATAATTTTACATTACCACGAAAAATATTTATTTGATTGTAGTTACTTCTATTTTGTTTTTGTCCGGGTTAATAACTTTATTCAGGTTTCGTTGTACACCGTTTTCTTTGTTACTCCCTGTCCCTCCTTGTTTGATCAGCTTAGCTGGTATGTCATCAACTCCGGGGGCTTTATTTGATTTGAGCTGTCTTATGGCTTTTGGTGTTACCTCAATGTTTGGGGACGGGAACATTTGGTCTTGGCCTTGCATTGGGGGAGCCTCCAATTCTTCTGTGAGCTGACCATTTAGCAATTCATTGAAGGGCACTTCCCATCGCTCCAGAATGCCTTCAGGATCGGTGATCAGATTACCCCCTTTATCCTTGCAGTAAGTGCAGCGTGGTGTGTGCGGCGTCATACTGCGGATTATGTGGTAGAACTTCCGCGCCTGGTGCGGACTTCGCTCTCTACTTTTCTCTATTTCACAGGCTAGCATTTTTTCCAAGGTACTTCTTTTTTGGCTGTGAAGCCTTTTTCCATATCTTCTGAGCTCTTTGTATTTCTCCTCGCGTACCCGCGTCCTATGAGACTGCTGCGTTGCCCGGTATACATAATTCTTACGTTCAGTCGCTAGTTTGCACTCATCATCAAACCAGTCGCCCCGATCTCTACGACTACTGCCTAAGATGGAGTTGGTAGTACTAATGACAGTATTCTTAAGGCGTGTCCATTTTTCTTCTACGCCCGGCGTTCTGGCCCCAGGAATTACTCTCCCTCCGTCGAGCTCTTTGACGGCGAGTCCTAACGCATGACCAAAGGTGTTACTGGTATTCTCATTGCGTAAGGCAGCCATCTTTATTCGAACCTGATCCGCGGATGCAATACGTCTCCGTAAGGCAATCCGCGCTCGGAAAACTGTACAAACAAGATAGTGATCCGAGACGACGTTGGCACCTCTGTACGTTCGTACCTTCATCAGGCTCGAGGATTGGCGTACATCTATCAACACGTGGTACTTGCAGCGACCAAGTTTTTTGATGCTGCCAGTTCGATGACTCGTCGTCCATCGTCATTAATGTTCTCATGCAAACTATGGGAACCTGCGTATTGCCTTAAGACCGGCTCCCGATTTATTTCGCCATTGAAATCACCAGAACGATTTTCACATCGTATCTTGGGCAGGCATTGAGCGCCCGTTCGACGTTCTCATAGTATTCTTCTTTTTCGTCGTCAGGGGACTCCTCTGCAGGTCCGTAAACGTTTATGAGGCTTATGGTCTTAAGCTTGCCTCGCACGCGAAGAGTGCATAGCTTTTCGTTTATTGCATTAAAACCGCTGATGGCAGGCTTCAGTTGTTGGCTGACTAGAAAGCCTACCCCGAGCACATGGTGTCTTGCGTGACAATTGTAATAAATGTCATACTCGTTTTTTTGAATAACACCACTCCCCGTCCATCTTACTTCTTGTAATGCTGTTATGTCAGCCTTATATTCGGGCAGGGGATCGGCTAGCTGCTGTGCAGCTCGAGCTCTGCATAGTGAACGGACGTTCCATGAGAAAATTCTTAAATCGTTTAACCATTTTCGTTTCCGTGGTCGTCGTCGTGTATCCGGTCCATACCCGAGGCTTGTTAAATTTGCCATAATAATTCGTGTTTACGGGCATGGTTATTAGCCTTGCGTCAACTTTTCTCAGGATGTCGCTGCATGCATTGGTTCACTACTTGGCGGGTGCCAAAGTAGCTATTCAGGGGTGTCACGTGGAGACTGCATGTCAACTTGGATTGAACAGGGACACGGATCGTCCTGGCCTTCGCCGGGTTGAAAGCAATCAGAAACTTTGCCCTGTATATTCGCTGCCATCCCTCCAATAATAAACTATAGCACACTATAAATAAATTTTCTGATGGCGAATATGAATATAGGAACATACAGGGTTTGCTATAAAAATTATAAGCAAGGTGTTTCCAAAGTGTAAATTAAGTGATTAAGGTTTGACATATCCACCACCGATTAACCAATTCTGATTATTCGGTTTTTCAAAAGATGTTTAATAAATAAAACACTCAACATACTTAAATGCAGTTTTCCCGTAATCTCGTTTTTCCAATCCGTGGAGAGTTAATCTCCAGATACGCTATACGAATCTGATGAAATTTTAATGCTGGGGTATGTATAACTTGTTCTAATGAACAATTAGTAAATATTCAACGTCATAGTATACCACAATTTGATAACAAATTAATAAGAAATAATTCGGCAAGGCAAACAAATTAAAAAACGATCGATTTCCCCAAAACCTTTTTTTTAATGAATGTTTGAGGGTAAATTCGCAAGAAACCCTTCCTTTTAAAATACCACTTGATTATTATAACTTTTTTGTATTTCAGAATTGCTTTTTGATCGTCCGCATTGAGACGAAGATTTTTTCGACTCTTGACTTAGGCGTTTTCCGCATATTACACAAATAAAATTTTTTTCATGGAATGTAATAAGAATGACAAAATAAACATTCCGGCAAACAAATCGTATTTTATTTACATTATCTGTTTACCTCTTCTATAGATAAATAATTCCACCAACTCAATTCGAGTACATCATTTATATAAAAAATACAAAAATTCATTTCGTTTGGTAAAATTTAATCCTAATGTATTGACTTCTCCACGGGCCGTATTTCTACTGGTAATTTATACTCCGTCTTGGATAGATACCGTGCTCGAATGAGTATATGAGCGATACAAGTTACAAAAGCTAATCCTGCAAATATTTGAAAACTCCGTCGCCCCCCGAAGTAAGCGAAGATATGTCCTCCGATCAGGGATCCAATAGCAAACCCAAGTCCGTCATCCATGCCCGCCACTAAACCCTGAACTGTCGCTGATGTCCCAGGGGGTGCAACAAACGATGCGTACGCCACAATACACGTATAGCACAATGCGTATGTGCATCCTTGCATTATCAACTCAATTGGTATCAACCACCATGGATTCGGTATAATAGAAATAAGTCCAAGACGAACAGCATACATGAAAAAACACAAGCTCAAACAGTGTACATATCCTATTTTCTTCAGGATCTTTCCGCTATAAAAGAAAATAAGAATTTCGCTACAGAGGCATTCGGCTGCAACAACACAACCTTCGATCAATTTTATATCCGCCGTATATCCGGTCGCTGTCGCCACATCTTCCAAATACCAGAACATGAAGTATATGATGAATGAGTCAAATATTCCGACGATAGTAGCGAAAACCAAAAACAGTGCAATAGCTTTCTCTGATAGAAGACCCCATACATCTCGAAAAATTGACTCGGATGACGAAAATTTTGGAAGGTCTAATTTAGAGACACTCAACAGATCGAGACTACTGAATACTAGCATAATGATTAGAGCGGGCGTAAAACTCTTCAAGGTGCCAATTGTCCAAAATTTAACAGCAACTCCTGCTATTAGCGCCGAAACTCCATACCCTATTGTTCCCCACAATCGTTGAGCGCCATACTTCATCTCCTGCCCTTCGCCAAGTACGTCAAAACATATTGCATCACTTATCGAATTCACAACGTTGGAGAAGATCATTCCTATGCACGTTAAGACCACAAACATCCAGAATGTCCAAGTGTGATATAGACAATCCGCGCTATTGGTAAGATCCACTGTGCAATTTACATCTAAAAGAACAGCTGGCTTTGGTAAGTTACTTACTGATGGGAAGCAAAGTTCTGTAGAAGAATTTTCTCCTGGGCGTCGAACCAAGAACATATCAAAACCACGGTGGTCTGATTTACTTTGGCACTTCAATAATCTAGACGTAGAACATTGAGCTGTGAGAGTGAGATCCTAGAAAGAAGACTTATTTATATATACCAGGTCATATTCACTATGCCAGGATAACAGACTTGATGAGGCTGTAAATCTGAAACGTAATGTGTACCCATTACTTACCTGCGCATTGCACGCCTTGATATCATCGGGTCCGAGGGAAAGACTATAGGTCTCATTTCTATCGGCTGTGTGCTCGTACGGTGTTGGAAGAAAATATAACGCCGCATAAGCCAGACTCATAACAACAATGAGACAAACAAAGATGAATTTTCGAAAATTCTGAAACAGAAAAAATAGAAACTCAAGTCGCTTACTTGATTTCATACATTGAAGCTGTTATATGTCAACAAACGACTTTTATTCGTCAGTTGGGGAATATCTGTTGATCCAGAAACCAACACCTCTACACAGAGTACTTTAAATTAATAATTATCAACTGAAAAAATTCTATTGACACTTTATACCAATATACCCAGAAAAGAGAGCAAGAATACATCAGGGAGATATTCAACACTTGTATCTGCACTTCAATCACAGAGAAAGAAGACGAGATTGAAATTTCAGACTTCCCTATATATAATATTGCCAAGAAAAAAAAAACGATTTCAACAAGAATTAATGCACATAAAACACAAGAAAAGTAAACAAATTAATTACAATGGGTAACTAGAACAAATCATCCCAGCCAATCTCTAGGCTGTGGGGCATTTTAGCCATTTCGGTCTAAAGTCGGCTTTTCGTTTCATTCCTATTTCGTTTTTAATAATCTTCATAATTTAAGAATTACCAGTCTAAGCTGGATTTAATTAATTAAGGTTACAATGGAGCTGGCAATTTCTCCATTTGGATTGCTTTTATACTTTCGCAATGTATTCCCACAATATGTTGCACATTATTTTCTAATACAAACAATGTGACAAAAGCCTAAATGAGGCTTTCCTTCAGCTCTGACCTAGAATATACAGTTTCTTGTCGCCCGGAGAAAATTTTTTTATAATATACCTATCTACACTTATAATTCAAAGCTTAATCTAAGTCTTACCACAAAGTAATCCGCCAGAAATCCAAACACGGGTTTGGCTAGAATGTACATTATTGGTAATACCGATGTTACATAACCCATTATTTTTGGTTCGATTCCAAGCTGTTTGCCATATACTGTTATTTGGGGGAAAATGGGACCCATCGCTATAAAATACAAATATAAATAAGTGTGTTAAAAACTTGAAAACTCGAAGTGCAATCAAAAAATCTTAAAAACGTAAAATATTATCCTTAGCTCTACACCGGAATATAAAAACTGTAAACACCCAGCACCCATTTAAAAACAGATATGTCGTCGGTTTCCTGTCATATGGAGAAAATATCGATGCAAATGACCGAGATCGAAAAGAATTTGAATAAGTGATTGGTATACAAAAATCACCTTGTAACAAGGAATTTCAGAAACTTAAAAAGAAGCAAAACTGTTTTCTAACACTCTTAAATTCAAAAAAAAAGCCCATCGCAAGGCAACTGCAAAACTGCATTCAGTGCTTGTTTCGTTGAAAATCTTAGTTGCGACAGCGGGGTCATCGCTCGTAACCTGTTTTCAATTATTGCACCGAAAGAAGATCATTGGCTGGCAGCGGTTCCAACAGAAGGTCCTTCCACTGGCTTTCCGATCGTCTGAGAGCACACTTCGATTTTCATGCAGGGGTATATTAAGCTCAGTTCCGACTGTAACCTTGCCACTGCCTACTCTTAGGCGCTAAAGGGGAATGCGTCTTCGCCGAGTCATTTGAATCAGTTGAATCATCGTTTGCATTTTCTGATTGGGTTGTTGCTTCTGCAACACCTTCTCGGGCCGGCGACGAAGCATCATTAGGCGATTCTTCCTTCCTTGTCCAGGTGAAGTGTATCAGCGCAGTGGTGGTCTTGGCCACGGTTAGCACGGGAATGCTTGCGATTGAGACACAAATAATTTTTAATGCTTGTGTCGCTCATGGACAGAGATACCGTGCAAATGTAGGGTGGCAATAATTAATTATATTGGTTATACCCGATTCTATTGATTGGGTTTAAGTTATGAAATATAATTGGTTATGTTACAGTGGCATAATTGATGTTATCAGTGTGTGTGTGTGTGTGTGTTTTTAGTTTTTTTTGTTGTTTTTTTTTTGGTAGGAAGGTGAAAATCTTCAAAAGATACCTCTAGATCGATCCAGAGACATGCCGGGTTTTTAAAGACTAAAACCACCTCGCGCCAGGCTCATATTCCTGTTGATCCCCGCGGAAATTTCTTTTAGATACTCCGTCGCGGGGCGGGACGGAGTGTGTGTGCGCGTTTGTTTGTGTTTTAGTTTTTTTTTTTTTTTTTTGATGCGCCAACGGATGTGGAATCATAGCAGCCCGTGCTACTAGCATGCATGATTCGTGTAACTGGAACGACGGTCCCAAGTCGCACGCCTCCATACTAAACCACACCCTCGCTCCCGTCAACCACTCTCCGCGCGGAACTGCCGCTAGGAATTACTTCGCGGGCCTGGTTAGCTTTATGTTTTTTTTTAAGCTGCTCTCTCCATGTCGACTATTTGTGCTTGCCTTACTTTCTCGATTCTTCTAAGTTCGAGTTGCGCTTTGGTCACATATGCGCTTATCTCCATCCAGTTATCCTCGGAGCATAGCATCTGTTCTATGAGATCTTGCGGGCCTGGTAGATTGGGTCTTCTTGGTTTGGGTACGCTGGACACAACGGTGATATGCTGTGTCCAAAACGGTGGTGACATTTGCGATATCCACCATGGCCGGTCAGGAACTGGGTAGAATGGTAGTTGCAGGCACCGTGGTCTTTCTTCATCCAGGTGGCGATAGATGGGATTCATTTGTACGTCCATCTGCCTTTCGTAGTGTTGTCCCACCGAGTTTGCCAGATGGTTAAAGAGGTTGCTTTCTCTTCCTCCTTGATCTCCTTGACTGCTGTTGGTTCCAGTTGCCTTGACGTTCTCCTGTTTAGATTCTTAACATCTCGCCCGCAAGGATATCGATTGGGACCATTTCGGCTACGACAAAAGCAGGTTCGTCCGACATGGTTCGGAAACCGCTAATGGTTCTTAAGGCACAGGGTCTATAGACTGGCGTCAGCTTTCTCCTAGCTTCCTTCGTCGTCAGTATACTGGCCCAAACAGGAGCGGCGTATAGTAGGACCGAGGTCACTACTCTAGACATCAAGATTCTTCGTGGATATGCAGGTCCTCCGATGTTTGGTAGTATTCGAGCAAGTGCTGCTTGCAGCATTGACGCTTTTTTGCTAGAATACTTGACGTGCTCTTTGAATTGTAGCCTGTTGTCGATCATAACTCCTAGATATTTTATTGTGTCTTTCGATCTAATGATTTGATCTCCGACTCTTATATTCATGTATTCCACCTTTTTTCTGCTAGTTATTAAAACCGCCTCTGTTTTGTGGTCTGCTAGCTCGAGACCAGCGGATACCAGCCATTCTTTGACTTTCACTACTGCCTCTATCTCATGAATATGTTTTGCCACTGTCACAAGGGCAATGTCGTCCGCAAAACCTATCAACTGGACCTGTTGTGGCAACACCAATCGCAGGATGCCATCGTACATGATGTTCCATAAGAGGGGTCCCAGAACTGATCCTTGTGGGACTCCTGCTGAGACGTTGTGGTATTTTACACCATCGTCTGTTGCATACCTCAGCTTCCTGTTACTGAGGTAGCTGGAAATTATTCTCTGGAGGTAGCGTGGGGTGCCCATTCTGTGAAGCGCTCTATTTATGAATGGCCATTTTGCCGAGTTAAATGCATTCTTTATGTCCAGTGTTACAACTGCACAGTATTCCTTTGTGCCCATTTCTCTCCACTTATTGCTTCCGTCGCAATGTCCACCATTCTCTTTATGGCGTCGACGGTGGAGCGCGATTTTCTAAACCCGTATTGTTGGTTCGATAGGGCAGCTTTTTTTTCTGTTAGGGTTAGCAGTCTTTCGTATATCACTCTTTCCAATATATTTCCCATAGTGTCTAGAAGGCATATTGGGCGATATGATGAGGGTTCTCCAGGTGGTTTTTTACTTTTTGGTAGGAGCACCAAGTGTTGCAGTTTCTAAGTTTCTGGAAAGATACTTTTCTCTAGACACGTTTGCATGGTGATTATAAACATGTCCGGTCGACTTTCAGCTGCCGCTTTCACTGCCTTGTTTGGAATTCCGTCAGGACCCGGCGCTTTGCCGTCCTGTATCCTCCTGCATGCTGAATGTAGCTCGTCTTCCGTGACGCTCGGGATGACCGCCACCACTGTCTCGCTTATTAAGTCGTAGTGTGGAGATGTGCCTTATGGGAATAGTTGGTTTACTATTGGCCGCAGCATTTTTAAACATGATATCTGCGGGGACCTGGAACCCTTCAGCTTACTCATTACCATCTTGTACGCCGTACCCCATGGATTTATATCGGCTCCTTCGCATAGGCTTTTGAAGGACCTCGTTTTGCTGTCCTTGATCGCCCTTTGTAGATTGTGCCGTACTGACCGGAACTCGTCCAAGTGCTCTTGGAAGTTGGCTGTCCTCCTATACCGCTGCACTTTGCGTCGGGCTTGTAGACAGCGAGTCCTGAGTGCCTTTATTTCCTCATTCCACCAATAACAAGGTGTAATAAATTCTCCGTTAGATCGCCTGGGCATAGCTGCATCGCATGCTGTCGTGAAAGCATGGATGAGTTGGTGTGACTGGGCTTCGGCTGTTTCAGCATTGGTTACATCATTGGTACTCAATATTAATTCAAAGGAGTCCTTGTCAAAAATGTGTCTTTCCATTTCGGGCCACCTACTGGCACTTGACTGAGCAAGAGGGGTTGCGTATTTAGGTTGCTAGTGGGGAAGAATAATCTGCTGATCAATCGAAGTATGAGCTGAATATAGCACTGCTGGATGAGATAGTCCTGACACTGGGCGCATCCCTTCCTTAACTGATGGTTGAAGCATATGGTCATGGTTCGCTTGGCGCTGATGTGCTTTACAAAAACGTCATCCTTCCTTGTTCCTCGTTCTCCAATTCACAGATTCTTGTCAATCGGGAAACCAGCTCAGAAATCTTCGTCGTTATGTGAAAGGATGTTACCGACAACTGACTTTCAAAGATGCCAACGGAGAGCATTCGGTTCGTTGTGCTATAGGGGTACCGGGCGCTCCCTTGATCATTGCGTCCAGAAGAAGCGCCGAGTAAACATCGCCCCCTAGAAAGATGTCAATTTTGCCTGGCCTGTAATAAGTCGGATCAGCCAGCTCCATACCTTTTAGATGGCCCCAGTTAATGCATTGGAGATTGCGCATGGGAAGCACCGCGGTGAGTGTGGGTAAAACAAAGGCTTGAACCTGCAATGTGAAGGTTTCGTTGACTTTAGAGTGAATGATGAGTGATACCATGTGCTTTGATGCTCTCATTCTTGTTTCACCGATGCCATAGACAAACACGGGGCGTTTCTCCCTTTTGAGCTTCAATAACCGTAATGCTGACTCAATAATGAAGGATGCTTCCGATCCATGGTCCAGGAGAGCTCGCAGCATTAAGGGCTATCACGCGGTTGTGTAGACCTTCACGAGAGCTGTAGCCAGAAGAACAGTCTGAACATTGTTGTTTTCGACAATGCAGGCGTTGAATACTGAGGTTCTTCTGGTAGAGACCGCTGAATCCTCCGTTGGTTGTGCCCGATGAATTTGGGCAGCAGATGTGCCATATGGAGTCATCACCGAAGCAGAATCATTTTTGGGAAGGAACGGATGTATATCGTCTCAGTGCAGCAACGGATGATGCCTCCGCTTACACTGAGTACAACAAACCTTGATTGTGCACTCTTGAGTCCTATGAGTGTTGGACAGCCAGTTGACACACAATTGGCACTTGGTTACTATGTCTCGTCTCTTGTAAGGACTGAGTGCCTGGACTTTGTAGCAAATGTGGATTACATGTGAACCTGTGCACATTGAACACTTGTGAATGGTCGAACTGTGGACGCGGAGTGCAGAAGGTGTTCCCTTGGACTTCCCGTGAGGAATACTGGACGTAGTTTGTTCCATGCCATCCAAGACTATTGCCCTCGTGAGCAGAAAATCTTCCAGCACGTCATAAGCTGGATAGTCCGCATATGCTACAATATGAATTTCCCACAAACCGCGCCTATTGAAGGGAAACTTCCGAATGGCGTGATAAATCAAGACATCTTCCAATGAATTGACCGAGACTCCAAGATTCTGCAATGATTGCTTGGCTTCGTTTGCCCCCCTGGTGGTGGAAGCGAACTATCACACTCCGGGAATCTAATAATGCATGCACCGTCCTCCCGCACGATTTCATTGCTTCGTCAACGGTGCTGTAACGGATAAGGGCATACTGGGTGTATTTCATACGTGGGGCTTATCCCATGTCGATTCAACACATTCACGGATTCTGACAATCAATCGAGATGACTCCCTCGGATTATTGCTGGAGAGCGAGTTTAGTTAAGACACACACAACTCCCCAACAGTTGTTTAGTTAGATAACGATCGCTCAATTAAATGATTAACGTGATATAAAATGCCACCCTCCCTGTTTTAGAGCGCTGCTCCCACGTTGGTTTTCAGCAAAAGAAGCTGATCGGCATTATCTGCCAGCAATATCACGCCAACAAATCCACCAGCAATATCCGCCAACAAGAACTGCTAACAATAACCAGCAACAATATCTGCCGCCACAATATTCGCCAACCAGATCACGCCAACAACATCGGCCACGAAGCAGGCCAACAATACACAAAACAACTCGCCAACAAGATCAGCTCCGACGTAGGCCAACAGTCCGCAAACAATATCTTCAGCTTAGATCGGCGGATGTAAAATCCGGCTCACATTTTGATGAATCTGTTGACAACAGTTCCAGCTTAGATTTGACGTATGTAAAATCCGGCTCGAAGGACCAATGTTTCGTTTTAGATTTGACCGAAAAGAAAAGCAAATTTGTTAATATTTAAATTACTATACTTTATTTAACACGATCACCCCTTTACATCAAGAACTTCAGTCACTATCACCTTGTTACAAAGGAATTTTTAAGAAAACAGAGAGCTTTAAAATTTTAACCGCACTCAATTATATAATAATTCAAATCATCGCTTGCAAAACAAACAACATGTTCTTTCCGTTCCTTTCTAGTTGAAAAGCCGCCGAGGTTAATGGCCAGTGCCCCGGTGTCGACTGCATACCGGCAAAGCTTATGAAGTATGGAGGCAACCGCTCGAAAGATCCAGCAACTGATTAAAACAATATGGGATAAGGGAGTCACTCCGGAAGAATGGAAAACTCAATAATCGTCCCCACTTTCAAAAAAGGCGACAGTTCTGACTGCGAAAACTACAGAGGAATATCATTGCTCCCAACCACATGCAAAATACTAACAAATGTCATACTAGCGAGAATCATACCGTAAGCAGAAGAAAACTCATTATCCTATGCAGATAATGCATAATTGAGTTTAGCTATCTTTTCGTCATACGGCAACCCCATTTCGGTAACCCATGAGATTTCCACCGGAAATCGCATCATGTCGGTTAGCAACGGCATAGTCTGATCAAACGACGCGGTTGCATAATCATGTAACTGCTGGGGAAATGATCAAAGCATTAAATTTAATTCTCATGATCAGATTTCCCTAGCCTATTCGGCGTCCTATTCACTTTCTCCAGACACTCCATTCGCTGGGGATCAATGCTCTCTTTTCGCAGGTGAATAGCACCGGCTAAATTTTCCTCTCCTTCATAGTTCTGTCTTCCTATAGTTCAATGTACTCTAAGTTCACCATATCCACCGAATTAGGTCAATGGGCTGTCCTCAGAGCTGTATTGATTCATGCACACACAACCAAACCCACCCCGAGATCATTGCACATTGTGTTTCTGTTCTCTCAATATCCCATGTTCGTCGACCATCGAATTAACCGATGTATTCCCCACACATAGACGGGCGTGGCAATGAGAGAGCAGAAGTATGATCTTTATTGGTTTTCCTGTGGGCAAAAATTAAATTACCCATCTTCATCCCTTTTTCAGTCAGTCGTTATTCAACTAACGCAGCGTGTGCATGCTGGTGCACACGCTCGCGCGTGAAGTAAAAGGAAGTGTGTCAGACGAATTTAGTGTCCCGTTAGTCAATTGATAAAGAGAACCGCGTTGCCTTTGAAAATAGACTGCTTATAGATACATATTTGCCACGAAAAGTCAGTTTAATAATATTCAAGAAAGCAGCTAAATTTTAACAGTTTATTTGTGCATGCAGAATGGTTGAATATTAAATAAAGAAAACAAAACGCATCGACATCTAACTCGAATTGCTCGATTTTTTCTTCCAGCATATTATCGAGCAGTTCCGCATCGAGGTTCTCTTTCTATCCATAACCATAAGTGCCCAACCGCTTTGTCGAAATTGAATATAAATAGACCAAAGTGAAATTGAATTGAATGTAGTTGAAATAAAATTGACATTGAATCGAAGGAAATGAAAATTAAAGTGAAAATAGATTGTATTGAAACTGAAAGGAATTCAAAAGTGCATTGATTATATATAAACTGTATAAGTAAATAATAATATATAATAAGTACAATATTATAAAAAACATGTGTATACTAAATATTTCTACAAACTAAAATCAACATACCAGCCATAAAAAAGAAGTAATGCGCCTTAACCGGCAGGAGTTCTGTATTGATTTCTATCATTTTCACTTAATCGATCACTTAACGCAACAAAGATTGCTGCTGAATTTTACTTCTACTGTCACAAGTTCCTTGAAATTGTTTATAACAGTCTCATATAATCCAAACCGTTTTCATTGCGATGTTGAAAACATTGATTGCTTGATTATGTTTCTTCTATCTGATCGTTCAAAGTATCCGCTCTCTCCGACAGTACTGCTTAATAATTGTGTACCTTCTTGACAACAGCCACCAACCAGCATGGGGTATCTTTCTTAACTGAAAAAAAGTGTTCCAGATAAGACAGCTCCAACGTGTTTATTTAAACACATAGCCTAGATAGTAATCCCTATAAAAAACCAACAAATATGATAGAAGATCAGCGTTTATGGTACTACTACAAAAAAGATTAATTATTATTTAATTAATTATAGTTAGAACATTATTCTGCGTCTTATCTAAAAAATATGATTTACCATTCAAGAAGTGGAATGTCTACATATTCCATGCCATAAAATGCAGGTTTATTTTTCATAAACCATTCGTGCTAATTATTTGCCTTTTAGTATGACAGACAGTTGAACAAATTTCGATATACTCGTACCGAACGAAAAGAAAGTTTGTCTCAATTTGATTAACACAATTGGGGAAATTTGTTAACTACTATACTATATTTTAATTTATAGCAGAGTCATTTATTAATCACTTGAAAAACGAATTTATTTCTTTTTCTTGATAGCCTAACAATATTACGGACTGTTGCCACAGGAAATAAGATTGAGTTAATAATGTTTCAGATTCATACTCTAGTTGCCCCATGTTGAAAGCCATTAGAGTAATATGTTACCTTGTTAAACTAAATCAAAACATTATTTGATATTGTGCGAGTAAGGCCTTACAATATACTCATAGGTCGGCAAGTGTTCTGTTTTAGATTTGTCTAGATTAGCGGGTTAACGAGAATGTCATGGAGAATGCGTGGTCATGCTTCTACGTCGTCGGCCGAATATTCACGCTGCGAAGGTTGTTGTGTTCTGTAGGGGTTAGTTTCAGGACGCGAGTCTCCTGATCCTTAAAAGGACAAGGCGATCTCTTAAAACAGACCGCTCCTGAAATCTTGCCCTACAAGGGGTCGTTAACCGTGCTTCCTCTGATCCAGAGGGAAGAGTAACGTCCTTTTGGTTTGGCCTTCGTCCTTAGTCTTCACTTGGTCTTCCGTGGGGGGCAGGTGATACTTAGCTATCCATTGTTGGGTAAAAATGAAAGCACGTCTTGTTTCCTTTGGAATGTGTTTTTTATTATTTTCTCAAAGATTATCCTGGGGTACTTCCTCCAGGGACTGTACACGAATTTAGACTGCGGCCCGGAGATCACGAAACCATTCCTTTATAAAGGAAAAGGAATCGAAAATTGTATCTCAAAGATACACATTTTCGTGCAACAATCTCGATCTTTTGGATATTTCGAGCGAGATGTTGTGTTTACACAAGATAAGAAATCAATTTCTTGAATTCTTACGAAACCATTACGCAGATGTGTGAATGTATCTGCTTTTGAGTTTTTGTTTGTTTAACTCAATGGAATTTTTAGGATAGAGATAACAATCTCTGAATTTTGGATTTGGGTGATGCTGTGGAGCAAATATAGAACAATAAACGAATATTAGATTCGTTTATTGTGAATTTTAATTTTAATTCGGATTTTGGATTAAACTTCGCCGTGGGGGCAAATGTTATGCGATAAACGAATTTTGATTCGTTTATTGCGAATTTTGGGTTATGTTTGGGTTTTTGTGGGTTTTGATAGGATTTTGGGTTTTAGGGTAATATTGCTGGGATTTTGGATTAGGAATGGCGGAAAAAGATGGTAGGGCTTTTTGGAGCACTACATCCTCCCCTCCTTGAAAAAAAGAAAATTGATCTTTATGAGATTAATTTTCTGGAAAATGGTGTGATTGGGAATAAGGATGACGGTATCGTGAATCCGTTACATATGCCTGATATTTTCTAACATAGTAGCTTTTTGTATACAATATTTATTATAAATGTGTAATTTTTGTTCTTTGTTTTTTTTCTTAATATTTATGTATTCGTATTTATGGTCGTGTATTCAAGTTTCCACAATGGTTATATAATAAAATATTTTCTTTTTTTCTGAGTGTAAGGTTAATTGAAGAATGTTTTATAATTACATAAGTATTTGAATTCATTATATTAAATTTAACTTTGCGTTTTTTTTTTTGTTTTTTTTTTTATAAAGTACTATTTGTAAAAAGATACATAGATAAGTAAGGTTTTTATGGTTTATTCTTACAATTTGTATATTACATAGAATTTTCATTGTTTATATACTCGTATAAATTTATTTACATATATTATTTTTGTTCTCTTTTTTTTCATTGTCCTTATTAGTCGGGCGTTTATTTATTTATATAATTTTTTCCATGTATTTGGACGTACAATTTAATTCTATAACTTTTCCTTTTTTTTGTTATATAAAAATTTTCTTACTTTCTTAGTATTTTCTTAGTTGAAAACTGTTTTGAATTTATATAAATATTAGAAGTTCTTGTTTTTGTATTTTCGTTTTTTCATATATATATAATGTGTTTTTTCTTATAACCTAAGATTATTTATTATTATTACAAAATTTTGTTGTTGTTGTTTATTTATTTAAGTTAGTGGTGGTTATTTAAAACATGATATAAACTTATTTTATTAAGTGCGTTAATATTTGTTTTTATCTATATATTTATTTTTGTTTTTTTTTTGGTATTAAAAGTGTTGTATACTATTTACAAAATTATTTTATTCGTATACAATTATTTGAAGTGAAAATTTTTTTCGCAAATTTTAAATACATTATCGTGGTATTTTGGTACAGTGTTAGTTTATAATTTTTTTTTTTTGTGTTTACTATACGTGTATGCATTTATTTATTTCTCTTTTTTCTTTTTTAAGGTTATCTATACATATATACATTTTTTTTCAACTTTTATTTTTCTTTGGAGTTTCTCATTCGTGATTGCCTAGTCCACAAATAGTTTTATATTATTGTTGTGGACTATTCGAGTTCCTTTTCCTATTTTGAGGATTGAATTTTCTTCGGATAGGATCTTTACAATTTCATAGGGGCCTTTCCACAGGGAGGTTAGTTTGTTAGGTCTTGAGTGATTCTTTAATAGAACCTTGTCGCCAACATTAAATTTCTTACGGACTACTTTTTGGTCGTAGTATACCTTAGATTTTTGTTTTTTCTCTATCAGTATTCCCTTGGCTGTACGATAACCATGTTGTAATCGCATTTTTAATTCGTTTGCGTAATGGTCGTAGTTATAAGAGCTTTCGGGGTTTTGTCTGAGAGAACTGGGTATTTCGGCTGGGAAACCATATAGTAATTCATGCGGCGTGTAGCCTGTATTACTGTGGGGTGTAGTATTGTACACAAACATTGCGTAAGGTATCCAGGTGTCCCAAGTGAGAGGATCCTGGTTTACATAGTGGCGGAGGTATTCCACCAGAGTTCTATGGCTCCGTTCTAGTGCTCCATTCGTTTGTGGATGGTAGGGTGCTGTATTGAGTTTTCTCATTTTAAGTAAGGAACAAATGTCCTTAAAAAGTGCGCTGAGAAAATTAGCACCTCGGTCAGTTAATAGAGAAGATGGTATGCCGTGCTGGCAGACGATATTTTCAACGAAAATTCTGGCCACGTCCTTGGTTTCGGCGCTGGCCAGTGCGTAAGCTCCTGAAAATTTAGTCAAATCGTCTTGAAACGTTAGTAGGTATTTATTTCCATTATAGCTGACTGGTAATGGTCCTACTATATCTAAAGCAATTCTTTCGAAAGGTTTTGAGCTTGTTGTGGTTATCTTCATAGGAATTCTAGGATTCCTTCCACTTTTGTTTATCTGGCAGGAAGCACATTTTCGAATATACGCCGCGACGTCAGCGGTCATTGTGCGCCAGTAATATTTTTGATTCAATCTATTGATTGTTCGGGTGGCTCCTTGGTGTCCTCCGAAAGGTGAGTTGTGGTATTCCGCGAGTAACTTTTGTATTTCGTTAGGATCTGTTAGAAGCTTCTTTTTATTGGAGAAAACGTACATTGTCACGTTGAGGTGAGCAAAAGTTTCTTTTAGCAAGTTATTAAGTGTTACTTTTGATTCGTTTTCTATGAAGGGGACTAAAATTCCAATGGAATTGAAATTCCGGTCTTCGCAAATCTTCTTCAGATCAATAAGGGAACTCTTAGCGGTTTCCTGGTCGCTTAGGTTTCTGAAAGGCAATGGCAATGTGGTGGCGCATAACCCATCTTGCTCATGAAACGTAATTTTACCGACGTCTGGCTTGGTGAAGTTTGGGATTCTTCCTGCCAGGTTTTCTTCCTCGGCAGAGTCTATCAATGGGAGGATTATAATACGTAGTCCAAGTTTTTTCTTGGTATAGATGGACCCTGTTTGTTCTTGCCATACAAGATTGGTAGTATCTTTGTATGATTGTGCAGCCACATCTTCTTCGAGTTTGGCTTTACTTCGTGTGGTGACGAGGATATTATTTTTGATGGAATCGACTGGGGTAGTCATTGTTATACGGCTGAGAGCATCAGCATTTGCATTTTGCTTTCCTTTTTTATGGACGATTGTGTACTCATACTCTTCGAGTAGAATTCTCCATCGCATAAGTCTGGATGTAGGATCTTTTCGTCCTATAAGCCACTGTAGAGAGCTATGGTCAGTGACTATAGTAAATTTTCGTCCGTAAACGTATGGTCGGAACTGGGCTAGTGCAAAAACGATGGCCAATAATTCCTTTTCGGATGTTGTATATCGAGTTTCTGCGTCGTTTAAAGTTCGGCTAGCGAAAGCAATAGGTTTATCTTGTCCTATTGTACCTTGAGATAGCACTGCTCCTAACGTAACATTGCTAGCATCCGTAGTTATTATAAACTCCCGGTTAAAGTCTGGATAAGCCAGTATTGGTGGGGTAATAACCTTTCTTTTTAGAGTTGTGAATGCCTCGTCACAAAAGGCATCCCAATAAAATGGAACATTCTTCCTGAGCAATCTGCTTAAAGGTTTTGCCAGTTCGGCGAAATTAGGGATAAATTTTCTATAGTAGCCTACAAAACCGAGAAAAGATTTTACATCTTTTTGTTTCTTGGGCGTTGGAAACGTTTTCACCGCTTTAGTTTTTTCTGGATCTGGTTTTATACCTTCCTTTGAAATAACATGCCCTAAGTAGGTGAGCTCCTTCCTTATGAAGTGACACTTTTCTGGTTGTATTTTCAGATTGTGCCTTTGTAATCGCTCGAAAATTCTGGTAAGTCGGGAATTGTGATCGTTCAGATCGTATCCGTAAATTACAATATCATCTACATAGACGAAACATTCTATTCCTTGGAGACCCATGAGTACATTATTCATAAGCCTTTGGAATGTGGCGGGTGCGTTTTTAAGTCCGAAGGGCATTCGATTATATTCGTAATGTCCGAAGGGTGTGCTAAACGCTGTTTTTGCCTTGTCTCTATTGTCCATGCGTATTTGGTGGAAACCATTTGCTAGATCTAAAGTGCTAAAATATTTAGCTTTTCCTAGCTGGTCCAAAATATCAGTAATATTGGGCAATGGATATGCATCTCCGACTGTTATTTTATTTAAGGCTCTAAAGTCGACAACCACTCTCCACCGTTTTGTCCCATCAGGTCCTGCCTTCTTGGGTACTAGTAAGAGAGGGGAATTCCAAGGACTGAAACTTGGTTGTACCACGCCATCCTGAAGCATTTCATTCACTTGTTTGTGGATTTCTTGCTTCGAGCTATCTGGGAGGCGATATGGTCTTATGTAAAGTGGGGACTTTCCTTCTTCAGTGATGATCTGATGCTCTATGGCGTCAGTGTGTGTGAGATGGTCGCCCTCTAAGTAAAAGAGATCGTTAAATCTGCGGCAGATGTCTAGGATAGATTTCCTTTCCTCCTGGTTACAATGACGCAACTCTAGGAGTGATTCTAGCCGTTCAAGCCTATTTTTTAGAAAGTTCTTAGTTTCATCCGCCTGTAACACATTGTAGTCATCCAGATCTTCCCATTCGACTTCTATGTCGTTGGTGCTTACTTCTTGATCGGTGTCTAATGTGTTCATTAATAATACCTTTATTTTGTTGTCCTGTGGTGTTGTCAAACTATTACCCAGATATATCCCTGGCATGATCTCGGATTTTTTAATAATCAGTTCTTGACTGGATTTTTCTTTAAAGGGAATCTCCATTATTTGTTGAGATCGTGAATGCAATTTTATGTAGTCGACCGTGGTGTTTCGTTTTAAATTTACTGACGGTATTAGAGTTTCAGGTTCATGTTTTCCTGAACTCAGTTTTTCGGCAGTTTCCTTACCTTTTCTGTTACCACAAACTTTACTTAAATGGGGAGAGGAAGATTCAAGGGTGGTTGGTTTCGTTGTGTTTGTCACAGCATCAGATCCGGCCCGTAGACAAACGGATTCGGATGTTGACTCACGAACGGTGTTATCCAATTTTTCAAGAATGCCTGTATTATCCGTGGAAGATACCTCGTAAGGCGTGGCCTTCTGAATATTTTCCTTGACCTCATTTTTGTTCCCTAAAGGCTGCTCGAGTTCTACCATAGTTCTCTTCTTTACAGCGAATTTAAGGAATCCCTTTTCAAAGTTAATGTGGCACTGGTGCTTCGTAAGGAAATCGCTTCCCAGTATGCCATCGTGTTGGAAGTCTACGTTGCTTCCCACTACAAATAGATTATTCTTAAAGGGTATGGAGTGCCTATCAGTTCTGAATTCGAACTCCCCCAATACCTTTCCACATGTGCTGACCGTTTTTCCAGCAATGGTGGATATAGTCACTGGGTCTGAATTTTCTACAGATTGTTCAATAGAAAGATTATCTAATTTGATCAGGCTGATGTCGGCGCCTGTATCGATAAGGAAAGTCGAGTATTGTTTATCCGATGGATTAAATTTTACACGTATTACTGGCTCCTTAAATTCAGGGCAGAAAAATACGCGCATTTGAAAATTTACATCGGGATGGGGTGTATATCGGCGATTGTCTGAACTCGAGAAGGATTGCCGTTGCTCGCTGCCCGAGTGAGTTCGTTTCCCTGTTGTTGATTGGATACCCTGTTAATATTTTGATTTTGTCGGGTATTACGATTTTCAATGCGGGGCGAGTTTGTTATTGTCCTATTTTGAGATTGATTGGATTGGTTAAGATGAGTTTTAAAGGGTTACGACTCGTCGAATGTTGGTCCTGGTTTCGCATATGAGCTAACCTGGTTCTGCACTCTGCCTGAGTGTGATTATACTTTCCACAGTATGTGCATTGAAGACGTTCAACCTCAGTCTTAATGCGTTGGGGGACGAAATTTGGAAAATTTGCGTTGCGATAACAAGTCGCAGAAGTATGTCCCCTCTTGTTGCATGTTTGACAAACAATTGGCTGGTTATTTCTCCTAAAATTGTTAGTGGAAGTTTGCATTGAGTTATCGCTGTTCAATCTTTGAGATTGTTCCAAAGCGTAGCTAATGGCTGCTTTCAAATTTGGGGCGTTGTGAGACTTCACCAAGATTCTGAGGCTGGAATTTCGTATCCCATCCTCAAACGTATTCAACGCGAGTCTCTGATTCTCAGCCAGAAGATAACTTCTGACTGCAGGCTCAGGTGAACTAGCGTATGTGGCGCTGTCCAATTCATGCAGGTGATGTGTGAGTCTATTTGAAAATTCGTTCACACCCTCCTTGCTATCTTGTTTTGTTGCCACTAAGTTATTTTGGGCAGCAGACCTAGAGATGAGAGCTTTAAATTCTCCCTCTAATTCTGAAACAAGATCTTCCCAGGTAGAAATGATTTTATGCCTGATACAATCACGCGCCGGTCCCTGCAATCTGGTTTTGACCACCCTTAGAATAAAGGACTTCTGATTGTCATCTTGTGCTTGTGAGAACAAAATGTCTCCACAAGAGACGAAACCCTCTAATTCGTCAGGATTACCGTTAAATATCGGCACGAGTCCCAGTATGTCACTTAATCCTATTGGTAAGTTCATTCTAGAACTCTGTTCGCGTGTTTCCATACGTACGGTTTCCGATATTTCGTCCTCGCGATTTTGTATGAGCTCGGGCTCAGGTCTCTGCGAACGCGTACCCGGTTTATTTTTGTCGCTCACGACATATTTGTGAAACAGACCTTCCCAAATGATGGTGAAAAGGGGTAGAGAACAAAGAGATGAGATCTTCATCGTTCCTAACAAGAAGAAAACACAAGACGAAAAAGCTTCTGCAAACTCGTTTAAATTCGATCCTATATGAGGATGTTTGTTCTGTTCAAAGTGAAAGAAATCAACCCTTTCGCCCTATGGAAAAAGTGTCTAAACTGTCGAGAGAAAAATATCCCAGAATAGATTTTCAAAAGTCGCAGATGATTCAGAGGAAAAATTCGACCTAAAGAAAACTTTCCAAAAAAGACGCTAAGGACAAAGACCAAGGATTTAAATTTTGTTCATTATTGTTCAGCTTATCACGTAAGAAAAATCTTCCCCAAAAAGTTGAAATAATTTCAGGAAATATATGTATATATGTATGTGTATAGTAAATTCAAATATATCAAAAATCAAAAAATAAAAATCTAATTTATAGTTTATTTTTGTATGGGGTTTTTATTTTGTCCCCTTTTGAAGAATAAAATGTTGAAATTTTAGAAAATGTGTATATGTATGTGTGTAAAAATTTTTGAAAATTTGTTAAAAATATGTTTTTTTTTGTTTTTTAAAAAATGCGTTTAATAAGATGTATTTAAAAATTTTCTACAAGCCTAAATAGTTGTAAAAATAAGTGGGTACTTGTCTTTTTTAAAAAGTTTTGTAAAAAATTCTTTTATTTTCTTGTTTGTCACTTTGGGCACTTGTGCCTGTATATATTTTTCAGAAATTTAAATTAAAAAAATTTTCGGCTTGGGGGTATATTCTTTATCCCCGTGTAAAAAGAACAATTAAAATAAATATTCAATTTATTCTTGGCGTCCCCTTTTTGTTAACAATTTCAAAACTTTTTAAAAATTTATTTATTTGGGAGCCAATCACCAAGACAAAAATGACAAAACTGAATTTAATTTGAGTTCACTTTTTGTTTCTAAGAAGTTACATTTATCACTTTGGGGAGCTCTCTTAGCCTCATAAAATTTTCCACTATATATTTAAGAAATGAAATCTTTTACCTTATTTTCCTGGTGCGTGGTTCAGCTTTCTCCTGTTGGTGTTACCGCTGCTGTCTTCGCTGCTGGATCTAGCTGCTTGGTCCTGGTGTTGTGCTCCTAGTGTTATGCGGGACAAATTTTCCTGCTTCTCCACGGGACTCGTGGTCGTCATACAATTAACACTTTGCTTTTTCTACCGCCGGTGTCTAAGCCCCAGGCAACGCTTGTAAAAGTTTTACTTACTTTCCGGTATCAGCCCCGGAATACGCTTTTTTTTTTGTAAAAATTTAAAATATTTAAATCACTTTCCGGTGTTAGCCCCGGAATACGCTTTAAAAGAAATTCTGCTTTTACTTTTGTTGCAAAATTTTTTCCTTCTGCAGAATTATTTCATCAGTCTGCGTGTTAGGATCCGCACCAGTCTTTTCAGATTTGCAGAGGATTTTCAGATTCCGCTTAATCGGGACGTCCTTCGTGGATAATTTCACCAGTCTCTCTTTGGTAGGGGATTGTTGGATAATCCCCGAGTCTTCTGTGGTAGGGGATTTTGGGTATCCCACGCGCTGCCACCAAAATTTTTTGTTGTGTTCTGTAGGGGTTAGTTTCAGGACGCGAGTCTCCTGATCCTTAAAAGGACAAGGCGATCTCTTAAAACAGACCGCTCCTGAAATCTTGCCCTACAAGGGGTCGTTAACCGTGCTTCCTCTGATCCAGAGGGAAGAGTAACGTCCTTTTGGTTTGGCCTTCGTCCTTAGTCTTCACTTGGTCTTCCGTGGGGGGCAGGTGATACTTAGCTATCCATTGTTGGGTAAAAATGAAAGCACGTCTTGTTTCCTTTGGAATGTGTTTTTTATTATTTTCTCAAAGATTATCCTGGGGTACTTCCTCCAGGGACTGTACACGAATTTAGACTGCGGCCCGGAGATCACGAAACCATTCCTTTATAAAGGAAAAGGAATCGAAAATTGTATCTCAAAGATACACATTTTCGTGCAACAATCTCGATCTTTTGGATATTTCGAGCGAGATGTTGTGTTTACACAAGATAAGAAATCAATTTCTTGAATTCTTACGAAACCATTACGCAGATGTGTGAATGTATCTGCTTTGTTTAACTCAATGGAATTTTTAGGATAGAGATAACAATCTCTGAATTTTGGATTTGGGTGATGCTGTGGAGCAAATATAGAACAATAAACGAATATTAGATTCGTTTATTGTGAATTTTAATTTTAATTCGGATTTTGGATTAAACTTCGCCGTGGGGGCAAATGTTATGCGATAAACGAATTTTGATTCGTTTATTGCGAATTTTGGGTTATGTTTGGGTTTTTGTGGGTTTTGATAGGATTTTGGGTTTTAGGGTAATATTGCTGGGATTTTGGATTAGGAATGGCGGAAAAAGATGGTAGGGCTTTTGGAGCACTACAAGGTCATGCTATGTATTTAGTGGGGCCAGGTCGATGTTATTTATTATGAGCTATTGAAACCGAAGGACACCATCACTGGAGAACGGTATCGACTTCAATCGATGCGATTGAGACAAGCACTGTGCGAAAAACGTCCACAATACAAGCAGAGGCACGGAAAAGTGACTCTACAGCATGACAACGCTCGGTCTCACGTTGCCAAACTCGTTAAAACCTACTTAGAAACGCGTAAATGGGAAGTCCTACCCCATCCGCCATATTCCCAAGATATTGCGCCGTCCAATTATTACTTATTCCGTTCGATGGTATATGGTATGGCTGATCAGCAGTTCCGCTCATATGAAGACATCAAACTGACTTGATTCGTGGATAGCCTCAAAAGATGAACACTTTTACCGAAACGGTATTCGAGCTCTACCGGAAAGATGGAAAAAAGTTGTAGCTATCGATGGGCAATACTTCGAATGATTAATTTGTAACCATTTGTTCACAATAAAGTTTCAATTTCTTAAAAATCAGAGAACTAAATTCCGCACCTAATACCATCCTTCATTTCTTGATTGTATAGTATATAAAGGGGATAATAAACCGGATGTACGCGATTTTCTAATTGACACTCAAACCAGTCACTTTTGACAATCCCACTTTTAGGCGAAGTCATATAATCAACCAAATTAGATAATCAACCGCGACATAACAGCCAGGTTGGCGCAAAAGACAATCGATGACTAATAACTGAGTGGTACGCTGTTGCCAGTTAAAATACTTCTCTTTAGACCACCTCCCAGAAGTTGATAAACCGCCCAAAAATGTTGGAACAAAGGGTAGGTCTGTCCCAACCTTGCCGCGTGTGCTATAAGTCTCGCAATATTGTCTGGAGAAATCTTAGACTATTTTCCGGATGTTAGCAGATGGCCCGAACGGGCCGGGGGCGGTGTCGCAATCTTTATTAGGAAAGGGATCAATCATAAAGTTATATATAGTGGAGAAGTGCGAAGGTTCCGGGTGCTGGAAGCCTGTATCGTACGCATACCCCTTCGCCAAGGAAGGGGTTTGTATGTGATTGCAGTCTACGCACCTGAGGAGCACCAACATAACCTATTTATAGCAGAGCTCGAGACACTCTTTCAATGCTTACAATTGCACCTGGACAAAAACTACTTTATCCTAGCGGGAGATATGAACGCCAAGCATAGAAATTGGGGAAATTATATATCTAATGCCAGAGAAAATCAGTTGGCTGGCTGGTTAGATCAGTATCATACTGAATATAGAACTGACCTGCTAGCTACGGAATATCCATCGTTCCCTAGAGGTAGATCGTTCTTAGATATCTTGCTAATCAACTCACGACTGAGATTACTTAACACCAACAGACGAAACATAAACTGTTTACGGACAACTGAATACGACAGTGACCACTGTGCATTCAGGGCAGTAATAGAACTCCCGAACGATCTCGCAGATCTGGAAGAATTCGTGATCGCGCAACCCTAGAACTACGGGGCAATGCGATGACCACGGTTCACCAGATCATTAACAAGAGAACTTCGTTCGAACGACTTTAATCTGCCAGTAAACAGAAACCTGACAAATGACGAAATCGACAAATACATTCAACAAATGGACGAAACCGTAAAATGAACAATGGACAAAACAATTCCCAAAACAACAGTTACAGATTACATAAACGTGTACAGAAACACAACAATATACGCACTCCACAAGAAAAAGAACAGACTAAAACAATTACACAGACTGTTTACAGACAGACAGGACCAGGAGATAATATCACTGAAATCCCGATTAAA